>JARUHQ010000018.1:11184001-13584001 GCA_029955515.1 Chrysomela aeneicollis | reverse complement strand
GAGTTCTGAGTAGCGCTCGACGAGTTCTACAAAATATCTCAGATGCATTTTTGTGAAAAACTGATACTTTTCGATTTATCGATGATAATAAGGTGCAATTTCCGAAACTCGCTATCGATCAAATAAAAAACAATAAATAATTTGGAACAGTTCTGAGAGGAGTTCTGAGTAGCGCTCGACGAGTTCTACAAAATATCTCAGATGCATTTTTGTGAAAAACTGATACTTTTCGATTTATCGATGATAATAAGGTGCAATTTCCGAAACTCGCTATCGATCAAATAAAAAACAATAAATAATTTGGAACAGTTCTGAGAGGAGTTCTGAGTAGCGCTCGACGAGTTCTACAAAATATCTCAGATGCATTTTTGTGAAAAACTGATACTTTTCGATTTATCGATGATAATAAGGTGCAATTTCCGAAACTCGCTATCGATCAAATAAAGAACAATAAATAATTTGGAACAGTTCTGAGTTGGATAACCTTATTTTGTCGATAAATCGAAAAGTATCAGTTTTTCACAAAAATGAAGCTGGGATATTTTGTAGAACTCGTCTAGCGCTACTCAGAACTCCTCTCAGAACTGTTCAAATTCTTCTCTTGTGTTTCCGGTATTTTATCTAAAGTGAAGTTGGAAAACCTTATTATAGTCGATGAATTGAGAAATATCAGTTTTTCACGAAAATGCAGTCAAGTTATTTTGTAGAACTCGTCGAGCGCTACTCAGAACTCTTCTCAGAACTGTTCCAATTCTTTTATTTTTCTTTATTTCATGGAAAGTCAAATTCGAAAGTTGCACCATATTATGGCCGATAACTTGAAAAGTATAACTTTTTCACGAAAATGCAGTTGAACTATTTTGTAGAACTCATCGAGCGTTACTCAGAACTCTGTTAAAAAGTGAATTTTTTTTTTTCGAAATTTTTGCAGAAACCATTTTTTTCAATAACTGTTCCAATTCACCAAAACTATTCTTAAAATCAATCAAGAACTCCAGAACTCTCTCAAATACACAACAAAAAATGATCAGAACTAATTTTTCGGAAAAAAACGGCGCTGCGTGAAGTTGGCGCACAAATTTTAATTTTTTCATCTGAATCCATAATATGCCGGAAATATTAAAAATTTAAGTCAGGAACTCTAGAACCATATGAAATCTGCACATAACTCCAAAAAAATAATTGTTTTCGAAAAAAGTCGGCGCCAACTTCACATGACTGTGACTCAGCCGACAGAATATGGGTCGAAATAAAGTAGTAGAAGTGTCGCGTGACATGATTAAAGATACTTTGAGGATCGTGCCGTCTCTCTCAGGCCAAAGTTCCGGTCCCCTTTGAAGTCACCGGAGTATCGTTTACTGTTAGTGTTTTTGATGAATCTCCGTATGACTGAACTCATGTGGAGAGACAGACTTGGAGCTTGGAGAGTTGATACGACATGAATGAACTTATTGAAAGAAGTCATATATCTCAAACGGTATTCAGAACAGTGCATATGCCACCTCTCTTTTGAATGATATATAAACTGCCCAGCAATAATCAACACCGTTGCCTTGCATACTCTCGACAGAATTTTCTAGTCCAAACGGAATTGAAGATAGTGGGGGAATCCTTCCTAGTTTGAGTATGCAACCGCATTTATGAATAAACATCGTCGAAAGATTTATTTGGTCGACATTCGAGTTCTATTTCCTGCCCACTCCTTTTGTATATTCATGTGGACGTTGGGGACCGAGACGTATGCCCTTATCAGCTAATTTGCATGTATGGCAAAAATGACACATGATATAGTCGATAGTACGGCAGTTTCCAGGTCCCAGTTGACCTTCGAAAGTCAGGAAAGCACTGAAATAAAACATCGTTCAGTACTCGATCAGACCAGAAACAATAATTGGATCATGACTGTATTGTTATATTAATTCACACTTGAAACTAGATGATGATGAAAGATGCAGGAAATAAAGCATTGTCACGTATCCACATCTTCGACTCTGAAAGACTTTCAACTATTTTTTTAGCAGATATCAAGTAACAGATGTTGTAGTAACAATGTGTGTACTATATGAATATCTTCGACGTATAAGATGACATGTTTAATAATGTTTGTTTGCTTTGATAATATGGCAGCTTTTTTCCAGGAGTGTTGGCCTGTGTGGAATTATCAACAAAAGTAAATGAAAGTGAGAAAAGTTTCAAATATTTACAGGGCATATTTTTATCGATGTTTGCTCTATTGTAATCGAACAAATAATGAGTTTATTCAAGAGTATCTGATATGTTTCAATCCCTCTTCTGAATTATGAACTGTCGAAAAAATTCGACCTACAATCTAAACACTCGTAATACAATTCAATAAACATTTATTCAAAAATCACTTAGATATTTGGTTTGCTCGCTGTACAAGTTTCTATGTTGACCAAACTAACTTCGGAACTGAACTCACTTTCTATAACCGACCTGCGTTCCTTTATATAGGTACAAAACGATCCTTCTAGAAAAGAAACTTAATTTCTCGAATACTAACGAAATTCCAGAAAATCAAGTGGTCACCTTTATTCGTATTAGTCTACAATATTCTCGGAACACAATCCGTACCAATATATATATACACATTACTGATCTGAGGAATTCTTATTGCAGGCCGGAAAGATGGGCTTGGGACCAGCGACGACCCACATGCCCTTCTTCTGTCACAACGGAGACCCACTGTCCCAACCACCTCCCGCCCATATGGGAATACCGCCCTACCAGTTGGATAGTAAAGGCGCAGCAACGATGGGTAAGTGTCCCTTAGAACTCGAATGGATCTAGGTCCAAAATTGGTAGAGTACGGTCCAGTCAAAAACATCGTCCAGTCTTCGGTCCGACTTCGTTCCACAAAAAATAGTGGATTTCGTCTGTACGTGTGAATAGGGTTTCCAACAAGTGTCCGTTCACAAAAACACAACCACATATTGGACTAGAAGAAGAAGCGCCGGTCCGGTAGGCAGATATTGAAGTGGCTGCCATTATCCTAATTATCCTCGGTCGTTTGCATATCACGCGCCACTCCTCAAAGGACTAGGAGGTGTTTTCATAATTCGAGACTCGAGGCCCGCCTCTCTTTGAACTCGAATCTAATTTTCCGCCGCCGCACTGCCGTTTCTCTCTCGTCTCTTCAACGTGTTGTTGATTTTTCTTTATTCGACGATGGCATTTTAATTGTCTTCCTTTCGATGATGCCCAGGCTGGAGAGTGGCAATTACGTATGGAAAATACGGTTCGTTGAGGAATCGGGATGGCGTAGAAATTTGCCTACCGAAACTTTCTGATGACATTTCCAACTCTGTAATTGTGGGCGATGTCAAATTCCACCTGTCAAGAGGCGTACCACCCGTTGACCGTCATGTGTTTCACACGATCGAGCAGTGACGTCAGTTCACAGAGAAGGATACAAAAGTCTTTAGAACCACATCTATTCAAAACCGTGGCTTAGAGCTTTCACCATACGCTTCAACTCGATGCACTATCAGGAATTCTCGGATTTCGTAAGATCGGTCGAGGATTCAGCAACGTCGACCGCATAATAATTGTGGTCCGGGAGATTCTGTTCATGCAACAAATTGAAGAAATAACAGGCCGAGCATAGAACTCGATGACGGTTGCAATTGACTCCGTCGAAACGCTCAGCTGCAATATTTACATGCGTAATTGGCAGTTATCAACACGCGAGAACCGAACAGTGTTAAGCACGTTCTCTCAGATGATTTGTATACGAGGCGAGACTTTTCTCGCAGTGGCGGATTCATCTGACTGCTTTTCCGAACCGGATAATCTCCTGGTAGACCGAAGAAACAATTTAGTACTCGGTCCGACCGATGAATCCGTTTAGTACTCGGTCCGTCCGAAGAAACTGTTTAGTACTCGGTCCGACCGAAGAAACCGTCTAGTACTCGGTCCGACCGAAGAAACCGTAGTACTCGGTCCGTCTGAAGAAACCGTTCAGTACTCGGTCCGAACGAAATATCGTTCAGTACTCGGTCCGTCTGAAGAAACCGTCTAGTAATCGGTCCGACCGAAGAAACCGTTTAATACTCGGTCCGACCGAAGAAACCGTTTAATACTCGGTCCGACCGAAGAAACCGTTTGATACTCGGTCCGACCGAAGAAACCGTTTAATACTCGGTCCGTCTGAAGAAACCGTTCAGTACTCGGTCCGTCTGAAGCAAACGTGTAGTACTCGGTCCAACCGCAAGTGCGTCTCTTCTAGGCACTAGGATACTGTTTTTTCTCATTCATTGTTCGCTATTTCGAACAACTGAAATTCGTTTGGCAAATTGGGCCTGGTTTTACGTCGCCTCGCACGTGGCGCGCAAAGAGGCCGGCCACATTGATTAGAGCAGTTTTTGTCATTGTTGCCGGCGACCAAAAATATAATTGCCGTTCGTACCGCACGTACACCCCGGATCGCGAGTGTCACGTGACCGATGGAGCCGCTCGTTAACGCCCGGAATGTATATGCATATATTGAACGGATGACGGCTCTACAGATCGGTCTCTCGAAATTCAAGTATTCGTCTCGTATCGGCTCTCCGATTTCGCTGTATCACGTGACGTACGTGATATCATCTTGATAAAACAGCGGGTGAGAATATGCAGCGATTGCTAATGGTAGAGTGAAAGGGGTAATGTAATCAGGCACCTGTCGTCGGCAGTAATCGATATTGCTCGCACTTGAAACGTCTCTATTTGAATAGATTGTAAACCATATGGTTCCAACTTCGAGTCACATTTGTGATTATTTTCCTCACAGATCTTATTCTTCTTCTTCTCGAACACCAGTTGTAACTTTGTGGAGGAAGATCATTAATTATTGATCCTTCGAGCCGGATTGGATGCATCTCCCGATTTGGCTTCGCACATCAATCGATGCGTATTTTTTTCATCTCCTTTGCATTCGTCTCGCCCTATTAGTAGTACACATCGCGTACGTTATTGAGCAGTATTTGGTTAGTCATTAAAACCGCATGAGTGACGAGTGGGGCCGCGTGCCGAGAATAATGACAACCCCAATTCGCGACCCTTTCAGGGGCACGTATGCATGCCTAACGTCCATGTGACCCGTGAAACGACAGAAGGGTACCTATGGAAGAGATCCCCATTCCTCGATAATGATTATTCGGGGGGTGCACGTCGAAAATCGTTTGGTATTCGGTCCGACCAAGGCAACGTCCAAGTTTCCGAGCATCGTCCAGTCTTCGGGAATATTCGACAGATCGGCCTCAACTTCCGATTGATCTAATCGGATCAATCTTTCCGGAAACGAAATCAATCATCGTTGGCACATGGCCATCTATTAAACGACCGGTCCACCCCTGCATCCGCATCCACATATTAAATACGCCCACGTATTGAAATCCATCCGAGTATATCAACAAGTATCCGAAAGAAGGATTGAGAGGAAGCGAGAGGGTAGAAGAGGGAAAGGGACTTGTCGTCATTGAAACGTAACGTGCCATACGGTGAGCCCTTTGTGTCCTTTCACCCCGAAGATTTGTATACAACCCCGAAAAAACTGATATCAATCTCTGGATGCGGAATGCGACGGGGGAACCTTTTTCGTAATCGACTCTCGAAAAGCATTTTGTAGTTTTTTTTTTATATCGGAGCGAAGGGATTCTTTGCTCCGGAAACAGGCAAGTGGAATAAGTTATAGTATCTCAATTCTCAGATTCGGCCAGTCATGGAGTATTTTTGTTATGTTCTGGTTCTCACGAACAGGGATATCCTGTAATGTTCAGAGAACGAGATGGTGTTCTTCTTAAATTTCTGGAGATGGTATGCCTCGGGAAACACCTCCTAGGCAATGAGTTCCAAAGTCTCGATGTTCGTTGGATAAACAAGTCTTTGGAAAGGGACGTTCTGCAGGTCTCTAAAATGACCACGAAAGGGTGTGAAGACTGAACTTGACGGGTTAATCTCGAAGAGACTGCAATAATGTAGGAACGATTGTTGATATTTCAGAAGAGCATCGCCCATGAAAATATCTATAAAATAGAGATAAATCGCCAACTTTTCTACGGTGTTCCAGAGAAGTGAGCGAGTTTGTAAGCGAGGCATCACCGACGAGACGAATTGCCCTTTTTTGGACAGAAGCCAATAGTTTCAGGATATGTTTAGATGCCGCACTCCAAATGTGGGAACAGTATTCCAGGACAGGTCGGATCTGTGCCTTATAGATCATAAGCAGCTGACTGACAGTGAAATAGCTCTTGGCTCGAAACAGAAATCCAAGCTTTTGGGATGCACTTTTGGCAATGGACCTCACGTGATTTTCCCAAGAAAGGTTATTGCTGATAGTAACGCCAAGCATCGAAATGGATGACTTCAATGGTATGGTTACTCCTGACTGAATTATGTTGGGCACAATGAGATCGGCTTTTCTAGAGGAAATACATGCTTGTGTTTTGCTTGCATTGAATTTTACCAGGTTATTAGATCCCCACTCAAGAATTGTTGCCATGTCCATATTTATTTTTTTCCTCATTCATGTCTGGTTTGACGGGCAGATATAGAAGCCCTGGAAGAGAAAGCGGTATGAAGGGTACTATCATCCGCGAAGCTGTGTACAGGACATGAAGTTGTTTCCAACAAATCGTTGATGTGAAGTAGAAATAGTGTTGGTGCTAAAATTGATCCCTGCCGAACACCAGCATTTATGAGTAGAGTATCAGATGAAACTCCATCGACCACTACATAGGGAGACCTGTTTGAGAGAAAACTAGCAAGCAGAGAACACATCTGAGGGGACAAACCATAAGATGGAAGCTTGACGAGGAGTCCCTGGTGCCACATGAGAAACTTCTAGATTATATACAGAGGAGAGCTGTTCCCGAACATTAATAGCTATTTGTGTATTTAGAGCGCGATTCCCAAACTATTATAGAGTATGAAGTATAAATGATTTTTAGCATTCAAGTATTTCATGGCACATTTGATGTATCTGTCATATCATAATTCATACTTTTTCTCGATTTCTCTGGTAGGAGATTCAAAGTAACAATTTTTGCTCTTTATGCTACATGGGAAGTTGCCTTGGATAATTCACAGTCACAATTTTCAAACAAGAAAGAGAATATGAGTTCGTTTAAAAAAATATACCTATATGGTAGAGGCGATCGTTTTGTGTTGAGGTTTGAAACCGGTTGTAGAAAAAATGGATTTTTCACCTCAGAACGTGTGCTTTATGTGAAAGCAATAAAGACGATTCACTTTATTATCCTGCAAGTAGGTATATATATATGAGACAGCCGATTTCCCACTGTTGTCTCGGCAATATAATGCCCGTTTAATAAGTTTCGGCTTAAAGGTGCATTAAGCGGCTGGTTGCTCGTATACACCAACGTTGCTCATTTCGGATTTGGATTTGGCGACACACTCGAACAGACAGGCGATTACTTATTATTAAGCTAAAAGGAGGAGAGAATGAAGGATGAGAACAGAGAGAAGCCAGCGATGTTGTCTTTCATTCGTATTCAGATTGTTTCCTCGGTTCTTTTTTTCATTAAATCTTTCAACCATACGATCTAGGAGCTCGGTAGTAGAAGGCAGTATGAAGTGTACTATCTCCGGCAAAGCTGTGGACGGGACAGGAGATTGCCTCTAATAACAGATCGGTGATGTGTAGCAGTCGATTCATATTGAATTCAATGGAACCAGTGGCTCGGTTCAACTTTTTCCCAGCACCCTGTATATGGGAAACGATAATTACATGTGCTGATCGATGAATGTAACGCAGGTTTTTTCTAGTTCCAGTAATTCCGACTACATTATCAAGCCACCTGTCTAAACAACTATTAAAGTGCCAAGAGAACGAGCAAAAAATATATTGCTATTATTGAATGAAATTTTCACAAATGCCTTGCAGTCATTCGCAGCGAAATTATTACCTTGTCTCACGGTAAGACTCCGGCACGCCCCCCGTATTTTTTAAATAGCATACATTTAACGTCAAAATGTATGTCATGAAGTATGGAACGTTTTCAAAACATGCTGCTATTACCCTACCTAATTGATATTGTCTCTGCTTTGTCTATTCCCGTATTACATTCATTGTTCGGTGAATGGATGAGGATAGGAGGGTTTGGAGCCAGCGGATTTGTATACAGGACGTCCTGGGTTTCCCCCCATGTGTTTGCATCCTACACACATAAAAAGAATTACTTGATTTGATTTGATATGCTTTGATTCAAGAGTATGGCTTGTTTATATATACTGGAATAAATGTCTGCTCAATTCAAGACTATTATGTTTCCAACTAAATACACTCATTCCAATATTATAGATTTCTTGAATCGTAAATGAATGGAGTTCTTCGTGAGAATAATACAATATTTCAGATTGAGAACACAATATATTCAAATCAAGACAATCATAATCTCTCAATGACTCGCATTTTTCTTGAACAAAAAGAATCAGATTTTCAGTTTTAGCTGTAGATTGTTTTGTATCAAGAATTTTATCAAATTAGAGGAATTATATCGATTTCTTGAAATGAGAATCATCCTCAACTTCCGTTCTCTTATTGGGGCTCTCATCAATCACATCATCACTTGCAGACCTTCTTCTTGACAACCTTTCCCCCTATTCGTAGATATTATTTCTGAACTTTTCCACCGGTTTACTTCGCAATAAAGTTGTATTCCTCTGGTTTCAAACTACTGAAAAATATAAAATATATCATTCACAACTCCATGTAGGTACAATGTGAGAGATAATCTGACTCAGCACAATGTATGGTTATTATATTTCTTCAAATCTAGGTTCACATTCTTACTACTGAATTCATTTTCCTTGGATCGAAATTTGGTAAAAAAATGTAAAAATATGTTAGGTATAATATGCAATATCAGAATACCTGAGATGTCTTTTCCACTGTTCAATCAGTGTTTGGACAAATTTAAACGTTCATCCGCACATAGGTACCTAACCCCAATTTTCACTCACTATGCCGATCCTGGTTATTCAAGTTTTTCACGAATTATCAGTTTTCGAGATGATATAGCTACGTTAATTGATTGGATACACAATAATACCTACCTAAGAATGAACGTCGATAAGATGTAGGCATGTAACTTACCTCTAAAAGTGGTAATTATATCCTCAGATATCTCCTAAGACCATAGTTTTTCTTTCATGGTAAGCCAATATTTCTATGCCAATAAAATAGGTTGAACTGGTTGAACAATGATGGATGCACGACAAGAGCACCGAAACAACACACTCACACCGTTTGGCAACATTCTCGGCTCGAAGGGATCGCAATTATATATTCAAGAAAATGTTATGGTCAATCCAAAGAAACTTTCTCAGAGATTCACTTATTCAGAGATTAAATGTTGAATGTTATTTTGAAAGAAGACATTCCGTGATATATTTTTCAAGAACTTCATTATTTTTTCTGGATACTTTGAATTTCTTGAATTGAGAACATTTTGTTTTACCAAATGAATATTCCAGTGAAATAATTTTCTACAATTGACATATTCAATAAATTCATTTCAAATAAATTATTTCAGAAGAAGAATGCGCTTTTTCAAAACAAGAATTGGACGGTGAACAAATATATCATTTTCATTTGAGAATTTGTTTTTATGTGTGTATACAGGCTTTTTTTAGAACCAAGGAAAAGAAGATAGGAGTTGGTGTTCTTCTTGAATTTCTGGATATCGTAACACCTCCCTAGGCAATGAGTTCCAAAGTATCGATGTTCGTTGGATGAACGAGTCTTTGGAAAGGGACGTTCTGCAGGTCTCTAAAGTGACCACGAAGGGGTGTGGAGACCGAACTTGGCGGGTTAATCTCCAAGAGACTGCTAATGGAGGAACGATTGTTGTTATTTCAGAAGAGCATCGCCCATGAAAATATCTATAAAATAGAGATAAATCGCCCACTTTTCTACGGTGTTCCAGATAAGTGAGCGAGTTTGTAAGCGAGGCATCACCGACGAGACGAATTGCCCTTTTTTAGACAGAATCCAATAGTTTCAGGATATGTTTAGGTGCCGCACTCCAAATATGGGAACAGTATTCCAGAAAAGGTCGGATCTGTGCCTTATAGATCATAAGCAGCTGACTGGGAGTGAAATAGCTTTTGGCTCGAAAGAGAAATCCAAGTTTTTGGGATGCACTTTTGGCAATGGACCTCACGTGATTTTCCCAAGAAAGGTTATTGCTGATAGTAACGCCTAGCATCGAAATGGATGACTTCAATGATATGGTTACGAATTATGTTGGGCACAGTGAGATTTGGGAAGTTATAAAAAAAAATCTTCTGCATACATTCTCAGATGGGCATCAAAAATTGCTTTTGAGTTTGGAGTCGTGTTTTTCTGGATCACCCTGTATGGTAAACGAGAACTGTTGGTATTTGAACGATCCGGCATTCGAAATCGAGGGACCGACAAAAACCAAACTCGTTTTACCCGCACACCGAGTGAGACTCGAAAATGGCGCGTATAAGGACGTTTCTCTTGAATTTTTATGAGTCCTGATGACTGGCGTTTTTGGGAAAAGAATAAGGCACGAATTCGAAGCATATATATCGAGAAATTATCGATTTTGTCGCATTTCGGTTTTTGCTGTCTCCCCGGCCATCACAAATTAGCTTGCTGGGTGGTAAAGTCTACTGTGCCATCAGCAGTGTATTTTGTAATCTGTTAACGATATCGACAGCAATTAACAACATAAAATAACATAAGATTAATACAAACATCAAACTATAATTATAAGAAATCGTAATAAAAATACTTCCCTTGTATCAGGACCTTGATAGCTTGAAGAAGAAAATTTTTGAGATGAAAATCCCATGTAAAACCTGTCAAATTTTGCATTTTTTCGAAAATCCTCAAAAAATCAGTTTTTTTTAATTCCGAAAAATGCCAGAGAATATAGTTGCTCAGTTTCCAATTTTATACATTTATTCCAAATTTTGACTCTCTACTATCACTTCGACTACTACTAAGTGAAAATTTTATTTCGATTTGATCAGTACCTACTATTTTCATCCCGAGATGTTGCATTAGTCTTGTATTGTTTAAAATCACGAAATTTTATATTATGTCTAGTACAAATCGCTAGAACGAAAGTTTTTTGAATAGTTATGAAACTGTAGATCATTGTTAAGTTTACAGAAAAGTATGATATTTCAGGTTTGTTTGTAACTGAATTATTGGTCAGAAAAATAATCAAACTGGATAAAAATCTATTAAAAAAAGAAATACGAGTGTAATGAGAATGAAGAGAAATTCGTTTATTCGATTACTGACACATTAACGTCCATACATTGAAAATCCACATCAGTTTAACAATGAAATGAAAAAACTAGATGAACTTTGCACAACTAAGACGAATTTCTGGAGATGCATTTTTTTATTTTTTGGTAACAGGCCAATGTGGGTATTTCCTGGGCAAGAATCAAGATATGATATTGAAGTCTCATATTCATCAAAATTATGGAATTTGAATCATGTTTCGTTCGAATCGATAGAGCGAAAGATTCGAAAAATTAAAAAAATGGAAAAAAGTGACAGTAGAGAGTCCAAATTTGGAACAAATGTATAAAATTGGAAACTAAGCAACTTTTTTCTTTGGCATTTTTCAAAATTTCCAAGGATTTTCGAAAAAAAATTCAAATTTGACAGGTTTAGAGTAGAGTAGCATATGAAAAAAGGAAAGATGCTGTATTTTACTCTTTTTTCAAGCACAAACTAACTGCGAAGTCAAATTTTCTTTATATCTATTAATAAAAAAACTTCCATATGTCCCGAACTTTATGTGACACTGTATTTGCAGGTAAAATCAAATCACAAATTCCATTCACTAAATACGATAAATAAAAATGAGAGACCGCTTCAGAGTAATTATGTATTTTATATCAACCAAACTTTCCACACTTTTTGAGTTACATAGTTTCCATTTGAATATAAAAATAATCAAACATTCTCGCTTACAGCTGATTTTATGAACTGACACGAATCGGCAATAATCTGTAAAGTTAGTAATCATACAGGGTGTTGACTTGTGTTGAGTTTTCTAGGAATTGAAATTTCGAAAACCTAATAATTGGGACTGTTTAGTAACCAATTCTACCCTCTCGAACTTATTCACGTGCCGCTTCTGCTTTTGACTAAACATCAATTTAGTTATTTCGGATACTTTATAGTCTCCTGTATGCTTTTCAGAAACTGCATGGATTTTGAGATAAATGCCAAAAATAATTTACTTGTGACAAAATTTCTTTTTTCTATTTCGATTCTATAATGAAGTCATTATGCGTATCGAAATAGTCTCTGTTTCGATACGCATTTTTTATAATTTCGGAGGCTGGTACAATCGAACTGTCAAATGAAAGTCAGAAGAGTAAAGGCTGGTTCATGCTCATACGAATGTCGCAAAATTTATGCGAATAAAATGGCCGCTAAAAAGAAATATCGTAATAAAGTTGAAATACCATTATAAATGTTGGAAAGTGAGTATATGGTTCGCAGTAACCTACTTTTCAACTTTCATTAAGATGAAAATATGACTCCTTTTTATCTGAATTTCATTATGACAGGTCATGGTTATGTTTTTTCGTTATCAAGAATTGTATACCAAAATTAATATATACCGTTACAATGATAAATCAATTCATTCTCAACAATCAGTAAAAACGAAAAACTTTTGTTACCAGACAACTTCAGAATAAAAATAAAAAAACTCGTGTCATCAAAATGAACAAATAATAACGGTTCATATTTTGAGCTTTCACCCAGATAACCTTCATCAAGATTCGTTTCTGTTGCCTTAATTTTTTGTTGGCTCCAAGGCACCGCCACTGGCGTTCGACTTACTCGCGTCCCAAGTTTTTTGTCCAAAAATACCGTCGACATTTTGGCCTTTTTCGGCACGCTCAGTCCGCCGATTCGGTCGGAATAACCAACGCGATCTGTTTTTCAAACTTTCTCGAGGAAATCCGCGCGCGGATCCCGTACATAACAAATAAACGAAAAGATTTATCTTGTTGTTGTAACGCGACGCCGGGCGTCTTTTTTTTTTCTTCGGGAAGATGAACTTTCAGACGGCAATCAGCGAGATGCTGAACAGCTCAGATGACGATAGAGTGTTGTACATTGACAAGGACCTCTACGAGGAGTACGAATTCTACGATGAAAATAGGCAGCAGCCTGTCGATTTTTGCGAGGAGATGGAGAAAGCGGGGGCCGATTTGATAATGTTGTCCAAGCTAGGTTGGTATGTTACTGGGCGAGATATGTTTCCACTGATGCCTGATGAAGAAATGTCGGTTTGAAGTGTGGTGGAACTTTGCTCATAGAATTTTTAGATTAGGTCGTTGACACATTAAAAAACAACATCATAAATTGATTGTTGATTTCACGATTATGGAATTTTCGATAGCAAAACTGAATATGATGAAAGCGAAGACAAATGAGAACCCTATATGGGAAAAATCGGTCCATCCGTTCGGAAGTTATGGCGATTTGAAAGTGTTGATGATAAAAAAAATGAATTTCACAGAATTTTCGACGATGAATTAACTCCTATATAAAATGTGTCATTTAAATATGGCTGTTTTGTCATTTTGATAGCGATAAAAAAGGTGCATCGTTTTTTATCACCGAAAAAACGCCGGTTCCTCTTTATCGTCTACTTCTAGTATGATTACGTCACTTCAATGTCTGCCTCGAGTGAGAAAAATCAAAATGAATATTCTACATGTGTGAATACCAGAGAAGAAAATTTTGAAATCAGTACACCAAACCAAACAATTTATAACAATTATGTATTTAATAACTGTTCCTTTAAATAATTTAATTGTATCAATAAAGATAATTATTGTTGTTGTTCATTTATATATTCGGTCGTTAATTTATCTCTCCAAAAAACACTCGAGGTTTTCTTTTAAGGATAAATTTTTCTTCAACTCAAAAATTTTCCATCAGTAATTTTGCTCGATAAACTGACATTCGACAAAATTTTTCATGTCAGTTCTTCTCGTAAAATCACTTATTTGGCAAATTTATTTCGTTACGAAATTTATCCGAAAAAAAAAGCTCTTGTGTTTTTACTGTTGACAAAATAGAAATATATGATGAAAAAGAAGAAAAATGAGCACTCGTTGAAAAAATGGATTCATCTGTTCGACAGTTACGGCGTTTCGAAAATTTGGACGCAAAAAAATTATTCAACGATGTTGCTATTTTCGATATCAAGCTAAATTCTGTGAAGGAAAAAATAAAACTGAGAACCCGATGAGAAAAGTCGGAATATTTCACGATTTTGCAGTTTTTGATAACAAAACTTAATTCCATGATAAAAAGAAGAAAAATCGATCCATCCGTTCGGAAGCTATGGCGATTTGAAACATTTTTTTCTCTGATTTTTTGCGATTTCGGTTTTTTCAATTGAAGAAATGGATTCTACGAGAAAATCCAAACGAAATGATTCATCGAAGTTGAAAATCGGACTATAAGTTCGGAAGTTATGGCGATTTGAAAAATTCGAAAATGTTCTTTTCATCTCTATGACTAAATATTTTTGTTCACGATTTAGGTTTTTTTGATTGGGGGAATGGATTTTACGAGAAAAAACAAGCAAAATGATATCCCGGAACGGATAAATCGTTCCATTCGTTCTGGAGTTATGACGATTTGAAAATTTGTGAAGAAAATATTTACCATTTTGGAATTTTCGATAACAAAACTGAGTTCCATGATGAAAATGAAGAGAAATGAAAACTCTATGGGAATCATGGCGATTTGAAAGTCACTTTATACTTTTTAACCAGTTTTTCCACCGCATTTCTAAATTCCCATCTTTTTTTTTTTTCAGGTCTCACTCGACCCCCCATGTACCCCTTCTCTGCTGGCCAGTACCCCTACCCCATGCTCAGTCCGGAAATGTCACAGGTGGCGAGTTGGTGAGTACCAGATTTTTCACTGTCTTTCCCACTTCTTTCTCCGCCAAAGCCGATTAGCCGGGCACTCCGGGCGCATTCTTAATTGCGCCCGGAATGGGATTTTCCCGGAAAGTCGTGTCATGGTCGAGCATCGACAAAAATCCGGGAGGGGAGAAAAGAGTGTGGAAATAAATATATATTTCTTGAAACCACGACTTATAAAGAAAGTTTTTCTGAAATAGCTTCGAACGAAACAGCACTAGACAAAATAGGGACAGGATAAAAGAGCGCTAGACGAAACAGCAACATGACTAAATAGCGCTAAACGAGACAGAGAGAGGATAAAATAGCGACAAATATAAAACGGAATGATTCTGAAATAAAGATGAACGGACAATTTAACGATAGGACAAGATAACGATAAGAATAAGATAACGATAGGACAAGAAAAAGATAGGACAAAATAACCAAAAGCGATAGGATATAATAGCGATAAATAGGCTATACAATATAGCGATAGGATTAAATAGCGATAGGAGTATCAATAATTGAAACAGATGTTGAATGAAATAGTGACATGACGAAATAACGATAGGACAAAATAGCAATAGGACAAAATAGCGATAGGACAAAATAGCGATAGGACAAAATAGCGATAGGACAAAATAGCGATAAAACAAAATAGCGATAGAACAAGATAACGATAAGAATAAGATAACGATAGGACAAGAAAAAGATAGGACAAAGTAACGAAAAGACTAAATAGCGATAGGATATAATAGCGATAAATAGGCTATACAATATAGCGATAGGATTAAATAGCGATAGGAGTATTAATAATTGAAACAGATGTTGAATGAAATAGTGACATGACGAAATAACGATAGGACAGAATAGCAATAGGACAAAATAGCGATAGGACAAAATAGCGATAGGACAAAATAGCGATAGGACAAAATAGCGATAGGACAAAATAGCGATAGAACAAAATAGCGATAGGACAAAATAGCGATAGGACAAAATAGCGATAGAACAAAATAGCGATAGAACAAGATAACGATAAGAATAAGATAACGATAGGACAAGAAAAAGATAGGACAAAGTAACGAAAAGACTAAATAGCGATAGGATATAATAGCGATAAATAGGCTATACAATATAGCGATAGGATTAAATAGCGATAGGAATATTGATAATTGAAACAGATGTTGAATGAAATAGTGACATGACGAAATAACGATAGGACAGAATAGCCATAGGACAAAATAACAATAGGACAGAATAGCAATAGGACAAAATAACTATAGGACAATATAACGATAGTACAAAATAGCAATATGAAAGAAGTGAATCTAAAATTGGGATAAAAAACAGTACTAAACGAAATAGCGACAGGACAATAGGTCATAACGATAGGACAAAATAGTGATAGGACACGATAACGATAGGACAAAAAAACGATAGGACAAAATAGTCATGATTACGATGAAAATGATTCTGAAATAGACAAAAAACATTGCTATACAATATGGCGATAGGATAAAATAGTAATAGGACAATAATAGCGATAGAACAAATTAGCGATGAATATAAATGAAATGATTCTGGAATATAGATAAATAGGTGTTGAAGGAAATTGCGACGTGACAAAATTAAGATAGGACAAAATAGCGATGAGTGAAATAATGATAGGACAAAATAGCGATGAATATGAAGTGATTCTGAAATAGGAATGAAAAACAATGCTAAATTATATTGAGATAGGACAAAATTGAGATAGGACAAAATAACGATAGGACAAAACAGTGAAAGATGCAAAAAAACTTGAGCGACGAATTTCTCAATTTCCCCACAGGCACACCCCCAGCATGTACCCCCTGTCGCCTGGCGGCGGCTTCCGCAGCCCCTACCCCTCGGGGCTGCCGGCGGCGCTGTCTGGAGGCGGCGGTGGCGGTCTGCCGACGGACTTCTACAGATTCTCGCCGACCGGCCTGATGCAGCACGCTGCCGGCCTCTCGCCCCACCACCACCCGCCCCACCACCACCACCCGCCCCACCATCTCGCCGCCTCGCACCACGCCATCGTCACGCCGGGGCCCAAGCAGGAGCTGCCCGACCACCTCAATCACAGGTGAGCGCAATAAAATAGCGATATAGTGAAAACAGCGACAAATAAAATAGCGCTGCACAAAATAGTGATGGTGACAAAAAAAACTAAATGATGTTGAATTTGTTAAAAATATGGGTGGAGATAAAATAGCGACGATAGCAGTAGATAAAACAGCGGCAAAGAAACACGAGATAGCGACAAATAAAACAGCGCTGCACGAAATAGCGTCAGGACAGAATAGTGATAGTGACAAATAAAAACGAAATTATTTTGAAATTGCGTCAGATTAAATAGGGCAAGACGAAATAGCGCCGAGTAAAATAGCGATAGTCAAAACAGCGACAAATAAAATAGCGCTGCACGAAATAGCGTCAGGACAGAATAGTGATAGTGACAAATAAAAACGAAATTATTTTGAAATTGTGTCAGATAAAAAAGGGTAAGACGAAATAGCGTCGAGTAAAATAGGGATAGTCAAAACAGCGACGAACGAATACGATATGGCGACAAATAAAATAGCGCTGCACGAAATAGCGTCAGGACAAAATAATGATAGTGACAAATAAGAACGAATTTTTTTTGAAATTGCGTCAGATTAAATAGGGCAAGACGAAATAGCGCCGAGTAAAATAGCGATAGTCAAAACAGCGACAAATAAAACAGCGCTGCACAAAATAGCGTCAGGACAAAATAGTGATAGTGACAAATAAGAACGAAATTATTTTGAAATTGTGTCAGATAAAAAAGGGTAAGACGAAATAGCGTCGAGTAAAATAGGGATAGTCAAAACAGCGACGAACGAATACGATATGGCGACAAATAAAATAGCGCTGCACGAAATAGCGTCAGGACAAAATAATGATAGTGACAAATAAGAACGAATTTTTTTTGAAATTGCGTCAGATTAAATAGGGCAAGACGAAATAGCGCCGAGTAAAATAGCGATAGTCAAAACAGCGACAAATAAAATAGCGCTGCACAAAATAGTGATAGTGACAAAAAACTTAATGATGTTGAGTTCGCGTCAGATAAAATGGGGTAAAAGACGAAATAGCGACGATAGCAGTAGATAAAACAGCGGCAAAGGAACACGAGATAGCGACAAATAAAACAGCGCTGCACAAAATAGCGTCAGGACAAAATAGTGATAGTGACAAATAAGAACGAAATTATTTTGAAATTGTGTCAGATAAAAAAGGGTAAGACGAAATAGCGTCGAGTAAAATAGGGATAGTCAAAACAGCGACGAACGAATACGATATGGCGACAAATAAAATAGCGCTGCACGAAATAGCGTCAGGACAAAATAATGATAGTGACAAATAAGAACGAATTTTTTTTGAAATTGCGTCAGATTAAATAGGGCAAGACGAAATAGCGCCGAGTAAAATAGCGATAGTCAAAACAGCGACAAATAAAATAGCGCTGCACAAAATAGTGATAGTGACAAAAAACTTAATGATGTTGAGTTCGCGTCAGATAAAATGGGGTAAAAGACGAAATAGCGACGATAGCAGTAGTTAAAACAGCGGCAAAGGAACACGAGATAGCGACAAATAAAACAGCGCTGCACAAAATAGCGTCAGGACAAAATAGTGACAAATAAGAACGAAATTATCTTGAAATTGTGTCAGATAAAATAGGGTAAGACGAAATAGCGCCGAGTAAAATAGCGATAGTCAAAACAGCGACGATCGAATACGATATAGCGACAAATAAAATAGCGCTGCACGAAATAGCGTCAGGACAGAATAGTGATAGTGACAAATAAAAACGAAATTATTTTGAAATTGCGTCAGATTAAATAGGGCAAGACGAAATAGCGCCGAGTAAAATAGCGATAGTCAAAACAGCGACAAATAAAATAGCGCTGCACAAAATAGTGATAGTGACAAAAAACTTCATGATATTGAGTTCGCGTCAGATAAAATGGGGTAAAAGACGAAATAGCGACGATAGCAGTAGTTAAAACAGCGGCAAAGGAACACGAGATAGCGACAAATAAAACAGCGCTGCATAAAATAGCGTCAGGACAAAATAGTGATAGTGACAAATAAGAACGAAATTATTTTGAAATTGTGTCAGATAAAATAGGGCAAGACGAAATAGCGACGAGTAAAATAGCGATATTCAAAACAGCGACAATTAAAAACTAAATAGCGACAAATAGAACAACGCTGCACAAAATAGCGTCAGGACAATATAGTGATAATGACAAATGATAATGAAATAATTTTGAAATTGCGACAGATAAAATAGCGACAACCAGAAACGAAATAGCGACGCATAAAACAACGCTGTACAAAATAGTGATAGTGACAAAAGGGAACGAACGATAGTTATAACAGCGACAAACAAAAACGAGATTGCGACAAAAAACAGCGCTACACATAATAGCGACAGGTTAAAATAGCGATGTTATGAAATAGTGGAAATAAAGACGAAATAATTCGGAAATAGCAACAAATTAGTACGCGCTAAGCGAATCAGCGACAGGACAAAATAGCGATGATCAAAATAGCGACAGACCAAACAATTTTTGAATAGTGTGAAACAAAAGAGCTTTATTCAAAATAGTGACACAATGGCGATAGTTGCGAATAAAAATCAAATGATTTCAAGTAAAATAGGGATATTACGAAGCAGCGACAGACAGAAGCGAAATGATTTTAAAATAGCGACAAATAAAATATCGTTTAACAAAATAGAGACAGTACCAAATAGCGATAGTTACAAAAAGAGATCAAATGACTTGAATAAAAACAGCGCCAAATAAAATAGCGATTGTACAAAGCAGCGACATACAAAAACGAAATGATTGTGAAATTGCGACAAATAAAACAGCGTTATACAAAATAGCGACAGGACGAAAAAGTGATAGTAGCTAAAAAAAAAAAGAAAAAGCGCTAGATGAAATAGTGACAAAAAATATTAATAGTACAAAGCAGCGACAGATTCTGAAGTGGTGAAATGCTGAACGAAATAGTTCACCCAAATAGTGATATAACAATATTGAGGTATAGAATTAATAGTGGCAGTGGCAGCGCTAGACGAAATAGCGATAGGGCTAAATAGCGATGGAACTAAATAGCGATAGTGCAAAATAGCGACCAAACAATGTTTCTGTTGCTGCAAACCTGATGTCGACCAAAAAAGAAAAATAAATCTCGTTGAGGGCCCGTCCCTGCGTAGCGTCGGGACGGCGGCTGATTTGGCCGCCTCCCGCACGGGATGCGGTCGCCTAGCGACGGGCCGGCCAATGGCCGCACGTCGATAACCAATCTTGGATCTCGTTTCCCGCCAGCCCGCCCCCCCCCCCCCCCGCCCTCCCTCCTGCCCGGGCGGGGGGCGGCAATTAGCGCCCGGTGGACGGCCGGCGTCCGAGGATCGTGGCGGGTCGGACGCCGCCGCCGTCGGCGTCGTTTCGTATACGGGGTGACGAGATTGGGAGAGGAGAGTTTGCCGTGTGGACGAATGGAAAGTGGTTCGGGATGGAGGTGTGTTTTTTGGGGTTGTTTTTGTGGTTGTTTATTACGTTCTTTATTAGTTATAGTTTTCTTTGTATAAATGAGTTAATATTTTAGGTAAATATGGCGATGTATGAAAAATTTCCCATTTTCACACTTTTCCAACTGAAAATGTGAACTATTTTAAAGTTTTGAATTTTTTTATCTCAGGGCTATATTCTACGAAAAAATAAATGAAATTGGACTGTTTCGTCGATGTGGCAATTTCTCCCATTTTTCACAGTTTTCAGATTTGAAATCTAACCATTTCTATTATTACATGTTCATCATCAAATATAAACTTGATTACCAAATGAAAAACCTGTTAGGTTTATATTGCGATCTTTGAAAAATCCTCAATTTTCACACTTTTCCAAATGGAAATGTGAATTATTGTTAGGTATCCGTTTCTTTGCTCTCAGAGTAGTATTCTACAAAAAAATTGACTCAGATGTGACAATTTTTGAAGAATCTCCAATTTTTTTTAGTTTTCCGATAAAAAAAATCATCAACATTCTTGGGTTTCAATTTTTTGATCTCCTAGCTGTTTTTAACGACTCAGAAGAATATGGAATGAGCAAATCCGGGAAGATTGGATCAAATTTTATGTCGGTATGACGATTTTTTGAAAATCTCCCATTTTATACACTTTTCTAACTGAAAACGAGAGTTATTTTAGGGATATTATGTTTTTGATTTCAGAGCAGTATTCTACAAGTGTTTCAGGTAGATGAGGTAATTTTTGAAAAATCTTAACTTTTCCGCAATTTTCTGTTAAAAAAATTCATCCATATTTTTGGGTTTCCCTCTTTTTGATCTCAGAGTTGTTTTTGACGACGCAAAATAATATGGAAACAGCAAATCCTAGTGAAATCGGATCATCTTTTATGTCAAAATGACGATTTTTGGAAAATTCTATACACTTTCCAACTAAAAATGTGAATTATTTTTGTGGTTTTCAATTCCTCATATCATGTCTATATTCTGCGATAGAAAATGATGCAAAAAGAACGAACCAGAGCTAAATTGGTCCTTCTGTCAGGAAAATATAGCAATTTCTTTATTTTTCGAAAAGTAAATTGTTCTTGAGTTTTCATTTTTTTAATCTAAGAGCTGTATGTTGACTACGGAAAATAATGTGGAGACAACATGGAAAAATATTACGTATAAATGGTGGTTTTTGAAAAATGTCCCATTACACACCACTTTTCCTGCTAATAATGTGAATAATTTTTTGGTTTCATTTTTATATCTTTTTGCTGCATTCGACGATGCATAAAACAGAGAGAGCGAGAGCAATAGTATATTACACAACAAGTGTGGAAAGTGACATATTTCACACGAGTAGTCGTTTAGCACGAGCCGCGTACCGGTGAGTGCGGAAACGTAACGAGTGAAGGAAATGCACTTTCCAACGAGTTTTGTACACTATTTTTCCTACGACTCCGAATACTTTCATTTCGCGGGAGGTCTTGTCAAAAATGTAACTTGAGCGGTATCTATAATACCAGGTGGTTTTGATTCGATATCAAATACTGTTTATTTCCATATTCAAGATGATATTTGAATACTTCTCCGACAATTCCTCATTATGTGAATCACTGATTGATTGAGTTAGTTTAGTTTGAACAAAGTTTATTGATATTGACACCAGAGTACATAAACAACATTGACGCCATTCGCCTGCTAGCGCCAGTAATCACGCAACCAGGAATACAGAACCATAGAAGTATGTAGTTCGCAAGCGCGTACGAGTTACTCGAGTTGGTGCGTCCTTGACTCTTTGCAAACATCTGTGATACTAAAGAATCTTCTCTTTGGTGATACTGTGATATCAAACTGATGCAAGCAGCAAGTCGCGCATAAAACTGTAGCCGTACTCTTTTGAATGGTCTAACCCTCTGTCATCAACATCGAAATATTTCCAGCAAATAGTATAGGTTCCAGTTTTGAAGTGAATTCAGAGGTTATGTATCAGACACATTCAAATTAATAGATAAAGAATTCTTGGTATAATTCAAAACGAGACAGAAATTTCAATAAATAATACGAATTTGATTTGAGAACGCTTATATTGACAGTAAGTACCTTCACAATATACCTAATTATTTCTATCAATTCAGGCGACCGTTGTGATATTTTCATATCAACACTAGTGCTTTTTTTCTTCCAAATAAACAATACCATGGTGATATGAGCTACTTTCTGAATAACAAAATAGTGTGATTATTGACGTCTTCATACGTGGTCGTAGGAAAAATTGGTTGTTCATCAATTATGTAGTTACATATAGAAAAAAATCATTTCACACTTTTCCGACTGGTTAAGTTAATTATTTTAGTGTTTTCGTTTTTTTTTTCCTGGGAAATGTATTTCATAATGACCAAGCATTCGTTAAAAACAAACTTGAGCAAGATTATTTCATCTGTTTTAGGTAGATATGGCGATTTTTGAAAAAAGCTCGCACTCTCCACACTCTCCCGACAAACTTTCATTTTCTGATCTAAACTAACAAAAAAATGATTCCCATTTTTTGTATTCAGAGTTGTATTCCATTGTGCAAATAATGCAGTAAGAACCTAGTTACTTCATCTCTGTTGGGTAGATATAGTGATGTGACAATGAAGGTGTACTCGTTGTTTGTTTATGAGTCGACTGCAAGACACGTCATTATTCCTGACATTTCAACACCTCCTTAAGCTAGTCAGTCACCTTTCTAGACCAAATAGCTCTATGAATATTCCGGGTGATGACAGACGCGCTTTCGTGTAGGAATAGATATATATGTAAGTGTGGCACTTTGCCTTACCCTGATAGCAATATCTAACGTCAAGTGTCGCAATAATTATCTGGCCATGCAAGAGACATTGTTTGTAAATCATCGTATGGAATGGAAACGATTTCACTTGCTGATCAAAGAAAAATGATTATGGGTATGCTTGATTGTTGTTCATGGTTTTTTCGACTCTGATCTTTCCTGTTGAGATTTCCTGATTTTCTGTATTCTATGGTGAAATCGTCATCTATGGATGAGGGAAAACATACTTGGAGAATAACCCCGTTTGGTTTCCCGATTTTCGGAAAAAAAATTGCACACTTTTCCGACAAATTATTTTTGAAATTTCTTTCTTCCCATCTTAGAGCTTTAATCTACGATGGAAAATAATGCGGTGGACATGGATCCAAGTCAAATTGGTTCATTTATCTGGTAGATGTAGCAATTTTTGAAAAAATTTCCATTTTCAACACTTTTTCGATCAAAAACACTTATCAATTTTTTGTCTTTACTTTTCTCATCTCAAAGCTTGATTGACGTTGGAAAAAAATGTGAAGAGAACAAACCCGAAGAAAATTGGTTGATTTGTTAGGTTTCCCGATTTTCGAAAAATTTATTTTTTCCATCTTTTCCGACAAATTATTTTTGAAATTTCCTTCTTTCCATCTTAGAGCTTCAATCTACGATAAAAAATAATGCGGTGGAAATGGATCCAAGTGAAATTGTTTCTTTTATCTGGTAGATGTATCGATTTTTGAAAAAATTTCCATTTTCAACACTTTTTCGATCAAAAACACTTTTGTCTTTACTTTTCTAAACTGAAAGCTTGATTGACGTTGGAAAAAAAATGTGAAGAGAACAAACCCGAAGAAAATTGGTTGATTTGTTAGGTTTCCCGATTTTCGAAAAATTTATTTTTTCCACACTTTTCCGACAAATTATTTTTGAAATTTCCTTCTTCCCATCTTAGAGCTTCAATCTACGATGGAAAATAATGCGGTGGAAATGGATCCAAGTCAAATTGGTTCATTTTTCTGGTAGATGTAGCGATTTTTGAAAAAAATTCCATTTTCAACACTTTTTCGATCAAAAACACTTTTGTCTTTACTTTTCTAAACTCAAAGCTTGATTGACGTTGGAAAAAAATGTGGAGAGAACAAACATTGGTTGATTTGTTAGGTAGGTTTTTCAATTTTTAATAGAACTTCCTTTTCCCACACTTTTAGGACGAAGAAATTTATGATCGATTGATTGATGATGATCATAATAAAAAAGGGATCGGAAGATATAGCGATTGATAAATCTCCCATTTTCCACAGTTCATTTATTTTTGAATTTTACTTTTTTTGATCTCGTAGCTTACGATGAGAAATGATTAGAAGAAAATAAATCGGAGGAAAATTAGTTGTTCATCAGTTGATCGTCATCATCATATAGCCTTTTTTGAAAAATCACATTTTCTCGGCTGAAAAGCAAATAATTTTCGAGTTTTGATTTCTTTGGGCTCACAGCTGTATTCTACGGCGAATTGAACAAACTCTAGCAAAATTAGTTCATTTGCCAAGTGGATATAAAGATTTTTGAAAATCTTCCATGTCACACTTTTCCGACAGACAATTATTTATTTTCGTTTTGTGCGATGCGAAAGAATACTGATATAAGAAACAGGAATGAAATTGGTTCGATTTTGTGTAGATACGTTGATTTTTTTTATTTTTGTTGTTGTTTGAAAAAATCCCTCATTCGAATTACTTTTCCCTCTGAAAAAACGGATAATCTCTGAGTTTCCATTTTATTAATCTCGGGAGCTTATTCAATGATGACTTGGGAAATCGAAGAGAAAAACCTGAGCAAAATCGGTTCCGGTAGAAGAAAATTTCATTTCAATCGAAAAACCCGGTATTTTTCACCCCTCTTAAAATAAGAAACACCACCCCACCACCTTTTCTCATACAACCATCGAATCACTCAAGAATCCGGGTAGGGTATAAACCTACCAGCTCCATCTAGCTCCGGTGCGCCGAAACTCGACTCCGGGCCCTCCACTACCCCGCAGATCACTCCAACCCCCACACGACAACAACCCTGTCGCTGCTGCTACTGGCCGACAGGGGTGATTTTCCCTCGGATGTCGATCGATAGTGGGGTTGTTTTTTTTTTTTTGTCGGCTGTTGCACGAGAAATATCTGGAACTGAACAAGGAATATCCAGCATTGTTATATTCAGGTATACAGGGTGATTCACAGAGAGATACTGTTCAGCTAATTGATGGGAGAAAAATGTTTGCAAACATCGAAAAAAAAACTTGATGGTAACCTCAGATATAGAAAATATTTGATGAGATATTCAAGTGTGGAAAAATGCAACAAAAGTTGAATTTTGAAATGCTAATTCGAATGCTTACCTCATTATGAAATACATCTCGATTTGGAAATAATGAGGCGATAAATATAACAATTTAATTGGAGGTTGGGAAAACAACAAAAAATATGTCGCACGTTATAAATGACCACCACAGAATGAAATAGATATTGATTTATTTTCGATCTATAAGATGTATCATGACTAATGGGCTTAGGAAACGAGATAATTGGCCAGTAAACCTGGTTGAATTAAATTGATGATAATTAATTGCCTTTGGCTTTTCAGTGGGTCGTGCAAGGATGAAAAACTATGTGAATTATTCAAATTACTTTTTTACTACAACATTTGAGTACAAAAAGTCGATTATTTCAGATAGAAATCAAAAGTTATTGGGAGAAGTCAACAATTCGGATTAAAAATCAAATTTTCCGAATTGTAAATCGGAATTTCCAGATGGGAATCAAAATTTTCATAAGGAAGTTATCTCGAGATCGATATCGAAATTTGGATACATGGAAATTTACATATTTTATAAGTTCAAATTTCGAGAAATTTAATCAAGTCAATATTTGGAGATTAATGTCAAAATTTCGAACATTGAATGAACATTCCAAAATAACATCTCATAAAAATCGATTTTTCTAGTTTGACTATATTTTGATGTGAAAATTAGATATTTGGGGAGGAAAATGGAATTTTCTTATTGAAATTCAAATTTTGAAGGGAAAGTCGAAATTTTGAGATGAAAGTCGAAAATTCGACAGAGAAAGTTGAAATTTCCAGATTTTGGTGTAAATGTCGAAAAATAGCCGAAACGTCAAAATTTCTATATAATTGTAGAAATTTCAACGAGAAGTCCCAACATTTGCAGAGAAATATCAATATTTCAACAAAATATACGATATCCTGGAATAAAAATTGAAATTTAAATGTATACCAATCGCTAAGTAATTTTATTGGATTCGAATATGAAGATAGCAGTTGAAAGTTGAAAAAAAATAGAAATTTCAAGAAACCAAATTTTTAATGAGAATTGAAATACATCATGTCATAATTCACAAATGTATGATGGAATTATCTAAAATTAGAAATTTCGAGATGGTCGAAATTTACATCGAATAATCAAACAAAAAATCCTCGAACCTTTTGCGTTTTCGTAGAATCCCTCCCTTATATCGAGACCACTCTCCCGTACACGAAGACTCGCAAAAACAAAAAAAAAGAAAGCGAACGCGAGAAGGCGCCGTCAGATAAATCTAGGATCAATCCATCATAAGTAACGACGCGACATTTAACGAGCATCGCTATTTCCGTCTCTCTCCGACAAGTAACAACACACTATCGGGGCCCATCGGACATTTCAACGTCGCCGTCGTCGTCGTAGTTCACCCAAAGGGCATTCCCGTCGCTTGTCGCGGAAAACCCGCCGGCCGTCGCCGAAATTTCCCGTGGAAAATCCTCATCGGAACGTCGGTGGTGCGTGTGTGCAAAACGGCGTTTTACCAAGGCTGCACGGCCTCGCCATTTTCCGTATTGATTTTCCAAGGGCGCATAAAAAACTTGTTGATCTGCCCCCTGGATGCGAAACTCGCACGATTCGAACCGTCCAGCCACAGAAAACAGAAGTCCCCAACTAGGTTGGTCAAGGGTCTGTTACTAGAAATAAATACATACCCAAATTTGATGAAAGTCAAGTCATCTGTTCAACTCTCATTGAAAAACGCTGAAAAACTCGTCCTCGTACTGTCATTGTTATTGTCATTGTGATTGAAGTTGATCTCACATGATGATTTAACACTTTGCTTACCGTTTACCGACCCTTCCAAAAGGTGCTCTCAATTTCTCCGAGCAAATATAAGTTGCTTCTAAGAACAGACCCCTAGTCACCACGATGGACGCCATCTCCGAAGAGCCCCTAAACCTCACCACGGTGAAGAAGATGCCCATAGCCATAGTGGCGCCCTTCTCCGTGGCCGGCCACAAACCCTCTAACGCCCAGCCTCAGAGGTACCCTGAGGACCTGTCCCTGAAGAACGTCAACCACGCCGAGCAGCTGCGCAAGTACCTGTGCAAAGACGTGGCCTCGGAGGAATCTTACGAGAGGAACACCTTTCGAGGGGCTCAGCCCGACAAGGGGGGCCCCCACAATCTTCTGGGCGAGGAGTTTTTGTCTGCGTGGTACTTGAGGTCGATCTTTGATCAGAGGAATCCGTACGTTAGCTCGCAGCCGAGTTATCGGCCCCAAATGAACGGCTCCAACAGGATTTTGAACAATCTGTTGGACAGGAAGACGCGCAATGGATCCTACAAGTTCCCGACTGATTTTGATGCGCTCATCAAGAACCAGGTCGAGAGCGACGGCGATGATAAGGGACAACATTTTGATGGGTAAATACGAGTGTTCATGACTTTTGGGGTCTACGAATCTTCGTGTATACAAATTCTGAATCGTAGCTGCCATATTGAAAAAAAATTTTTGATGTATCTTCTACGCGAATCATCTTGTATATTTTCCTGTCTGTCCTTTCTGTTTCTTGTCTGTCTATCCTTTCTGCCAGTTCGTCTGTTATTTCTGCATGTCTGTCCTTTATGTATTTCCATCTGTTCTTGCTGTCTGTTCTTGCTGTCTGTTCCTGCTGTCTCTTCTTGCTGTCTTTTCGTGCTGTCTCTTCGTGCTGTCTCTTCTTGCTGTCTGTTCTTGCTGTTTGTTGTTGCTGCATGTTTTAAAGTATTTTTCTGCTGTATGTTTCTGATATTTGCCTGTACTTCCTGTCAATTCTCTATATCCCTTGCCTCTATCTTTTATGTATTTGTCCGTTCTTCCTATAATTTCTGTTTGTCCTTCTAACCAGTTCGTTTGTCCTTTCTGTCTAACCAATTCATCTATCCTTTCTGATTCTATGTTTTCTGCATGTCTTCCTTCTGTCTGCTCTTTTTGTATGTCTGTCATTTCCATCTGTTTTTTTATCTGTCCTATCTGTTTATCTGCCCATCTATTCATCGGTCATTCTATCGTTTTTGTCTGTCTGCTCATCATTTTCGTCAGTCTGTACTATTCGTCTGTCCTTTTCTTCTAAACATATATACAATTTCTGTACATCTGTCCTTTCTGTCTTTTTCAGTTTGTCCCTTTTGTCATTCTGTCCTTTATGTCAGTCTGTCCTTTTTGCCCATCTGTCATTTTTCTCAGTCTGTTCTTATATCTGTTTATCCCTTACAGATTGACCCCAGAACGTTCTGTCTTGTGCCGATTTTTCCATGATTATGTTATACCTCTTGAATGTTTCTTCATATTTCCTGTTTATCTATCATAAGAGGTATCCTCTCCATATTCGGTACCGACATCATAATAATTGTAACCCTCGGTGTATGAAACGTTCATTGCGCAGTAGCGTAGGGGACAAACAGAAGGCTCGCGCTGATGGGTATTGATATTCCGCATTTTTCATGGAGTTTCATGAGTGTGATTATATGAAAGTCAGCTGCGATTTGTGACAAACGGAAATAGTACGTTAAATCTGATGTTGTTTTGTGATGTGAAACGTGTTCCTTTAATAATCCCCAACGAGCTATTTGTAGATGGATGTATGAGGCAGGTTATGATGGAAATAGTCGAGGTTAGGAGGGATATCAACGAAGAAGTTGTCAATGTATCCTTTTTCGAACGTATTCCCGCTCTCGTGTTTGACATTACGTGGTTGTTTATAATCTGTAAACAAGTATGAACAAGTGACTACATTCAAATGCCCTTCCTCTGTCTTCATCCAGACGATAAGAACTCAGAAGTACGAAAACGTGTCTGCATTCAAATGCCATCTGTCTTCATCTGCAGACACTCTAATACTTCTAACATTCTTTCGTTTGTAGCCAATCTGAACGAAAACCAGACGATAAAAACTCAGTAATAAGACAAACCAGCACGTTTGACGCTAAAGGAAAAAATATACCCCGAGAGAAATGACAATAAAAACGACATTGCGACATGTTTATTCATTTGCCCTTACCCTCACCCTCTGTAGATTTTCCCAAAGCCCCAGCATCGCGTCTGACCGAGACGTTTCCTTTTAGGTCCCACCTGGACCACAAAAACAACCTCGACGGCAAGAACAACCAGGACAGCAACGAGAAGAAGAAGCCGCACATCAAGAAGCCCCTGAACGCCTTCATGTTGTACATGAAGGAGATGAGGGCCAAAGTGGTCGCCGAGTGTACGCTGAAGGAGAGCGCTGCCATCAACCAAATATTGGGCCGACGGGTAAGAATGATTTTTTTTTTCTCGTTCGACATGGCCAATGGATGACTGGAGATGAATGGTATCGATACGAAATTGTTGTCGATGGTCATTGTCAGTGGTTACGGATTCAAGTCGCTATCATTGCTGCAGTACGAGAGAATATCGATGATAATAATGTAAATGTGGTCATTAGCAATTCATGAGAGTTTTTCTTCAGAAACTGTCCGAACAGGTAATTTAGAGACACAATTCTTTTGTTGCCTTGAATTGTAACCATTTGGGTAGAGGAGCTGTACGCGTTCTAGCTCATGGAAAACAATAATAGTGCAACCTAATGGATCTAGGCAAGAATGCATTCTAAACATCTGCCTCGAAGCACAGATTCCAAAAATATGCTGGGGCTCCTGAATCATATCCAGAAGAGAGCTGTTGGCCTAGTTGGTTGCTCTCGGAGTTATCTCTCCTCGAAATCCTCATTATCCAGTGGGGTCTTCACATATGCACAAAAACTTTGAGAACGCCCATTTCCTGTGTGACGTCACCGATGAGCTAGAACGCCACCAGCCTCTCTACTAAACCGACCGATCGACGATGCTCGCGGCGCCCCACGTCGTGTTTGTTGAATCATAAAACGATGTGTGTGTGTGTGACTTAGTGGCACTCGCTGAGCCGGGAAGAGCAGGCCAAGTATTACGAAAAGGCGCGCCAGGAGCGCCAACTGCACATGCAGCTGTACCCGGGCTGGAGCGCACGGGACAATTACGGTTACGGCACCAAGAAGAAGAAGCGAAAGAAAGAGCGAACACCTATCGAGTCGGGAGGTAGTTATTATTATCAGACGAGAGCGTCCTGAATAATAGTTAGAATGTCTATGCGATATCTCGAGCCGTGTGCACCGAACGGCAACAGGTGGGCGCGGCGGCAGCCACAGGCGGGCACGGCGGCAGCCACAGGCGGGCACGGCGGCAGCCACAGGTGGGCGAGCACGTGGCTGCCGAAAGGCCGCCTTCGGCTCGTTGTTGTTGTTCCGTGCACACGGCGAGGACTAACAGCTGCACCACTCGACTCTAACCATGGCGGAGCGCCGGGGGGGCAGGCGACGAGGGGGAGACCGGTTTCGCCGTCGTCGCCGCGGCCCCCCGGCAGAAAACCCCCACCTTCGCTGCGGTGGTCTGTGGCCGACGTGCATACTCGCGAGTATTCGAGCAGAATGGGTCGGTGGCGGCCATGCGTGGGGGGGGGCGGCGCGGTGGGAAAATGGGGGGGGGGCGGCGGCCGGCATGGCGTGAATCTTTTGCGCTTCTTGGTGCCCTGCCGGTGCGACGACAATGCTGACTCTCTTCTGTTTAGTGGCACGCGCTCGGTAGGGAGGAGCAGGCCAAGTACTATGAGCTAGCTCGTCGCGAAAGGCAGCTGCACATGCAGCTCTATCCCGATTGGTCATCACGCGCCAACGCCACTCGCGGCAAGAAGAGGAAGCGCAAACAAGACCCCAACGAAGGAGGTAGCCACCCTCGCAATATAATACTCTATAGTTTCTTTATTTGTTCGTCGCGCTGCGTCCGTTACTCTCCTCATCGACGGTGGTGGTGGTGGTGGCATCAAGCTCTCTCCTCATCGCTCGGAAGCGGTTGCGGTGTAGGTGAGACTCTAGGTGGAGAGAGTTGAGGCGTTTTCCGAAGGCGAAGTGGGCAATCGATAGTTGGCAAGGGCAATAATTTGTTGCCTATTTCGGCTTCCGAAAACGCCTCAACTCTCTTGTGGAGTTGGACACTTGATGAGCCTCACCTACACCGTTTCGAGGTGCTCCATCTGGAGTCTGGAGATGCTGATGAGTAACTGGCGAGTCGTGCCTTATTCTATTACACACATATCTATATATATATTATTGCATGTTTTGGGGTATACATTTGGCCGGCCGGGACCTATTCTGCCGAGGGTCCGCTACGGGACCCCCTTTTGTTGATTTGACTCGTCGTATGCACGTTTGTCATATGCCTGCATGTCCCTTCCACTTTCCCTAGTATCTTCCCTTACGCGTCCAGCATGATCCCTTATCGGTACTTCTCTCCCTTAGACGACTGTTAGTCCTTCGAGTTTCAGTTTACTTTAGCTTGGTTTCCATTTTTCAATTCGTGCTGGTTCGTTGGGCGCCATTATGCAAACACTCCTGGGGATTCTGAGGTTTTTTTTTGTTGATAATTTTTTATGTTTGCATAACTACACCCAAGCTCATTCAGTTGATTGGATAATCATATTCAGACCAGCACTATTGAAGATTTGGAAAATAATTGTAGATATAATTGTAGATGCTAACAAGGAGACTAGATTTATCATTTGAATAGTTGATATCATCAGTAGATACGTTGGACTTATTTTAGTTTGAGGTTCACGATAAATAGACTGCATAAACTTGCCACATTGTGGAAGTGTGTCATATTCAAAAACATCCCAATATTTTTTGTTTATAACTTTGATTCCTCCAAGGAAACAAATAATGGTTAAAGTGACCTTCGGAACTTTTTTCGCGGGTTCGAAGAATCGGGGTGAAGTTTAATGAAACAAAAATTCAGTACGTAGTGATATTCCATAGAGATCAATGTTTTTGCTTGACTTCGATATTTTCAACGAAATAAACAATGTGTCAATAATTTCACCCAAAGTCAAACATATTTCCATTGAAAACATTTTTTTTTTAGAGAAAATCCTCATGTAAAATTGATGAGGAAAAAACAATGAGGTACCATTTTCCTCTTCAAAAATGTCGAAATCAGTTGTCATACGTACTGTTGAGGCTGAATATTATGTTTGCATTCTCAACATCTCGCGGTTTAGTTTCTTTTTTTCCACTTTCAAATTATGAAATCGGGAAAACTAGTATTTTTTGCTGTAAGCTGTTTATCGTGATTGTAGCTTTTATAACTTCAAACCAGTCTACTGCATGAAAGTCATCCTTGATGCAATTCTTCCAGGACTCGAGGATTAATGTTTTTGTTTTTTTTTTTCCGAAAATTAGGCAACAGTATGAAGAAGTGCAGAGCGAGATACGGGCTGGACCAGCAGAGCCAGTGGTGCAAACCTTGCAGGTGAGTTTTTCCTCAAATCCTCAGCTACGATGCACGCCTTTTGTTCTTTATTTTTGTGGGTATTTTTCTGTGGGCGCCATCCGAGGCATTTCTCAATCTATGCGGAAAGACTGTTACCAGGAGGCGTTTTCCGATAGTGTACAGTTCCTTTCCAAACACACGAAATCAGAAAATGTGTCTTCCCACAAAGACAAAAGGACAAAATTGGCTTAGTTTCGTGCACCATACACTGCTGTTGAGTAGAAAAAACGGTCGTTTACGAGTGCAAAGGGGCCGCCAAGATCGAGACACATTTTCTGATCCGAATTTTTCCGTTCCGTTGTATGTTTCTGAGCCGTGTTGTTTGTTTGTTTGTGAATTCCATGCAGGGTGTCTCACCAATACGTGCCGTGCCATAGGGACTACAACAGTTACCTCGAATTCAACTCGCTGAATCCACTTTCACTAAAAAAATTTGGGGTGAATTGAACGAAGATAAATTTGTTGCTACGTTAACTGGCACATCCTGTATAACTTCGGAATGTGAATATCGATTGTCACTTAATGAGGCTACTATGTATATTCTCAGTTTGTTTGTTGAATATCATCGTTGCTCCATCGCATTATTCACAATGTATGCCTTTCGAATATTTGTTTTTAAAAATCCTACGTATTTGCGTGAAATCTGTTTTCATTCGGAATTTCTTACACTAGTGGGGATAGTTCATACTGAATTTTCTCAAAGGAAAATAGCTCCTTCTCAGATTAAAGCACTTTCATTATAAATAAACTTGAATTTCTCGCAAATTAAAAGAGTCTTTACTAAAGGAAACAAATTTCGCGTAAATAAAAACTGTTCATATCGAGAAGAACAAATTTCACTCAAATAAAAACTTCATATCAATAAGAACAAATTTCACTCAAATAAAAACTGTTCATATCAATAAGAACAAATTTCACTCAAATAAAAACTGCTTCTTTATCAATAAGAACAAATTTCACTCAAGAACTGTTTCTATCAATAAGAGCAAAATTAACTATAATAAAAACTGTTCATATCAAGAGAATAAACTAACGCACCAGTATTTCCCAGAAAAGAAGCTGTTTTGTCATGAATGGAAAGAATTTCACATATATGAAAACAGTTCCAGTACCAATAGAAACAAATTTCATATATGTAAATGAATTACTTGCAAATGAAAACGGATTTTACCAATCGAAACAAATTTCATTTATGTAAATGAATTTCTTGCAAATGAAAACGTATTTTACGAAAATATCACTTTTACCCCAAAGTCTCATCATAATAGAATTGAATAACCCACAATGAAAACAGTTTCCACGAAATTTTCATCATTTTCAATACGAAGTGAATTAGATTTCTCACGAATCGGAGTTGTTTTGTAATGAATAAAAATTGATTTCTCACAGACGAAAATAGTTCATGCTTATGAAAACAGTTTTAACGAGAATAAAGACAGTTTTCCTCGCAAATAAAATTGGAATTCCCACAAATGAAACGATGAAAATTGTTCGAGCAGATTTGGCAAAAATTAAAGTTGAATGTAATTTACGCGGAACAAACGAATTTAAATAGATTTCACGCAAATTGATACAGATTTCTCATAATTGAAATCGGATTTCACATGAATGAAATCAGATTTCACGTCAATGAAATCTGATTTCACGTTAATGAAATCTGATTTCACGGAAATGAAATCGGATTTCACGTAAATGGAATCTGATTTCACGTTAATGAAATCTGATTTCACGTTAATGAAATCTGATTTCACGGAAATGAAATCGGATTTCACGTAAATGGAATCTGATTTCGCGTAAATGAGATCCGATTTCGCGTAAATGAAATTGGATTTCATGTGAATAAAATCGGAGTTCACGTAAATGAAATCGAATTTCACGTCGATAAAATCGAATTTCTAGTGAAATTAAACCAGTTTACCCTCAAATCCGAAAGGCACACTACGTGAATAATTCGAACGGACCAACAAACATATTCATCTCGTGTAAATCCGTCGCTCCTCGTGTTTTTTCTTTGTATTCCCACGCGCGTATTAGTGTTGGCGAGCATAGGTGGCTCTCTCTCTCTCTCTCTGTGTAGATGTCGGCCGAAAACACATCGCGCCCCCTTGTACATTTAACGATTGTTTAGTCCGGAAAGCGGCGCCCTGATTGGCGGAGGATCTTCTGCCGCCCACGGGCCCGCCCTGCTGCACGCCGCTGGAGGGGCGGCTGCCGCCCAGTCGCCCCAGGAGCCCACTTACGTCAATCTATAGCGAACCGTCGGTTAGTCAACAGCAGTGTTGGTGTTGTCAGTGTTAGCTAGCTAGAGCGTTTTCCGTTTTGATCACCCCTTTTTTTTTTGTCTGTGTGTGTATGTGTGTGTTTTTCGTTTTTTGTTTGGCTTGTCTTCTGTGATTTTTTACTAGGTTCTGAATGTCCACGTGGAAAACTTTTCTTGTCCTGGTCAAGTGGGGAAATTTCGAAGTGTCAGTCTACACTTTCTTCAGTTGTATTTCAGAAAGCGTAGAGTTGATTTGTGATTAGTCACTTGTATTTCCGAAAGTATCAATTGAATTTCAGAATAGTGAGTTTAATTCAAGAAATCGTCAATTGTATTTCTGAATAGTCAATTTATGCAAAAAATTCAATAAAAGCACACATTTGTGTTACTCAGTAGAAATAATGTTTTTTTCTTGTGATTATGTAATTCAACTGAAACACCTTGTGATACTTATTGGCCTGTTTTTTATAAATATACTTTGCCCAAAATCCCATTGTAAGGTATTGAAGGAAAGATTTTTACGTGGACTTCTATTTTTTTTTTGTAGTTTGTAGTTTAGTAGCACGATGATCCAGATTGCTGTTGTCCAAGATGTTTTCCGTGAAATTTTGATTCAATCCACCATCATCAAACCATGATGAACATGTTGATTCTGATGTATTCTTTGATAATTTTCGCATTTTTTTGAGGCATTTATCATTTCCGTTGAAAAGATAATCAAAAATCAGGGAAATTTGGTTGGGTTCGTTTTGGAGTATTTGAAAAATTATCAAAACATGTTCAAATATGTGTTACGAAATGTGCCGTATATTTTCAGAACATTTTTTTATCCATGATACACATCGAAGAATTGAAATATGAGAAAAGTCACAAAAATATACATTATTTAGTCCGCCTTTATGTCTGTTTGAGTTATTTGTGTGTGCCTTGTTAGTACTTGAGCGCTGGCATATTTCAAAAGATTCCTCAACTTTTTTTAACGACACCAACTTTAAATTTCCGTGATTCAGCGACATGATAACTTTATTCAGTTGTTATAAGTCATTCTTATAAAGCTGACATCGTCGCACTTAAGAAGGATATTGAACATTATGTGGACAAGGATGGCCGGATTCGCTGATTTTATCATCCTGTCGATTCGTTAAATACAAAATTCTCTAAGCTCAAAGGCGTAGTTCTTAGGCCCACCAGAAACAAATGTTGAAAAATTTTAAGGCCCTCCAGAAACGCATGAAAAATTCAGAAGTGGGATCCACATATAGATCGAAATTCAAAATTTCCAAAGCTTAAAGGCGTAGTTTTTAGGCCCACCAGTAACAAATGTTGAGAAATTTGCTACTAAATCATCTGAAAACAAGCAAGAGATAAGCGTAGTTTTAAGGCCCTCCATAAACGCATGAGAAATTCAGGAGTGGGATCCACATATAGATCGAAATTCAAAATTTCCAAAGCTTAAAAGCGTAATTTTTAGGCCCACCAGAAACAAATGTTGAAAAATTTGCTGAAGCATCTGAAAACATGCAAGAGATAAGCTTAGTTTTAAGGCCCTCCAGAAACGCATGAGAAATTCAGGAGTGGGATCCACATATAGATCGAAATTCAAAATTTCCAAAGCTTAAAAGCGTAATTTTTAGGCCCACCAGAAACAAATGTTGAAAAATTTGCTGAAGCATCTGAAAACATGCAAGAGATAAGCTTAGTTTTAAGGCCCTCCAGAAACGCATGAGAAATTCAGGAGTGGGATCCACATATAGATCGAAATTCAAAAATTTCCAAAGCTTAAAAGCGTAATTTTTAGGCCCACCAGAAACAAATGTTGAAAAATTTGCTGAAGCATCTGAAAACATGCAAGAGATAAGCTTAGTTTTAAGGCCCTCCAGAAACGCATGAGAAATTCAGGAGTGGGATCCACATATAGATCGAAATTCAAAATTTTCAAAGCTTAAAGGCGTAATTTTTAGGCCCACCAGAAACAAATGTTGAAAAATTTGCTGAAGCATCAGAAAACAGGCGAGAGATGAGCTTAGTTTTAAGGCCCTCCAGAAACGCATGAGAAATTCAGAAGTGGGATCCTCATATAGATCGTAATTCAAAATTTCCACAGCTTAAAAGCCTAGTTTTTAGGCCCACCAGAAACAAATGATGATAAATTTGCTTTAGCATATGAAAATAGGCGAGCGATACGCGAAGTTTTTAGGTCATCTAGAAAAGCACGCGGAATTCAGAAGTGGGATCTACAAATGGATCGTAATTCTAAATACCCGCCCAACTTGCATCTCCGCCACCAAAACGAAATCTCGCATTTGTCCACATATTGTTCAACATCCTCGACCCGACACATGCCCCCCCTCCCTTGTCTCGCATGCCCTCACCTCACCCACCCCGACCGCCCACCCTAACCGCCCTTTTTCCCTCTGCCCCCAGGCGAAAGAAGAAGTGCATCCGCTACATGGAGGCAGGGGGCGGCGACCACCTCGACGGCAACCAGTCGGACGACAATCTAGGCAGCTGCGGCAGCGCCGGCGACGCCCACACGCCCCCCGAAGAAGACGCCGACGACGACGGCGAAAGCCTGTCGCAGAGCCTGAGCAGCCCGGGCGGGCTTTCGGCGCTGAGCAGCCTCACGTCGCCCGGGGGCGGCTTGGTGATGCCCAGCCCGAGCAGCGCCAGCGTCGCGTCGCCCAGCGTCAGTGTGAGCAGCCCCTACGCCATGCAGAGCCCGCTCACGCCCCACCACTTGCACCACGACGCTTTCGATGTGAAACCGACGCCGGCGCCGCCGACGCCTCGGCTGCCGGTCGGTGCAAACCCGCGTGACGTCAACAATCCGTTGAGTGTGAACCAGTTGACGGGGCAGGCTGGGGGTGGTGGTGGTGGAGGTGGGGGCGGTAATAATAACAACAAGGAGGCGAGCAGGGCGATCATCAGCGTCACGTAGCAGCGCCGCCGCCGCAGACGACGACGATGACGTCGACGCCTCGACGTACTATGTAACATAAATGTCATTTGCCAAAATCACCTCTACTTATATATATATTTAATATAATATATTTTATGCGTTTGGTGGGCAGGGTTTGGCTGATTGGGGGCAGTTTTGTTGTTTGCTTAATGGTGAGAGATGGAAGTGATGAAAAAAGTTTGAAAGAATTCAATGTGCCGTTTCGGAAACTGGAAAAGACTTTGCGGTTGCTGGGATATTTTGACAATTGACGTGGATGAATCAAGCCGCGTTTTGAACCAAATTTACAGCCCAACAATTCCACGGAGCCATTTTACAATCAATTTGCCAACTTTCTTCCAGTTTCCTAAACGGCACATGGAAGTGGTTATAAGTACGCTGCTTTTTTTCTAATTGAATCGTCTTTATATCTCTTACTGTTAAGGAAACAGCGATACTTTCGATGTGAAATCGGCGAGACCCTGTATATGGGTAGACAGTTTTCTTGTTGTTCGAGAGATGTTCCGAGTCTCTGTCGTGCTAGTCAATTTTCCGGGGAAAAATCGGGGCAGGTGACTTTTCCCAAGTTTCCCAAGCTTTCTTTTATCGATGATCAATTTGAATTTTAGAATCTAGCTACTGGATATGTTCCGGAAATGGTGCCAAACATCTCATTGATATCCCCAAGTTTTTTTTTTTTCGTTTGGCATACTGCCCTCAATATTTTTCTTTTTTGATGAAATGTTTGATACTCTTCATACTTTCCCAAGGACACTAGGTTTTTCTCTAAAGAGAATACTTGTTGTAATATTTCATCTACAAATAATGACAAGGTCACAAAGTTTCAGTTTTCATTGTTGAGCTTCAAAAATACATTTTATTTCATGATCAGTTAACTTTTTGTTGTTTTTATCCTTGAAACCATGATTCATTGACTTTTTAAAGTATTATTTTATTTAAAAGGGACTAGACAACAAAAAAACTGATTTTTTCTGACCCTATCATTGATATGCTGACAGTTTCCAACAGTTTGTTCAGAACAGTTTTCCTAAAACACAAAGAATTTTCCTCTCAAGAAGACTTCACTCAAGCATATATTATATTTAAGAATATATAGTGCTCCCTCTAAATGATGGGTAAAATACAGTGTGTCCTGTTTAGAGCAGCACAACCCTTGTATATTTCCTAAATATACTCAGAATATTCCAATACCTTCATCATATTCAATCTCAAAAATGTGGAATTTTCTTTTTTTTTTTCAATCAGACTTCTTGTTTTTCCAAGAAGCTTCCAAAATCATCACAATTTTTTTCAAAAAAATTATAACTGCGGTCTACCAAAAAAACAATAAAGATATTATTAAAATTTATAATATAATCAAAACAATTCTCAGTTCGTCATATTTTTTCCTCTAAACTCGATGCTTGTTAATAAGTTTGGTGCCGTAAGAAACTTGGGTAGATAATGTTTTTGACTGAGGCAAAAAATGTTGGATTGTGATTGCAAAGCCCAAGCAAGTTGACTACGAAATTTCTACCTGATTGTCGCTCGTGAATATCTCTCGACTGCGAAATTATTTTTTTGGATGTTGTAACACGGATTCATCGTACTTAGAATGAACATGGTAGAGAAAGGAGAGCTAATCGGCAAAAAAAAGGTACTTAAGTTCGGCTACAGCATCCAAATCTTTCACCAAACTGCTACAAATTTATTCTCCACCTTGTACATTTTTTTATACAATGAAACTTCTCGTGCCACAATTTTTATTCTGCTGCTGTTGTTTATATTTTTGTTACTCGTTGCTCAAAGTCGATGTTTTGGCATTTGTTTGTTTCAATCCGAAATTAATTCCAAAACGTCGCCGACAATATTAACTCGACTTTTTTTCGATTACCAGTTTTTGAGGAAATGGAAGTTTAGATGTATATTGCTATTGAGAGAAATGTAATTACTTTGTACATAAAAGAAAAATGTTATATAATGAAACTATTATCCTTGTAAAATTTACTTTTTGACTTTTTCAAATTTTATTTGTTAAATTTTGAACCGTAGGTACTCATTTGCTGGTCAAATCTCGTTGTTTTCAGATATTCAGCTCGCCCAACACTATCCATGGTATTTATTTTTTATACATTATTTTCCAATGATTTTTTATGCATTTGATAATCTTGAATTGATGCTAATATTATGTTATGATTTTTCAGAATATTGACAGGGTTAAAAAATATTGTCGTTCATTTTCTAACAGGCTAACTGAACATCTGAAAATACACGTGGATTAATTAATTTGCGAATTAGTATCATTTTTCAGTTATGGTAAAATACAAATTATTTTCTTACATAGGGAATGGCAATCAGTTTAGTTGCAATATTTCGAAGTTTAATTATCATTTTGTTATAAACGAGTATAAGGGAGTATTCATTTTTTCAGTCATGTATATAAAATATAAAGTTTTATAAGTCCTAAAATTGAACAATCCTGTCTTGCGATCGATTGTGAGAAAGAGCGTTCGTGTTCAATACTTTATTCTTTAACTATAATGTGACATGTGATATTTTATACTATTTAAAATGAACGCTGAGTTTTGGCTTCCTCAGAATTTTGCATTTATTGAGTTTATTTTTAACAAATTATTGGACTACCAACAAAATGCAATTTAAATTTGGTGATTCGATTAAATTAGGAATATTTTAAATCAGTCTTGATGATGAAAATGGTTTCAAATTTATTCGGAATCCCCTGAAATGGAGGAAAACTCAAACAACTTTCTCAATCTGAAAGATACGATGGAGTTCAAATTGGGACAAAGTTGCGGAATTTCATGCCAATTGTTATTGTGAAAGAAAATCCACGATAACTCTTCTCGTTTTCAAAAAATTAGATTTTTTTAAATGTTATTTAAATTTTTTCTTGCTCAATTATTGAATATTCACCAAAACTTTTGTTGCCACTTTCCGCGGTCTACAGAATTTCATTCTTAGTTTTGTATATTGGAATACTGCATAAGATATAACTTAAAAGTTCTTTCAGTTTCGGTGTATCCAGTATTTTTTTTCAAATATTTCGAAAATTGAAACATTTATTTAGATTTTCTTCCTCTTTAACAATGATCATTAAATTCCGCAAATTTGTCCCGATTTGAACTTCTTCGTATCTTTTGGCTTTTCGAGATCCCAATGTTGATAGTGAAATTTAAATTACCTTGTATATGGGGAAAAAGTTGTGAACCGTATTTCCGTGACACATCTAAAACCGACCTTTTCCCGGATCTCTACGAGTTTTCCAAGGAAAAATACGGCTCTGGTGATTGATCTCATAAGAAGGTACCACATATACCTTGTCCTGAATTTTTTTTTATGGATAATCACTTTTTTTTTCTTTAATTCAACCTGCTCTGTAATTCTTATCTTGCGGAAAGGAGTGGGAGAGAGAATCAACGATTTATTTTGCTTTATTGATTTGTTATTGAACTACCAGTGAGTATGCAATTTTTCAACGCTCTATCAGAATTCCAAGATGTGTATTGATGGTAGTCTGAATTTCCCAAATAAAACAGATCATCCAGTGGTTTTTCTGCAATTACACCTTGTTTACAAGAGATTACTGTGCCATATTCCGATTGAGGTGTAATTCGATGAAGTACTGGCCGATATTAAATGTGACTGCTTAGTTTTATAAAACTACTTTTAAGTTTTGGATAAGTGCAATGTAAAGTCATGTTTGTTTTCTCAAAATGTCCTTGCTGTGGAAGGAAATTCCTAAGCTGGAGCCAGAGTTTTCCACACAGGCAAAGTGATGATTTTGCAAAATTCTCCCCCATAGAAAAACGTTTTGAGAAAAATGAATCGGAAGTATACCAACTCGTTTTGGAGTTGTTCAAGTCGAGACAAACCTCGTAACTGGCATAAACTTTCGATTCTGTTTTTTTTTTCCTCCAACTCGAAATGCCTGTCACGCAGTTTTGTCTTTTAGTGACACGTTTGGGGTGGAAGTATTATGAATACGGCCCACAAATGTTCTGATATGATAGAGTAAATGATTATACATATATAAATAAATTTAGACATTAATATTTTAGGTGTTAATATGTCTTTGTAAGTAGCAACTGTTCGTAACATCGTTTAGGTTAGAATGATTCAATACAAAATCTCAAATATGTTCGTTTCTTGTTTGATTTTCATCAATCCCGAACTTAAAAATCCAAAAGAAATGAGAAATACTGTTGGTGGAAAATTCTACAGTGACTCTTTACAACACTGTAGAAAATTGTATACTCATTAGTCATTAGAAAAAATTGCGAGTCGGTTCGCCATCTATCTTATAAATATTGAACTAAATTTGATTAAGAGCAGAAACTGCAGATGTTTGTAAAGAGATTACTCGGATTTGAAGAAAACTGTAATAAATTGTGTAACTTTTCAAGAAGAAAACTGTAAACGGAAACATATACAATATGAATAGGAACCTGTAATATCATTCATGAAGAAAACTGCAACAGAATCTTGTGGAATGTTCTTTCAAACCCATCAAGAGATGGCGATGTATATTACTTTTGAATATTAATATTTTGCAAATAATTCAGAATTTTATAAAACAAATATACTCGTCAGAGGCGAAAAAACAAAATGGTTAGGAATCTGTAGTCACACATACGAGATAAAATCACGAATAACTCAAAAATTATGCCATAATGAAAGATTCTGAGGCTGAATAAATATAGTTGGACTACAGTGTCTACTGAAAGTTGGACAAGTTATTAGCGATTTTAAATATTATTTATTTTTTGTCTTCGAATGGTAATATCTCTTGAATTATCATATATAGAGATGAACCAACATCAGATTCGTGTTCAGCAGGCTAAGAATACCCTGTTTTTAGCTAATTTTGTGATTGAAAAAATGAAGTCGTTTCGCCATCTATGTTATAAATATTGAACTCGGTATCATTTCGAATAGAAAACATAGATTTCTATAAGAAATTCTTGAATTCGAAGAAAACTGTAATGAGCTGCGTTGCTTATTTACTAGGGAATTGTAAAACCGATTTTAAAGAAGATTCCTGTAAGGTTGTTTATGAAGAAAACTGCAACCGGATTGTGGAATGGTTTTTTAACCTTTCAAGAGATGGCGCTGTGTATGTTTCGATTTTGAAAAAACTATTATAATTAAATTAAACTATAAAACAAATCCTCGTCACAGGCAAAAAACAAAATAATCAACGACATCAACACCTTTAGATTTATTTTCGGTTTTGGATAGGATCAGAAATCGTATCACCAGCATAATTTCAAATACTTGTTCAGCTTGAGAAAGGGCATCCGAGGGCTGCCTGTTCAAATCAGCATTTCCAAACAGAACTTTCGTGATTTGCTCCTAGATGGCGTCAGCGTGAGATTCATCAAAGTCCACAAATTCTATTTCATTTCGGTTAGAGATGAAGTTGCTGTGGATAAAAGTTAGTTGATGAAATAGTGAATTCAACTTTTTTTCTTACTATCGCTCGAGGACACCCTGTCTATACAACAAAACTGGAAGAATTGCAAGGGACGAAAAAACGTTGCCTTCCATCATTAACACTTGAAATAATACTATACAAGGTCCTACTTCTACGTCATCTATGAAAAATTTCAGAACTAAAGAAATGAGTCAAATATAATTAACAGAAAAAACATTCTGAATCGAAGGGAAAAAGTCTACACTGAACTCTTAAGAATATATTGGATTGAAAGAGAAAAGTCTGAATTCAGTGAAAAACAGTTTGAATTCGAAGAAATATGAATGTATAAAGAAAATAGTCTGGATTCAAAGGAAAACAGTTGAAATTTTGAAAGAAAATTGCGTAAGTCAGAAAAGCGATCTGAATTCAAGCAATGTAGAGTGGATTCAAAGAAAACAGTCTAAATTCACATAAACAGTTTGCATTCAAGGAAAAGTCCAAATTCGATTCTGGATTCAAAGAATTAGTCTGGATTCAAAGAAAAACAATTGGAATTAATGAAGAAATGAAAGACTAAACTAAAAAAATGAGTCTAAATTCAACGAAAACAGTTTCAATTCAAGGAATGGTCAAAAACTCGCAGAATGGGGCCTGGAATCGAGAAAAATAGTCTTGAAATAAAAAAAAAACAGTCTAGATTCTCAAAGTAAACTGTCCGTAGAAACAGTTTAAATTCGAAAAAAAAAGTGCCTGAATTTGAAGAAAACATAGTGGATTCACTGTACAAGGTGGACAAGATACATAAGTACCTATACAAACAAACTCATCAAGCAATTTTTTCTCCAATTCAATAAACGCGATTGTCTGATGACGACTGAACCGTTAGAATTTCAATTCACTCCGCCTATTATTCGACTTGAGTTGAGTGTCGCAATATCAATGGTTTCAATTCAACGTCTGTCTAACCTTTGTAAATTCAAGTATAAATGATTGTGTTGGTGTGTCGCAAACCAAATGCAATTGTTGCATTCAACGAAACCGTTCGACCTTTTTAGGAGGCTTTCGATGTTTCAAATGGTGATAAATCTGCAGGAGAAATTATTCTTCGTGTACCAAAAAATTCCCAATTCTGGTGTCATAACGTTGCGTTCTGGGATAATGCGAGATTCTTGATTTTTTGGTGATCAAACATAACATTCTTGCAGGAAATAGACACTCTGTATGAGAAAGCAAATCTCGTGTGACACGTTATCGAGAAGAAAGAAAACATTACAAGATATCGTCGCAAGTGATAAGTTGATATTTTATTCAGGATCTGCAGGCTAATAATTAACATAAATATTTATAACATTGTTTATCATATAGGCGCCACTTGAACGGAGTATAAACGACGTTTAAAAAAAACAGAGGAATGTTGGTTGGATCACAGCTGTTTCACAAATTGAGCAATTACTACTCGATTTGTTTATTCTTCATTCCATTATTACGTTCCAAATTATGTCAAGAAATTTGTATTCGATTATTCATACTTTTTCTTTAAAATGATGAGAAATTTTCGGATCTTTTTGCATCGTACACTCAGTAACGATAACATTGCGAACAACCTGTTTATTATATTTTCACATGACATATTGATTTTACACCGAGTTTTGATTGGTGTCACCCTGTATTCATGATACGCTTCAAACTGATCTATTTTCGATGTTCAAATTGATTTAAAGTGTCTGGTTCATTAGATCCACAACATGACCTTTCACATCGTGATAATATTGCGAATAATCATCAGTTGATTTATATTTCGAAAGCATCAAAACTGCCGAGCATTTCTAGGTGTGAAATAAGAAAGGCATATCGGAAAATCATTTTGAGATCAACAGATTCACCTATGCTGGTATGAAGTGTCCTAAATTGAAGAATAAGTAAGTAGAAATGGGAGTCACAGATTCTGAAGATTTCTATCAATTCGTTGTTCGAATACAATGGAAATTTGAATATGTAGGCAGGTTATCTTCTCAGCGTCTTTTCTTATTGTAGTAAGCTCTGTGACCCTTGAATTCTACAGCAAACATTGTTTTCACGAATATTTTTTCTTGAACTTCAATTCAGGCTTTGTTCAATGAATTCATACTTTTTTCTGAAATTGGCTTTGTTTCAAAAATCGTCATTCATGATTTGTTCTGATTGGATAAATAATCATTCAGTGTTAATCATGAAAAAAACACTATATTAATAATTTTCAGCAATAATCAACAAATAATCATCAGTCATCAACAGTCCAAACTAAAAAAATCTTTTTTCTAAGGAAAGAAAGTCTCACATCAACAAGAGAGATCTAAATCAAATAAAAGTCTGAAATCAAAAATCCTATAATCCGAATTCAAAGCAAAAATAGTCTAAATTCGAATAAAAATGGCAAAATTTCGAAAAAAAAAGCAGTTTAGACTTCTAAGAATCGAGTATGGATTCAAAGAAATCAAGTTGGATTCAAGAAAAACAATCAGTATAAATTCGAAAATAGTCTGAATTCAAATCAAAAACGCTCTAGATTCTAACAAAAACAGGCTCAAATCGAAAAATGCAGTCTCAACTAATGAAAAATTAATAGGAATTTAAAGGAAAATAGTCTAAAATAGCATAAATTCAAAGATAACAGTCTGAATTCTAGGAAAACAATTTGAATTCAAATTAGAATTGTTCTAGATTCTAACAAAAACAGTCTCATTTCTTAAAAATGAATTCAAATTAGAAGAAAATAGCATAAAACCAAAGAAAACAGAATAATATAGTAGATTCTGACGAAAACTGAGACACAATTTTTAAAAATCACTCCAAGCTAGTAAAAAAATTGAGTCTAAATTGGAAGGAAACAGTCGAAATTCAAAGATAACTGTCTAAATTCAAATAAAACTGTTTGAATTCTAGGAAAACAAATCAGATATGTTCTAGATTTTAACAAAAACAGTATAGATTCGGAAAAAGCAGTCTAAACCAGTAAAAAATTGATCTAATTTCTGAAACAGTATGAATTCAAAGAAAATAGTCTAAATTCAAAGAAATCAGTCTACTTTCAGAGAAATCAGTCTGAATTCAATTCAAAAATGTTCTAGATTAGAACAGAACCAGCATCTTCAATTCGAAAAATAGTCTAAATTCAAAGAAAATAGTCTAAATTCAAAAAAAATAGTCTAAATTCAAAGAAGACAATCTGAATTCAACGCAAAAACGATCTAGATTTGATCAAAAACAGTCTCAATTCGCGAAAAAAAAAGTCTAAACTAGTCTTAATCCAAAGAACACATTCAGAATCCAAAGAAAAGTAACCAAAAACTGGTTGAACTAATGGGAAAACAGTTCGAAATTCTAAAAAAAAAAGCACGAAATGAGCGACTCGAACGCCTCCTCCTCACCCCTAGAGATCGACAGGCGCGCCGAGACCACCCTGTACACGCCGACCGCGGCGTTGCCGAGACCACCGAAGACCGAGAGAGCATAGACTAGCAGCCAGCGTCGGCCAGGCCAGCCGCGATAAAAGTCCGGCCCGCAGGCGGAGGCCAGTCGCAGCGCAGATCCCGCGAGGCCGTGACGTTCTGCTGGCCCGTCAGTCCGTCTGTCTAGCAGGCCGTGGTGGCGCGTGCTCTCCGACGCGCGCAACAGGTGGTTGATGGTGGTGTGTCCGTCCGACCGACGTGGTTCGAGTATACGGAGAGGAAGAGGAAGAGAAGAAAAGCGCGAGAAGAGGAAAATGTCGCCGCGCTGACAGCGCCTACCACCAGCAGCCCCAGGAGGGAGGAGATGTGGCTGAACGCGGTGCTCCCGTTGGGGGGATGGTTTTTCCTCGTCGTACTGGCCACGGTAAGGATGTGGGGAATAAGAAGGCGCAACCATTTATTTCTCCAGTAGTATGGACATTCTTTTTTGAAGTACTGAATTCCTCTAGTTCCTTTGACAGAAGAAGTCCGGTTTATCCCGTGATCTATTCTTCGGTAGAACAAGGAAAGACGAGGGACAGGATTTCCTTAATCGAAAGTCATAGAATTCTTGAGGAAATCCAGGAAATCTCTGAGACGTTCTTCCTAGGAAAGTCTTCCTCAGGAAGCCCGACATTTTTTTGAGTAATCCGGAAATTTCTTGAGTAGCACGAAATAATTCCTTTAGTAAGTCCTTAAATTCTTGGGAAAGTTACCAAATTCTTGTGAAAGTCCTAAAATTTTTGGGAAAGTCCTCAAATTCTTGAGAAAATCCTCAAATTCTTAGTAAATTCGTCAAATTATCGAGAAATTCCTCAAATTCTTAGAAAATTCCTCAAATTCTTGGGAGAGTCCTCAAATTCTTGAGAAAGTCTTCAAATTCTTGGAAAAGTCCCGAAAAGTCCTCAAATTCTTAGTAAATTCGTCAAATTATTGAGAAATTCCTCAACTTCAAATTCTTAGGAAATTCCTCATATTCTTGGGAAAGTCCTCAAATTCTTAAGAAAGTCTTCAAAATCTAGGAAAAGTCCTCAATTTCTTGGAAAAGTCCTCAAATTCTTAGTGAATTATTGGGAAAGTCCTCAAATTCTCATGAAATTCCTCAAATTCTTGAAAAAGTAATGAAATTCTTGGGAAAATACTGAAAGTTCTAAGAAAATTCAAGAGAGATATCTCTAGTAATCTGGAAGTTCCTTTCACAGATGAAGTCCAGTTTTTTTATCATTTCGAGTGAAGTACATACAATAGGAAAAAACAAGATACAGGAATTCCTTCCTCTGAAAAGTCCTTTTTTGAAAGCCCGAAAGCTCGCCCGAAAGTATTTTGAGTAATCCGAAAATTCTTTAGAAAATCATGGGGAAAATCCTCAAATTCTTGGGAAAGTCCGAAAGAAAGTCTTAAAATTCTTGGAAAAGTTCTCAACGAGGTCCTCAAATTCTTAGGTAAATCCTCAAATTCTTGGAAAAGTACTGAAATTCCTGGAAATTAGGAGTTTGGAAAGTCCATGAATTCTTGGAAAAGTCCTAGAATTCTTGGGAAGGTACTAAAATTCAAGAAAGTTCAGGAAGTCTGACGAAATTCCTCTAGTAAGCTGGGAGTTTATTAGACAGAATAAGTCCAGTTTATCCCGTGATTTATTATTCGGGAGTAGATAACAACCGAGATAAAAACGGAATTACCTGAGACGTTTGAGTATTCTTTAAAAAGTCCTTGGGAAGCCAAAATGTTTTGAGTAACTAGAGTTTTCCTTGATTAGCACGGAATTCCTTTGGAAAGTCGTCAAATTCTTGAAAGTACTAACATTTCTTGGAAACTTTGTCTGTCGGAATTTCTTTAGTAAACTGGGAGTTCCTCGGGGAGTTCTTTCGACAGAAGAACTTTTGTTGATCCCGTTAGGGATAAGGTACATAACATGGGAAGGTTAGAGACAGGAATTCTTGAGGAAATCTAGATATTCGTCTGAGACTGTCTTCTTGGGAAAGTCCTTAGGAATCCCGCAAATCCCATAGTAAGTCCTCAAACTCTTGGGAAAGTCCTGAAATTCTTGGGAAAATACTGACATTCCTATGAAAATTCAGGAAGTCTGACGGAATCCCACTAGAAATCTGGGAATTTATCCTCAAGACAAAACACAGCAATTCCTATTCGAATGTCCGAATATTCTTGAGGAAATCTAGGAATTCTCTGAGACTGTCTTCTTGGGAAAGTCCTTAGGAATCCCGCAAATCCCATAGTAAGTCCTCAAACTCTTGGGAAAGTCCTCAAATTCTTGGGAAAATACTGACATTCCAATGAAAATTCAGGAAGTCTGACGGAATCCCACTAGAAATCTGGGAATTTATCCTCAAGACAAAACACAGCAATTCCTATTCGAATGTCCGAATATTCTTGAGGAAATCTAGGAATTCTCTGAGACTGTCTTCTTGGGAAAGTCCTTAGGAATCCCGCAAATCCCATAGTAAGTCCTCAAACTCTTGGGAAAGTCCTCAAATTCTTGGGAAAGTACTGACATTCCAATGAAAATTCAGGAAGTCTGACGGAATCCCACTAGAAATCTGGGAATTTATCCTCAAGACAAAACACAGCAATTCCTATTCGAATGTCCGAATATTCTTGAGGAAATCCAGGAATTCTCTGAGACGTTCTTCTTTAGAAATCTCCATCGGAAAGTGCGGAAATATTTTCATATAATGTCCTCGAACAATCGAAGCGATCCTTTATCAAAAAAATTACATCGAACCAAATCCCACGATTCAATCATTGACGTGGAACGTCGACTGGTCGCTTTCGCGTATCACCCTGTAAGCGCGCAGCACAGTCTCGATTCTCGGAAAAGCTCCCACATCGGGGCCAAGCAGTCTGGCTGGCCTGGCCCGTCCCCAGCAGAGCAGCTGGGATGCTGGACGGCTTCTTGAGATGAGATCTTCTCATCGATGTATAAAATAACGGCCCATTGTTCGTTTCGGCCCAGTTATTTATCGCCTTGAAGCGACACATGCGTGAAAAGATACCTGATATCTTTCCCTACGGGGTGGGCCATGTACACGGGGTGTTTTTGGAAAGTTGGCGTTTTCTTTCGGTGTGCCACTCTGGCCGTGAGTTCTGGTTTGGTCCACTCTGTACGTGGAAACTTCCGAGTTTTTTGCAATACGAGATAATTTTTCTAATGCATGAAACACGAGGGGCAAACAACTCCTCAAGAAAGCGTACACCATATTTAAAATACTTGTAATTAAGGTATTTAAAAGCAAGTATTTAGAAGTATTTAATATACTTGAAAGGATTGAAAATATTTAGAAGTCATGAGTAGATTTTCGAAACATTTAAGGGTAATAGTGGTAATACAACAGTATTTGACAATAAATAGAGGAATTAACAAGTATTCAAATCTATTGCAACAACTTAAGAACTATTTAATGATATTTATTAAGGAATCAAAAGACCTCCTGGAATATAAATCAATATTGATTTTTCCTTATTATGAATAAGTAGCTGAATAATTCAAGATTCTGAGAATATTTGGTATAGCATATCATAGTGTTCCGTTTGAAAAAATCGACTTCTTCAAGTTTATTTAATAATCCATGCGTCAAAATTTATAGGATTTCAGTAGGTATCTACTGACCAGAAAAATTCGAGGAAAATTTTTACATTTTTTAATGAAGTTGTATTTGCTGTCGAAAATTGAAAACTAATTTATGTCGATAACAAAGAGAGATATACTGTAGCCGAGGCAAATATATTCAGAATATTTTGTATAATCCGAAAATCCAATATTATAATTTAATAATATGGTGTTTGTTTTGAAGTTGGTTTAGTAACACTAGATCTGGCAACAGGATAGCAGTAAACATATTTTCAGAGGCTTTCCTATGCCTTTCAAAATTTAAAATGACAGAAAGTATCTCGGAAAGTATTAACAATCAGCAATAATACTGGTGTAATAATATAATAATGATTTTTATGATTATTCTTCAGAAGTAGACAACTAAAGTACAAAAAACACGTTTTTTTTCGCGTGAACTGAGAAGTAAAAAAAATTATCAGCCATGGAAGAATCATCACAAGCCGTCGGGACGCGGACGGGTAAAAATCCTAACCGACATCGGAGCCGATATCTGATATTTCAACGTGCATCTGATATATTTAAAGGATTCAAAAATGTATTTAATGTACTGAAGATGTAATTAAATCACTTAAAAAATATTTAAAATAATGAAAAAGTACTTAAAAGATTTAGAAAGTATTTGAAAGGTAATTGAGAAAATGAAGACGTACTCAAGAGACTGAAAAAATAATTAACAGGTATTTGAAACAATTAAAAGTATTTAAGTACTTAAAAATTCAAGGTGTACACCATATTTAAGAGTTGTTTGCCCCTCGATGAAACACCACTAGGAACACTGGGGTGATTCAACCCGTTCGAAATAAAGACATTTGAAAATAATATATATTGAGGTATACCCAGAGAAACCTGATATGGTTCAAAAGATAAAGAAATTTGCAATCTTTTAATCAATAAACGAATAATAGGATGTTGCGTTTCAAATGAAAAAATATGATCATCAATTTGAAAGTGCCAAGATTAGTATGTAGTCTTCAGAACTTGTATATACATGTAAAATAAAAAGCGATGAATTAAAAGAAAATAGAGTCTAAACCAATTGAAAATATCATGTTATATCGTGTTTTGATATTCTCTAGAGGGGTAAATCGCGCTCAAAATTGTGTACACCAAACTTCAATTTTGCGAAAATTCCAAGGAATTAAAAAATTACAAAGAATTCCAAGTAATTCCAGGGAATTGTATGGAATCCCAAATGTTTGTACATCAGAATTCCAGGATTATAATCGAAAGAAATCCAAAGAATTTCCCGGAATTTCTTAAGAATTCCAAGGAAATCCAGGGAACTCCAAGGAATTCTAGGGAATTGCATGGATATCTCTAGAATTCCAAATGTTCGTACATCAGAATTCCAGAATTAGAATCCCACGAATTCCAAAGTATTCCAGGAATTTCCAAGGAATTCTAGGGAATTTCATGGAATTCCCTGGGATTCCAAATATTTGTACAACAGAATTCCAGAATTAGAATTCAAGGAATTCAAAAAATTCCAAGGAATTCCAAATGTTCGTACATCAGAATTCCAGAATAAGAATCCCAGGAATTCCAAAGAATTCCAGGAATTTCAAAGGAACTTCAAGATATTCCAAAGAATTTCAAGGAATTACAAAGAATTCCAAGGAACTCCAAGAAATTCCAGGAATTGCATGAAATTTCCTGGGATTTCAAATGTTCGTACGTCAGGATTCCAGAATGAGAATACCAGGAATTCCAAAGAATTCCAGGAATTTTCTAGGAATTCCAGGAATTTCCAAGGAATTCCATATGTTTGTAAACCAGAATTCCACCGCGGTTTACCCATCGTATTCTCTATATACCAGGCATTCGAATTCAAATTAAATATGTTTGATATTTTTAATTGAATCAGATTCGAGATTAGACTCTTTTTACTTTAAATTTTTCGTCCAATTCATGGCTTTTCATGTTACATTTATCAGGCTAGTCGTGCTATTAGCCACCCCCATGTTTTGTGACAACTTTGCCTCAATTTAAACTTATTTGCATCCCTAAGGGTTTAAACTATTCAATCATTTACCTGACGAGATCAAGAATATTTCAGATTCCAAAAAATTCAAATGTGCTGTGAAAAAAAATTTATTACAGAAAGCATACTATTCAGTAGAGGAATTTTATTCAGACAACCTTTAACACACATGTACTAGAGCTCTTATTTTACCTAAATACATAAAAAAATATATGCAAAAATATGTGTTCCTAGTTTTATGTTTATGTTATTTTTATAATTGATGTACCTATTTATTTTATTACCAGAATGTTTGAAATTTCATATGTTATCTGTTTTATAATAATTGTTTGTGTTTGTTACCAGAATGTTTTACAAATTCAGGTGATTTATGTTTTATTTTTCTTATTTACGATGACTTTGTCAATGAGAATATCATTTCTTCTGACAATAAAGTATATTTTGATTTGATTTGAACTCTGTATGGGGGCACCCATACTGAACATCAAAAAACCACGTCAATTCTCCCCTAAACACCAGTTTTCAAAAATGCAAAATTCCCACCTAAAAAATTCAATAATCAAGGAGTTGCTACTGCTAATGCAAGATCGAGTGAAATATCCTCGGTCCAGATGGTACTTTTTGAGTCGAAACACCCTGTAGACCTACCTAGTTGCGTCAGAGATCGTCGCACCTTCGGGAAAGAGTTGCAAATTATATCGAGTTACGACGTACGTCCTATGATGCCGTAATGACCACGGTGTGTGTTTTGAAAGAAGTAAAGACGAATAGGCAACGAAGAGAAAAGCTACAAGAGACGGTCCACGGTCCCTTCTCGGTATCTCCTGAACGTTATATGGAGAAGCGAGTAACATCCATGCATGTCGAGGGACATGCCAATACACCGCGAAATAGGTAGGTTTACAGGGCGGCCAAAATTATTCACTAAGGAGTACTTTGGTTTGCATACATTTTTTGGCGACATTTCAGAGTTCAGAAAATCGGTTGGATTTGAAAAAAACTGCACAATGATTTTTGATAAAACTGTTCATTTGTTATCGTTTTCGATATACAGGGTAGCTCACAGTGGGTGGCCTATCGGTATTGAGATGGACGATGCATTTTATGGTTCTAAGATATTTTCGAAAATGCATCATTGACGCATGCACCTGAAAAGTACAACAACTCTTTAATTTTGAATGAGACACCCTGTATATTCTTGAATTTTATCAATTGACTTCCAGTTACTTTTGAGGTATCAATGCGTTTTCGAAATGTCTGGGTCTTTGGCTCTTGATCCAGTTAGATTCAAAATGCAAATAAACACAAATTCGAAATTCGGGTCATAGGTGAATAGGACTATCAGCTACTTTGGTGATAGACAGTATCTAAATTTCAGAATACAGGGTGGCTCAAAGTGTGTATATGATACTGAAATGCTGTTTCAAAACTACCAATTTCATTGGTTCACACTGTAAACAATATAATTTATAGTGGACGCTCATCGTACGTCAAAATCTGATTTTTATTGCAACCAAATTATAATTGTACTCACCTAGATTAACTCAAAGGCCAGTGCCGTAGGTAGGTGGTATAATACCTAGACGTGCATTCGTTCTAATATTTTCGAGATATCTATGTTTGTTTCTAGAACGAACTAGACGGAAGTAGAATGTAAACAGGCCAACATAATCAAGTAGGTGACTAGAAACATCCCATATATTTATTATTCATTAGCGACCATAAAACTCGACACAAGGGTCGACAAACTTGACATTACATTATTGTAGGGTAGGTATCCAGTTACCCGTGAGCAAGGTCTATCAACTATTTAACGTTTGCTCATGAGCACGTAAGTATCAGACCAATGACATACGAAATTTGACAGATAACAGGTGAAATTTGACAGCTGGATATCGACAAAATGACAGGATAAATTTGACATCTGGCATTTAACAGATGACAGGAATACTATGCGGAAAAAGCGTTAAAGAATCCTGACAGAAAACGCAGAACTTCTGATTGGTCCTATAGTTGAAAAGTTTTATTGAAAAAGACATTGGACCGGTTCTCGTGGGGAATGTCCCACATGTTGCTGGAGTAAAAAAGTTCCGCGGGTCATTAATTCCTGAATCATGTGGCGATAATAAACACAGAACCGCGAAAGTGTTGAGGACATGATGAGTAATAGTTATCATCGAGTTGCGGTTGGATAAACAAAGTGGCGACCAGACGCATATTATGACGTCTAGCGATGTCCCAATTTCAAGGAATTTTAATTTCTTGAGAAACGCCTTTCAATTGATTTCAGAAACCACTAACGGAATGCAGGAATGCAGATTTGCCTGCAACCTTTATCCAACCATTAATTTCGTAAATTGATCGGCTTTGGCCAATATAGGTATATAATTTTAAATTTGATCGACTGATAAAGTCAAATTGTTATTTGTCAGAGTAGGTAGGTGATATCTTCATTGGTTGGTGGTCACAACCGAGGTTACAATACCACTCTCTATGGACTATTGGGTACTTCGTACTTCAAATCAATAATTTCTTTATTTGAAAGAGAAAACCCAACCTAACTTTTATATTGGAAGGGCGAATTTATCACTCGATTTATCATTTATATGGACATACTAAAAAGTCGTACAAGCAAGGTGGATATAGGATGGTGAAACAGCTTCCTATTAACAAGCACTAGAATAAACTGTAGACCTTTGCCTACTTGATTTCATACCGTAGTAATATTTCCTGAAGTTATCAGAGATGGCGACATACCTTGTGTCGGTAAAACAGAAACTGTGCATCTGTCATACTTTTATCAGTTTCATCTGTTCTAGATGAAAAATGATTGAGAAGAGTCAAAATATCAATATTCATTCAAGATTTATCGAAAATTTATTGTTTTAATGTCGTTTCATGTCACGTCTGTCAGATGTGAACCACAGAAATACATATAAGCAACAGAAATCTTCTTCGATAATCGATCTTACCGCCATCTTCTTTCAAGTCATGGAAATATTAGTACCTTCTCAAACGGTCTACAAGTTTTTCGCAGAAACAATTGAAGAGCTGTTTCACTATCCTATATCCACCTTGCGTACAAGCAAACAACGAACAATTGATAATTTGGCGTTGACAATTCGAATGACGGTTCATAATCACTCGCGAATTCGTAATCACCTGATTTTTAGATAAAATTCAGTTCAAATCTGCGCCTGCGCAGTGCAGTTGCAGCATGATCGCCAATCTGGAAATCTGGTAATTCTGAATAACTCTTGCATTTTTCATGCATTAAGCCGAACATTAAGCCTGATTCATACTTATACGAATTTCGCAAAATTTATGCGAATCGGAAAATTATAAATATTACATTGATATTCCTACTCTACAACACGATTGATTTATGCATTCTTTAGTATCATGATATATAAAAAAATTCGCCAAAAAAGTTCGAATATTTCAACTTTATTGCGATATTTCTTATCAGCGGCCATTTTATTCGCATAAATTTTCCGATATTCGTATAAGCATGAACCAGGCTTAACTTGTGCAAGGAAGGTTTATGGAATCGTGAAAGTTAATGAAAAATAATTCAATTATATTTACTTCATTAAAGAAGTTGAAAGAAAACATCTTTTGATTTTTTATATATTTTAAGCTGTTTATCTACCAAGAATTCTTATAAGAAAATCTATCTCGTAGATACCATTTTCAATCCTGATGATATTCCTGCAAGATGTTTACAATGTTAATGATGAACTACCTCTGCAAAAACAAATAGTACTTCACTGTCGAACATGACTTGTCCATAATAATTAAAACCTGAGATTTTTCACGAGAGAGATACAATCGTTCAACTGAAATATAATGGAGTAGGTATAAATCATAAACAGTAAGTCTCGGAGCTTATTATAACATGTACTTCCAAGGTAATTAATCATTATTTATATTGTTCCTATAAGTGGGTATACACAAATTAAACTCAATCTTCATAAATTAGCTATAGAGTTGGTGCCTTGGGAATCTTTTTTGCCTCACTCAGATACTGCGTGACCAAAAAAAAAGGCGGAATTTTAGATCCCATTTAATTCAAAAGCTACCACGTACATTCAGCTGAACAGGTTTTTGTTTTGACTACTTTTATACGGGGTGTTATTCCCAATGAGATTTTTCAACTTAAGGAATATTTTGTGTCGGACCTACTCATTATTGATCAAAACGGCTAACATGTCCCTATCTTGACTCTTTATTCGCCATCAATTATTTATATTCGAATGAAAAAAATACAGGGTGGTTCATAATTCTGAACCCCCCATATGTGATTCAGTTAAATATCATTAGATAGTAGGTCAAGAGTTAGGATAGGGACATGTAAGCAGTTTTGACCGAGGTTTTGACCATTAATGAATAGTTCTGACACAAAAAATTCATAAAGCTGAAGAATCTTGATTTTCCAAACCATATAATTCTCCCTATACCCCAAGTGTGATATAAATCGATGAAATAAGCTTTTCAGGGAGAATATAAAAATGCAACCAAATACATGGACTTCTATAAGAAACAATATAACTTATATGCAAGAATTTTTGGGAAATCCTCTATATTTCGAAATACTTTCAAAATTTACCCTTTATCAACGTACGAACTACTGAAACGAGAAAAACTTTGAAAGTTTTGCAGTTTCGCTTTAAATCTCTGTCGCGCTAGTAGTGAACCACCCTGTATGTTCCTGTGTAAATTGAAACATGTGTTCGATAGATATGATGATTTACAGTTTACACCCTAGATTTGCTGAATTTTTTCTAAATGAAAATGTTTTTCTTGGATTTTCCTTCTTACGGATTCAGATCTTGGAAAAAGGGATTTCGATATAATACAATACAGCCTATATAGCCTCACTGATGACAAATTTCGAAATTTTGATATCAATATAATTCGGTATTATTCAGATTCTGTAATATTTAGTGACATCACTCTGGAGCTAGGTCTGAAGTTTATCTTGAACTCAGAAATCCCCTCGGTAATTCCGAATGATTTTGTGTGTGATGTTCCTAAATATTTCATATTTCACCGGATTTCCCCCGGAATTCCGAGTTCCGAATTCCTACACTTAGTTTCAAAATTCCATCGTTATTTGTTCAAATCTCGGTTCAAATTGAGATATTTCTTCCGGAGGAATTACGGAGAATTCCAGAGGAATTCCGGGAGAATTCCGGGGAATTCCGTCTTATAGGAATTCTAGTGTACACATTTTCTCCTAGTGGTCATCCGGGGAGGAATTCCGAGGAATTCCGGAGAATTCCAGGGGAATTCCGGGGAATTCAAGAGGCATTCCGGCCTATAGGAATTCCAGTGTACACATTTTTTTCTAGTGGTCAACCCCTCGTCGCTCCCCAACCACCTAGATCGAGGGTCCACCACAGGTGTTCCACTAGCAGGCCAGCATTCCGCCATTATCATAGCAAACAGGTGTTCCATTGTGTTTCACACCTGTGTGAGACTATTTTATGTGCGCCGTGTTTTTGTGACCGATCGCAGGTGGCGGGTGGTTTATTGTGTTTGTTCCAAAGTCGAGAGGTCAACTTGTTTGGAGTTTTCCATTTCGTCTTTAGGATTCGAAAGTACTGGGTCATTCTACTTTGAACCATTTATTCCTCTGAACTTCGTATACCTATTTTTTGAAAAAATTATGAAATTCATTGTATTTCAAATAATCAAAAACGCTGGTACTAACCAGTTATTTGACCAATGAACACAATAACAACATTGCATTTTTCACCGCTGGTATCGTAAAAATCAAAATCACTCAACTGTAAACTGGGCTTTACGCTTGTGCGTCAGATTTTAATTATTTCAATGTCATCATTGTTATCAATCGAACATGTTTCTTTTCACGTTGTTGCACTTGTTCCCTTGGTACGGAAGCGTAGAAAGGCCACGTATTATTTGTTTTTTGATCAATCGAGATTCCGAATTTTATCTCTGAATTCCGTCTTTAAGGAATTCCGACTTTTAAGACAAAATTCCGACTTTTATCTCGGAATTCCGATTCTTATCTCGGAATTCCGACTTTTAAGTCGAAATTCCGGGATAAAAGTAGAAATTTCGACTTAATAAAAGTCGGAATTCCGACTTTTAAGTCGAAATTCCGACTTTTAAGTCGAAATTTCAAATTTTAACTCGGAAATTCGACTTTTATCTCGGAATTCCTACTTTGAGGAATTCCGACTTTGAAGTCGAAATTCCGACTTTTATCTCGGAATTCCAAGTGGGTTGGTCAGCAAAAAATCTACAGGGACTCTCGCCCTCCCAGATTTATACAGGGAAAACTTAAGTCGGAATTTCTACATAAAAGCCGAAATTCCGAGATAAAATCGAAATTCCGAGATAAAAGTCGGAATTTCGACTCAAAAGTCGGAATTCCGAGATAAAAGTCGAAATTCCGATATATAAGTCGGAATTCCTAGATAAAAGTCGGAATTCCGAGATAAAAGTCGGAATTCTGCGATGAAAGTCGGAATTCCGAGATAAAAGTCGGAATTCCGAAATAAAAGTCGGAATTCCGAAATAAAGGTCGAAACTTCGACTCAAGAGTCGGAAAACCAATTATATACAGATTATAAGAGTCTTCTTCATTTTTACGTCCCAATCATAACATTTTAATTATTTAAAGTTGCAATCTTGACAACAAAAACAACACTAGGGCAGACTATACACGACTATACAGTGGCTTATACTGTAGGCAGACATATTTTTTCTCTCTCAAAGCTGGCTGAACTTGTCAATTTGGCATCGTTGCAGTGTTGCCAACTCAAAACAGAACTGCGAATTATAAATATCAATAGTTTTCATCAATATTGCACGCTTATAACCTATAAAAAAATCTCGCGATCCCGATAACGATCAAGAAAGATATTCACACAGATCGTCGGGCGATTTCGAGGAATCGTCAAAACTCCAATGGAATCCGATGAAATCTAAAATGCCATTATACCTCTAAGCGAAATCGCCGAGAGGTGAATAATCGTTTAATTCCATGAAAGGTTATACATTCCAATTAATTCTAGACTCGTTAAAAAGGCCCAACCTCGGCTCAACGTAGTCACAACTAGATACTGGGTGAGTCGATATGGATGCACCAGCAAATTTGCTAAATACACAAGTCGGACGGTCTACTTGGATCGCCCTGTATGGGAAAAATTTGAGAATGATTCGCCAATGGAAATGCAACTTTTATATGCCATAGGTACTCTTGTAGAGCACCCTGTATAATGGTGTTAAGAAAAAATTATTTTTTCGGCAACCGTCCGGAAAGTACGTACTTTCCAGACGATTTTTTTTGAGAAAGTAGCATTTTTCCGGCCTAGTCCGGGAAGTACGTACTTCCCGGACTAGGCCGGGAAGAATCACATCGTTGTTGTCATTGTAAATATGAAAATCTTGGTAGTATGGTTTTGATAAATGCAGTTGATCATTACCATAGCAGCAAAATAACGACTGACAGCTATCTGACATAAAATTAGCTAACATTTCAATTTTTGAAAGAAATGTGTTTCTTTGATTTGTTATTCTACACGGTTTCCGAAAAAATTGTGTACGCAACACGCCCGAAAACAGTTTTTTTGGACTCGCAGACTTCCAGGACTCGCTACGCTCGTCCTAGAATTTTGTCCACTCATCCAAAAAAACAGTATTTTCCGGACTTGTTACGTAAATTACTATTTCATGATAACTTTATGACCTTAGATATTTTTAGTATCTACGCATATTTCATATACATCATAAGGCAATTTCTGCTGTATAACACATAATAACAAATATTTTTTTTTTCCTCGTAAGTGCTCTAGCGAAATGCAAATGAATGGATTTTATTTTTTTATGCAAAAACTTTGCATTAATTTGAAGTCTGTCACGAAAAAAAATTGATTTAGTATCGATAAATGACAGAAACATCTTCGATTGGTAACAATGATGACATTGAAATAATTAAAATCTGACGCACAAGCGTAAAGCCCAGCTTACAGTTGAGCGATTTTGATTTTTGCAATACCAGCGGTGAAAAATTCAATGTTGTTATTGTTTTTATTGGTCAATTTAAATCAAATTACACTCTGAATTGAAATTTCCCAAATAAAACATTGAGTTTTTCGCTGCTAATATCACCAAATCCAAATTGCTCAGAAGTAAACTGGGCCTAAATCTTCTGACTTTCATTTGACAGTTCGATTGTACCAATCTCCGAATAATAAAAAATGCGTATCGAAATAGAGGATATTTCGACACGCTTTTGCGTTGCACATTATACAACCAAAATAGAAAAAATAATTTTTACTTTGAGAAAAAGCAGTGGCGTATCACTTTTTTTATTGTGAATGATTTGGTGCAAATCTCACACGAACGCCAATGGCGAGAATGAAGAGTTATTTAGGTTTTCCTGAATAAAATTGCGATCCCAAATTCGAGTTCTAAGAGACACGGCCGTGAATCACGAAAAGTGCCTCGGCTCTTCTAATTTTTTTTTTGCTCGGCGCGGCGACACAAAAAAAACGAACAGTCAAACGACACGTAACATTTTTCCTCTTCTTCGGCGGAATGCGGCGACTCATTTGATATGCATCTCGATAGGACAACCCGCAAAACTCTAATCAAATCGGCTAGTTTGTTGCGATCCGCGAAAAACAAAGGAGAAATTTGAAAAAAAAAACGCGCAAAAGTTGAAATTAAATTCGAGTATTTGCCTAAAATAATATTTTTTACTTGTTTCAAGTAAATCTCGAGTTTTACTTATCGAAGGAACGTTCAATTATAGTTCAGTTTATAACTCTCGTGAAAAGAAATCAAAATTTTTACAAACAATAATCCTCAAACTCGTCCACCATCTTAATTCAACGAATTTCGACAAAACAATCATGATCTCCGACCCCAAAAACCCCCTCATAACAATTTTGAATCGAATCTGAAAATAATCACAAGACTACTCTGCCATTTTGGAGCCGCCATCTTGAATTTTTCAATTTTGACTAGAGAAACACAATTTCCGACCCAAAAACCTCGCACATACCAATTTCTAATAGAATCAGACCATATACACAAAACTCATCCGCCATATTGAAGCCGCCATTTTCTATTTTTCTAAAACAAAATTTACCATGCATTGTTACTGAAATGTACACCTGCTACTTGCAAAATTATTTTTACATTATTTATTTCATGTGAAGCTAAATAAAAGCGTTTAATAATAAAAACATTTTATTGTTCTCAAAATATATATTTTTGTCAAAATAATCCCTGGTCAATTAAAAATATTTTCATTTAATATTGAAGTTAAACCGGATGATTTATTCAATATATGATTACTTTACTAGAATAACTTGGTGATTTAAACAAACTGATTTCTCGAAATGAATATGTACTTTTCCTACAACCCCGTATGAAAACGTCATATAGCAAAATGTTTTGTTATTTGGAAAGTAGCAAGTAGCTCATATCACCATGGGGTTGTTATTCGAAAGAAAAAAGCACACCTGTTGAAATGAAAAATATCACACGCTTGCCTGAATTGGTGGAAATAATTAGGTATATTTTAGGTATATTAGTTGGTACTCACTGTCAAATCAAATTCATATTATTTATTGAAAATTCTGTCTAGTTTAGAATTATAACGAGAAATTTGTATCTATTAATTTCAATGTGCCAATGATACATAACCTCTGAATTCACTCTGATAAAAATTAGGGACAGTGACTGGAACTATTTCTATACATGTCTGATGATCTTTATGACAGCGGGTGAGATCATTCAAAACAGTACGGCTACAGTTTAATGCGCGGCTTGCGTCAGTTGCATGTTGCATCATATCACAGTATCACAGATGTTTGCACTATTTACATTTGACAAGAAACGGACTAACTCGTACGCGCTTGCGCACTACGTACTTCTGTGGTTCTGTATTCCTGGTTGCGTGATTACTGGCGCCAGCAGGCGTATGGTGTCAAATATCAATAAAATTGTTTGTCCAAACAAAACAATCAGTAATTCACATAATAAGGAATTGTCGGAGAAGTATTCAAATATCATCTTGAATTTGGAAATAAACAGTTCTCGATATCGAATCAAAACCACCTGAAACTATAGAGACCGGTCATGTTACATTTTTGACAAGACTTCCCGCAAAATTAACCTATTTTCCATGTAGCGTTTTCATAGGATATTTCGGATCAACTCGTACTATTGAGCGTCAAAAAAAAGCCATAATAAAAATAATTCACCAAAAAAAAAACGTTGATCACCAATTATTGTTCTCGATACCGTTTCTTATTTCCCACCCTGTAAATATCGAACACACCAACAACTGGGTGACCGGTGACCCCCGGAACGTGAATAAAAAGAGAAGAGGATTCGTGGGATCCTTTGCATACATAAACGGAGAAGTAAAAGGAGAGAAAAAAAAAAGAAGCCGACCAGCGCGTGAAATGGTCCGCATATGGACAGTCCTCCGGCCAGATGGACCTTATCCAGTGAAAGTAGTTCTTAACGAGTAGTTGCGGCATCATAGGAGATGAATTGATGATGACAATTCGGCATTTTTCTGAAATGACGGTGACAATTTTTCCAGAGACACCCTGTGCTTGATTTATTGAGTCGGTCAAAATTAAATCAAATCTGACTTTGAATCAACTGATTTTCAATGAATTCTGAACTCGGCTTTTAGTGAAATTCCGATGAAATTCCTTCAAACTCGGAATCTATAACCGACTTTAAAATCGGCATTTACTAAAATGCCGAGATTGAAATCAGAATCAAATTGAAGTCGAGAATTTTGTCTTTCTTATTGAAATCAGACTATGAAGTCAGACTTCAATGAAAAATATTTATGATTACTGAATGTGGTCCTTATATTGCTTCGTGAAATTCCTACTTAAAAGTTAAAATATAATGAAACTCTGAATTTCAACTCGGAATTCAATACGACTCCCAATCTGAAAATCGTTGAAATTGTGATTTTGTAAGCGTAATTTGATGAAATTTCTACTTTGACTTTGGAATTGAATAAAATTACTACTCTGAATCGGGAATCAATCAAATTTCAACTTTAAAATTGTAATTTAGTGAAATTCTGTCTTTGGAGTCGTAATACAATTCCGACTTCAATGTTGTAATTTATTGAAATTGCGACTAATTACTTGAAATTCAATCGAATTTCAACTTCAAACTAGTAATTCAGTGAAATTCCTGCTTTGGACTCGTAATTTAGTAACTTTAAAATTATTGTAATTTAGTCAAATTCCGACATTCCACTCGGATTTATTAAAATTCCGATTTTGAACTTGTAATCTAGTGAAGATCCGACTTTAAACTGGTAATTTAGTACAATTCCGACTTTGAACACGGGATTCAATCAAAGTCAGACTTTAAACTCGTAATTCCGCGTAATTTAGTGAGAATTCACTTAATTTCGTTCAACTTTTTTCGATACTGTCTAGAAAAATACAAATGAAATTTAGTCAATATTTTTGTATCGCTCTAGAATTAGGAGATCAAAATGTAATAAAAAAACCTTGCTCGTGCGTTTAGTGCAACTATTCGTTAAAATCTACATTTTCACGCTTTTTTTTTTCACTCCGATTCTTCGGAGACAAAAGAAGAAGGTCAAAACGATCAAGGTCCTTTGGAAGATTCAAAATTTATTCAAGATGTGGTTTCAACTCTGAGAACCCTTATTGCCACACCGTCTTGTATTCTACAGGGCGATATTGTTTTGAAATTTTCAATCGAATATCTTCGCAAAAGCCAGCATCCGCCTCGTTACTCACCCTGTATTATTCTCGAGGATTTTAGGAAGATGCACATCAAACGAAATGTGTAGTAAACGTCATAAATAATAATAGAGGTGATAAGGATGTCCATTTCCTATGCGTAATCCAATAAACCTCGCGAGATTTATATTACGACTAGTGATTTATCAGAAGTGTGCCAACAGATGAGACTCTACCCACACACTCCTCCAACGAAATTGGGAGATCCTGTTCCCCCTCAACGTGATCAAATTTTCCTAATTCGAAGACCTGCATTCTAAGGGTGGGCGAATTTTTCGATATATCGGTCATTTAACGAAAAATAAATTAACGATTCATCGATATTATCAATAAATCGATACATTTTTATTTTCGATTATCGACATTTTCAAATCGTTTAGAGCCTGTATCAATAATTCACGTACACAATACAAAAAATTTGGTTACAACCGAGTTTCAACAGCTTGTAAGGAATTGAAAAAGTATCGATTCATCAGTAACGTCGTTAGTAATACAGTTAATAAATTATCTGAAAATATCGATAATTCCGATGACATCGATATCATATGTATTATCGATAATATCGAAAATTCCGATAATATCGTCAATTCCACTAATGAATTATAATATCCATTTGTGTAGAAGTAGTTTGCTATAGGCTGAAAAGGAAAGAACAGAAATGCAAGTGGATAAAAAATCAGATGAAATAAGATTACCGTACTGTCGAAAACAGAATTAAACAGCAAATAATATTCCAGTAGTAAGTATGTCGAGACTTGGAAATATTTCTTTTTCTACTCATGGTACTTTTAGTTTGTTATATAAAGTTTAATTGACAAGTTCAGCCAGCTTTGAGAGAGAAAAAATATGTATTCCCTGTACTAGTGTTGTCTTTTTTATCAAGATTGCAACTTGAAATAACGAAAATGTTATGATTGCGACGTCAAAAAGAGAAGAAATCTAAAAAACATTTATAATGTGTTTGTAATCATTCAACAATTATCAGCTAACAATGCTCACAAAATATTCTAAATAATCGGAATAACGAAAACTAACTACAAGAAAAACAAACCAATTATATACAGGTTATAAGAGTCTTCTTCTTTTTTACGTCCCAATCATAACATTTTCATTTTTTAAAGTTGCAATCTTGACGACAAAGACAACACTAGGGCAGACAGACATATTTTTTCTCTCTCAAAGCTGGCTGAACTTGTCAATTGTATTGAGTTTTCTATTCATGGAATTGTTATACTATATACAACGCGAGCTCAGATTTAGCAGGATATTTTTTACAGTGATTTTTTCCAATCTGTTCAAAACAGCTCTCGTTAAATTGCCAATAAAAGTGAGTATTCGAAAACAACCACAAAAAATATCCGGTTGAATTTGATCTCTTGTGGTATTACCCCCAATAAATATTGATTATCGATAATCGATATTTTCAAATCGTCATCACCAACCTCTGAATTTATGAATCTTGTTTCAACAGTTTCATTATTCTCACGTACACAATGAAAACAGATTATTTGAGTTCTCTGGTTTCAACAGTTTGTAAGGAATTGAAAGTATCGATTTATTGAAAACATCGATAGTAATACGGTTAAAAATTATTGAAAATATCGATAACTCCGATTACATCTATTTTCAATTCGTCATGCTCCTGTTCCAGGAATCCTGCAACCCGAAATCCTGCACCAGCAGCGGGGACGTCGAGAAACCCGTGTGCGGTTCTGACGGGCTCACCTATCCCAACAGATGCATCTTCGAGAAGTCCCGCTGCCTCGACAAGAACCTCACGCTCGCCAAACGGGGGCCCTGCAAGAGGCAGAGGCCCTGCCGCGAGTGGGAGACCTTCAACGCCAACAACCGCGTGTACAACAACACGTGAGTACAGTACTGAGGTCACGGTCACTTCAAGGTCGCGTGTCTCAGGACCCCGAACCGGCCTAGATGCACTACTGTTCAAGTTTACAGAATGTGGTGAAAGTTGGGTCACTCTCTTGAAATTCATTGTCTGTTTGGTGCTTACTTTTCATTTTATGATATCAGGGTATTAGATAGATATGTATATGATTAGAAAAGCCTTGCCTATGTGTTATGCCTGCGGATTATTTTTCATGGATATCTACTTCAACGCCAACAACCGCGTGTACAACAACACGTGAGTACAGTACTGAGGTCACGGTCACTTCAAGGTCGCGTGCCTCGGGACCCCGAACCGGCCTAGAGGCACTACTGTTGAAGTTTACAGAATGTGGTAAAAGTTGGAACACTCTCTTGAAATTCCTTGTCTGTTCGGTGCTTACTTTTCATTTTATGATATCAGGGTATTAGATAGATATGTATATGATTAGAAAAGCCTTGCCTATGTGTTATGCCTATGGATTATTTTTCATGGATATCTACTTCACGAGGAAAATTTACTTTGATTTTGGGAGAGGTAATATAGATTATATCAGTTGGTTAGGCGGGATCCAAATACTGAGTTCCCCATGCGTCTCTGGTGGGCCTAAAAAGTATGCCATTTATCAGATACTTTGGCAAATTTCTTCACAGTTATTTCTGTTGAAATACATCCGTAACAAAAGTTTATAATGAAATTGTATATTTCGAAAGTAATTGATAGGATTTGTGGACAAAAATTCGATGAGAGTTTGTCTTTAGTGAATCTTATTATTGATTGATGGAGGAGAAGTTTGGGGCGGGAAATTCAATCATAAACATGAATGAGATCACAAAAATAAAACATGAATGTATAAGACACTGAATACTAAAGAAACACCATCAACCATAACTTTCATTATTTATTATGGCCTTCACTATTTCATTGACGATTCGTAATTTAGGATCAAAATGACACATTTCCAACTAAACATATCACAATCATTAATAATATATTGATATTTATAATAACATGTCATAGCCAGGAAAGTAGTTTTTATTATGAGTTGCACAAGTCAAGAAAATGCATTTTTTTTTCCTTTATCGATACTTGGCTTCCATTTGACAATGATTTCGTTCCAGGTTCGTCGCGAACTGCCGTCTGGACGGCACGTACGACTCCTCCCAGTGCCATTCGGGCGCCGACTTTTGCTGGTGCGTTACGCCCGACGGCGCGCCGCTCGCCTACACCGCCTCCAGGCGCCGGCCGGGCGGCGGCGCCGGTTGTGGCGGTCGTCGTTCGACGCGACGCCGCTCGCCCGGACGCAGGGGACGCCCCTGCAGGCGCAGGGACAAGGTCCTGCTCAATGCCAACCTGGTGGGCAGCTTCCGTGCGGACTTTGCCAGGTGGGTGCAGCGAAATCGGAGAGAAATTGTGCCGAGATTTGGTGGTTTAGTAGGGGTGGCGTCACTCTAGTCCAACCCCACTCCTTCCACCTAACCGTCTCACCGCCCGGCCAATCAGAAGCCGCCATTAGCATCATAGCCCCGCCCATTTATGTAGGCGGGGAATTCAAATGTTTGTGCTGATTCATTCAGGTTTTGGGCAATTTGTTGCTGGTGCCGCCGATATAGAAAAAAGTGGGTCCATGCCAGCCTCACCAGATGATTGCTGACACTAATTTGTTGCTACTTTGTATCTCAAATTCCCGCATTTTTTTATTATACATGTGAAAGAATCACACCGTAGTCACGTTAATCCGTTGATTTATATTCGCGAAAATCACGAACCAACAGATGGCGCTCGAGAAATGTCAAAAATTTGACATGAGGGTGATCAACAAACATTTGGTATATGTTTTCAATGGTAATATCTCAATTTTCAATTCGAATTTTAGGGAAGAAATAAATAATCCTGAGTATCCAAAAGGAGCGCTATTGATAGATTATCGTTTATAGAATTCAAAACAGGTATTTTATGTGAGTTTCGTGGATTTATTATGTTTTTATAGGCTTTTCAAACCACCTCTGCAAAATCAATGGGGCCACTAAGGTATTTGTATTTCAATGATTTCTCTTTATTTCAAGAATGGCCAAGATTGAAATGACTATCTAGAGTATATTGGAGATAAGAAGAAACCCTTAAAATAGTGAAAAGCATTATTCAAAGCTGGTCACATACTTTGTGGGATAGATGTCAAACACATATAAATAAACTCCTGTTCACAAACTTCAGCTCTAGGGTAGCTCTAATATGAAATTAAAATAGTTCCATGGAAAAATTAGCAGTGGAAGTGTGAATTTATCTGTAAACCTGTAATAATTTTATCCTAACCCAAAAATAGATGATTAGCGAAACAAAAACAAAGAATATTAACTTTATTCTCTGAGAGAAGTAACTATAGGGGTGCTTATATTGAGATACCCACCTATCTTAAATAGGCAACACAAGTTATTATTTTTATTAATATAATAAAAATAATTATATAATATATTTAGATGAGTAGGTATGTTCCAAGAATAACTCAAAAAGTTTGAGACCTTGTGGTCTACCAGTCATTCAAATTCATTTATTTCAATTGACACTTCATTCAATTCACAGCTTATTCATTTTGAATAAAGATTTGATTTCATTTAGCCCACATTGCCCTCACTCTTGAAGTTTGCATGTCATGACTTCCAGATGTTTATTGAAGGAATTGCATTCTTTTTGAGCCTATCTCTTGGTTTAATTCTCCATGGTCCTACTAAAGTAAAATCAAGGTTTTCATTACAAACAACAAGAGACACAACTACAGTTAAACCAGATCTTATTTGTTTGATTTAACCTGAAAGACATACCTTCGCATTTACTTGAGAAATCCAGTTCTATAGGAAGTGCTTACTACAAACGTAAATGTTTGTGGTGATAAGTTCTCCTTTTTTCAACGAGATAATCCATTCTTCATACAATCCTGAAAAGAAATTCAGGATTTTGTGCCAAAGGAACGATGTCTGTACGGTAGTAGGAACGCTGAAATACTGAACAAATCTTTGTCGATTTCGTCTTTACGACCTTTTGAACTTGCTGCATGTTTCAATAATATTAGTAACTAGCTGATAAGCACGAAACAAGTCCGAAAACTATTCAAAACAATTCAATTTCATTAAAAATAATACGAAAGCCTATGCTATACAATGCTAAATTGCTTTGTTGATCACCCTCGGAAGGCTTAGAAAATTCGACACCAGAGGCCGCCCACTCCGTGATTTTCGCGAATTCAAATAGTGACGAAGTTTATCGTTTGGTACGGTAAGAGATATCATTTTCTATCTAAGGAGAAAACGGTTCACAGAGGAGGAGTCAGTCATGTATTGAATATAGATAATTCTTCTCAGTGAATTGAGAGCGGCGTTTGGCGAAGAGTTTGGTATTGTGTATCGTGTCAAGTAGTTTTTTTTTAAGGAGAAAGTGGTTTACAGACGAGCAGTCAGTCATGTATTGAATAATATAAAGTAGGGAGTATCATTCTTCTTAGGGAATTGAGAGCGGCGTTTGGCGAAGAGTTTGGTGTTGTGTCTCGTGTCCGGTTTTGTGTGTCAACAGTTTTGTAACATGTTTCTGGAGTGTTTCTTTCTTCCGCCGCATGGGGTCGCTGGTGTCGAGATATTTCTTTATTCTTTCAATGTCATGGCTTTTTCACAATTTTTCTCTGACCTCGCTTGTTTCCAGAGAGTCGGGCAGAAACGAAACAGACGCCGTGGTGATCGCTTGGAAGTTCAGCGCCCTCGACAGGAACGGCGACCGAGTGCTCGACAGGGCCGAGTATAAGGACATCAGGAAGGTGATCAGGAAGGCTGTCAAGCCAAAGAGGTGCGCCAAGAACTTCCCCAAGGCGTGTGACCTCGATAAAGACGGGGAGATCGGGATGGACGAGTGGGGGGACTGTCTCACCAAGGACGTCCGCATGGATATGGACGGTGAGTGTCCAAACTATTTTCTATCCGGATTTGTTGGATGCGTTGGAAAAATACCTGCTTCTTAGTAACTTTGGGTCTGGGACATCAATCTCAGGCGCTGGTAGTTTTATATCGGCGTAATCAATCAAACTGTGTTTGATATTTTCTATCTCATCATTTTAAACTTCGTGCAATTTCGTGGCTTTTTCATTTTGCCTTGATCAGCTTAGTCGAGCTCTCAGCCACTCCCATGTTTTGTGACATGGGAACTTTGTTTCTGGAGTGATTCTTTCTTCCGCCGTATGGTGTCGCTAATTCCAAGTGTCTCTTGGATCGCGGCTCACTGCGGTAGAATAAGCGACCGGATATTGCATTGGGACAGGCAACGCTTCGTGTGGAGATTTCAGGGTCTCTACTTGGTGACTACCCTGCCCTGATGATGGCCAATAAGCTCGAAACTGGTCTGTAGGTTGTCAGGCGTGCCTTGCTCGATGTGATCTTTGTCACATCTTAGGAAGAAAGAAACATTTGCGATGTGCATCCACAGTGGATCACGAGCTGATATAATTCAATGTTCTGCGTGGCATTTACCAGAAAAGTAGTTTTCTGCTCGTAGTCTACCAGATATTCAAACTGTTTGATATTTTCAATTGGATATTTGGTAGTTGTAGTGATCTCCTAACCGCCTCTTAGAGTCGCCCAAACTGGACTAACCATCAGTTAGGTTTGGTGTTCGCGTACTTTGTTTTGAACTTAAATAGTTTCTTTACGTGTGTTCTTGTCGCTGAACGCAGAAGGGCATGGCGGCAACACATCCGACAGTGGTCCAGAAGACATCGAGGACTACCCCTACAGCCCCCAGAAATCGCCCCCGCACGGAGGTGAGTCATCCCCTTTCCTCACCCGCACCCTTTGGTGGCCTCCCGACTTCCCCGACTTCAACCCTATCGACCGCTCGACTTTTTTTAAAATGTTCCACCAAACATTTTGGATTTGGCTTTCCCATTGCAGTGCTGAGCACCGTCGGGGGTTCTTTTGGCAGCATGGACGAGGATTCGACGGAGATGGCCGACGATCCGACCGACTGTCTGTCCGACAAGAAGGCCGCCATGTCGGAAATTTCGCTGTACGTGCCTGAGTGCACGTCAGACGGACGATACCAGAAGGTAGGTGGGGTGGGGGCTATTGCGAAATCCGCGGCTGTCTGGCAACGTCGCTCGGCCAGGACCGGCCTCGCGCATCTCGCAGGGCCGGCGTAGGAATTTTGAGCGTGGGAAAGTGAGGTGGGAGAGGTATTTTTCGGGAAGAATGCTTCTTTTTGTTGATAGTGGCGACTAGCATGGTATATAATCGTTTTTCTGGCAGCTTAGCGGGACTCAAAAATCCTCAATGTGTATGCTTTGTGTATTACCATTAGCGATGCTCTATCATTGAATGGTCATACAGAAACTGTTCGATATTAACTCGGTTCTCAAGTGGCATTACTGACATTTGTGTCTAAAACTATAGCTGAAACGAGAAAAACGATAAGATTTCACATGGATTTCAACAGAAATACACCTCTCAAATCAGAACCAAACGTAAACAGAACAGAGGTTTAGTTTCTCTATGGGTTATCCCCACAGAGTTCAGTGGTTATCCCACAGAAATATAGATTATCCCACTTCGAGTGTTTTCAGATATCGCGAATTGTCTCCCACACTGACTTCTACGAACAATATAGGGTATTTTCGTTTTTGTGTAGTCTGGATATCAAAATAAACAGATTGAAATGTTTCCATGAAAAGGAGACCGATTTATAAAAAACATTCAGTAATGTTTATTATGCCGTTGCTTTCTTTAATATGCAAATGTACTCTCTCAACAGATGGCATGACGTCATTTACGGCAGATGTCAAATACGCTTCTAAATCAATTTGTGACCTCAAAAGTATTGTAAATTGAGCAAACTAAACTACGCAACACTAATTACGTCGCACCCCGAAATTTTGCCCCTGTTTAAATTTGAATAACTTTTTTCTTCTTTGAACAATTTGAATTCTGTTTGCACTGTTCGCTAGCTCAGTCCTTCAGCTATAATCTCCTTCGATACATGAGGTTATTTTCATAAAATTGCTACAGGATGTTTTTTGGAACTGTGCAAAATTTCGAATTTTCAAAATGATCCTAAATGAAGAAAAACCGTTTTTTTTTTTCAACTTTAACAGCAGAGGCATGAAGATTATCTCATTACCTTTGGCCATTTCCAAAATTGTCTTCTTATCACTTTTCTTTACAGAGTGATCACAAAAAATCAATTTTTTGGTTTTGCAGTCATAACTTTGCTCCTCTTCAACCGATTTTCAAAATCTCAGGATCATTTCGAGTTTGTAGTTTATATATTCCTATGAACATATGTATGAATATGTCATAAAGCACACTATTCTATAGTTTTTTGGAAAGTACTTAGGAAAGTAGTTCATATCACAATTGCATTGTTGATTGAAAACTCGCACTATCATATGTTTGGATAGAAACAATTAGGTACCTATATTAGTTATTACTTACTGTCACCATAAGCGCTTGCACCACATTCATATTCATTAGAGTTACTGCCTATTTGCGGATTATAAGATGCATGATGAAAATCAGGACCGGAACTACTTCTACTACATGGCTGATGATGCGATTGACATAATCCACAACTTACGACCAAAGAGTACTGTAGCTGTACTTATACCTCGTGCTATTCACTGCCATTGAATAACGGACATTCTTTGGTTTATACTTTTTATAGACAAAATTGTCTATACATAAATTGGAGTTATATAGGACGATGCACAAATATGAAATACTAAACGCGCACAAGTACGGTTAGCACCTCACATATTCGCAATTCAAATTTAAGATAAACTTATATATCGAGAATACTTCCCGCGATTTGAGAAAAAAAAAATGGCCGTACAAAGACGCGAATTTGATTTCATTAAACCCTCCGCTTTCCTTTCCAGGTCCAGTGCTACAAATCCGCCGGCTACTGTTGGTGCGTCAACGAAGACACCGGCAAAAACATACCGGGCACGTCGGTGAAGAACGCCACCCCCAAATGCGACCAACTGAAAACCACCACCAGGACCATGAAGGGCTGTCCGGACGACAGGAAAATCATCTTCCTCAAGGAGCTGCTGGTCTTCCTGGAGCACCGGATGAACGAGACAAGCGGCGCCATCACGAGGTAAACCAACACGCCGGTGCTGTCAATGTCAAATTTGTCAATGTTATTCGCGAAAATCACGGAGTGGGCGGCCTCTGGTGTCAAATTTTCTAAGCCTTTCGAGGGTGATCAACAAAGCAATTTAGCATTGTATAGCATAGGCTTTCGTATTATTTTTAATGAAATTGAATTGTTTTGAATAGTTTTCGGACTTGTTCCGTGCTTATCAGCTAGTTACTAATATTATTGAAACATGCAGCAAGTTCAAAAAGTCGTAAAGACGAAATCGACAAAGATTTGTTCAGTATTTCAGCGTTCCTCCTACCGTACAGACATCGTTCCTTTGGCACAAAATCCTGAATTTCTTTTCAGGATTGTGTGAAAAATGGATTATCACGTTGAAAATAGGAAAACTTATCACCACAAACATTTACGTTTGTAGTAAGCACTTCCTATAGAACTGGATTTCTCAAGTAAATGCGAAGGTTTAACTGTAGTTGTGTCTCTTGTTGTTTGTAATGAAAACCTTGATTTTACTTCAGGACCATGGAGAATTAAACCAAGAGATAGGCTCAAGAAGAATGCAATTCCTTCAATAAACATCTGGAAGTCATCACATGCAAACTTTGAGAGTGAGGGCAATGTGGGCTGAATGAAATCAAATCTTTATTCAAAATGAATAAGCTGTGAATTGAATGAAGTGTCAATTAAAATAAATGAATTTGAATGACTGGTAGACCACAAGGTCTAAGTTATTCTTGGAACATACCTACTCATCTATATTATGTAATTATTTTTATTATATGAATGAAAATAATAACTTGTGTTGCCTATTTAAGATAGGTGGGTATCTCAATATAAGCACCCCTATACTTACTTCTCTCAGAGAACAAAGTTAATTGACTACAATTCTTTGTTTTTGTTTCGCTAATCATCTATTTTTGGGTTAGGATAAAATTATTACAGGTTTACAGTAAAATTCACACTTCCACTGCTAATTTTTCCATGGTACTATTTTAATTTCATATTAGAGCTACCCTAGAGCTGAAGTTTGTGAACAGGAGTTTATTTATATGTGTTCGAGTATGTGTTTGACATCTATCCCACAAAGTATGTAACCAGCTTTGAATAATGCTTTTCACTATTTTAAGGGTTTCTTCTTATCTCCAATATACTCTAGATACTTATTTCAATCTTGACCATTCTTGAAATGAAGAGAAATCCTTGAAATACAAATACCTTAGTGACCCCATTGATTTTGCAGAGGTGGTTTGAAAAGCCTATAAAAACATAATAAATCCACGAAACTCACATAAAATACCTGTTTTGAATTCTATAAACGATAATATATCAATAGCGCCCCTTTTGGATACTCAGGATTATTTATTTCTTTCCTAAAATTCGAATTGAAAATTGACATATCACCATTGAAAACATATAACAAATGTTTGTTGATCACCCTCATGTAAAATTTTTGACATTTTTCGAGGGCCATCTGTTGGTTCGTGATTTTCGCGAATATAAATCAACGGATTAACGTGACTACGGTGTGATTCTTTCACATGTATAATAAAAAAATGCGGGAATTTGGGATACAAAGTAGCAACAAATTAGTGTCAGCAATCATCTGGTGAGGCTGACATGGACCCACTTTTTTCTATATCGGCGGCACCAGCAACAAATTGCCCAAAACCGGAATGAATCAGCACAAACATTTGAATTTCCCGCCTACATAAATGGGCGGGACATTCAGGCATGACGCGAATGGCGGCTTCTGATTGGCCGGGCGGTGAGACGGTTAGGTGGAAGGAGTGGGGTTGGACTAGAGTGACGCCACCCCTACTAAACCACCAAATTGTGTTGCAGCGGCTTCGGCAACGTGTCCTGGGACATGAAGGTGGCCCAGTGGAGTTTTGTGATGTTCGACAAGAACAAAAGCAAGATGCTCGAGCGCAGCGAATGGAAGCCCTTCAAGGACATGGTGGGGGCGGTGAGGGAGCTGAAAAAGTGCGGCAAGAAGCTGCCGAGGTACTGTGACGGCAACAAGGACAGGCAGATCAGCATGACCGAGTGGCTGGACTGTCTCAATGTGCACCAAGGTGAGCTTGATTCGGGTGTTTTTTTTTTTTCGTATGGGGGAAAATTGGTAAAACTTCGTTTATCGCACTCCTATGAGTTCGGAAAAAAATTGTGGTGGAACTTACGTACTTTTACCTCCTGATCACGAACCTGAAGTCAAAACGCGGCGGTCTCAAGTATTTTCGCAGATACGGCCCCATTTTGTCTCAAAAATGCACCATTTGACATATCAAATTTCTGCTATTAGGAATACACAAAATGCACCCTTCTTTGAACCAAAACACTATACACGCATATATTTACTTGTTTCCAACACTTCTCGGCAGAAAAAACTATTATTTTTCAAAAAATTCAACCTTCTTTTAAATGTAAACAAAAGAGCATTTTTACACTAATTTTCTGGTAATTTGTATTTAAGATGTTGGCAACGTGATTGTTTGGCTCATGGTAAGACGTTGCCAAAATCTCAAATAAAAATAACCAGAAAATCAGTGAAAAAAGATGTTTTGTTTACGTTTTGAAGAAGGGCGAATTTTTGTGAAAATAACAGTTTTTTATGCAAAAAAGTGTTGGAAACAAGTAAATGTGAGCCTTGTGTGATGTTTTGGCGCAAAGAAGGATAAATTTTGTGTGTTTTTATTAACAGAAAATGGAGATTTGAAATGGTTCATTTTTGAGACAAAATGGGGCGGTATCTCCGAAAATACTTAGACCGCCGCGTTTTGACTTCAGATTCGTGATCAGGGGGTCAAAATACGTAAGTTCCACCACAATTTTTTTCCGAACTCATAGGAGTGCGATAAACGAAGTTTTACCGGAAAATTAAAAAATACGACTTACCCAGTTGATGTGTTCATTTTTGAAGTACTTGGGGTGTCTCTCGTCATATCTAACAAATTAAAAAAAAAGTCAATCAAAAACGAGTAGGATACAGCACAGATATAAATCAATTTTCTGCGTGGAAAGTAGTTGTTTTCTGCTAGTGGTCTACCAGGACATTCTAATTCAAACTGTGTTTAATATTTTCCATTGGATAAGACTTTTTTCTTTTGAACTTTTCGTCCAATTTATTTTCAGGTGCGTCTACAGCCCCATTCCCATCAACTAGAGCAGGCAGGACTAATCCCCTGAACATGCTGAAGGATGACTGAGCAAATCCAGTGAATAATTGTGACAGTGCAAATGAAAAAAGCGTGCAGAAAAAGGACTGCAAAATTATGCTTGATTTTTTTTTACCAATAGACTGGCATCTGGCATGTCAATTTCCTTGTGATTATAGTTTAGTGTACAGCTCATATATTTTTCTTTTTATAAAATTAGTTAACTGCTATAATTGGTGACTGCATTGGCCATGAATAATTTATTTTATATAGGGCGTGCGCCTTAACAATGTGGTAGCTGAAGTTCCCTACATATGATTTGATTCCATACTATTCTCTTTGAATTCAGATTAGTTTGAATTCAGTTTTCGTTGAATCTAGACATCATTTAAAGGTTTTCCTTTGTGAACTCTGACGGTTTTCTTCAAATTCAGACTGATTTTCTTGAATTCAGATTGTTTTCCATTAATTCAGACTGTTTTCTTAAATTCAGACGTTATTCTTTGAATCCATTTTCTGATATTTCTATTCATTTTTGTTGATATCTGAATTCAAAGAAACAAATAGGAATTTGAATGAGTTTATAGTAGATAAATAGCAATTGAAAACTCTTCAATATGTAAGGCTCTTCAGTTAACATATTGACTAGAAAAAAACTATCTATGTATGTGATTTGAATACTATTATGCAGTTATGTTAAAAGGCTTATTTATTAAATATACTACTTATTGCTAATGTGCTAGGCTGGAATTGATCTCAACCTTTTGAAAAATTGACAGCCTTTAAAAACCCCTCAGTGTGAAAGATTTTGTTACAACACCTTAATTTTATTGTATTGAAATTGGTATTGTATATTATAAAAAAAACTGTTTTGACCCTTTGTTATCTATGTATTTTATCAAATTCAGAAAATAAAGTCAGTTTTTGTTACAATTCCTTTTTAATTTCAACTTTATAATTTCAACCCTGCCAAATTTTCAGTTCCCTTATCTTTTGATATTCAATTTTAATTGTAATAGTAAAAATTGCAGACTGTCCTTCAAGCCTGATAAAAATTTAAACAATTTGTTATTGGGAATTGAATTGAAGTTCTTTGTGAGCCCAAATATTTATTTTCAAAATTAAGGCACGCCCATTTCATCTTTCTGTTTAGCATGCATTTGGGCCATTTCTCTTCTGGTCTTTACTAAAATTCTGTGACCCTCACAATCCAGATTCCCAACATAGCATTTCTCTCTACAACATTTTTTGCATAACTTATAGGCACATTTGGAACCCTAAAATATAAGAGAATTAGTGCAGTTGTGCTGATCTGGGAGTGTATTTTGAAAAAGTGTTCAGTATCAAAGAATTAATAGTGCCTAATTCACATTTTTTCAAGGATGCCCAAATAATACAAACTAAATGAATCCAATTAAAAAACACTGCTGCTGAAAACTTACCAAGGGATTGGGACAATCTGTGCACTTTTCCAGACTTCTTCCTTGGATATTTGTGGATTTTTCTGGCCTTCTCTTCACCCTTCTGAGTTTTTTCATTTTCTTCCTACTAATTGTATTTCCTTCTCCATCTTCAAACTGTCTTTTGTTATCCAACATCTGAAAACAAATATCAATTGTGGAAAATGCAATCACTTCACTTTCTGTGTGCTCACCAAATATTCATCTTTCCTTTTCTCCTCCACCTTCTTGATGTGATTTTCGGGGGTGTCTCTCACATAAGACTGGCACAGCCAAGGGGGCAAGACCAGATTTTGAGTCCCAACTTCTGTAGTTTGCTCCCACACTTGCTGCCCTTTATCAAAACATTCATACATGTCCTTCAATTCCTCCACAATTGCCCTGAATTGCTCCATGGTGTGTGCTGCCCCCAGCCTTATCCTGAAAGGATTATTTGAAGGCAGGGACAATCTGGAAAACAACAACAGAGGATTCTAAAACTCCAGAACCAATCATTACTCACAGGTGGTGGAACATTTTGAACAAGTGCCCCCTGACAAATGACAAGGGACAAGGATGCTCCTCCACCAAATCCAAATATTCCAGAGCAGGAACCCAGGAAGGGGGGTGCTCACCCTTGAATATCATGGGGTTGTACAGATTCCCCTCAGCAGTCATGACACCAACACACCCGGTCTCTTCAAGACACCTCTCCACATCCTGAATGCACTGTATATTGCCATTTGATATCACAGGGATGCTAACAGAGTCTCTGCAAGGGAAGATTCCTAGTAAGGGACATTTGTGAAGGGGGTGTTTGGGTACCTTACTGCCTTGACAAAGCTCCAATCAGCCAGTCCAGTGAGGGGCCCTTTTTGGTCTTTGGTTCTGCCATGCACTGTCAACATCTTACAGCCGGCAGCCTCCAGCATCTTAGCGTAGCTCACGGTCTTTCCCAAGTCCTCGAACCTCCTGACCTTGCAAGTCACAGGAACTGACAACCCGCCGCTCAAGGTACTCACTATTTCCCGCAAAAGGGGCCACTCGTCCTGCAGGAAGGCACCGTAGTGTCCCCTCTTGGCGATGGCCTGGGGGCACCCTAGGTTGATGTCGACGGCGCAACAGCGATCCTGCGCCAAAAGAGCAGCCTCTAGCATCACTTTGGGATCGTTTCCGCAAAACTGCGCGATCAGGGGTTTGTCTTCCTCGCACGTGGCCAGGCCTTCTCTGCGATACTTGGGGTCCTTGTGGAACAGGGCGCTGTGCAGCATTGGGGTGTAGCACAGTTGGGCCCCGTGGCGTCTGCTGAGCAGTCTCCAGGGTAGCTCGCTGGCGTCCACCATGGGGGCCACGATATTCACGGGAGCGCCCAAAGTGTCCCTCCAGAAATCCATGTTTGGACGCGTTTTTTTGGATTTTTCTATTAGCGAATGTAAAAAACTAACCTATAAAAATGATGATTTGAAGAAGGTAAAAAATGACAGTGGTTAAAATACCGGGCCCCGGAACTTTAAAAAGTTACAAATCTGAATAAAATAGCATCGAAAATGGAAATTGTATTAAAAACCGAATCTCAACCTTCATACATGAAATATAAATATAAACCGGGTGTTTCCTCATATTTTCTCGAAATAAAAGCACCAGTTAACATTGTTATTCACATTGACATAAATATTGCAAAGAAGCGATTAAATCATGAGAAAACCCAAGTATTGTGACCCATATATAACCTCTCTGATAAAATACATGTGAATATCTGATATTGCGTTCTTTTGGGATTTCCATCTCATAACGCCGATGACAAATTCACGTTACATTCGCACGTTAGTTGGGCAAATGTCGCCTCTATTAATTTTGTGCGACATCAGATCACGAACCCGATATAGTAAAGCAACGTGCGAAAATCAAAACACTCTAATAAACCCACCACCTTATCCAAGATCCCATTGTTGAGGCTTCAAAGTGGGGAAGCATATAAATGGCGCGAAAATAAATTCTGCTTGGATTGCAAATACAACCCTCGCGGTGATCTGAAGCGCGCCAAAAAAAAATTGAGAGATGATGAAGACTCTCCTCGTCGTTTTGTTTTTCGCGTTAGAAGTTTTTAGCGATTTTCACACGCAGTTTCCGTTTCGTATTGCTCATTTGGAACACGCGAAATATTTGCCCAGGAGATCGCATTTCTACTACGACAGATATTCCTCAATAGCAGTGAGTATTATATTCGAAATTTCATCACTGATTCGAAAAAAAGTCGCGTAATTTTTATTTGAAGTGCTTCATCTAACTTTTTTTTTCATCCAATTCATTTCACAATTCATGAGAAAGAAAGAAATCGATATTTGATTCATTTATTATCTATTCACCCTGTGAACTATTCGAAAAAAAGTGTAAAGGCAAACCCCGATATACAAGTATAGATATATTATTTTTCCAGAAATATAATCGAAAACCAGTGATGAATATCATATTTGAGCAATTCAACCGAATGGATTTAAATAATTTTCAATACAGCAAAATTGTGGATTCGAATGCAAAATCTCTGCTTCTCGTGAACAAAAGGCACAGGAACAAAAGATACAGCAGCTGTAAGTATTTTTTCTAATTTATTGTTTAGAGGACTAAATAAATCACATCGTGGTTTAATTTTTTAAATATGATTTTGACTTCATTGACTTGGTACGCTTTATATAAAGTATTCTCACAAACAACAATTTTAAAATTCGAAAACAAGGTATAGAATTTTAATATTTTCTTGATACTTTTTCTGAAACCCAATCAAACATGAAAGAACACTCGTTGTTTTTCGAATGTCAATCAATGCAATAACAAAGTAGTGAAGTTCGGTGCTTTTAGTAGAATTGATCAAATTGCAATAGAAAGAGGAGAGTTATTTCAGTCGAATCATATATTTCCATCTTGCACAATAAATCAATGGATGAAAAACAAAAATGTCATTTTCACAATAAGTATGTCAAAGAGAGGTCATGATGCATTTATAGTGAATACCTTGCAAGACGATACATTTTAATTAACTTCAATTTCCGGACGCAGCAAGGTCAATCTTGCATTCAACTTTTCAAAAAGTGAGCATCCTGCACTTTTCGAGCATCGTGTAAACCGAATTTTACCCAATAAGCTCTAATTACAGGATTGAACTCGAAATTAATCTCAGTAGTATAGTAATCTCGAGTTAATCTTACAAATGTAGTAAGCATTTTGCAGGAGTTGTAATTCCGGAATTAATCTTGCAGCTTGCAGCTAGTAATAAGTATCTTACAATAAAAAATTATATCAATTAATCTATAAAAAAGACCCTTATTAGTTACCAATATATGATGCAATTATAGTGAATACCTTGCAAGACGATACATTTTAATTAACTTCAATTTCCGGACGCAGCAAGATCAATCTTGCATTCAACTTTTCAAAAAGTGAGCATCCTGCACTTTTCAAGCATCGTGTAAAACGAATTTTACCCAATAAGCTCTAATTACAGGATTGAACTCGAAATTAATCTCAGTATATGTAGTATAGTAATCTCAAGTTAATCTTACAAATGTAGTAAGCATTTTGCAGGAGTTGTAATTCCGGAATTAATCTTGCAGCTTGCAGCTAGTAATAAGTATCTTACAATAAAAAAATATATCAATTAATCTATAAAAGACCCTTATTAGTTACCAATATATGATGCATTTATAGTGAATACCTTGCAAGACAATAAATTTCAATTAACTTCAATTTCCGGACGCAGCAAGGTCAATCTTGCATTCAACTTTTCAAAAAGTGAGCATCCTGCACTTTTCAAGCATCGTGTAAAACGAATTTCACCCAATAAGCTCTAATTACAGGATTGAACTCGAAATTAATCTCAGTGGGTAGTATAGTAATCTCAAGTTAATCTTACAAATGTAGTAAGCATTTTGCAGGAGTTGTAACTCCGGAATTAATCTTGCAGCTTGCAGCTAGTAATAAGTATCTTACAATAAAAAAATATATCAATTAATCTATAAAAGACCCTTATTAGTTACCAATATATGATGCAATTATAGTGAATACCTTGCAAGACGATACATTTTAATTAACTTCAATTTCCGGACGCAGCAAGGTCAATCTTGCATTCAACTTTTCAAAAAGTGAGCATCCTGCACTTTTCAAGCATCGTGTAAATCGAATTTTACCCAATAAGCTCTAATTACAGGATTTAACTCGAAATTAATCTCAGTATAGGTAGTATAGTAATCTCAAGTTAATCTTACAAATGTAGTAAGTTGCAGCTTGCAGCTAGTAATAAGAATCTTACAATAAAAAAATATATCAATTAATCTATAAAATACCCTTATTAGTTACCAATATTAATCTTGCAAGTCAGTTGATTGCTCTTATTTAACTACCGATAAAGTTAATCTTGTAATCCTCAATCAATATTATAATTCCAAAATTGATCTGTGCCACCATGCACGTTCAGATTTGTGGAAAATAGATTTTTCTTATCTTGACTCGTCCCACATGCAAAATTTTATTGATGGCTCTTTTCTGTCAGGTGTGTTTTCACCCTCGATTGATCTAAATTGATCACCTGTTTCAGATCTCACGCTATGTCCGTTCAAAGTCTGCCCGATGCTTCGTAAACGAAGAAAAGTTGTTGTGGATACCATCGAGCGAAGGCTGTAAATGACATTGGTTTACCTTGTTTACGCTTTTTTCCATCTCTAGTCAGAGTATTCGAAAACACGCGCTTTGGGTGCGTTGATCTTTGTAAGACTTCATCAAATGTGTAAACTTGAAACTGTTGAATGTGTTTGTTTTTGAAATGCACATGGTTTGAAAGGATCTTGACCCAATAAACTCTCACATCTTATCACATCTAATGATCAGGCAGAGATTATTGGGTCCACCATTTTGTTTACACACAAAACGCATGAAATATTTATTGCAATGGATTTTTTGATTACTAGATCGGACTATCGATTTGATGAAAAAATGGCATGGTTTGACGGCGCCAAAATAAAGATCGATAGTCGAAACTGCTTAGAAATCAAGAATTCAAAGCTTGTCTATATTGAAAACGCTGGAAGTTAGAAAGTTGGTCGAATAAAGATAAAAGTGACCTCTCATGCACATGGTTTTCCCAAAAGTTGATTATCTGTTTTCGCATTCAATTCACTTTTGAAGCGTTTCAAAAGGAAAATTAGAAATCGCCACAGTCGAATGTTTTTGTTTTTGGAAAATGATTATCAAAATAAATGAGACCTTTCTTGCTGCTATACGGACACCAAACAAAAACTTTCGCAGCGTTAGGTGTGGTTGTTGATAATGAAATATAACATATGGAAACATCTTGTATATTATTTTTTAAATAATTTATTTCATATTGTTAATTAGGAAAAATGTCTATTGGGAATAACAAGTAGTTCATACAATAGACCCTTAACCTATAACTGACTGATGTATACATATTTGTACAGATTTATTAAATAAACTATGAAAAAATATCATGTTTTCTTTGGCATTACTCATCGTGATCTCAATCAGAAAGCCTTCAAAAATATACATTTCAATAATGTAGGTAACTAAAGCCTTATCTATTTGCCATTTTGATATCCCCATGCTAGATATTTATTCTGTGGGGAGTAATTCTACAAGTGTCAGAAAAAAGGTACCGGTAGCAACCGATAACCTAGACATATACAATGCGGTGTCAGTGTACCCACCCTATAGCTACGTCAGTAAAAGTCACGCATAATAATTTCCTTTTTGTGTCATCACTCTTTCGCAGGTGATGGTAAATTCACCTCAGCGAAATCGAGAAAAGTAATTTCAAATCTGAAGGATTAACAAATGACACAAATTGATCTTGCAATTTTTTTTTAACTCAAACTCGGAGCCTTCATCTTGTTTTCGAGAGATGAATCATTCTGACAATGAATCTTACAGTCAATTTTTAATCCCAAGACTCTCTTTATTTCTTGCAAATATAATTGCATTATGGCAGTTCAATCTTCCAGTTGGTGTTTGAATCTTCTAAAGATCTTAATCTTGTGATTATAGCATTCATTCAAGTTTCTAGAGATAAGTAGTGAAGCAGCAATTATCGAAAGCCTTCGTTTCTGATAATGGATATTATAATAAGGTCAAATCTGAATGAAAATAAAAGTCTCCTGCTTATGAATCTGGCAAATATAGTTCAATCTCAAGATTTCCTAAGTAATTCATTTCGCATTTATTGTTGCACAACTGCGAGTTTACACTCGATCTCAAAATGGGGTTCTTATGGTCAGAAAGAAAACTATCATAATATTTTGCTGATAGATCTGTCAAAGAGGGTTCCATCTTTGAAGTTTTCTGGCAATTGATCTTGCATTGATATGCCAATGACACATTTTATAGTAGGAGCTCAAGTGCATGATTCTCCACACAATTCAATCTTGCAGTTAGTGTTTAAATCTTGATATCAGTTAATCTTGTAATTATGACTTGTTCAATTGAGATTTTAGTCATATTTATAAACCTTCGTTTATAACAGTTGATCTTGCAGTTTGATTCCAATCATAAGGTTGTTCTGCTGATAAATCTGGCAAAAATAGTTCAATCCCAAGTGTTCCTGGCAATTGACCACGCATTTACGATTGCACGATTGTAAGGTTCTTATAGACATTAAATTCCTCAATTGAACCGATAGAATCTTGAGATTTGTCTAGGAAATGTTGATTATAGTTAAAATTTTACAGATAAAATTGCAATTAAATTTTGGAACTTAAGATTTTCATATCAGTTGATTTTCCAGTTATAACTTGTTTAATTGACATTTAGACATATTAGTATACCTTTCGTTTCTAACAGTTGATCTTGTGGTTGAATCTCAATCAAAAGAATGCTCTGCTGATAAATCTTGCAAAGGCAGTTCAATCTCAATTACTTTAGGATCAAACCTTGCAGTTGTCGGAATGCTTCCACGCTGTTTTTCGCAGCAATAAAACAACAACCACACGCCGCGACGCCCAGTCCAACTGACGCTCGACGCCCTCGCGCCCACGTGACGCGCAGATCGATACCCCCCACCCCTCACCCCCCCCCCCCCCCCCACCGGCTCACCGTCCCACCGCGCGCCTTTGTCATTTCGCACGTGACAAGAGTCCGCCATGGCCGACCGCCGTCGCGATGCTAAGCGTCGCCGTCGGTGAGAGCGTCCTCGCCGGAGGCGCCGGCGCCAGGCGTCGCAGGCAGCACGGCTTCCAGCTGCCGCTGCACCCGCTGCAGGTGAGTGAAGGCCCCCCAAGCCCCCCTCCTGGAGGGGGGATTGGGGGGTTTAATGCGGAAGGTTGCCGCATCGTTTTTTTTTTGTTTTTGTGGTGTGGATGGACGCTTATTACGAGGTTGCTATGCGTGGTTATCAACAAACTTTTTGTTGCTGGGTTGTCAGTTGATTTGTGAATACAGGGTGACTTGCTTGGGTTTTTCATCAACTTTAAATTCAATATGCTGTCGTTATCGGTCATGTGTCATGTCCGTTTAAAAACGTCATGAATAACACTTTTTTGTTATTTGAAAACTAGCTCATCATTTGAGAGAAAAATGCACACGTGTTGAAATGAAAAAAAAACGCACGCTCGCATGTATGGATGAAAACGCACAATCTCATATTTCTCGGTTAATGTGAATACGCACTGCTGTATTCCTGGTTGCGTTATTACCTTCTGACGACAACGCACACCCTGTGTGCCGAAAGTCGGTACCAACTTTTGAAATATAAAAACGACGAAACTTGTAAATCCTGTATGAATATCTAGTAGATACAACAAGAAATGACATCCTATGAATATCCAAGGAGGTGGAAAGTGGATATCCCTTGGACGTTTCACATTTTCCTCATCAATAAACCCTAAATTCCAGCTGTCGGGCTGGTTGACCCTGGCCATCCTCTCTGGGGGATCCTTCCTGGTGCTGATACCGGCGTTGCCTTTGTACGTGCAGCCCACGGCCTTGGCGGTGCTTTCGGTGCTGCTGCTGTTGCACCTCGCCGCCCACGTGGCCTCCGCCCTCATAGACCCCGCCGAAGAGGCCCTGAGAGAGAGGAAACCGGAACCGGTGCCCAAGCTCGACAGGTAGGTGTGTGTGGGAACGTGTTCCTCGTGTACGGCCAAGGGAGAGGAGAGAAATATTTTGTTGCCCAAACGATGGCTAGTAGCTCTCTTTCGATGGTATTATAATTCGTTTCAGATTCATTGAGAGTTCCACTTTCGCTGGACCCTAACTTGATAACAGCACAAATAGCTACGTTACTAGCATCGCTAGTATCGAGTTAAACGGGTATAGTAGAAGACTTTCGTTTGTCAAGAGAGTCAGAGTCGTTGTGTCATCAGCAATTCATCAAACATGGTAATATAGCTTCTCATTTTGCATAACATCCATTTCAGATCGAAGCACGCCCACGTGATCGAGTCCGGCCACTGCCACCTGTGCCTCATCACCACGAGCAGCGCGCGCACCAAGCACTGCAGCTCGTGCAACAAGTGCGTGCGCGCTTTCGACCACCACTGCAAGTGGCTGAACCACTGCGTGGGTTCGCGCAACTACGCCGCCTTCCTCATGTGCGTGTCGACGGCGGTGGCGGCGGCGGCGGTGGTGGCGGCGCTGGCCGTCGCGCAGCTCGTGCTGCACCACCACGCCAGCTGGCGGTGGCACCAGGAGACAGAGGACCCGCCGGTGGCGGCGGGGAACTCTACGGTGCCGCCGCCACCGTCGGGTGACGCCGCCTTCCTCGCCGTCGTGGCGGCACTGGGGCTGTTGGCGGCGGTGACGGCGGGTCTGCTGGTCCATCTGTGCTTCTTCCACGTCTACATTTCGTTCCTCGGCCTCACCACCTACGAGTACATCAGGAACCAGCGGCAGAACCAGGTGAAAAGCTTCGGGTGGCATCAGTAGATGGGTTAGGGATGTTGCACACATTTTCCAATTGTATTTCAGAAAGCTTAAAGTTAATTTCTCCACTAAAAAAAGCTTCTGTATCGGACAAATCATATGGCGCAGTCTGAAATGTACTTGACGCTTCCTCAAACATTCAATTCGGAACTCCAATCCAGGTGCTCACCACGTCACCCGACGGCGTCGAAGTGCGAGCGTCAGACGGCGCGACGTCCAGACACCGGCCGGTCAGCTTCCTGCGAGGAGGCGCAGGGGGGCGCACGCGCACCACGCTGTTCACCTGCTCGGTGGCGGAGGAGGAGACGTTGGTCACCTGCAACGCCGAGCCCACCCCCACCCCGCCGAGCACGCCGCAGGACTGCCAGGGGTGCGTGGGGAACAACTCGGTCGCCCCGGAGGTGGGGGCGCCGCACAAGAGAGCGAGGAGGAGGTGGGTGGAGGGGGTTTCTAGCGATCGCAGGTGGGCGTGTCGTCGTCACGGGTGGGTGTGGCTGGTAGGCGTGGCCAATTGAATGGGTTGGACGATGCTAGGGGCGTGGCGCGGAACTTTGGCGTGATACAAAATATGCGCTTTCAATTGGTCGAAAATGTTGGGTGAAATTTTCTTTGTATGATTGCTTGCCTAAGCGCAACCTTCCTAAGAGGGATATGGATGTCTAGTGTTCTGATCGTCAGATGTGTTGACTAATTTTTTTTTAGTATCATTTGAAATGATAAGATGCCATCATTTGTTCACAGGTGGAATTGTTGTGTTTCGGTTCCTGACAGTCCTGATGATCCTCACAGTCCTACAGAGCCCAAATGTTTGATGTCCTTGTGCAGGCACAAGGTGAAAAATAAGAATACTCCGGCCATAGATGGCCGACCACACCGGACGCATGGACATTGGTCTAGTGCCAAATTAAGGGTGATTTTTAGAGTTTTAGGTGAGTTCAGAAGTTCGATATAATCCAACATATATCAGCAGGAAACCATTCATAATATTGTTACGATATTTCCACTTCGGTTCGTTGATTTAAATAATCCAAACTTTTTTAAAACTGACTGTTCCTGACACTGCGGTCCTTTATATAGGTACAAAACATTCATTCTAGTAAAATTACCCATTCTCCAGAAATAATGTGAAATAACTAAAACTACAGCAATGAGTCATCCGTTAATTATAGAGATAGGTACGTTGGTGACCGCGATGTTATCGCGAGGCCATAAAACACAGTCAGTTGCGCGCCGCTGAGAATTACTTCTGGTATTCTCGGAAGACAGCACAGTCTGAGAAAATATCTAACACACCACTTTTTTCGAATTCTTGCCAAATCTGAAGTCACGTGATATAAGTTCAAATGGATTTATCAGTTGTTAGACATGCAGAAACGAACTGCCATTAAAATTCTTCAGAAATTTCGACAACAGAATGTTTTCCAATATGTAGCCAACTATATGTTTGAAGCGTGTTTATCCGATTGAATATTACTCTCATCGCTGGTAGAATATATATATAGATTCACAAGTAATAACACCTTTTGAGAAACACTAAATTGCTGAATATCGATTTTTCCTTAAACCCCTAGTCACTCAATATCACCTCTTTCATAAAACATACCAGGCGTTTTCATTTGAACATACGACAAACGATTTGTATCCATGCATCTGGTATAAAATTATTCACACTTCAAGATGCTGAAAGAACAATTGCAATCGGAAATATCCACGTCATTCTCAAACGTTATCTCTTCTTTCACTCGCCCCAGGCAACTTAGGCCAGACCAAACGCCGTCCCAGCCACCCCGGCAACAGACCCAACCAGGTGGCGCCCAACGAGCAACCGCCACCCGCCCCCATCCAGACCATCAACAACCTGGTGCCCGTGCCCTGCTACCCGGACGTGCCGCGCCGCGCCAACGCCCTGCCCGCCCTATCCGCCCCGCCCAGGCGCCGCCTCGTCAGCGAGGCCGAGCTCGCCAACGCCCTGTCCGTCCTGCAGCAGCAGCAGCAGCGCTGCGCGTCCAAAAGGGCCGTGTACCGGCGGCGCAAGAGGACCGTCGTCCACAGGCAGAAGACGCCGGCGCTGAGTCCGATCCGCGAGAGCGGCTTCTCCAATCCCGCGTCGCCGTCGCGACAGGGCGGCGCGGCGCCCGCTATAGGCGGCGTCGCCAACTGATCCGTCGATTATGCCATCCAAGATATTCTCGAGCGAAATCAACGTGAAACGTTAACGTCGGTCGGATAACAAGCCACAACAATCGCAGATGGGCGTGTCGTCACGTGGACCACTGAAATTGGTCCTACAGGGTTAGAGGCGTGGCCACTATAATGGGTCTGGCTATGCTAGGGACGTGGCCTCTATATTGGATCGGGCGATGCTAGGGGTGTGACCACTATAATGGCTCGGTAGTTGCTGGGGGCGTGGCCACTGTACTGGGTCGGGTGATTCTAGGGGCGTGGCCACTGTAATGGGTCGGTAGTTGCTAGGGGCGTGGCCACTGTAATGGGTCGGTAGTTGCTAGGGGCGTGGCCACTATAATGGGTCTGGTTATGCTAGGGGCGTGGCCTCTATAATGGATCGGGCGATGCTAGGGGTGTGACCACTATAATGGCTCGGTAGTTGCTGGGGGCGTGGCCACTGTACTGGGTCGGGTGATTCTAGGGGCGTGGCCACTGTAATAGGTCGGTAGTTGCTAGGGGCGTGGCCACTGTAATGGGTCGGTAGTTGCTAGGGGCGTGGCCACTATAATGGGTCTGGCTATGCTAGGGGCGTGGCCTCTAGAATGGATCGGGCGATGCTAGGGGCGTGACCACTATAATGGCTCGGTAGTTGCTGGGGGCGTGGCCACTGTACTGAGTCGGTAGTTGCTAGGGGCGTGGCCACTATAATGGGTATGGCTATGCTAGGGGCGTGGCCTCTATAATGGATCGGTAGTTGCTAGGGGCGTGGCCACTATACTGGGTCGGGAGATGCTAGGGGCGTAGCCACTGTAATGGGTTGGACTATGTTAGGGGCGTGGCTCTAAACTTTGGGGCGGGGCCAATTAAGTCAGTTGGTTGTTGAGCTTCTTATTCGACTGGCGTTGTTTCGTCCAATTCAATTTTGGCTGTTTTTATTCACAGGATTTATCAGAATGATATTGTTCTATTCGCCATCCCCAATTTATTACATAGGTGAATTGTATCTTCATGGGACTACCTGCATCATAATTGTTTCGATTCAAGTGACCTCAGACCAACGAAATTATTCAGAGGACGTGACGTGTCGATGCATTTGGAAATGGGTGCTAGAATGTATCTATCAATCATCAATGGAGGTTACGTGAAAAAGTTGTCAGGTGTCCTATTTTGTCCAAACGATTCACGTTTTTATACAATATTTTAAACATATGTTATTTATTGAGAATATATCAATGTTTCGTGTGCATTGAATTGTTGATAAAAAACTATCTTTATAATAAATGGGAAAATTGAGATTTCAATGTGGGTTTCATTGCGAATTACTTAAAAAAATCCTTGTTAGTGTTAGAGGGATGGTGATACCGTCGGAGACAATAATAACACGGGCGACTATATCAACAATATTGGCATCCGAACAGTTCCAATATCTTAACTAGACTAAGTATAACTCATCCTCTTTATCGGGATGAGACGAACAATTATCAGTCGTGTGAGTCTCCACAATATGAATCATAAGTTCAGCGTAACTATACTCTAATCCTATGAAAGTGTGAATCAACCACCCACATATACCAAGTGGTACTAATAATAGGTAGCATTTTGTATTTGCATGGATGTTACAATGAAGTAACTTACCGTTGAATTTTTTCTCACTGCTCAGGGATTTGATTCAACTAAGATGTGTTCATCGATTTTTCGTTTTTAATCTCTTATTCAAAGTTCCTATCATTTCTAGAAATTCTTTGTTTATTTGAGCCATATTCAACATCTCCTCCAATATATTTCTTACTGACTTTCTACCTCTACACCGTTCGTATCTTATTGGTAAATTTGAAAAAGAAAATACAAACAAGAGAAAAGTCCAGTCACTGTTCAAGTCTGTAAAAGATATTGTAGTCTAATTTTGATATAAAAATAAAAACTGGTTCAATCTTGAAAAAGAGCGCTCACCTTTCGTTTTTGCTCAGTCAATGCTTGAGAAAACTCAATCAGGAAGTTTGACTTTGGATATTCTCCGTAAATTTTACTGGCATGCGAATAAAAGTTTTCCAGGAAAAAAGCGTGTCAATAATGTTCATGTCAGTGGAGAATTGCAATTTATTTTCCATACAAATATTAAAACTGGCTCAACTTCTATAAAAGAAAGCTCACCTTAGGATTTTTCCTTGGAGAAGGTTTGGGAAAATTCAATCAGAAGATCAACTCTGGAGATTCTTCGTCAATTTTCAAATTTTCATTCAGGGTTTCTATAATTTCTAGGGATTATTGAACCGGGGTAAATCTTCATGAACATGGAAAAAACACGTCAGTTGAGTACATTTTATTATTAAGCACCTATAAAAGCGCATCCACGAACATTTACAAAAAGTGAAAATATACATATTACAATATAAAAAGGCTCGATAATACGAAGAAGAGAAATGCCCCGCACCTTTCCTAAACACAACAGCAGAATTAAAACATCTTTACATAAACAACAATTCCAATAAATCTCTGTGACTTCAACAATGATTACAATAAGGCCTCCCGAACCGAATTCGAATATTTTGGTATAGAAATGGTCGTGGCGGAGATTCGATAATTCGGTGCGCTGGAACCTGAGTGAGTGGCAAAAAAAAACTTTTCCTACCAGTTAACCGTAAATGGTCAGCGTCCTCAAAACGTATTTCAAATCGCTGGGGGCGTCGTCCTGAAAACGTACAAAAAAAATCAACTCAGACACATTCGACTTGTTTTTCCATGGACAAATGGCAGTATGATGAAGCTACGACTTTTTTTTTAGTGTGAAGGCATACATTCCCCATATCTAAGAATACGGTTTGTGAGGTGAGTTTGGTTCAAGTTAGTCGACAATGGCCAAAAGCACCCTCTTGTAATCTCCAGATGTGTCACCCTGGAAAAAACAAGAACGTTAATAACAATGTGCATAAAATAACGAACATTCCAAAGCTTTTCGAAAAACCAGCATCTTCATCATGACCACCTCGTCAAATATTTTCATCTTCCTAGCTCATAATTTTTTTCGGAAATTAAACTTTTCTCTTTCGAATACAGGGTCACTCACGGTCGATGGTACCTTAGACGTTTACGGAGAACGGGACGTAGGATTATTCTGAAAATTTGGTTTATTGATGGGTAATCAGTATCTATCTAAAATACTTTCAGCGTTGCTGCGTTGTCGCTTCTATCTATTGCCACAGCTACCCCGAACGGGGTATTTCTACCCCTCTCCAGAATAATTTCCCCCGCTTGCTCCCCTCAAGCAAATCTACCCCGCTACAAAAAAATCATGAAAGTGAAAAAATTTCATATCAAATCTACCTCGACATACAAATTAAGGATTTAAGGAACGGGCAGGTGTTTCACATTCGAGTGCAGTTTTCTGGATCTCGAGTACTTCCTGGCAGTGCAGTGCAATTGCATTGACATTGACATATATGCTTTCACCTTCCACTTATGTCATGATTGTTATGTATCATGACATCACTCACTCACTCACTAGTATTTTGTAGTATTGTAATTGTTGTGTGTACTTTTCATATACGAATAACGAATATATTATTCTTTTGGTTCTTCAATTAACAACCTACTTAAAAACATGGATAGGTAAGAAAATGTGTGGTATTATGGAATATACTTTGATATGGAGTTTAATTCTCATTCAGTTCCTATGTATATTTTTTTATTTTTGGGACTTTTTAAGAATGGCTATTTTGTTTATTTTTTTATATTTATTCTTATGAGAAGTGCTGTTTTGTTTATTTTTATATAATAAATATGGTGTTTATTTTTGTATTGTAAGTATATATTCATGTTGTTTTGAAATATATTATGTAACTTTTGTTCTTATAATTTTCGATTTGTCTCTTAGAAATATACATAGTATTTGAAATTCGAATTTTAAGTTGGTAATATGCGAATATCATTTCAAGGTCATTGTTATTGTGTGTTATTGTTCTATGGTTCTATGTTTGTTATTTGAGTTCAGTGGTTTCAAGTTCTCGAATAGTAATTCCTATTTTATTAGACTACAGTTTTACAAAAGCTACCCCGCTTCGACCCAATCTACCTCGCTAGTCTACCCCGATATAAAAAAAGCTTGTGGCAACCCTGGATATAGGGTATAAAATTTTTCAACTTTAGGAATTTTTTGTGCCGAAACTATCCATTCTTGCTCAAAACGGCTTACATGTCCCTACCTCAACTTTCCATTTACTATCGATTGATATCCAATTGAAACAAATACGGGTGGTTCAAAATTTTGAGTTTTGCATCACCCTTTATTTGTTTTTATTAAATGTCAGTAGATAGTAAATGAAAAGTTAAGATAGGGACATGTAAGCCGTTTTGTGCAGAAATGATTAGTTTCGACACAAAAAATTCCTAAAGTTGATAAATCTCGATTTTTCACACCCTATATCTCTGTAATCTTTCTCGCTATACCCCAAGTATGATAGATCGACGAAATCAGCTCTTCAGGAAGAATCTAAAAATGAAATAAAATACAGGGTGTTCCATTTGAAATAACAAAGTTGTTGCTACTTTTTGATAGAAGCGGCAACGCCGCAACGCTGAAAGTATTTTAGATCGATAGAACAAAACTGATTACCCAATAAACCAAATTTTCAGAATAATCCTACGTCCCGTTCTCCGTAAACGTCTAAGGTACCATCGACCGTGAGTGACCCTGTATAAGTTTTTCTGTCGTGGAAAATGAATTTTCTGATCATCATAAAAAAATCCAAATTTTTTTCATGTCTCCTTGCATATATTCACGTTCTGTTGCTGAAATGCATTGTATTACAAATTGATGTCAAATGAATTACATAATCATTGTTAGATTCCAAATCAGTCTCTGTTGACCATGATGTAGGAGGTTAATATGGAATTGATGAGTCACCTTTACACATAAATGACCTCCGTGGATAATGATTATTCTAGTCGAGAATGCGGTCATTTCGAATCAGCTTTGGAAAATTTAGTAAACAAACATAAAAAGTTTTTAATACTTCGGTTAACGACACATTAAACTATCTACAACTACCAATAGATAAGAACCCACACAATGGAAAATTTATTCTGAGGACGATGAAAAGCTAGAACACTAACGAATTATGCTGGAATATAATTAAAATTAGTGAGTTAAAAATGAAATACCAAGAATGTTATATTACGAATGAGAGAAGAATTTTATCAAAAAGACAAATAGCAGGAAGAAAATATCTCAAAACACTCACAGAAATCCAGCTTTCCAATGTCTTGCTGTATTTATCCAGGAACGCCTGTTTGATATCAGCGAGGTCGATTTCTGATCTGGACACGATGATGCGGATCAGAGTCTTGTCGTTGGTGCCCAAACCGGCCATCGAATCATGAAGGCGTTCCGCAAAGTATCCTACTTTGCTCTTAACACATTTCACTAAAAAAAAAGGAAGAGGTTGTTTTTCAAGAACTGCAATTCGCAAATCTCAGGATTGCTAGTATTTCTAGGCGCCCAACACGGTATTCCGAATATCAGTGAAATATATTGGTTTTATCCTAGCCTAACTTTACCTAAAAATATCAAGATTCCGAGTGGTTCAAAAAGATTTTGCCGTATTCAATCTCAGTAGGAGGAAGTTACTTATTTGGCGCCCAACACGGTGTTCCGAATATCAGTCAAATATATTGGTTTTATCCTAGCCTAACTTTACCTAAAAATCTCAGGATTCCTAATGGCACAAAAAGATTTCGCAGTCTTCAAGATCTCAGTAAGAGGAAGTTACTTATTTGGCGCCCAACACGGTGTTCCGAATATCAGTGAAATATATTGGTTTTATCCTAGCCTAACTTTAACTAAAAATATCAAGATTCTGAGTGGTTCAAAAAGGTTTTGCCGTATTCAATATCTCAGTAGGAGGAAGTTACTTATTTGGCGCCCAACACGGAGCTTCGAATATCAGTGAATTATATTGGTTTTATCCTAGCCTAACTTCACCTAAAAATATCAAGATTCCGAGTGGTACAAAAAGATTTCGCAGTCTTCAAGATCTCAGTAGGAGGAAGTTACTTATTTGGCGCCCAACACGATGCTTCGAATATCAGTGAAAAATATTGATCTAGCTGGTTATCCAGCTGATCAAACCCAACCCACAGATATCTAGATTCCTGATATTTATGAAAATGTTTGCAGTGTTCGGAATCCTAGTAGAAGTTTGTTACTAATTATGGCGCCCAACGCGGGACTCCAAGTTGATGAGCGTGAAACATTGATATCTGGCTAATAATCTAGCCAACCCAAGTCAACCCAAAAAGCTCACGATTCCTGATATTTCTGAAAAATTTCGCAATATTAAATTAATCATAGTACGTTAGTAGGTGTTACTCACTTGGCGCCTAACACGGGGCTGAGAACAGAGATTAAGAAATATTTATATCTGGCTGATAATCTAGCCTAATTCAATCCAATCCAATTCAATCTCAGGATTTCTATTATTTCAAAAATTAGTTGCAGTTCTATGAATTCTAAGAAAGAGATAGTTACTTATTTGGCGCCCAACGCGGGTCTCAAAATTTTCGAGTTAGAAATAGTCAGGATTTTCACAGCAGATTTCGACATATCAACTTTCTGGCGCCCAACGGATTTCTATTATTTCAAAAATTTGTTGCAGTTCTATGAATTCTAAGAAAGAGATAGTTACTTATTTGGCGCCCAACGCGGGGCTCAAAATTTTCGAGTTAGAAATAGTCAGGATTTTCACAGCAGTTTTCGACATATCAATTTTCTGGCGCCCAACGGATTTCTATTATTTCAAAAATTTGTTGCAGTTCTATGAATTCTAAGAAAGAGATAGTTACTTATTTGGCGCCCAACGCGGGGCTCAAAATTTTCGAGTTAGAAATAGACAGGATTTTCACAGCAGTTTTCGACATATCAATTTTCTGGCGCCCAACGCGGAATCTATCTAAATATATCGTTTCCCGTATCGAACGAGAACACTCACCGATTCCCAGCATCCCCTTTTGGATGTCTCCGGAGAACTCCTTTTTGATCGACGATTCGATATCTTTGCCAGTCAGCCTCTCGTACTCGGCGAAGGTCGCTCTCAGCTGCTGGTAGCTCCTGGTGATGAGGATGGAATTGAAGATGGACTCCTCGGTGCCCCACTTGGCTTCGCCCGCCTCGATGATGGCTTCCGCGTCGGTGACGGCCTGCTGCTCGTTGACGCCTTGGTTCTCGTCGCGGTTGGCCTTGAGGGCGGGAAACAGAAGGTGCGTTTTGATGAGTCAGGAATTTGTTGTGGAATTAACTTGTACTCACTTGCACCAAGGACACGCAGAGTCTCTTGAAGTGGCCGGATGTGTCACCCTTCAAATCCTTTTCCAGGGTTTTACCATACACTAGAAATAATAAGACCATTGAGTAAACCATTGTCGATCTAAATGAACACCTAGTAGAAGGTATAGTTCCAGCCTACTAGGTGTCCATTTAGAACGACAATGGAATAAACAATGAAAATTATACGCTGGGGTCATTTCTGACCCAAGCTGGGGTCACCTCTGACCCCAAGCTGGGGTCACTACTGACCCCAAGCTGGGGTAACTTTAGACCCCAAGCTGGGGTCACTTCTGACCCCAAGCTTGGGTTACTTTTGACCCCAAGCTGGGGTCACTACTGACCCCCCAAGCTGGGGTAACTTTAGACCCCAAGCTGGGGTCACTTCTGACCCCAAGCTGGGGTAATTTCTGACCCCAAGCTGGGGTCACTACTGACCCCAAGCTGGGGTAACTTTAGACCCCAAGCGGGGTCACTTCTGACCCCAAGCTGGGGTAATTTCTGACCCCAAGCTGGGGTCACTACTGACCCCAAGCTGGGATAACTTTTGACCCCAAGCTGGGGTAACTTCTGACCCCAAGCTGGGATCATTTCTGACTCCAGCTGGGGTAATTTCTGACCCCAAGCTGGGGTCACTTTTGACCCCAAGGCGTTTTCGCTCACGTTGTTCGTAGAATTGAGCGATGGTCCTGATGCCGTAGTTGGACAGCGTGCATAGTATCTCGATGATGGCCTCTTCGTCGGTGCCAGCGCCGGCGACGGCGTCGTGCAGCTCGCGCGCGTAAAATTGCGGCAGCGGCGTCATCAGCGCCACGATGACGTCCTCGAACTTGCCGCCAAGTTCGCTCTTCAGCTCGGAGATGAGGTCCTTGCCGTAGGACGTCTTGAACGTCTCGGCGATCTCGAGACGCTGGACGATGCCGCGACGCGCCAGGACGTCGATGATGGCCTTCTCGTCGGCGCCGAAGCCCTTCATCGCCTTCTTGAGGGTGGCGGCATCGGCGACGGGGTCGAAGGGATCGGCGGGGTAGACGGTGGGGGTGCACTGGAAATGATATCATGAATTTTTTGAAATGTCAATAGTGATTTTCGAGACATCTTTTGGAATTTTCGAGATATTTTTTGTAATTTTCGAGATATATTTTGAAATTTTCGAGATATCTTTTGGAATTCTCAAGATGTTTTGTAATTTTCGACATATATTTTTAAATTTTCGAGATATATTATGTTAACATTTTCGAGATATCTTTTGGAATTTTCGAGATATCATTCGGAATCTTCGAGATATCATTCGAAATCTTCCGAGATAAAATTTGGAATGTTCGTAATATCTTCAAAAATTATCTAGATATCATTTGAAATATTCGAGATATCATCGGGAGTTATCGAGATTTCATTTGAAGTTTTATTTTAGAGATATCATTTAAAATTTTCGAGTAATTTGGAATTTTCGAGAATATTTTGTAATTTCCGAGATATATTTTGAAATTTTCGAGATGTATGTTGGAATTTTCGAGATATATTATGGATTTTTCGAGATATCTTTTGGAATTTTTGAGATATCATGCGATATCTTCGAGATAATATTTGGAATGTTCGTAATATCTTTAAGAATTATCTATATATCATTCGAAATTTTCGAGATATCATCTGGAATTATCGAGATTTCATTTGGAGTTTTATTTTAGAGATATCATTTGAAAATTTCGAGATATCATTCGGAATTTTCGAGATATCATTTGGAATTATCGAGATATCACTTGTAATTTTCGAGATATTGAGAATTATGGAATTATCATTTGGAATTTTCGAGATATCGTTAGGAATTATCGAGATATAATAAGGAATTTTCGAGATAAGAGACGGCAGTAGGAATTGAAAAACCTATGATGAAAAGATTTGAGATATTGCTTGGAATAAGATTTTAAATATCATATTCCCGCAATATTCGAAAATTTTGAGTTTACAACATGGAATTTCGAGATAAAAAATTATTTTTGAATACTGATGTATGCATATTTTTAGGCTACTAAAAAGTATAATTTTTCGAGATATAGGTGAATGTAGATGATGGAAATATACCGAAACTCTGACTCATTTACTTTGTTAAATTAGATGATTCATACTGAGTTCATAATTCGTGAGAAGCCGAATCACCAAGGATGAAGGAAGTGACGCGTTTTAATATTGAGCCCAGCAGCCAACAAAAACCAGTTCAAGCCATGAATGAGAAAGAACATCGCACTGTTTCAGTGTTGTTGCCTTCCAAAGTTGCATCACATGAGAATCTATTACTGAAAGCGTATTATAGTGGCTTTTCCAGTCACCAGTCAGTATAGCCACACCCAGATCTGTATAGACTCGTATAATGTTATTCTAAATTTAGTTTCTCAAGACCATCTTTCCCAACTTCTACATAGGTAGATACAAGTTGAAAGAACGAACTATTCAGAAAATGCACGGAAGATATAATCAACAAACATTGTTCAAAATTAGTTGTTTCTCATTCTCACGATTCGATGCCGGTAAAAAAAAACCTAGTAGGTATACGACAACACTACAGAAATCGCTAAAAATAGATGGTTATGAGGAGGTATAATGGAAGTATTAAATTAAGTGAAGGTTATTTTAGAAGGTTGATAGGCAAGTAGACCCCAAACAAAATAAATCATGTAAACATTGCACAATTACTTCGTGATCCTCACTATTGTTTTCCCAATTTAATTTTCAATCATAGAATAAAGTGAAACAGATTCAGTAAACAGTGGGAAGGGAGTACGTTAATCCACATTTCAGTGACCTAATTCCCTGAAATCGATGAACAGAGCGGCTGAAAAAAATAAAACCGAGGCTTGGCAAAACTATTAAAAATGTGTTGGGAGGATATTTGTGGAACTTGAAATTGAATTCACGTAAAAGAAAACCCAATGTCAGCTTCTATATACATATAGGAATCATAGTTGGTATTTTCCACCATGCACATATGTTTTAGATTGTTTTTCAAATAGAACACAAACATTTTCGATTTAATGGACAGCTAACTACATACCTATATTGTTAATTTGAAACAGAAGTAAACAACTTCGAATGATATTACTACATATATTATATAGTATTCGTTTACTTGAAACCAAATTATCATTTGTTGATTGGCCATGTTTTGAGCAACAAGTTTATCATTCCGGAATGTGTTGACTTCATAACTCAATATAGGTAGAGAGTATATTAATCTAAAATGGAGTTGTGAAAGATTTTAATTTTAGCAAATTCGCTTTTCATCTTACGAAATGTTTCTTTCGAGACAAGGCAGTTGTTTTTTGGACACACATTGGTATACCTATCCGGAGGAAATTGTCTGATAACAGTGATAATATCTCAACTATAACAACAAACCCACAGAAAAGTCAAACCGCAACAGGATATAACGCCTTATCAATAAATATATTCTACCTACTCACTTAATTGGCCTGTACCAACCTATATCTAAATGGTGAAAATAAAATTACAGAGATTTGAACTCACTTTGAATGGATAGTACTGCTGGTTACTCATGATGGCTACTCCTGTATCTCGTGACTAGAAAAAATTAAACAATCAAACAATGAGGCACGAATGTGTTTTATTATTATCAAAACGGATTAGAACAGGTAGGTACCACACGGCTTTCAGTTGTGAACTGAATCAGAGACCGTGAACCGAATAGCTATAAACTATTCTCTCTTGATGACATCATCAGTTTATAAATAATTATTAACACTACCTTACTCAATGAATAATAGTTTTCATGGAATGTATTTCTTTAGTGATTCAGTTTATCAGTCGTATGTTTTTCGCTGTTTGTCATATTCGTAATCAATTTTCTAGCGATTTCCAATTCATATTCGAATAAAATAATGATCGCGAAATAATTTTTTTTCTACTGGTTTCGGCAACACGAACACAAAGTATTATCTACGGATTTCCCGTCAAATTATATTTTCACAGTGAACAAAAAAACTACAAAAGGAATAATGATTTCCAGAATTCAGAAAGAGTGTAGTTCCTACTCTAGTTATAAATTAATCGAATTCTGAATTGGGACGTTTCTAGGACATCCATAAGACGTCCATAAAATTAAGAATACATATTCTGAGGATTGTCCTGAAAACATAATTTAAGTAAAATATTCGATCTCCAGAAATATTCCATGAAACATTATAAACTGATGGATGTGAGCTTATAAAATGGTCCTTATAGTAAAATATTAATGGACATCCTGATTGGACGTTATTATATAGGGCGTAAGATGGATTTAGGACAAAAATAGAGGTGCTTTAACCAAAGTTTACAGAACACTATTTAACCCATATGTATTTCCTATTGATAAAATGTTTCGAGTATGTAGTATTTTTTGTTGCTGTTATTGTATTCGAATTTCTAGCTCTAGCAGTTGCAGTACCTACCTATTGCTTTATTTTGACAAATTGAATATATATACAGTGATGGAAAACTTTTTTGTTACTAATTTCACGAATGGTCTCAAACCCAAGATGCAACCATCAAATTCTATCAATCCATATACACGAGATATAAGTAAAAAATACGAATTTTACTCAATAGTAAATAAGTAACTTTATATTTAACAATATCGAAAATTGTTATTGTGAAAAGAATTATAATATTCAGTTATTGCATCAAGTAGTAGTTGTTTTTTCGTTTCTCGAAACATCTCCACAATACTTGAGAACGATAATTTAACTGTATATTTGATGCTTTTATAAGAAATATCAGACAGTAAATAAAAATGATAAAATGTTTGGTAACTTATAGATTGATAATTTGAGAAAAAAATAGATTTTTCTCAAGGTAAAACTTCGTTTATCGCACTCCTATGAGTTCGGAAAAATTTTGTGGTGGAACTTACGTATTTTGACCTCCTGATCACGACTCTGAAGTCAAAACGAGGCGGTCTCAAGTATTTTCGGAGATACGGCCTCATTTTGTCTCATAACTGCACCATTTGACATGTCAAATTTCTGCTATTAGGAATACACAAAATGCACCCTTCTTTGAACCAAAACACTATACACGCATATATTTACTTGTTTCCAACACTTCTCAGCAGAAAAAACGATTATTTTTCAAAAAATTCACCCTTCTTTGAAATGTAAACAAAACAACCTTTTTACATTGATTTTCTGGTAATTTGTATTCATGATGTTGGCAACGTGATTGTTTGACTCATGGTAAGACGTTGCCAACATATCAAATAAAAATAACCAGAAAATCAGTGAAAAAAAATGTTTTGTTTACGTTTTGAAGAAGGGCGAATTTTTGTGAAAATAACAGTTTTTTATGCAAAAAAGTGTTGGAAACAAGTGAATGTGAGCATGTGTGATGTTTTGGCTCAAAGAAGGATAAATTTTGTGTGTTTTTATTAGCAGAAAATGGAGATTTGAAATGGTGCAGTTTTGAGACAAAATGAGGCCGTATCTCCGAAAATACTCGAGACCGTCGCGTTTTGACTTCAGATTCGTGATCAGAAGGTCAAAATACGTAAGTTTCACCAAAATTTTTTTCCGAACTCATAGGAGTGCGATAAACGAAGTTTTACGATATCACCAAAAGCAATAAAATTGTGTTTTCTTGGAAAAAAAAAAGAATAATAAACCCGAAATTTCGATCGTAATCTCTGGAAGCATCTGCTTATTCGGACATCGCGTATATAATATATATATCAAATCGATACTACTCGTGCTGCAAATTCAAACAAACCAACACCATTTATATAAAAATCGTGAATTGAAAGTTACATTACCTGCTCGCAAAGAAGAAAATAACTGAAATGTCACACCCAACGATTGCGATTACACCGATCTTTCAAGACTGCTATCTGTTCTGTTCTAAAACCAAACCAACTACTACGTGAAATTTTTGGGTGAGAGCTTAAAGAGAGAAAGAACGAGCGAGAGAAGAAGCCTGAGGATGAAGAATTCGAGAAATCCATTTGCGATCGTTCGGTCGGTGCTCGGGCATAGGCGTCGCAATCCTATGGCAAGGAGAAAATAAAAACGGGTTTTGCCAACATTTAGGGCCGCAGTGATTTTCAAAATTTTCGAGTTGCTCCTGGAAATAAAATTGGGATGAGGAGAATCAGCTGAGTATCCATCGTTTACTTCTTTTGGATTTCCGATTTTTCATCTTACCGTAATGTTTTGCAAGACGCCCATGATTATAAGAAATTACCGAAAATCTGGCTGATATGTTGTGGCAGTTTCTGAGAAGTAACCAAAAATAAAGCAGGTTATCATTTGGAATGGAACAGGGCAAATGGAATATATTCTCGATGATACCTAATCCATAAAACAAAAATTTTGAACACTAATTTCAGTTATCGCATTGAATTATCGAGGTTTGGAAGCGATCAGAACCGGTGAACAAATTAACGTTAAGTATTTTGGTTATATGAGTAGGTATGAATTCATCATACATATTTTTGTTTCATATCATAATCGTACAAACATAAATTGCAAAGTTTTTTCAAAGGTTATTGAATGATACCATCAGAATTTAATTCCATCAAAGTTACTACAGCCAGAGATTAGTCATCCGAATGACTAATCTCACACCAGGAAGGAAAAAAGATAATTTTGAAATTATCATGCGAACTAAATTTTCATGAACATTTTTGTTTTTACTCGTATTTTGACCTGAAAAACACGAATTTCATATTATCGTGAACATATATCTCTAGTTTTCGAGATAATCGATACCAAAGTTCGAAATTTCACCTTTCTTTGTATGGCAACTTTTGGGCAAATATTGTGTGTATCTTCTTAAATCCCAGGACATGCATTTATCATGGTTAGTTAAGATTTTTGTCTGAGAAAAACATGTTGAATATGTAATTTTTTCGTAATTTTACTATTATTTCACCAACTATAGGCTCGAGTCAGTGATATGTTTTCTCTCTTCAATAAATGCCAAAAAGAAAGATAGATATCAATAAAAGAAGGTGAAATTTCGAACTTTGGTATCGATTATCTCGTAAACTAGAGATATATGTTCACGATATTATTATGAAATTCGTGATTTACAGGTCAATTGACCCTTCTCAGAATAAAAAGTTATCATGGCGGATTTTGATATTTGACAGATTTAGGGAAGAATCTAGGGAAAAATTTGACTCTTGACAGTTGACAAAATAATTGTTCCATGTCAAAATTGAATCGAAATGGAAACAAATCCAAATTCCAGAATATCGATGTACAGTGTGACCCATTTTCAATGGAAACACCCCCCTAAAATTTGAAGTTGTAAACAGATTTTAATCATTTTTATTTTGAAATGTCAAGTACTAAAAGGTCTACCTTGGGACAAAATTTGAAATGTTTATTCCAATTTTCAGGGCATACTACGATATTTTTTCTTAGTCGAAAATCGAGATTTTTTATTAGCGATTTTTTTATTGAAAAAACACGACGCAACTGGATTCAGAGTGTCTCTAAACAGGTGTGACCAAAATTTCATCAAAAAATTAGTTACATTAATTTAATTTTTTTCCTTAATTATTAGTTGAATTGTGTGATGTTTTCATTAAAAAAATTCACCCTATTTGTTTTTTTTTCTTCTGGCGGCAGTTTATTGTTGAAATTATAAAAAAAATATTCTCATGGCTATACCTGTTGATATAGGGTGTTTTTTGTGACTGTTAGCTGTGTGAGTTTTCGAATTTTTGAGTTGTCATAACTTTGTTATAAACGAATATTTTTTCATGAAATTTTGGTCACACCTGTTCAGAGGCACTCTGCATCCAGTGGCGTAGTGATTTTTTCAATAAAAAAATCGCTAATAAAAAATCTCCATTTTCGACTAAGAAAAAATATCATAGCATGCCTTGAAAATTGGAATAAACATTTCAAATTCTGTCCCAAAGTAGACCTTCTAGTACTTGATATTTCAATTCAATTTTGACATGGAACACTCATTTTGTCAACTGTCAAATTTTTCCAAGAAAAAAGTGTATAGATATGGGATGGCAATGTCGGAAATATGATGAAGGAACTCCTGGAAATAATAGCCAGAACGGAATATTAAAACTATGTTGGCCGCTGCTTTCCTTTATTCTGTCCTGATTACTTAAATTGTATAACAAAAAAAAATTAAAATATCAACGCAATTGAATCGCGGAAGCCTGATGGTTCAATTTGAGGTGACAGTCGTTTTTCCCGAGTACGTTTCTATGGTCTAGTTGAAGTTTCACGAATTACCTAATAATTTGTAGGGTTCACAAAATTCCCACTATTAGCCTATTCTAGGTTTTTATTTGATTTCATGTTATATTGGTGGCACAATATAAGTTTTAAAAAATAGGTAACTGCTCAACAATAATTCCATCAAGCCTTAGTTGCAAGATTTTTCTGGCAATCATTATTATTATTATTCCAGCGAAAAGAGCCTAATCAACATATTATTATTTATATTTAACTGAGGGTTTTGACTTTGGGTTCGTGATCTGGATTCCTAAATAAGTAAGTCTCTCTATGAAACGCAAGCAAGAAACAAATAGAGAAAATGAGGAAAATAGTGCCATGAAAAAATCAATTAGCACGCGGATTTCATCGTTTCATTTGATAATTTTTTACCCATTTCTGGCGTTATTTAGGGATTCATCAATGCCACTTTCCAAGTTTGTCAAAGTGGAATTAACGAATTTCTAGTCGGAACATTTCGATTTGAAGTATTAGAAGAAAAATGTTTCTCACGGTTACAGTTTTCCACCAATTTCTGAAGTTATTTGGAGGGTTATCAAAAAACAGTAGATACTCTTCAAAAGCCACTTTTCAAGCTCTTCTAAATGGTATTAATAAGTTTCCAGTTGGAACTTTCCGATCTGGGATATTTGAAAAAAAGTGTTTCTCACGGTAACAGTTTTCCAACCATTTTTGACGTTATTTTGAGAGTTACCAAAAAAACAATGAATACTTTTCTAATGCGACTTTTTAAGCTCTTTCAAACGGTATTAATAAATTTCCAGTCTGAACTTTCCGATCTGAGATATTTTAAGAAGTGTTTCTCATGGTCACACTTTTCCAACCATTTCTGGCGTCATTTGGAGAGTTATCAAAAAAACAGTAAATACTTTTCTAATGCCACTTTTGAAGCTCTTCCAAATGGTTTTGATGAATTTCCAATCAGAACTTTCCGATCTGAGATATTTTAAGAAGTGTTTCTCATGGTTACACTTTTCCAACCATTTCTGGCGTCATTTGGAGTTATCAAAAAAACAGTAAATACTTTTCTAATGCCACTTTTCAAGCTCTTCCAAATGGTATTGATAAATTTCCAATCGGAACTTTCCGATCTGAGATATTTTAAGAAGTGTTTCTCATGGTTACACTTTTCCAACCATTTCTGGCACTATTTTGAGTTATCAAAAAAATAGTAAATACTTTTCTAATGCCACTTTTCAAGCTCTTCCAAATGGTATTAATAAGTTTGCATTCGAAACTTCCCAAGCTGATATATTTGAAGAAAAGTGTTTCTCATGGTCACACTTTTCCAACCATTTCTGGCGTCATTTGGAGAGTTATCAAAAAAACAGTAAATACTTTTCTAATGCCACTTTTGAAGCTCTTCCAAATGGTTTTGATGAATTTCCAATCAGAACTTTCCGATCTGAGATATTTTAAGAAGTGTTTCTCATGGTTACACTTTTCCAACCATTTCTGGCGTCATTTGGAGTTATCAAAAAAACAGTAAATACTTTTCTAATGCCACTTTTCAAGCTCTTCCAAATGGTATTGATAAATTTCCAATCGGAACTTTCCGATCTGAGATATTTTAAGAAGTGTTTCTCATGGTTACACTTTTCCAACCATTTCTGGCACTATTTTGAGTTATCAAAAAAAACAGCAAATCCTTATCTAATGCCACTTTTTAAGCTCTTCCAAATGGTATTGATAAATTTCCAATCGGAACTTTCCGATCTGATATATTTGAAGAAAAGTGTTTCTCATGGTTACAATTTTCCAACCATTTCTGGCGTCATTTGGAGAGTTATCAAAAAAACAGTTAATACTTTTCTAATGCCACTTTTCAAGCTCTTCCAAATGGTATTGATAAATTTCCAATCGGAACTTTCCGATCTGAGATATTTGAAGAAAAGTGTTTCTCATGGTCACACTTTTCCAACCATTTCTGGCGTTATTTTGAGAGTTATCAAAAAAACAGTAAATACTTTTCTAATGCCACTTTTAAAGCTCTTCCAAATGGTTTTGATGAATTTCCAATCAGAACTTTCCGATCTGAGATATTTTAAGAAGTGTTTCTCATGGTTACACTTTTCCAACCATTTCTGGCGTCATTTGGAGTTATCAAAAAAACAGTAAATACTTTTCTAATGCCACTTTTCAAGCTCTTCCAAATGGTATTGATAAATTTCCAATCGGAACTTTCCGATCTGAGATATTTTAAGAAGTGTTTCTCATGGTTACACTTTTCCAACCATTTCTGGCACTATTTTGAGTTATCAAAAAAAACAGCAAATCCTTATCTAATGCCACTTTTTAAGCTCTTCCAAATGGTATTGATAAATTTCCAATCGGAACTTTCCGATCTGATATATTTGAAGAAAAGTGTTTCTCATGGTTACAATTTTCCAACCATTTCTGGCGTCATTTGGAGAGTTATCAAAAAAACAGTTAATACTTTTCTAATGCCACTTTTCAAGCTCTTCCAAATGGTATTGATAAATTTCCAATCGGAACTTTCCGATCTGAGATATTTGAAGAAAAGTGTTTCTCATGGTCACACTTTTCCAACCATTTCTGGCGTTATTTTGAGAGTTATCAAAAAAACAGTAAATACTTTTCTAATGCCACTTTTTAAGCTCTTCCAAATGGTATTGATAAATTTCCAATCGGAACTTTCCGATCTGATATATTTGAAGAAAAGTGTTTCTCATGGTTACACTTTTTGAACCATTTCTGGCGTCATTTGGAGAGTTATCAAAAAAACAGTAAAAACTTTTCTAATGCCATTTTTCAACCTCTTCCAAACGGTATTAATAAATTTCCAGTCGGAACTTTCCGATATGAGATATTTTAAGAAAAGTGTTTCTCACGGTCACACTTTTCCAACCATTTCTGGCGTCACTCGGAGAGTTATCAAAAAAACAGCACAAACTTTGTCGAAAAACATTCTCAGAGCTCAACAAAATGGCACCACCAACACATTTCCAAACCCTCTCTCAGCCACCTCAACTCCGTCTCGAATCAACCGACCACCCGAAACGTACCCGACAACAACAACTACCCACCCCCCACCCCCCTCCTCAATCCTCGAGGAAAAAGTACTGGCCGGCGCGCTTCTGCTCCACATCCTTGACCGACTCCTGCTTGTTGATGCGCGGCCTAAAGTTGTTCGGGTCACGACGGAACGTGATGCCGAGCAGCTCGAGGAAGCGATTCATGCCGGCGAGCAGCGTTTGGGGCGCGTGCGCAGTCGTGTCGACCGAGGGGGAGCCCTCGAACACGATGACGCGGTCCGCCAGGTAGGTGGCCATGATGAAGTCGTGCTCGACCACGAAGCCGGTCTTCTTGGCGTGCAGGATGAATCTGCGGAAAACAAGGCGCAGAACGTGAGAATTTGGGAGTCGGGGGAGAGAGAAGAAGTGGGAGACCTGGTAGGAGAAGGGTAACGGGAATGGGAAGAAGAAGAGAAGGGAAATGGGAAGAAGAAAAATGCGAAGATGGATATGGGAAGAAGAAAATGGATGATGGCTAGGAGAAGATGGAAAATAGGAAGAAGATGAAAAATGAGAAGATGAGAAATGGGAAGACGAAAATGGACGAAGAAGATGGAAAAAGATAAGAAGGAAAATAGGAAGACGCAAAATTAGAAGAAGGAAAATAGGAGCTAAATTAGAAGATGAGAAATGGGAAGACGAAAATGGACGAAGAAGATGGAAAACGATAAGAAGGAAAATAGGAAGATGGAAAACGATAAGAAGGAAAATAGGAAGACGCAAAATTAGAAGAAGGAAAATAGGAACTAAATTAGAAGATGAGAAATGGGAAGACGAAAATGGACGAAGAAGATGGAAAACGATAAGAAGGAAAATAGGAAGATGGAAAACGATAAGAAGGAAAATAGGAAGACGCAAAATTAGGAGAAGGAAAATATGAGCAAAATTAGAAGACTGAAAATGGGAAGATGGAAAATTGTAAGAAGATGAAAAATGGGAAGAGGACGGAAAATGGGACGAAGGTGATGGAAAATGGGACGAAGGAGATGGAAAAAGATAAGAAGGAAAATAGGAAGACGCAAAATTAGAAGAAGGAAAATAGGAGCTAAATTAGAAGATGAGAAATGGGAAGACGAAAATGGACGAAGAAGATGGAAAAAGATAAGAAGAAAAATAGGAAGACGCAAAATTAGAAGAAGGAAAATAGGAGCAAAATTAGAAGATGAGAAATGGGAAGACGAAAATGGACGAAGAAGATGGAAAAAGATAAGAAGGATAATAGGAAGACGCAAAATTAGAAGGAAAATAGGAGCAAAATTAGAAGATGAGAAATGGGAAGACGAAAATGGACGAAGAAGATGGAAAAAGATAAGAAGGAAAATAGGAAGACGCAAAATTAGAAGAAGGAAAATAGGAGCTAAATTAGAAGATGAGAAATGGGAAGACGAAAATGGACGAAGAAGATGGAAAAAGATGAGAAGGATAATAGGAAGACGCAAAATTAGAAGGAAAATAGGAGCAAAATTAGAAGATGATAAATGGGAAGACGAAAATGGACGAAGAAGATGGAAAAAGATAAGAAGGAAAATAGAAAGACGCAAAATTAGAAGAAGATGGGAAATGGGAAGAGGACGGAAAATGGGACGAAAGTGATGGAAAATGGGACGAAGGAGATGGAAAATGAGAAGAAGAAGACGTAAAATGGGAAGAAGATGGAAAATCGGAAGAAAGAGATGGAAAATCGGAAGAAGGAGAAGTTGGAAAATGGGAAAAAGAATAATGGGAAGATGGAAACATGGCTAGAAGAAGATGGGAAATGGGAAGATGAAAAATGGCTCGAAGAAGATGGAAAATGGGAAGATGTAAAATTGGAAAAAGATAAAAAATGGAAAGAATATGAAAAATGGAAAGAGGACGAAAATGAACGAAGAAGATGGAAAATTGGAAGAATGAAAAATGGGAATAACGTGGAAAATAGGAAGAGGAAAAATGGGAAAAAAATAGAAAATGGGGAGAAGATGTAAAATGGAATGAAGTAAAATAAGAAGGAAATGGGAAGATGGAAAATAGCAAGAAGAAAAATGAAAAGAATACGCAAAATTAGAAGAAAAATGGGAATAAGAAGAACAATAAGGGAAATGGAAAGATGGAAAAAAATGTAAAATAGGAAGAGGACGGTAAATCGGAAGGAAAATTAGAAGTTGGAAAATGGAAAAGGGAAAATGGAAAGATGTAAAATAAAAAGAAGGATAATGAAAATAAGGAGAATGAGGAGAAGTATAAGAAGGAAAATGAGAACGATAATGGAAAGAAAAATAAGAAAAATTTGAAGTTGATGAAAAATGGGAAGAAGGAAAATGGGAAGAAAAAAGAAAATAGGAATAAGGAAAATGGGATGTAGAATGGGAAGGACAATAGAAAGAATTACATGAAAACTGGGAAGAAAAAAATGGAAAATGGGAAGAAGAAAAATGTGGGAAGGAAAATTGGAAGAAACATTGAAAGGAAAATGAGAAAAAAAAAATGAAAAATGAGAAAAAAAAGATGGAAAATGAGAAGAAGAAAAAAAGATGGAAAATGGGAAGAAGACAGAAAATGGGTAAAAGATGGAAACTGGGAAGAAATACATTTTTGGAATTCGAACCTTTTGATCACTTTTGCTGCAACCAAACGTTGTTCAGAATCAAGATAGGCGCTAGGTTCGTCAATTAGGTAGACGTCTGCAGGCTTCCCCAGACAGAGGGTCATTGCAACCCTCTGGAGCTCTCCTCCAGACAAATTCTGCACTTCCTGGTCAATGATGTCGTCAATCTTGAGAGGCTTCATCACATCAGCAATAAACTAGAAAAAACAATCATATTCTGACCACTCGCTTTCTTGTTTCTTCCGAGTTTCCGAGATAATTTGACGATTATCCAAGTCGATTCAAAATCGATATGTGAAGGTTTTTGGGGGGCAAATTCATTTATCCTGCCCTTAGACCATACACTAGATAGACGCGGTATGTACCTTGTGCATTGTTTGGTAAAGGTAGAGGGAGCTGACTATGGCATTTTCGGGGAGGTGAGACGATCGTTGAACCGAGAGTCCAGGGACGTGCTTTTTTTAGAGATTCAAAGTATGAAAAAATTGATGTATTCTCAAGCATATTTTCGGTTTGGTTTTCAATTCCCGCAAAAGCTGAGTGAGAATTCCAACAAATGTTTATCATACATCATGAAAAAGTTGATTTGAATACAAAGCTCATTTTTTTCCATTTTACAAATAGTGTATTGGCTGTTGAATTCTATAAATAATATATTTCGCCTGATGAGCTGATGCTGATTCAAATGTTTTCAGAATCTATCAGAATTCAATAAATAATATACCAGCACATCATTAGTTTGCAAGATGAGAGAAGAATTCAAATAATACACATTTAATACAATAAAATATATTTATCCATACAATATACATATCGATAAATCTGTGAATTGAACAAATTGAATTAATATGTGTAGTAAAAACTGAAAATTCCCAAACTTTGATTATTTTCTCTAAGATAGAAGAACCTTTTGTATGCATTTTTAAAAATTTGATTGACCAACCTTTTGGAAACCTGAAAATGTCAAAGAGTTTTTCTAGGACTTTGCATGATCATCAGATGTAATGAATGGCAAAACTATAGGGTGAAGGTTTCCTGATGAACAAAAATGGTGTTCATATTTCCCAAGTGCATGCTTCAACATTTTCTGTGGATATACTTAAGTTTACCTGAAGAAACTATTTTCTGTCACTATTAGAAAAGCTTTCTCAACAAATATCTGCAGTAGGGCAGTGATATTATAAAATTCTGCATGTTTTTCCAATGTTTCTATCCTGAAACTACTCGACACAACTGCATCCATATTTATATGTTATTTGGAAACCTAAAAAACGTTTCAGATGTTAAAGTTTGGTAAATATTATATTCGAAAAATATTCCCATTTAAAGTGTTTTCAATATGGATCATTCCTACAGCTACTTTGCATCTATGCCTATGGAATACTTACAAATGAAATCATTCCGTCGACGGTTTGTTATCTTTGTTAACACAAATTCCACAATATTTTGCCATAGTCCTTTCCTCTTGAATACACTCAAGAATTAATCATTTCCAACACAAATAACATTGAAAAATAAATAAAAACACGATAAATTCTCCACATATACAAAATGTAAACAAATGCCTCCATACGTCAACAACGTCAATGTCAGAATCGGCCAATAGGAAAACTCGTACCATGTCAAATTTTGTTTCCCCCCTCAGTTACAAAACAAATCGCCCTCGATACCAAGTCTATCTAGTGTATGGTATCGGATCCCACTATAAAAGGTAAGGTCCCCGCTATCCTAACTCGTACAAGTTTACTCCGTAAACTTCTGAGGGTTGCTAAGGCAACCAGGATAGTGATAAAAAAAAAAAAAAAAAAAAAAAAAAAAAAAAAATCCTACCTGAGGATGTATGTACGCATCGCGGATCTTCTCGTGCAACAGCTGCCTGACCAGCCCCTGCGACTTGGGGCTGATCTTCTGCGGCTTGTAGCTGATGTGCAGCTGCGGCATGTCACCGGAGCCCGAGTCGGGCGGCAGATTTCCCGCCAGCATGCGGATGAACGTAGTCTTGCCGGTGCCGTTCTCGCCTAAAAGCACCAAGATCTCCGAGTCGGAGAACTGGCCTTGGTCGACCTGCAGGTGGAAATTGCCCATGGTCTTCATCATCGGCGGGTACACGTAGTGGTTCATGCGCTTCACCTCTTCTTCGGTGGCCGATTCGGCCACCTTGAAGACGAGGGATTCGTCGCGGAAGCGGAGGTTCTCGGTTGGCACGAAGCCGTCGAGGAAGATGTTGATGCCTGGGGGAGATAGAGAGATTGGGGGTGATTCGGGGGGTGGTTGGTGGGGGGGGGGGGGGTTTGGGTACCTTCTCGGACGGAGAAGGGCATGGTGACCACGCCGTAGGCTCCGGGGACTCCGTAGAGGCAGCAGATGAAGTCGGACAGGTAGTCTAGTACACTGAGATCGTGCTCTACTACAATTATGAACCTGAAAATGGGATTGTTGTTGATTTTGTTGGATAATCACACTCTAAAATCGGATGGACTGCTCCTGACGAAGGAATTCTCGGACTTACCGGGACTACTTAAAAAATTTCCGGACGTTCTATAGAATTCTCGGACTTCCCAAGGCCTTCATTGGGTAAACCAGACTATTCAAAGAATTTCCGAACTTCCCGAAAAATTTCCAAATTTCCCAAGGAAATTCAGGGCTTCATACAGAATTCCTGAACTCCCCAAAGAATTTTCGGATTCCCCAAGGTAATTCACAAAAAAAATTTGCGTTGGGTACACAGGACTTCCCAAGAAATTCTCACATTTCCTAGGGATTCAACTTCCATAGGACTCACAGTCTTCCCAAGGAACTTGTGGACTTCCTGAGGAATTCCCAGACTTTCCAAAGAATACTCAGATTCAAAAAGGAATTAACGAAAAAAAAAATCCAGACTTTCTTATAAATTATCGGTCATTCCCAGAGGATTTCCAAACTTACTAAAGAATTCTTGGACTTTTCAAAGAACTCCTTCCTTGGATAAACCAAACTTTTCAAAGAATTTCAGGACTTCCTAAATACTTCCCGAAAAATTTTCAAATTTCCCAAGGAAATTCAGGGCTTCACACAGAATTCCTGAACTCCCCAAAGAATTTTCGGATTCCCCAAGGTAATTCACAAAAAAAAATTGCGTTGGGTACACAGGACTTCCCAAGAAATTCTCACATTTCCTAGGGATTCAACTTCCATAGGACTCACAGTCTTCCCAAGGAACTTGTGGACTTCCTGAAATTCCCAGACTTCCCAAATAATTATAGGATTTAAAAAGGAAAAATCAGGAAAAAAAATTCCAGACTAGAAATTCTCGGACATCCCCAAAGAATTTCCAAACTTCTCAAAGAATCATCGAATTTTCCCAAGAATTTCCAAACGGCCTGACAAATTTCTGGAATTTCCCGAAAAAAAAATCGAATTTCGCAATAAATTACCAGACTTCCTAAAGAAGTCCTTTCTCGGATACACCGAATTTCCCAAGTGATTCACTCCTCAGAAGAAATAGTAAATTTTTGAGATGGAAGCAGTATCTATATTTAGAAAGATGCTAACAACCATGTGAAGAATATCAAATTCTTATTAAAAATGATTTTAAGACAATGAATTCAAAAAACTCTATCAATATTACTTACTTGCTTGGACTCAATAATGATCTTATTGTCTTGGCACAATTCAAACGTTGTTTGACATCCAAATAAGAAGATGGTTCATCGAACATGAAGATATCACCATCTTGAATACACACCATAGCACATGCAAATCTTTGCAATTCTCCTCCAGACAATGCTGATATTTCACGTTCCTTAATATGAGAAAGATCTGGAAATAAAAATTGCCTTGAAAAAGATTTAGTATCAATAAGCTCAATGAGGATTGAGAAATATTTTTCATCAACTACAAAAAAAAAAATTCCTGACTTCAACTCACCCAACATCTTACAGATTTGGTCCTGATTATCTAACTCATTCTTTTTATTCAGCAATTGGCCCACTGTACCCTTAACAGCTTTAGGGATCTGATCCACATACTGGGGTTTTATTAAAGCTTTCAAATCATCTTCCAGAATTTTTGTGAAATAATTCTGCAGCTCACTGCCCCTAAAATGACTCAAGATTTCAGTCCAATCTGGGGGATCCTACAACAAAATTTTCATTCAAGGAGTCCATGGTGTGAAGTGTCAATTTTATCACCATGTATCTTCCCAAATTGGGCTTCTGCTTGCCTGCAAGGATCTTGAGTGCTGTAGATTTCCCTATACCATTAGTTCCTACTAAACCTAGCACTTCCCCTGGACGTGGGATAGGCAGCCTGTGTAGCTTGAAAGAGTTCTTGCCATAACGGTGGGTGGTCTCTTTATGCAAGTTACTGGGTAAATTGATGATGTTTATAGCTTCAAATGGACATTTCTGAAACATACCACTGTAGCTAACACTATTGGCGATGAGCTAATAAGTTTACTTTAACGCAAATACCACAACCAATGCAAAGCTCTTCGGAAATAACGGCTATTTTGCTGTTGGGAGTGACTTCAATGCACAACTTTCCCATACGGACTACAGGACATGATTTCTTGCACTCCTGCCTACATCTTTTGGGCTTGCACTTGTCCGCATTTACTATAGCAATACGGGTGAGCTTCTCCGATTCCTCCAGAATCTTTCTCTTCGACATTTTCCTAAAAATTTTCAAAACAATATGTTACCTGATGAACCTAACCTCTGAGCAATGCGGAATGCGGTTTTCCGTTTCGATTAATGAGTAATGAGATCCCGGGAACTGGGCGGCTTTTATTAATTGGGAAATATTGCACAAATTATCACCTGTCTTCCAAATTAATTCAAATGAAGACTAGAAAACGTCAGCTCACTACTAACAACCATGAGGAAAAGGAATGCGAAAGGTGACGTACGTAATCACTTCTATTTTTATTACAAAAACCATTGATACTTATATTTGAACTACTTAGGAACTACTGAATAAAGTACCAGCACAGTTAAATGCTTTACCAGTTGAAATAAGAAGAAAAATATTCCTAACCTCAAAATTTGTGTCAAAAACAAAAAGTAGCAAAAGCAAAGCAAGACCCAGGAAGCATTTGATCAACAATTTTTAGGCAACAATTTTTTCGCGATTGTACCAAGGAAGTCACATTTTCCTGTAAATAATGTCGAAAGTGGATATGGAACTTAAAAAAGTGAGTATCTCTTCAGAAACTACGATGATTGTAACACATCTTTACACAGGCATTCACGGAATTGCAAGAGAAACAGGTGAAAACTTCCCAGCAATTAAGAATAGCCGATATGCAAATAGAAAACCTGAAGCGAAACAAACAGCACGCTTCAGCGACGGAGCGGTGAGCGAGAATAATTTGAAAAATGTGACCCTTCTCATGTTCCCAATTTTTCAGAGAAATCACTGCTTTGGAAGGCACCACCAAGACATATGAATCTGTAGGCCGGATGTTCTACTTGACACCCAAGGATAAAGTGTTGGAAAATTTGACCAGCAAACAAAAGACAGCAGAAGAGAAGATCAAAGTGTTAGAAAACAGCAAGAGCTACTTGGAGAACTCTCTACAGGAAGCCACCAAGAATTTGCGAGAATTGGTTCAAACAAAGAAAGATCGGGACTGAGAGGGAAATAAATTAAGGAACAACTCATAATAACTTCATTTCTGTAACAAAAATCACATGTAAACACTAACTTATTAAATAATAAAATTTTACAGACTAAGCTATTTCTTGCATGGTTGATTCAAACAATAACTGTTCTGAAACTGGGTTGTTATCAACAAATGATGGTTTGTGGAGAAGCTTGAAAATCCCTGTTCCAATAGGAGCAGGCATACCCATGATGATATTCTCTGATACTCCATTGATTTTATCAGTCTGACCATAGTAGGCAGCATCAAATAAATGGTCGGCGGTTTTCTCAAACTAAAAAAAAAATTATCAATGATGTGTGGGCTGGTTTTTCCTCAATTATTACCGAAGCTAAGTTGAGCACAGACTGCTTCATTTTTGCCAATCCATTCCTAGTTATTCCCAGAACTTCACCAGTGTGTGTCATTTGAGCCGCTAATAACATAATGTGACGATAATCTACGCTCATGCCGTGGTTCTCCATCACCATTCTTATTTCATGCATGATAGTTTCTCTGGAAGAAAAAAAAATCAATATAAGTTTCCAACATGTATGCACAAAGTTACCTTGCTGCTTCAATCCCCAAAGTGTTGTACACCTCTATGATATTGTTGGACACAGTTTTCTTTCCATCCACCCCATATGTCGCCATGACTTCCCGTAAATTATCCCCTTCCACGCAAAGGCTGTAGAAAGGTGTACCCCCTTTGTCCTCCCTAGCTATGACGGCCCTATTCACAGTTGGCAATCCCTGAAAATAAATTTTTTTGGCGCCCAATTATCGAGGGAAACTTCCATTCACCAGTGAACCGAAGATGGGTCGGAAGTTCTCGACTTCTTTTCCACCCCTTACCTTGATGACAACATTCGGAATTTGCTCTTTCAGCTCGCTGAGAGCGAAATTCAGCCTACCGGCATGTTTACTCCTATTTGGATGGATCGTTATGATTGTGTCACTTTCCACTCTGACGTCGATCGGTCTGAGTTTGAGCTTTGATGTACATATGCTGGAAGAAACGGTGAAAAATTTCGCACAACTGTTTATTACAGATGAAATAATACCTGTATCTGATGGTTTCCGCGTTCACTTCCAGTTTGAGGAGCTTGATTCGCTCGTAATTCAACTGTATCAAGAGAAAAGCCTCGCTTTTTGAGTACACATCATCGATAAAAGTAGAAATCTGGAAACAGTATGGATGGTGTAATTGTTATAAACAAGGAACATTCATCATATTTTTCCCGAGAAACTTTCTGCTTAAATATTTGGTTTTTTTCCAGTCGAGTTTTCCTCACCTCTCCCAAAGTAGTCCTTTCAATTCTACCCTTGATCTCTCTGGCAAACCACGGATCCGATGTATTCACCAAACTAGCCCGTATAATGGGAGTACTAATCGATTTGCTAGCGTTTATAATCTCCTTTATCCTAGAACAAAAAAAAGCCGTGAAGGCTACGAACCATCCGACTCGAAGGACCAACGTTTTATGAGAATCCGTTTGAAGGAAACTTCCCCATTGAATGGAAATACCATCCGACTCGAAAGACCAATTTTATGTTTTGCGACTAGTTATTCAAACAACAATTTTCATCATATTAGCCCCACCTCGGCACCCCCTGGGTGATGTTCATGCTGGCCACGCCGGCAAAGTGGAACGTCTTGAGGGTCATCTGGGTGCCGGGTTCGCCGATGCTCTGCGCCGCCAGCGCCCCCACCGCCGTGCCCGGCTCGATGATGGACCTGGTGAACTTCTGGCCGCACCTCTCGAGGAAGGTCACCAGCTGGCTGACGGTCAGCCGCTCGATCTCTCTCACGACGGGACGGCTGCCGAACTTGGCCTGCACTTCCTCCATGTGGCCCGCCACGGAGTCCACGAAGGCACTGGAACGGTTCTCTCAGTCACTCGAGTCCCAAATGTTTGTCGGGATGATGGCGCCAATTTTATGATTTCAAACACAAAATTCGTGCTTTTTTTGACTCAAACATCACACACGCTCACATCCACTTGTTTTCAACAATTTTTAGCAGAAAAGAAGTGATACATTTGAAAAAATCGATCTTCAAAACGTTAAAACACGACACTGAAGTGTCAACTTCTCGATGGGTTTTTCAAATGTTTTGAAGGGCAATTTTTCAAGTGTGCTACTTTTTTTCTGCTAAAAATTGTTGAAATCAAGTGGATGTGAGTGTGTATGGTGTTTTAGTTGGAAGGAGGGCTATTTTTTCAAGTTTTAGACAGCAGAAATGTAGATAAAAACGTTAGGTTATGCCCAGTATGACACCTCAAGCTGCCATACGTCAATTTTTCCAGTGAACAGACAATATTATACCATCGCCTGAATCAGACGCGGCGTAGTGACTCACACGAGCTGCTTCCGAAAGTCTTCACTGCACTCGTCCAGAGCTTTGGTGTCCAGGAAAGCTTGAGTTCCCTTGCGGATCTGGTCTCCGCTGAGGGCGATCTCGTTTCTGTACGGATGGTTGGCTCTGACGTCCTCCAGGACTCTTTGGAAGTCCACGGGACAGTCCTTGCCTGAAAAAATTGATATGCTTAGGGAAACATGCCAAGATTTCGCCATATACACAGTTGGACACATTGTATTGAACCAGCGCTGATGCAATTCAAACTAACTGAGAATCAGTAAAATACCTTCCATATAAGTCGGATCTAGGCCGTCGCCCCCATAAATCAGCTGGATGACATCCCCTTCGGCATTCCTAACGGAACCGTCGTAGTGCACCACCAGGTCCTCCAAAGACTGAAATACGTAGCCAAAATCACGAAAATGTCGTCAATGAAAACAGAAGCCGCACCTTCACCAATCTCCTCTGCATGTAGCCGGTCTCTGCGGTTTTGACAGCGGTATCCACCAAGCCCTCTCTGCCGCCCATGGTGTGGAAGAAGAATTCCGTGGGGGTCAGGCCCGTGTAGAAGCTGTTCTCCACGAAGCCCTTGGCTTCCGGAGTTTTAGCTACGGAGAGGAAAACATTCGATCGAGGGTGACTAGGGACTAGGGGGGTGCGTCGTACTCACAGTGGTGTTCAAAGTGTGGTAAGGAGCGGTTGTCGAAGCCGTCGGGCACTCTTTTACCGTTGAGGGCCTGTTGCCCCACGCAGGCTATCATCTGGGAGATGTTGATGAAGGATCCTTGAATCAGAAGCGCAGTCAATTCAATTCAAAGTAGTAATATACACTGTGTCCAAGATAAGAATGAACAGCATGGGGATATCGGAAACGGTAAGTGATACAGGGTCGATTATATTAGAGAAAAGTAGCGCATTTATGTGCCTAATAATATGCCATTTAGAAAGTTTCGATATTCCGAGTAGTTTCGGAGATATCCGGGAAAAACCGAAATTTAAGAATTTCGTTTTTATTTTCTCCTAGCTTTATTTTCGAAGGAAATGTAAAACAAATAGCACTTCGTCATGGCCACTTTTCGAGGACTACACGATAACATAAGCAGAATTTTCGTGCGACGTTTCGTCTTTTAGAAAACATCATCAACTTTGTATTTTTATATGGGCCGAAACTAAAGTATACCCTGTATACGACTCCATTTTTCATTGTGAATACAGCAACGTATCACACAATATGGTTTCGGAACCTTTTCTCGCGCAAAATGTAATTTAGTGATTACTTAATCTGTTTTTCTTCAATTTTAGGTAGTAGGCGCTGGAAAAAATGACAACATAATGTTCTGTTGTCATAATAATAGTGTAAATTGGTAGAATATTTGACATATTACTGTTCCTACTTTTACATCTCTTTACCTACCTAATTTATGTCAAAAATGGAAAACGGCAGCTTTTCGAATACTGAAAAATTTGATATGTTGTCATGTTACATTTTTTGCCATAGAAATTGTATTGATGCTGAACGTGCGTACTTTAATAAGTATCCAGAGAGGCGACAACCTGGTGAATCAATATTTAGACGGCTAGTTTTCAATTTAAAAGAATACGGATCATTTAAAAAACCTGTGGTTTCCCCACAAAAGCAATCTAATGAAGAAAGTCAGCGTGATGTGTTACAGGCCGTTGTTGAAAATCCTGAGATATCCACTCGCACCATTGAAGATAATACCGCTCACTTCATTTTAAGAAAAAATAAATATCATCCATATAAATTTAGGATTTGTCATGGACTCAGACCAGGTGACGATGCAAGACGAAGAACCTTTTGTGAATGGTACACTAGAAAATGCCAAGACGATGAAAATTTTCCTTTCAAAATAATTTGGTCTGATGAAAGCATGATCACCAACAATGGCATTTTTAATAGGCGGAATGTTCATTATTGGTCACAACAAAATCCGCGTGTACACAAAGTGCCCAGACATCAACATCGTTTCGGTTTCAATATGTGGGTTGGGATTCTCGGTACGAATATAATTGGGCCTTTTATCTACCGAAACAATTTAACAAGAGAGCGGTACATGAATTTGTTAGTGAATGATTTGGAAGACGCTCTAGATAATTTGCCTTTAGCGGTTACTCACAGCTGCTGGTTTCAACAAGATGGTGCTCCAGCACATAACGCTAGAATTGTTCGTGATTATTTGAACCGTCGATTCCCAGGACAGTGGATTGGTACTCATAGTGATACAGCCTGGCCTGCAAGATCCCCCGACTTAACCCCACTAGACTTTCTCCTTTCAGAATGAAGAAGATTTGCTAAGATTGGTTACTGAATCTTTTAACAATATTTTTCCGGATATGTTAAATCAAGTTTTAAATTCGTCTGTGAGACGAGCGTACTCGTGCTTAGAAAATAATGGCGGGTTATTTGAACACTTGTTATAAGTTTCTGTTCATTTCCTGTAATACATATTAGCTCCTTGTTATTTATTACATTACAATTACATTTATAAACTAAACTTTTGATATTGCGACTCATCTTTGTATTCAACAACGCAATAATTCCGGCAAGTGGTTAGTTTGAATTTATACTTTTATAAATAGGACTATTCAATTCACTACATGTATTAAAATATGACATTTTTTCCAGCGCCTACTATCTAAAATTGAAGAAAAACAGATTAAGTAATCACTAAATTACATTTTGCGCGAGAAAAGGTTCCGAAACCATATTGTGTGATACGTTGCTGTATTCACAATGAAAAATGGAGTCGTATACAGGGTATACTTTAGTTTCGGCCCATATAAAAATACAAAGTTGATGATGTTTTCTAAAAGACGAAACGTCGCACGAAAATTTTGCTTATGTTATCGTGTAGTCCTTGAAAAGTGGCCATGACGAAGTGCTATTTGTTTTACATTTCCTTCGAAAATAAAGCTAGGAGAAAATAAAAACGAAATTCTCAAATTTCGGTTTTTCCCGGATATCTCCGAAACTACTCGGAATATCGAAACTTTCTAAATGGCATATTAGTAGGCACATAAATGCGCTACTTTTCTCTAATTTAATCGACCCTGTATCACCCACCGTTTCCGATATCCCCATGCTGATCATTCTTATCTTGGACACAGTGTATATACCTTTATAATGTACGCTTATTCAGTTCTGAATTGACCATGATATAATCTCTAACCATTATTAAAAAAAAACTCAACTGGACACGAGACACAACACCAAACTCTTCGCCAAACGCCGCTCACAATTCCCTGAGAAGAATTATACTCCCTACTCTATATTCAATACATGACTGACTGCTCGTCTGTAAACCACTTTCAATCACTTTCCGTCGCGATTTTTCTCACCTTTCGAGCCGGACAGGGCCATGATGAGAGGACTATTCGTGGGGTGCAACTCAGCGACGCAGGCTTGACCCGCGTGTTCCCTTATAACCGACAACTCCTTCAGGATAACCGCTTCCAAGGACTCTTCCACCGTGCACCCCGGCTGAGTTTGCAACTTGCCTTGCTGCATCTGCTTGATGTACTCCAAACATTTCGTGTAACTTCAAACAAAGAGCCTGTGAGAAAATAACTTAGCTTTGGATAACACTCACCCCTCGCTGAGTAGCTTGTTCTTTCTTCTGACGAGATTCTCCCCAGGTGTTACGTCCCCAATTCCGATGGAGAATCCAGTATTCATCAAGTAGCTCGAGGCGAGCTTGGCTGAAACCAAAACACTGTTAATAAAACCCGCAAGAAACTCGCACGGCCGCTTCCAACCCAGCCTCCACATGGATTTGATGGCGTACTCCTGGCCGAAGTCCCTCAGGATGATGTAGAAGATGTTACCGGCCTTGCCACCGCTGCCCAAGTGGCCTTTGTCGAGGGTGCCGGCAATCAGCACCGAGTTGCGGATGATGACGTAGGAGTCCTTGACGCACATCTCGCGGTTCTTGGTGTACGCCTTGCCCTTGGCCTCGAGGTTCGCCTTGACTTTGCATTTCCCGTTGGGCCTGAAGATCAGGCTCATGATCTGCTTGCCGGACCACAGCGGTTTGGGCTGGAAAATCACCATATTAGTGAGGTTAGGCGGGAATTCTAAGGCGAAACTGGAGACGAGCATTCAGTCATGTATTGCGGCGTTTGGTGAAGAGTTTGGTGTTGTGTCTCGAGTCCAGTTGAGTTAGGGAAGTTGGCAAGCTGTGGATGATGTCACCGGCAGCCAACAACACCATCAGCCATGTAGTAATAATAGTTCCAGTCACACAAGTCCTTAATTTACCTTGATAATACACGGAGTGGGCAAATCAATGTTTATATGCGTATCATTTCCGGCGAGAAGAGTAGAAGCTAGTTGACAGGCATGAGCAAAGTCCATGAAAGTGTCCTTCCTGGTCAACAGATAGGCCCCCGTCAGGAAATCCTGAGTGGCAGCGATCAACAGCTCACCGTTCCTAGGAGTCACCAGGTTACTTTTATTCTGGAAAAGACGCGAATTGAGACTACATTCGATGGAAACTACCTCGCACACCGTACCCCCATAAGGATCAGCGCCTCGGCCTTGGCCTCCTCCGTCTGGGGCAAGTGCAAGTTCATCTCGTCGCCGTCGAAATCGGCATTGTAGGGATTGCAAACGCACTCGTTGAACCTGAAGGTTCTGTGGTTGTGCACCTTGGCGCGGTGCGCCATGATGGACAGCTTGTGGAGGCTCGGCTGCCTGTTGAACAGGACAACGTCGTCGTTGTGGAGGTGCCTCTCGACCAAGTCCCCCAGGTTCAGCTCCTGGGCGAGCTTCTCCCTGTTGACGTACTTCAGGAACCTGCAGGATAGGGTAGCCTCATGAAGAAAAAGAGAATACCCGGGGAATAATCGGTGTATTACTTCTTGAACGCGGAGCCCTTGGGCTGGACGTAGTTGGCCCCCGGCCAAACGTCTGGACCGTTCATCACCAGCTTCCGCATGACGTGTATGTTGGCTTGGATGACTCTTTCTGGGAAGGTGAGGATCTTGGCCACGTGCTGTGGAACCCCCACCTGGTCGATTTCGAGGTTGGGATCGGGAGATATGACCGTCCTGGAAGAGAAGTCGACGCGCTTGCCGGACAGGTTGCCCCGGAATCTGCCCTGTTTGCCCTTGAGGCGCTGGACCAGCCCTCTGCCGGGCTTTTTGGGCTAAAAACGGCTTGTTTATATTGACTACTTACGAAATATCAGTCATTGTGTCACTATATATAATCAGAATATTTGATACTTGAAAAATAAAATTCAAGATGGCGCCTCCAAGATGGCGGACAAGTTTTGCGATTATGATCCGATTTGATTAAAAATTGGTACTTATTAGGGGTTTTCGAGGTCGGAGATTATAATTTTTTTGTCAAAATCACGGAATGAAGATGGTGACTCGAATATGGCACACGAGTTCAGTGATTATCGTCCGATTCGATTCAGAATTAGCATGTGGCGTTTTCAAGATCGGAGATTATGATTTTTTTGTCAAAAACTCGAAATGAAGATGGCGATTCCAGTTGACGTACGAGTTTTGTGATTATTAAAGCAACCAAGCTTTACTTACAAATTATTAATATATTTGTCAACTTTTTGATTCACATTGATATAAAAACATATATTTCAAATCTACTGTGTTCATCTTGTTCTATTATTGTCAATCTAAACATATTACCTTTTTTTTTATTTGTTTTTTTTGTCTCATTCACTTACACTTAAATCTTAACTCTGCTTTATATTGTATTTGTATCATGGAAAAAAAGCATATTGATTAATTGAATGTTCTTTGTCATAGAATGTTTTTTATGTTGTTTTGTAGAAACTGAAAATATTATTATCTGCTCTTACCATCATGGCAAGAGGTACTCCTGATAGTTCACTGTTGATATAAAGGGCTGACTGTAACTGAAGAAAGTCCCAACCTTCTTGATACATATTCACTGAGGCCCCAGAAAGCTTATGTTTTTTGATAACATCATTTATAAAGATTATTTCAGACTGTTTCATAGTCAAATCATCCTCATTACTAAAAAAAATATATAAATAAATCGATCTACTGCTAATGGAGATTCCTCTGCAAAAATATTAGGGATAAGCTACTCACGTTCCAGCTTTCAAATCAGATGCTACAGATGGCCTAATTGTAACAGGAGGTACAAGCATTCTAGTGAAAATCAAGTCTTTAGGTTGGGCCCTGGAATAGAGAATACATATTCAATGTTCAGAAAACTAATTCCTTCATTATAATCTCAACCTTTTGGGGTCCATAGCTAGCAGTAGCATGTCACTCTCTGGAATCCTTTCAAACAGTTTCAAAACATCCACTGGAGTCAATATTTCTCCTATGGGGGCACCACTAAGAGCACTATGGATATCAGGGTTGGTCTCAATTGCTATTGAAAATTGTTCAGCTTGCTTTTCCATCATGACTTCTTTGTTTTTGCCCTTGTTTCTTTCATGGACAATTTTCAACACTGAATTGCCAGTGCTGCCTTTTGCAGCTGTCATTTTTTTCACAAAGCCATTGATCTCTGAGCAATGAGGACACTTGCTGATCTTTCTGCATTTTTCAACAATTTTTTTACGTATTGCCTTCTTGGTCATGTAACTCAGGTTGGGGTTTGCTAGTCTGATTCTATAAAGGTGCTTATCAGAGTTTTCCAGTAATACATGAGCACACTTTTTGCAGATGGTTTGAAGAATATTGATGATGCTACGAAAATAGCCTACATGGAATACTGGGAGTTCCAAGTCAATATACCCAAAATGACCAACACATTCATTGATATTTTTCCCACATGTTTGACAGGGAATTTCTTTAGAGTTTGTGCCCTGAAAAAAAATTTATAAGGAAAGGATAAGATAAAGTTTCCACATCAACATACCAATCTGGTATCAAGAACACCATAAGGGACTGGGGTATGCTGAAGATCTTGATTGTATAGATTTTTAGCCACCACTTGGATGTGGGACTGTTGTTGCATATTTTCCGAACTTTCCACTCCGAAACTGACATGGGAGCTACAATTCAAAATTTAGTGAAATATTCCTGGTATATCAAATGATGATTTCTTACATTTTTCTCGCCACATCAGTTTCACGATATTGTTCCTTCGGCATTTTGATTTTTCCACACTTTTCTCACATTAGCAAGGGTTTCTCTGGGTTTATACAGCAGATAATATAAAATAGGAAATAAAAAGAATAAAATTGTAGAAAATACACTTGTTTGAATTTCGTGAATCTTCATGTAAGGAGGAAAACCTCACTGAAAAATTCTGAGACACAAAAAAAAAAGAAACTCAAGAGAAAGGTATTTAGAAAAGTAATTTTAGGGTTTCAGGTTATGTTTATAACCACTATAACTATGGACTGTAGAGGCAGAGTTCGTTAGGGATTTGAGAGAGAGAACAAATTCAGAATAAAGGAAGGACGTCACTGACTGACGTCAGCATTCAGCCGTCAACAACTATCGATATCCGGTAATCCGGCGGCATCCGCTGATAAATCCATGAAGCCGTGTCAGCAAAGAGTGTCAGTGTCGCCATTTTTCTGATTTCTGTTCGTGAATGCTTGATAGGCGATACGGCTTGTGAGTTTATTCAACAGCCCCGGATTGGCTAAAAATAATCCCAATTACTTCAAGTATAATAATCTATGAAATATAATAAGTAATTGATTGCACAAGTAGCGATTAGAATATTTTATTTTATTGGTGAAGTGGCAAAAGCTTCGTTCTTAGAAGAATGTGAGTATGAAAAATTATTCCTAATTCTCTTTGTCCAGGGTAGTTTTATATTCTCCAGTACGGGATATAATTATATATTTTCAATTAAGAGATTGCTTGGATTTTCAAATGGAACGCTCCAAGTTCAAAGACCTCTAACAATCACGTCATGGATGAATGATGCTGCATCTGCTCTTAATTCAACGATCCTGTGGCCTGCGCGTGAAAACCGAAGGACAAACACCAATATCCGCATTTCAGGTCATTCGGCGGCAGAACGAGCGGCGGCGGTTCCTACAGGGGCGGCTCCGACCGCAGCTCCTTCGGGAGCGGCAGGGGCGGCGGCGGTGGGGGCGGCAGCTTCCGCAGCAGTGGCGGAGGCAGTAGGGGCGGCGGTAGCTTCAGGGGGGGCAACGATTTCGGGGGCGGCTTCCGAAGCGGGGGTGGTGGCGGGGGCGGCGGTGATCGCTTCGGGGGGCGATTTGGGGGCAGGGGCGGCAGCGGTGGGCGGCAGGGCGACCGCCTGTACAAGCCCCAGTGGGCCAACATCCAGCTGCACCCCCTGAAGAAGGACTTTTACGTGCCCCACCCGGCCGTGGCTAATAGGTCGCCCTATGAGGTGGAGCAGTACAGAAGGGCCAAGGAGATCACGGTGGAGGGCAACAATGTGCCCAACCCCATTCAGAACTTCAGTGAGGCTTGCTTTCCTGACTATGTCATGAGGGAAATTCAAAGTCAAGGTTAGAGAGATTACCTGTTTTTTTTTTTTCATACATTAGGTAATATCAATGGGAAACTGCTATTATTGCAAAATCTGTTGCTTAAAATATGCTAATGAGTACTAGATGAACCAATTGAAGAGTTGATAATATCACAAAGGTGACCTCACTTGAAAATAATGTATTTTATTGCCCAGAAGTATCAAGAGATATCTTTTAAAAAACAAATCCATCAAACATGGAGTTATAAGACAATTGTCATATAAAAAATGTTAACTTGTTTTTGGTTTTTGTTCCATAACTCTTATTTTGCTATAAAAAAACACTCCATTAATTGGGTAGCCATAATAACTAGAATAAATTCTTTCTCATTCATTATAAAAGGGATCATGATCTCAGGCTTGATTTCCACACTTTTTTCCTTTTTTAGCTCATTTGCAGCACTAAGTATTGCCCGAGTCACCCTACCTTTTGAGACATTTTTATATTTTCATTCTTGTATTTTTAACAAATAATTTTCTCTTGCTTTTAGCCAAGTAATTCCATTTGAAGTCTTCACTCTGGATGTTTTTTTAATCTTTGTTGATCAATACATATTGCCAATGTAGATTCATGAGCTGTTATATGAACAGTTTTTGGGGATAGTCTCACATCAATAATTATTGTAATAAATCTCAGAATGTTGGGCTTTATAAAGAGGCAGACTAGAAATAACTAGATCAGAAATATAGCAATAAAACTATAGTTCAATCATTCATATTGTCTATAATTTTTTGTCTATCAAGGCCATACATATATAAAGAAATGATAAAATTTCCTCACTAAGCTAAACTTGTAGTGAAATAATAAATTTAAATGAAAATGTATGGATGAATATAAAAATAAAAAAATGACATTTGAAATGAACATAATATCATTGAAATTCAATTGATAAGTTCACAGCCAGCATTGAGAGAGAAAAAATATGTCTGCCCTAGTGTTGTCTTTGTCATCAAGATTGCAACTCAAAATAATGAAAATGTTATGATTGGGACATAAAAAAAGAGAATACTAATAATGTGTTTGGAATTATTCAACTACTATTGTAAGCTTACAATGCTCACAAAATATTCAATTAATAGGAATAACGAAAATACTACTAGATAAACAAACCAATTATATACAGGTCATATAAGTCTTCTTCTTTTTTAGTCCCAATCATAGCATTTTCATTATTTTAAGTTGCAATCTAGATGATAAAGATAACTCAAGGGCAGACATATTATTTCTCTCTCAATTCTGGCTGAACTTGTCAATTGAGTTGAAATATAATTCATCTAATTATTTGGTATTTAAAATTGAAAAGAATGGTACTATTTGTAAATAAATACTCCCTCACCTGAATTTTTTATGAATAAAAATATCTTGTTTTCTAATTTCTTCTGGAACTACATGAAATACTCTTCTTATATTATTTGTATTATTTTTGTGATTTCATTTAATATATATAGGTTATATCTTATATCTGTGTCATAAGATTAATTACTGAAATTCTTACACTTTTCGTTTTCAAACTGTCTATTAATCATCATCAATAAAATTGGAAAACATCAGATTTTCCACATTCTTTTCAGGAAATAAAAAAAAATCTAAATTTTTGAACAAATTCGATGATCCCATCCCCAATTTTTATCAAAATCCACTTATTTATGAAATTTGAAGTTACTGTTGATTACAAGTGGGCCTGAATTTGGTAAAGAATTTTTGGAACCAACACAATCAAAACATTGTAGTAGACTTGAATAAAACTATAATGTCCATTGCTCATTGATAATATTCATATATGTTCCAGTTTATTGATTTATGATTAAAAAACGACTGAATTTTCGCTGGATTATTTGTGAAATTTAGTTTTTTTTGTATCTTGTTTCTTTCTTGGGCTAGCATGTAGAGTAGGTTCTTTGCTGTTTATTCTTGAATATAATTAGTTTGTCAGATTATTGTCCAATGTACTATTCAGAGAACAAATGAAAACAAATAATATCCCCCCAAGGCTACGACGCCCCGACCGCCATCCAAGCCCAAGGCTGGCCAATCGCCCTCAGCGGCATGGACATGGTGGGCATCGCCAAAACAGGCTCGGGCAAAACCCTCGCCTACATCCTGCCCGCCATCGTGCACATCAACAACCAGCCGCCCATAGGCCGAGGCGAGGGCCCCATCGCCCTGGTGCTAGCCCCAACTCGAGAGCTAGCCCAGCAGATCCAGAAGATCGCCAACGACTTTGGCAGCTCGTCCTACGTGCGCAACACGTGCGTCTTCGGGGGCGCCCCCAAGGGGCCCCAGGCGCGCGACCTCGAACGAGGCGTCGAGATTTGCATCGCGACGCCCGGCCGGCTGATCGACTTCCTCGAGAAGGGCACCACCAACCTGGAGAGGTGCACCTACCTGGTGCTCGACGAGGCCGATAGGATGTTGGATATGGGCTTTGAGCCGCAGATCAGGAAGATTTTGGAGCAGATCAGGCCGGATAGGCAGACGTTGATGTGGTCGGCGACGTGGCCTAAGGAGGTGCGCAAGCTGGCGTCGGATTTTCTCAATGAGTTTATCCAGATCAACATCGGGTCGCTGCAGCTTTCGGCCAACCATAATATTCTGCAGATCGTGGACGTGTGCCAGGAGCACGAGAAGGAGTATAAGTGAGTTGAGACGAATTGGCGCAGTCGGTAGGACTTGCTGCGAAAGCGTCTATAGTCGCGGGAATGAATGCCCTTGAGATAAAGGGAAGGTAATCTAAGAGATATTGTCGGAATTTCCAGTTGTAAATCCGTTTATTACTCAAAATTCACTTATATGTCCGAATTGGCGCAGTCGGTAGGACTTGCTGCGAAAGCGTCTATAGTCGCGGGAATGAATGCCCTTGAGATAAAGGGAAGGTAATCTAAGAGATATTGTCGGAATTTCCAGTTGTAAATCCGTTTATTACTCAAAATTCACTTATATGTCCGAATTGGCGCAGTCGGTAGGACTTGCTACGAAAGCGTCTATATTCGCGGGAATGAATGCCCTTGAGATAAAGGGAAGGTAATCTAAGAGATATTGTCGGAATTTCCAGTTGTAAATCCGTTTATTACTCAAAATTCACTTATATGTCCGAATTGGCGCAGTCGGTAGGACTAGCTACGAAAGCGTCTATAGTCGCGGTAAAGAATGCCCTTGAGATAAAGGGAAGGTAATCTAAGAGATATTGTCGGAATTTCCAGTTGTAAATCCGTTTATTACTCAAAATTCACTTATATGTCCGAATTGGCGCAGTCGGTAGGACTTGCTGCGAAAGCGTCTATAGTCGCGGGAATGAATGCCCTTGAGATAAAGGGAAGGTAATCTAAGAGATATTGTCGGAATTTCCAGTTGTAAATCCGTTTATTACTCAAAATTCACTTATATGTCCGAATTGGCGCAGTCGGTAGGACTTGCTACGAAAGCGTCTATATTCGCGGGAATGAATGCCCTTGAGATAAAGGGAAGGTAATCTAAGAGATATTGTCGGAATTTCCAGTTGTAAATCCGTTTATTACTCAAAATTCACTTATATGTCCGAATTGGCGCAGTCGGTAGGACTAGCTACGAAAGCGTCTATAGTCGCGGTAAAGAATGACCTTGAGATAAAGGGAAGGTAATCTAAGAGATATTGTCGGAATTTCCAGTTGTAAATCCGTTTATTACTCAAAATTCACTTATATGTCCGAATTGGCGCAGTCGGTAGGACTAGCTACGAAAGCGTCTATAGTCGCGGTAAAGAATGCCCTTGAGATAAAGGGAAGGTAATCTAAGAGATATTGTCGGAATTTCCAGTTGTAAATCCGTTTATTACTCAAAATTCACTTATATGTCCGAATTGGCGCAGTCGGTAGGACTTGCTGCGAAAGCGTCTATAGTCGCGGGAATGAATGCCCTTGAGATAAAGGGAAGGTAATCTAAGAGATATTGTCGGAATTTCCAGTTGTAAATCCGTTTATTACTCAAAATTCACTTATATGTCCGAATTGGCGCAGTCGGTAGGACTTGCTACGAAAGCGTCTATATTCGCGGGAATGAATGCCCTTGAGATAAAGGGAAGGTAATCTAAGAGATATTGTCGGAATTTCCAGTTGTAAATCCGTTTATTACTCAAAATTCACTTATATGTCCGAATTGGCGCAGTCGGTAGGACTAGCTACGAAAGCGTCTATAGTCGCGGTAAAGAATGCCCTTGAGATAAAGGGAAGGTAATCTAAGAGATATTGTCGGAATTTCCAGTTGTAAATCCGTTTATTACTCAAAATTCACTTATATGTCCGAATTGGCGCAGTCGGTAGGACTTGCTGCGAAAGCGTCTATAGTCGCGGGAATGAATGCCCTTGAGATAAAGGGAAGGTAATCTAAGAGATATTGTCGGAATTTCCAGTTGTAAATCCGTTTATTACTCAAAATTCACTTATATGTCCGAATTGGCGCAGTCGGTAGGACTTGCTACGAAAGCGTCTATATTCGCGGGAATGAATGCCCTTGAGATAAAGGGAAGGTAATCTAAGAGATATTGTCGGAATTTCCAGTTGTAAATCCGTTTATTACTCAAAATTCACTTATATGTCCGAATTGGCGCAGTCGGTAGGACTAGCTACGAAAGCGTCTATAGTCGCGGGAATGAATGCCCTTGAGATAAAGGGAAGGTAATCTAAGAGATTTTGTCGGAATTTCCAGTTGTAAATCCGTTTATTACTCAAAATTCACTTATATGTCCGAATTGGCGCAGTCGGTAGGACTTGCTACAAAAGCGTCTATAGTCGCGGGAATGAATGCCCTTGAGATAAAGGGAAGGTAATCTAAGAGATATTGTCGGAATTTCCAGTTGTAAATTCGTTTATTACTCGAAATTCACTTATATGTCCGAATTGGCGCAGTCGGTAGGACTTGCTACGAAAGCGTCTATAGTCGCGGGAATGAATGCCCTTGAGATAAAGGGAAGGTAATCTAAGAGATATTGTCGGAATTTCCAGTTGTAAATCCGTTTATTACTCAAAATTCACTTATATGTCCGAATTGGCGCAGTCGGTAGGACTTGCTGCGAAAGCGTCTATAGTCGCGGGAATGAATGCCCTTGAGATAAAGGGAAGGTAATCTAAGAGATATTGTCGGAATTTCCAGTTGTAAATCCGTTTATTACTCAAAATTCACTTATATGTCCGAATTGGCGCAGTCGGTAGGACTTGCTACGAAAGCGTCTATATTCGCGGGAATGAATGCCCTTGAGATAAAGGGAAGGTAATCTAAGAGATATTGTCGGAATTTCCAGTTGTAAATCCGTTTATTACTCAAAATTCACTTATATGTCCGAATTGGCGCAGTCGGTAGGACTAGCTACGAAAGCGTCTATAGTCGCGGGAATGAATGCCCTTGAGATAAAGGGAAGGTAATCTAAGAGATATTGTCGGAATTTCCAGTTGTAAATTCGTTTATTACTCAAAATTCACTTATATGTCCGAATTGGCGCAGTCGGTAGGACTTGCTACGAAAGCGTCTATAGTCGCGGGAATGAATGCCCTTGAGATAAAGGGAAGGTAATCTAAGAGATATTGTCGGAATTTCCAGTTGTAAATCCGTTTATTACTCAAAATTCACTTATATGTCCGAATTGGCGCAGTCGGTAGGACTTATCGAATATCTTCTTGTAATTCATCGGTGTGACTGCAAATGTTTGCCAGGAGCATGAAAAAGAGTACAAGTTCGTTGAAGGTCCATGTTGAATGTTGGTCGACGTTAATTCCCGATTGAGTCAAATTGGTGCAGTCGGTAGGAATTTTTCGTATGGTCGCTGCAAATGCATGCTCTTGAAAAATAGGGAAGGTATTATCGGGTAATCTAAGAAATACTATCGGAATATCCTACAGCAAATGCTTACCACTGAAAAAATGTATGATAGTATCGTGGTAATCTAAGAAATGTCGGAATATCTAATTCGTTCAAAACTGTTTTCAAACTTGAATCAGTAATGGTGAAGGTGAATTCACTTGTGTGAAAATATGCAAGCCCAAATAGTAGAGTTTTACATTAATCATGACTGAAAATTCACTCAAATGTCCGAATTGGCGCAGTCGGTAGGACCGACTGCTAACAACGCGGAGTCCGGCTCCAAAATTCTTCCGACCTTTTCATCAGTAAAAAAAAGTTTCAGCTCAGATTAATATCAACAATGAAGAATTATCACATTTTGGCGTATGACGTATTGAAATTTTTTGAAAAAATAGAAAATTTGTTCGATAGTATCATCAGTTTGACGAGTTCAAAGGTGGAATTTTGAAACTCGAAATTTTATTGACTATTTATTTTATTTACTAAATCACGAGTTCAAAGTCGAAATTAATTGAAATCCTAGTTATTTATTTTATTTACTAAATCACGAGTTCAAAGTCGAAATTTAATTGAAATCCTAGTTCAAAGTTCATTGAATTCCTAGTTCAAAGTCTGAATTTGTTGAAATCCAATTTCAGTAAAAAGTCGCGATTTCACTAAATTACGAGTTCAAAGACGGCATTTTTCGAAATTACGAGTTCAAATAAGGAATTTTATAGCATTCCGAATTCATTTTTGAGTCAGGATTTTATTGACGTCGCAAGTCCAAAGTCGAGATTTAACTGAATTATGAGTTCAGAAAAGGAATTTTACGAAATTACGAGTTCAAAGTAGTAATTTTATAGAGCATCCCGAGTTCACTTCTGAGTCGGGATTTTATTGACGTCGCAAGTCCAAAGTCCACTCCAATAGTAGGTAGAATCACTCACGCGCTGTGACTCAAAATCCACCCATCTGTCCGAATTGGCGCAGTCGGCAGGACCGAATGACAACACCTCTTGTTCTACATTTGCATCTTTCCATTCCCCAAGCTGAATTAGTTGTTGCAAGAGGTGGCCAACAACGTGGAGTCCGGCTCCAAAATTCCTGGGTTCCGACTTTTTTTTAGTAAAATAGTTTCAACCCTCGATAAGATCAGTATCAACAATATTTTGGAGTAGTCTAGAAACTGACGTATTGCCTTAAAATTCTTGGAAAGAAGTAGAAAAAAAACTGAAATTTTAATGACTTGAGTCAAAGTTCAAAGTCAGAATTTCACCAAATCACGAGTTCAAAGTCGAAATTTCATTGAATTTCTAGTTTTCAAAGTCTGAATTTTATTAAATTCCGATTTCAGTAATTTTACTTGATTATGAGTTCAAAGTAGGAATTTTTCAAGAGCTCAAAGTAGAATTTAGTATTCCCAGTTCACTTCTAAATCGGGACAAGTTCAAAGTCGAGATTTTTACTAAATTATGAGCTCAAATTCGGAATTTTACTAAATTACGAGTTGAACGTCGCAATTTTACTAAATTACAAGTTCAAAGTAGGAATTTTTCAAAATTACGGGTTCAAAGAAAATTTTATAGAATTCCAATTTTATTTCTAAGTCGGGTAAAGTTTAAAAGTGAGATTTTACTAAATTATGAGCTCAAAATCGGAATTTTACTAAATTACCAGTTGAAAGTCGAAATTTTGATAAATTATAAGTTCAAAGTAGGAATTTTTCAACATTACGGGTTCAAAGAAAATTTTATAGTATTCCAATTTCATTTCTAAGTCGGGTAAAGTTCAAAAGTAAGATTTTACCAAATTATGAGCTCAAAGTCGAGATTTCACTAAATTTTCAGGTCAACATTCGAATTTTAGTAAATTAGGAGTCAAAAGTCGGAATTTTTCTGAATTACAAGATAAAAGTAGATTTTTTTTAAATAACAAATTCATAGCAGGAATTTTATAGAATTTGGAGTTCACTTAGCCGGTATTTAATTGACGTCGCAAGTCCAAATTCCGCTCCAATAGTAAGTAGAGTCACTCACGCGCTGTGACTCAAAATCCACCCATCTGTCCGAATTGGCGCAGTCGGCAGGACCGAATGACAACACCTCTTGTTCTACATTTGCATCTTTCCATTCCCCAAGCTGAATTAGTTGTTGCAAGAGGTGGCCAACAACGTGGAGTCCGGCTCCAAAATTCCTGGGTTCCGACTTTTTTTTAGTAAAATAGTTTCAACCCTCGATAAGATCAGTATCAACAATATTTTGGAGTAGTCTAGAAACTGACGTATTGCCCTAAAATTCTTGGAAAGAAGTAGAAAAAAAACTGAAATTTTAATGACTTGAGTCAAAGTTCAAAGTCAGAATTTCACCAAATCACGAGTTCAAAGTCGAAATTTCATTGAATTTCTAGTTTTCAAAGTCTGAATTTTATTAAATTCCGATTTCAGTAATTTTACTTGATTATGAGTTCAAAGTAGGAATTTTTCAAGAGCTCAAAGTAGAATTTAGTATTCCCAGTTCACTTCTAAATCGGGACAAGTTCAAAGTCGAGATTTTTACTAAATTATGAGCTCAAATTCGGAATTTTACTAAATTACGAGTTGAACGTCGCAATTTTACTAAATTACAAGTTCAAAGTAGGAATTTTTCAAAATTACGGGTTCAAAGAAAATTTTATAGAATTCCAATTTTATTTCTAAGTCGGGTAAAGTTTAAAAGTGAGATTTTACTAAATTATGAGCTCAAAATCGGAATTTTACTAAATTACCAGTTGAAAGTCGAAATTTTGATAAATTATAAGTTCAAAGTAGGAATTTTTCAACATTACGGGTTCAAAGAAAATTTTATAGTATTCCAATTTCATTTCTAAGTCGGGTAAAGTTCAAAAGTAAGATTTTACCAAATTATGAGCTCAAAGTCGAGATTTCACTAAATTTTCAGGTCAACATTCGAATTTTAGTAAATTAGGAGTCAAAAGTCGGAATTTTTCTGAATTACAAGATAAAAGTAGATTTTTTTTAAATAACAAATTCATAGCAGGAATTTTATAGAATTTGGAGTTCACTTAGCCGGTATTTAATTGACGTCGCAAGTCCAAATTCCGCTCCAATAGTAAGTAGAGTCACTCACGCGCTGTGACTCAAAATCCACCCATCTGTCCGAATTGGCGCAGTCGGCAGGACCGAATGACAACACCTCTTGTTCTACATTTGCATCTTTCCATTCCCCAAGCTGAATTAGTTGTTGCAAGAGGTGGCCAACAACGTGGAGTCCGGCTCCAAAATTCCTGGGTTCCGACTTTTTTTTAGTAAAATAGTTTCAACCCTCGATAAGATCAGTATCAACAATATTTTGGAGTAGTCTAGAAACTGACGTATTGCCCTAAAATTCTTGGAAAGAAGTAGAAAAAAAACTGAAATTTTAATGACTTGAGTCAAAGTTCAAAGTCAGAATTTCACCAAATCACGAGTTCAAAGTCGAAATTTCATTGAATTTCTAGTTTTCAAAGTCTGAATTTTATTAAATTCCGATTTCGGTAATTTTACTTAATTATGAGTTCAAAGTAGGAATTTTTCAAGAGCTCAAAGTAGAATTTAGTATTCCCAGTTCACTTCTAAATCGGGACAAGTTCAAAGTCGAGATTTTTACTAAATTATGAGCTCAAATTCGGAATTTTACTAAATTACGAGTTGAACGTCGCAATTTTACTAAATTACAAGTTCAAAGTAGGAATTTTTCAAAATTACGGGTTCAAAGAAAATTTTATAGAATTCCAATTTTATTTCTAAGTCGGGTAAAGTTTAAAAGTGAGATTTTACTAAATTATGAGCTCAAAATCGGAATTTTACTAAATTACCAGTTGAAAGTCGAAATTTTGATAAATTATAAGTTCAAAGTAGGAATTTTTCAACATTACGGGTTCAAAGAAAATTTTATAGTATTCCAATTTCATTTCTAAGTCGGGTAAAGTTCAAAAGTAAGATTTTACCAAATTATGAGCTCAAAGTCGAGATTTCACTAAATTTTCAGGTCAACATTCGAATTTTAGTAAATTAGGAGTCAAAAGTCGGAATTTTTCTGAATTACAAGATAAAAGTAGATTTTTTTTAAATAACAAATTCATAGCAGGAATTTTATAGAATTTGGAGTTCACTTAGCCGGTATTTAATTGACGTCGCAAGTCCAAATTCCGCTCCAATAGTAAGTAGAGTCACTCACGCGCTGTGACTCAAAATCCACCCATCTGTCCGAATTGGCGCAGTCGGCAGGACCGAATGACAACACCTCTTGTTCTACATTTGCATCTTTCCATTCCCCAAGCTGAATTAGTTGTTGCAAGAGGTGGCCAACAACGTGGAGTCCGGCTCCAAAATTCCTGGGTTCCGACTTTTTTTTAGTAAAATAGTTTCAACCCTCGATAAGATCAGTATCAACAATATTTTGGAGTAGTCTAGAAACTGACGTATTGCCCTAAAATTCTTGGAAAGAAGTAGAAAAAAAACTGAAATTTTAATGACTTGAGTCAAAGTTCAAAGTCAGAATTTCACCAAATCACGAGTTCAAAGTCGAAATTTCATTGAATTTCTAGTTTTCAAAGTCTGAATTTTATTAAATTCCGATTTCGGTAATTTTACTTAATTATGAGTTCAAAGTAGGAATTTTTCAAGAGCTCAAAGTAGAATTTAGTATTCCCAGTTCACTTCTAAATCGGGACAAGTTCAAAGTCGAGATTTTTACTAAATTATGAGCTCAAATTCGGAATTTTACTAAATTACGAGTTGAACGTCGCAATTTTACTAAATTACAAGTTCAAAGTAGGAATTTTTCAAAATTACGGGTTCAAAGAAAATTTTATAGAATTCCAATTTTATTTCTAAGTCGGGTAAAGTTTAAAAGTGGGATTTTACTAAATTATGAGCTCAAAAGCGGAATTTTACTAAATTACGAGTTGAAAGTCGAAATTTTGCTAAATTATAAGTTCAAAGTAGGAATTTTTCAACATTACGGGTTCAAAGAAAATTTTATAGTATTCCAATTTCATTTCTAAGTCGGGTAAAGTTCAAAAGTGAGATTTTACCAAATTATGAGCTCAAAGTCGAGATTTCACTAAATTTTCAGGTCAACATTCGAATTTTAGTAAATTAGGAGTCAAAAGTCGGAATTTTTCTGAATTACAAGATAAAAGTATATTTTTTTTAAATAACAAATTCATAGCAGTAATTTTATAGAATTTGGAGTTCACTTAGCCGGTATTTAATTGACGTCGCAAGTCCAAATTCCGCTCCAATAGTAAGTAGAGTCACTCATGCGCTGTGACTCAAAATCCACCCATCTGTCCGAACTGGCGCAGTCGGTAGGACCGACCGCTAACGCCCCCTTGTTATACAATTCGCGTCTTACCGTTCCCCAGGCTGAACCAGTTGCTGCAAGAGGTGGGTAACAACGCGGAGCCCGGCTCCAAGATCCTCATCTTCGTCGAGACCAAGAAAAAGGTGGAGACGATCACGCGCAACATCCGGCGGTACGGTTGGGGGGCAGTGTGCATGCACGGCGACAAGAGCCAGCAGGAGCGAGATCATGTTCTAAATGAGTTTAGGAATGGGAAGTCGACAATTCTGGTGGCCACCGATGTGGCTGCCAGAGGATTGGGTGAGTTTTTTTTTTGGTGGGCGAAAGCGGCGGGACATTCTTTGAGTCGGTTGTCAATTGATTGATTGTTAGGTGAAAAAACTACTTGACTAAAACGCATAAAGGATCGAACCATGCTTTGAATTTTCATTGTCAATAAACGATTGCCTATAGTAGCATTTTCGGGATTTCCAGACTGGTTGGACTTTACATACATGGAAAATCGTTTTTACTCTGTGAATTATCTACACATCAACTCTTGATGGTTGAAGAACTGTGCTATAAAATTATTGGCGAATTTAAGGTCAGGCTTTAGGTATCCTTCTCGTTTCAATCGAGCTCTTCTTTTTTTTTTGGGTTGAGGAATTTTGCGACTTTCAAGGTTATCGCAGAAATTGAACTTTGAAACTTCTTTCTTCTCATTTCTCACCCAATTTTCAGGACTATGCAACCACCAAAGTCGGAGATTCAACTATAAAATTTTGCAAATTGCCCAAAATAAAATATTCCAAGTGTGTATTAATGCAGCACTTATTTATCATCTAACATTTATCGATTATAAGAATTACAATGACTGCATTTATGCAGACATTTAACAATTATCATCCATCATTTAGCGGTCTATCTGATGTATATTGTTACGTTATTTCCACTTGGGTTCGTGAATTTAAAACACTGTACAAAACTGAACAATTTATTTCACTAAACACACTAAATACAACTAAATTAACACTTAGTTAAATCACAACGACATTCGCTTTACAAATCTCAATGTTCACTGTACTAGCTTTCTTTCTAATCTGACTTGTCCGCGAAACCGCGGATCTTATATAGGTAAAAACTTCATTGTCCAGAAAGAACAGGAATAAACTGGAAGTGTTTTTCATATTCGACGGCAATGAATCATCCGCTAATTATAGCGGTGCGTCTGCGACCGAAGCCTCCGCTGTGAATCACGCGTCGGTATGATGATTTCCGACCTTCTCGGAAATGCCAGCAGTTCGTAACAATATATTATATTCCTGCGGCTTGATAATAAACTGACTGGAATCTGGGACTTGTGCGCATTATCAATATTTTTTCTTAATTTATAATAGTGTCTGCATAAATCATGACATTTTCATTTAATCTTAATTGGTAAGTGTTGAATGTTTAATTATGCTGCATAAATCCACACTTTTGATGAATGAAAAAAAATACTAATTGAACTTTGAATGGACGAGATATTACTGGAAAGTTTCCAGTAACTGAAAGAATTTTCCCCGGATCCGGATGTGAAAAAATCGTGCATAATATTAAGTAAACCCTTGCAACATTCTATGAAGTTAATAATCAGTCTGGGTTATCCTTTTTTGTTTCAGAGGCACATGCAGGATGAGCGTAAATAGCACACAACTGAAAAATAGAGAAAGAAAACAAACTCAAAAACGTTGCTAATGATACGCCTTAGTTGTGTTCTTGTTGAAAAGGATGCAATTCTGTGTCTTGCGGTGCCTCTGGCGCTGTCTGCCATGAGGTGGCAGAAGACCGAGGGAAGATTTGATGTTCGGATGCATCAAAAATGGCACATGTTCTAGAAGGGGGCACCCCGAATTAGATTTACGTCCGTAGATCAGTATCGACAATTAAGAAATATCACATTTCAGACTTATTGCCATAAAATTCTTGGAAAAATTGTTCAAGAGTATTATCAGTTTGTCAAGTTTAAGGCGGAGTTTTATTAAATTACGAGTTCAAAGTCGAAATTTTACTAAATCACGAGTTCAAAGTCAGAATTTTACTAAATCACGAGTTCAAAGTTGGAATTTCACTAAATTACGTGTTCAAAATCATAATTTTACTAAATCACGAGTTCAAAGTCAGAATTTTACTAAATTACGAGTTCAAATTAGGAATTTTACTAATTTACGAGTTCAAAGTAGGAATTTCACTATATAACGAATTCGAAGACGAAATTTTACTAAATTAATAATTCAAAGTCGGGATTTTACTAAATCACGAGTTCAAAGTTGGAATTTCACTAAATTACGTGTTCAAAATCATAATTTTACTAAATCACGAGTTCAAATTCGGAACTTTAGTAAATTACGAGTTCAAATTTGGAATTTTACAAAATTACGAGTTCAAATTTGGAATTTTACTAAATTACGAGTTCAAATTAGAAATTTTACTAAATTACGAGTTCAAAGTCGGGATTTTACTAAATCACGAGTTCAAAGTTGGAATTTCACTAAATTACATGTTCAAAATCATAATTTCACTAAATTACGTGTTCAAAATCATAATTTTACTAAATCACGAGTTCAAATTCGGAACTTTAGTAAATTACGAGTTCAAATTTGGAATTTTACAAAATTACGAGTTCAAATTTGGAATTTTACTAAATTACGAGTTCAAATTAGAAATTTTACTAAATTACGAGTTCAAAGTCGGGATTTTACTAAATCACGAGTTCAAAGTTGGAATTTCACTAAATTACATGTTCAAAATCATAATTTCACTAAATTACGTGTTCAAAATCATAATTTTACTAAATCCCGAGTTCAAATTCGGAAATTTACTGAATCACGAGTTCAAAGTAGGAATTTTACTAATTTACGAGTTCAAAGTAGAAATTTCACTATATAACGAATTCAAAGACGAAATTTTACTAAATTAATAGTTCAAAGTCGGGATTTTACTAAATCACGAGTTCAAAGTTGGAATTTCACTAAATTACATGTTCAAAATCATAATTTTACTAAATCACGAGTTAAAAGTCAGAATTTTACCAAATTACTAGTTCAAAGTAGAGATTTTACTAATTTACGAGTTAAAAGTAGGAATTTCATTAAATTACCGCGTTCAAAGTCGGAAGTTTACTAAATTACGAGTTCAATATAGAAATTTTACTAAATGACGAATTCATTTTTTTTTATTTTAACTATTCAATTTTAGTCAAATTTTTCTTGATTCTCTTGAACCGAGACACATTGAAATAATTTTGCAACTGAACTATCGCGTTGAGAAAAATTCCTCCAATCATGGTGCCTCCATTTTGGGACCGCAGCGGCGGCTCTCCCAAAACAAAAAAAAAAACTAACCAGCTCGGCTCTTCACATCACCGTGGGACTTTTTCACGAAATATTGAAAACGGCCGAGCTGCGCAAACAGATGTCATTCAAATCGTCGGATTTGTCTTCCCGTTGGTCCTGCAGTGGTACAAATGCGACGAAACGCATTGAGAGTTCAGAGTTGAAAGAGCGCGGCCACTGCAGCAGCCATCAAACTTTGCTACTATAGCAGTTCACGCACACACGCTCCACAAAATGTCGCTTCAGAGCGATGCGAGGACGTATTTTGCAATATACATGGTTAGTATTCTTGTTTTTATTTCATTTGTTTTTTCATATTTTTTTTTATTTTTCGCTTTTCGTAACGTGTTTTTTCGTTCGATATTGTCGAAATATTTTTAGCGTGTTTTACCGTGTTGTCTGACAGAAAACTACTACTTTCCTGCTAGTAATTCAAAATCATCATCGTATTCAAATTACCTTGTTATTGGTAGAGGTTAAACCTCTTGAAATAATCAAGAATAAAATTAAAAATAAACCTTCATGTGGTTCTGATAACATATCTGGTATTGTCATTAAAAAAATTGCCAATTTTATAATAAAACCACTTTCTCATTTAATTAATACTTCTTTTGAAGAGGGATAGTTTTTCCTCATGAACTGAAAGTTTTAATTGTTTCTCCTAATTTAAAAAAGGGTGATGCTGAAATGATGTCGAATTACCGACCAATTTCAATATCACCAGTTTTGTCAAAAATATTTGAGTACGCCATGCTGAAGGAGATGTTGAAATTTTTGGAAATTCATGAAGTGATTACTGATCATCAACATGGTTTTCGAGCAACATTTTCAACTTCAACAGCATTGGAATCTTTTTATAATGAAGTATTGAATTTGGTCAACCAGGGCGAAAGTCCGATTGGGATATTTTGTGACCTCAGTCGGGCTTTCGACTGTGTTCAACATAGTATTTTGAAAGACAAGCTTTATAAATATGGTATGAGGGGAAAAGCGTATGAATGGTTATCCTTGTACCTTAATAACAGGTTACAATCAGTCAAAATTGTTGACAAAGGAATGACATACATGTCTGATCTTATGGTAAATTCACAAGGAGTTCCACAGGGATCCATACTTGGACCTTTGTTGTTTATCTTATATATAAATGAGTTACCTTCTGTTATACCAGAGTCATTTACCACTCTTTATGCAGATGATTCAACATTTTTGTTTAGTGACAAAGACCCAAACATTTTGAAGGCTAAAATCATGAATGCTTTATCAAAATTTTCTGCTTGGTCTAGTGATCAATCCTTGTTATTTAATACAACTAAAACCAATTTCATTTCATCCTCGCCAAAAAACTTTTTCACCTGACTTTGATGTATTGGTTAACAACTCAAAAATAACCAGAACAGAAAATGTTAAATTTCTGGGAGTATTGTTTGATTCAGATTTGTCTTTTAGGACTCACTGTTCGAATTTATCGAAGATATTAAATTCTAAATGTTTTCAAATTAGAAATTTAAAGAAGACACTTAATGTTAATCACATTCGTTTACTTTATTTTAGTGAAATACAGTCTAGGATTGGTTATGGAATTTATATTTGGGGCAGTTCCCCTCACGCCAAAGATGTTTTTTTGTCACAGAAAAGAGTTCTAAGGTGTATTTCAATCATCTCATTTGTAGACTCCTGTCGACCTGTTTTTATCAACATGAGAATTTTGACTGTTTATGGCCTCTATATATTGGCTTTAATCACATCAGTTCATAGAAATAAAAACGATTACTTGCGGAATAGTGATATTCATGCTCATGACACAAGAAATAAATCAGATTTCTCTATACCTTTACAGCGTATAGAAATCTGTAAGAAATCACCTATGGTAATGGGAACTAAACTTTATAATAGTCTCCCACAATGTTTCAAAGATATTGCCTTGTTGCATAAATTTAAAGAGAAAACTAAAAATTATCTCATTGACATGTGTCCATATTCGGTTGGAGAATATTTCGAAAATACTCGTTGAATTGATGTTTGTCTAAACTGCAATATATACTTTGTTTTATCTCAATTTTAGATGTGCCTACCCGTGCGTCTCATTTTTTTTTATTTACTACTTTTTGTATATTCACGCTATTGTATTAGTTATTTCAAGGTAAATGTTCTAGTTTTAGCTAGTTTCAATTCGTTTGTATTTGACCTGTCTTATGTCATTATTTGATAATGTGAGATCAATAAATTTTACTTTACTTTACTTACTTTCATATGGTTTTTGTTGAAAATTTTAATTTGTCGTTACAATTTTGAAAAGCTCAAAAAGTGTCAAGGAATAGTGGTTTTTTATTTGAAATTGTGAGAAAGAAAATAAATAAATATGTATTAGTCGAGGTATTAGTTTCTTGATGAACAGGAATTAACTCAACTGGACACAAGACACAACACCAAACTCTTCGCCAAACGCTACTTTCAATTCCATTCCCGGAGAAGAATGATGTTCCCCCTTCTCTATTTTCAATACATGACTGACTGCTCGTCTGTAAACCACTTTCTCCTAAAAAAAACTACTAGACATGAGACACAACACCAAACTCTTCGCCAAACGCCGCTCTCAATTCCATTCCGTGAGAAGAATGATGTTGATCCTTCTCCATTTTCAATACATGACTGACTGCTCGTCTGTAAAAAACTTACTCTCTGAAATCGCAAGATATACTTTTCTTCAAATATATCGAAGAGTCAAAAACTTTTTCGAAACCCATCTGAAAGGCTCAAAATTGTGCATAAATTATATTTTTGGTTTCGAAATAGTACTCATTTGCAGAAAAATCGTAATTTACTGAAAATCGGTTTCAGGATGGTAGTTCAGAAAGCAGTTGTTTTCTGTTGGATACAACACCATTGATTTTACTGAATACAATATTTTTAATAATATCAATCTTGAAGCGAAGTCACAGATTATACAGTGTGGGCCATAATTTTTGCAACATATGGGATAATAAAAATGTTTTCATATGCCGCAAACATACTGTATATTGATAGATCAATATGTTGGATGAAAAGTTTCATGCAAAAAAAATTATTCAGTCCGCTACTTTACCTAACTTATTTTTTTGTTCAGTGTTTTGATAAGCGCACATACGTTAGAGCTAAGATAATGAAAGCCACATTAACTTGGTGTTGGAGTTGTGCAAAAAAATAAAGAAACGAGAGCGTCGAGCATGTCGCAGCCCCAGCTGCGTCACGCGCCACTCTAGCTTCGACACCCTTCCAGCGAATCCCATCGATGAAACTGTATGGTCCATCCTTCTTTGCGCCATGCATTGAAGAGAGAAACATATACACCGATCGGGATCCGCTATTTCACCACGCTTTTCGTTTGGCTAACGTTTTGTTATTACGCAGATGTGGAAGGGATAAAATATGTGATAAATTACGACTACCCCAATTCGTCCGAGGATTACATACACAGGATAGGGAGGACAGGGCGATCAGAGACCACCGGCACCTCTTACGCCTTCTTCACGCCCTCTAACTCGAGGCAGGCCAGAGATCTGATGTCCGTGCTGAAAGAGGCCAATCAGGTGAGGGTTTTGTCCCTTTGTTTGGGGGGAATCATTGCACATATTAGAGCCAGGCTGATGAATTTTTATTTGCTTGGTGTCGGAATTGTGCGAGATAATTGGAATTTGAGCGTTTCAATACTACCAATTAGTCTTTTACCCGACACTTTCAAACTCAAATTCCTACAATGCAAAAAATGCGGGAATTTTCACTTGAAATCGTTTTTTTTTTTGTCTAAATCATATATTAGTCAGGACATTGTGATACTTTTGATCGACAGTTTGAATCAGTATCGAATCAGAATATCAAATTTAAATATATTCACCTTACTCTGTTATATTTTTACCACGTTTTTATCAATTCTTTGTCTGTTTTGGGATTTTGTTGTGGGCGATTATGAAATTTTTGTCAAAAATCACAAATTCAATGTCAGTTTCATGATTATGGTTCAAAATTGGTATGTTTTCGAGGTCGCCATCTTGAATCAATGAATAATTCAAGATGGCGATTCGAATATATTCACCTTACTCTGTTATATTTTTACCACGTTTTTATCAATTCTTTGTCTGTTTTGGGATTTTGTTGTGGGCGATTATGAAATTTTTGTCAAAAATCACAAATTCAATGTCAGTTTCATGATTATGGTTCAAAATTTGTATGTTTTCGAGGTCGCCATCTTGAATCAATGAATAATTCAAGATGGCGATTCGAATATGGCGGACGAGTTTTTTGATCATTTTATCAGAAATGGCGGATCCAAGATCATGTTCCATTACGTTCTCTTTCGATTTCAGAGTTGAAGAATATGCTTATAGTTTGAAAAACCAAAAACACACTAATACAGATCAAGGTCTTCTCTTAAAGTTGAGTGAGTTTTACATTGAGAATTATTTTCATTTGATGGTTCACATTGTTAACAAAGCGTTTTTCTTTATTTTTTTCAGCCATAAATATCACGAATCACGAAAAAATAATATATTATCAAAAGAAAAAACTACTGTCGTAGGTCACATAATAAACAATCCCAAAGAATTTTTTGAATGGAAATAAAATATTCAGAGATAGTCTCGAGTTTGGTTTGAAATAATATTTGATGAGCAAATAAAACAATCTGAAACGGGCCTTCCACAATATTTTCCTGTTTTCATACGTCCGTGGTGAAAAAAAAAAACAATTGAAACTACACCAAATTGTACAAGGATGATGATAAATTCATCTAGACAGAAAGAAATTCGAAAAGCAAACCTAATTTGATGAATTTTTCAAATGAAATATTCTGAGATAGTCACGATTTTGGTTTGAAATAATATTTGATGTACAGTAATTGAATTATCACAATGTTTCCCTGTTTGAAAAAATTCCAAAGTCACATCGAATCATACAAGGATTATTATAAAAACATCCAGACAAAAAAAACTACGAGAAAAAACCCAAATGTTCCCGTTTCAACCCGAAAAGAAAAAATCGAAACATTCCCGTGTCATTCCAGGTGATCAACCCGAAGTTGGCCGACATCGCCAACCGACCCGCCTTCGGGGGCGGCAGGAGTGGCGGGGGTGGGGGCGGTCGCTTCGGCGGCGACCGCGGCAGCCGGGGTCGCGGCGGCGGTGGTGGAAGGGGTGGGTCCGGGGGCGGTCGTGGGGGCGGCGGGGGTCGTGGGGGCGGCGGTGGCGGGTTCCGCGCGCGCGAGGGCGGCTCCGGCAGGCCGACGAGGTTCAGCGACGGCCCGGGGCTAGCCACCAGAGGCTCCAACGGATACGGAGGTGAGGAATTTCTTTTTTTTTATGCGATTTTTTTTTTTGAAAAAATTTGAGAAATCTGATTTGTTCGATTCAATCGTTATTTTTCTTTATTTGTACTGATTTTTTCTTGAACACCAAACTCTTCGCCAAACGGCGCTCTCAATTCTGTTCTATGAGAAAACTACCTACTCTACTACAACACCAAACTCTTCACCAAACGCCGCTCTCAATTCCCTGAGAAGAATTATACTCCCTACTCTATATTCAATACATGACTGACTGCTCGTCTGTAAACCACTTTCTCCTTAGGAAAAAAAACTCAACTAGATACGAGACACAACACCAATCTCTTCGCTAAACGCCGTTCTGAATTCCATTCCCTGAGAAGAATGATACTCCCTACTCTATATTTCAATACATGAATGACTGCTCGTCTTTAAACCACTTTCTCCTTAGAAAAAACTCAACTAGACACAAGACACAACACCAAACTCTTCGCCAAACGGCGCTCTCAATTCTGTTCTATGAGAAAACTACCTACTCTACTACAACACCAAACTCTTCACCAAACGCCGCTCTCAATTCCCTGAGAAGAATTATACTCCCTACTCTATATTCAATACATGACTGACTGCTCGTCTGTAAACCACTTTCTCCTTAGGTAAAAAAACTCAACTAGATACGAGACACAACACCAAACTCTTCGCTAAACGCCGTTCTCAATTCCATTCCATGAGAAGAATGATACTCCCTACTCTATATTCAATACATGACTGACTGCTCGTCTGTAAACCACTTTCTCCTTAGGAAAAAAAACTCAACTAGATACGAGACACAACACCAATCTCTTCGCTAAACGCCGTTCTGAATTCCATTCCCTGAGAAGAATGATACTCCCTACTCTATATTTCAATACATGAATGACTGCTCGTCTTTAAACCACTTTCTCCTTAGAAAAAACTCAACTAGACACAAGACACAACACCAAACTCTTCGCCAAACGCCGCTCTAATTTCCCTTGAAGAATGATACTCCCTACTCTATATTTCAATACATGAATTACTGCTCGTCTTTAAACCACTCTCCTTGAATGAAACTTCTCTTACCGCACCATACGAAAATTTTGTCACCAGTGTAATATGAATCAGCGGATTTCACAAAAATATTTCTGAAAACAGTGTGAAAACATAAAATTGTGCAACTTTTAGTCATCAGTTATACATTTTCGAAACAATATTAAAAGTTGGTCTGACCTTTTCCAGCACATTATTAGAGCCAAGCTGATGAATCCCTTATCAACTTGGTGTCGAAATTGTGCGAAATAATTACGAAATTTGAGTTCAACGTACACTCCGCTGGTCTTCAGCAGAGTGTCCAACTCATTCTCTCACAAATCCTGTCTCAAGGAATTAATTAGCGCGTACTTTGATTCGTCCTGTAGTTGATTTTTATCGTTCATTTTTGTTCCAGGGTATTGATGGAAGCGAATGGATTTTCCCGGTTCTCGCAGTATTTTTCCGATGCATTCCACATGCATCTCGTGTTGCAATTCGTCAACAATAATGCCCTCTCCCTTCTCTTGTTCTGTCACTCCTTTGTGTATAAAAATTATATGGTTCACAACCAATGATTGGTTCGAACTGCATTGAAATTTTTTTTATTTGTCGACTGTTCAAATTATAATTTAAATCAAATAAATAGTTGTATTTATAATATTTTTGTTGTTTTATTCGCGGCTGGGTGGGTGAGGGTCATATGAAGAAATGTACATTTCGGAAAATATCTAGTTTATATTACAACAAAAAACAATCCATGATAAAATGAAACGAACAAATATTATCTCGGAACTTCTTGCACAACAAGAAACAATAATGAATCCCATTACTCTATGACTCGAATGGAAATATTAAAAGTGTGAGCTGTAATTAACACCTCTTTTGATTGCATTATCAACACAATAAATAGTGCATCGCTAAAGTCATAGTAACACATGGTGGAATGAATCTCTCGCAAATCAGTGCTAAAAAAATCATAAATACTTGATGGGAATGGCATGGTAAGCAAATAAACACAAAAAACGCTTATAATTGATACTTAATATTCACTTGAGTTGAGTCAACTGGGGGGAAAACTCTGGTTATCCTCAATACACTCGACATATACTTTATAATAAAATTCTCTGTTCCTTATCAGGAATTTTCAATCAAAATATTGGCCCCTTGTTTTCAAGGGATTAAATCGTCGCGGGCAGTCGAATGAACGTTTCACAGGAAAAAAGTGGGGCCCTAAAATTTGAAACGTTCGATTCCTTAAAATCTCTCGATGAACCGCGATCAGCACACCGAGACTCTATATTATAAATATAACTAATAAAATTCAATAAATATCTTCTAGTTAGCTTATTATCGTGTACTCTAAAATCTGATTATTAATTCCACATTATGGCATCCAACAATTTCTAAGACATATCGGAAGAACGTCCGATTGAGTATAATTTTACCACTTCGAAATTTTGGGCCCTCTTCTACACATTTTCCAGTTGTACTTGAGAAAGTGTCGAGTCAATTTCAGAATAGCCACTTGTCATTAATGTCAACTGTCATTCAATTTGATCGTTTTCATATCCTGGTTTCATATAAATTTACTATGAATATGAAATAACTAAACATGTATATAAATAGAAAAATATTAATGACTTGATGGGCTTATCTGAACTCATTCACAACTGACATTTATGACTATTGACGTTGACGACAGATTCTTGCCAACTTGAGAATGCTCAAAAAGCTGCCACCGAAAGCTGTTGAATATGGTCAATTCTGGAATTCAACTCACTATTCTGAAGTAAAATTGATACTTTCGAAAATACGATTGCAATAGGTGTAGAGCCCTCTCATAAATAAACCAAAAATATCAGGAAAACCAGAAAATTTCAATTTAGCGTGTTTAAAATCCGAACAAATATCACAAAGAAACTTCAATTGTACAGGGTGCTCAGGACGTATCAATCTGGGATACACTCCATATCATTTTTACTGTGTAAAATTCATCATTATGTAATATGCAACTGAATGGTTATCACAGTAAACCTTCCGTAAACTCTCCGAAAAAGAAGTTGATGCTCGCTCGTGTATGTACACCGTTGCAAAAATAAACTACTCTCGCCTGACCACCCTGCATTCGAAATGAGATCAAAAATTAAAAAACAAAGACTAGGAATGCGAAAGACTAGCGCCATCGCGCGGAATGCCTACATAACCTTGCCGAGCACGGAGGGCTCTTCCTTCAGGAACGTGCTGGACCTCTGCATCGCGGGCTGCGGTCTAACCTCTGCGACCTTGACAGGCAGACATTTCGTACCTGCCGATAAAGATGAAACAAAGAGTCACCGCTGAACTGGGAATAGCTATTTGTGGATTTAGAGCGCAAAGTTAAAGATTGCGCTCGAAATATGTACAATATTTTTTTTCTACAAACGGTTAACAAAGTTGACTTTGACGCTTTTCAATCTCAACAAAAACTTGACGTTTTCCGAGGAATGTGATTAAGTGACAGCATTGCCGCTCGCATCCATCTTTGTTGAAAATGCCATCAATTAGTTGCATGATGAAAAAGTGTGTTATCTAACACATCTGATGTAGCAGAAAGTGCAAACATTGTGAATTTGAACCTCCTATACCCGGAGAAATCGAGGAAAAGTATGAATTATGATGTGACAGATTCATGACATATAGGACCATGGAATGCTTGAATGCTAAATATATCAAAGTAAGTATCCTGAACTACATTTTTTTGGTTCATAACGTATTATAACTGCGATAGACATAAGTTTTCAAGTAGCCTCAATAGCCGACGGGTTCAAAGCGCGAATTCTCAAGCCATCAGCCCGGGTTCGATCCCTGAGCGGGGCAATTTATTTTCAATATATAAGTCACTTTTTTTCTGTTAGATGTAATTAATGAAATTAATGATTTAGATGAAGAATATTATGAAATGTAAGTTAATTGAATGAAGTATCGAGTTTTCTTGTCTAGGAACTGTGTTTGTAGAAAAAATATTGTGTGTATTTTGAGCGCAAATGAGGGACAAACCCATGAGAAAATTAACGGCACGTTCAAATATTCCGAAAAAAAATCCGAGTTATTTGAGCGTTCAAATAAAATGATTCTAGAGATTTTGAAGGAAATCTTTCGAACAGTTTTTGAGAAAAAAAAAATGGAAACGTCATTTTTAGGGTATTTTTTAAGTTTTCTCAATAACTATCCGACAGTTTTCATTCAGATTATGAAGGTATTTCAATGTTGCAATAAGAGACAATAATAATTTTTTTTCCAAATTTTTGAACGTACAGTTCGTCCACAATTTCAAAAAAATCAGTAAAACTCATTATAAAATCAACTTCAATCGACAAGTTCAGCCATCGTTGAGAGAGAAAAAATATGTCTACCCTAAAGTTGTCTTTGTCATCAAGATTGCAACTTGAAATGATGAAAATGTTATAAAAAAAAAAGAAGAATACTAATATTTCAATTATAATGTGTTTGGAATTATTCAACAATTATTGTGTAAGCTTACAATGCTCACAAAATATTGGAAATAATCGGAATAACGAAATTACTACAAGAAAAACAAACCAATTATATACAGGTCATATAAGTCTACTTCTTTTTTAGACCCAATCATGGCATTTTCATTATTTTGAGTTGCAATCTTGATGACAAAGACAACACTAGGGCAGACACAACGCTGGCTGAACTTGTCAATTGCTTCTCAAAATGACAATTTGGGCCACCCGGTCTTGAAAATAAAATCGAGATTTTCCTATTACCTTTGGCGACCCTCCTGGGAGCCCCTGCGGCTCCCCTCATCGGCGAGGGGCTCCGCACGTCGACCTTCACCGGGGACGTCACCCTGCTGCTGTCCCCCTTCCTGGGCGAGCTGAGCCGCGAATCGGCCTTCAGCGGCGACGCCGACCGGCAGTCGGGCTTGCGCGACGCCAACGTCGTGGGGGCGTCCTTCTTGCCCATGCTGGGGTTGCGTGACACCACGGTCGACGTCTTCTTAGATGGACCTGCCGAACGACAAGAGTCTGTTATTTGTTTTCTCACCTCGGGGTGTACATTTTTGGCGCCCGAGCCGTGACAGGCGGGTTCACAATTCGACCGCTCGAGGGCGCCACTGACTGTGACTTTAATTGAAATATGGAGACACGAAATGATTATCGAAAATGTAATCTCTGCTCCTCCAAAATGACCAATGACTTGACGATGAAAGTAAAACTTGTACCAACATAGCGACAAGACTTTGATAAAGCGGCTGCTAGTTTCGAAGTGATCTGAAACAAGAAGCCAGCGTCCAAAAGCTGGTATGGAAGGCCGGCTAAGAGAGCAAAATGGCGGCCGATACGTGGACGGCTCAAAAGACTCGACCGAAAGAAAAAGAATTGTGTAAACAACTCCAGGATTACAACATTTCCTGTCAAACACTAGACGAGGCACAGCCGACTTCACTCCACTCTTCAGATACCTGCAGCAAAATAACCGGCTGAAAAGATAAAGAAGAAGCAACCCTAACCTGAAATTGACGCACTGACAGATAAACAACGTGATAATAATAATAATAATAATAATAATAATAATGTTTATTCACCAATTTGAAATGTGCAATCAACAATGTTCATATATATTAACAATATAAGTAAACAAACATGAATCCCATAGAAACTCAGGGTTGTGCATGGGAATCTCGTTATACTACAATATTTACTAGAATCATATATATAATAACAACTATATGGATAACACCTATTCTTCTCTTCACGCGAAAGTGAAGCCAGTTTTGGAAAAACAAAAGACTGTCTGGCTTGCTAATGATGAATTGTGGGCATGCGCGGGTTTTGACGAGTTGAAATCCACTGACGTTTTCAGAATTTCATAGGTTAGGTATGTTTGTTACTCAAATTATGTGAAAGAGCGTTGATATAGTTATTAATGTACTTACTTATTGTTTACAGAAGTGATTAGTGAGTGATAACAGTGATTGAACAAAAATTAGCCTACGAATCTTGTTCCGATGACTTTATCGTCACAGGTTTCTATGCAAATCGCAAGTATCGCTTTGTAGATCACATCCATTTCTGCATCTATCATCAACTATTATCCAAAATCTACCAACAATCCATCGATAAATGAATATTTGAAAAATATATGTCATGATAAAATAAAAACATCGAATTGAAGGTTACGTGACACATTTGATTAATTTTTAATAATTATCATACGTTTGTCGCTCACTAGAAAGCTACTCTCCTCCATGATGAAAACGAATGTCGATTCTTAATTCAAACTTGCGCATGCGCATATTCGCGATTGGTCCCGCAGACTGTCATTTGTTTTATTTTTCGGCTTCAGCTCTGGTATCCATGTTACCTATATAGTTATTATTAGATATATGATTCTATCCATATCCATAGTTATTATTAGATGTATGATTCTATCCATATATCTAATAATAACTATATAGGTAAGATGGATACCAGAGCTGAAGCCGAAAAATAAAACAAATGACAGTCTGCGGGACCAATCGCGAATATGCGCATGCGCAAGTTTGAATTAAGAATCGACATTCGTTTTCATCATGGAGGAGAGTAGCTTTCTAGTGAGCGACAAACGTATGATAATTATTAAACATCAATCAAATGTGTCACATAACCTTCAATTCGATGTTTTTATTTCATCATGACATATATTTTTCAAATATTCATTCATTGATGGATTGTTTGACGATATTGAATGATAGTTGATGATAAATGCAGAAATGGATGTGATCTACAAAGAGATACTTGCGATTTGCATAGAAACCTGTGTTATCGCTCACTAATTACTTCTGTAAACAATCAGTAAGTATACATTTATAACTATATTAACGCCCTTTTACATAATTTCGGTTAACAAATATACCTAACCTATGAAAGTCTAAAAACGTCAGTGGATTTCAACTCATCAAAACCAGCGCTTGCGCACATTTCATCATTAGCAAGCCAGACAGTCTTTTGTTTTTCCAAAACTGGCTCCACTTTCGCGTAAAGAGAAGAATAGGTGTTATCCATATAGTTGTTATTATATATATGGATAGAATCCGTCTGTTTGAACCATCTCAGAAGTCCCGGTGTAAACCCCTGTGAAATGTTATATATATGGATACACCACAGAGCGAGAAGAGTTTTATATACCTTTGTTGAACCTAATCCTATTCATGAAGGGCATGGACAATGTATCCAGATGCATGTAGTAGGTGCACCTTTCATGTGAATGCGAACTGTTGAAAGAAGAAGCAGGATTTGGCTGAATGTCATAAGACAAGAGGCCAGGAAGATAGAAGACGAAGAAGAAGAAGAGAAGTCGGAAACATACGAGCTACGGAGACGCCATCTTGGCCTCTCAAAACGAACTTCTCTTACCCTGCGACGGCGCCGCCGCCTTGAATACCGTGCTCCGTTGCTGGGGCGCCGCGCTGCTCGACCTGGGGGCCGCCACCGGAGCCCTAAGCGGGGCCCGGCCCGCCGTCTTCGCCGCCGCAGCCCTAGCAGCGCTAGCCGCCGTCGGCTGCGTTAGGGTACTCCTCCGGTTCGTGGTGGGGCTGGGGGGCACCTGGGGGTAGCAAAAAAAAAACCGTTAGTTCGTCCTGCGACTAGATCAAGAGGGGGGTGGTTTTCACCTGGGGCGCTTTGGCGGCCAGAAGGAGGCTCCTGCGCAGCGAGGGGCTGCCGCCCAGGGCGTTGGCGCGCGCCCCCTGGCGGGCCACGCCCGGACTGGAGTTGCGCGACGAGTCCGACGAGCTGAGCGAGGTGGGGGGCGGTTTGCGGGGGCGGGGGGGGGTGGCGCGCGGGAGGCGGCTGGACGTCTCCATTGAGGGCGATAGTTCTTTGATGCGAGTCCTGTAGACAGGAAGATATAGGTGTTTGAGTATTCAGAGCGCAAAGTGGTAGATTGCTGCTCGACAAAAAAAAAGTTATGATGATCTTTCGAGAGCCACAAGATACAAATTTTTTACTTCAAACACAGTTCCTAAGCAAGAAAATTCGATAAGAACTTCATTCAATCAACTTACATTCATAACATTCTTCATCTAAATCATTAGTTTAATTGATTATTTCACTATTATATTGATATCCAATCCAATAAATCATACATCTAACAGAAAAGAAGGGAAATTGACTCATAAATTAAAAAAGAACTGCCCTACACTGGGATCGGACCCGGGCTGGCGGCTTGAGAAATTGCGCTTTGAACCCGTTGGCTATTGAGGCTACTTGAAAACTTATGTCTATCCCACAGTTATAATACGTCATGAACCAAAAAGATATAGTCAAACTTATTGTTGCTTTATATTCAACGGACTGGTAGGAGGTTCAAATTTACAATGTTTTCATATATATAAGAAGGTGTGTTAGATAATTCACTGTCACTATAATTTTCTATCATGCAACAGAATGTTGACTTCGTTATCAACAATGATGCATGCGAGCGCAAATATGCTGTCACCCAATGACATTATTTCCGCGCACGAGCGGCAATGCTGTCACTCATAAACATCACTCGGAAAACGTCAAATTAGTGTTGACATCTGAAAGCTTCAAAGGCTACCTTGTTAACCGGTTGTAGAAAAAAACATTATCTAAATGAACAGAAAAGATTAAACGCTAGCTTGCCTCAAATTCGTGTCCAATCTCAGCCAAGCGTTGCTCCTGATGAGCCTGTCGGCCTGACCCACCAGGCATTGTTCCAGCTGCAGCTTGACCTTGTTCAGCAAATCGGCGAAGGGTCTGCTCCAGGTCTGGTCCAACATCTTGCAGCACCTTGGAAAAAATTAGCGAATTGAAGGGCGAGCCAGGAAGTTGACAACAATGAATGACTGGTCGCGAGTTTGCACTACCATTGTCGTTGTGAATGGAACTATAATCCCGTCCACTAGGTGTTCACTTAGATCGACAATATGGTACTACCGGTCACCGCCACGCGCTACCCTTGCCCCACCTGGAGTAACTCCTGCATGCCTGATCGATGCCCAGATTCTTGGCCGCCGACACCATCTGCTCCTCTATCTGGCACACCCCGAAGCCAAGGCCGGCGTCCAGGCCGATGACGTATTGGGAGGCGAGCACCGCTGCGAAATGCTGTCGGTGGTACAAGTGACAGGCGTCTGTCAGTTGGAGCACCAGTTGGCTCACCGGTTCCGCCCAACGCATCGAGGGAAGGGTGGCCAAAACCTGCAGAAATAAAGAAAGAAAAAAACATAAAACCAAAACATCAAATGAAGTAGCTGGTCGTACCTTATCGCATTGTAAGATCGTGTCCAGGACCTTATCGGGCTGCATGTGGACGACGTGCTGTTGGTAACATTTATCTCTCAGCTCCCTGGGCAGGCTGGCGAAAGCCCTGCTGGGCCAGACTCTTACGAAGTGCTGGGTGATCCACTTCAAGCATCTGTGACAGGATGTCGTTCATTATGCTTGTACGGATTGTGGAAAGTTCGATTTGTCTTGGAATTTCGCGAGTATTCGAGAAAAGAATCATCTTTTCTAGAAGCATTGCTCAGTTTCGCGGAAAGTTAGTTTAGTTTGTGTATTTTTTAGATGAATGTTAATCAAATTGCATTACGAGTAGATGATTTATTGCCGTGGCCCCCCGATATTTCCTGGAATTTCGCGAGTGTTCGAGAAAAGAATCATCTTTGCTGGAAGCATCGTTTCAGTTCCACGTAAAGTTAGTTCAGTGTGTGTGTTTTCAAATGAATGTTAATCAAATTGCATTACGAGTAGACGATTTTTATTGCCGTGGCCCCCCGATATTTCCTGGAATTTCTCGAGCATTCGCGAAAAGAGGCATCTTTTCTAGAAGCATTGTTTTAATGTCACTGCCAAAGTCAACTTCATGTGATTTTCAATTGCATCACGTGCAGATAGACAAAAAAATCGTCACCCACTTCTGGTAAAGATCATCCAGGCCGTAGGCGGCGCTGAGCGGCAGCACCTCCAGCACGCCGGCGCAGCACCCTGCGCACGGCCGGTGGAAGTCGTGGCAGTGGCGGTGCTGCAGCGCCACCTCCACCACCTCCTTGAGCCCCTCCAGGCCTAAAGTGTCGGCCAGCGAGGCGAGTTCCACCAGCGAGATCGATTCGGGCACGTGGGCGGCGCCGCTGTAGATGTGGCACAGGGCGAAGTACACCGATTCGTACGAGAAGCCCTGCAAGATGCAAGATGGCGGAAGAGTTTTTTTAGATTGTGATTCAAGATGGCGGCGGCTCCAAGATGGCCGACAAGTTTTGTGATTATGGTCCGATTCGATTCAAAATAGGGATGTGGGGCTTTTCGTGGTCGGAGTTCATGAAAATTTTGTGGAAACTGATGAAAACAAGATTTCGGCGTCTAGCCGTAACATATATGGAATACTGAGACACACACTTTTTTCAGTTGTATTATAGAAATCATCAAGTTACATGCATTCAGGAAGAGTAAACTAAATTCCAGAATAGTCACTTGTATTTCAGAAAGAATCAATGGACACTGTTTTCTAAAATATAAGTGACTAATCCGAAAGTAAATTGAGGCTTTCTGAAATGAAAATTTCTGAAATTCAAATGAAAATTTCTGAAATTCGATTGACTATTTGGAAATACAATTGATGCTGTGTGGAATTGAACTCACTATTCTGAAATACATTTGATGCTTTCTGAAATCAATTAATACTTTCTGAGTCACAAGTCTACTCTATAAAATCATTTTATTTCATTCTGATTCAAGACTGGAAAAACAGAAGAAGCGTAAAAAATAAATTCCAATATGAGATTTAAAGTAGAATCATCAGAAGTTTCACCCTGTAAGTTAGGACATTATATAATTTATTGTTAATAATCTATCGCGTATATTGAATTCTATCACCTTTCAATGAAATGCAAAGAGAAATTGGGAAAAAAACTCAACCAATCAATCATAATTGATGACGATGCGATGAGGTAATTCCGAATCAATTACACTTCCTATACTTTTACTTTCTAGTTGATTTCTTTCCCGCCACGGTTTCATTTTCATTAGAAACTATGATATATTTATTTGCTATTCTAATTAAGGTTATTGTATACACATCCCAAAATAACCAGGTGTGTTTTCACTGACTTTAAACACACCATTTATTGAGGTCAGATATGTTCAGAATGAATGGTATACTTCGATCATTAGTCATTGAAAAATAATACATTGTAGCAGAATAGTTATCCGCACGTATTTTCAATATTCCTCTTAGATAATATACCGAAAAACTGCGGTATAAAAAAATTCGTTTTTCATCGGTACCCACCTGTAGAGAAATCACATTTCCGCTCTTGTCCTCCAGCCAATTCCCGCTCAATAGGGCGGCGAAATATTGACATCGAGAGGCCAAAATGCACTTGTGTGCCTTCAGCTTGTGCCCCTCTACCTCCACCACCACATCTGGACCAATTTCCTCGAGGAACATCCGCAGCAGATCTGTTCCCAGCTTCCTTACGCACCTGAGTTGAGATTGTAAAAAATAAAAACTTGTGTGTGTTCATAGTCCGTTCCCCCCTTGTAATTTTTGAACCACTCGGTATATCGCAACGTTTGGAGGGCTCAAATAGGATAAAAACATTTTTTTATGGAAAAATACTGTCTTCATTGAAAAAATTGAATTTGCCAATTTGAGATTTTCTCTAAATAATTTTCATTGGTTTCAAGTGAAGAGTTATTCTAATGTTTTTTATGCCCTGCAAAATATTGATTGGAATAATTCTTGGCCAGTTTTGAAGTTTAAAAATCTTTATTTTTCATAAAATATATGAATTGTGTTACATTTTAATACTAATGCCAACTAATACTATCAAAGAAACACAAATTCAGTCATTATTCAATAACGATAACAATTAAGGGATTATATCAACAAAAAAGGGAATAAATTAAACAAGATATAGAATGTTTTTTATGTTTTAAGATCATAATAAATTATTGAGATGTAGAAATTTGTAGAAAACATGACAAGTTCAGCCAGCTTAAAGAGAAAAAAAATATGTCTGCCCTACAGTTGCCCTAGTGTTGTCTTTGTCATCAAGATTGCAACTTTAAATAACGAAAATGTTATGATTGCGACGTAAAAAAGAAGAAGACTTATCTAACCTGTATATAATTGGTTTGTTTTGCTTGTAGTTTGTTTTAGTTATTTCGTTTATTTAGAATATTTTGTTAGCATTGTTAGTTTATAAATGTTGAATGATTCCAAACATATTATAAATGTGTTTTTTCATCTCTTTTTTCACGTCACAATCATAACATTTTCATTGTTTTAAGTTGCAATCTTGATGACAAAGAAAGCACTAGGGCAGACATATTTTTTCTCTCTCAAAGCTGGCTGAACTTGTCAATTTAATTCCTTACCAGTTTGAAAATATGAACTAAACTCGATAAAGTACAGAATCACAATAAAAAATCATGACATGGAAATGAAAATTATCATGAGATACACCTGATTATGAAGTAGTTTTACATTGAAATATCAACAATAATCTTAAATATTTCCGTCAGAAAAACCATCATAGCCAGCTTCTGATTTGAAATTCCATTTCTCAATGAAAAACAGCAACTAAAAACAATCAAAAAACCGCTTTCCATCCACCCCCTCAAGTTTCCCCCCCACCCACCGCCGCCTCCGCCTTAACCCTCGGAGGCGGCTGATCCGTAATCAAATCAACCACCGCCCCACACCCCTCGTACACCACAAACCGCACCCCGAGCACATTCCTCCTACTCAACGTCCTCTGCACCGCCTCCTCCCTCATCGCCATCCCCACCGCCTCCTCCCGCCCCATCACCTCCAGCTGCCCCCTGGGCACCCTCGCCGTCGCGTTCTCGTGCCCGTTCACCCGGAACGCCAGCTCCAACCCGTACCCGTCGTCCACCCGCGGCCACGGCTGCTCCAGCACCGACCCACGGGGATGCTCCCCCAGGTGGTGGGGGACCCCCACGAAGCCGCTCCACAGCTCCGACGCGAAACACGGCGCCATGGGCGCCAGCAGCACCAGCTGCGCGGCCAAGGCGCGCTCGAACTCCGCCCCGTGGGCGACTACGCCAGCGGGAGCCCTTCGAAGGGTGTTGGTGAGGCCCTGCTGCTTGGACACGGCGACGCTCAGCTGGCGCGTCACCAGATAGTGGAAGGTGGCGCCGCTCACGTGGTAGTTGCGGGAGTCTCTGAGGAGGTCCTCGTGGGTGGCGAGTTCTTGGGCTGGTGGAGGTGGTGGTGGGTTCTCTCTGAGCCGGAGGAAGTCGCAGAGGGTTAGCCAGAGGCGCCGCTGCCAGTTGAGGATGCCGGTGAAGGCGTCGGCGTTCCAGTTGCGGTGACTAGTTGGGGCAACGTCCGCTAGGATTAAGAGCCTGGTGGCATCAACGCCGTAGCGCGCAAACACCTCCTGGGGGTCGGCGCCGTTGTGCTTGGACTTGCTCATCTTCTCCCAGGAGACAACCACCGGCTGCCCCGAGCTCTTCGCCACGGCTTTCCCCTTCTTCGCGTCCACCAGGTCCACAGCGCTCTCTGGGAGGTACTCACCGCTACCCTTCACCCTGTAACTGCGCCCCATCACCATGCCTTGCACCAGCAGCCGTCGGAAGGGCTCCCGGTGCTCGAGAACCCCCAGCGAGTGCAAAAAGTGCGACACGAACCTCGCGTAGTACAAATGGAGCACCGCGTGCTCTTTGCCCCCGATGTAGAGGTCCACTGGAGCTGCCCGCGCTGCCTTTTCCTTGGAGAACATCTCCGAGGGGTTCTGAGGGTCGGCGAACCTGAGGAAGTACCAGGAGCTGTCGACGAAGGTGTCCATGGTGTCGGTTTCTCTTTGGGCGGGGCTGCCGCATTTGGGGCAGGGGGTAGTTTGGTTCGGTGGGGTTGCGTTCGGCTGTTTGGGTAGGGTGACGGGGAGGTCGCTTCTTGGTACGGGTTGGGCCCCGCAGGTGGCGCAGTGGAGGATTGGTATGGGGGTGCCCCAGTAGCGCTGGCGCGAGATCAGCCAGTCACGAAGTTTGGCGCTCGTCCAGTAGCCGCCTTTACCGAGTTTTTCAGCTTTTTTGCACATCTCGTGCTGTTTTCCAGAAATATCCTCGTCAGAGAGCAACTCGGTTTTGAAGGAAATATCATGATTTTTCGAGAAATCTGTTGATTGTTCAAGCACACCAGGGATGCCCAAATAAGAATCAGTTTGTGGTAAAAATTCTATATCATTTGTAACAAACACAGGAATTTTTTCGTCAGTAAAAGGATTAACAACCATAGTATTCAACCTCACTGTAGAATCATTCTTTATTATTCCTTCACGTTTTGCCAATATATGATCACAAGTAACTGCCACAAACTTGACATGCTCAATATATTCAGGCTTTGAAGTCCAGAAAGTAACAAATTCATCAGCCCCACCAACCCCAAAATCAAAATTAACCCCATCACATTCCCCTATCCAGTGTTTCTGGAGCTTGATGATATCCCTCCAATCCTCAAGAACAGGATCATCCAAGCCCTCAAATAAACTTTTAGCGAACTTTGTAGTCCGTATAAACCACTGCTTCAACAACTTCTTCTCAACTTTAGCCCCCGACCTCCAAGAATTCCCATTTTCATCCACCTGCTCATCCGCCAAAACGGTCTTATCCACCGGGTCCCAGTTCACCAGTGCCTCCTTCTGATAAGCCAATCCAGCCTCAAACAACTTGAGAAACAAATCCTGCGTCCATTTGTAGTAATCCGGATCGCAAGTGGCGAATTCCCTATCCCACTCGAAGCTGCAGCCGAGTTCCTCCAGCTGCCGCTTCATGTGCGCGATATTTTGTTTGGTCCACGTATCGGGCGATATTTGGCGATCTATCGCCGCGTTTTCCGCCGGGAGGCCGAAAGCGTCCCACCCGATCGGATGGAGAACGTTCTTGCCTCTCATTCGGTGAAACCGCGCCATTGTGTCGCTGATTGTGTACACCCGAACGTGTCCCATGTGCAGGGAGCCCGAGGGGTACGGGAACATCGACAGCACGTAGTATTTCTCTTTGGATGCATCGGTTTCACTGAAATTGTCGACTGCTAGTTTGCTTCTCCAGTGGCTTTCTATCTTACGTTTTAAATCGGAGGTGATGTCTTCGTTCCATGCGTTCAGTCCACTCAGTCGTCTGATTAGGGTTGATGAGGGTTTCTTGAGGATATGTATCAGTGGAAAACGCATATTTGTTGTGGAACTACGCAGGATTTGAACTATTTATTTGGTCTAGTTTCGAGACTACACAACAACATAACCGCAGATTTTATCGACCTAACCTTAAGTCTTCTTCTCTTTTTTGGACACAACTATTATAACTGATATAAGCTGAACGAAAAAAGTTAGGAACTCCGAAATATACTCAAATTGATGTTATTCTCGCAACATATTTGCAGAATCAGTGAAAAATAGTGAAATCGATGAAAGCTAATTGAAACGCATAAAACCACATACATTTATTCATAAAACTCGAATTTTCCCGCAACCAATCGAGTTTCAAAACACCCACGGTCAAGTAGGCCAAAAAACTGTCAAATACTAACTTCCTGGGCGCATGTGCCCTTTCTCTCCGCCCTCCCACCTCCTCCGGCACCTTGTCCCCCGCCTCCGCCTCCTCCTCCCCCTCGGGCTCCATGGGGCGGGGGGCGCTGCGGTACCCCACCGAGCCGGACATCAGCAGGGGGCTCTCCACCCACGAGCTCTCGGGAATCGACCTGCTCATGCGCGGCGCGAAAGGCACCTCCACACGCGCCCGCTGGCATTCCAAGTCGGACAGCCTAACGAACTGCTGCTGCTGTGGGCGGGGCTGCAAGGGAGAGAAGAAGAAATCCTACAGGTGACAGCCAAGGTTGGCAGCGTTGTTCGTGTCAGTACATTCGTACTAGATCTAGTACTTTTTGATAAGATCCACTACCTGAGTAGAAATCTAGTAAACTCTAGTACTTTTTGAGAGAGATTTCTCACGACACGAAATTTGGTGGTTGCAGTTGGTGAAAAATAAGCAAAGTAATGATATCATACCCAACGTTAAAATTCGCTCCATCCGCTCGGAAGTTATGGCGATTATGCAAACATTGGATGTCGTGGTGATCATCTAATTATTACAACAAACAGTGATTAAATATGATCGTCACTACGTTCGAAATGTTTGTTTTAATGTAATATATTAATTTGCATAACATTAGCCGTGGATACTAATGAGAATCTCACTACAGGGTGGCACAGCAAAATTTCTATTGAATGTAGCGGAAAAGTACCTGATGCAAAATCATTACGCAATAACATATATAGCTAATCTTATCTCTCGCAAGGCAGCTTTCAATTTCCACCATCATTACTCTCATTCGAGATATCTTATCAACATCAAGCATATTTTATTATATTCTGATTAAATAATATTGGGTTAAAAACCGGCCGAAATATTTGCAAAGAAAATTATCACTGTACCTAATATTTCTATAAATATATTTTATTTGCTTCATTATCGAATTTTTTTCTCTTCGTTTTATACAAAAACAAACGTGGGTAGTCTTTGAAATTTTACCCCTCGCTAATTCTTTTCCACAAACAAAAAATCTAAAATTGGTACAAAAAACGGCTAGAAGAGCCTCAAATTATCAGTAATTTTCATCGCTGAAGTTCAGTTCACTAACCTTTGAAATGTTCAAACGGCACTCCGCGTTCGCTATCTGAGAAGTATACATTTCCGTAGATAAATAGACAACAAACGCAACAAAGCCTATTGATACGAAAACACTTGTAAGACTGTTAACAAATTCAATCCATCAACACTCAATGTGTCAACGCATTGTTAATTTTCCTGCCATATAAAAACTGATTATCATAAGATGCATTCCATCAATATCCAAGTCAAAACAATTCTAATAAACTACTTATCAAATGAGGAGGGACGAATTTTTTCAGCGTACCATATTCCTGTTGATAAATTCGTTATTAGTCATCGAGTAAAGACCGATTATGTTAGAAGAATCGATTACAAGTAGGAAATGTGTTTGAACACCTAGGATTTCATCAACCCCTATTTGTTCGCTCATTTGGTATATTGATCCTCACAAAAGGCATTCATTTCTAGTGGTTGTGAAATTGTGATTTTGTTGAATTAATTCCTTTGGATTATTACTAGCTGAATTCAACTACACATATTTAAAAATTGAATGTATTTATGTTTATTTTTCATTACCTATGTAAATATTATTGAAGGAGACATGTAGGAATGTCTGACTGTCTGAAGGAAATCATGAATTCCAATGGATTTATTTGTATGCATAGAAGGGACCATAAAAATGATTATTGATAAAAACAGAGGTATTCCAATGGATTTATTTGTATGCATAGAAGGGACCATAAAAATGATTATTGATAAAAACAGAGGTATTGGATTCTTAATACACAGACCAGAGACCTCACATACTTTGTTGAAGCTTCTCAAAAATAAATATTATCGAGAGTATCGACCAGTTTGATTGGGCCAAATAATCTATTCCAAAGGTGTCCAAAAGTTCTGTGGACAACCAACGAATTTTGAAAGATTTCAAAGAAAATTGAGTAAGTAGGTAGTGATAATTGCAAATAATCCCGAAGAATTTCGATAGACTAAAATTGATTTCAAGGAATTCAGAAGAATTCCAATGTATTTCAAAGTATTTCGAGAGAGTTGAAAGAAATCCTAGAAAAAATCAAACAAATATCGAAAAATTTCAATGCATTTAAACGAAGTTATTCCAGAATTCCGATTTCGAAAGATTCTTGATACTTTTAACCTCACTTTTTATACGAGGTTTACCTCCTATAAAATATCATTATTGGAACAATAAAAATAAAACCATGGTCCGGATTTTATCGCAATGAAAGTTGGTATTACGAGTAAATAAATGCGTAGAGAAACCAATCAGAAAAAAGTTGCATACCCATTATATAAAAATGTTGGCCAGACTTGATTTTTCGATATCTAATCACAATGTTTCAAAACAAAAACATTTTGTTGCATTATGTGATATGCGCACTATTTACTATCGAACAATAATGAGACATTAAACCAGACAGGGACTAAAACATTGATAAGAAAAGAATAAAAGGAATTTTTTTCTTTCACCGCAATCGCTCAGGAAATGTTCTAGACCGCCGCATACCTCATGAGTATTGGAGTGTATTATTCAAAACGATTTGGAATGTTCACTTTTTTGCTTTTACACCGAGCGATGAAAGACGAAGTAGGTACCTTGATATCACAAAAATTTTAAAATCCATTCAATGCCAATCAAACCACGAATAGGCATACTTATATGGAAACTCATTAGGCAGAGTACCTGAGTGCTTTTCTATTTTTTTTTTTCATTACAATGAAGCAAATTATGTCATCGGCAAGTCTCTATCGACTGTTTGGCCTTCATTGGATAGGCAATTTATGGTACGTTTTGCTATTTTTCAATGGTAATTTATCACCAATAGAACGATAACAATTTTATATAAACTTTTGGTGCAGCTACATGGAGAGAACATAATTCACGGCGTTCCTAGTTTTGGATGATGGAATGAGTCAAATTTGTTGTGATTTGTATTTAAGAACAAAGTGGGTTCGTAAACCCAATGATTCCGGTGAATGAGTTGATTGTTACATCATGTTTTGCTTGGATAGAAATGGAGATAAAAAGTGGAATAATTAAACTTGGCATTTACCTATCATTCAAATTACCTGATTTTTATCATCTATGGAGTGAAATGAGATTTATGGAGATTAGAAACTGTTTGTTCTCCTTTTTCCCATCAATTATTAGTATTGTAAAGAGAAATTGCAAATTCTTCATAGTTGATGTAGAAAACGATGCTACTTTTAGATGAATTAACACAATTATTAACGAACCATGACCTATATAGGTATATTGAGAATACCAATACTTCACCTTGAAGAAATATACGAGGTATATTGAAATCAACAATGCTATTTTTTGTGCTTTCAGAAGACTGTTATTTCACAGGGTTATCAAAAATAATCGGAATTCGATGATAACAAATCATTGACAAGTTTATACCTATAGTATTTTTTCATTGAAGCCAAGGATATTGAATGGTCAATATTTGAACAATGAATCAACAAAATGATTCTTTTCACATGAACATGAAATCCAGCAATTGCAGGTTCCAAGAAATGTTTGGAAAACACCTCATTGCTAGAGGAAACAATAGAGCTGGCCAAGTCAATAAATAACACAACTTTTATCACAGACTATTTATTTGAATGTTTCCCAGATGTTTTGGAATTAAAAATATAAATGATGTAGTGTTTTGAGATAAGAATGGAATAAGTATTCATATACCCACATTTTGTTTTGACTTTATAGGAGACTTTGTATGGATTCTTTTCAGCTGAATCTTGAAATGAAGTGGAAGAATAGATGCATATTCAGGTGCATATGTCTTTATATAGGTTCTAGATAAAAATACTTTTGAAGTTTTATTTTATCACACAATGTTGCAATCTTTATTTGCCATCTTATGAGGAGATATAATTCAATGATAAGTATCTGAAACACCAGTCATGTGGTGCTGTAGGAATAAAAATTACAGAAAAACTTGAATGTTTATAATTTGTATTTGGCAAACAATTTTGTGAACTTTATCAATAAATAAGCAAGATTTGAATACTGATACCCATCTCAAATACTGTATATGAGTACCTATTCACTTTCAAATTTTCAATCAGTGTTTACTACAAGATAAGACAAGAGATTGAATATTGATCTGATGATCTGAACTGAATCTAGATAAAGCCATGGAAACTCATAACTTGGCTAGGTATAACTATAATTCACTCACCTGGGACTCTGCTTTGATTTCTTCACTTATTTGTACTTTGCTATTTTCTGAAGCACTGCTCAAAGGGCTAATAATGTCATCATTCTTCTCAGATACATTATCACATTCAATATGGTCCTCTTCCACAGATTCCTTTGTAGAATCTTTATCCAAATCCAGCTCATTGTTCCCTTCAACAACAATCTCACTACTACTAGATGACTTTGAAGACACTGACAAGTTTTTAACTAAAGATGCACTGAGCACCTCTATATTCAAGGCTTTCCCATCACTGCTAGCCCTTGGTTCAAGTTCCTCAGACTGTCTACTGGTACCAGCAACAGAATTCGAATTAATGGAACTGAAACTTGAGGACAAACTACCATTGCTCTTTGCCAGCAGGTTTGATTTGTTCAGAGGCTTGCTCCTCCTGAAGGAAACCAAAGAAGAACTGAGTTTCACGGGTTTGTCCTTCTTGGGGCCCTCAAAATCAATGACCATCGAGAAGATATTCTTGGTGGCCGAGGCCGAGGAGGGTGCCGCGGAATCACCGCCAGCAACATCGCTCAAATCGACGTAGAAGCCCAGGGGGGACTTATTCCTGGGCTCATCTGAAGCCAGCTGCACGATCGAGTTGAAGGGGGTGCTTGTTTCCGGGAACTGCGGCAGACTTCCGGACGAGCACGAAAACTCGCGCTCCTCGCGGCAGCTGGGCATCTGCAGCACCGAGAAATGGGGCACCGACGTCTGGAACAACATGGCCCCCTGGCGTCTTTCATCGAGCCTCCGCTGATCGGCGACGTCGGCGTCGTCCGACAGACTCGCAGCGTCGATGAAGCACCCGCTTAGAAGCTGCTCGTTGTGGAGCTGCTTCTGCTCCTTGGTGCGCCCCCTGCTGCGGTCCTCGTCGCTGCCCAAGCCCGAGTCCATTTCGCTACTCACATGCTTTCTATTCATCGAGACGGCCGTGCGATTATGACCTACTTGATTCCATTTAAATATTTTGATTTCCGTTGACAACAAAACAAAACAACATCTGGTCCGATGGCCCGCTAGACGTTTCCGCTGGATTTTCGTGACATCAGTACTGGTACCACTAATTATTCGACCGGTGGTTCATCACGAGTTTTCGAGTGATGGTTTATTGACTACTTCGGTATTCAATAGCCGATTCATTAATAACAACGGTACGGAGAGAACAGGTTTCCTGTCAAACGAGACTCTGCACGACCACGAGTCACGACCGAAACGAACATGACAAGTTGACAAGATGCATTTTGTTTTGGCCTGCGCAAGGTTTTTCGAGTGGGAGAGAAACAGATAACGAAGGACGCAGGGCGCGCATGCGTGTGAAAGGCGCGGGTATTTATTGGATATCGAATTTATACGTCCATGAATGTTGCTAATTTTGTATCCTACTGTGCGTCAGTTATTTGCGGAGAAATTTATTTATCTTCTCCTTTGCGATAATGATCAGCATGTTGCTTAAAATAATCACAATATCAATATCCCATCCAAGGTTTTCGAGTTGTATTGATACAGGGTGATACCGTTTTAATATAATATATGATTTGAAGCTTTTTGGAAACTAGCCATCATGGTTTTTTATACTCAATCAATATACATATACACATAAGATTAAAATACGGGTAATTTTGTACTTATCATGCGATCTATATTTTGATGAAATTTTTTTATTGGTATACTTACGTATTTTGACCTGAAAAACACGAATTTCATAATATTATCGTTCGTATAATTTCGAAATTTCACCTTCTGTTACTGATATCCATCTTTTTTTTGACATTTATTGAAGAGAGAGAGAACACATATTACTGACTCGTGTTTCGTGTTGCTACTATAACGGTGGATTTATGCAGAGGTTTTAAGTCGTTAGTTTTAAGTCTTAAGTTTAAAGTCGTAAGGAAAAATGGACCATTTATGCAAGAAGATTTAAGGACTGTCAATAGTGTCAAATTTTTCTCATTTCCTTTTATTCAATCCAAATTGCTATTTTTATTTATGTCTATTTGCTTTACATGCATTAAACTCCTGCTGTTTGTTACGATACCCATTTGCAAAATCAGACGCATGCGCAAATCGATCGCGTTTTAAGTCGTAAGAGATAAATGTTGGCCAACTTTTCTTAGGACTTAAAACTTATGACAGCTGTATAAATGGTTACATTAAAAACCAATGGATGAACTTCTTATGACTTATCACTTAAAACTTACGACTTAAAACCTCTGCATAAATCCACCGTAAGCGTTGATTGGTACATCAATCATCGCGTTAAGGAAGCTATAAATCCACCTTCATTCAAACATGAATCAACCACAAAAATAAAACCCTCTGAAGATGCGACAACTTCCAGTAACGGGTATTCCACCAATTAAGAGTTATTCATCGGAATAAATATATGGCGCAGTCGGTAAGTCATCTCTTCCATGCGACATTTCACACTATTACAGGGGAAATAAAAGCCATCCGAACATTAAATAATCACCTTTATTGACAACATACAAGTAAAAAAAATCGCAAAACCTCTCAATCGCCCCCACCAGAGGCGTTCTTCAGATGGTAATTCCTCAGTATACAAATATCCTTGGCAGCGTTGCTCCTGCCCGAGCCGGTCATCACATCATGCACGTGCAGCAACAGCGGATAGCTGAACATCTCCGGCATGGTCTTGAGCAGATCGGAGATCAACCCTGGCGATACGGCGCCCAAGACGGCGCCGGCCGAGTCCACCTTGCCCTCGACCAGCGCCCTCATCAGGTAGAACGCGAAGTAGGTCTGCTGCGTGGTGCAGCCCTCCTGCACGCCGCGCTCGAACATGTGCAGCAGCTGGCGCAGCGCCGTCAGCAGCTGGTCCAGCAGGCGGGGCTCCTCCGCAGACTCCGCCAGTCGGGGCATCTTGGCGGCCGGCGACGAGCAGTCCGCCTCCTGTGACGAGGAGACGATTTTTTTTAGGAGAATATATGGCGCAATCGGTGGATCATACGAAAAAACTGTCGAAATGTTTTATTTTGAGTTATTTCATTAGGCGCAGTCGGTAAGAGGCGGTGTTACAGAAGTTTTTGGGAATATTCTACCGAACAGAGCTTTATTCGGACTTACTAGGAATAAATATGGGACAGTCGGTAGTACAAAATGAAGCAGCAATCACACTGAGAATACCGCAAGTTAAGGGTAAAGTCTACTTAACAGCGCTTCTTAAGAATGAATATGGCGCAGTCGGTAGTAAAAAAGTACCATTAAGCGACGATGTTAGAGAAGATACCGCAACTTTTGGAAATATTCTACTGAAGTGAGTTATTTCATTAAGCGTAGTCGGTAAGAGGCGATATTACAAAAGTTTTTGGGAATATTCTACCGAACAGAGCTTTATTCGGACTTCCTAAGAATAAATATGGGACAGTCGGTAGTACAAAATGAAGCAGCAATCACACTGAGAATACCGCAAGTTAAGGGAAAAGTCTACTTAACAGCGCTTCTTAAGAATGAATATGGCGCAGTCGGTAGTAAAAAAGTAAGCGACGATGTAAGAGAAGATACCGCAACTTTTGGAAATATTCTGCTCAGCAGGGCTTTACTTGGAGTTTCTCGGTAAAAAAATGAAGGGGGCGATGATACAGATAGAAACAATGAGGATACCGCAACTTTTGGTAATATTCTACTGAACAAAGCTTTTTCTGAAATTCCTAGGATTAAATATGGCGCAATCGCTAGTACAAAATAAAGTAGCGATCACACTGAGGATAACTCTGTAGAATAAATATGGCGCAGTCGTTGGTAAAGAAGAAAGCGACGATGTAACAGAAGAGACGATACCGGGGCAATCGGCAGTAAAGCAGCTCTGAGAATATCGCAACTGTAAGAAAAATTCTACTAAACAGAGCTTATTAGGAATTATATGGCGCAGTCGGTAGTAAAGAAGTGAGCAGCAATGTAACAGAAGAAAATCCTACTCAACATAGTTTCATCAGGAGTAATTTGACTTGGCGCAGTCGGTAAGAGTAAATGAATGAGCCGACAAAACCGCCCAATATACCTCTCTGAGCGAATCCACGGCGGTGTAGACGCAGCAGCTGGTGAGGTAGGCGAGAGCGGGCAGTTGCGGCTCCACCAGCCCGTCGGCCTGGATGTCGTTGTAGAGCAGCTGCGGCAGCACGTGCGACAGCAGCTGCAGCGTGCAGCCGGCGATGTCGACGTGGAAGATGGCGAGCGCGAGGTCGACGCCGCGACGCAGGCGGTCGCGGTAGCGCAGCGCGAGCAGCTCGTGGACGACGGCGGCCACCAGCCAGCGGTCGCCGGCGGTGTCGAGGAGGCAGTGGAGGGTTCGAGCAGACTCGTGGTCCAACCAGCCGCGGCGGATGCCTGGAAACGTTAAAGTTTCGTTGGGTTTGATCTTGCAAATTGAAGATTAACTGACATAGTTTGATCTTGCAAATTGAAGATTAATTGTTATGAATTGATCTTACAAATTGAAGATTAATTGTTATGAACTGATCTTACAAATTGAAGATTAATTGTCATGGATTGATCTTGCAATTAGTCTAGTTGACACATTAGTTTAATCTTAAAAATATGTCAATAAGTCAGATTGATATCCATATGTCAGTCAAATTAATTACAAGCTCTTGTCTGATTGCAAAATCAACCCGAATAATCCTGCAATTAGTCTAGTTGACACATTACTTCAATCTTTACCTGTCAATTAGACTGAATGCGAGATCAATCTTGCAATTGAAGATCAATTGATATGGTTAACAGGCGATTAGACAAGTCAGATTGACATTCGTATGCCAGTCAGTCAAATTGCAAGATCAATCAGATTAATCATGCAATTATTCTAATAGACACATTAGTTCAATAAAAAGAAATCTATATTATTAATTTTCGACACTAATTGTATAAATCAAGCAATTGGTCTCTTGACATGATAAATCCAGTTGCAATATCTCCACCTGTCAATTAGACTAAATGCAAGATTAATCTTTCATTGAAAGAACAGAATAATCAAGTGAATAGACTAGTTATGGCATTTATATGTCATTCCGCTTGATTTCATAGTTTTGTCTGGTTGCGAGATTAATCTGATTAATCCTGCAATTCTGTTTGGCTACAAGAAATCTATAAATGTATTATTTGCATAAATCAAGCAAATGCGGTATTTTATAATAGGACAAATGCAAGATCAATTTTGCAAATGGAGATCAATTGACAAATTAATCATGCAATTGGACTAGCAATGACATTTATATTCATATATTAACTCAATTACTAGAAACTTATATGAATGTAATTTGATGTGTATGAATCTATCAATTGGTATCAAGACATGATTAATCTAGTTGCAATGTGTTTCTTTTTACAAGATTTAACTTGCAATGTATCTATTGAAAGATTGATCTAGTACATATCAAAGTGACGAAGTGCATGATTAAGATTGATTAATAGATACATTTTTTAAAAATTAACCATGCAATTTGCACCAAACCCTTCAATCTGGCTAAATACAAGATTAAACTTGCAATGTATCGAAAGATTAATCTAGAAATGCATGATTATTCTTACAAATTGGAGATTGATTTTTATAAGATTAAACATGTAGATCAATACTGCAATAACAATAAGATCAATCGGATTAGTTGCAAGATTAACTCAATTCAATTGCAAGCTTAAACGCATACGGGATTTATTAGCATATCAAACTTGCAAGATGAAACAAAAAATTATTTCTTGCAAAGCATGTAACATTTCTCACCCCACTTCCAAGCAGTGCTGAGCTGCTCAGTCGCCGGCTGTCGTGACACCAAATGATGGCTGCTTTTTGTCGGCAGCGGCAGCTGCACGTCCCGCTGCATCCTCCTGATAATCTCGTGCGTCAGCTGCCACCTGTCCCTCAAGCTATCCTCATCGGTGATGGGCGTGGCCAGCAGCTGCTGCACCATGTTGACCGGCTTGAGCAGCGTGTCCTGCGGCGTGGTGCGCATGTGCGCGCACAGCCACGCGGCCGCCGCCAGCGGCAGGCAGCACATTTTGCCGCGCACCGCGTCGAGGATGCGCTTCACGTCCTGCGCGAGCAGCGCCCCCTGCTCCCAAGCCACCAGCACCTCGTGCATCACGCCGGCGATGCTGAAGAGGACGTCCTGCCACTTGGCGCCAGGCTTGAAGTCCGGCTCGCCCGAGTTGAATTGTTCGAGGAGGGACTCGATCATGGCGGGGTCGCCTGGGGATTATGTTTGTGTGTTGGTTAAGTCATGATTTCGACCTACTTCCGGTAAGATGGCGGCTCCAAGATGGCTGACTATATAGTTTTGTGTTTATGGTTCGATTCGAAACGAAATTGGAAAATGGGTGATTCTGGATTCGGAGATTGTGATTTTTCCAATAAAAATTCTTGAATTTAAAATGGCGGCTCCAAGATGGCTTGATCGGAGATTATATGGGGGCTCCAAGATGGCGGACGAGTTTTGTGATTATGATGCGATTTGATTTAAAATTAGTATTTGGGAGTTTACGGGTTCGGAGATTGAGAATTTTTCATCAAAATGTATTAATCCAAGATGGCTGATGAGTTTTGTGAATATGTTCAGATTCGATTCAAAATTGATATGTAGGGGTTTTCGGGGTCGAAAATTATGATTTTTTTGTCAAAATTCATGAATCCAAGACGACGGTTTCAATATGGCGGACGAGAATTGTTTTTATGGTTCGATTCGATTCAAATTTGATATCTGAATGTTTTCGTGGTGGAGGATTATGATTTTGATATGAATATTCATGAATTCAAGGTGGCGGCTCCAAGATGGCGGAAGAGTTTTGTGTTTTATGGTTCGATTCGATTCAAAATTGTTACGAGGCGGTTTACGGGGTCGGGGAATTCGAATTTTTTATCAAAATTGATTAATTCAAGATCGCGGACGAGTTTTGAGTGTATCGTACTATTCGAAATGGAGGATTTTGTGTCGGAGATTATGAATCTTTTATCAAAATTCATGAATTCAAGGTTCGATTCAAAATTTGTTATCGAAGTTGGAGATTTCGAATTTTTTATCAAAACTGACAAATTCAAGATGGCGACCCCGAGAAGGCGGACGAGTTTAGTGATTATGGTTCGATTAAATTTAAAATTGATGTGTCGGAGTTTTTTGGTTCGAAGATTATTTTTTTAATCACAATTCATGAATTCAAGATGGCGGACGAAATTTATGATTATGGTTCAAAATAATTGGTATGTGGTGTCTTCGAGGTCGGAGATTTCGATTTTTTTTATCACAACAAATTCAAGATGGCGACCTCAAGATGGCGCACGAGTGTTGTGTTTATGGTACAAATCTATTCGAAATTGATACCGAGGGTGTTTCCGGGGTCAGAGATTATGATTTTGTTATGAAAATTCATGAATTCAAGATGGCGGCTCCATGATGGCGGACAAGTTTTGTGTTTATGGTTCGATTCGATTCAAAATAATTGGTATGTGGGGTTTTCGATGTCGGAGATTTCGTTTTTTTTTATCAAAACTAACAAATTCAAGATGGCGACTTCAAGATGGCGCACGAGTTTTGTGTTTATGGTACAAATCTATTCGAAATTGATACCGAGGGTGTTTCCGGGGTCAGAGATTATGATTTTGTTATGAAAATTCATGAATTCAAGATGGCGGCTCCATGATGGCGGACAAGTTTTGTGTTTATGGTTTGATTCGATTCAAAATAATTGGTATGTGGGGTTTTCGATGTCGGAGATTTCGTTTTTTTTTATAAAAACTAACAAATTCAAGATGGCGCACGAGTTTTGTGTTTATGGTTCGATTCGATTCAAAATCAGTATCTGGAGGTTTTCGGGATTGGAGATTTTGAATTTTTCATGAAAAATGATGAATTCAAGATGGAGGCTCGGCTCTAAGATAGCGAAAGAGTTTTGTGTTCATGGTACAAATCTATTCGAAATTGATACCGAGGGTGTTTCCGGGGTCAGAGATTATGATTTTGTTATGAAAATTCATGAATTCAAGATGGCGGACAAGTTTTGTAAATATGGTTCTATTCGATTCAAAATTGATATGTGGGGGTTTTCGAGATCGGAGATTGTGAATATTTCATCAAAAAAAAATTTCCTCAGTAAGATATGTAATAGTTACTTTTTCAACAAAACAGTTACGGTCAATTTGCCCTACCTAATCTGAGCAACTGTTCAGGAGCCTTGGGCCTCTTCCTCTCCACCATGCAGTTCCTGACCCACTGCTCAAACAGAGAATCTCCATCGGCATCCAGCACCGCGGAAGCCCCGTAATTCTGAACGATCGCCACCAGCATCAGGAATGTTATATCAAAAAGCTGAGACCTGGCCTTGTCCCCGCCGGATTTGGAGCATTCATTGAAGCGAATCAAGCGGTTCACAAGGGTGCGCAGCTGCCCTTGGACCGTCGCTACAGCCAGGATCAGCTCGAAACTTTTACCGGTCAGCACCTGATGCAGCATCCCTAAGAGTGCATCCTATAAAAATAACATTGACAGATAAAAAAGTCCTCCAGGAGCAGGATGGTGTGATTTACCTGGATTTTATGATAATCAGTGGAGAGTGTTTTTAGTATCCCAGCAAGGGTTGACTCAGCACAAATATGCCAATAAGTAGGCATCCCACTGCTACCAGGACCAGTGTCCATCTTCAGAGAAGGGGGGGCCTTCCTCTTCTCCAGAAGCATCTTCATCTGTGCCTCACTCAGCAGCCTTATCTTCACCAATTCATCCAGGAGGCACTTCAAACTTGAGCAGGTGCTGTTGGCATCCATTGCATCCAACAGGGGGCTATGTTGGAGCATTAGTTCCACAGCAGTCACCACACTTGTTGGGTCAGACTTGCCCGGCAGCTCCAAGAGGATGTGGGGCACTTTCAGAAAGGCAAACGCCCCCCACTGGCTTTCGTGTGAGGTCTGACTGACATTGTAGAGGGATAGGAGACTGCCACGCATCAGCTCAGCATATAACCTGGCATCAGTGAATCCTTTGAGTTTTTGGAAGATTTGCAGCTGCTGGCACAGAATTGGGGTGGGGGTTCCTGGGTTCCCAGTCAATTTGACCTCCAGCCAACACTGTATGAGTGATCCAGGCCATTTCTCACTATCAACAGGAAGTTGCAGCATGTTCACATCAATGTTAGACAGCTTCTTTACATACTTCAAAACCTCATCAGCTTCAGTTAGGCTTGACTCAAGCTCCAAGCATTTCCTATTTGTCTCTAAATACAACTCTGGGTCATTGTACCTAGCTAAACACATCATAGAAACATAGAACTCATCAGTGAGCAATATTTTCAACAGTTCTGTAGCTTTTTGCACAATCATCTGTGCAGATTTGCATTGTAGAAGGATACTGATCAGCCAAGAAGCTACTGACAATACAGCTGTAGCTAAAACAGTCTCTTCAGGTTTGCCAAAGCCCACAGTGACACCAGGAAGCATACCTTCCAAAAACTCCAGCAGACTGAGAACACAGTGAACTTTGCTGAGCTGGCTGTATTTGCTCAATCTCTGCAAAACAGCTGCGTGGGATACCAAATGGGCACTCAAAGAATGCCTCAGATAACTGAGAACCAGTTGATTTGCTCCTGCTCCTACCACTGCTTGCTGAAGGATGCAATCAGCCAGGTTGTAGACATCTCCACTTACGCCTCGTGGTAGGACCGTTTTGATATTTATGCCCCATTGTAGATCGGTCCATCTTTCTCGCCAAGCACGCAAAAGAAGGGCTTTCAAGGAACTTGTTTTGCTGGTTGTCTTGGATTCCATAACCATGACTGAAAAGTAACTTGTTCTCAAACGATGATCTTGTTCAACTATTCAATAATTCGATATACATACTCTTGTACGTAAATAATCTACAAATACAATAATAAATCACACTTTTCTAGTGCAATTTCATTTTGTTTACTATTTTAGTCTGACATTTTGAATTCTGTCCACAGAGCTAAAAAGTATTTGGCAGTTGACAATGACAGTTGACAGTTGACATTGACAGCGATTTATCTTCTTCTTATTTTAATGAATCATCTTAACTAATGGGGCTATCCTGATTAGGTCCAAAACGCTTTTTGTTTGAATTTTAATTTGGAAATATGATATTGATCCTTAATAACCGGTAAGGATTCTATTATCTTTATATTTTCTAGTTTTCATATAATTTCCAGAATGATCTAGAAAACTTAAATAGAAGGCCAAATCAGGTCAAATCGATGTACTGGCACAGGGAATCTGCGCCAAAATTATGCGCGAAGAGCTGGGTTGAGTTGCGCACAAGTGATGTACGCATCCAGAAAATCGTTTGTTGGCCGATCTGGTTGGAGCAAGGTGAGGCTTTTACGGTTCCATCAAAAAATTAGATATTTTCCAAATTTCTCCCAAAATCTGTGTAGTGTTTCGATTTCTGCAATATTCTTTGAGGTCCCATGAACATTTTGTGAATATTGTCTCGGATTTTGCTCGTCTATTTTCCTCAGGTTTGGCAAATTTTTTTTTGCAGATTTTTCGTATTAGGAAGCCATTAGCGTTTTAGCTGACACATTCACTGCAAGGATGCAGTACAACAACGTTTTTCACAATAATACGATGTGAGTACTTGAGATTTAAATTCCAATTCATGTTTATTGTGACATTTTTCTTGATTTAAAAGTTTCGCGAATTTTATAACGTGCGGTGTGGAACGTACGGCCAAAATTGTGCCAGTCGGCAAGTCCGCCATGTTTTTTCTATGATAATTTTTGCATTTTGCTGTGACACGTTATCAAATATTCCGAAATATTTGAATAGACAATTTATTGGAAGGCATAAACAGAGTGGAGTTTGCACTAATAGTGGTACTTCTGGTAGCAATATACTTTCAGAACTGGAAAGAATTTCGATCAGTGTTGAAATTATTGAGTAATCCGAAAAATGCATGCGCGTTCTACGTCGGCAAATCATTATCTTTGGGTCATTTCCTTTCACTGCTGGAGGGAGATTAGCTTTTAGCTTTCATCTGCCCCGCCACATTGGAACTTCTTTTTTTTCGCAAGTCCTTCATTGATTAACAAAGAGAAAAAAGTCTGAATGGATTTTAGGTCAAGACCTGATCGAGGTGACCAATACAACAAACAGTCCAACTACTGGTGTGGCCCTCCCCAACACCAGATGGCCGCCATCCAAGACTTTGGGGGTCCAAAACCACAGTACAACAAAAAAATGCAGTCCCAAGATGAAATCCAACTGACCCCTCCTGAATGGACAGAGGCTGACCTCCAGCCTTTCTTGAAGAACTTCTATGAGCCCCACATCAACTCAAAGAACAGGTCACAGAAGGACATTGAAAAGTTCAGGGAAGTGAAAGACATCATTGTCAGAGGCAACAACATTCCCCATCCCAATTACTGCTTTGAAGAAGGGAGCTTTCCTGACTACATCAACCAGATTTTGCTCAAGGAGGGGTTCAATGAGCCTACTGCCATTCAGTCACAAGGTATGTTTTCATTTCCAAAGTATACAAAATAAATAGAAAACTGGATTTCTTGTGTTTCACTGTTTGTAAAACTTGAATTTGATGATGTGGAATTATGGTAGAAGGTGATTAATGGTTACTAGGTTTTTTTATTGAATTAGAATTGCCTAATGTAGTGTTTCCAGGAGTTCCCAATAAAAATAATAGAACAAGACCTTGAAAAGTCAGATGTGAAGAAGATTTAGTGTTGTGTGAAAATTCTAGATGTTTCTCTGATTATTATTATGCCCTATAGTTGCAAAATCATTGTGATTTGAAATGCACATAGAAACTATTTTATTTGTTGCTCTATATTTGTCTGCAGTTTGAAAAATGGTGCAACATTCAATCTTTAAGTTGGCATATGACTTGATATTGAAGAAATGAGTTTTTCAATATCTTGTGTCTTCCTTTGTCTAACCTTGAATCAAATTTTTACTAAATTCTAGTACATTTTTCTGAATTACTATAAAATCTGTCAATCTGTTCGGAAGTTGTAGAGATTAAAAAATTTGGATGATTTAACAATGAATTGATTTTGAAATTTTCTATGACAAAACATGAGAACCTGATGGGGAAAAATCGGTCCATCCATTTGGAAGTTATGGCGATTTGAAAATTGGAAGTCCAGAAACATTGATTCAACGTTTTCAAAATTTTCGATAACAAATCCGAACTATGATGAAAATGAAGAAAAATGAGAACCCAATGGGAAAAATCGTTCAGTCCGTTTGGAAAATTTGGAAATTCAAAACGATTAATTTAATCATTTTGAAACTTTCAATAATAAAGTTGAATTTTATGATAAAAAATGTTGAAATATGAGAACCTAATGGAAAATATCGGTCCATCCATTCGGGAGTTTGCCGATTTGAAACATTTTTTTTTTTCTCTGAAGAAAAATATTTTATTATAATTTCGCTTTTTTTGATTGAATAGAAAAAATGGACTCTTTGAAAATAAATAAGCGAAAAATAACGCAATTTGAAAATCTATCAATCAATTATAATCTTCCTTCACATTGCTTAATTCTGATATAACTGTTTATTATCATCATCATTTTGATTTCATATTTTATTTGTTTCCCTTTGGTTTTTTTTTGTACATCCACAAATATGTATGTTTTGTGGTGAATCAGCTATAATCTAGTCATAAATGTCGTAATTTTGACTTTGATATTGTTTAAGGCAGCATAACTTCACTTCAGAAAATGAATCCATAGAGCTTGTCAACTATTTTCCTGATCGTTTGTATTTTTTTATTCCTACTTCAAACATCTGTTAAATTGACAATTTGAGTGATGTTCGCCTGAAATCTCCTTTAAATATACCACAGTTTCTTGGGATCAATAAAATCCAGTACGAAATAACATGGAATTGGAATTAAAAAAAAAAAACCTCCCTTCCAGGCTGGCCCGTAGTCCTGTCAGGCCGCGACCTGGTGGGCATCGCGCAGACCGGCTCCGGCAAGACGCTGGCCTACATGATCCCAGCGACGGTGCACATCAACCACCAGCCGCGGCCCCAAAGGGGGGAGGGCCCCATCGCACTCATCCTTGCTCCAACCAGGGAGCTGGCCCAACAGATACAGAAGGTGGCGCACGATTTTGGCCAGTCGACGATGATACGCAACACGTGCATCTTTGGGGGATCGCCAAAGGTAAGTTTTTTTTTTTTTTTTTTTTTTTTTTTTTTTTTTTTTTTTTTTTTCATGAAAAATTTAAAAATTTCCCCAAAGGGACCCCAAGCGCGCGACCTGGAAAGGGGGGTGGAGATAGTGATCGCGACGCCCGGCAGGCTGATCGACTTTCTCGAGAAGGGCACCACGAATCTCGCCAAGTGCACCTACCTGGTGCTTGACGAGGCCGACAGGATGTTGGACATGGGCTTTGAGCCGCAGATCAGGAAGATCATCCAGCAGATCCGGCCCGACAGGCAGGTGCTGATGTGGTCGGCCACGTGGCCCAAGCAGGTGCAGGCGCTGGCCGAGGAATTCCTGGTCGACTACGTGCAGGTACGCGAGTTTTTTGAACAAAAATTTTCATGATTCAACCAAAAATATCAATCACAATTCGTATCTGAATGTCTGGTAGGCTACGAGCAGAAATCAACTATTTTCCTGGCTAATGCCACGCAGAACATTGGTCGTTGCTTGGACTACGAGTAGGAATAATTCAATGTTATGCGTGATATTTGCCAGGTAAGTAGTTGTTTCACATTCATGGCTTTTTTATTACTCGGTTTTTTCTCGAGGGTTGGATGGAGATGGTAATTTTTTTATATTTTCTAGGTTAATGTTGGGGGTTTGTCGCTCTCGGCCAACCACAACATCAAGCAGATCATCGAGGTGTGCGACGAGTCGGAGAAGGAGGAGAAGCTGATCAAGCTGCTGAAGGAGATTGGGTCGACTAGGGAAAACAAGATTATCGTGTTTGTGGAAACTAAGAAGAAGGTGATTATTTTGTTCATTACATTTTTTCATTTTCATTTGAAAGTTTATTCATTTATTATCGACAGCCATTTACCTTCCAATTATCATAATTTGTTCAGCTAGTAAGGTGTATAATTGAAATGGACGTAATGTAAATAATATAATCTTCAATCACTACATGAAGAACACTAGACATAATTATATAATCTCTATTCACTATATGGAGAACACTAGACGAAATGATATAATCTCTATTCACTATATGAAAAACACTAGACAGAATGATATAATCTATATTCACTAAATGAAAAACACTAGACAGAATTATTTTTATCTCTATTCAATATATGAAGAACACTAGACAGAATTATATAATCTCTATTCACTATATGAAGAACACTATACAAAATTGTATAATCTATATTCACTTCATGAAGAACACTAGATGAAATGATATAATCTCTATTCACTAAATGGAAAACATTAGACAGAATTATTTTCAATCTCTATTTGCCATGTAAAGAACACTAGACAAAATTATATAATATCTATTCACTACATGAAGAACACTATACAAAATTGTATAATCTATATTCACTTCATGAAGAACACTAGATGAAATGATATAATCTCTATTCACTAAATGAAAAACACTAGACAGAATTATTTTTAATCTCTATTCGCCATATAAAGAACACTAGACAAAATTATATAATATCTATTCACTATATGAAGAACACTAGACAGAATTATTTTTAATCTCTATTCACAAAATGAAAAACACTAGACCAAATTATATGATATCTATTCACTATATGAAGAACACTATACAAAATTGTATAATCTATATTCACTTTATGAAGAACACTAGATGAAATTATATAATCTCTATTCACTAAATGGAAAACACTAGACAGAATTATTTTCAATCTCTATTTGCCATATAAAGAACACTAGACAAAATTATATAATATCTATTCACTACATGAAGAACACTATACAAAATTGTATAATCTATATTCACTTCATGAAGAACACTAGATGAAATGATATAATCTCTATTCACTAAATGAAAAACACTAGACAGAATTATTTTTAATCTCTATTCGCCATATAAAGAACACTAGACAAAATTATATAATATCTATTCACTATATGAAGAACACTAGACAGAATTATATAATCTCTATTCACTATATTATTATTATTATTATTATTATTATTATGAAGAACACTAGATGAAATGATATAATCTCTATTCACAAAATGAAAAACACTAGACAGAATTATATAATCTATATTCACTATATGTAGAACACTAAACAGAATTATTTCAATCTCTATTCGCCATACAAAGAACACTAGACGAAATTATATAATATCTATTCACTATAAGAAGAACACTAGACAGAATTATTTAAATCCCTATTTACCATTTCACCATATAAGAACACTAGACAAAATAATATAATATCTTTTCACTATATGAAAAACTTTAATGCAAGTTAACGATGTGTGAGCCGAATATTTTGAAGTACTTATATTTTGCATTGAAAGCTGAGTTTTTGTTTTTCTTCCCTTTTTTAATTTTTTCATAAATATATTTTTTATTTTCGAAAAGGTGGACGACATCACCAAGGTGGTGAAACGCGAGGGCTTCGCCGCCATCTCGATGCACGGCGACAAGTCGCAGCCGGAGCGCGACTACGTGCTCAACGAGTTCCGGTCGGGCAAGTCGTCGATCCTGGTGGCGACGGACGTCGCGGCGCGCGGCCTCGACGTCGAGGACGTCAAGTACGTCATCAACTTCGACTACCCCAACTCGTCGGAGGACTACGTCCACCGCATCGGCAGGACGGGCAGGTGCCAGCAGGCAGGCACCGCTTACGCCTTCTTCACCAACAACAATCAGCGGCAAGCCAAGGATTTGATTGCTGTTCTCGAGGTAAATTATCATTTTTTTTTTCTGTTTCTTCTCTCTTTTTTTGTTATTTTTTTTTTCTCTTAATTTTTTTCTATTCTTTTTTTATTTTTTTTCCTTTTTTTTATTTTTTCATTTTTTTTTTCCTTTTCTTTTAATTTTTCTTTTTTTTTTTTCTAATTTCTGTTATTACATTTTATGTTTAGACCACAAATAAATATCTTTAATATAAATTTAACTTCCTTCAAAGTAGCAATAGTAATAGTTTTTTTCTTAATTTTTTCTTTTCTATAGTTCTTTTTCTTTTCTTTTTTTTTTCATTTTTTTCTATTCTTTTTTATTTTTTCCTTTTTTTATTTCTTTTTTTCCTTTTTTTTTCATTTTTTTCTTTTTTCGTTATTGTATTATTATTTTATGTTTAGACCACAAATGAATAGCTTGAATATAAATGTAACTTCCTTCAAAGTAGCAGTAGTAATAGTTTTTTTTTCTTAATTTTATTTCTTTTTTTTTTCTTTTCTATAGTTCTTTTTCTTTTCTTCTTTTTTTCTTTTTTCTGTTCACATTATTATTTTATGTTTAGACCACAAATGATTAGCTTGAATATAAATTCAACCTCATTCACATTTTTCTTTTTTCTGTTATTACATAATTATTTTATGTTTAGACCACAAATGAATAGCTTGAATATAAATTTAACCTCATTCAAAGTAGATAGTTTCCTCAGATCGTATAAAAGTTACCAAAAAATTAAATACTCAAGTGGTAAATATAAACTAAAACAATTTTTTTGCAAATTCCACTTGAACTCGTATCTTTTCCGATTCCCAGAAACGGCTTTTCTCTTAATTGTCAATTAAAAACTGATTGCGCAAATTTTATTGAAAGTAACTTTTCCAAGCTTTAATGCAGTTTTTCAAAAAAATTCAACCAAACGTGGGACTTTTTCAGGCTCCAGAAGTGGTTTTTGTTTTAATTGTCTTGGAAAAGTTATCACAAGATATAATACTGATGTGGAAAATACGAAGTGATGAAATTTTTCAGCAAAATTCATTTGAATCATAACTTTTCTAATGCACCTCTAACTCATTAAAAAACTTTTCCAGGCTCCAGAAGTAGCTTTTTTTGCAGTTTTTCTGTTGATTTTCTGAAAAATTTGCATTTCCACCAGATCAGCAAATTTTGTATTTATTTTTTTGTGACTAGGCTATTTGATTTGAATCGTCTCCGTGTTACCTGAATATTAACCAATTTGTATTCGGGCGTCAGGTGAGACGTAAATCATGTCCCTGTTTTCCACATGTGAATATGATTCAATTTCATTTTCTGCATACTAAAAACGGGATACACTCGATAATCAACAAAATCGTCCGGTTTAGCGTTGATTCCACTGTAGACTTGGGTGAGAAATAATCACTTTTGGTATTTTCAATGTAGGAAGCTGGACAAAACGTACCCCCAGCGCTGATGGAACTCGCGCAGAGCGCCAGAAACGTTCAGAACGGCCGCAACAGATGGCAGAATCGAAATAAAGACAACACCTCGCCCAACGGACAAATGTCGAAAACTTGGACCAACTCCAAAGGTAGTTGAAACATGTCGCTCGCCTTTGCAGCTCGGTGCTGACCGCATTTTTTTTTTCAGTCTTCAACAACGCCGGCGATTTCAGGCCGAACATGCCGCGAATGTCCATGAACGGCAACAGGAACGACATGGCTCAGCGGAACCCGAGAAACAACTACAACAACGGCTTCGGGTACCAGAACAACCAGTACCAGAACGGCCAGAGCTACCAGCAGTCGTACAGCCCGCCCAACATGTACCAGCAACAAAACAGCTCACAGCCGAGGAATTACAGTGAGTTGATTGATTGTTATACCCGAGGAAATGGCGCCCAAAGTGGGGCCATATGAAAAAATTTCGCTATTTCCAGTTGGTCAACTCGTAGTCAAAGTTACATTTTTGGTTTACCGACGTTTTGAAACGTTTAAATTCCTGAGGAACTGCGCAATTACTTGAATCGTGATGAAATGGCGCCCAACGTGGGGGCCAATCGAAGAATTTCGCTATCTTAAATGGTGACCAATTCGTTCCTAAATTACAATTTGTTTTGTCGACGTTCTAAACGATCTCACTCTGCTGAATTGCCCAACCACTTTTGTAATTACGCGACAAATTGGCGCCCAACGTGCGGTAAATCAAGAGAAATTTGCTATCTCAAGTTGGCTAATTTGCATCAAAAGTGGTTTTTAAACGTTTTTCACGGCTTCACTCCGAAGAACCGTTGTTTGACAACTTATTAGTGACGAATTGGCGTCCAACGTGCGGTAAATCAAGATAAATTTGCAATCTCAAGTTGGCTAATTCACATCAAAAGTTACATCTTTAGTTTGAAAACGTTTTTCACGGCTTCACTCCGAAGAACAGCTTAATAACTTTTTTGTAGTGATGAATTGGCGCCCAACGTGAGGCCGAAGTTACATTTTTAGTTTGAAAACGTTAATTTTTTGTTTATTTCCGACGTTTTGGACGCTCTCACTCTGTAGAACCGAGCAAATAATTTCATTGTAGTCACGCGCCGAATTGGCGCTCAAAATTGACCATATAAAGAAATTGGTCAGCTTATATCGAAATACACATTTTTTACTATCAATGTTCTGATGAATCCAACTTCCTGAAGAACTGCGCACCTACTTTTGTAGTTACGCGTGGAACTGGCGCGCAACGTGGGGCCAATCGGAGAATTTTTTAATCTTGAGTTGGACAACTCGTATCGAAAATCACATGATATAATTGGTTTATCGATGTTTCGTACTGTTTCACTCGGAAAAATCGCACTACTACTTTTTCAGTAAAATTGGCGCCCAACGTGCGGTCAATCAGAGAATTTTGCAATCACAAGTTGTTCGTTATATTTTCGGTTTATCATCGTCGTTTTGGACAGTTTCAATACTGTCAATGTAGAACCGAGCAAATAATTTAATCGTATTTACGCAACGAATTGGCGCCCAACGCATCAAAAGTTACATCTTTGGTTTGAAAACGTTTTTCTCTGCTTCACCCCGAAGGACAGCTTAATTATTTTTTTTGTAGTGATGAATTGGCGCCCAACGTGAGGCCAAAGTTACATTTTTAGTTTGAATACGTTAATTTTTGGCTAATTATTGACGTTTTTGGCGCTCTCACTCACTGAAGAACAGAGCAAATAATTTCATCGAATTGGCGCCCAACGTGGGACTAAATAAAAAAATTGGTCAGCTGGTATCAAAATTCACTTCTTGTTGTTTATCAACGTTCGGAAAGTTCAACTTCCTGAAGAACCACACACGTACTTTTTTGTAGTTACACGTGGAACCGACGCCCAACGTGGGGTCAATCAGAGAAGTTTTTCATCTCGAGTTTGACAACTCGAATTGAAAGTTACATGATATAATTGGTTTTTCGATGTCCTGCACAGTTTCACTCGGAAACATCGCGGTTCTACTTTTTCAATAGTTGTGTGACAAATTGGCGCCCAACGTGCGGTCAATCAGAGAATTTTGCTATCACAATTTGCATCGACAGTTATATTTTTGGTTTTGTGGACAGTATCAATGAAGAATCGAGCAAACAATTTTATCGTAGTTACGCGATGAATTGGCGCCCAACGTAGGAACATGTTGAACAATTTGTTAAACCAGGGTAAACCTGTATCAAATCACTTAAGTTCATCAACGTTCTGAATAGTTGCACTTGCTGAAGAACCGTGCACGTACTTTTGAAGGTACTCGTGGAACTGGTGCCCAATGAGGGATCAATCAAAGAATTTACCTATCACAAGTCGCATATAAAAAATATATTTGGTTTATTAATGTTTTGCACTCGGAAAAATCGCGCAACAACTTTTTAGTTGAGTGACAAATTGGCGCCCAACGTGGAGTCAAATCCTATTGGCGCCCAACGTGGGGCCACATCCTATTGGCGCCCAACGTGGGGCCACATCCTATTGGCGCCCAACGTGGGGTCGAATCATAATATTCCTCGAGCAATTTTCGAATTCCGATATGTGTTCTTCAGGCAACAACCCGCGCAACAACTACGGCAACCAACAGCGGTACAACAACCCGCGCCAGTCGTACCACCAGAATCCGGCGAACGCCAACATGTACCAGATGCCGCCCCCCTACATGATGCAGTCGGCGGCTGCGGGCGCCCCCGACAGCATCCAGTCGTTGATCAGCCACAAGTTCTTCCAGAGCCGCGGCCTGCCCAACGCTGCCAACCCCTGCGCCTATCAGTCGATGGGACAGGGTCAGGCGGCCACCCCCTACAATCAGGTGAGGGATGATGATTTTTTTTTTTTTAAATGAAAGTTTCTTTGATTTCGCTTTGTATCGTATATCAATTTAGGAATTCTGAAGATGAAACTTGCATGTTGGAGAATTTGACGATGAGAACCTCGAATTGATGAAATTTGAGTCCTAAAATGTTGTAAATGTCGGGGGATTCTGAAGTGAACCTTTGAAGATGTGGTATATGAGTTTTAAGTCCCTCAAAATTCAAGTGTAAGTCCTGTAAAAATGATGGAATCCAAAGATGGGCCTCGGAAGTCGCGAATCCTAGGAAAATCTGTATAGGTCGAGGAATTCGAAAATTGACCTTTAAATTGTAGGTTCAAGTCCTCGGAAGTCATAGAATCTAATGAATAGAACCTTGAAAGTTGTCAAATTATAGATTCAAGTACAATAATTATCAAATTTGACTTTGTCATCAAATTAAAGACTAAAATCCTTGAAAGTGATGGAATTTGATCATGAGGACCTTGAAAGTAATCAAGTACACAAAATTAGAGTCCCGAAATTCTGTTAAAATCGGGAAATTCGGAAGAGAACCTTGATAAATGTAGCATTTGAGGTTGAAGTCCCATAAAATTCTAGTGATAGTTCCATAAAAAACTGGAAATTTTATGGAATCTGGAGATAGACCTCGGAAATTTGTGGTTCAAGTCCTAGCAAAACCTGTAAAAGTCAAAGAATTTGAATTTTGACCTTGAAATTCATTAAATTCTAGGTTCAAGTCCTTGAAAATCATAGAATCTGAAGAAGAGAACCTCTGAAGTTGTCAAATACTAAGTTCAAGTCCTAAACTTATCGAATTTGACTTTGAGGACCTCAAAATTCATCAAATTAAAGACTAAAGTCCTTGAAAGTGATGGAATTTGATCATGAGGACCTTGAAAGTAAACAAGTACACGAAATTTGAGTCCCAAAAATCTGTCAAAATCTGGGAATTCAATAGTGAACCATGAAAGTTTTAGCATTTGATGTTTTAGTATCTCAAAAATCAAGTGGAAGTCCATAAAAAACTGAAAAAATTAGGATTTTCCGCGATGGACGTCGTAACTCGTCAAATTTTAGTTTCAACTCCTAAACTAATCAGAATTTAAGGCTAAAGTCATTGAAAGTCATCGAATTTGATGTTCAAGTCCTAGAAAATCTGTTGTAGACAGGAATACGAGGATGGTTCTTGAAAGTCTGGTAATTTGACATAGAATTTCTAAGAAAAAAGTCAGGAAGTAGGTGGTGAATTAACTTTGAAGGTAAGGGAGTTTGATGATGAGAACCTGGAAAATTTTGGAATTTACGGTTCAAGTCCTGATAAATTTCCGAAGTAAGTCCTTGAAAGTCTATGAATTTGATGATGAGGACTTGAAAACTCATAGAATTTAATGTCTACTAAAACTGAAGAAGTTAAGGGAATTCGAAAATTGCTCATGAAAGTAAAGAAATTTTACAATGAAAACCTGACAATGAGAACCTTGAAAATTGTTGAATTTGCAGTTTCAGGTCCTAAAAAACCGAAAAAGTCAGAGAACTCGAAAGTGAAAATAAATAAATTCAACATAAAGGACGTTGAAAATCATGAAATGTTAATCCTCATTACCCGAAAAAGTCCGGGTTGTGATTCCAATTTTTTCTTACGACTATTATCCAGGACCGGTTTTCCCGTAATTCCTGATTCCGGATAGCCTCATCAGCCTCTGAATGTTTCCGAAAACAATAATTTTCAGCTCCACCACCTACCCTCAACCCTTCCAAACGAACTAAAAACAATATACCATGAATTTTTTTTTCAACCCGACGTTTCGTTCCAGTTCGCCCAACCCGTGCAGTACGCATATCAGTACACGCAGCCCACCACAGCGGCGGTGCAGCAATAAGCCTCACGAGGTTAGCGGAGCTGACATATGTCGCGACGACCATCGAAATCTGTAAGACAGGGTATTTTTTGTTGGGCCACCAAGGACCACCTTCAACATATTTTTTTTTTGTTTGTTTATTATATCGTCCGACGCAACTGTATTCACAATGTAACGTTATTTTGGTACACCGTGCGCCCAAATTTGCTGTTATGATTTTCCTGTGGCCGCCCGCCCGGCATCTCTATCCTCGTACAGGGTGTTCCAAATTAGCGGGCCAAAATGGGGAACTCCGTAGCGGTTAGCTTCATTTTAATAGATATGAAAAAGGGAAGATAGATATTTTCTCAGAGTTGATTTTCTTGATCTATATCATGGCAGTACATAATTTGTAATACGAAGTTTCGTCATTCGAGGGCCAAAGCAGTGAAGACAGATAATAGAAAGAAAAATCTACAAGACAAGATAACAATTAACACCAGTTGAATTGGATACGATTGAAAAAAAATTCCGAAATAAACAATAGAAAACAACAAAGATTTGTACAAGACAGAATAAGGAACAAGACTAGAAAATTGGATACAATATTGCTCCGAGTAAGACTTTCGTATTCAACAAAGATGGATAAAAGCACCATCAGGGAGCTACATCTAAGAAAAGAGAGACAATTTTGTATATTTTTACCCACCTTACGAACCTGAATATTTTGATATATACCTTGATTGCAGTTTCGAAATTTCGACTAATATTTTTTAAACATTTATTAGGAGATCAAGTCATTATTTTTGAAATATTCAATTTGTTATTTTCAGTATATTCTCATTGTTACCTATTTGAATTTTGTCGAAACTGCGAAGTTGCAATTGAGATATATATAAACGTTTTCAGGTTTCACCAGGCGAGTAGAAAAATAAAGAGAACAATCCAGGTCCGTATAAAAAAATACTCGAAAATCGAAAATTCAATACTTTCAAGTTATAGAGCATGAAAAACAGCTGTGAGAAAGTTTGTTCCTTTTTTTCGTATTCATTATAAATATAGCCAACAGAGAAAAAATCGAAATTTTGGCTTTTTCTTAATATATTCCCAATTGACAAGTTCAGCCAGCGTTGAGAGAGAAAAAATATGTCTGCCTTGATGATGTTGTTTGTCATCAAGATTGCAACCCAAAATAACGAAAATGTTATGATTGCGACATAAAAAAGGTAAGAAAACTAATAACACATTAATAATGTGTTAGGAATCATTCAACAATTATAAGCCAACAATGCTAACAAAATATTCTAAATAAAAGGAAAAACGAAAACAAACTACAAAAAAAACAAACTAATAAGATAACAATTGTATGCAGTTAATGTATCCGTTATTATTTTTTTTGTGCATTTTTGCGATATAGAATATTCCTTTTTTTTGGGCAAAATAGGCTATGCCTCTGCCCATGTTGAAATGAAATAAATAAATAAATAATTATATACAGGTTATATAAGTCTTCTTTTTTATGTCCCAATCATAACATTTTGATTATTTTAAGTTGCAATCTTGACGATAAAAGACAACACTAGGACAGACATATTTTTCCTCTCTCAACTCTGGCTGAACTTGTCAATTCGACCGACCCTGCGCATCTCTAACCGTAATAGATTTCCCCATGTTGGCCCGCGAATTCGGGACACCCCGTACACAATCCGGACGGCGTCACTATTCACCAGTGCATCGAGACATTGTCGGCACGACGAACCCCTCTTTTTTGTGGTGGTGGCAGCACTGTTCATGCTTGATGTTTCTCGTTCTACCACGACCGCCCCCCTCTGGCGGCGGAATGGTCCGGGGGTGCCCGGATCGCGTCCCCCCGTCCGGGGGTGGCTCTCCGACTAGCAGTTGATGTTTATCTTTTAGGCCGGATACCGCCACCACAGGGAAAAATTATTGCGTTGGTTTGACTTTGGAAGTGGATCGCAACGTCGTTGTTTTTTATTATTATTATTATTATTTTTCGTGGCTGTACGACGGTGGGGATTTTTTTTTCTCTCGGCTGTCGTGGCGGTATCGGCAATTTAGTGTATACTCTGTGTGAGTTTGTTAGCATTTAGTAACCAGTAACTATCTGTATGCTGTGGAAATGCACGAAACATATAGAAGGGGAGTTTGGGCTTGTTTCGTTATAGTATTTTTAAATATATTGATGCTGTTTGAGATATACCGAACTATAGTTATTAAAGACATTCTAAAAGCAGTCAAAAGTTTATATTTCCGTACCAAAGGATCTGATGTGACTAAGGGGCGGTAACGACTTTTGAAATTTTCGATAAATCCTTTTTTTTTTTTGTTTGATTCGATCAAAGGAACTTTGATGATTTTTTTTTATAATCTCGCGTCCCGCATTCGCATTTTTCCTCGATAATTTGGACACACTGGACGTATCTCGATTTGTGATTTGTATATATTAATGTAGCTGAAATGATGAATAACCCTAATTTAAATTGAAGAAATTATATCCATGTTTGCAAAGTGTCAAAGTTACGAGGCTCGTGCGCTACGGGAACGTATTTAATTTCAAATTTATTTTCGTGTGTCGTAAAATTTTCGAGGTTTTTACCGTGCCCAAGATAAAGCGGTACCTATTTGAATTGTAGTTTTTATTTATCTGAAGCTTCCACGAAGTATGGATGTTTGACTGTACCAACAGAAAAACCGGCATGATAGAGTTTCATTTTATGTGTACGCGTTCTCCTCTCTTGTGATATCAAATAATGTTGGATATGCGAATCGCGCAACTTGACATGACTGCTTGTGTCGTGTACATATGTGTAGTATTAAGTGATTCAACTCGTTCATCGTTTAAAGCGTGGCGCTGAAAAGCGCTAACGTCCATCTGTGATATTTAGCGGTTAACGGTAGCAACAGAATAATATAATTAACTTTTCCGAATCGGAAGAAGCGCGCAGGAAAACGCAATGTGCTGTACATTGATAGGAATGTGATATTTTCTATGAAGACTGAAATAACTACTAGATATATTTTTTTTATGTCTGACCTCGTTGTTTGGTCTCAAGGAACCTCAAATTACCATAATACGATGAACACTTAGTGTTTCGTTTTATTTTCTGCGGGAAAAACAAAACAGAGTTAGAGCGATTCTCTGAAAACGGCCAGAGTGCAGATATTCGTTGTGCTCAAAAAAGTTATTTCATTATTCTCTAATGTTATCATATCGCGCCATTGCATCGTAACGATTGACGATTTTTATATTAATATTAAATATTTTTATTTCCAGTCGATGAAACGGTTCGTTTTTCGGGATATTTTCAATCTCAACTAACTATATGTAGGTCTCGACCAGAACTATTCGAAATCATGCGATCCTAAATTTGCGCGGGGTTTTTAGGTCATGGATATAGTGTTGCGGAAGATTGTTAGATGCACTTTGGGTATTGTATTTTGATAAGTCACACGATTGTTATACAATAAAGTTGCTTTTTGCAAAATTCTAATCCAGAAAACGACGCCGATCTACCTTCACCTATCCGGCTCGAAGGACAACAACTTTTTCAATTGATTAGTTTTTCAAAAATACAATACACAAAGTGCATCTAACAATCTTCCGTAACAGTTAGTACTTTAGTATTTGAACGTTTAGGTTACATGGCCCTCGCATTCAAAACTACATAATAAATGATTATTTGATATACTCTTCTGTAAGTTTCCAGCAAGTGCATTTCTTGTATGTAATACAGTATTAATATTCTAGTTGTAATTTCAAATTTATCTTTCATTTCGTTTTGCTCTCATGTTTATTGCTCCATTTTGAAATTGAATGTACGTGGAGAAATCCATAAAAAATTCAAATAAAGATTTACTAATGATATCCGTTGGTGTGTTTTGTTCCCTTTTGTACCTGCTCTCCCGAATCTTTGATGATAAATACTGCATATTTTTGTTTCATTCAAATGAATTTTGAACAGGAAAGCTTGTTCACGAATATTTTTTATTTATAAGCATTTCTCATTTCAGTTTATATATATATACTATGATATATACCTAGTGAAGAACACTGTATTTATCCTTTTTTTCGTCATGTATTGAAAAGAGATGTACATTATTCGCGAAAATCACGAAGTGGGTGGCCTCTGGTGTCAAATTTTCGAAGCACAACGAGGGTAATAAATGAAGCAATTTAGCATTGCATTTGCTAGGCTTTCGCATTATTTTCAATGAATTTGAATTATTGTGAATAGTTTTCGGACTTTTTTCGTGCTTATCAGCTGGTTACTGATATTATTGAAACATGCAGCCAGTTCACATGGTCGTAAAGACGAAATCGAGAAAGATTTGTTCAGTACCTCAGCATTCTTCCTACCGTACAGACATCGTTCCCTTGGCACAAAATCCAAAATTTCAACTTCACGATTGTGTAAAAAATAGAATATTATGTTGAAAATAGAAAAACTTATTACCACAAACATTTACGTTTGTAATAAGCACTTCCTAGAAGTAGATTTCTGAAGTAAATGCCAAATTGAAGGTAGGTATGGTATGTCTCTTTTCAGCTAGAATCAAACAAATAATATCTGGTGTTGTGTTGTCTATTTTATTGTTCGTGATGAAAACCTTGATTTCACTTCAGGACCATCAAGAAGGAGAGTTAAACCAAGAGATAGGCTCAAAAAGAATGCAATTACTTCAATGAACATCTCAAAGTCATCACATGGAAACTTTAACAGTGCACAATGTAGGCTTGATGAAATCAAATTTTTATTTAAAATGAATAAGCCATGAATTGGATAAGTATTAATTGAGAGAAATTAATTTGAATGACTGGTAGACCATAAAGATCTCTAACTTCCTTGGTACATACCAGAGATTATCTATCTAGGTATGTATCTATACAAAATACTTATTATTATGGACTATAAGTACATTGTGAATTCGAAAATAATAACTTGTGTTGCCTATTCAAGATATCTCAATATGAGCAGATGCACCACTACACTTACTTTTCTCAGAAAATAAAGTTAATTGATACATTTTTTGTTTTTATTTCTGTCTGTAATCATCTATTTTTTGGGTTAGAATAAAATTACAGCTTAATACAGATATATTCACACTTCCACTGCTAACTTCTCCATACAATCATTTTAATTTCATATGAGGGCTGCCTTAGAGCTGAAGTTTGAGAACAGTAGTTTATTTATGTGTGTTCCATATCTATCCCACAAAGTATGATGTGACTAGTTTTGAACAATGCTTCTCGTTCTTTTAATGGTTTCTTCTTATTTCTGATATACTTTAGATACTCATCCCAATATTGGGCATTCTGGAAATATAACAATATAAAGATAAAGCATTGAAATACAAATACCTCAGTGGCACCATTGATTTTGCAGAGGTGGTTTGAAAAGCCTATAAAAACATAATAAATCCATAAACCTCATATAAAATACCTGTTTTGTGTTCTATAAATAATAACTAAACGATAGCACCCTTTCAAATATTTTGGATTCGTTAATTCTTTCCTAAAATGTGAATCAAAAGTTGACAAATTATTATTGAAAACATAACGAAATGCTTGTTTATCACAAGTTTATCACCTTCATGTCAAGTTTTTGACATTTCTGCAGCGCCATCTATTGGTTCGTGATTTTCGCGAATAGGCAAACCAGTTATCCATAGAATTCACTTTTTGACGCATAGAATTTCTAGTTCAGCTGTCAGTCGAATTCTCCTTGGCCCGTGATATGTATGGAACTCATAGAAACCATATATTCTATGGAACTGTGACATTGACTTATGGTTGGAGTTGACAGATACTGTGTCCTATGGGTCCATCCAATCGGGTCGTCCCGATATGATCGCGTGATGCGATCTATATTTCCCTAACCAATAGAAACGTTGGACGTGGCCGTGACGTCATGTCCGTCATGCGCATTGTCGCGGAAAATCAAACGGCCTGCGCTTAGCTGACGTACCTGGGTCGAACGAAATATCCGGTCTCATTCGCTTTGGACTGATTGAAGAGGTAAGTCGAATTTATAATTTTTGTTGATTTTCATTCTGGAAAGCTGTGTTTATTTTCAATTTATTCGTCGTGTTTTTCTTTGTTCAATTCTAGAGTAAAATTCATGTTTTAGATTCTTCATCGTCCATTCGTTTAAGACATTTGAAGCAATCAAGCTCGACATCGTTTTCCAATCATCAACAAAGGATACTAAAATGTAAGTTCCAAAAATTAGGATGAATTAATTCGAAACGTTTCTTTTGTGTGTGTGTGTGGGCAATGGACATAGTTGATTATTGTAGTAAAATTAAATCATCCCTGTTTGCTGTCGGCCATTTTGTGAACGCCATTCCACACCCAGTTTTCATCGATCTCAAAATGGCCAGATCAGCAAATGAAAATATTCTCGCTTAATTTAAATGCGTTGTCTGAATCCATAACTAGTCTCCGTGTTACCTGAATATTAGTACTTTGTATATTCGGGCGTCAGGCGAGACACACATCAAATTCCTGTTAATCTGCGTGAGAATATGCCCAATCATATTTTACGTACTACAAACTGGATACAAATCAATCACCGTCATTTAGAATATATCGATCTGTTCGGTTTTCATCTGTTGCCTTGAAAACATTGGATACATTAGCTTCCTTTGTTCAATCTGCTACATGTACATTCATTGTCAGAGCTCCATTGTGATGAGCAAGAAAGTATAATTTTGATTTATTTATGCCATTTACTTTTATTGAATCATGAAATGGCTGAAGCACATTGTGAAATTACTGTTGGAAATTGTATTTATGTAATATATTATAATATCGTTCTCAACTACAGTATCTATTATTATGAAACAAGATAATATAAACAAATAGCTTTATCGGGATTTGATTAGATGGGGCAGATATCTGCAATCTTCAAAACCGATCCGTTAAATAACTGCCAATTACCTTTGTTTGTGATCACATCATTGACACAATACCAAACCTGCGTATCTTTCCTAAAACCGAACTTTTCTCCACCTGTCAGGTCTTACAATCAACAAAACGGCGGTGGCTACCAAGCCCGTTCGAACGGCTTCTCGGGCCAAAGAAACGGAGGGGGCGGCGGCGGCTTCAGGGGCGGCAGCTCCGGAGGCTTCCAGAACCGCAATGGGGGCGGGGGCGGCTACCAGAGCCGTGATGGTGGCCGGGGCGGCTATCAGGGCGGCAGGGGCGGCTTCCAGAGCCGCGACGGCTACCAGAGCCGCGACGGCTACCAGAGCCGCCCATTCCAGAGCGGGGGCGGCGGCGGCGGATTCCAGGGTGGTCAGCAGAGCTACGGCCAGGAGCTGCGCAAGGTTAGTAATTTTTTTTAATTCTTAGTTGGATAGGAAATCCTTGTATACAAAAAAGCTGAATTAAATATGTGTTTAATACAAAAAATAATATTTAATAATTGATGCCTCATAGAGTAGCAATATTATTATTACTCATTAAATAGCACAGTATTCATAATGTGGTTGTTTGATTGTTCTATAAATTGTTGTAGAAGCTTGTACTTTCAAAAATCAGATGTGGCTCTACACCTTCACCAATTGTAGTTCAAAAATCATCAAGTTGATTTCAAAAAATTCCATTTCAATTTCAAAATCAGTACTACAATCTAATATGTGATACATGGCAGGAAACAAGCCTTCAAGTAACAGGGTGAAGGAAAATTTCACTAAACTCTCATCAAAACCTTTTTCTGTTTTGAAATTCAATGCATTTACAAAATACATTTTATATTTTTTGAAATTAAAATACTAATCTGAAATACAATTGACGCATTTTGAAACTGACAAGTTCAGCCAGCTTTGAGAGAGAGAAAATATGTCTGCCCTGATGTTGTCTTTGTCATCAAGATTGCAACTTAAAATAACGAAAATGTTATGTGCCACGTAAAACAAGAGAAGAAATCTAAAAACAAATTTGTATGTGTTTGGAATCATTCAATAATTTTGTAAGCTTTTAATGCTAACAAAATATTCGAAATAATCAGAATAACGAAAAAAACAAACTAATTATATACAGGTTTTCTTCTTTTGTATGTCCAAATCATAACATTTTAATTATTTTAAGTTGCAATCTTGACGATAAAGACAACACTAGGGCAGACATATTTTTTCTCTCTCAATGCTGGCTGAACTTGTCAATATGAAATTCAATTGATGCTTTTTGAAATTAATTGACTGATTTGAAATACAAACAATGCTTTTTTGAAATCCAAATGACCATTTGGAAATACAATTGACCAATTTTTACCTACAATTGTAAACAAAAAAAAAAGCTTTTTACAGATATTTTTGGATGCACAGGGTATCCCTAAATTGTATAGAAAGGTTTCAGCTGCAGATTCTAGGAACAAATACAGTAAAATAAGTTCATTCAAATATGGGTCCAAAAATGTCCCCCAAATTTTGTCTATATACCTAACTTTTTGTGCCTATTTCAAAAATTCTGAGAATATTTTGAAATTTTGTTCAATGTTATGAATTAGGAGTTTTGCAGCATAGTTTAAAAATCGATTTATCTCGAAAACGGTGAATGCTATTGAAACTAAACAGGAGTACAATTTTTACGTAAAAATGTTGAGATTTTTATCTTCTGAAATTTAACTGCCTATAAATTCATAAGTTGGGGGGGGGGGGGAAATGTAGTCCAAGCACCTCCCGTTTCCCACGCACCTGAACAAAATTTTATTAATTTTTCTCGAAGGGCTTCGAAAATATTTGAAAAAAAAAACCTTCATCTTGGTCTTACCTTCAAATGGCTATAACTCCTAAGGGAGATAATATCTGGACCCGTGTTTATATGAACTTTTCTTACTACTTTTGCTTATAGAAACTGCAGCTGAAATCTCACTATGTAATTTCCGGACACTCTGTATAAGTCAAATGATTATTCAATGACAATGCATGAATTTCTAGGTGGAGTGGTCGGGCAAGTCCCTGAGACCGTTCACCAAGAACATGTACGTGCCGCACGCCTCGGTCGCCAACCGCACCCCCTTCGAGGTGGAGCAGTACCGCTCGTCGAAAGAGATCACCGTCGAGGGGGACGCCCCCAACCCCATCCAGAACTTTGACGAGGCCAACTTCCCCGACTACGTGATGGCGGAGATATTCAACCAGGGGTACGAGGTGCCGACGCCCATCCAGGCGCAGGGCTGGCCGATCGCGATGAGCGGCATGGACATGGTGGGCATCGCGCAGACCGGGTCCGGAAAGACGCTGGCGTACACGCTGCCCGCCGTGGTGCACATTAACCACCAGGCGCAGATACAGCAGGGCGAAGGTGGGTTTGGGTTTCTGAAGGTTCGAGTTTGAGCCGTTGAAAACTTGGAAAAGTATTGATTTGAATTCTTGACGAGTTGGAAAAGTATTGATTTGAGTCCTTTAAAACTTGAAAGATTATTTATTTGAGTTCTAAAAACATTGAAAAGTATTAGGAGTCTCTGAAAGTTCTAGTTTGAGTCCTTGAAAATCATGAATTTGAGTCCTGGACTCGAAAAACTATTAAATTGAGTCCTGAAAACTTGGGAAAGTATTGGAAGTTCTAGTTCGAGTCCTGGAAAATCATGAATTTGAGTCCTTGAAAACATGGAACAATATTAATTTGAGTCCTGAAAACTTGGAAAAGTATTAATATGAGTCCTAAGAACTTGGAAACGTATTTATTTGAGTCCTAAAAACTTTGGAAAGTTTTATGAGTCTCTGAAAGTTCTAGTTTGAGTCCTTGAAAATTTGGAAAAGCATTAATTTGGGTCATTGAAAACTTGGAAAACTATTAATTTGAGTCCTGAAAACATGGAAAAGTATTAGGAGTCTCTGAAAGTTCTAGTTTGAATCCTTGAGAACTTGGAAAATCATGAATTTGAGTCCTTGAAAACATGAAAAAGTACTTGGAGTCTCGTGAAAGTTCTGGTTTGAGTCCTTGAAAACCTGGAAAATTATTGATTTGGGTCGTTGAAAACTTGAAAAATATTAATTCGAGTCCTGACAACTTGGAGTCTTTAAAAGTTCTGGTTTGAGTCCTTGAAAACCTGGAAAAGTACTTGAAGTCTCGTGAATGTTCTGGTTTGAGTCCTTGAAAACCTATAAAAGCATCAATTTGGGTCCTTGAAAACTTGGAAAATTATTAATTTGAGTCCCAAGAACTTGGAAACTTATTTATTCGAGTCCTAAAAACTTAGAAAAGTATTTAGAGTCTGAAAGTTCTAGTTTGAGTCCTTGAAAATCTGGAAAAGCATTAATTTGGGTCATTGAAAACTTGGAAAATTATTAATTTGAGTCCTGAAAACATGGAAAAGTATTAGGAGTCTCTGAAAGTTCTAGTTTGAATCCTTGAGAACTTGGAAAATCATGAATTTGAGTCCTAGAAAACATGAAAAAGTACTTGGAGTCTCGTGAAAGTTCTGGTTTGAGTCCTTGAAAACCTGGAAAATTATTGATTTGGGTCGTTGAAAACTTGAAAAATATTAATTCGAGTCCTGACAACTTGGAGTCTTTAAAAGTTCTGGTTTGAGTCCTTGAAAACCTGGAAAAGTACTTGAAGTCTCGTGAAAGTTCTGGTTTGAGTCCTTGAAAACCTGGAAAAGCATCAATTTGGGTCCTTGAAAACTTGGAAAATTATTAATTTGAGTCCCAAGAACTTGGAAACTTATTTATTCGAGTCCTAAAAACTTAGAAAAGTATTTAGAGTCTGAAAGTTCTAGTTCGAGTCCTTGAAAATCTGGAAAAGCATTAATTTGGGTCATTGAAAACTTGGAAAATTATTAATTTGAGTCCTGAAAACATGGAAAAGTATTAGGAGTCTCTGAAAGTTCTAGTTTGAATCCTTGAGAACTTGGAAAATCATGAATTTGAGTCCTAGAAAACATGAAAAAGTACTTGGAGTCTCGTGAAAGTTCTGGTTTGAGTCCTTGAAAACCTGGAAAATTATTGATTTGGGTCGTTGAAAACTTGAAAAATATTAATTCGAGTCCTGACAACTTGGAGTCTTTAAAAGTTCTGGTTTGAGTCCTTGAAAACCTGGAAAAGTACTTGAAGTCTCGTGAAAGTTCTGGTTTGAGTCCTTGAAAACCTGGAAAAGCATCAATTTGGGTCCTTGAAAACTTGGAAAATTATTAATTTGAGTCCCAAGAACTTGGAAACTTATTTATTCGAGTCCTAAAAACTTAGAAAAGTATTTAGAGTCTGAAAGTTCTAGTTTGAGTCCTTGAAAATCTGGAAAAGCATTAATTTGGGTCATTGAAAACTTGGAAAATTATTAATTTGAGTCCTGAAAACATGGAAAAGTATTAGGAGTCTCTGAAAGTTCTAGTTTGAATCCTCGAGAACTTGGAAAATCATGAATTTGAGTCCTAGAAAACATGAAAAAGTACTTGGAGTCTCGTGAAAGTTCTGGTTTGAGTCCTTGAAAACCTGGAAAATTATTGATTTGGGTCGTTGAAAACTTGAAAAATATTAATTCGAGTCCTGACAACTTGGAGTCTTTAAAAGTTCTGGTTTGAGTCCTTGAAAACCTGGAAAAGTACTTGAAGTCTCGTGAATGTTCTGGTTTGAGTCCTTGAAAACCTATAAAAGCATCAATTTGGGTCCTTGAAAACTTGGAAAATTATTAATTTGAGTCCCAAGAACTTGGAAACTTATTTATTCGAGTCCTAAAAACTTAGAAAAGTATTTAGAGTCTGAAAGTTCTAGTTTGAGTCCTTGAAAATCTGGAAAAGCATTAATTTGGGTCATTGAAAACTTGGAAAATTATTAATTTGAGTCCTGAAAACATGGAAAAGTATTAGGAGTCTCTGAAAGTTCTAGTTTGAATCCTTGAGAACTTGGAAAATCATGAATTTGAGTCCTAGAAAACATGAAAAAGTACTTGGAGTCTCGTGAAAGTTCTGGTTTGAGTCCTTGAAAACCTGGAAAATTATTGATTTGGGTCGTTGAAAACTTGAAAAATATTAATTCGAGTCCTGACAACTTGGAGTCTTTAAAAGTTCTGGTTTGAGTCCTTGAAAACCTGGAAAAGTACTTGAAGTCTCGTGAAAGTTCTGGTTTGAGTCCTTGAAAACCTGGAAAAGCATCAATTTGGGTCCTTGAAAACTTGGAAAATTATTAATTTGAGTCCCAAGAACTTGGAAACTTATTTATTCGAGTCCTAAAAACTTAGAAAAGTATTTAGAGTCTGAAAGTTCTAGTTCGAGTCCTTGAAAATCTGGAAAAGCATTAATTTGGGTCATTGAAAACTTGGAAAATTATTAATTTGAGTCCTGAAAACATGGAAAAGTATTAGGAGTCTCTGAAAGTTCTAGTTTGAATCCTTGAGAACTTGGAAAATCATGAATTTGAGTCCTAGAAAACATGAAAAAGTACTTGGAGTCTCGTGAAAGTTCTGGTTTGAGTCCTTGAAAACCTGGAAAATTATTGATTTGGGTCGTTGAAAACTTGAAAAATATTAATTCGAGTCCTGACAACTTGGAGTCTTTAAAAGTTCTGGTTTGAGTCCTTGAAAACCTGGAAAAGTACTTGAAGTCTCGTGAAAGTTCTGGTTTGAGTCCTTGAAAACCTGGAAAAGCATCAATTTGGGTCCTTGAAAACTTGGAAAATTATTAATTTGAGTCCCAAGAACTTGGAAACTTATTTATTCGAGTCCTAAAAACTTAGAAAAGTATTTAGAGTCTGAAAGTTCTAGTTTGAGTCCTTGAAAATCTGGAAAAGCATTAATTTGGGTCATTGAAAACTTGGAAAATTATTAATTTGAGTCCTGAAAACATGGAAAAGTATTAGGAGTCTCTGAAAGTTCTAGTTTGAATCCTCGAGAACTTGGAAAATCTTGAATTTGAGTCCTTGAAAATATGGAAAAGTACTTGGAGTCTCGTGAAAGTTCTGGTTTGAGTCCTTGAAAACCTGGAAAATTATTAATTTGGGTCCTTGAAAACTTGAAAAATATTAATTCTAGTCCTGACAACTTGGAGTCTCTGAAAGTTCTGGTTTGAGTCCTTGAAAACCTGGAAAAGCATTAATTTGGGTCCTTGAAAACTTTGAAGAGTATTAATTTGAGTCCTGATACCTTGGAAAAGTACTAGTCTCTAAAAGTTCCAGTTGGAGTCTTTGAAAACCTGGAAAAGTATTTATGAAAAAGTCGGGAAAATTTTTATGTTCAAATCCTTGAAAGTCTTTAGTTTGAGTCCTGGAAAAGTATTAATTTGAGTCCTAAAGCTTGGAAAAGTATTTATTTAAGTCCTAAAAATATGAAAAAGTCGGGGAATTTGAAAGTGGACCTCAAATGTTATTGTATTCTATGTTCAAATCCTTGAAAGTCTTGAGTTTGAGTCCTGGAAAAGTATTAATTTGAGCTCTAAAACTTGGAAAAGTATTTATTTGAGTCCTACAATGAATCCTTCAAAGTCTTGAGTTTGAAACCTTGAAAACCTGGAAAAGTCTGAATTTGAATCCTAAACACTCTATAAAGTCTGGGATATTTGATGTTCAAGCCCCTGAAAGTTTGAGTTCAAGTCCTGGAAAACTAGGAAAAATCAGAATTTGACAAACTTGAAAATTATGAGAATCTCCTTGAATGTCTATGATTTTGAATCCCATAACCCCAAAAAAGTCGGAAGCTTCCTTCAACGCCATCCGAAAAAAAGAAAGCCTCACGCTCAATTCCCCTCAGGCCCGATCGCCCTCATCCTCGCCCCAACTCGAGAGCTCGCCCAGCAGATCCAGAAGATCGCCAACGACTTTGGCAGATCGACACGCATCCGCAACACGTGCGTCTTCGGGGGCGCCCCCAAGGGGCCCCAGGCGCGCGACCTCGAACGAGGCGTCGAGATTTGCATCGCGACGCCCGGCCGGCTGATCGATTTCCTCGAGAAGGGCACCACCAACCTGGAGAGGTGCACCTACCTGGTGCTCGACGAGGCCGACAGGATGTTGGATATGGGCTTTGAGCCGCAGATCAGGAAGATTTTGGGCCAGGTGCGGCCCGACAGGCAGACGTTGATGTGGTCGGCGACGTGGCCCAAGGAGGTGAAGAAGTTGGCGGCGGACTTTCTGAAGAGCCCGGTGCAGCTGAACGTCGGCTCGATGAATCTGTCGGCCAACAACAACATTGTGCAGATTGTGGATGTGTGCCAGGAGCACGAGAAGGAGTTCAAGTGAGTTGGGTTATTGTTTTTTTCAACAAAATTTCGTTAAATTGTTTGTGAAATTGATGGAACTTGCAGAAACTTGTTTTCGTTCTAGGATCTGTCAATTCAAATTAAAAAAAAATTACTATAATGTTTTTCCTCATCTCATGGTGGATTTATAAACTCAACTAAACTAAGAATTAAATTAACAACCAAGAATTAAGAAAGATGAATACAGGAAAATCCCATAGATGTTTTATAAACATTCATCTGTCATTTAAATTAATAATTAACAACTAAGAAGATGGTCATCTTTGATATTTTCAACTAAGAAATAACAATTATGAATTCAACGCATGCGCATAAGACATATTTGAACACAGAACCATTTCTTCGCTCTGAAATTCAGGCACAGAACAATAAAAAAACCTAATTCTTGAATGATGTTTATAAACACCTTCTTAGTTGATGTAGTTGTTAATTATTAATTGTTAATGGAATTCTTAGTTTAGTTGAGTTTATAAATTCACCATCATGAAACATCAATTATAATTTGAAATGTGTCATTTGTAATTCAAATTATTCAATTAGTTTCCATAAAAATCGCTTGTAATTCAGAATAACGAAGAGAAACTTTTATTAAAATTTAAATTAAATCAGAAATTTTCAGAAAACCCACTTTTTGACACTTTAAATTTAAAATAAAATTGTAATTTATGTAAATCTCATGAAACTTCAATTATAATTTAAGGTATGTAGTTTGTAATTTAAATCAGTCAATTGACTAGTTCAGCCAGCGTTGAGGAAAAAAAAACAATTTGTCTGCCCTAGTGTTGTCTTTGTCATCAAGAATGCAACTTAAAATGATGAAAATGTTATTATTGGGATGTGAAAAAAGGAGAAAATACTACAAGAAAAACAAACCAATTATATATACAGGTTATATGAGTCTTCTTCTTTTTTAGTCCCAATTATGATATTTTCATTATTTTAAGTTGCAATCTTGATGACAAAGACAACACTAGGGCAGACATATTTTTTCTCAACGCTGGCTGAATTTGTCAATAATTGGTTTTCATAGAAATTGATTGTAATTCAGTAAAATGACAAGAAACATTAATTATTATCATTAACTATAATCTGAAATGGGTTTGTAATTTAAAATTAGTTTATTTGGTATTCAAAAGAATCTCCTGAAAAATCCGAAAAATCAATTTTAGTCATCCTAAATTATAAAATTGAATGCATCTTCTGTAATTGAAAATTCTGAGAAAATTTGATAATTCGGAAAAATGTCTTGTAATACCAATTTCAAATGCAGCTATTAATTCTGAAATACTAATTGTAACTCATGAAATTATTAATTATAATTTTAAATTACCGAATTGACTGAAAATTTCAATAAGGATTTTTTTTTCTGAGTAGTGCATTAGGAAACATTATTTTCCATTTGAACTAATTTAATTTTATATCAAAATTGACATTTATAAACCTGTTTTGTTTTTCATATCAGTGAATTGAAACTCTGGAAACATTTGATTATAATTTTAATGAACTAATAATTTCAATGTAAAATTTTTTGAATGTGAATTGTTTCATAAATATTTATTGATGGTTTCTGAAACACAACTGAAGTTTACTGAGTTTGAATTGATTGATCTGTATAACAAAATATTTTGAGGACACATGATAGTTTTTGTTTATAGAATCACAATTAATGGTCTTCAATTGACAATTAAGCTTTCTGAAGTAAAATATGATAGGTGTTTTTTCTGAATGTTCCAATAATTGATATTTCATTGATTGAAAATTCCGTGTCTGAAATAAAAACACTGCCGAGGTTACTCTGTGCACCATAAAAATGTTTTTCCATCTCAATTCCCAGACTCGCAACACTGTCCATTTTCCGAATCTCAAATATATTTTTTTTTTACTAAGCACGATGAGACCGCCGGATGACAATCCCTCTGATTATTCCCTCTTCCAGGCTGAGCACGCTCCTGCAAGAAATCAACGCGACACCCGACCCCAGCTCGAAAATCATCATCTTCGTGGAGACCAAGAAGAAGGTGGAGGGCATCACCAGCCACATCCGGCGCACCGGCTGGCCGGCGCTCTCGATGCACGGCGATAAATCTCAGCAGGAGCGCGACTACGTGCTCAGGGAGTTCCGCAGCGGCAAGTCATCGATCTTGGTGGCCACCGACGTGGCCGCCAGGGGATTGGGTGAGTTGTCGCCCGCCCCCCAGGCGGTGGGAGGGTGAGACGAGACGATCGGTTTGTTTTGGAATTGTGCCATGGTTGGTTCATTGTGATTGTCGCATTGGCTCGGCCTTCTGTCGGGTTTTCAGTTGTCTTTGAGCGAGAGGAAACTGATTCTGACCAGAATTGAAAATTATCATGGCGGATTTTGACATTTGACAGATTTAGGGGAAAAGTTTGACAGTTGACGGAATTGAATCAAAATAAGAACAAATCCAAATTCCAGAAGTGTTAAGTTTTTCCATAAATCTGACAAATGTCAAAATCCGCCATGATAACTCTCTATTCTGTGAAGGTTCAATTCGTTGGCGGCATAGTAGCATTTTGATGGGATTTCAGACTGGTGATTTTTTTTTGCGTGTTTTGTTTGATGCCAAAGTTTGGATGTTTTGCTGTTTGGAATATAATTATGTATCTTTTTCAAAGGGTTTCATGTGAATTTACAAGCTGGTTGAGTGGGGGCAACTAGTTTTTGCTTGAAAAAAATATTTATATTGAGGAAAAACATAATTTCAAAGGGTTTTTCCAATGATATGTTGAGAATGCACAGTGAAAAGTGAAGCGTTTTTAACGATTTTAGTTTTCCAAATCTATCTTTAAATTTACCAACAATGCGTTCGAAATTTCTGAGTGGGATCTTTTTTCACTATTTTATGGCAACTAATTTTTGTATGAAAAAATATTTATATTGAGAAAAAAAAGACATTCATGGTGTTTTTCCAATGATATGTTGAAAATGCACAGTGAAAAGTGAAGCGTTTTTAACAATTTTAGTTTTCCAAAGATATCTTTCAATTTACCAAAAATGCGTTCGAGATTTCAGAGTGGGATCTCTTCACTATTTTATGGCAACTAGTTTTTGCATGAACAAATATTTATATTGAGAAAAAAGAGACTTCATAGTGTTTTTCCAATGATATGTTGAGAATGCACATTGAAAAGTGAAGCGTTTTTAACGATTTTAGTTTTCCGATGATATTTTTTAATTTACCAAAAATATGTAGAAAATTTCATAGTGGGATCTTAATTTTTGATCTTTTTTCATTACTTTATAGCAACCAGCTCTTGCATAAAAAATATTAGTATTAGGAAAAACAGAAATTCATAGTGTTTTTCCAATGATATATTGAAAATGCACAGTAAGGTGCGTTGTTTTTTAATTTACTAAAAATGTGTTGAAAATTTTCCCACTATTTCATGGTTTTGTATATTTTCCAGCTTTCATCTCCTAAGATAATTATACTGTGCATCCCAATTTTGGATACTGATTTAAAAATTTCGTGAAATTTTCAAGTTTCGCTTTATTCCGAAAATATGAGTTGAAGTCGTCCCTATTACTTATTATTAAATAATTCGAGGAAATATTTTTCACATGGCTATCTCAAGAATAATTTTTTCTTTGAATTTGATGTATTTAGGTAATTTTTCGAACTACTTCCATTTCATGATGATTCCCCAAGTGAAGAAAGTTACATAAAAAAATAATGGTTTTCTCCAGCTTCAATTCATAATTTTACAATCAACATTTTTCAAAACTATCAAGTTGTCAATCATCAACGTAAAGTTCAAAATGATTCCAAGAGAACTTCAGGGACGCTGGAAAACCGAGTTGATTTAAATTATTAATGGCCAAAACACTCATTTGATATCAAATTGAAACCTTTAAGCAAATAATTATCCACAAAAATTCACCCCTACCTACTGAACGCAAATTTTGAAATGTGTTCAAATATGTTTATTAATCAGTCTGGGCGCCCTATTTTCTTTTTCAGAGGCACAAGCAGGATTGCCGTTTTTGCGAGATCGCAATTCTATTTCTTGCGGGTGCCTCTCTAGGCTGTCTCGCCCTCTACTCGAGGTCGCTTCAGCGAAAGATCCAAGACCGATGGAAGATTTGATGTCTTTGTTGAATGAAAAACGTTTCACCCAAAAGTTCCTTGAAAATCCTCCTCCACCTTGGTTTACCTTCAAAAACTTCCCTTGAACTTTTCCCGACTCCTAGCGGGATGTTTGTAAGTCGGAAAAGGGGTTGTCATTCAAATTTAGGTATTTGTCTTCCTATTGGTCGGTGCTGCGATGTTTGAGTAGACCGGGAAACAGATTAACTGACAAGGTCCACTGAAGCAGGCAGACTTTATTTTTGCTACTATACCTTTTAATCGGATTGATACACATCACAACAACATGGATTTTCCTTTGAAACTGGTTAGTATTTTTAATTATAAGCTGAAAAAAAGTACGGAAACAGAACTTAATCAATTGTTTTTGAGATTTTCTAATTGGAGCTAACCTACTTCGAGAATTTGCTGCAAGAAAATCGGAACTTTCAAAAATCCATATCTGTAATTTTTCACCTAACACTAAGAAACATTCAAGGGTCGGAAAATATCAATATTCATTAATTCAGGGTTTCTGCTAGTTATGGAAAACTAGAAAAATCATGTTTTTGAATTCGAGGATCATGCCCTTGAATACTGGAAAAAGTCTTCTTGTATTTTAGACTTGAAAAGTCGAGAAATGTAACGACTGGCCTTTGAATTCGAGAATCAAGCACCAAACTGCTGGAAAAAGTAATTGTAAATTCGAGATTGTAGACTTGAATTCCTGGAAAATTGACAAGCTCAGCCAGCTTTGAGAGAGAAAAAATATGTCTGCCTTCGTGATATCTTTGTTATGAAGATATCAAGTTGAAATAACGAAAGTGTGATGTAAAATAAGTGGAAGAAATCTAAAGAACATGTTTAAAATGTGTTTGGAATCATTCAACAATTAACCAAAACCTACTACAAGAAAACCAATCAATTATATACAGGTTGAATAATTCTTCTTTTATTTTTGTGTCCCAATCATAACATTTTTATTGTTTAAAGTTGCAATCTTGACATCAAATACAACACTAGGGCAGACATATTTTTTCTCTCTCAGAGCTGGCTGAACTTGTCAATTCTTAGATGTCGATTTGGGCCTGAAAAATTGGCTGAAAATATTTTCTTCCGATTGTAGCTGCAGCAAATTCTCTGAAAAAATGACGAACCAAAGAAATCTTGCCAAGAATGCATCATGTTATTTTTTACTGGACTTTTCCACCACTGTTCTTGAACATTAAAATCGTAAAATGGTCTTGAAGACACTTGAGATTTCTTTGGTTCGTCTTGCCGGAAACCATATTTTTGACACTTCTTTTTGCCGCTGTAGATGTGGACGGTATAAAATACGTAGTGAACTACGACTATCCCCACTCTTCGGAGGACTACGTCCACAGAATTGGCAGGACTGGACGGTCCGACAACATTGGAACATCCTACGCCTTTTTCACCCCCTCAAACTTCAAACAGGCCAAGGATTTGGTCTCTGTTCTCACCGAATCAAATCAGGTGAGATTTTAGTTTTTTTTTTTGTCGTTGAACCCTTCCAATTTGGCATGCCTTCGCCTAGAATCTCGGCTGAGCATGAGTGCTTTTGGAAGGGAGATCAATTATTGGGAAATTATGCCTTCGGTGTCCACACTTTTCTTGTCTGGATCCCATCCTCAGCTTTCCCAACATTTATTATTTACAAGAAGAAATGTTTGTCTTTATGTTTTCCCTGGAAGACATTCTAATGTGATTTTCTTTTCAGGCCATCAACCCTAAACTCACCGAAATCGCAAATAGGAGTGGCGGTTTTGGCAACAAAATGAGTCGGTGGGGCAACAATTTCAACAAGGGGGGCTACGGAGGCAACAATTCGGGGCCGAAGTTCCAGAAGTTCGGTGCATCGCGAGGGGGTTTCGGTGGCGACTTCAAGACTGGTAATTATTTTTCTTATTCGGTGGTTTTTTGGGGGTTTCCGAATTGGATTTGGAAACGGAACAAATTGACAAGTTCAGCCAGCGGGAGAGAAAATAGGGTCTGCCCTAGTGTTGTCTTTGTCATCAAGATTGCAACTGAAAGTAACGAAAATGTTATGATTGTGACTTAAAAAAAGATAAGAAGACTAATGAAACAATTAGAAAGTGTTTGGAATTATTCAGCCATCATAAGCTAACAAAGTATTATAAATAATCGGAATGAAGAAAACAAATTACAAGAATAACAAACCAATCATAATGCAGATTATATAAGTATTCTTCTTTTTTACGTCCCAATCATAACATTTTAATTATTTAAAATCGCAATCTTGACGACAAAGACAACACTAGGGCAGATATGTTTTTTCTCTCTCGATGCTGGCTGAACTTGTCAATTGAATAGCCCTTCCAATTTGGCATGCCTTCGCCTAGAATCTCGGCTGAGCATGAGTGCTTTTGGAAGGGAGATCAATTATTGGGAAATTATGCCTTCGGTGTCCACACTTTTTTTGTCTGGATCCCATCCTCAGCTTTCCCAACATTTATTTTCTCACTAAAAGTTGAATCAAGTGTTCATCCAGTAATGAATATTCAGGGTATATCTAGAATCTTACATCCACTGGACGTCCATATTAGTTGAAATAGATGAATTGACCATATCTTGGTACTAATCTGTCATGATTGTCAACTGTCATTAATGTTAACTATCAATTAATTCGATAGTTTCCAATACCTGGGTTTATAAAAAATGATCATAAATATGAAATAACTAAACATTTATAATATGAATAGAAAAATATTAATGACTTGGTGGTCTTATCTGAACTCATTCACAACTGACATTTATGACTATTGACGTTGATGACAGATTCTTGCCAACCTAAGAATGCTCAAAATGCTGCCACTGAAATCTTATTGATATGGTCAATTTACAAGTTCAGCCAGCGTTGAGAGAGGAAAAATATGTCTGCCCTAGTGTTGTCTTTGTCATCAAGATTGCAACTTAAAACAACAATTATTGTAAGCTTACAATGCTCCCAAAATATTCGAAATAGTCGGAATAACGAAAATACTACAAGAAAAACAAACAATAAGTCTTCTTCTCTTTTAGTCCTAATCATAGCATTTTCATCATTTTAAGTTGCAATCTTGATGACAAAGACAATAATAGGGCAAACATATTATTTCTCTCTCAGCGCTGGCTGAACTTGTCAATCTGAGAGGTCTGAAATGCTTCATGTTTTTTTTTCTCTTGTTCCAGGTTATTGAGCTGAGAACTTCAAGTGTTAAGTATAACGGACTATTATGATTTTCCATTCAGTATTCACGTTCTGTGTGCATTTAGCTGTTCACTTTTTTATATTTTTGACTGATATTATTTTTGGATCTTGAGTATGATTTGATTATACTGACCCAAGAAACCTAGGAAATTTAGATAGGTTTCCACTGACGTCGCAACTTTACATCTTCTAGAAGTGGAACTTTGTGTATGATGTGTTTAGTTGAATTTCTGTTATATCTGTGATAGAAATATGACTATTTATTTATCCCAAGAAAGGGTGTTATGACTGTAGACAGTTGAAAAAAAAAATGAAATAAAGGACAAATATCTTGGGCAACTATTTTTTTTTATTCTACCCGCCCAAAGGAAACTAACCACTACTACCTTTCCTTTTATTGCTTTCAATTAGCATAGGAACTAATATATGATTAATTTCATCAACATTTTCCTTTACCTTCAAACGAAAGATGAGACTATTCTCGAAACATGTCTAGATTTTCAATTCATGAAGCAATAAAGTGCAACCATTTTTTGTTGAACGCAAACAGGGTTATATTTTAGTTCGAGGTTTTCGGCCAATTAGAAACAACAACTTTCAATAGAGCGTTTTTATACAGTGTTTCTCCTAAAACTGAATAGATCGAATTGGGGATCAAGAAACGTAAATATGTTCGATTTGAGTTAGAATAAAATAATTACTAACAATCATGATCATCCAACTGAGGATTTATTGCCCCTAGGAAGGGTAACTCACAGACCACCTACGAAGCACGTGGTGGTCGAGGATTTGATATACAATTCAAAAAATGATATATCCCCACCTGAATAGATCGACCAGGCCACAAATTCGAAGTGTTTTCAAAAACCCGCAGATTCGATTCCAATTTTTCAGAAAAAATATGGAGATGCCTCAGCGCTCACCTAGATTCTCACGTTTTTTATCTCAATAAAAATGCCATTTAAAAAACCCAAATATTGCGCAGACCATTATTTCCTCAACACGATTATTACCCCTATGTAATATACAACCCAACATTGTTGGAAGTGGTGTACGGGTTGCCTAGGTACTAAGTAACGCATCATGGCTTCTAAATCAATAAAAGCATTGTATGGCAGAGCAGAGCGCTGCATTAAATCCAACAATGGCCGCGCACGCTTTGGTCACAAATCGCTAGAGGGCGCCAGGTAATACAAACGATTCTAATTGGTCGCGTTACAGTTGACTATTTAAGTAGCAAGAATTACCCTTGTTTATTGAAACTAATCAAAGGATATTACCAATATAAGCGGATTCACCACTACACTTTCCTACTTTTCCCAAACAATGAAGTTATTAATTAAATTATTATTTGTTTTATTTCTCTCTCGGTCTGACTGACTTGGCAGTAGAAGTGGTATATTGTGAATTCTGTAAAAACATTATAAACTCACGTAAAATATATGGCTTGCGTTCTATAAATGATAAACAATCAATGATTAGCGCCCTTATAAATATTTTGATTTATAAAATCCTATGCAAATTTAAAAACCAATAACGATACTCGGTATATTAAAGTCGCCTCTCTTCGACTTGGGTATAATTGATTCATACTCATAAAAAGCAGTAATAAAAACATATAGTTCTTTGTATTGCAATGATTCATATCGATATCGTGGACACTCATATGCAACTTATATAACTGTTCTTGAACCATATCGATAAGCTAGGATGATTTAGTTAGTATGTTCGCGATGCTTGAACACTTCGATTGTTCAGCAAATGATGATGATATATATCCGCCGGTTTCATCCATCATTGTCGTTGACGGTATCCTAATCGTTCTAAGACATAGGAAGTGCGGTCTCCTTTATCCAATTTACTATTGTGAATGTGTGAATAAGTGCGGATTATTTGGTTACCGTGTGTACTCTCTGCGGTTTATTCGGTTACCGCGTGTGCAGTGTACTAAAATGTGAGGTGCCAAAGGATAGCGGCATCATCATGGCATGGAGTTCCAGAAAAAAAAAATCCCCAAGACCAGTTGCCGGTGGTTTTTTTTTGTAAATCACTACTCGAAAGCAGGGGTGGATTGAAGAATTGTTTCCCGAGGGTGAGTGAATTTTTATTTTGCATGCAATTGTTCCGGACGAGGCAATCCTGGATATTTTGGAATACCGAGCTGGGGGTGGTAGGACCCTGATCTGCCACCCCTAGCTAACTCTCGGGGCCTCCTCTCGAGGCCTCCTCTCGGGGCCTCCTCTCGAGGCCCCCCTCGGGGCCCCCTCTCGAGGCCTCCTCTCGAGGCCTCCTTACGAGGCCCCCTCTCGGGGCCTCCTCTCGGGGCCTCCTCTCGGGGCCTCCTCTCGAGGCCTCCTCTCGAGGCCCCCTCTCGGGGCCTCCTCTAGGGGCTCCCCTCGGTGCCCCCTACTTCCTGCCCTGCTAGATCGCCAAACGATAACTAATTACGAAGGTGAGTGAACAACGATTTCGCCAATCTCAAATCCTGTGAATCTATTTGAAACAATACATTTTTGTAACTTGGTTATATAATGATTCTTTCTTTTATTCATTCAATATTCATGTGAAAAATAAACCAAAGTAGAAATCAGTCAAATTCATATAGAGGCCCCTAAAATGTGTTCAGAACCACGCAATAGACTGATGAAGGGTCCAACAAAAACTACTTTAATTTGAAACTGACCCATAAGGACTCGTTTTTATTGTTGTTATTTAATAATTTTTTTCAGCATTTTCATAAATCGCAATCGTTACGATAAGTTAGGTGAAAAAAAACTGACATCTGAATCATGTAAAAACTTAACTTTTTTGATACTCTCAAATGGAAATTATACCTATTGAATGATTTCTCTGACCATGCAAACCACCTTTTCAAAGAAAAACTCCAACATTTTTGCTACTTAAAGTTAACGTAATAGACTTGGTAATAGATTGAAGAAAAAATCGTAACTTTTTGAAATCAAACTTATTTTCCTTTATTGATGGGCTAGTAGGTAACAAGTGGAGTCATACACGTACTTTGTTTCTCATCAACGGTCATCCGCTACTCTCTTTGTTATAGGTTTGGTGGAATAGAAAAATGTTAGGTTGAACCGTTGATTGATGTATTGTTTGACAAGCGAAATTTGCGTTTGCGTGTCGATTATAGCGTAGCATAGTACACGAAATTCGCGAGTCAAAAACAAAGTCACTTTTGATTCAAATGAAACATGCTATGTTTTCTGGCGGTTTTCTGCAAACAAAAGAATGGATACCTATCTAATTGATAAAATAATCTGACATTAGCCCATTTTGTGGGAAGAGGCCAACAAGACAAAAAAAGCATAAAAACGAGTTTTCTTTTTCATTTGACTTTGACATTTAGTATTTTTTGCTGTAGATAAGTCTGGAATATTCAATTCTCAACATCAATATCACGAACTGATTAAACTTTATTAAATTTGTTGTTTATTTTTGATGATCGAAAATAATAATCATATACCGAATGCTACTCTATATATATAAACTTGCCACTAATTTCATTGGTTTCAAAATAAATTATGATAGTCAGTAGGTTGATTAGTTTACTGATGTTCAGAACAATCTCATATCCAGATTCAGTGAAAGATATACAACTCGTCACTGTTTTCATTATAATTTCAAAATGAATTATGATAAAGTCAGCAGGTTGATTTATTTACTGTTGTTCGGGACATTCACATATCCATATTCAGTATTTATTCAAATTGCCACTGTTTTCATTGATTTCAAAATAAATTAAGATAGTCAGCAGGTTGATTTATTTACTGCTGCTAAGGGCATTTACATATCCATATTCAGTAGTTATTCAAATTGCCTCTGTTTTCATTGATTTCAAAATAAATTAAGATAGTCAGCAGGTTGATTAATTTACTGCTGTTCGTTCAGAACATTCTCATATCCAGATTCAGTAAGATATACAACTCGTCATTGTTTTCATTATAATTTCAAAATGAATTATGATAGAGTCAGCAGGTTGATTTATTTACTGCTGCTAAGGGCATTCACATATCCATGTTCAGTAGTTATTCAAATTGCCAATGTTTTCATTGATTTCAAAATAAATTAAGATAGTCAGCAGGTTGATTAGTTTACTGCTGTTCGTTTCATTATAATTTCAAAATGAATTATGATAGATTTAGCAGGTTGATTTATTTACTGCTGTTCAGGGCATTCACATATCCATATTCAGTAGTTATTCAAATTGCCACTGTTTTCATTGATTTCAAAATAAATTAAATTAGCCAGCAGGTTGATTCGTTTACTGCTGTTCAGAACATTCTCATATCGAGATTTAGTAAGATGTACAACTCGCCACTGTTTTCATTATAATTTCAAAATGAATTATGATAGAGTCAGCAGGTTGATTTACTTACTGCTGCTCAGGGCATTCACATATCCATATTCAGTAGTTATTCAAATTGCCACTGTTTTCATTGATTTCAAAATAAATTAAAATAGCCAGCAGGTTGATTCATTTACTGCTGTTCAGAACATTCTCATATCGAGATTTAGTAAGATGTACAACTCGTCACTGTTTTCATTATAATTTCAAAATGAATTATGATAGAGTCAGCAGGTTGATTTACTTACTGCTGCTCAGGGCATTCACATATCCATATTCAGTAGTTATTCAAATTGCCACTGTTTTCATTGATTTCAAAATAAATTAAATTAGCCAGCAGGTTGATTCGTTTACTGCTGTTCAGAACATTCTCATATCGAGATTTAGTAAGATGTACAACTCGTCACTGTTTTCATTATAATTTCAAAATGAATTATGATAGAGTCAGCAGGTTGATTTACTTACTGCTGCTCAGGGCATTCACATATCCATATTCAGTTGTTATTCAAATTGCCACTGTTTTCATTGATTTCAAAATAAATTAAGATAGTCAGCAGGTTGATTAATTTATTGCTGTTCGTTCAAAACATTCTCATATCCAGATTCAGTAAGATATACAACTCGTCACTGTTTTCATTATAATTTGAAAATGAATTATGATAGAGTCAGCAGGTTGATTTACTTACTGCTGCTCAGGGCATTCACATATCCATATTCAGTAGTTATTCAAATTGCCACTGTTTTCATTGATTTCAAAATAAATTAAAATAGCCAGCAGGTTGATTCGTTTACTGCTGTTCAGAACATTCTCATATCGAGATTTAGTAAGATGTACAACTCGTCACTGTTTTCATTATAATTTCAAAATGAATTATGATAGAGTCAGCAGGTTGATTTACTTACTGCTGCTGAGGGCATTCACATATCCATATTCAGTAGTTATTCAAATTGCCACTGTTTTCATTGATTTCAAAATAAATTAAAATAGCCAGCAGGTTGATTCGTTTACTGCTGTTCAGAACATTCTCATATCGAGATTTAGTAAGATGTACAACTCGTCACTGTTTTCATTATAATTTCAAAATGAATTAGTATAGAGTCAGCAGGTTGATTAACTTACTGCTGCTCAGGGCATTCACATATCCATATTCAGTAGTTATTCAAATTGCCACTGTTTTCATTGATTTCAAAATAAATTAAATTAGCCAGCAGGTTGATTCGTTTACTGCTGTTCAGAACATTCTCATATCGAGATTTAGTAAGATGTACAACTCGTCACTGTTTTCATTATAATTTCAAAATGAATTATGATAGAGTCAGCAGGTTGATTTACTTACTGCTGCTCAGGGCATTCACATATCCATATTCAGTTGTTATTCAAATTGCCACTGTTTTCATTGATTTCAAAATAAATTAAGATAGTCAGCAGGTTGATTAATTTATTGCTGTTCGTTCAAAACATTCTCATATCCAGATTCAGTAAGATATACAACTCGTCACTGTTTTCATTATAATTTGAAAATGAATTATGATAGAGTCAGCAGGTTGATTTACTTACTGCTGCTCAGGGCATTCACATATCCATATTCAGTAGTTATTCAAATTGCCACTGTTTTCATTGATTTCGAAATATATTCAATTAGTTAGCAGGTTGATTCGTTTACTGCTGTTCAGAACATTCTCATATCGATATTTAGTAAGATGTACAACTCGTCACTGTTTTCATTATAATTTCAAAATGAATTATGATAGAGTCAGCAGGTTGATTTACTTACTGCTGCTCAGGGCATTCACATATCCATATTCAGTAGTTATTCAAATTGCCACTGTTTTCATTGATTTCAAAATAAATCAAAATAGCCAGCAGGTTGATTCGTTTACTGCTGTTCAGAATATTCTCATATCAAGATTTAGTAAGATGTACAACTCGTCACTGTTTTCATTATAATTTCAAAATGAAATATGATAGAGTCAGCAGGTTGATTTACTTACTGCTGCTCAGGGCATTCACATATCCATATTCAGTAGTTATTCAAATTGCCACTGTTTTCATTGATTTCAAAATAAATTAAGATAGTCAGCAGGTTGATTAATTTATTGCTGTTCGTTCAGAACATTCTCATATCCAGATTCAGTAAGATATACAACTCGTCACTGTTTTCATTATAATTTCAAAATGAATTATGATAGAGTCAGCAGGTTGATTTACTTACTGCTGCTCAGGGCATTCACATATCCATATTCAGTAGTTATTCAAAATGCCACTGTTTTCATTGATTTCAAAATAAATTAAAATAGCCAGCAGGTTGATTCGTTTACTGCTGTTCGTTCAGAACATTCTCATATCGAGATTTAGTAAGATGTACAACTCGTCACTGTTTTCATTATAATTTCAAAATGAATTATGATAGAGTCAGCAGGTTGATTTACTTACTGCTGCTCAGGGCATTCACATATCCATATTCAGTAGTTATTCAAATTGCCACTGTTTTCATTGATTTCAAAATAAATTAAGATAGTCAGCAGGTTGATTAATTTATTGCTGTTCGTTCAGAACATTCTCATATCCAGATTCAGTAAGATATACAACTCGTCACTGTTTTCATTATAATTTCAAAATGAATTATGATAGAGTCAGCAGGTTGATTTACTTACTGCTGCTCAGGGCATTCACATATCCATATTCAGTAGTTATTCAAATTGCCACTGTTTTCATTGATTTCAAAATAAATTAAATTAGCCAGCAGGTTGATTCGTTTACTGCTGTTCGTTCAGAACATTCTCATATCGAGATTTAGTAAGATGTACAACTCGTCACTGTTTTCATTATAATTTCAAAATGAATTATGATAGAGTCAGCAGGTTGATTTACTTACTGCTGCTCAGGGCATTCACATATCCATATTCAGTAGTTATTCAAATTGCCACTGTTTTCATTGATTTCAAAATAAATCAAAATAGTCAGCAGGTTGATTCGTTTACTGCTGTTCAGAACATTCTTATATCGAGATTTAGTAAGATGTACAACTCGTCACTGTTTTCATTATAATTTCAAAATGAATTATGATAGAGTCAGCAGGTTGATTTACTTACTGCTGCTCAGGGCATTCACATATCCATATTCAGTAGTTATTCAAATTGCCACTGTTTTCATTGATTTCAAAATAAATTAAAATAGCCAGCAGGTTGATTCGTTTACTGCTGTTCAGAACATTCTCATATCGAGATTCAGTAAGATATACAACTCGTCACTGTTTTCATTATAATCTCAAAATGAATTATGATAGAGTCAGCAGGTTGATTTACTTACTGCTGCTCAGGGCATTCACATATCCATATTCAGTAGTTATTCAAATTGCCACTGTTTTCATTGATTTCAAAATAAATTAAAATAGCCAGCAGGTTGATTCGTTTACTGCTGTTCGTTCAGAACATTCTCATATCGAGATTTAGTAAGATGTACAACTCGTCACTGTTTTCATTATAATTTCAAAATGAATTATGATAGAGTCAGCAGGTTGATTTATTTACTGCTGCTAAGGGCATTCGATCATCACATATTCATATTCAGTAGTTATTCAAATTGCCTCTGTTTTCATTGATTTCAAAATATATTAAGATATTCAGCAGGTTGATTAATTTACTGCTGTTCGTTCAGAACATTCTCATATCCAGATTCAGTAAGATATACAACTCGACACTGTTTTCATTATAATTTCGAAATGAATTATGATAGAGTCAGCAGGTTGATTTATTTACTGCTGCTAAGGGCATTCACATATCCATATTCAGTTGTTATTCAAATCGTCTCTGTTTACATTGATTTCAAAATAAAATAAGATAGTCAGCAGGTTGATTAATTCACTGCTGTTAGAACATTCTCATATCCAGATTCAGTAAGATTTACAACTCGTCACTGTTTTCATTATAATTTCAAAATGAATTATGATAGATTAAGCAAGTTGATTTATTTACTGCTGCTAAGGGCATTCACATATCCATATTCAGTAGTTATTCAAATTGCCTCTGTTTTCATTGATTTCAAAATAAATTAAGATAGTCAGCAGGTCGATTAATTTACTGCTGTTCGTTCAGAACATTCTCATATCCTGATTCAGTAAGATATACAACTCGACACTGTTTTCAAATTTCAAAATGAATTATGATAGAGTCAGCAGGTTGATTTATTTACTGCTGCTAAGGGCATTCACATATCCATGTTCAGTAGTTATTCAAATTGCCACTGTTTCATTGATTTCAAAATAAATTAAGATAGTCAGCAGGTTGATTAGTTTACTGCTGTTCGTTTCATTATAATTTCAAAATAAATTATGATAGATTTAGCAAGTTGATTTATTTACTGCTGTTCAGGGCATTCACATATCCATATTCAGTATTTATTCAAATTGACACTGTTTTCATTGATTTCAAAATGAATTAAAAGATAGTCAGCAGGTTGATTAGTTTACTGCTGTTCGTTTCATTATAATTTCAAAATGAATTATGATAGATTAAGCAAGTTGATTTATTTACTGCTGCTAAGGGCATTCACATATCCATGTTCAGTATTTATTCAAATTGACACTGTTTTCATTGATTTCAAAATGAATTAAAAGATAGTCAGCAGGTTGATTAGTTTACTGCTGTTCGTTTCATTATAATTTCAAAATGAATTATGATAGATTAAGCAAGTTGATTTATTTACTGCTGCTAAGGGCATTCACATATCCATGTTCAGTATTTATTCAAATTGCCACAGTTTTCATTGATTTCAAAATAAATTAAATTAGTCAGCAGGTTGATTAGTTTACTGCTGTTCGTTCAGAACATTCTCATATCCAGATTCAGTAAGATATACAACTCGACACTGTTTTCATTATAATTTCAAAATGAATTATGATAGAGTCAGCAGGTTGATTTATTTACTGCTGCTGAGGGCATTCACATATCCATATTCAGTAGTTATTCAAATTGCCACTGTTTTCATTGATTTCAAAATAAATTAAGATAGTCAGCAGGTTGATTAGTTTACTGCTGTTCGTTTCATTATAATTTCAAAATGAATTATGATAGATTTAGCAGGTTGATTTATTTACTGCTGTTCAGGGCATTCACATATCCATATTCAGTATTTATTCAAATTGACACTGTTTTCATTGATTTCAAAATAAATTAAGATAGTCAGCAGGTTGATTAATTTACTGCTGTTCGTTCAGAACATTCTCATATCCAGATTCAGTAAGATATACAACTCGACACTGTTTTCATTATAATTTCAAAATGAATTATGATAGAGTCAGCAGGTTGATTTATTTACTGCTGCTAAGGGCATTCACATATCCATGTTCAGTAGTTATTCAAATTGTCACTGTTTTCATTGATTTCAAAATAAATTAAGATAGTCAGCAGGTTGATTAGTTTACTGCTGTTCGTTTCATTATAATTTCAAAATTAATTATGATAGATTTTGCAGGTTGATTTATTTACTGCTGTTCAGGGCATTCACATATCCATATTCAGTATTTATTCAAATTGACACTGTTTTCATTGATTTCAAAATGAATTAAGATAGTCAGCAGGTTGATTAATTTACTGCTGTTCGTTCAGAACATTCTAATATCCAGATTCAGTAAGATATACAACTCGACACTGTTTTCATTATAATTTCAAAATGAATTATGATAGAGTCAGCAGGTTGATTTATTTACTGCTGTTCAGGGCATTCACATATTCATATTCAGTATTTATTCAAATTGACACTGTTTTCATTGATTTCAAAATGAATTAAGATAGTCAGCAGGTTGATTAGTTTACTGCTGTTCAGAACATTCTCATATCCAGATTCAGTAAGATATACAACTCGTCACTGTTTTCATTATAATTTCGATATGAATTATGATAGAGTCAGCAGGTTGATTTATTTACTGCTGTTCAGGGCATTCATCACATATCCATATTCAGTAGTTATTCAAATTGCCTCTGTTTTCATTGATTTCAAAATAAATTAAGATAGTCAGCAGGTTGATTAATTTACTGCTGTTCGTTCAGAACATTCTCATATCCAGATTCAGTATGATATACAGCTCGACACTGTTTTCATTATAATTTCAAAATGAATTATGATAGAGTCAGCAGGTTGATTTATTTACTGCTGCTAAGGGCATTCACATATCCATATTCAGTTGTTATTCAAATCGTCTCTGTTTACATTGATTTCAAAATAAATTAAGATAGTCAGCAGGTTGATTAATTCACTGCTGTTCAGAACATTCTCATATCCAGATTCAGTAAGATTTACAACTCGTCACTGTTTTCATCATAATTTCAAAATGAATTATGATAGAGTCAGCAGGTTGATTTATTTACTGCTGCTAAGGGCATTCACATATCCATATTCAGTAGTTATTCAAATCGTCTCTGTTTACATTGATTTCAAAATAAATTAAGATAGTCAGCAGGTTGATTAATTCACTGCTGTTCAGAACATTCTCATATCCAGATTCAGTAAGATTTACAACTCGTCACTGTTTTCATTATAATTTCAAAATGAATTATGATAGAGTCAGCAGGTTGATTTATTTACTGCTGCTAAGGGCATTCACATATCCATATTCAGTTTTTATTCAAATCGTCTCTGTTTACATTGATTTCAAAATAAATTAAGATAGTCAGCAGGTTGATTAATTCACTGCTGTTCAGAACATTCTCATATCCAGATTCAGTAAGATTTACAACTCGTCACTGTTTTCATTATAATTTCAAAATGAATTATGAAAGAGTCAGCAGGTTGATTTATTTACTGCTGCTAAGGGCATTCACATATCCATATTCAGTTTTTATTCAAATCGTCTCTGTTTACATTGATTTCAAAATAAATTAAGATAGTCAGCAGGTTGATTAATTTACTGCTGTTCGTTCAGAACATTCTCATATCCAGATTCAGTAAGATATACAACTCGACACTGTTTTCATTATAATTTCAAAATGAATTATGAAAGAGTCAGCAGGTTGATTTATTTACTGCTGCTAAGGGCATTCACATATCCATATTCAGTAGTTATTCAAATTGCCACTGTTTTCATTAATTTCAAAATAAATTAAGATAGTCAGCAGGTTGATCAATTTACTGCTGTTCGTTCAGAACATTCTCATATCCAGATTCAGTAAGATATACAACTCGTCACTGTTTTCATTATAATTTCAAAATAAATTATGATAGAGTCAGCAGGTTGATTCATTTACTGCTGCTAAGGGCATTCACATATCCATGTTCAGTAGTTATTCAAATCGTCTCTGTTTACATTGATTTCAAAATAAATTAAGATAGTCAGCAGGTTGATTAGTTTACTGCTGTTCGTTTCATTATAATTTCGAAATGAATTATGATAGATTTAGCAGGTTGATTTATTTACTGCTGTTCGTTCAGAACACTCTCATATCTAGATTCAGTAAGATATACAACTCGACACTGTTTCCAAATTTCAAAATGAATTATGATAGAGTCAGCAGGTTGATTTATTTACTGCTGCTAAGGGCATTCACATATCCATGTTCAGTAGTTATTCAAATTGCCACTGTTTTCATTGATTTCAAAATAAATTAAGATAGTCAGCAGGTTGATTAATTTACTGCTGTTCGTTCAGAACATTCTCATATCCAGATTCAGTAAGATATACAACTCGTCACTGTTTTCATTATAATTTCAAAATAAATTATGATAGAGTCAGCAGGTTGATTTATTTACTGCTGTTCGTTCAGAACATTCTCATATCCAGATTCAGTAAGATATACAACTCGACACTGTTTTCAAATTTCAAAATGTATTATGATAGAGGCAGCAGGTTGATTTATTTACTGCTGCTAAGGGCATTCACATATCCATGTTCAGTAGTTATTCAAATTGCCACTGTTTTCATTGATTTCAAAATAAATTAAGATAGTCAGCAGGTTGATTCGTTTACTGCTGTTCGTTCCATTATAATTTCAAAATGAATTATGATAGATTTAGCAGGTTGATTTATTTACTGCTGTTCAGGGCATTCACATATCCATATTCAGTATTTATTCAAATTGACACTGTTTTCATTGATTTCAAAATAAATTAAGATAGTCAGCAGGTTGATTAGTTTACTGCTGTTCAGAACATTCTCATATCCAGATTCAGTAAGATATACAACTCATCACTGTTTTCATTATAATTTCGAAATGAATTATGATAGAGTCAGCAGGTTGATTTATTTACTGCTGCTAAGGGCATTCACATATCCATATTCAGTTGTTATTCAAATCGTCTCTGTTTACATTGATTTCAAAATAAAATAAGATAGTCAGCAGGTTGATTAATTTACTGCTGTTCAGAACATTCTCATATCCAGATTCAGTAAGATATACAACTCGTCACTGTTTTCATTATAATTTCAAAATGAATTATGATAGAGTCAGCAGGATGAATTATTTACTGCTGCTAAGGGCATTCACATATCCATATTCAGTTGTTATTCAAATCGTCTCTGTTTACATTGATTTCAAAATAAAATAAGATAGTCAGCAGGTTGATTAATTCACTGCTGTTCAGAACATTCTCATATCCAGATTCAGTAAGATTTACAACTCGTCACTGTTTTCATTATAATTTCAAAATGAATTATGATAGAGTCAGCAGGTTGATTTATTTACTGCTGCTAAGGGCATTCACATTACCATATTCAGTAGTTATTCAAATTGCCTCTGTTTTCATTGATTTCAAAATAAATTAAGATAGTCAGCAGGTTGATTAATTCACTGCTGTTCGTTCAGAACACTCTCATATCCAGATTCAGTAAGATATACAACTCGACACTGTTTTCAAATTTCAAAATGAATTATGATAGAGTCAGCAGGTTGATTTATTTACTGCTGCTAAGGGCATTCACATATCCATGTTTAGTAGTTATTCAAATTGCCACTGTTTCCATTGATTTCAAAATAAATTAAGATAGTCAGCAGGTTGATTAGTTTACTGCTGTTCGTTTCATTATAATTTCAAAATGAATTATGATAGAGTCAGCAGGTTGATTTATTTACTACTGCTAAGGGCATCATTCACATATCCATATTCAGTTGTTATTCAAATCGTCTCTGTTTTCATTGATTTCAAAATAAATTAAGACAGTCAGCAGGTTGATTAATTTACTGCTGTTCGTTTCATTATAATTTCGAAATGAATTATGATAGAGTCAGCAGGTTGATTTATTTACTGCTGCTCAGGGCATTCACATATCCATATTCAGTAGTTATTCAAATTGCCACTGTTTTCATTGATTTCAAAATAAATTGAGATAGTCAGCAGGTTGTTTAATTTACTGCTGTTCGTTCAGAACACTCTCATATCCAGATTCAGTAAGATATACAACTCGACACTGTTTTCAAATTTCAAAATGAATTATGATAGAGTCAGCAGGTTGATTTATTTACTGCTGCTAAGGGCATTCACATATCCATGTTCAGTAGTTATTCAAATTGCCACTGTTTTCATTGATTTCAAAATAAATTAAGATATTCAGCAGGTTGATTAGTTTACTGCTGTTCGTTTCATTATAATTTCAAAATGAATTATGATAGATTCAGCAGGTTGATTTATTTGCTGCTGTTCGTTCAGAACATTCTCATATCCAGATTCAGTAAGATATACAACTCGTCACTGTTTTCATTATAATTTCAAAATAAATTATGATAGAGTCAGCAGGTTGATTTATTTACTGCTGTTCGTTCAGAACATTCTCATATCCAGATTCAGTAAGATATACAACTCGTCATTGTTTTCATTATAATTTCAAAATGAATTATGATAGAGTCAGCAGGTTGATTTATTTACTGCTGCTAAGGGCATTCACATATCCATATTCAGTAGTTATTCAAATTGCCACTGTTTTCATTGATTTCAAAATAAATTAAGATAGTCAGCAGGTTGATTAATTTACTGCTGTTCGTTCAGAACATTCTCATATCCAGATTCAGTAAGATATACAACTCGTCACTGTTTTCATTATAATTTCAAAGAGAATTATGATAAAGTCAGCAGGTTGATTTATTTACTGCTGCTAAGGGCATTCACATATCCATATTCAGTAGTTATTCAAATTGCCTCTGTTTTCATTGATTTCAAAATAAATTAAGTTAGTCAGCAGGTCGATTAATTTACTGCTGTTCGTTCAGAACATTCTCATATCCAGATTCAGTAAGATATACAACTCGACACTGTTTTCAAATTTCAAAATGTATTATGATAGAGGCAGCAGGTTGATTTATTTACTGCTGCTAAGGGCATTCACATATCCATGTTCAGTAATTATTCAAATTTCCACTGTTTTCATTGATTTCAAAATAAATTAAGATAGTCAGCAGGTTGATTCGTTTACTGCTGTTCGTTTCATTATAATTTCAAAATGAATTATGATAGATTTAGCAGGTTGATTTATTTACTGCTGTTCAGGGCATTCACATATCCATATTCAGTATTTATTCAAATTGACACTGTTTTCATTGATTTCAAAATAAATTAAGATAGTCAGCAGGTTGATTAGTTTACTGCTGTTCAGAACATTCTCATATCCAGATTCAGTAAGATATACAACTCGTCACTGTTTTCATTATAATTTCGAAATGAATTATGATAGAGTCAGCAGGTTGATTTATTTACTGCTGCTATGGGCATTCACATATCCATATTCAGTTGTTATTCAAATCGTCTCTGTTTACATTGATTTCAAAATAAAATAAGATAGTCAGCAGGTTGATTAATTTACTGCTGTTCAGAACATTCTCATATCCAGATTCAGTAAGATATACAACTCGTCACTGTTTTCATTATAATTTCAAAATGAATTATGATAGAGTCAGCAGGTTGATTTATTTACTGCTGCTAAGGGCATTCACATATCCATATTCAGTTGTTATTCAAATCGTCTCTGTTTACATTGATTTCAAAATAAAATAAGATAGTCAGCAGGTTGATTAATTTACTGCTGTTCAGAACATTCTCATATCCAGATTCAGTAAGATATACAACTCGTCACTGTTTTCATTATAATTTCAAAATGAATTATGATAGAGTCAGCAGGTTGATTTATTTACTGCTGCTATGGGCATTCACATATCCATATTCAGTTGTTATTCAAATCGTCTCTGTTTACATTGATTTCAAAATAAAATAAGATAGTCAGCAGGTTGATTAATTTACTGCTGTTCAGAACATTCTCATATCCAGATTCAGTAAGATATACAACTCGTCACTGTTTTCATTATAATTTCAAAATGAATTATGATAGAGTCAGCAGGTTGATTTATTTACTGCTGCTATGGGCATTCACATATCCATATTCAGTTGTTATTCAAATCGTCTCTGTTTACATTGATTTCAAAATAAAATAAGATAGTCAGCAGGTTGATTAATTTACTGCTGTTCAGAACATTCTCATATCCAGATTCAGTAAGATATACAACTCGTCACTGTTTTCATTATGATTTCGAAACAAATTATGGTAGAGTGAGCAGGTTGATTAATCTACTCCTGTTCAGGAAAATGTGGGGACTGGGTACAAGTGAAAAGGCGAACAGATGAAGAGGCGAACATGCGCACCGAACGGGTGCGCGCGAATCGGTGCGCGAACGAGAGCACGTACGAGTGCGCGAACGAGTGCGCGAATCGGTGCGCGAACGAGTGCGCGAACGAGTGCGCGATCGAGTGCGCGAACGAGTGCGCGAACGAGTGGGCGGACTGGCGAGTAAACGGGTGCGCGTACGGGTTCAAGAACTTGCGAGCGAAAAGGTGTGCGAACGGGTGCGTTTACGGGTGCAAGGATAAGACCATCAGCATCATCTCTGTCAGAACTATACATATCATTTATTGATGTGGGATGATAGGGCTACTGGCGAACGACCCACTAAAAAAAAAGTAACGCTCCCATGTCACAGTTGTTCTCAAATTTATATTTATTACCGATGCGACATGAAAAAGCCATGAATTCGATTATCCATCAAAATATAAAGTAAAAGTGTCTTATCCAATTAAAAATATCAAACACTGTTTGAATTTCAAAGTCTCATAGATTACGAGCAGAAAACAACATTTTTCCTGGCAAACACCATGCAGAATATTGAATGATATCTACTCGTAGTCCATGCAACGATTCACACAGTGGATGAGGCATATGTTCCCTTTCTCCCTTTCCTACGACGTGACAAATTCACATCAATACAGGCACGCTCAACAACCTACAGACCGAGGTTTCGGGCTCATTGGCCCTCATCAGTGCAGTGTAGTTATCCGGGAAGAGACCGAAGCGCGCGATGCCTGTCCGAATATGCCGAATGTCCGACATGCACGCACTGAGCTGAACTTGTTACGTCATAGGAAGAAAGGAACATTTGCGATCATATCTGCATTCACTGTGTAAATCGTTGCATGCACTATACGAGGAGATATAATTCAATGTTCTGCGTGGTATTGTTCAGAAAAGTAGCTATATAGTTTTGTTTACTGCTCGTGGTCTACCAGTCATTCAAATTCAAACTGATGTGTTTGATATTTTTATTAATTTTATAATAAAGACTGCTTCAATTCAGACTATGATGGTCACATTCAAAAAGAGATCAGCTCTGACAAGGCAATACCTCATGGGTGGGAGTGGAAATTTGCCATCGATATTTAATGAACACATCTGCCCCTGTTTTTTTTATTTTTTTGTGAACAGGGTGTGTCCCAAATTCGCGAGCCAACATGGGGAACTCGTAACGGTTAGATATAATTACAGAGTCGATTGAACTAGGGTTATGCTGTGTATATTTATATGCGCAACAATATTCCTTGAAGAAAAAAAAGTTCATTGTTTTTTGAGATTGTAACACAACATATTTTTTGAAGATTGACACAAAATATGTTGTTTTTTATTTTGTATTCTCACATTAATTTGCTTCATTCTGATATAAATACGAAAAAAAGGTAGACAATGTATTGCAGCTGTTGCTTTATAACTTGACAGTAAAAATTTTTAATACGACTTTTCGTCTCTCGAGGGCCATCAATTTTTTGTTTTGTTTTTATCGAAACCACAATTTTAGGTATATATCAACGTATTGAGATTGAGGTTCGGCGCCAAGCGAATGAAAAATCGAAAAGGAATATACAGGTCTGTACATCAAGAAAGAAAATGTATGGCAGCGCTCGAATAATGACGAAATGCCATTATATGAATTTTTACAAATTTATAGAGCATGAAAAACAGCTTTGATAAAGTATTTTTTTTTTCGTACCCATTTGAAATGAAACCAATAAAAAATCAACAATCAAACATTTGGTTATTCGGAAATATCACTATTTCTTTGCGGCACATTGTTGCGCATTTAGCGCATATAAATACACCATTTTTCCTAATTTAATACCGACCGTGAATTTCGAACCGTATCATACCGATTTCCCTATGTTTGCTCGCGAATTTGGGACACCCTGTACAGTCTACGGTCGAATTGACAAGTTCAGACAGATAATGATTGGGATGTAAAAAAAGAGAAGAAGAGTAAATTGTGTGTTTGGAATTACACAAGAAAAACCAGAGAAAAACAAACCAAATACATACAGGTTATATAAAGTCTTCTTATTTTTTAGTCCCAATCAGTCCCAATCATAGAATGACAGACATCGATCACTAGGGCAGGCCTTTTTTTTTTCCTCAACGATGGCTGAACTGAAGCCACTGACTGAAGCTGAACTTATCATAGGCGCCATTTTTATATACTTTGTCACTGTCACTGATATATCATATGATCATGATATATCGCTCAGGCGGCTATAACTTACACGCTGCGATCCATAAAAGCCTATTTTACGCACTCGATACATGAATAACTATTATCATCTAAAAAATAACAAATTTCTACTTGGAATCAATACTGTCAAGATATATTCTCGCTTTCATATCGTATAAAAATTTAATTCAGATTATTTTCTTCCATTTAAAATAGTTAAATATCGGATCATAGACGCAAAACTCGTGCTTCCTCCATATTGAGTTTTCAGAAAAGAGACAAAATATTCCAGTAAAATTAATAATTTATTCAATCAGACTGTTGATCTTTTTTCTTGCCCTCCTCCCCCTGCTCCAAAAACTGATCCCACTTATCCAGCCGCTGCGAAATCTCCGAATCCGTCTCTGCAATCTTGAACTTCGTCCGCCCGTCCCAAATCTCCGCCCTCAGCTGCCTTTTCATAAACCACCGCCCTTGCAACACCCCCACCACCTGCTCGGCCTCCTCGGGGCTACCCATGTTGATCTGCGCCACCCCCTCGGGGTGTCTATCAAACAGCACCACCTTGCGCACCTCCCCCTGTTTGGCGCACTCCTCGCGCAGGTCCTGCTGGAGCTCCAGGATCAGCCCCACGTCGATGTCGAACATTTTGGGCTCAAAGAGGTTCCTCACAATCACCACCCGCTCGTGTTTGGCCCGCTCTCCTTGCTGTTTCTCGGGCCGCCAGTCGAACAGCTTCTCCTGCTGCTTTTTCAGCTTCAGCTTGTCCTTTTTCCGCTTCATTTTCGGCTTGAGCTTCGGGTCGAACTGCCCCTTCAGCTGGAACTTGGCTTTTTCCACCTGGAGCTTGTGGCCCTTGTAGATGTAGCCGTCTAGTAAGTTTAGCGCCAAGTCCACCGATTCTATTTTGATGTAGGTGCAAAGGGCGTCGCCCTTGAGGTGGCCCGTTCCGGGGTCCTTGTACAGCTTCACCTTGAAGTCCCCGGACTGGGGGTCCCTCATCACTAAGCCCCACTTTTGCATGAGGTCAACGAACTCTTGTTCGTCTATATCGGTCGGTAAGTTCGAGACGTACACATTGGTGTTTAATTTCTCGTCTACCTCGAACCAAGTGGGGTCGGAGGCTTTCCGTTTTTCCCCCTTTGGTTTGACAGGTTGGGGTTGCTCATCCGCCGGTTTTTTCACTTCGGTTTTCTCGGTGTTTGGTTGGGTGTTGTCGACGAATCCATAGCTCATTTGGTACATGGCCATGAATTCGTCATCGACTTTGGGGAACCAGGCGTTCTTTTCTTTGTCCCAAAAGTATTTGGTGCCTTCGGCGTCGGTATAGACGTGGGTGTCATCCTCGAAGCCATAAGTTACGTTGGTTTTGGGTACCCACTCGTTTTTTTCCTTGTCCCACTGGTATTGTGTTTTGGTGCTCGGGTCAGTGTAGATGGCAACGTCTTCCTCGTAATGGACATTCTTCGGGTCATAGTTATTTGAAACTTCATTGGTTTCCTCCGTGATTTCTGGGTTTTTCTCTTGACTTTCTTCCATCACTGATTCATCAACTTTATTTATTTCGTCGTCAGCTGTCGGAGCAGAGACTGAAAAATAAGAAAGTGGTTTCCGTCTCAAATCTTGAGGAATAATTAATAATACCTTCGATATTAGGAATTGGCTCTGTAATCTCTGTATTCATTTTTAAAATTTCAAAACAAAATAATAATAACCTACAAAATTAGGTCAGAAATGTCAAAATCATCTTCTTTTTACGATATCTTCAACCGCTTGCTCGTGAGAGGTGGCACATATCCATTTTATTTAGGGAATAAATTAAACCTGCTTATATTTCTTTTTTTTAATACCAAATGAATAATATCACAATAACATATAATAGAAGAGAAAGTTTATCATGTCATGAGGAATTTGGACAAACTTGGAGCGTGTGACATCACTTCCTCATCATCATCTTCATTCTCTGACTCCATGTCTGAATAGTTCAAATCTGAACTGTCCACACTGTTGTCCCAATCTTCAGAACTCGAATCTGAATCAAATCCAGCATACATATCCAGTATTTCATTTTCTTTTCCAGTTAAAATCACATTTGCATAAACCTGCAATAATCAGAATGTGTTGATGCATATAATGAAATTGTAATTTTATTTGAGCTTACCAAATTGTTTGGCACTTGTAGTGAGGGATTATTTTGTAGATTTATTTTGGTGTTGGGCATATCAAACATGGCCCTTTCTGGTAAAACACTGAATTGGTTATTCTGAAGGTGAAGGTACTTCAGGGACTTGATTTTAGTTAATTTGAAGGGAATATGACTAAACAAATTATTGTTGAAATTTATATGTTTCAACAAGTGTAGTTTATCAAAGTGGCTAGGAAGATTCTGCAGAGCATTATCTTCCATTGTTAACCACCTGAAAAAGAGAGAAATTACAAGAGAGCACAGTAAGAGATTCAAAACTCACTTCAGATTACCTAAGTTGCAAATTTCATCAGGCAACCTGGAAATCTTATTATGCCTAGCTCCAAATGTTTCAAGCTTTACTAGAGTTCCTATTGCTCTAGGTAACCTTGTTAAGCAACAACTATTGCACCACAGAATTTCTAGAGACACTAAACCACCTATATCCTGGGTAATATCTTGTATTGGATTGTGGCTAATATTCAAGGTAACAAGTTGTGTAAAATTTCGCAAAGCTGCGGGAAACTCATCTAAATTGTTATGTTCCAAGGACAGGTGTTGCAAGTTTCTCAAAGGTGATACATCTTTCGGAAGTTCTCTTATATTATTGTGGCCAATATTGAGTGAATGCAGACCTTGACAATTCACTAGCACATCTGGAAAACTTGTTAAATCGAAATCAGCCAATGACAACTTTCGACTTTCAGAATGCTGAGCTTTCTCGATTAGGGCAATTACTCGGTTTCTTTGAATGAAATCGTAGAGTGGATTCATTTTGAAATATTTTGAATCGCAGATTGTTGTTTTTCGTTCGAGTTACTGATTTTTGACAGAAACGTCAGTTATCAGCTTCTTCTCATTTTTTTGTCACTGCACTGTACTATAATAATAGTAGTCGTTTTAGGTTCCAGCCACTCATTACCAGAAACAGTAGTTCAAAAAGTGATCAAAAGTGATCAGTTTCATTTGAATTCATGAATTCAATAAATTTTTTAAATGTTTGTGAAAATTTATGCGAATTATTCAATGTATTTCATAATGATGTTCGAAGAAATATTACAAATCAGTGTTCGATGGTTTGCAGAATATACGGATGCAAAATGCCTACTACAAACAATAATCAATATTTTAGAGTTGAGCAGACTTCCAAATTCATCTGCATTCATTCCATTCTTTTCAACATCAAATAACATATGTTCAATTCAATTCATATGAAAGTGATAATTATAAACACAGTAGTTTATTAAAATTTGGATAATATTTATATTGTAACCCGAAATGAAAATCACATATCCTGGAATGACCCTTCGGGGTGAAGTCAGAGAAAGTATTTCTCTTGATGATGATGACCTGAGCGATGTAGAGGATGAGGTGTTCATCAGAGAAGGTAAAAATGGTTACAAACGAGCAGAAGAACTGAATGTGAAGCGGCCCCTTATGGCACCACGAAGAAAAGCTGCTAAAACAATCATAAACACCCGTCTCAAAAGTAGAATTCCATGCAGGGCATTTTGTAAGCCCTGCTGCTATGTCGTCACTGCATTAACAACACTGATTGGTAAAACATGAAAGTATATTACCCAGCCTTGCACCTAATATATGTAATTAAATGCCTTAGGTTTGATTGTTTTGGTGGTGATCTTGGTGTCTATTTACCCTTTACCTTTGGATACAGTTCGAGACTGGATAATAAAAAGGTCTCAGAAGGAACAGCCACAACTAAAGCTGTTGCCTTGTGACAACTTGAGAGTAACTGATGTGTGGTCCACAAGCTTACCAAAACTAACCACTGAGTCACCCATGCGCACCATAGATGTAGACAATGATGGCACAGAAGATATTTTATTTGGGTTTGGAACAGGTATAATATCATCTAAAGTTCTAGCTTTATATGTGTAGGACTCACATTGCCTATTTTTGCAGGAGATGATCATGATACCATTCCCTCTGATATGTTTTGTCCTATGTTCATGGGAGTGGCTCCCCCTTGTGAAGGGGGTATCATAGCCCTAAGTGGAATAACAGGGGAAATACTTTGGAGGCGCTGGTTGAATGATACCATATTTCATCTACAGTGCACTGTGGATGTGAATGGGGATCAAGTGAAGGATTGTTTAGCTATTGGAGTAGCAGGGGTAAAACATATACATTTTGCTCTTGGATTTGAGATTTATACCTCTATGACATTTTTCAGACAGTTACTGTGTTTGACTCCAAAAATGGATCTTCCATCTGGAATAGAAACATGGGAACCTTGAGTATATTGATGGCTAGTTTCATTCCTGATCAAAATAATGATACATTTCCGGATATTCTTGCTTCACAATCTTCATTGAAAGGTAAAAACAATGATATTTTGGTGCATAATTGTTCTTTCATGACAATTTTATAATTGTTTTATTGAGAAATTTGACAAAAACAGCTATATGATCAACTTCCACCAAGAAAACTTGTTTGGCTGCATAGGAATGTTTTAATTTGGTCATTATTAATCGAATTTCCAGATGAAAAAGATGGATTTTTGGTGCTGTTTTCTGGTAAAACTGGGGAAGAACTTCAAAAAGTAAGGACCCCAGATGATGCCAAAACATTTTATATGCCCCAAGTATTGGTGCATAACAGCACATGTTCTATGGTAATTTTTGGCACTGGAACACCATATAAAGGAGGAAATATGAGTGTAGTTCCAATCACAGATATCACATCTGGAAAACTGATGGTAAAATAAATATCCTGAGGATGAGTAGAAAGAAATGTTATATTGTTTTCAGTTGAATTCGACCATCAAAAATATATATGAAGATAAATTCCATGGAATTTTAACACAGTCGGTTCTAGTGGATATAACCGGTGACAAAGTTCCTGACATTGTTACTGCCATGTACAACTCCAGCTTGGTGGCGATAGATGGCAGCTCTTTCGAACAAATTTGGAACTACACCATACCGGGACCGAAATCCGAAACTAATATCAGCCCAACCCCCGGCTACTTCAACTTTGACAACGTTACCGATTTTCTGATTGTCTACCAAAAATACGACAATGTGCTCGATTATAATTACACGCAAGTATGATAACGCGGTTGTATTTTTCCTCCACTCGAATTCTGTAACAATGTTCTTTCAGACCTTCATTATTGATGGTAAAACAGGGGAATCCATTTACAAGCCCATTACGGGCAGCATCATGACTCAAATGGGAGCTCTGTCGTTGAGTTTGGAGTCTCATGGTTTCGACATGTATGCCTTTTGGACTGCGGAATGCGCCAATAACGAGGAAGCTAACAAAAATTCAGATTCTCCCAAAGGTGATACCGTTTATATCAACTGTGAATTATTGCCTATATTACAGCTTTTCCGCAGTTCCATCCAGCGATGTACATGATGAATGCCTGAGCCGATTCAACACAACCAGAATTTTAAAACTCAATGTTCTCGGACAGTTCCATCAACCTCCTGGCTTTGTCATCTATAACTCAGGTAATCCCGATAAGTTCCCAATCCAACCCCGTGGGGTTTAGCTGTACGGTCATAATTTTCAGCGGACAGGTTACCCAAAGCACTCAACACAACAAAATCGCCATTGAAGCTGTTGCGAGAATACCACGGAGTTCATTCGAAAATCGACATCGATTCACCTGGCCAGGCTGAGGTGGACGAGTCATACAACGTCGATCCAGTGCCCATTGGCATTCGGAAATACGGATCGTCTAGTTTCAGACACAAAAACCTCAATCCAAGCGCCATGAAAAAGTATAACGAGGAGGAAGGAGTAAGTTCATTATGTATACGGTTCTGAAAAAATTAGGTACCTCATTGTCGATCCAAATGGATAAATCTAACCTAGTAAGATGTTAGATATTCGCAGCAAAGTCGACTAAAAAAAGAAGAAACTCTAACCTAAAATTTAGTAATTGACATAAACAATTACATCTCTACAGTGGCGACATCATCTTGGTAGACATTTTGGACATCCATAGAACGAAAAAGTGTAGCCTCAGTCAACTATAGATTCCGATTCTAATCGACAATGATCGTGTTTATCGCGCATTTAATTCTGCTAAATCAACTTTAGGAGCAATTTAGTAACTGACATAAACAATTACATCTCTACAGTGGCGACATCATCTTGGTAGACATTTTGGACATCCATAGAACGAAAAAGTGTAGCCTCAGTCAACTATAGATTCCGATTCTAATCGACAATGATCGTGTTTATCGCGCATTTAATTCTGCTAAATCAACTTTAGGAGCAATTTAGTAACTGACATAAACAATTACATCTCTACAGTGGCGACATAATCTTGGTAGACATTTGGACATCCATAGAACGAAAAAGTGTAGCCTCGGTTAACTAGATTCCGATTCTAATCGACAATGATCGTGTTTATCGCGCATTTAATTCTGCTAAATCAACTTTAGGAGCAATTTAGTAACTGACATAAACAGTTACATCTCTACAGTGGCGACATATTCTTGGTAGACATTTGGACATCCATAGAATGAAAGAGTGTAGCCTCGGTTAACTAGATTCCGATTCTAATCGACAATGATCGTGTTTATCGCGCATTTAATTCTGCTAAATCAACTTTAGGAGCAATTTAGTAACTGACATAAACAGTTACATCTCTACAGTGGCGACATATTCTTGGTAGACATTTGGACATCCATAGAACGAAAAAGTGTAGCCTCGGTTAACTAGATTCCGTTTCTAATCGACAATGATCGTGTTTATCGCGCATTTAATTCTGCTAAATAAACTTTAGGAGCCCCATACGCCCGATCAGAACTACGATTGGACCGAGAAAAATCTACCGTACCAAATAGAACCGAGTTTCAACGACTATCCCGCAGAGGACGCCGTTGTCCCCTACGCGGGAAATCGCACACCTCAAAGGAACTCCAATAGGGACCCGAGGAGCAAGGAGCAGAGAGCCAGACCGAGCGATCAGTCGACGAGCAAGAAGAAGAATCTGTCCGAAAGAAGCAACGGGCTGTACGGCCACGACAACCTGAAGTTGTCCAGGAATAGATTGTTGCACGACGTCGACTACGTGCCTACGGAGATAATCAAGGATACTTTCGTGAAGAACGAAGAAGGTAACAAAATCGAGATTCTAAATTTCCCCAGCTCATCATTAACTGACTTTAGGGAGGCTGAAGAAGTCTAAATTCGAGCAAAGAGACGTCAACGCCCACGTGGACAAGATCAAAGAGAAGGAGGAGATCCGCAAGGTCATAGAGCAAGAGCTGGAAGCCGCCAAAAACTCCTCCACCACCCTCTGGGACCTGGAGTCCGAGCGCGAGCTCAAAGACTGGCTCGACCCCACCTACCGCGCCAAACGCAGCGCCAACAACACCCCAAGGGGCTCCACAACAGTCACCTCAGTGGGGGCCATCCTCAACCCGCCCGACTCCACCAACGCCACCACCTCCATAGACCTGGTGTTCGCCGTGCTCTGGCGCCCTGCGGCGGTGCCCCAGGAAGCGCTGCTCGAGCGCGACGTCGGCGAGTGCGCCGAGGAAACGATGGCCGAACGCGGCGCCTCGCGCTCTCCTTCTTCTCTCTCGCTGGCGCGGAGAGAGTGCGCCGAGGAGCAGTCGCGGCTGCGCAGAAGCTTCGGCTTCTTCGGGCAGCTGGCGCGGCTGCGACCCACGCAGCTGACGGTGGTGCGGCTGAGGGTGGAGTGTGCCTGCGAGGGGCACTCGAAGTACGAGAGGTGCGCGGGGTTTTTGCGCGGGGAGGGGCAGGGTTGGTCCGGGTATATGGGCAGGGGTGGCGATGGGGTTTTCCTTGGCAGAGGTTGAGTCGGTGGTGGTTGACATATTTATTATATTTCAAATTACAATCAGCGGACATGTCATGTTAATCTGACAGCTTGTATGTCATTGTTGTCATCCGTCATCTGTTCCATGTCAGGTGTAGTGATGGGTGGGCGTGGTAGAGATGGGCCATCGCTTGGCTTTGGATGTTACAGATGGGGTTGGTTGTTGCGGGGGAGGGAAGTTTTTGTTGAATGGGGGTTTCAAAGGTCGTCTCGAGATATTCCAGTGCTTGATTTAACCGATATTTACGTATCATCGCATCATTTTTCAGATTTTTGACGGTATTGATGGTTGAAATACTTGCACTGTTTCAAATTCAATGCGGTGAATGTAGTTTAGTGTGAATATTAATTTCAATGTCCACTAAACTTTTGTTTCACCTCAACAAATCTGAATCCAACTCCTATAAAATAGGTTTAAACTAGTGGCTGTTATTGAGAATTATCTACCAAAATATCAACTTGAATTTGAAATGCCAATTTTTATCTTACATTAATTATATAGTGAATGATAAATTCTCATTCATAATTTCTAGTCATATTGTTCGTGAGTTTTTTATTCTTCTTGCTGACAATCTATAGTTTTCCATCACTTAATATACGTTGTAAAATAGTGTATATTCCGAAAATTGACAATAATATTATTTATTTCCATCCCAATACCACATATAAATATCCTACATATACATATTTTATTATTCAAAAAATTCTGCAGTAATTTTATGGTTTATACCATGCTTCTTGAAGATATATAAGGAGTTGGTAAAATTGGTGCAAAGTTTCGCATTTACGTGATAATAATCTGAATAGAAATTCGGAATATCTTCTATAGTTTTGAAAATATATCACAAAAAAACTAAAAATTTCTGAGTTTTGCTGTCAATTTTTTAACTAATAAACGACTAAACATTATTATTATGGTTAATCGTAAAAATATTTTAAACCCATCAAAATCAAAAATTCTTCAAAAATATTGAAAATATTTCAAAATTCAGTACGAAAATGTGAAACTTTACCCTAATTCAACCAACTTTGTATCTCTCAAAATAAGCGAGATCTTCATATATATATAGTGGTACACAAAAAATGAAAAGCAAATACAGAGTGTTTATAAATTCAAGGAATATATCATTGGCGAAATAACTATATATATAATTGTTTAAGAGCCAGAACATTCTGTATATTATTTTTGTATATAAATGTATATCTCCGAGATGAAAAACATACAAACTGCTTTTTAGGTATTCACAATAAAGCTTGAGAATAATTTCCAATATATATAACGACCTCTTTACCAACTATTGTTACAGACTGAATTTATTTAAATTCGTATAGGTATTATATATTATTTTGCATAATAAAGTATGTTCGATGGAAAAGTCTAGATTATTTGGAGCAGCCCTATGATCCCAATAAAAATTGATATTGACCAATCGAAATGGGTATCCATGGGATACCTACCGAACTTTCATTCCTACCTTTTCATTGTCCATCCTGTCATATCGACATTTTAACACGATTTTAACCTATAATTTGCCTATAATCAATCGTCTACTGTCACAAATTCAAGGAATCCGAAATATAGATGAAAGTTCCATATTCAAGCAATAATGGCTACATCAAATTGCTTTCCCTACAGACCTCACGATTACATGTACGGTAAGTTGAAAAATTGGACCTCAGACCTTATTATTGATCGAGAGATATATGGTACACGACATTCCAAATAATTTTTGTAGATCCTATTTTCACCGTATCAGGACCGACTGATCACTACAAAGCAGCGATGGTGGCCAAAATATCGGCAGTGAAATTCGTGAGTATCTATTTGAATAGATTTTTGTGGTAAAAGTCTCACAATTTAATACACAATTATTTACATTTAGGAGAAATAATCGCATCAATTTTATTATCTAGAGTTCGATTTACAGTACCCAAATAACTTTTATAAAATTGATATCCAAGTTTTGGGAAAAAATCTAGTATTTTTATTAAATGGTACTCAAAAACTCGTCTTTTCAATCAATATACAGGGTCCCGCCGATTTCATAGGAAAAGTATATATTGCTATTTCCTAAACGGTAAGACATAGAAAGTTGATCAAAGTATACAAAAGATGCGCAATTCAATCCTTTTCGAAATGCCGTTTTGAAAACTGGAAAAGTTTCAGCCGTTCCTGAAATATTTTGAAAAAACTGAAAATCTTTCATTTTGTTTTAATTTATTTTCTGAGTTAATATCCGAACAAGATATTTGAAATTTTGCAAAAACAGGTAATCAATCAACACAAAGGAGTTGGAGTTATCAGAAACATTCTATATATTCATTAATTTCTAATGGGCATCATATTTGTTTTTTATACCATTGAATAGTACTGAAAATTCCCCTCACAGCCATGTATAACATATATAGACGTACATTATCACATGAAAAAGTACAAAAATCAGTAAAAACCATTTTTTGCTGGTTATCATTGCTTAAAATAATACTTACGGTAGGTAGACCATGATAAATAGTTAAAGTTCAAGATTTATTTGGGTTACAAATGTCGAATGAGAAGTATTAATACTGTAAGTACCTACCATACAACATTCGGAAAACTGCCTCTTATGTTTTATTAGCGGCTCGTTGGTCGCAAATCCTCAAAAGTTCCAACCACCGACAGCCCATATTGACAAGTTCAGCCAGCTATGAGACTTTGTCAAGATTGCAACTTTAAAAAATGAAAATGTTATAATTGGGACTTAAAAAAGAAGAAGACTTATAAAACCTGTATATAATTGGTTTGTTTTTATCGTAGTTTGTTTTCGTTCCGATTATTCAGTATATTTTGTTAGCATTGTTATAAACACATTGAAAATTTGTTTTTAGATTTCTTCTCTTTTTTTAAGTCCCAATCATAACATTTTCGTTATTTTAAGTTGCAATCTTGATGACAAAGACAACACTATTTTTTCTCTCTCAAAGCTGGCTGAACTTGTCAATTGTACTTTCTGTCTGTGTCCCGAAGCTATAACGCGTGTCTGCTATATGTTCCTCAGCAAATATGCCCCATCTTCCCCAACATGTTCTCCGACCTGCCCGGGCGGCCGCGCGTGCAGCTAGTGCCGCGCAGGACCGCCCTCGCCGCCCCCTACCGCGGCCCCAGCAAGGTGGGGGCGGCCGCAGACCCCGCCCTCCACAGGCCGACTGATGTGCGCGGGGCGGACCGCGCCAAGTTCTTCTGCGCAGCGCTCAACTTCCCGCCCGAGGGGGCGTTGCCGCCTCAGCACCAGGTCACCTTCACCATCGAGAAGGTAGGGTGATAGGGTGGGTGGTGCATTTCGGGGTGTTGCGAAGAGAATGATTTGTTTGTAAGGTGGAGAAGAAGGTCAAGAAGAAGGTGGACTCTAAGACGTCGGATGTCAGTACGGAGACCAAGTTTAGGGAGTCTGCTGCCCAGACGGAGCCCTGGGAGCCCCCTTACAAGGTCATCGGGAAGGGGGATCCGGAAATATTGAAGCTGGATTTTCTCAAGTGGGGTATGAATTTAAAAAAAAAGCGTGCCTGATACAGACGAAAACCAAACTCGCGAAAAACACTTTTCTGCGAATATCTCCGAAACAGATATTCGATTTTCGGCGAAAACCACTGGAAAGATGTTGAAATTGTGAAAATTTTCTCTGATCAAACGAAATTCATAACTTTTGAAATTTCGTGAGAAACAGATGAATACTGAAATCGCGATCAACACTTTTCTGCGAATATCTCGAAAACGAAAACCGATAATCGATTTCTGCGAAGACCACTGGAAAGATGTTGAAATTGGGCAACTTTCCTCTGTAAACGAAATTCCTAACTCTTGAAATGTCGTAAGAAACAGATGAAAACTAAAACCGCGGACAACACTTTTCTGCGAATATCTCGAAAACGAAAACAGATAATCGATTTCTGCGAAAACCACTGGAAAGGTGTTGAAATTGTGCAACTTTCTTTTACTCGAACGAAATCACTAACTCTTGAAACGTCGTGAGAAACAGATGAAAACTAAAACCGCGGACAACACTTTTCTGCGAATATCTCGAAAACGAAAACAGATAATCGATTTCTGCGAAAACCACTGGAAAGATGTTGAAATTGTGCAACTTTACTCTGAAAATGAAACTCCTAACTCTTGAAATGTTGTGAGAAACAGACGAAAACTAAAATCGCGAACAACACTTTTCTGCGAATATCTCGAAAACGAAAACAGATAATTGATTTCTGCGAAAACCACTGGAAAGGTGTTGAAATTATGCAACTTTCCTCTGAAAACGAGATTCCTAACTCTTGAAATGTTGTGAGAAACAGACGATAACTAAAATCGCGAGCAACACTTTTCCGCGAGTATCTCAAAAACGAAAAAAGATTATTGATTTCTGCGAAAACCACTGGAAAGGTGTTGAAATCGTGCAACTTTCCTCTGGAAACAAAATTCCTAACTTTGAAATGTTGTGAGAAAGAGACGAAAACTAAAATCGCGATCAACACTTTTCTGCGAATATCTCTCAAACGAAAACAGATAATTGATTTCTGCGAAAACCACTGGAAAGGTGTTGAAATTGTGCAACTTTCCTCTGAAAATGAAATTCCTAACTCTTGAAATGTTGTGAGAAACAGACGAGAACTAAAATCGCGAACAACACTTTTCTGCGAATATCTCGTAAACGAAAACAGATAATTGATTTCTGCGAAATCCATTGGAAAGATGTTGAAATTGTGCAACTTTCCTCTCGAAACAAAATTCCTCACTCTTGAAATACCGTGAGAAAAAGTTGAAAACTAAAATCGCGAACAACACTTTTCCGCGAATATCTCGAAAACGAACTCAGATAACCAACTTTCCCCAAGGCAGCGGCCTGCCCGCCGGCATGCACGAGGTCCGCCTCATCGAGCGCGCCCGCATGAAGGCGGCGTGGGAGCGCCACGTCCGCCCCGATGCACGTCGCGACGGTGGCGACGCCCACTCGCTCGCCCACTTCCGCGACTACCTCGAGGCGCTCGAGCGCGACGAGTGGGCGTTCCGCGAGGCGGAGATTGGCGAGGTGCAGCAGCTGCGGCTGCAGCTGCTCGAGCGCATGCTCGACGAGCTGCACGGCAGGTCGAGGGCCAGGACGGAGGCGAAGATGCGCGGCTTCATCGAGAAGAAGGAGGCCGAGAAGCGGGAGCAGATTGACAAGATACGGCAGAAGACGGCGAGAGGTAGAGATTTTGTCTTCGGAATGTTCGCGACTTTTTTATCTCGAAATTATGATATTTTTCACACATTTTCAACTACATCGCTCCATTAATCGACATTAATGTTTAATTTCATCTCTTATTTTTGAATTTTAGCTCATTATTTCGACATTTATCTCGAAATTCTGACTTTTCTCTCGAAATCTTGACTTTCACTCCTAATAACCGACACTTTTTACACATTCTCAATAACATTGTTTCTTTAATCGACTCGTTATTTCAACATTTATCTCGAAATTCTGAGTTTCATCTCGAAATCTCGACTTTCATTTCCAAAATCCGACACTATTTACACATTTTCAACAACATTGTTTCAATAACTTTTTGCTCTAGAAATTCTGACTTCTGAGAGGAATCAAAATTTCGAAAATTGTGTATAAGACTTTTATCTCAAAATTCTGACTTTTATCTCGAAATCTTGACTTTCATTCCAAAAAACCGACACTTTTTACACATTCTCAATAACATTGTTTCTTTAATCGACTCGTTATTTCAACATTTATCTCGAAATTCTGAGTTTCATCTCGAAATCTCGACTTTCATTTCCAAAATCCGACACTATTTACACATTTTCAACAACATTGTTTCAATAACTTTTTGCTCTAGAAATTCTGACTTCTGAGAGGAATCAAAATTTCGAAAATTGTGTATAAGACTTTTATCTCAAAATTCTGACTTTTATCTCGAAATCTTGACTTTCATTCCAAAAAACCGACACTTTTTACACATTCTCAATAACATTGTTTCTTTAATCGACTCGTTATTTCAACATTTATCTCGAAATTCTGAGTTTCATCTCGAAATCTTGACTTTCATTCCAAAGAACCGACACTATTTACACATTCTCAATAACATTGTTTCTTTAATCGACTCGTTATTTCAACATTTATCTCGAAATTCTGAGTTTCATCTCGAAATCTCGACTTTCATTTCCAAAATCCGACACTATTTACACATTTTCAACAACATTGTTTCAATAACTTTTTGCTCTAGAAATTCTGACTTCTGAGAGGAATCAAAATTTCGAAAATTGTGTATAAGACTTTTATCTCAAAATTCTGACTTTTATCTCGAAATCTTGACTTTCATTCCAAAAAACCGACACTTTTTACACATTCTCAATAACATTGTTTCTTTAATCGACTCGTTATTTCAACATTTATCTCGAAATTCTGAGTTTCATCTCGGAATCTCGACTTTCATTTCCAAAATCCGACACTATTTACACATTTTCAACAACATTGTTTCAATAACTTTTTGCTCTAGAAATTCTGACTTCTGAGAGGAATCAAAATTTCGAAAATTGTGTATAAGACTTTTATCTCAAAATTCTGACTTTTATCTCGAAATCTTGACTTTCATTCCAAAAAACCGACACTTTTTACACATTCTCAATAACATTGTTTCTTTAATCGACTCGTTATTTCAACATTTATCTCGAAATTCTGAGTTTCATCTCGAAATCTCTACTTTCATTTCCAAAATCCGACACTATTTACACATTTTCAACAACATTGTTTCAATAACTTTTTGCTCTAGAAATTCTGACTTCTGAGAGGAATCAAAATTTCGAAAATTGTGTATAAGACTTTTATCTCAAAATTCTGACTTTTATCTCGAAATCTTGACTTTCATTCCAAAAAACCGACACTTTTTACACATTCTCAATAACATTGTTTCTTTAATCGACTCGTTATTTCAACATTTATCTCGAAATTCTGAGTTTCATCTCGAAATCTCTACTTTCATTTCCAAAATCCGACACTATTTACACATTTTCAACAACATTGTTTCAATAACTTTTTGCTCTAGAAATTCTGACTTCTGAGAGGAATCAAAATTTCGAAAATTGTGTATAAGACTTTTATCTCAAAATTCTGACTTTTATCTCGAAATCTTGACTTTCATTCCAAAAAACCGACACTTTTTACACATTCTCAATAACATTGTTTCTTTAATCGACTCGTTATTTCAACATTTATCTCGAAATTCTGAGTTTCATCTCGAAATCTCGACTTTCATTTCCAAAATCCGACACTATTTACACATTTTCAACAACATTGTTTCAATAACTTTTTGCTCTAGAAATTCTGACTTCTGAGAGGAATCAAAATTTCGAAAATTGTGTATAAGACTTTTATCTCAAAATTCTGACTTTTATCTCGAAATCTTGACTTTCATTCCAAAAAACCGACACTTTTTACACATTCTCAATAACATTGTTTCTTTAATCGACTCGTTATTTCAACATTTATCTCGAAATTCTGAGTTTCATCTCGAAATCTCTACTTTCATTTCCAAAATCCGACACTATTTACACATTTTCAACAACATTGTTTCAATAACTTTTTGCTCTAGAAATTCTGACTTCTGAGAGGAATCAAAATTTCGAAAATTGTGTATAAGACTTTTATCTCAAAATTCTGACTTTTATCTCGAAATCTTGACTTTCATTCCAAAAAACCGACACTTTTTACACATTCTCAATAACATTGTTTCTTTAATCGACTCGTTATTTCAACATTTATCTCGAAATTCTGAGTTTCATCTCGAAATCTCTACTTTCATTTCCAAAATCCGACACTATTTACACATTTTCAACAACATTGTTTCAATAACTTTTTGCTCTAGAAATTCTGACTTCTGAGAGGAATCAAAATTTCGAAAATTGTGTATAAGACTTTTATCTCAAAATTCTGACTTTTATCTCGAAATCTTGACTTTCATTCCAAAAAACCGACACTTTTTACACATTCTCAATAACATTGTTTCTTTAATCGACTCGTTATTTCAACATTTATCTCGAAATTCTGAGTTTCATCTCGAAATCTCGACTTTCATTTCCAAAATCCGACACTATTTACACATTTTCAACAACATTATTTCAATAACTTTTTGCTCTAGAAATTCTGACTTCTGAGAGGAATCAAAATTTCGAAAATTGTGTATAAGACTTTTATCTCAAAATTCTGACTTTTATCTCGAAATCTTGACTTTCATTCCAAAAAACCGACACTTTTTACACATTCTCAATAACATTGTTTCTTTAATCGACTCGTTATTTCAACATTTATCTCGAAATTCTGAGTTTCATCTCGAAATCTCGACTTTCATTTCCAAAATCCGACACTATTTACACATTTTCAACAACATTATTTCAATAACTTTTTGCTCTAGAAATTCTGACTTCTGAGAGGAATCAAAATTTCGAAAATTGTGTATAAGACTTTTATCTCAAAATTCTGACTTTTATCTCGAAATCTTGACTTTCATTCCAAAAAACCGACACTTTTTACACATTCTCAATAACATTGTTTCTTTAATCGACTCGTTATTTCAACATTTATCTCGAAATTCTGAGTTTCATCTCGAAATCTCGACTTTCATTTCCAAAATCCGACACTATTTACACATTTTCAACAACATTATTTCAATAACTTTTTGCTCTAGAAATTCTGACTTCTGAGAGGAATCAAAATTTCGAAAATTGTGTATAAGACTTTTATCTCAAAATTCTGACTTTTATCTCGAAATCTTGACTTTCATTCCAAAAAACCGACACTTTTTACACATTCTCAATAACATTGTTTCTTTAATCGACTCGTTATTTCAACATTTATCTCGAAATTCTGAGTTTCATCTCGAAATCTCGACTTTCATTTCCAAAATCCGACACTATTTACACATTTTCAACAACATTGTTTCAATAACTTTTTGCTCTAGAAATTCTGACTTCTGAGAGGAATCAAAATTTCGAAAATTGTGTATAAGACTTTTATCTCAAAATTCTGACTTTTATCTCGAAATCTTGACTTTCATTCCAAAAAACCGACACTTTTTACACATTCTCAATAACATTGTTTCTTTAATCGACTCGTTATTTCAACATTTATCTCGAAATTCTGAGTTTCATCTCGAAATCTCTACTTTCATTTCCAAAATCCGACACTATTTACACATTTTCAACAACATTGTTTCAATAACTTTTTGCTCTAGAAATTCTGACTTCTGAGAGGAATCAAAATTTCGAAAATTGTGTATAAGACTTTTATCTCAAAATTCTGACTTTTATCTCGAAATCTTGACTTTCATTCCAAAAAACCGACACTTTTTACACATTCTCAATAACATTGTTTCTTTAATCGACTCGTTATTTCAACATTTATCTCGAAATTCTGAGTTTCATCTCGAAATCTCTACTTTCATTTCCAAAATCCGACACTATTTACACATTTTCAACAACATTGTTTCAATAACTTTTTGCTCTAGAAATTCTGACTTCTGAGAGGAATCAAAATTTCGAAAATTGTGTATAAGACTTTTATCTCAAAATTCTGACTTTTATCTCGAAATCTTGACTTTCATTCCAAAAAACCGACACTTTTTACACATTCTCAATAACATTGTTTCTTTAATCGACTCGTTATTTCAACATTTATCTCGAAATTCTGAGTTTCATCTCGAAATCTCTACTTTCATTTCCAAAATCCGACACTATTTACACATTTTCAACAACATTGTTTCAATAACTTTTTGCTCTAGAAATTCTGACTTCTGAGAGGAATCAAAATTTCGAAAATTGTGTATAAGACTTTTATCTCAAAATTCTGACTTTTATCTCGAAATCTTGACTTTCATTCCAAAAAACCGACACTTTTTACACATTCTCAATAACATTGTTTCTTTAATCGACTCGTTATTTCAACATTTATCTCGAAATTCTGAGTTTCATCTCGAAATCTCGACTTTCATTTCCAAAATCCGACACTATTTACACATTTTCAACAACATTATTTCAATAACTTTTTGCTCTAGAAATTCTGACTTCTGAGAGGAATCAAAATTTCGAAAATTGTGTATAAGACTTTTATCTCAAAATTCTGACTTTTATCTCGAAATCTTGACTTTCATTCCAAAAAACCGACACTTTTTACACATTCTCAATAACATTGTTTCTTTAATCGACTCGTTATTTCAACATTTATCTCGAAATTCTGAGTTTCATCTCGAAATCTCTACTTTCATTTCCAAAATCCGACACTATTTACACATTTTCAACAACATTGTTTCAATAACTTTTTGCTCTAGAAATTCTGACTTCTGAGAGGAATCAAAATTTCGAAAATTGTGTATAAGACTTTTATCTCAAAATTCTGACTTTTATCTCGAAATCTTGACTTTCATTCCAAAAAACCGACACTTTTTACACATTCTCAATAACATTGTTTCTTTAATCGACTCGTTATTTCAACATTTATCTCGAAATTCTGAGTTTCATCTCGAAATCTCTACTTTCATTTCCAAAATCCGACACTATTTACACATTTTCAACAACATTATTTCAATAACTTTTTGCTCTAGAAATTCTGACTTCTGAGAGGAATCAAAATTTCGAAAATTGTGTATAAGACTTTTATCTCAAAATTCTGACTTTTATCTCGAAATCTTGACTTTCATTCCAAAAAACCGACACTTTTTACACATTCTCAATAACATTGTTTCTTTAATCGACTCGTTATTTCAACATTTATCTCGAAATTCTGAGTTTCATCTCGAAATCTCGACTTTCATTTCCAAAATCCGACACTATTTACACATTTTCAACAACATTATTTCAATAACTTTTTGCTCTAGAAATTCTGACTTCTGAGAGGAATCAAAATTTCGAAAATTGTGTATAAGACTTTTATCTCAAAATTCTGACTTTTATCTCGAAATCTTGACTTTCATTCCAAAAAACCGACACTTTTTACACATTCTCAATAACATTGTTTCTTTAATCGACTCGTTATTTCAACATTTATCTCGAAATTCTGAGTTTCATCTCGAAATCTCTACTTTCATTTCCAAAATCCGACACTATTTACACATTTTCAACAACATTGTTTCAATAACTTTTTGCTCTAGAAATTCTGACTTCTGAGAGGAATCAAAATTTCGAAAATTGTGTATAAGACTTTTATCTCAAAATTCTGACTTTTATCTCGAAATCTTGACTTTCATTCCAAAAAACCGACACTTTTTACACATTCTCAATAACATTGTTTCTTTAATCGACTCGTTATTTCAACATTTATCTCGAAATTCTGAGTTTCATCTCGAAATCTCGACTTTCATTTCCAAAATCCGACACTATTTACACATTTTCAACAACATTGTTTCAATAACTTTTTGCTCTAGAAATTCTGACTTCTGAGAGGAATCAAAATTTCGAAAATTGTGTATAAGACTTTTATCTCAAAATTCTGACTTTTATCTCGAAATCTTGACTTTCATTCCAAAAAACCGACACTTTTTACACATTCTCAATAACATTGTTTCTTTAATCGACTCGTTATTTCAACATTTATCTCGAAATTCTGAGTTTCATCTCGAAATCTCTACTTTCATTTCCAAAATCCGACACTATTTACACATTTTCAACAACATTGTTTCAATAACTTTTTGCTCTAGAAATTCTGACTTCTGAGAGGAATCAAAATTTCGAAAATTGTGTATAAGACTTTTATCTCAAAATTCTGACTTTTATCTCGAAATCTTGACTTTCATTCCAAAAAACCGACACTTTTTACACATTCTCAATAACATTGTTTCTTTAATCGACTCGTTATTTCAACATTTATCTCGAAATTCTGAGTTTCATCTCGAAATCTCTACTTTCATTTCCAAAATCCGACACTATTTACACATTTTCAACAACATTGTTTCAATAACTTTTTGCTCTAGAAATTCTGACTTCTGAGAGGAATCAAAATTTCGAAAATTGTGTATAAGACTTTTATCTCAAAATTCTGACTTTTATCTCGAAATCTTGACTTTCATTCCAAAAAACCGACACTTTTTACACATTCTCAATAACATTGTTTCTTTAATCGACTCGTTATTTCAACATTTATCTCGAAATTCTGAGTTTCATCTCGAAATCTCGACTTTCATTTCCAAAATCCGACACTATTTACACATTTTCAACAACATTATTTCAATAACTTTTTGCTCTAGAAATTCTGACTTCTGAGAGGAATCAAAATTTCGAAAATTGTGTATAAGACTTTTATCTCAAAATTCTGACTTTTATCTCGAAATCTTGACTTTCATTCCAAAAAACCGACACTTTTTACACATTCTCAATAACATTGTTTCTTTAATCGACTCGTTATTTCAACATTTATCTCGAAATTCTGAGTTTCATCTCGAAATCTCGACTTTCATTTCCAAAATCCGACACTATTTACACATTTTCAACAACATTATTTCAATAACTTTTTGCTCTAGAAATTCTGACTTCTGAGAGGAATCAAAATTTCGAAAATTGTGTATAAGACTTTTATCTCAAAATTCTGACTTTTATCTCGAAATCTTGACTTTCATTCCAAAAAACCGACACTTTTTACACATTCTCAATAACATTGTTTCTTTAATCGACTCGTTATTTCAACATTTATCTCGAAATTCTGAGTTTCATCTCGAAATCTCGACTTTCATTTCCAAAATCCGACACTATTTACACATTTTCAACAACATTATTTCAATAACTTTTTGCTCTAGAAATTCTGACTTCTGAGAGGAATCAAAATTTCGAAAATTGTGTATAAGACTTTTATCTCAAAATTCTGACTTTTATCTCGAAATCTTGACTTTCATTCCAAAAAACCGACACTTTTTACACATTCTCAATAACATTGTTTCTTTAATCGACTCGTTATTTCAACATTTATCTCGAAATTCTGAGTTTCATCTCGAAATCTCGACTTTCATTTCCAAAATCCGACACTATTTACACATTTTCAACAACATTGTTTCAATAACTTTTTGCTCTAGAAATTCTGACTTCTGAGAGGAATCAAAATTTCGAAAATTGTGTATAAGACTTTTATCTCAAAATTCTGACTTTTATCTCGAAATCTTGACTTTCATTCCAAAAAACCGACACTTTTTACACATTCTCAATAACATTATTTCTTTAATCGACTCGTTATTTCAACATTTATCTCGAAATTCTGAGTTTCATCTCGAAATCTCGACTTTCATTTCCAAAATCCGACACTATTTACACATTTTCAACAACATTGTTTCAATAACTTTTTGCTCTAGAAATTCTGACTTCTGAGAGGAATCAAAATTTCGAAAATTGTGTATAAAACTAGAAATTTCAGGATAAAAGAGAATTCGAAAAACAATTCCGATATCAGATTCGGAAAACTCGAATTTAATCAAAATACATGGTGTTTCATAATAAATGCGCAGGACTTCAGGATATGATAGTTCTTTCAAGAATATGAAAAAAAGTTCCTATTGACTTATTACCCTCTAAAATGCACCATTTTCGACATACAGGGTATTGAATTAAAAAAAATAAATGGTTTTTTGCGAATATTTCTGGAACCGTTTATCGCACAGAGAACAGATTTTGTAGGCATTTTCTACTCATAATAAGCTATGTTTTGGGCTGATTTGTTATTTTTTAAAACGCATAATTGGTGAAGATTTTGAAGGGGTAGTGGGAGTTATTTCCTCCAACTTTTACGCCACTGGAAAAAGTACAATTTTGAGCCACCTATTCAAACCGCCAATGTTTTCTATACAAAAAAGGGACTCTTGTTTATAAGCTCTAAATTTGACCGTTTCCAAGAAAAATCAACTTTCATGTTGAAAAACATGGTAAATTTTTTTAAATATTTTTTTTCATAATCATACTAAATTCATTTAAACGTTAGAACAAGTAACAAAACCGAACGTTAACTTCATATTTGCAAAATAAAAAAAAACAAATCATACTTTTAGTTAAATTAAATGTCGAAAATGGTGCATTTTAGAGGGTAAGACGATAGGAACTTTTTTCCATATTCTTGAAAGAGCTATCATATCCTGAAGTCCTGCGCATTTATTATGAAACACCCTGTATATATTCACCTGTATAATTTCGATTCCAGAGCTACGAAAGTTGGAGGCCCAACGTAAAGGAGTATCAACCAAATACAAAGAAGCAAACATAGTCGACGAACACGCTGACAAAAAATCCGAAATCTACGGTCCGCTGAGGAGGAACGGCGAACATCCGAAACGTTGGCACCAAGTGATCGACCAGAAGATGAAGAGGTACAGGGCCCAGTTCATCGGTGAGTCTTTCAACTGTTTCCATAGGTCATTTGTGGGGAAAAACCTTGAATTTCATCAACCTTTCAGGCGTCGAAAAATTCAGCACGCTTCCCACGTGGCTGGACCAAGCGACGAAAATCGATAAACGTCGGCTTTACAACGACGCACCCGGAAGGAGATTGTGCATCCGGGAAACCAAATGGTCCGCCCCTGTACTGGCACAGCTGCACGAGGAACTCAAAGGTGGGTACGCGAAAATATCCCTCTTCTATCGACTAGATAGGCTAGAGGAGCCAAAATCCGACGTATGTGCGGGAACAGTAGGAGTAGCGCCGGTATGGCCACCCCCCACCTTCATATGAGGGGCGTGGCTCCATAAGGGGCGTGTCTGTAGGGTTCAGGGTGGGGAGAGAGATTCGAATTGTTTGGCTTATGCATGAGTAGGAGTAGCGCCGATACGGCTTCCTATAAGGGGCGTGGCTTCATAACCCTAATAGCACAAGATGTCCATTGGACATGCGTTTTGTGTACAGTATATGTCCAAGGTGTCCATGGATATATTTTGGACATCCATAGGATATACACATGAAGATATCCAATGGACGTCCAGACAGGGTAGTCCATTTGGTGTCCATTTAATGACCTCTTCTTCAAAATATCGATAGCCATTGTCCAATCGATGTCCACATGGAGATGTCCATTGAACATATATTTAAGGTAGTCCATATGGCTTACAATTATAGACTATATGTTGTCCATTTTAGGTCCAAATTGAGACGTTTGTTGGATATTCAGAACATATGGCGTACATTCAATGTCCCCACGTTCACATTTTGAATTTTTTCCACACATATATACATGTATATACCATTGCATTCATAAAAGGTATTCAAAATTGACACCGAAAGAAACCCTTTTGTTCAAGTAATATAAACCAATGGGAATTCTGTTAAATTACTTTACTCCTATAGAAGTGGTTCGGATTACAGTATCAGCTGTTGGTCTCGCTTCTCTCCACCATGCACGAATTTGGCTAATTGGGCTCGCACAACATAAAAGTAGAGATATCAAAATACCACACATTGTCTACTCCATCATCGTACAATACCTAAATTTTCTCTAAAATGAAAAATATGTCAAATTGACATGCAAGAATCAACACTAATGGAGTAATTTGAATCATTCTCATTATTGGCCAAATTTCATTGTTTTAATAATATAAATAAGAAAACAGCAGCAGCCACCATGCAAGGAATGATGAATCACAGAGGTAAAGCAACGATAAGCGAAGTTATAGTTTGGATGGGTGACCGCGCTTGAATACTAGTAGCTTTTTTCATTTATTCGTCATAAAATGGACATCCTATGGATATTCCATGGATGTCCAAAGCGGTGGAAAGTGGATGTTCAATGGCCTATATTTGTCCATACATGTTACCATATTTATGTCCATGATGGATACCGTATGGATAGTCAAAACGTTGGAAATGCGACATCCTATGGATGTCCATACGTTATCCGGTGTACAAAAACTGGATGTCCAGTGGATGTCTGAGGTGTCCTGAGGAGGACATCCATTGAACATCCATTGGACTGAGTTGTGCTATTAGGGAAGGGGCGTGGTCTGTAGGGTTTAGTGGTGGGGAGACAGACTCGAATTGTTTGACTCGTGCTGGAGTAAGGAGTAGCGCCAGTATGGCTACCCCCCACCTTCCTATGAGGGGCGTGGCTTCATAAGGGTTGTGGTCTGTAGGGTTTGGGTTGGCTTCATGTGAGTTTTTCCGAGATTCTATATCGATTGACACAGATTTGAGGAAGGAGACCAAGAAGCGTCCGCTCTCGCTGAGGACCAAGAAGGAGGCGGCATTGGAAGAAGCCTCAACTCCGGAAGTTGAAGGAGTTCCGCAAGCGGAGGAGGACAAATATCAAGCTGCGGTTTTGTTGCAGAAAGTGTTGCGGGGACGCGCCGCTCAAATGATGGTGAGATTTTTTTTGTAGTGTCAATAAAAATATCATCGAAAACATAAAATGTTTCATATTTCAAGATATACGAGGGTAGGAATACTTGCAAAGAGTTGATACATGAGTTGAAGTACTCTGTGGGATTGCTCAGGAAGCAAAAGCAGCTGAAATCAAAACAAAAACAGAAAGTGAAGATGCAGCAGAGAGAGGAATGTAAACAATTGACGATGGTAAGTAAGTCTCGTGATAGAAAACAACTACTTTCCTGGCAAATACCACGCAGAACATTGAATTAAACCGGTCTGTATAGGTTATCTTATCTTATTGTTTTATTTATTGGAAATGTCATTTAATGAGCGAAATTTTGAGATAACTGTTGGCGTCTCATATAGTTTTCAGATTATTCATAATAAAGGATCGATTAACGTTTTGATTGGTGAAAAATACTCTTGTGAGATTTTTTTTTTCAAATTGAAGGCGAAGTCTCGTGACGATAAAAAATCAAATCAATCGGGAAAATTCCACATTTTCATCAAGATAGTGTCAAAAAAATTCACGTGCAGCCTCCACACCAAAATAATCTTCGAAAACAACAAACCCCCAGGTGCACCGGCTGCAGGGCTCCCTAGGCAAGCTGCAGGGCTCCGTGGTGGGCACACTGCTGGACTTCCTGAACAAGGAGCTGCGCCGACTGCTGGAGGACCGCAAGGCCCACGCCATGTGCCTGATCAACGAGCGCGAGCGGTACGTATATAGGCGGACAACGCCCTGTATAAAGGTCGTGGGGGACATGCAGAGGATATATCGGCGGGTGTTGCAGGTACATCCGGGAGGCGGCAGAGGCAGGCAGGAGACAGAAGGAGTTGCGCAGGAGGCGGGAACACGACGAGATGTTCAAACAGGTCCGGTTCGAAAAAAAAAAATTTTTTTCACGATGAATTTTTGTGATTGAGTTTTTCCAGGTGGTTAAAGTGACGCAGGAAAGTGTCGACGTTTACCTGCAGAATATAATCACCGAGGGGATAGAGTTTGCTTCATCTGAAGAAGCCAAAGAATATGTTGATAAGTTGGCTAAGAAGATTGAGTTTGAAACTGAAAGAGATTATCAGTTGTTAGTATATGTTTTATTTTGTAGCTACTGTTTTCATCTGTAGGCTGTGAGGATTAACACAGACGACAGCACGATTTGAGAATGTTCTTGGAATATTTTTAATATTCTCTGAATGTTCTCACAATAATAATAAGGTGCACTGAATATATTCCAAGAATCCAAGAATATACTAAGAACGAGAAAACTGATGGCCTCAGAATATTTCTAGGCATATTCTGAGAATATTCTCAAGATCATTCTCGGAATATTTTTCCCGATAATATTTTCAGAATTATCTAAATATACGTATTGTTTCTGGTTAGAAATTATGTGAAGGATCTATGTAAAACATTCCAAATGACATATTCTATAACATTCAGGAGAACATTCATGGAATATAATGGAATATTCTGAAACATTCTTGAAAAATATTCATAAAGTATAGTGAAATGTTCTAGAATAATTAGATGAAATAGTCTATGAATATTCTGGAAGAAGAACATTCTATGAATAATTAGAATATTCCTCGGAACATTCTTATCATATGCTAATAATATTCTATGAAATATTCTGAAGAAGGTATTGCTATGTTTTTTTACTAACAGTTCTTTGAAAATATAGTGAGACGTGGTAAAGTCGTAGAACGATTCAATTGTTGAATAACATTTTCACGACGTTTTATATTTTCAATACTGATTCTAGAATCTAATGATGTGTCATTGAAATATTCATTTTTCATTCTGTTGGCGAAAAAAATATTTCTAGAATCATAAAAAGTTGCACTTTTTGACGCCAGAAAGGAAAGTTATATAGGTAAATATCGACTTTTCCAAACGTCATACAGGGTATCCAAAAATTCTGAACTTATTGAGGACACCCAGCCTGTATAAAGGGGCCTCAAAATTCTTAAAATACGCAACTTACAAAAGTTATCATCGCCAATTTTGGCCGACCCTTGACTCATTTTTAGATCGGCAAATACCACAGTGACTGCCCAAGATGAAATCATAGCTGACATGGTGTTGCACTTCATGTTACCGGACGTGGAGAAACAGCTGATTCGGGAGAAGATAACGACGAAACAAAAACAAAATCTGAAAACTATTCATGAAACCATTTATTCCGAGTTAGAAAACCTGCCGAAAATCGGTAAGGGTTAAATAGGCCACTTAACAAATTGTTCAATTATTATATATCTTATATTTCAGAGCATGTTGATGAAATTATGGAGGCCCTCCATGATAGGGCTGTTCTTGGTACAGAGGGGCACCAACACCTAGTACCAGATGAGGCCAGTGAACTTTCCAATGATATTCCAGAAGATAATTTATCACCAATTGATTATCAAGACCCTTATGAAGAATATCTGAGACAGCTGATGGCTGATGAGCCCTACATTGAGCACCAATTGCCCGATGTTGAGGCAATAAGCAGCGAGGATTCCACTGAGTTCCAGTTGAGGAATGACGTTTTGGACACCATAACAGAAGTGGACACAGAAAACACCATAAGTAGTTCAAATAAAGATGAATAAAAACATATATTACTAAATCATTGCATCATATTGCCCAGTCTTTTATAGTCTATTTTTTCCAACTGCACCAGAGGCCTCAATTGTTCAGCAAAAATTCTCATATCCTCGGCAATGGCGTCCTGTCCTGAAGGCGCCAGCACCGACAACTCCACCAAATAACTTTGCGAAATGGGCTCCACGCCCTCCACAGGCTTGTTCCCACCCATCTTGAATATCTTTGACACAGTTATCTTCATCCTGCCCTTCCGGAACATGTACCCCCTGGCTATGTACTCGAAATCCACCCTGCACCCCAGCTCAGTCAGGAATTCCAATATAGTCGAGCTGCACGCCATGTCAATGCTGGACCTCACCACCGTCGGCCTGTTCTTGTCCCCCAACTCCTGTTGCCCGATGTAGCGCAGCTGGTAGGGGCTGTCGCTCACGTCCAGGGCTCGTCGCACCCTCAAGGAGAACACCGACATGGGTGTGGTGGCCCCCGTGTTCGCTATCCTCAGCGAGAAGCACAGCTCATGATCGTGGAAGGATTCCGGGCCGCTGTCGACGTTGTCGCACAAGCCTCTCAGACGGTGCAGCAGGACTTCCACGTACTGGTCGAGGACCGAGCCCTGGAGCAGGTATTCTTGGTTGGGGATTATGTTGCACTTCAAGGCGGCGCTCAGGGAGTCCATGGCGTTCCCTGGGGACGACATTTTTCGTTTGTTTATGTTGAGATGTTTATGTTTACGTTGATCTTGATTTTTAGGTTAAATTCTCCTTCCTTTCTTCTTCCTTTTTTGTTATGATGGGCACAGGACACAACAGTATATTTCGTCTTCTGGCCAAAGGTTCGTTTTCATTAGAGAAGCTAGCAAGATTGGAATCGTCAAAAAGCCTACCGACCTAAGGCGTTTCAATTGAACAGAAAAGAAGAAACGTCAAAGTCAAACGTCTCGTATATTTTGCTGGTCATTTCTTTGGTAGACGAGATTCATTTTTATTGTTGTTCTACCAATAATTTCATTAATTCTTCACCAGTTTATTAAAAAATTCCTTCAAATATGGAGACAGATCAACGCGAAAAAGGTCTCCAGGATTACAGGAAGAAGTTGTTGGAGCATAAAGAAGTCGAATCCCGGTTGAAAGAAAGTAAGAACGAATATCCTCTTCTGCCATAGTAGGGCTATCACAAAGTATTATTTTAGTGAGGGAGCAACTGAAAGACCTGACCAAACAGTACGACAAGTCGGAAAACGATCTGAAAGCACTGCAAAGCATGGGTCAAATAGTCGGCGAAGTATTGAAACAACTCACAGAAGAAAAATGTAAGCACTCATTTTTTCGGTATCCAATAGCTTATCACTCGCCTTTCAGTCATCGTAAAGGCTACAAATGGCCCCCGATACGTCGTCGGCTGTCGTAGACAGATAGACAAGTTGAAACTAAAGGCCGGCACCAGGGTAGCTCTGGACATGACCACATTGACAATCATGCGATATTTGCCGCGTGAAGTAGATCCCTTAGTTTATAACATGAGCCATGAAGATCCAGGAGATGTGACATACTCAGCCATTGGTGGCCTGTCTGAGCAGATCAGGGAGCTCAGAGAAGTAATTGAGTTGCCCCTGATGAACCCTGAACTGTTCATGAGAGTTGGAATCACACCCCCAAAAGGTATGGAGCTATCAATTTCTGGAACCCCACAGTGCAATGTTTTGTTTCAGGTTGTCTATTGTATGGTCCACCTGGTACAGGAAAAACCCTTCTGGCTAGGGCAGTGGCATCCCAGCTGGATGCCAATTTCTTGAAGGTTGTTTCCAGTGCAATTGTAGACAAATACATAGGAGAGTCTGCCAGACTGATCAGGGAAATGTTCAACTATGCCAAGGACCACCAGCCTTGCATCATATTCATGGATGAGATTGATGCCATAGGTGGCAGGCGTTTTTCTGAGGGCACCTCAGCTGACAGGGAGATCCAGAGAACCCTGATGGAGCTGCTGAACCAGATGGATGGTTTTGACTCCCTGGGGCAGGTCAAGATGATCATGGCTACCAACAGACCAGATACTTTGGATCCTGCCCTGCTGAGGCCAGGTCGTTTGGATAGGAAAATTGAGATTCCCTTGCCCAATGAGCAGGCTAGGTTGGAGATTTTGAAAATCCATGCCCTGCCAATTGCCAAGCATGGTGAGATTGACTATGAGGCTATTGTGAAGCTGTCAGACTCCTTCAATGGAGCAGATCTCAGGTTTGCTTTCACAAGATGATTGTTGATTTTTGCTGATATTATTTTTTTGTTTTCAGGAATGTTTGCACTGAGGCAGGTCTCTTTGCTATCAGATCAGAAAGGGAGTATGTGATCCAAGAGGATTTCATGAAAGCAGTAAGGAAAGTAGCTGATAATAAGAAACTTGAGAGTAAACTTGATTACAAACCTGTATAATGCCCACAGCTTTCTATAATAATTTTTCCTTAATCAAAGTGTATTTTTTGTGTATCAGGAATTTTACTTTGCAATTTTCCATAATATAAAAATCAATGAAACTACAATGCATTTTCCATATAAAAAATATGGAACATGCTCCTCTGGAGGAGATATTATTGGCTAGTTTTTTTAGCAGCTCCCAAAAATTTATTTATATAGGGTAGCCCATTTGAATGGACATAATATTATATTCAACATATTTTTTAAATTTCTTTTCAATATTCTAACAGTATGAGTGCATTTTAATGGAAAAGCATTATTTCTCATTCTCAAAAATCGAAAAACATTGCGATTTTTCAAGAAAACTACACCACAGAATTTGCGAGGTTTCAAAATGGTTTTTCATAATTATATTGAAATGAATTCAATAAGGATTTTATAAAAGGGAATAAAATTTGGAAAACACGTCGTTTCATGGAAAATTAGCAAAATTCTGACTAAATTCGGATTTTATAAGGGTGTTTTCATACTAAATAACTCACATTATACTATTCCCGATTTTTACTGAATTTCTATTTTCTCTAGTAGCATCACCCTATATATTAAAAACAACATACTTTTTTCTGTTAGATGTGGAAATCAAAAGTTGAGAAAAAATATAGTAAAATACATATTTATTTGAACTGGTACAAAAATTAACACTAAATTGATATCACTGGGAAGTTTTCACAGCATCCTGAAGTTTCTCAAAGTGCAGCCTCAAACTCTTATCAAACCCAACTCCTCTGAGCCTTTCCACATTGACAACCTGCTCTTTGACATTGCCCAACAAGCTTTTCACATCACTCGGCACAAACTTAGCCAAAACAATCATCAACTGAAAATAGTTCACCGTGTTGAAAGCCATATTATTGTGTTTTTCGGTAACAGCCAGCATGGCGCTGCTAAATTCCGCCCTAATCTGCGGATACAACGGCGAACTCGTCATGGTTTTGATCAAACTTATTGCCAAATTCCTCTGCGGGTGAAAAATCACCACCTCGAACAGCCCCAACAGGATCTTATCGACGATGAGGCTCAAGAGGGGCACCGAAGTAGAGCTCTTAATCACGTCCCCCAGGATTTTCATCACCTTCTGGGTGTTAGCCTCGTCTTCTTTGAAGGGGTGCTTGAAGTAGGAACCGCAGATTTTCTCGAGGGCCACAGGGGCAACCGTCTCCATTTCCAGGGCCTTTATGATAGGAGATTCACCAGTGGAAAAGTACGGCATGTACTTGGTGATCATGTCCCTCAGAGTTCTCTCCAAAAACATGTCCGACTCGGACCTGTAATAATAATGAAGACAATGGCTAATGGCCTTAGTTGCCGATGTAAGAAAAAAAAATAGAAATGACATTTTTCTACAACCGGTGTCATTAAGTGACAGCATTTGCGCTTGTGAGTGGAAATATTGAAAAAGTCGCCACTACCATAGGTATATTGTTGAAAACGAACTCATATTATCTCTTGCTTGATTGAAAATAGTGACCAGAAAGAGCAAAATTGTAAATTTGAATCTATTACAAGAGAAATCGAGGAAAAGTATGAATAATGATATGATAGATTCATGACTGCCATGAAATGCTTGAATGGTAAAGATATCAACTCAAAGTAAGTATCCCAAACTTATCACATGTTTCATAAACCATCAGTTCCTTGAATTTAAAGCAAAAATAATTGTCACTGAAAAAGGTAAATTTCAATAAGTATACTTCATACTCTATGATAGTTTGAGAAGCACTAGTAATAGTATTAACAAATTATCAAGTTTTCTGGTCTAGGAACTGCGTATGTAGAATTTCGAATGCAAAGTGTCTTGTTGCTCTCAAAAGATATCTGTCAACAATAACTAGCCGAGTAGTGCTTCGGATGACACTTTAAAAGCTGAGATCCCCGTCTTCCTTGCTCATACAAGTCTCAATGAGACTTCGAGGGTTGCATTGCAACTGAGTTGGCGGTTAAAACACTTTTCAATAGCTATTGTCAATAAGGAACAATCAAAACTTCTTCCTGATATGTTGGAAAAGTAGCAATTCATCAGGTAATCTATTGAAAAAAAACAACAACCAGCACTATCCGGCGATCTGTAGTATAAAATTGATTATTTACTCTCCTACTCTGGGTTTTTGAAAATCATCCTTAAACCCAGTGTTTGTATCATGAATTCCTGATGTTTCCATAGATCGATCTTCATTGTTGAAATTATTAATGCATAATTCGAATATGCAGATAAGGTAATGTTAGGACATTCGATTTTTTGAATAGATCCTTACAACTGTATCATCCCGAAACGCCAGAGATAGTTCTCATTATCTGTTTCTGGACAGGAAAAACGTCGTTTGTTCTACATAATACCATAATCTCAATTTTCTGAACAAACAACTCAGAAAATCAAGATTCCCTACCAACTCATCACCTCAATTTGACCAGCGCCTCGTAGAAATAGCACCAAGTCCGCCTCACCGCGCTCAGAACAAAATCATGCGGAACGGTCTTCCTAGTCAAAAACTCCATGGGCAGCAGCAAGCACTGAATAAGCCTCGTGAGGGGGCAAGAGTTCCTCGACCGGTGGTAAAGCAAAAGCCCACAATGCGAAAACGCGAGGTACACACAAGTGTACACCCTCAAAACCGCCGATTCGCTCTCGGGCTGCGCCAGATACTGCGTCAGCCACCTGTCCAGGTGCCCGAAAGACAGCTCACAAAGCCTGCCCATGCTCGGGGAGTGAAGGTGCTGCTTGACGTCGCTGCCGAGGTATTCGATGAGGGCGTGGATAGGGTCGTGAGACGCTTCTATGTGGGATTTCAGGGGGTGCGGGAACAAATCGAGCTTGGTGACGTTTCTGGTGAGGTCCCCAGCGGCGCCCAACAGGCATATCTTCACCCAGGCCTGCACCACCGAGCCTTCCTGTTGAGCCGTCAGAATGAATTGGGAAGGGTAGTTGGCTAAAGTGACTGTGAGAAACTGGGAGGAGATTTTTGGTGGGATGTTCTCGCCGGTGAAAAACTGGAATATTTCAGTGTGAACCTGTGGTATGATCAGGAAGAGTTTTCCAGCTATTTTCCCGATGACTGCTGGGGCATTGTAGCAGGTGGAAATTTGTTTCAATACAGGTAGAACAAAGTCTTTGTAGGGTTCCATCCAGAAATTCCAAGAATCAGCACTTTCCACCTTCTCTAATGTTGATAGCAAAACTTCCAGGGTGGTGTTCATGTCTGCATAATAACATGAGGGCAAGTAATTTGTCAACCAAGAACCCAGGAATATCCACTGATGTAGCTGCATTTGATCACTGAAATTTAGAAGGTGTTCAAAGTTCCCCACAAACTCTTTTATCAAATGAAAATGCTTGTGGTCCATGGATGCCTCTTGGATTAAAGATGATAATAGTGGGGCTGTTTTCTCCAAATCATGGCCTTGTCTTACTTGTACAAACATCTGAAACACAAAGACATGATAAACCAAGACACTTCTCTAGCAGTTGAAGCTTACAAATGCTGTGTATATATTCCACACCAATGGTGTATTTTTCCTCTCCTTTGGCAAAGTTTCAAAGAATGAAAGAATTTTCTTCAATAGTTCTTCATAGTTGACTGTTCCCAAAGCAATGAATAGTACCATAACATGAACTATTCCAGTTTCTCCCAATTCTTTCAACTTATTTGGGCCAAGTTGAGAATAAATCCTTCCCTTCATTTTGCCCCAGTGAGTGGGGTATTCTCTGAGATGACATATTAGCATCCCCACAAATTTTTCAAAATCTTCATTGGTCTTATTCCAGGACCAGAGTATGTTTTCAATCATCTCATTCAATTCCAAGGCACTACAACTAGAGTAATTTTTCTTAGAGACATTCAGTCTTTTGCTGAAGTAGTCCCATATGATTTGGTAAACTTCTATTTTTGCATTTTTCAACCAGATGTTGCACAATAGTGGTTCAATTATATTCAAAAGTTTCAGGGACATATCTGAGTCTGCATTCTGAAGAACGAGTTTCAGTTTGCTCAACAGTAAGTCATAATTGGTTATATGTCCACAAGAATTTCCCTTGTGTAGATTACTATTGACTGTCTGTAATTCTGCCACATTCCTCAATAGCCAGAATGAAAATAAAGGATCTTCATGTTCTAACACTTGGTTGAATACTTTCCAAAAGTTATTTTCATCTCTTGTCTTCTGGAGAAAAAGTTCAACTATCAACAAGAAGTCTTTCATACAAGTACAACCAACATTTCTGAGAATCTGAGATGCCTGCCTTTGATACTGTTTTTTGCTTATCACAATCAAACTTTGTAATATTTTTTCTACTGCCTTGTACATATCTGTTTCAGATGCATTACAAACATGTTGCAAAGCAAATAGATAATATTGGACTTCTAGGAACATGTGAAAATATTGATAAACTGGGTTCTTTGTGTCATTTTCTTTCAATGCAGACAGCTTTATTAAAAAATCTTCATCAATTTGATCAAAAGGAACTATGAGATTTGAGAATAAATTGATTTGCTTCAAAGTATCTCTCATATATCTTTCTTTTTGTGATTGGTGTGTACATAATTGTATACAATCTTTAATCGCACAAAAGGACTTGTTAATGAATTCTCTTGAGTATATGATTTCGTCATATGGAACTATATCGTCATATAATGCAATATTCTGTATGATACACCATTCTGATTGCACTAATCTCATCAGGATGTTAATTTCTTCAATAATGATATTTTTATTGTAAACATGATCACCAATGAATATTTGTGGGTGTGCATCTTCCAGTTCTCTACATTTTGGAATAAATAATGTTTGGTAATTATTGAAAATTTCATTTTCTTGCTGTTTTTCACAGTTCAGTAAATATTTACTCATTTTGGATTTTTTTAGGTTATACACGAATTGTTAGGTTAATTTGACTTTCTCCTTTTTTGTTCAGCTTTATCCAGTAGAAGGCGCTGCCAGAGCTGGCTGCTTGCATTGCCGAACATACCCGATTGTCCAGTGACGCGCAACTCCAATGTTCTCATTTTAGTCAGCCAGCTACATAATCATATTCTCGATTGAAACAACAGGAAGAAGAAGAAACGATTTTGACGTTTATCATATTGTTTTTATTTTTTATGCAAACATGTGAGGGGTGATTGAAAACAAAAACAATTTTGGCGTTCAAAGAGTTTGTCTAAATCAGACAGTGTCACAGTCAGAATAACTGTTCATATCAGTTCAATTTTAAATGCTAGAATCGCACCAACAATACTATGGATGATGATAACATTTACGACGACTCCGGCAACGAAACTAGTGGAGATGACGTAGATTTTGTCATCGATGCGGACAACGCTTCTCACAGCAAAGAGTTTCAATGTTTTGACGAAGAGTACCAATACGAAGTACTCTCCACCGATGAAATAGTTCAACACATGGTGGACTGTATCAAGGAAGTCAACGTAGTAGTTCAAATTCCTTCGACGATAACTCGAATTCTTTTAAACTACTTCCACTGGGACAAAGAAAAGTTGATGGAAAAGTTTTTCGACGGCAACCAAGAGGATCTCTTCCGCGATGCGCACGTCGTCAACCCATTCAAGAAAGTTGTTGTTGCCAAACCTAAGATTGTGAACAAACTTTTGGGAACGGAGGAATGCGATATCTGCTTCATGGTGTTCCCCCAGGTCCAGATGACCAGTTTGGAGTGTGGTCACAGATTTTGCTACCCCTGCTGGAACGAATACCTGACAACCAAGGTGATGGAGGAAGGTGTTGGCCAGACTATAGCTTGTGCTGCCCACAAATGTTCCATATTGATGGACGACCAGACGGCAATGAGACTGCTGAAAGACCCCAAGGTGAAGCTCAAGTACCAGCATCTCATCACTAATAGTTTTGTGGAATGCAATAGGCTCCTGAGGTGGTGTCCTAGCCCTGATTGCAGCTATGCAATAAAGGTAAATCTGATTTTCCTGAGCGTTCCGATGAAAATTATATGTTTTTTACTTCTCAAGGTTTCCTACGTCGAAGCTAAACCAGTGGCGTGCAGCTGCGGCCACATTTTCTGCTTCGCGTGCGGCGAAAACTGGCACGATCCTGTCAAATGCCCGCTGCTGAGGAAGTGGCAAAAGAAATGCGACGACGATTCGGAGACTTCCAATTGGATAGCGGCCAACACCAAGGAGTGCCCCAAGTGCAACGCGACCATAGAAAAGGACGGCGGCTGCAATCACATGGTTTGCAAGAACCAAAACTGCAAGGCGGACTTCTGCTGGGTGTGCCTGGGCCCTTGGGAGCCCCACGGAAGTTCTTGGTACAACTGCAACAGGTATGTCGACCAGAAACTTTCAAAGTGATAACTTATTCGACCGGGTTGAGCGATTTTCTTATGGGTTTGCGTCAACAATATGATGAGAGGTTTTTGGTAGGGACAGCACTTATGGGTTCGCATTTTCCGAGCAAACTCTTGTTTCTCCCCCATCAGGTACGACGAGGACGAGGCGAAGGCGGCGAGAGACGCGCAAGAGCAGTCGCGCGCGGCTCTGCAGCGCTACCTCTTCTACTGCAACCGCTACATGAACCACATGCAGTCGCTCAAGTTCGAGCACAAGCTGTACGCGTCCGTCAAGGACAAGATGGAGGAGATGCAGCAGCACAACATGAGCTGGATCGAGGTGCAGTTCCTCAAGAAGGCCGTCGACATATTGTGCCAGTGCCGGCAGACGCTCATGTACACCTACGTGTTTGCCTACTACCTGAAGAAGAACAACCAGTCTGTGATATTTGAGGATAACCAGAAGGATCTCGAGAGGGCCACGGAGTTGCTCAGGTGATTATATGGGGGGGTTGTGAGCTCTGGAAGCTCGTCTTTGTTTCACTTTTCGGTTGGGTTGCCTTTAATTTGTGACTTTTTTTATTTATTAGTGAATATTTGGAACGGGACATAACACAAGAGAATCTCATCGATATCAAGCAGAAAGTGCAAGACAAGTACCGCTACTGTGATGGTAGGCGGATGGCGCTTCTGGACCACGTCCACGAGGGCTACGAGAAAGAGTGGTGGGTCTACAGTGAATGAGAGCTTCGGATTTTTCTTTATTGTAATTTTCAAATTGTCAGAGCTTTATTTATTATTAAACAATTATAATTTCACATGGATGTTTTATTGACGTTAGGCTAATACATATTTTCCACAGCAATTTGAAGCTGATTTTTTGATATTGTTGAGAAAATTCACTTAGCACAAGTGGAATAATAAAATTATTTATTGGAATCTGCATGTGCGACTAGGCTAATGACAGAAAATCACGAATTACTCGAAAACTATCAGAGGTAGAAAATAATCGAGTACATATTCACGTTTAACATTCCGAGTCACTCGAGAAGTTGGAAATAGTTCAAAGGATTCAGTTGGGTTTCATTTGATTAGGTTGAACTCTATATATCATAGGAATTTAACGAAATTTTGGAATATTGAGTCTATTAGCGTATTCTGAGGCTGAATTAATATAGTTAGATAAGTTTTTAGCGAGAACACCCTATATGCAAGTTTTCAGCTCATTCCAAAACCTTCGAAAATTTGAAAAAACTTAATTTTCGGACCAAAAAATCAACTTTGTCGTGAGGCCAAATTACAAATATACATGGTCCTATAGGGTTCCTCTAGTGCGGAATAGAAGCGCAGCTCTCTAACTTCAAAAATAAAAAAGTAGCAATTTTTTAACCCACTTTCGACTGAACTTTTTATGGACCTGATATCTCAGAAAATATTGAGAATAATGGAAAACGGAGTCGGTGGACGTATTCAGCAGACGAATTAGGGCAGCTAGACAAGTTGATTCCTTACATTTTTTCGAATGTACATATCTCGAAAACTATGACTCATTAGATTAGAGATGAACCGAGTACAGCATCGTTTTCAACAGGCCGAGAACACATAATTTCAGCTCATTTACAGCCGTATTCGCCGTATACTTTTAAGGTAAGCTTGACTTCAAGGTCGTTTTAAAAGCATACAATTTCGTCACATTGTTAAGCGAGCTGAAATCCTAAGCTCAGCTTGAAAGAATACGGCCGTTAAATTTTGAAATTGAAAAAGTTTGAGCTATTCCGCCATCTATGTTATAAACATTGAACTAAACTGTCATTCCGAAAAAAGAGAATTACAGATTCCTGTAAATATTCGAAGAAAACTGCAATGACTTGCGTTGCATGTCGAGTAGAAATCTGTAATCGAATTAGCCAAAGAAGATTTCTGTAATCTATTCACAGCAGAGAAACCTGTAATATCGTTAGTGAAGAAAACTGTAATTAGATTTTGTTCTTTATGACCTGTCAAGAGATGGCGCTGCGCCTGTTTTCGATTTTCGCAAATAAAACACCAAAAACAATAAAAAACTCTTTATTACAAAACAAATACTGTTCTCAGTCGAAAACCCCAACAAAAGAAATCCTCACTTCTTAGCCTTCTTGGCGTCGGGCGCGTCGCCGGCGTCGAAACGGCTGCCGGCGCAAACGTCTGGCTGCGTGTCCTTGTAGGCGGGCGTGATCCAGTAGGGATTCTCGGCCGCGTCCTTGGCGTACTTGAGGATCGCTTCGCGCGGGTCCTGGTCGTCCTCCACTCGCTTGCTCAGCCCCAGGTTCCTGATGACGAAGCTGCTGAGGGTGCCGCCGCTGGAGGCGACGCGGCCCCCCTGGCCCGAAGTGATCGGCAGGTCGGGCCGGCGGGACTTGACGGGGTCCAACCTGGAACGGACATAGAAGATTATTGTCGCGAAGAGGATTGGTATTGATTTGAAGCAGATGCAGAAGACTTTTTTTATTGGGTTTAAAAATACCATCAAATATGTCGAAAATTTAATTTGCTTTATTTAATGAAAAAATATTTTATTTTGAAGACGACGAAACATTGGTATGACATTTCTTTATATTATTATCAACTGAGTCGACGTCTAGGAAGCTACTGGAATAATTACTGTTATTGTATACAAAATTATCAAGTTTCAATAAAACCGAAAAAAGGGTTTTTCCGCAGATTAATAAAATACAGTATAATTTTGAAACTATATCTTGAAATTCGAGGGTATTTGGAAATACGATCTATATTTTAATAAAAAATTATGTTGGTACTTACAAATTTTGACCTGAAAAACACGAATTTCATAATATTATCGTGAACATATCTCTAGTTTTCGAGATAATCGATACCTAAGTTCGAAGTTTTGGGCAAGTATTGTATCTTCTTGGATCCCAGATATGCATTTACCATGGTTAATAAGCCAATCAAGAACACGTGATCAAAAATGGCTGCCTTGAGGCATATACGGAGTGTTTAGTCTATTTGATTACATGTTTTTTTGTGTTTATAGTTTGAATTTCCTTTTTGAAGGTTTCAAAAGTGAATACAATGGCTTGTGATAATAAAAGTGATTATTATCTGTTATTGTTAGAGACTGAAATCAGAGTCATTCAAGGCATCGATCCTTTCACTCTGATGGATCAGTTAAAGCAGCTGGTTTTCCTAAATTTGAAACCACATTTCGCAACAAATAACTTCATGAAAAGTTATGTAACTTTTAACCTTTCAAAACATGTTTAGCACATACTTTGGCATATTTTAGTTTAACTTCTGAGATCTTCCCTTTTGATTGCTTTCAACCATCTTTCTCTTGGGACTTTTGAGAGTTCATTCAATTCTGTTTTGTGTGCAAAATGTAGTACACTGGGTATATTGAAAAACTTCACATCATCACGATATCCTCGACTCCCACACTTAACAACACAACAAGTATGTGGCATGTTTTTGTAGCTCTATCTTAAATTTTATGAGAAAATTCACAAATCACAATATAGTCTAAACACAGAATATTCACAAATGAATGTTTAAATTCGTTCTGGAGTTAAAGGTTCAAATAGCTAGAGTTCTAATGCACTCAAACGGTTTGTATGCTTCAAGGTATCCATCTTGAATTTGATTTGACAGCATCTTGGTTTAGTCAATTATGATTTTTGTCAAAGAAAAACATCATAAATATGTTATTTTTCAGTATTTTTCCTATTATTTCACCAACAAGGCTACATAAACAACGATCATTTTGAAAACCTCTGTGAGAATCCTGATCGAAAAAAAAGGTGGATTCATAGCTGCCTTATAGCAATACGAGTCAGTGATATGAGTTTTCTCTCTTCAATACATCTCATAAAGAAAGATAGATATCAGTAAAAGAAGGTGAAATTTCGAACTTTGATATCGAATATCTCGAAAACTAGAGACATGTTCACAATAATATTATGAAATTCGTCTTTTCAGGTCAAAATAAGTGAGTACCAACAAACATTTTCATCGAAATATAGATGGCATCAGTGCAAAATTACCTTTGATTGTTATCGTAATGGTTTCAAAATGAAAAAATGTTGCAGGAAAAAACCCACACATCTCAATGTGGAATGCGTCAAATGAACCTGAAAGGAAAAAAAAAAAACAAAAAACCACCCACCTGTCCTTCTCCATCTGCTTCCTGCTGGTCTTCCGGCGCTCCTGCCGGAACAGCGGCAGCGCGTGCGGCGTAATGACCTGCGTCGCGCCCACCATCTCCGAGTGGGCGTGGGCGCGCCTGCGCGTCTTGGCGGCGCACAGCGTGGCGCCGCGCAAGCTGCGACGCTCGTCGTAGAAGCAGCGCACGCGGCCGTCGCCGCCGCCCACAAACAGCTGGTTCAGCTTCGCGTGCCAGCGCAGCTTGACGGTGTGGGCGGCGCCGACGCTCAGGCGTCGCACGGGGGCGAAGGTGCGCGCGTCGTAAAAGAGCACGACGCCGTCCTGCTCGCCTGGAGAGAGCCGGTTATTTGTGAGTTGTGCCAACTGATTGGGAACATTGCCTGCCAGATAGGCTTCAACCTTGTGCTAATTGACAAGTTCAGCCAGCATTGAGAGAGGGAAAATATGTCTGCCCTACAGTGGCTTAATAGGTTACAGTGACGACAACGGAATATCATCTTTTCTATTGGTTGTTTCAAGGTCGACGTAAATCCGCCATGTTTAGGCTAAATTTGTGATAGAAGCATTGGAAATATCGTGTTTTTCATCAAATTCTTGTATATTCGTGGCTTGTATTTCTGTTGGGAATAAAGTGAAACTGGAGACAAATTTATAATATGAAAATAAACAACAAACAATTCTGAGAATATCTCCATTTAAGATAGTTGTATATTTCCTATCTCTGTATTAATATAAGTATATTATAATCATCAATATTATGAATATTATGAAAGTTGTGAATTATTTCACAAAAAGTTTATTTAACCTACAATATAGTGTTTGATATGCATATTTTCAAGTGGTATAACTTTTAGGTAGTAAAACTCATATAGTAGAATGCCTGGATGTTCAGCTTTCAACTGTACAAACTCTGCAGCTAAAGGGTTTTTGGTGAGAACTTTTCCCAGAGACCCATCTAGAAGAAAACTTTGGACAGCCAAAGTTATAGGCGAGATAACTGGCAACCAACAAACTATTCAGTTCTTTGTGGTTTTGTGTGTTATACAATATTGTTCCATATTCTATAGGTTCACTTTGAGGGGGATATGTGGGAACAAACTCTTCTTGCCATAATTTGGAAAATAAAATAAAAACTCGTTTTTCGAACGTCAGGTTGAAGATAGCGAGTAAAATAAGATTGTCAATAAAGTCAACAATTATGGCAGTAAATCTATGAGAAAATGAAATAAATGTATGTGTCCAACTTATATTATTGTGTTTTAAAAATAAATGAAGTGTCGATTATTTTATATATGTATCTATCATTTCAAAATAAAATGAATGTATTGTTAAGTGGTCTGTTTTTTATTTCTTTTACATATCCTTAAAATGAGGTAAGTAGAATGTAGAAGAATATTTCAAGACATACATATATAATCAATTCATCATTCTCATATTATATAATTCGTCGTTTAACTCGAATACCAGTTCAACTCTGATCAATTAAGTTTATTTAGGAAAGTAGTAACGTTCAAAATTCAAAATTATCCGCGTTATATTCGCATTGTCAAAATTGAATATTACTTCATTTATAAGGTATAAGTCATTGAAAAATTAATCAAAATAAAGACAGTATAATAGTACATCATGATCAGAATGTTATCATGATAAATTATAGTCCAATTCCACAAAAATCGTGAATTTTGTGTTTTCCTCCTATAATACCCATAGAAAATTTGCCTAAACATGGCGGCCGCTAGCCCATTGGCGTAGTCTGAACTAGTGTTGTCTTTGTCATCAAGATTGCAACTTTAAATAATGAAAATGCTAAGATTGGGACTAAAAGAGAAGAAGACTTATATAACCTGTATATAATTGGTTTGTTTTTCTTGTAGTTTGTGATCAATGTTAGCATATAATTGTTGAATGATTCCAAACACATTTATATTTTTAGATTTCTTCTCTTTTTTTTACGTCACAATCATAACATTTTCGTTATTTTAAGTTGCAATCCTGACGCGACAAAGACAACACTAGGGCAGACATCTGTCAGAGCTGGCTGAACTTGTCAACAGCAATTTCAATTGGTTCAACTACTGTTCTTGGACACCTTTAACTTCTAACGAAAAATCAGAACACAAATGAATCTTGGAAAAAAATACTGATCATATATATAAATTGTCCGCCATTGAGTTGGCTACATATGGGAAAATATTTGTTATTGATATTTCTGAAAAACTCTATATCGAAATATTAGTTAGTTTGAATATTTACGGGTTGAGAACATTGAATAAGCTCATGTGTCACGTGCATCAATATACTGGGTATGACTTATACCTATATATGTAAAATGAAGAGAACATTGTAAATGTATTATAAAAGTTTTTTTTTCAGATATTGTTTCCGAGACCAGCAGATTTGCTGATTTGGATAATTCAGTTCAATGTAATGCAAATTAAAACGAAAACTATTCTGAAATTACAGTTGAAAAATAATGGTGAATTTATAAACTCAACTAAACTAAGAATTCCATTAACAATTAATAATTAACAACTACATCAACTAAGAAGGTGTTTATGAACATCATTCAAGAATTAGGTTTTTTTATTGTTCCGTGCCTGAATTTCAGAACGAAGAAATAGTTCTGTGTTCAAATATGTCTTATGCGCATTCGTTGAATTCATAATTGTTAATTCTTAGTTGAAAAGATGAAAGATGATCATCTTCTTAGTTGTTAATTATTAATTTAAATGACAGATGAATGTTTATGAAAACATCTATGGGATTTTCCTGTATTCATCTTTCTTAATTCTTGGTTGTTAATTTATTCATAGTTTAGTTGAGTTTATAAATCCACCATAACAGTTACTAATTTGTGTTAATATCACAATTATCCTCGCAATTATAATTTTCATTATTGTGATTGTCTTTCGCCGCGACGTTTTCCCTAGCAATGTCCGCCATATAATTCAATGTACGTGTGACATTAGCCAGGAAATTAGTAATCTTTCAAAGATAAACATGAATAATGATCATCACCAACCAACCTTTCCTCAGCGATACTCCAGTAGCGACCAGGGCATCGTTGGGACTGAAAATTGCATCGGTTGTGTCGTACCGGCAGAACAAATCGCCCACCTGGTGGACGGCCATCTTGAACTTCCTCAAATCCCACAGCTTCATCGTCTCGTCGCAGCTGCGCGTCAGCAAATGGTCCCCCACGTGCGAAAAACATATGCTGCTGATATCCGCAGGCTATCGAGGAAAAATCGAGGATTATACACACGAGTGTCATTTTTCCCCAGATTCTACGGAAATTACAGTGTTGCCATTTGAAAGCCGCTTAAGAGCACACGTGTTAGAGAGAGATGAAATATATGATTTTTCCGTAGATCTAGGTAATTTTTTCCTAATCCCCGATATGATTTTACGAGTGTCATTTTTCCCCAGATTCTACGGAAATCACAGTGTTGCCATTTGAAAGCCGCATAAGAGCACACGTGTTAGAGAGAGATGAAATATATGATTTTTCCGTAGAACTAGGTAATTTTTTCCTAATCCCCGATTATGATTATTACGAGTGTCATTTTTCCCCAGATTCTACGGAAATTACAGTGTTGCCATTTGGAAGCCGCATAAGAGCCCACGTGTTAGAGAGAGATGAAAAATATGATTTTTCCGTAGATCTAGGTAATTTTTTCCTAATCCCCGATTATGATTATTACGAGTGTCATTTTTCCCCAGATTCTACGGAAATTACAGTGTTGCCATTTGGAAGCCGCATGAGAGCCCACGTGTTAGAGAGAGATGAAAAAGGTGATTTTTCCGTAGATCTAGGTTATTTTGTTTAATTTCCGATTATGATTATTACGAGTGTCATTTTTCCCCAGATTCTACGGAAATTACAGTGTTGCCATTTGAAAGCCGCATAAGAGCCCACGTGTTTGAGAGAGATGAAATAAATGATTTTTCCGTAGATCTAGGTAATTTTATCTAAATCCCCGATTATAATTATTACGAGTGTTATTTTTCCCCAGATTCTACGGAAATTACAGTGTTGCCATTTGAAAGCCGCATGAGAGCCCACGTGTTAGACAGAGATGAAAAATACGATTTTTCCGTAGATCTAGGTATTTTTTTCTTAATTTCCGATTATAATTATTACGAGTGTCATTTTTCCCCAGATTCTACGGAAATTACAGTGTTGCCATTTGAAAGCCGCATGGGAGCCCACGTGTTAGAGAGAGATGAAAAAGGTGATTTTTCTGTAGATCTAGGTAATTTTTTCTTGATCCCCGATAACCTACCTGGTGGGCCTTCCTGACCTGCATGGCCGGCGCCACGGTGCTCTTGCGAAAGTCCCACAGCTGCAGGGAGCCGTCGGCGCAGCCGCAGGATATCACCTTGCCCTCGCGGTTGAAGTTGACAGCGGTGGGGGACGCCTTCAGACCGTTCTGCGCCCTGCACTTGATGATCTGTTTGTGGTGTTTGCCGCCTCCGTAAAAGTCCCAGGTTCGGACGGTGCCGTCGGAGCTCGTCGTCAAAAATTCCTCCTAAACGATGTCGGCAGTTGAAAAACATTTATATTCAATTCATTTGATGGATCTCTGACTTCGAATATTTGATGTAATTGTTGAAATTTACAATTAATTTATTGAGAAAGCAATGGATATTTCAACAGTTTTACTTCAGATTACAATCAATAATTTTGAATATGATCTGAATTAGTTTCTTTCTTGCTCAAATTATTCTTCTAACCCAGTATTTTCAAGTGTGAGCATTGTTAATTTGATAAAAAATTTACAATGGTAGTTGTAAATGTACTGATTTCATACATAAATTGATTATTATCCAAAATGATCCACATTTTCATATTTCTCATTATCTGTATATTATTCTATATTCAATTAAACATTTTCTTGAAGATGCCACTTCATTGCTGATAATTTTACCTATATAAATAGTATGATGTATCAAAGTTGTAGACAATTTTTCAACTACCATTAATTTCTTTCTTTTTTTTCACATTTATTTTGTGCCTGATTATTCATCAAATAAGAAATTGGCTGTTTAGTAAGAATGACATCAATTTATATTTTATGAGGCTGCAAAATATGAGAATAAAAATCTCAATAATGGAAACTTCCTGATTTCAGGAAAATAATCAAAAAGCTTTTTATTGATATTTTCAAGTATGAGTATTGTGAATTTGATATAAAATTGACAATGATAGTTGTAAATCTACTGCGATGTTATTGATAAATTGATAATTTTTCAATGATATTCCAAATGTGTTTGTATATAATGTATATGCATACTAATATTTCTCATATTTTGTGTACACAAAAACAATTTGATATCAGTATTTACCCATATAAAGAATAAGAGAACCAAATTTGATGTTTCTATATTCATATTATGAACTCTTTTTTTTTTCTTCTTCAAAGATGGCAATTTATTGTTGATAATTTTATCTATATGAATAGCATTTCATTCTTATTCTCATATTCATGTTATACCTGATTATTCATCACAGATGAAATCTCATAATGTGCAAAGAGAATTTGGAATATTTCTTAAATACTTAGCTGTTTAAGAAGATTTTCAACTGAAATCTTTCAAATCCATTTCAGTAAACTATGAATGTAAAAATCTATACATAAAAAAATTCCTTATTCCAAAAGAATGATCAAAAAGTTTATCAAAAATATTGTCCTTTTTACTGAAAGATACTACAACAAAAACTGATTCTAACTATTAATTAGTTCATGAATAATCAAACCATGAATCCTATTAGCAATCAAACATTTCTCACCTTGGTGACAGGATTCCAAATTCCTGCCAGCAGCCCCGAAGTGTGTCCCTTGGTCCTCGCCTGATCCGTAATATACATGTCCCCCTTGACAGTCTCCAATTTCTCGAACCCGTCCCTGTCTATCACTTTTGCCTGGCTGGCGCCCGAAATGACTAGCAGCAAGTCCCCCGTATTGGAGTAGTGCAGCCCCCTAATCGGGTGGTTTTCCGCGGGCTGCAGGGTGCGGAAACTCCGCATGCCCGAGTCCATGCCGGCGAAATCCCAGAAAGAAACCTCATAGTCCACGGAGCCCGAGGCCAGCCTGGCCCCGCTGGGGTCCACGGAGATGGCTGTGATTGCCTTGGTGCCTGGGGGGCATTTGGAAACATGAGAAATTTGCTGACCGAAAAAAAATCCCAACAAAATGAACCTTTCAGAATGTAAAAAATAATTAAACAACTTCAGCTCAGGAGAATTTTCAAAATACTTGTGTTCTCGAAATATCTTTCAGCAATAAACGAAGCTCTAGTGGTATTATAGTGAGAATAAAGTACAATACCGTGTGTCATTTGGGCTTCATGTGAACATGGAATAAACAGCAAATCATCCTCCACATCATCCTCATCACTATCATCATCACTGTTGGCTTCAACTTTAGCGGTTTTCTTGGTCTCTGTACTTGCTGTATCTTGGGGTACGGGAGGACCGATAAATTCATCACTATCATCAGAATCTTCACTAGATATGGGTGTATCTTCCACTGGTTTTTTAGTTACTTCTTTAGCGGTTGCTTTTACTTGGGCAATCATTTCTTTGATGTCAAATACCTTCGCTTTCTTGCCGAACGTCGAGATTCCCATAACATCTTTCATCTTCTGCGATTCTGTGTCGTCGTCTAAAGCTTCTATTGCTTTTGGGGGTCCGAAAGTGCCTATTGTTCCTGTTGCTTCTATTTTTTCGGAGTTCTGCCGAAAGTTCGTACTTATCTTACCAAAGCTGATTTTCTTCATTGTTCACTAATACACTTATGAATCATATAATAATTATTTCAAATTATTTATATTACCTATATGAAATATTAAATAAACACTTTAGGAACACACACTTTCTTCCCCTTTTAAGAAAAACGTAAACAATAACAAACACAACACTCACAACAGTTTCTCTCGGATCTCGAACGTCGACCACAGACCGTCGACTTCTTCTTCGTTTCGATTTGAATTGCCTAAACATAGATCTTATATGCTTACACTAGATTCGGTTCCCAGTTTATTTGTTTTGTAGTTTGTAGGTCTGGGTAAGGTTCTCTAATCTGTGGTCAGGGCAAGGTTTCCAAATAGGAAGCACTCCATCAAAGAGAAGGGGTAGTAACTATTCTTTGACTCCATTATTAGGCCTTCTCGGAAACTTACCTGGATCACAAATCGGTTTACGAAAAACGACTCTGGGTTAGCAATGCAAGTCAGGTAAACGCAGGTAAGAGAACGTGCTGGTTAGGGATCGTGTCAACACTGTCAACCCGAGCAGGTTTCCGAATAGTCGTTTAAATTTTTGACGGATCTAGCGTAAGCATATAAGATCTAATGTCAAATTGAAACTTTCTTCTAATTTTACACCCTTATTTTTCAGAATATAAATGAACTAATACTAATCGAAATTCTAAAATCGTCTGTCAAAGTCACAGGTCAAACTATAATCTATAGGTTAAGTAAATCGAAAATGAAATAATGAAAATATAAAATTTTCAGATAGAATAAGGAATATTAGGATGGCTGTAAATTTAGACATAAGACTGAAACGGGCTGATAAAGTATATTGTGAAGATGTATACTAAGAAAACATTGAGAAACCAAACATCTAATTACTCTTATTTCAGGAAAATGTTACAGGAGTAATAGTTATTTCATCAAACTCTGATTTCAAACATGAAGGCATTACTTTAGTAATGGAAGGATCAGTTAATCTACAAATCAGCTCAAAAAACGTTGGGATAATTGAAGCATTTTACAATTCAATCAAAGTATATAAAACCGTAAAATATACAAACAACTCTTTGTTACTAATTGAATATTTGTAGCCCATTCAATTGATAAATTTAACTTGTGAAGTGAGTAGTGCAGGAAGATTACCGTCAGGCACAACAGAGATACCATTTGAAATTCCACTAAAATCCAAAGCTAATCGTGTTCTTTATGAAACCTATCAGGGAGTGTATGTTAATATATGCTACAGTTTGAGGTGTGATATCAAAAGATCTTTCTTGTCAAAGGACCTACAAAAGAGCCAACTATTCTTGGTACAATATCACCCAGGATACAATGCTTGTCCACAGCTACCCCTAAAGGATAAAAGAACACCTATAAATTTTGAACTTAGTCCTTCTACTCTTTCATCTGGGATAACAGGTGTGACCATTAAACATTTTATTGTTGAAATAGCAATAATTTTTATATCCATAGGTGCACCTGATTTTCTTCTGAAAGGGGTATTAGATACTGTTTGTTGTAACATCACCAAACCATTCAGAGGGAAACTCATTATGGTTAAATGTGCTGTACCTGTTAGGTCTATAGAATTGCAACTTGTGAGGGTTGAGACATGTGGATGTGCAGAAGGATATGCTAGGGAAGGTAAAAACATGTGATGTATTTGAATGGCTTCTGAAATATCTGTTTCAGCTACTGAAATTCAGAATATTCAAATTGGTGATGGAGATGTCCCCCAGAATATTCCAATACCAATTTACATGGTTTTTCCAAGGCTTTTCACTTGCCCCACATTGATAACAACAAATTTCAAACTAGGTAGTTTTATGCCTTATCTTCAAATTCATATATTCAAATATTTTTCTTCTTTCCAGAGTTTGAGGTCAACCTTGTTGTCATATTTCAAGATGACCACTTGATAACAAACAATTTTCCTATAGTACTAGTGAGAGAATAAAGTAGATCATCAAATTATAAATTACACATTTCAACAATATTATATAAACATATTATAAAAATTTAATACATAATTATATTCTTACAACTTGCACCAAAGGTCCTTTAAGTTTCTCCAACTGATAACGCTAATTTCAAAACCATAGGATCAAGTTGCTCCTCCAAAGCCAGTATGTGCCCAGTATTACAGGAATCACTCGCCACAAAAGACACTATCAACGGCAACTTGTTCATTTGTACCACCTGGTACTGAGAGTAACAGCATATCAAAGTGTTCGTCTTGCCCAATCCCAATTTGCTCCCCTGATCTATGGCCAACCCAAAAGTCGATATGAAGGTGGGTCTCGTTGACTGTTCAGGCGTTTTCTCCGAACTGACTTTGAGCAGCGGCACGCCGTCCCTGTCCGTGATCAGAATACAGTAGAGGCCGCTCACTTTGGACATGATTTCTTGCAAAAATTTTCTTGAATCCTCAACCATGACTATGTTGATTGCTGACACACTTGTAAATTGTAAATGTTTTTTAAAAGTTTTTTATATTTGTTTTGTTGACGAGATAAGTTTTCTTCTTCTTGTTTGTTTTGGCCTGTTCCTATGTGGAAATTGGCCAGCTCATTACTGTTGGAATAGGGTTGTACACTTTTTTTCAAAAATTATATATGTGAAACGCGGGCCTCCAGAGAATACATCGATATTTTTTTGAAATTTTTATTTTCAAGAGTTTTTCCAAAATCGGCATTAAAAAATCGAAAATTCTCCATCCTTTTCTAAAAATGTGACGTCACCTGGTAGATTGGTTTAGGTTCTGTTCCATTAATCGAAGTGGAAGAAGAATTGACAATCTCTGTCATCTTTGACAGATGGCGGTAAAAAATACTGGGCGATTTTAATTATTCCTGCGAAAATATATTCGGATGATTCAAGGTAAGTTACTATTGAGTTTTATTTCATTGTTCAGCGTTCATTATACTCTTCACTAACCACTATTTTCAGATAATTCTAGCATTCAAAGACTTGTGCTTCATGTAGCAACACGAATTTGGATTCTCGAAAGACATATTTGTTCCTACTCCAAGTGTTAATATGAGACAAACTTGGTGTTTTGCAGTAGAACAACACATGTCATCAGCTACATCTGCAAGTAATTGCTGTGAAGATATTTTGATCTAAGTTAAAATTCTTATCCTTATTCTTCGAATCTTTATTGTACATGAACATCATGAGAACCTGAAGTGTGATCACAAAGTATTTTAGTAATAGGTATAACCTAATAAACCAAATCTTTATTGTCATCAATATAAGAATTCTTATTGAAAAAGCACTTCTGTAAATAATAAATGCATTTTCCTAAACCCTCAGTTATTCTTAGTACGTACTCTATCTATGATGTGAGTTTATAAGAGATTTCTTCTTTACATTATATTGTGAATATGTTATGATGATATCAACTTGTGTTGTTTATTTAATATATTATCAGATGCACCACTACACTTACCTACTTTTCCCAGACAATAAAGTTATTAATTGAATTAATTATTCATTTTTATTTCTCTATTTTATAGTGTCTTTCATCTGTTCAATCGTCTCATCGACTTCGCAGAGGTGGTATAGGAAATCCTATAGAAATATTATTAACTCATATAAAATACCTGACTTGCGTTGTATAAATGATAAGCAATCAATTAATGCGCCCTTTTAAATTTCGTAATCCAAAAAAATTTGAATTGAACATTGACATATTGTCATCACTTAAGTCAAAAATTCTTCTTCCCTATTATTTTCGATATTTTCACGATGCCATCCCGATCTACCAGGTGACGTCAGCAGAAATATGGTGCTGTCAAATAATTATTTTTGATTTCGATTTTCTCGAGCATAAAAGAATATTCCGATTTAATTTTGATGCCATATCGGTAGTAGTTTAGTAAGGTATCGGAAAACGACAATCAATTCTGCTAAAGCTTTAGAGGTTTATGACCCTATTGGTCAAGCTTTCTTCTTCTTTTTTTTATACAGATAGTCATTATCGAGTAGTTCAAACCGACGTAAGGGCAATCTTGATTCTTTCCAAAATTATTATATAGGGCTTGAAACTTGGTAAATCATTGGAGAGGATAAAGCACAATATTTTAATGACATCCAAATAAAAAATACAAATTATACAAAACTAGATGAGAATATAAAATTTCAATGAAAATGATAAAACATTATTCAATGACTAGCAAAATATTTCGAATTTGTTTATATCATAAGTAGAACTCCTAAACAAGTTCCCAATCACCTGATGAGCTATCAGAGGCCACACTTACCGGCCTTTTGTTCAGCTCTATACTACTCAACTTCCATTCCTTTGGAATGCTCATCAAATCTGAAAGAATCAATATTACCAAAATATTAACCTCTCTTTTGCCTAGAATATCTGATAATGATATGATGATTCCATCTGGAAAAATACTTCTTTATAATGAAAATAAACACTTGCGTGAGAAATTTTTCCACAAAGCAAGCCATCAACAAAGCATTAGTAAAGCTACAGGATGTTAACACAGAAGTTGGCAGGGGTGATGATATGGTCAATCGCTATTCAGTAAATTATTTTTGGTTATCGAAATACCTGGAATAACAGGCGCGCCCGTGGGTTTCGGAGTAGAAGCCGAATCTCCTTTGATTTCTATCGGCTCAATTTCCGTCGATGACACAGAAGCCGTTGCACATTCAGGCTCTGGATCGCGACTCTCAATCCTGACCCTGTCCAGGCTCAAAACGTCCGCCAGGATCTTCTCCTTGTACTCGATGTCGCTCCGGATGGACTCGGGGCTCCGCAGGTCCGGCAGGACCCCCACGGCGCTGAGATTCATAAGAGTTGCCCTGTTGTAGCTGGGGTCCCTCTCCTCGGAGCTGGTGGAGCCGACGCTGCCGGCGGCGCGTTTCTTGCGACTCCTGCTCTTCTTGAACAGAATTTTCTCCTCGAAGTCTTGCTTGCCGATCTCGTCGAAGTTTTTGTGGACTTCCCGCACCGGAGACTCCCGGGCCTCCTCTGCGCTGGCGACTCCGTCGGAGAAGACTTGCTCGAGCATCGGGGGGATGGCAGCTATGAGGTTCGATGATTGCAGCTTGGTGGTGAGGTCCCTGATTGAGGTGTTCAGCGGGGAAAACGTGGAGGTTTGGGGGGAAGCTGCGAAATGGCGGGTTTGAGAGAAGATTGAATGTGAGAGAGATTGTTGGTACCCACCTGGGGGGGAAACGGGGTTGGTGGAACTCTCTGGCTTGTAAGACACCCTGATTAAACTTCTGTGCTCTTCCAAGATGAAGATTTCGTCTTTGTGGGTTGCCACACACAGTACACTGGAAGTATCAAATGTTCTGAGCAATTCAAGAAAACCTAGTACCCAAGAACCTCAAGAGAAAGCATTCCAAACAATAATTTGAGAGATTTATTTTGAAATATTCCATTTTAGAGACAAGTTATATTCATTATTCAAGGGCATTTCATCTTTGAATTCCCCAAACTTTACCTTCTGAGTTGATTTATGGATGACAAAACAGCCATTTTCTGTGGATCTAATATGTAAACAGCATCATTATTGTAGGTAACTAGTTTGTCATTGAATGGCAATAGTATCCCAAAACCTGGCTCCCTTTGTGGCTTCAAATGATACAAATTAGGTGAAATTGGGTTTATTATTGGCACTTCAGAGCATTCTTTAGTGAGCAGATCCTGAAAAGAATCATACATGAATGGATGAGTCAATTGATAAAGCTTGTATTTACTTTGAAGAGTAAAGTGTTCTGTACATTTCCTTCCAAATCAGAAATCCACATTCTAAGACCAGGTCTTGTACAATAAAGGCAAGTATCTGATGGCTTGTGGCTATTTCGAGAAATTATCCCACCATAGGAACCAAGCCTATAAAACATACACTTTTTTCTTGTGTTTTCCATCCATCCCAAAAAGTACTTACACTTTTCTATCCTTTTTTCCAACCTGACACACTATCCATTTGTCCTTTTGTTCACAGATGATACTCCTGTAAGTGGTGGAAACTAAGAGCCTTTGCTGGTTATAACTTAGCTGGACAACTTCATAGCTTTCATTTAAAATTTCCATTGACTTACAAATATGCTGCAAATAAAACATTTAGATCAGTTCAACACTGCTTCAGTTCAATAGTACCATGTAAAAATCTATCTCTGTCAATACTAAACACCCTATTTTGTCACCAGAAAATAGTTTCATTCCATTTTTGGACCATTCCATGGCACTTATAGGGGCCTTGTGGAGCTCCATCACTGTATACCTTTCTACTTGCTTGTTTTTTGGTTTCAGGCTTTCTGGTATGGACTCTGGATGAGTCTTGGGAATTTGAAAAATGCTAATATTACCTGAGCGACTGCCGCAAGCAATCATATAATCTACTGTGGATATGACTTTCAAGGCAGTTATGGGAATGTTATTCTGAAATTGTTGTCATTAGTTCCGTTCCTCATAATCTAGGAACAATTTTTACCTCACATCGTAGTCTCTGCATGTTTTTCTTTCTTCTATCATACCAGTATACTACCCCTACATTTGTACCTAGAGCTATAAATTCTGGCAAAACATCCACACAAGTTAGTTTTATGTCGTGGAAAAAGACGCCAGTTTGCATTTTCGTTGGCAACTTGGCGAACAGCTCTGTTAATGGGGCCCATTCTCTTAATGCAGATGAATAATTTTGAGCAGAGGACATTCTCAAACTACTATCGATAAAAAAATAAAAATGGCCTTTGCCTTTGGCCTTTTCAAATCATTATTTTTTTCATATGATAAATTTAGTGGATAGACGTCAAAGATTAAAGAAGCTGGTTATGGACGGTAGGAGAATGTTTACCACTGAACAACGTATCGAGAAAGAAAAGATCAAGAACACTTGTCAAGTTGTCAAAGATAAGATTGAGAAGATAAAGTTGGGTTAGGTTAGGATGTTGATTTGAGGTTAACTTTGAAGAAAAAATGGTTTTAATAAAAATAAAAAATAACGAAATGCTCATTGCTTCTGCGGATAGTATTATTAAATGCGATTCCGAAAAATCAAATGATCACCATGTAAAAATACCGGAACCGATTTTGCCAGACAATTTGACGAAGGGTCAAATTGATGTACTCAAAAAGGAAGTACGGGCTATAACATCCCTAGAATATTCGAAAAACGGAGAATATATAGTAGTCTCAACTGAGAACAAACAGGTCATAGTGTATGATCAACATTTCAATATAGTAAAGAATTTCATAGTAAATCGTGCAGCCAGTAAAGTATGTTTCACCTCATCCAATGATATCCTAGTAGCTGACAAAACAGGCGATGTGTATTTATACAGACTTTCCAGTGAAGTGAACCAGCCGGAGCTCCTATTAGGACACCTCAGTGTCATCTTGGACATGGTTCTCAGTGATTGTGGAAAATATATAGTCACTTGTGATAGGGATGAAAAAATAAGGGTATCCCATTTCCCCAACTGTTACAACATTGCCAGCTACTGTTTGGGTCACACAGAGTTTGTGACAGGCATCAATCTGATAAAAAATGTTTTGGTGTCAGCATCTGGAGATGGAAGCATCAGATTTTGGGAGTTTATATCAGGAAAACAACTTGGAATGATCAACACAAATGAGCACATTGACCCAAAGGAAATGTTGGAATTCAGCCAGGAAATGGACAAAGAAAAAGTGGAGGTTTTTGCCCTGCCAGTGACAAATTTGCAAATTCAATATGATGATGCTAGCAATATATTGTATTTTGCTGTGACTGTTTATCCTTGTAAAAGCATTCAATTGTACAGTACAGATTTTACCAACTTTGTTTCATGTTTTATTACAAAATTAACTGTTGATGTGCTTCTTGGTTTTTGTTTTACTAATCACTTGTATGTTCTCAGTGATCAACTACATTGTTTTCAGTTGATTAAAGCTGAATTGGTGGAGAATGATTCACCTATATTACAGTCCTTGTACAAAAAATACAAGGATATTTTAACACAAACTAGTGATGAGGCTATAACAGGATTATATAAGAGAAAGTTTGATAATGTTCAGGAGTATTTGGAGAGGAAGAAGCAAAGGCTTGCAGGAAATAAATGTTAAAACCAGGATCTATCTTATTTTTTTTATTCATGAAAAGTAGTCTTGTAGTAAAAATGTGGGGCCAATTCTAACAGCCACTCATTGTCAATAACCGTCAAATCCCTCATGAAAAGCTTGGTAGTGTGCACAACCTCACAAAATATTACCCTTGAAACAAAAAATAAATCCATTCAAATAACTTTATAAAGATGAGAAATTTTGTTGCAAAGCTTACCATTGAGGCTGAGGTATGGTATAAATTACACTGTCTGGGTGTACATGCAGCTCTATATCACCCCTGATGGTCTTGTAAACCCCGCTGCGGTGAAGATATGCCGCGTTCGGGAACAATCCCTTCACCAAACATTTGCGAATTGCCTCTGTAGACCCTAAAAAAATTATTGAAAAAAAATGCACCACGAATATCGACCGTTCGACGTACTTATCGCCGATTCCATGGGCACATCATAGTTTTTCAACATTTTTTCTAGCCTGTTTCGTATGTCAACCACCCTCTTCAGGCTCTTATAGTTCAGGAAGTTCTTGTGGCAATAGCCTTGAGACATTTCGCTTTGAATGAAGCCATTGAAAACATTGAGATAGGTGATCAGATCTCCCTCTTCCACTTCAAAAAGTCTCTTCTGGATTTTGGCTTTGATGATGGAAGCCCCCGTTGTTGGTTTTGTGAAGACGGTTTCGACTTGGAGCATCGATATTATTGTTAAAATTTCCTCTGAACAGCCAAATTCGCCTAGAAGAAGAGGAAACTCTGGGATTCGTCCATTTAAACTTGGGGCATCAATATTTTTGGTGGATTTTTTTGTGAACCCTCCACTTTATCTGAAGAATTGAAAGCTTTTATCTGTTTTTTATTGAAGAAATATCGAAATGTTTCGTTAATAGGTTCAATATTTTTGGCGGATGTTTTTGCGAACAATAAACTTTTTCTAGAAATATTGGATTTCTCAATGTTTGTAATTCATAAACAAATATCCAGAATGAAGAAAAACTAGGTAGAATTATTATTTGTAGCAAAATGTCTATAAAATCATCCATTTTCTTCAATGAATTTGAAATTTTGCACAGCTTGAAGCAGCATCAATATTTTAAATTTTTGGCGAAAGTCTTATGAACAAATCACTTTCACCAGAAAATTTCGTACAGTAAATCCTTAGACCATAGTTAATCAATGAACAAATATCCAAAACAATCATACCAGTGGTCACAAAAACCAGAAAGTATTATTATCTGTAGCAACATTTATTCTTTAGAACATTTCATTTTCCCAAGTTTCCACAATAATCACAGGTGAATAATCGACAAATTTCGTTGAAAAGATCACAATAACTTCTATGTTTTTGGCGGAAGTCCTTGTGAATAATACACTTTTCTTCATAGAAATGTTGAATTTTCCATTATTAATAATTAATGAATAAAAGTTCAGAATTAAGAAAAACTAAGTAGTACAGTCAATTCATGAACAGATATCGCGATGATATTCCTAATTATGGTTGAAAAAACTAGAAAGTATCAATATTTTTGTCAAAATTCAAATCGGTGATAATCAAAAAGTGAAGTTGAAAAGCAAATGTGAAATATCATTTTCACATTCACCTGAGCTGAGTAGCACTTTGGAATACAACGGATCGAGAGCAAACTCCGCCATGTGGAACCCCAACGGCCTAGTCAACTCCCCCTGTATATCGATGGCGTCCAGGGCGTAGAGAATTTCCAGGGCGCTTTTGAGATTCTGCACGGGCGGGGGGCTCGGAAAATTGAACTTCAGGATGTTGCTGATACCCAACGCCTTTATCTGAAGCACCGGATAAGTCAAATTACTCCTGATCATCTCCGGAGGGGTGTTGGCAGCCAAATTAGCTGCGAATTCCTCGGTGTACAACCTAGGAGATATTTATATGGTACATAAAAAACGCCACTAACTCCAAGAAAATAAAAATAAAACCATTGTAAGACGATTTTTGTGCGTTAACTGTTGTGCTACCTGTACTATTGATGATTCTGTTAGTGTATGTGAGGATGTCTTTCATGAGAGATAATAAATCTAACATCATACAACACATGCTATCCATTATGGATGTATTTTGAGTTCTAATACCTGTAAACTTTTCCGGATCTGATCCTCCCAGCTCTGCCAGCTCTCTGATCAGCTGAGGATTTGCTGATCGGCAGGGTAACTAAGCTGTCTGTGTGGGTTTCTGTGTTGTACCATTTCATTTTGACGAACCCGCAGTCGATAACTGAAAAAATGTATTGTTTTTGCTGCGAAACTGTTCGGCACCATAGGGTGAAGATTTTGTTTTATGATATCGATATTGAATATTTGAGGCTTTGCTTTGACATTGTCGATCTAAATAAACACCTAGTGAGCTGATGATAACCGTGAACCTTTTTGAACTTGAAATGCCCAGCATGTGCGGTGTTTTAGTTGAAAGAATTACGAATTTTGTGTTATTAGTAGCAGAAATTCAAGACGTCGAATGGTGTATTTACAAAACAAACGTTTCGACTTCAGATTCTTGTTCAGATTATGATGGATACAAAACATGTGCTAAAGTTTAAAAAAAAACATAACATCAACCTAAAATTGGTCCGCTGACCTCATCTTGGCAGATGTTTGATTACGATTTGGTAATAATAATAATAAATCGACTTTATTCATTAAATAATCCAAAAAATGAAATGGTATTTGGTGAAAAGGTCAGCACGAGATGTTTTTCAACTCAACCTTCAAAACAATAATTACAAATAGTGGATGATGAAATACAACAAATATAGAATATATTGTTACGGACTGTGCTGTGTTCCGAGAATACCGGAGGTCATTATCTCGGCGCGCGACTGGCCGTGATTTATGGCCTCGCGATAACATCGGTCGCCGACGTACCTAATTAGAGGACAATAGCGGATGACTCATAACCGTCGCAGTTTCTCGAAAATGAACGGTATTTCTCAGAACATTATTGAATATTCAAGATTTTGCTAGAATGATGTTTTGTACCTATATAAAGGAACGCAGTATCGCGGACAGTTTAGTTTAGAAAGAAAGATATAGTATTGTGAACATTGAGATTTATATAGCGAATATCTTTGTGATTCAACTAAGTATTTATTGAGTTGTTGTATTTCGAGTGTTTGGTGAAATGAGTTACGTACTGAGTGTTTTAAATTAACGAACCCGAGGAATATACGAGAAAAATAAGCAAAATTATAGCCTTTTTTATTGGATTCTATGAGAAAAATCATCAAAATGCTGCCCCGAAGTTAAAAATCCGTCCATCCCTTTGAAAGTTCCGAACAAATCTCAAAGGCACCACTTCGCTTCACTTTCCACCCTTACCGTGGACGATCCCGGGTATGGTGACAGACGTCTCGGCCACGTTGGTGGCCACCACCACCTTGCGTTGCCCGTCCGCCGTGGGCCGGAACACCTTCATCTGGTCGTGGTAGGGCAGGCTGCCGTACATGGGCAGCACCAGCAGTTGCCCCTTGCGCGCCTCTTCCAGGCGGAGGGCGTGCTCGTTGAGGAGGCGCGCCGCCCGCTCCACCTCCTCCTGCCCCGTGAGGAACACCAGCACGTCGCCCGGCAGCCTGGACGCCGCCACGGCGAGGACGGCGTCCACCGACGCCTGGACGTAGCACGGCACCGGTTCTGATATGATGGGCAGGAAAATATGAGGATGTGTACGTATTATGGAATATGCTTGTAATATGGAATTTGATCGTAATATGGAATATTATCGTAATATGGAATATTATCGTAATATGGAATATTATCGTAATATGGAATATGTTCATATTATGGAATATGCTCTCAATATTTAATAAGATCGTAATATGGAATATGCTTGTAATATGGAACATGGTCGCAATATGGAATATGCTCTTAATATGGAATATGCTCGAAATATGGAATATGATCGTGATATGGAAAATTATCTTATTATGGAATATGCCCGTAATATGAAATAAGATCGTAATATGGAATATGCTAGAAATATGAAGTATGATCTCTACATGGAATATGCTCTCAATATTTAATAAGATCGTAATATGGAATATGCTTGTAATATGGAACATGGTCGCAATATGGAATATGCTCGTGATATGGAATATGCTCTTAATATGGAATATGTTCGAAATATGGAATATGCTCTTAATATGGAATATGCTCGAAATATGGAATATGATCGTGATATGGAAAATTATCTTATTATGGAATATGCCCGTAATATGAAATAAGATCGTAATATGGAATATGCTAGAAATATGAAGTATGATCTCTACATGGAATATGCTCTCAATATTTAATAAGATCGTAATATGGACTATGCTTGTAATATGGAACATGGTCGCAATATGGAATATGCTCGTGATATGGAATATGCTCTTAATATGGAATATGTTCGAAATATGGAATATGCTCTTAATATGGAATATGCTCGAAATATGGAATATGATCGTGATATGGAAAATTATCTTATTATGGAATATGCCCGTAATATGAAATAAGATCGTAATATGGAATATGCTAGAAATATGAAGTATGATCTCTACATGGAATATGCTCTCAATATTTAATAAGATCGTAATATGGAATATGCTTGTAATATGGAACATGGTCGCAATATGGAATATGCTCTTAATATGGAATATGTTCGAAATATGGAATATGCTCTTAATATGGAATATGCTCGAAATATGGAATATGATCGTGATATGGAAAATTATCTTATTATGGAATATGCCCGTAATATGAAATAAGATCGTAATATGGAATATGCTAGAAATATGAAGTATGATCTCTACATGGAATATGCTCTCAATATTTAATAAGATCGTAATATGGAATATGCTTGTAATATGGAACATGGTCGCAATATGGAATATGCTCGTGATATGGAATATGCTCTTAATATGGAATATGTTCGAAATATGGAATATGCTCTTAATATGGAATATGCTCGAAATATGGAATATGATCGTGATATGGAAAATTATCTTATTATGGAATATGCCCGTAATATGAAATAAGATCGTAATATGGAATATGCTAGAAATATGAAGTATGATCTCTACATGGAATATGCTCGTATTATTGAATATACTCTTAATATGGAATATAATCGTAATTTGAAATATGCTCGTATTATGGAATATCATCGTTATATGATCGTTAAATGGAATATGCTTGTAATATGGAATATGCTCGAAATTAGGAATATGCTCGTATTATGGCATATGCTCGTAATATGAAAAATTATCGTTTTATGGAATATGCCCGTAATATGTTCATATTATGGAATAAGATCGTAATATGGAATATGCTGTGATATGGAATATGCTCGTAATATGAATATACGAATATACGAATATGCTCGAAATATGGAATATGATCGTGATATGGAAAATTATCTTATTATGGAATATGTCCGTAATATGAAATATGATCGTAATATGGAATATGCTAGAAATATGAAGTATGATCTTTACATGGAATATGCTCGTATTATTGAATATACTCTTAATATGGAATATAATCGTAATTTGAAATATGCTCGTATTATGGAATATCATCGTAATATGGTATATGATCGTTAAATGGAATATGCTTGCAATATGGAATATGCTCGAAATTAGGAATATGCTCGTATTATAGCATATGCTCGTAATATGAAAAATTATCGTTTTATGGAATATGCCCGTAATATTTTCATATTATGGAATATGCTCGTAATATGGACTATGCTCGAAATATGGAATACGCTCGAAATATGAAGTATGATCTTTACATGGAATATGCTCGTATTATGGAATATACGCTCAATATGGAATATGATCGTAATTTGAAATATGCTCGTATTATGGAATATCATCGTATTATGGAATATGCCCGTAATATGGAATATGCCCGTAATATGGACTATGCTCGAAATATGGAATACGCTCGAAATATGATGTATGATCTTTACATGGAATATGCTCGTATTATGGAATATACGCTCAATATGGAATATGATCGTAATTTGAAATATGCTCGTATTATGGAATATCATCGTATTATGGAATATGCCCGTAATATGGAATATGCCCGTAATATGGACTATGCTCGAAATATGGAATACGCTCGAAATATGGAATACGCTCGAAATATGAAGTATGATATTTACATGAAATATGCTCGTATTATGGAATATACGCTCAATATGGAATATGATCGTAATTTGAAATATGCTCGTATTATGGAATATCATCGTAATATGGAATATGATAATTACCTTATTATGGAATATGCCCGTAATATGGAATATGATCGTAATATGGAATATTATTATTACATGGAATATGCTCGTGATATGGAATATGCTCATATTATGGAGTATGACCGTAATATGGAATATTGTCATTATATGGAATATTATCGTAATATTGAATATGTTCATATTATGGAAGATGCTCGTATTATGGAATATGCTCGTAATATGGAATATGATGGTTGAATAAAGGAAAAGTACTCGAACGTTTCAACGATCTCCCACTGTTCTAGCTGAATTTCTTCAAAAAACGCGATCAATGCATTTCCGAACCAAAACTCAAATCGGCTAGAAGATTTTGGATTTTCTTGTGGACATCACCGAGATATTAATCATGTGCAATCGATCTTGGATTTTCGAAATGAACTCACCAACTACGTAGAATATATCTACGGGAAACTGTCTACCCTCCACTGACATGATCACAGCAGTGTCTTTTTTCTTATCCTCGGTGTGATTGTGTTCAAAGAACTCCTTCAGCTCTTTGGCATCCAGCGTCGCTGAGGCGACGATCAATCTCAATTCTTTCCGTTTCTGACGGGGAGAGAAGTGTTAAATTATCGACTGTTTGATGCAAATAATGTGTGCTCACTCTTAGAATTTTTTTCATGAGGCCCATCAGGATGTCGGTGTAAAGGGAACGTTCATGCACTTCGTCTATCATTATGGCAGAGTAGTTCTTCAGAAGGGGATCGGACATCATTTCTCTCAGCAGTATACCCTCCGTCATGTACTGAAAAAAAAATTTTTTTTGTTGAAAATTATGATTCTTGACATTCTCATTTCACATAAAATAAATTTTAAGGAAATTCAAATGATTTATACAATCCTATGCAAATTTAAAAACCAATAACGATACTCGGTATATTAAAGTCGCCTCTCTTCGACTTGGATATAATTGATTCATACTCATAAAAAGCAGTAATAAAAACTATAGTTCTTTGTATTGGAATGATTCATATCGATATCGTGGACACTCATATGCAACTTATATAACTGTTCTTGAACCATATCGATAAGCTAGGATGATTTAGTTAGTATGTTCGCGATGCTTGAACACTTCGATTGTTCAGCAAATGATGATGATATATATCCGCCGGTTTCATCCATCATTGTCGTTGACGGTATCCTAATCGTTCTAAGACATAGGAAGTGCGGTCTCCTTTATCCAATTTACTATTGTGAATGTGTGAATAAGTGCGGATTATTTGGCTACCGTGTGTACTCTGCGGTTTATTCGGTTACCGCGTGTGCAGTGTACTAAAATGTGAGGTGCCAAAGGATAGCGGCATCATCATGGCATGGAGTTCCAGAAAAAAATTTCTCCAAGACCAGTTGCCGGTGGTTTTTTTTTGTAAATCACTACTCAAAAGCAGGGGTGGATTGAAGAATTGTTTCCCGATGGTGAGTGAATTTTTATTTTGCATGCATTTGTTCCGGACGAGGCGTTCCTGGATATTTTGGAATTTCGAGCTGGGGGTGGTAGGACCCTGATCTGCCACCCCTAGCTAACCCTCGGGGCCTCCTCTCGAGGCCTCCTCTCGGGGCCTCCTCTCGAGGCCTCCTCTCGGGGCCTCCTCTCGAGGCCTCCTCTCGGGGCCCCCCTCAGGGCCTCCACTCGAGGCCTGCTCTCGGGGCCCCCTCTCGAGGCCTCCTCTCGGGGCCTCCTCTAGAGGCCCCTTCTCGGAGCCTCCTCTCGGGGCCTCCTCTAGGGGCCCCCCTCGGTGCCCCCTACTTCCTGCCCTGCTAGATCGCCAAACGATAACTAATTACGAAGGTGAGTAATCAACGATTTTGCCAATCTCAAATCCTGTGAATCCTATTTCAAACAATACATTTTTGTAACTTCCTTTCTTTCACTCAATATTCATGTAAAAAATAAACCAAAACCCTTGTACATCTACTTTCTCTGTATATTCTAATAAAATAGTAATCAGTCAAATTCATAGAGGCCCCTAAAATGTGTTCAGAACCACGCAATAGACTGATGAAGGGTCCAACAAAAACTACTTTAATTTGAAACTGACTCACAAGGACTCGTTTTTATTGTTAGTATTTGATAATTTTTTCCAGCATTTTCATAAATCACATCGCATAAGATGAAAAAAAAACTGACATCTGAATCATGTAAAAACTTAACTTTTTTGATACTCTCAAATGGAAATTATACCTATTGAATGATTTCTCTGACCATGCAAACCACCTTTTCAAAGAAAAACTCCAACATTTTTGCTACTTAAAGTTAACGTAATAGACTTGGTAATAGATTGAAGAAAAAATCGTAACTTTTTGAAATCAAACTTATTTTCCTTTATTGATGGGCTAGTAGGTAACAAGTGGAGTCATACACGTACTTTGTTTCTCATCAACGGTCATCCGCTACTCTCTTTGTTATAGGTTTGGTGGAAAAGAAAAATGTTAGGTTGAACCGTTGATTGATGTATTGTTTGACAAGCGAAATTTGCGTTTGCGTGTCGATTATAGCGTAGCATAGTACACGAAATTCGCGAGTCAAAAACAAAGTCACTTTTGATCCAAATGAAACATGCTATGTTTTCTGGAGGTTTTCTGCAAACAAAAGAATGGATACCTATCTAATTGATAAAATAATCTAATATTAGCCCATTTTGTGGGAAGAGGCCAACAAGACAAAAAAAGCATAAAAACGAGTTTTCTTTTTTATTTTATTTTGACATTTAGTATTTTTTGCTGTTGATAAGTCTGGAATATTCAATTCTCAATATCGATATCACAAACTGATTAAAATTTGTTAAGTTTGTTGTTTATTTTTGATGATCAAAAATAATAATCATATACCGAATGCTACACTATATATATAAACTTGCCACTGTTTTCATTGGTTTCAAAATAAATTATGATAGTCAGTAGGTTGATTAGTTTACTGATGTTCAGAACATTCTCATATCCAGATTCAGTAAGATATACAACTCGTCACTGTTTTCATTATAATTTCAAAATGAATTATGATAGAGTCAGCAGGTTGATTTACTTACTGCTGCTCAGGGCATTCACATATCCATATTCAGTAGTTATTCAAATTGCCACTGTTTTCATTGATTTCAAAATAAATTAAGATAATCAGCAGGTTGATTAATTTACTGCTGTTCGTTCAGAACATTTTTATATCCAGATTCAGTAAGATATACAACTCGTCACTGTTTTCATTATAATTTCAAAATGAATTATGATAGAGTCAGCAGGTTGATTTACTTACTGCTGCTCAGGGCATTCACATATCCATATTCAGTAGTTATTCAAATTGCCACTGTTTTCATTGATTTCAAAATAAATTAAGATAATCAGCAGGTTGATTAATTTACTGCTGTTCGTTCAGAACATTTTCATATCCAGATTCAGTAAGATATACAACTCGTCACTGTTTTCATTATAATTTCAAAATTAATTATGATAGAGTCAGCAGGTTGATTTACTTACTGCTGCTCAGGGCATTCACATATCTATATTCAGTAGTTATTCAAATTGCCACTGTTTTCATTGATTTCAAAATAAACTAAGATAGTCAGCAGGTTGATTAATTTACTGCTGTTCAGAACATTCTCATATCCAGATTCAGTAAGATGTACAACTCGTCACTGTTTTCATTATAATTTCAAAATGAATCAAGATAGAGTCAGCAGGTTGATTTACTTACTGCTGCTCAGGGCATTCACATATCCATATTCAGTAGTTATTCAAATTGCCACTGTTTTCATTGATTTCAAAATAAATTAAGATAGTCAGCAGGTTGATTAATTTACTGCTGTTCGTTCAGAACATTCTCATATCCAGATTCAGTGAGATATACAACTCGTCACTGTTTTCATTATAATTTCAAAATGAATTATGATAGAGTCAGCAGGTTGATTTACTTACTGCTGCTCAGGGCATTCACATATCCATATTCAGTAGTTATTCAAATTGCCACTGTTTTCATTGATTTCAAAATAAATTAAGATAATCAGCAGGTTGGTTAATTTACTGCTGTTCGTTCAGAACATTTTCATATCCAGATTCAGTAAGATATACAACTCGTCACTGTTTTCATTATAATTTCAAAATTAATTATGATAGAGTCAGCAGGTTGATTTACTTACTGCTGCTCAGGGCATTCACATATCCATATTCAGTAGTTATTCAAATTGCCACTGTTTTCATTGATTTCAAAATAAATTAAGATAATCAGCAGGTTGATTAATTTACTGCTGTTCGTTCAGAACATTTTCATATCCAGATTCAGTAAGATATACAACTCGTCACTGTTTTCATTATAATTTCAAAATTAATTATGATAGAGTCAGCAGGTTGATTTACTTACTGCTGCTCAGGGCATTCACATATCCATATTCAGTAGTTATTCAAATTGCCACTGTTTTCATTGATTTCAAAATAAATTAAGATAATCAGCAGGTTGATTAATTTACTGCTGTTCGTTCAGAACATTTTCATATCCAGATTCAGTAAGATATACAACTCGTCACTGTTTTCATTATAATTTCAAAATGAATTATGATAGAGTCAGCAGGTTGATTTACTTACTGCTGCTCAGGGCATTCACATATCCATATTCAGTAGTTATTCAAATTGCCACTGTTTTCATTGATTTCAAAATAAATTAAGATAATCAGCAGGTTGATTAATTTACTGCTGTTCGTTCAGAACATTTTCATATCCAGATTCAGTAAGATATACAACTCGTCACTGTTTTCATTATAATTTCAAAATTAATTATGATAGAGTCAGCAGGTTGATTTACTTACTGCTGCTCAGGGCATTCACATATCCATATTCAGTAGTTATTCAAATTGCCACTGTTTTCATTGATTTCAAAATAAACTAAGATAGTCAGCAGGTTGATTAATTTACTGCTGTTCAGAACATTCTCATATCCAGATTCAGTAAGATGTACAACTCGTCACTGTTTTCATTATAATTTCAAAATAAATCAAGATAGAGTCAGCAGGTTGATTTACTTACTGCTGCTCAGGGCATTCACATATCCATATTCAGTAGTTATTCAAATTGCCACTGTTTTCATTGATTTCAAAATAAATTAAGATAATCAGCAGGTTGATTAATTTACTGCTGTTCGTTCAGAACATTTTCATATCCAGATTCAGTAAGATATACAACTCGTCACTGTTTTCATTATAATTTCAAAATGAATTATGATAGAGTCAGCAGGTTGATTTACGTACTGCTGCTCAGGGCATTCACATATCCATATTCAGTAGTTATTCAAATTGCCACTGTTTTCATTGATTTCAAAATAAATTAAGATAATCAGCAGGTTGATTAATTTACTGCTGTTCGTTCAGAACATTTTCATATCCAGATTCAGTAAGATATACAACTCGTCACTGTTTTCATTATAATTTCGAAATTAATTATGATAGAGTCAGCAGGTTGATTTACTTACTGCTGCTCAGGGCATTCACATATCCATATTCAGTAGTTATTCAAATTGCCATTGTTTTCATTGATTTCAAAATAAATTAAGATAATCAGCAGGTTGATTAATTTACTGCTGTTCGTTCAGAACATTTTCATATCCAGATTCAGTAAGATATACAACTCGTCACTGTTTTCATTATAATTTCAAAATTGATTATGATAGAGTCAGCAGGTTGATTTACTTACTGCTGCTCAGGGCATTCACATATCCATATTCAGTAGTTATTCAAATTTCCACTGTTTTCATTGATTTCAAAATGAATTAAGATAATCAGCAGATTGATTAATTTACTGCTGTTCGTTCAGAACATTCTCATATCCAGATTCAGTAAGATATAGAACTCGTCACTGTTTTCATTATAATTTCAAAATGAATTATGATAGAGTCAGCAGGTTGATTTACTTACTGCTGCTCAGGGCATTCACATATCCATATTCAGTAGTTATTCAAATTGCCACTGTTTTCATTGATTTCAAAATAAATTAAGATAATCAGCAGTTTGATTAATTTACTGCTGTTCGTTCAGAACATTTTCATATCCAGATTCAGTAAGATATACAACTCGTCACTGTTTTCATTATAATTTCAAAATTAATTAGGATAGAGTCAGCAGGTTGATTTACTTACTGCTGCTCAGGGCATTCACATATCCATATTCAGTAGTTATTCAAATTGCCACTGTTTCCATTGATTTCAAAATAAATTAAGATAATCAGCAGGTTGATTAATTTACTGCTGTTCGTTCAGAACATTTTCATATCCAGATTCAGTAAGATATACAACTCGTCACTGTTTTCATTATAATTTCAAAATTGATTATGATAGAGTCAGCAGGTTGATTTACTTACTGCTGCTCAGGACATTCACATATCCATATTCAGTAGTTATTCAAATTGCCACTATTTTCATTGATTTCAAAATAAATTAAGATAATCAGCAGGTTGATTAATTTACTGCTGTTCGTTCAGAACATTTTCATATCCAGATTCAGTAAGATATACAACTCGTCACTGTTTTCATTATAATTTCAAAATGAATTATGATAGAGTCAGCAGGTTGATTTACTTACTGCTGCTCAGGGCATTCACATATCCATATTCAGTAGTTATTCAAATTGCCACTGTTTTCATTGATTTCAAAATAAATTAAGATAATCAGCAGGTTGATTAATTTACTGCTGTTCGTTCAGAACATTTTTATATCCAGATTCAGTAAGATATACAACTCGTCACTGTTTTCATTATAATTTCAAAATGAATTATGATAGAGTCAGCAGGTTGATTTACTTACTGCTGCTCAGGGCATTCACATATCCATATTCAGTAGTTATTCAAATTGCCACTGTTTTCATTGATTTCAAAATAAATTAAGATAATCAGCAGGTTGATTAATTTACTGCTGTTCGTTCAGAACATTTTCATATCCAGATTCAGTAAGATATACAACTCGTCACTGTTTCCATTATAATTTCAAAATTAATTATGATAGAGTCAGCAGGTTGATTTACTTACTGCTGCTCAGGGCATTCACATATCCATATTCAGTAGTTATTCAAATTGCCACTGTTTTCATTGATTTCAAAATAAATTAAGATAATCAGCAGGTTGATTAATTTACTGCTGTTCGTTCAGAACATTTTCATATCCAGATTCAGTGAGATATACAACTCGCCACTGTTTTCATTATAATTTCAAAATTAATTATGATAGTCAGCAGGTTGATTTACTTACTGCTGCTCAGGGCATTCACATATCCATATTCAGTAGTTATTCAAATTGCCCCTGTTTTCATTGATTTCAAAATAAATTAGGATAATCAGCAGGTTGATTAATTTACTGCTGTTCGTTCAGAACATTCTCATATCCAGATTCAGTGAGATATACAACTCGTCACTGTTTTCATTATAATTTCAAAATGAATTATGATAGAGTCAGCAGGTTGATTTACTTACTGCTGCTCAGGGCATTCACATATCCATATTCAGTAGTTATTCAAATTGCCACTGTTTTCATTGATTTCAAAATAAATTAAGATAATCAGCAGGTTGATTAATTTACTGCTGTTCGTTCAGAACATTTTCATATCTAGATTCAGTAAGATATACAACTCGTCACTGTTTTCATTATAATTTCAAAATTAATTATGATAGAGTCAGCAGGTTGATTTACTTACTGCTGCTCAGGGCATTCACATATCCATATTCAGTAGTTATTCAAATTGCCACTGTTTTCATTGATTTCAAAATAAATTAAGATAATCAGCAGGTTGATTAATTTACTGCTGTTCGTTCAGAACATTCTCATATCCAGATTCAGTGAGATATACAACTCGTCACTGTTTTCATTATAATTTCAAAATTAATTATGATAGAGTCAGCAGGTTGATTTACTTACTGCTGCTCAGGGCATTCACATATCCATATTCAGTAGTTATTCAAATTGCCACTGTTTTCATTGATTTCAAAATAAATTAAGATAATCAGCAGGTTGATTAATTTACTGCTGTTCGTTCAGAACATTTTCATATCCAGATTCAGTAAGATATACAACTCGTCACTGTTTTCATTATAATTTCAAAATTAATTATGATAGAGTCAGCAGGTTGATTTACTTACTGCTGCTCAGAGCATTCACATATCCATATTCAGTAGTTATTCAAATTGCCACTGTTTTCATTGATTTCAAAATAAATTAAGATAATCAGCAGGTTGATTAATTTACTGCTGTTCGTTCAGAACATTTTCATATCCAGATTCAGTAAGATATACAACTCGTCACTGTTTTCATTATAATTTCAAAATTAATTATGATAGAGTCAGCAGGTTGATTTACTTACTGCTGCTCAGAACATTCACATATCCATATTCAGTAGTTATTCAAATTGCCACTGTTTTCATTGATTTCAAAATAAATTAAGATAATCAGCAGGTTGATTAATTTACTGCTGTTCGTTCAGAACATTCTCATATCCAGATTCAGTAAGATATAAAACTCGTCACTGTTTTCATTATAATTTCAAAATGAATTATGATAGAGTCAGCAGGTTGATTTACTTACTGCTGCTCAGGGCATTCACATATCCATATTCAGTAGTTATTCAAATTGCCACTGTTTTCATTGATTTCAAAATGAATTAAGATAATCAGCAGGTTGATTAATTTACTGCTGTTCGTTCAGAACATTTTCATATCCAGATTCAGTAAGATATACAACTCGTCACTGTTTTCATTATAATTTCAAAATTAATTATGATAGAGTCAGCAGGTTGATTTACTTACTGCTGCTCAGGGCATTCACATATCCATATTCAGTAGTTATTCAAATTGCCACTGTTTTCATTGATTTCAAAATAAATTAAGATAATCAGCAGGTTGATTAATTTACTGCTGTTCGTTCAGAACATTTTCATATCCAGATTCAGTAAGATATACAACTCGTCACTGTTTTCATTATAATTTCAAAATGAATTATGATAGAGTCAGCAGGTTGATTTACTTACTGCTGCTCAGGGCATTCACATATCCATATTCAGTAGTTATTCAAATTGCCACTGTTTTCATTGATTTCAAAATAAATTAAGATAATCAGCAGGTTGATTAATTTACTGCTGTTCGTTCAGAACATTTTCATATCCAGATTCAGTAAGATATACAACTCGTCACTGTTTTCATTATAATTTCAAAATTAATTATGATAGAGTCAGCAGGTTGATTTACTTACTGCTGCTCAGGGCATTCACATATCCATATTCAGTAGTTATTCAAATTGCCACTGTTTTCATTGATTTCAAAATAAATTAAGATAATCAGCAGGTTGATTAATTTACTGCTGTTCGTTCAGAACATTTTCATATCCAGATTCAGTAAGATATACAACTCGTCACTGTTTTCATTATAATTTCAAAATTAATTATGATAGAGTCAGCAGGTTGATTTACTTACTGCTGCTCAGGGCATTCACATATCCATATTCAGTAGTTATTCAAATTGCCACTGTTTTCATTGATTTCAAAATAAATTAAGATAATCAGCAGGTTGATTAATTTACTGCTGTTCGTTCAGAACATTTTCATATCCAGATTCAGTAAGATATACAACTCGTCACTGTTTTCATTATAATTTCAAAATGAATTATGATAGAGTCAGCAGGTTGATTTACTTACTGCTGCTCAGGGCATTCACATATCCATATTCAGTAGTTATTCAAATTGCCACTGTTTTCATTGATTTCAAAATAAATTAAGATAATCAGCAGGTTGATTAATTTACTGCTGTTCGTTCAGAACATTTTCATATCCAGATTCAGTAAGATATACAACTCGTCACTGTTTTCATTATAATTTCAAAATTAATTATGATAGAGTCAGCAGGTTGATTTACTTACTGCTGCTCAGGGCATTCACATATCCATATTCAGTAGTTATTCAAATTGCCACTGTTTTCATTGATTTCAAAATAAATTAAGATAATCAGCAGGTTGATTAATTTACTGCTGTTCGTTCAGAACATTTTCATATCTAGATTCAGTAAGATATACAACTCGTCACTGTTTTCATTATAATTTCAAAATTAATTATGATAGAGTCAGCAGGTTGATTTACTTACTGCTGCTCAGGGCATTCACATATCCATATTCAGTAGTTATTCAAATTGCCACTGTTTTCATTGATTTCAAAATAAATTAAGATAATCAGCAGGTTGATTAATTTACTGCTGTTCGTTCAGAACATTCTCATATCCAGATTCAGTGAGATATACAACTCGTCACTGTTTTCATTATAATTTCAAAATTAATTATGATAGAGTCAGCAGGTTGATTTACTTACTGCTGCTCAGGGCATTCACATATCCATATTCAGTAGTTATTCAAATTGCCACTGTTTTCATTGATTTCAAAATAAATTAAGATAATCAGCAGGTTGATTAATTTACTGCTGTTCGTTCAGAACATTTTCATATCCAGATTCAGTAAGATATACAACTCGTCACTGTTTTCATTATAATTTCAAAATTAATTATGATAGAGTCAGCAGGTTGATTTACTTACTGCTGCTCAGAGCATTCACATATCCATATTCAGTAGTTATTCAAATTGCCACTGTTTTCATTGATTTCAAAATAAATTAAGATAATCAGCAGGTTGATTAATTTACTGCTGTTCGTTCAGAACATTTTCATATCCAGATTCAGTAAGATATACAACTCGTCACTGTTTTCATTATAATTTCAAAATTAATTATGATAGAGTCAGCAGGTTGATTTACTTACTGCTGCTCAGAACATTCACATATCCATATTCAGTAGTTATTCAAATTGCCACTGTTTTCATTGATTTCAAAATAAATTAAGATAATCAGCAGGTTGATTAATTTACTGCTGTTCGTTCAGAACATTCTCATATCCAGATTCAGTAAGATATAAAACTCGTCACTGTTTTCATTATAATTTCAAAATGAATTATGATAGAGTCAGCAGGTTGATTTACTTACTGCTGCTCAGGGCATTCACATATCCATATTCAGTAGTTATTCAAATTGCCACTGTTTTCATTGATTTCAAAATGAATTAAGATAATCAGCAGGTTGATTAATTTACTGCTGTTCGTTCAGAACATTCTCATATCCAGATTCAGTGAGATATACAACTCGTCACTGTTTTCATTATAATTTCAAAATTAATTATGATAGAGTCAGCAGGTTGATTTACTTACTGCTGCTCAGGGCATTCACATATCCATATTCAGTAGTTATTCAAATTTCCACTGTTTTCATTGATTTCAAAATAAATTAAGATAATCAGGAGGTTGATTAATTTACTGCTGTTCGTTCAGAACATTTTCATATACAGATTCAGTAAGATATACAACTCGTCACTGTTTTCATTATAATTTCAAAATGAATTATGATAGAGTCAGCAGGTTGATTTACTTACTGCTGCTCAGGGCATTCACATATCCATATTCAGTAGTTATTCAAATTGCCACTGTTTTCATTGATTTCAAAATAAATTAAGATAATCAGCAGGTTGATTAATTTACTGCTGTTCGTTCAGAACATTTTCATATCCAGATTCAGTAAGATGTAGAACTCGTCACTGTTTTCAATATGATTTCGAAACAAATTATGGTAGAGTGAGCAGGTTGATTTATCTACTCCTGTTCAGGAAAATGTGGGGACTGGGTACAAGTGAAAAGGCGAACAGATGAAGAGGCGAACATGCGCACCGAACGGGTGCGCGCGAATAAGTGCGCGAACGAGAGCACGTACGAGTGCGCGAACGAGTGCGCGATCGAGTGCGCGAACGAGTGGGCGGACTGGCGAGTAAACGGGTGCGCGTACGGGTTCAAGAACTTGCGAGCGAAAAGGTGTGCGAACGGGTGCGTTTACGGGTGCAAGGATAAGACCATCAGCATCATCTCTGTCAGAACTATACATATCATTTATTGATGTGGGATGATAGGGCTACTGGCGAACGACCCACTAAAAAAAAAGTAACGCTCCCATGTCACAGTTGTTCTCAAATTTATATTTATTACCGATGCGACATGAAAAAGCCATGAATTCGATTATCCATCAAAATATAAAGTAAAAGTGTCTTATCCAATAAAAATATCAAACACTGTTTGAATTTCAAAGTCTGATAGATTACGAGCAGAAAATACCAACTTTCCTGGCAAACACCATGCAGAATATTGAATGATATCTACTCGTAGTCCATGCAACGATTCACACAGTGGATGAGGCATATGTTCCTTTCTCCCTTTCCTACGACGAGACAAATTCACATCAGGCACGCTCAACAACCTACAGACCGAGGTTTCGGGCTTATTGGCCCTCATCAGTGCAGTGTAGTTATCCGGGTAGAGACCGAAGCGCGCGATGCCTGTCCGAATATGTCGAGTGTCCGACATGCACGCACTGAGCTGATGAACTTGTCACGTCATAGGAAGAAAGAAACATTTGCGATCATATCTGCATTCACTGTGTAAATCGTTGCATGCACTATACGAGCAGATATAATTCAATATTCTGCGTGGTATTGGTCAGAAAAGTACCTATATAGTTTTGTTTACTGCTCGTGGTCTACCAGTCATTCAAATTCAAACTGTGTTTGATATTTTTATTAATTATACAGGGTCACTCACGGTCGATGGTGCCTTAGACGTTTACGGAGAACGGGACGTAGGATTATTCTGAAATTTTGGTTTATTGGGTAATCAGTTTGGTTCTATCGATCTAAAATACTTTCAGCGTTGCGGTTTTGCCTCTTCTATCAAAAAGTTGCAACAACTTTGTTATTTCAAATGGAACACCCTGTATTTTATTTCATTTTTAGATTCTTCCTGAAGAGCTGATTTCGTCGATCTATCATACTTGGGGTATAGCGAGATAGATTACAGAGATATAGGGTGTGAAAAATCGAGATTTTAGGAATTTTTTGTGTCGAAACTAATCATTTCTGCTCAAAACGGCTTACATGTCCCTATCTTAACTTTTCATTTACTATCTACTGACATTTAATAGAAACAAATAGAGGGTGATGCAAAACTCAAAATTTTGAACCACCCGTATTTGTTTCAATTAAATATCAATCGATAGGAAATAGAAAGTTGAGATAGGGACATGTAAGCCGTTTTGAGCAAGAATTGATAGTTTCGGCAGAAAAAATTCCTAAATTTGAAAAATCTCGATTTTTCACACCCTATATCTCTGTAATCTTTCTCGCTATACCCCAAGTATGATAGATTGACGAAATCAGATCTTCAGGAAAATCTAAACATGAAATAAAATACAGGGTGTTCTATTTGAAATAACAAAGTTGTTGCTACTTTCTGATAGAAGCGGTAACGCCGCAACGCTGAAAGTATTTTAGATCGATAGAACAAAACTGATTACCCATCAATAAACCAAATTTTCAGAATAATCCTACGTCCCATTCTCCGTAAACGTCTAAGGTACCATCGACCGTGAGTGTATAATAAAGACTGCTTCAATTCAGATTATGCGGTCGCATTCAAAAAGAGATCAACTCTGACAAGGCAATACCTCATGGGTGGGAGTGGAAATTTGCCATCGATATTTAATGAACACATCTATCCATGTTTTTTTATTTTTCGTGAACAGGGTGTGTCCCAAATTCGCGAGCCAACATGGGGAACTCGTAACGGTTAGATATAATACATAGTCGGTTGAACTAGGGTTAAGCTGTGTATATTTATATGCGCAACAATATTCCTTGAAGAAAAAAAAGTTTATTGTTTTTTGAGATTGTAACAAAACATATTTTTTATTTTGTATTCTCATATTAATTTGCTTTATTCTAATAGATACGAAAAGAAGAAAGACAATTTCTTGCAGCTGTTGCTGTATAACTTATTGGTAGTAACGAATTTTTAATACGACGTTTTTTCTTTCGAGGGCCACCATCAACTTTTTGTTTTTTTTTTTCGAAACTACAAAATTTTAGGTTCGGCGCCAAGCGAATAAAAAATCGAAAAGGAATATCCAGAGGTCAGTATCAAGAAAGAAAATGTATGGCAGCGCTCCAATAATGACGAAATGTCATGATACGAATTTTTACAAATTTATAGAGCACGAAAAACAGCTTTCTGAACAAATCTGGTCCCTTAATTTGTTTCCTTTGACGTGCGGTTTTCGCATAAAAAAAATCATTCATCTGCTTCTTGCTGGAACATTTACGATAGAAAAAACAATGGCATCAATGAATTCAATTCAATTCAAAATGTACTTTATTGTCACAAGTATATGAACTTGTCGACAAAGCTTGTTAAAGATAAAATAAATAATAAATAGTAATATATAAAAGAACAATACAATATCAAAGAATTTTCTCACACAGTACATATAAAAGTATAATTATTACAGACATCTAAAAACATGTCCATAGAAAAAGAGATACCTATACTTATATTATTCAACAATTATTGTAAGCTTAAAGTGCTCACAAAAATATTTTGCTTCAGTGAAGGAAAGTTAAATTAATTCATGTAAAATCCTTTTCATTGGAGCTTTTTCTCAAAATCGAACCTTCTCAAATATAATAAGCATGTTAGGAAACACCCGGTATAGGAGTCGTAGAAAATTACAGTTTCTTGAATACGATATAGTTCTTAGATTTTTTCGAGAGATATATGGAAATAAATATATTACAGATAAAAGTAACTCCAATGTTGTAAAACTGCTTTGGAACATTAAAATGTAATCAAAATTCTACGTGTCTCCAAGTCATTTTCGTAATTACGTTTTTATCGTTGTTTTCAGACTTCCAGATAACCTTTTGGGACTATTTTGCATGTATTTCAAGCAGTTACACAATTAAAAGACAACCTCATGGGTAATTTATTCGAAAAATTCCTACACCTATTCTGCGTAATGAGAAATACTCATTGTGATAATTGAATATAATGGTTTATTTACCATCCATGCATCCTTTCAATGGAACTAATAATTCAAATTAATGACTCATGCCTTTTTCCATTGATCAGAAAAAAAAAATTAAATGTTGATTTTAGATGCCCACATAATTTTTTCTTCCGTTCTGATTCTTACAAATGTTTGCAATTTTTAAATCCCTCGTCGCAGGAATAATATACTGGGTGTTATTTCCCACGCGTCCCACGCTCCCCTTTCTACTTAACCTTTTCTTTTTTTTATTACAAGTACCCACCTTGATTTTCGGTTTGTTATAACAGGCGTCGAACCTTACAGCGTAGCCCACCGTGTCCTGCTGCACCAGGCACCCCATTTCGTCTGCCACCCTGTTGGCCAAAGAAATGGCGGCCACTCGTCTGGGTTCGCACACCCCTATTTGGCCGGGCCATTCAGCTTCGATCATGTACTGCGAAAAAGGGAAATTGGGGCGCGTCAGATTTTTTGGAATATTACGACTGAGCTATGAGTTTTTGGTTTGGTTAGGAAATGTATTTGTAACTTCTTAGTTTTTGGTGATTGGGAAGTTAATGGTCATTGAAAGAATTAATGATTGAAAATTTCATTAATTTCTACGAACGATAGATATTTATTTGTATCACTGAATGTCAAGATTTCTTCAGTACGTTACAAACGGAATATTCAGTTTCCAAATATTCATTATGCTGATCAGAAAATGCGATTCTCAGATAATTTTTATTGGAGCATACATTTCTAAATAGTTATAATTCGTGTTGAAAGGAAAATGCAAATTTTCTCCTTTAGATAATTCTTATCTAAAGATAAGAGATTCAATATTCAATAATTATACCTGAGTATCGAATGTTTTTCCTCAATTCTCATGTGGCTACCTAACTGAGCAAATTACTACTGATTCTCAACTCAAACTGTAAAATAAATATTAATTTTACCACTTATAGTATTTGAGGTGTCACTCAATTTGCTTTTGTTTGCCAAAATCCGACTGCAAAAAATCATTCTGGATAATTCAGGAGTTGGACATAATAAAAAAATGTCGCATAAAACAGCAACTTTTATTGGGCTACCAAAGAACATCATTCAAATAAATCTAAAATCATCAAAATTAGGACACGAACAATATAAAGAAGTTTAAAGTCAATTTGGTCGAATAAAAATAAATAACAGGTAAGTATAAAATGTTCCAGAGAGAATGATTAAGAAAAAAGTAAAAATAAAATTAACAAATAGTTTTGGTTATAATGAATTACATCATTAGAGTTGGTTGACTTACGTAAATATATGATAATGGAGTTCGATAATGGCGGAAATGGTAAAAATAACCTACATATTTCTATTGAAGCATTTCCGCACATTTATCTAATCACCACCTGCATGAACAGTGTGCAAATACAGACAGTAACACACCATGAAGACTAGCTTTACAAAAATATATGAATATAGAACACTTTGTAAATCGTAAAAAAGCTGATAAATGAATACAAGTCTCGCCTTGAAAATGCTTTCCTTTGAAGCGGACCCCAAACAACTATAAAAAAATGTTGAAATGGCGTTTTAATGTGTTTAATATGTTGAAGCAAATAATGTACAAAGAAAAGCCATATGAATTTGTATGTAGCAATTCGCTGAATAAAGATAATTAAAGACATAATCGTTAATTGTTAAAGACATATCCAATAAATAATACAGTTTGAAAAAGGGGGAAGGAAAAAAAGGCGGGGAGAAGAAAAAAGGGCAGAGGAAGGCAACAACATTTCAAAAATCATTATGACTTTCAAATATGAATAGCGAAACCTGAATTCAAATATTCATACTGGTACGAACATGAGGTAGCAAATACAATAATTTTAGGCAACATATACTGAATTGGTAACCTTATTGGTAAAACCATTTCGATTGACAAATTATTCGAAATGATAATCAAACTAAAAATAATTATTCCCCGATATTTTCAACAACAATATTATATTTCATAATTTACGAGGTGATCTGGTATCTATCTGTCAAAATTAATAATTAAAAAATAGATATATAAAACCCTTTCAAATAAGAGTGTCGAAAAGACAAATGCTTAAAAATAATTTATTGAGATAGAGATGGATGAACGCTAATTTTTCCAAAGATTTTCTGAAATCTCCTATACTGGGTGTTCCAAATCTGATGCTACAGGTGGCGATATATAAGGAAGATTGATCCCAGAACATACACAAAACAATGTTTACATACTTCCTCATTGCAACTTTTTGAACGAATTTCGAGTCCAACGTTTCGTTTTCGGAAAATGATCATCAACTTTGATTCTACTTATGGGTGGAAACAAAAATACACGTTGCGACACGAGAAATTTGTCACAACGACCTTTGAGATGTATCACAAAGTTTGGTTTTCGAAATATTCTCGTCTAGTATATATTGAAATTATCCATATTTCATGCAGAAACAAAGCTGAGAAGCTCCATTTCATTCTTATCTTGGCCACCTTGTATATGTGTCTGTGAACCGAACTCCTGAAATATCGGTGAAAAATATGTTCGTCCTCCAATAAACCATCAGACAAAGAATTTGGGACACTCGATATAATCATTGTGTAAATAACAGATAAAACATCCAAGTCGGTTATTAAAATAAAAGTAGTGGAATTCAGTACGTCTCAAATCGATCATCAGTACTTTGAATCGTTCGGCTTAAATTTGAAAGATAAAGACTCAACCACCCCACATTTGCAATAATTGACAATTACAGGGCCCCAAATTAGTTCATTTTTCGGAAGCTGATTGTTATTTAAGTAGCATTGCGGTATTTCAAATCTCGTTGTCTTGTCAACACTTGCATTCTAAAAAATAATTCTTTCTCCTCGTGGGTTAATAGGCAGTTTTAACAGGGTTGATATATATAAGTCATTCAAACAGTCATACTCATCACAACTTATACCTCGAGGTAATCTAGTAAGGAAGCTCAGAACCAGCCGGCCGAAGCAGAAAGGCAAAAAAAAGGCGCCACACTCGCACCTCAACAACTACAGAAAATATCACAACAAAACGACCACCGAACCCCCCCTTCCCCCCAGACACCAAAAACACCCGCCCCACTCAGCGGTGATTCAAAAAATCCTTGACATCAACCAAGTTGACCTCGGTGACGAACACCACAAAGAACAACACCCCGTAACCAACAAACTGCACCCCCCTCAAAAACTCCCACAACTTGTCGCAGAAAATCGACAGCAGCAGCAAGTGCGTCAAACTGTGCACGTTACAAACCCTCCACAGCCAAGCGACCACAAAGAAAAACAAGCTGCAAAATACCTCCCCCTGCTGACGCCCCTGACCCACCCCGGGCCCCTCCAGCAGCTCCTGATACAGGGCGATGTACCGGTTCCACGCCACCGAACTCACCACCAATTGCAGCGCGAAACCCCCCACCAACCCAACAACCCTCGGCCCATGCCCCGCCTCTTTCCCCTCCACCGTGGGCAGCTGCGCGTAGCCCCGCCTCGAGGGGTGGTTCCTAAGGAACACTGCCACGCCCACTAGCAGCGCGGCCACGCCCACCGCGTCACACACCCCGTCCACGTAGTACCCCGTCGATCCCACCTCCGAACGCTCTCCCAGGATGTGCCGGCGCGCCCTGGCGACGTGCCCGTCGAGGTCGTCCAACCAGGTGCGCAGCTCGAACAGCGCCACCCCGAGGCGTCGCGATGCTAGGCCGTCGGAAGCGACGCCGCGGGCTGCGAGCGCCGCCACCGCTATGTGGGACAAGCTGATGGCGTTGGGGGTGATCCAGGAGGCGGAGCTTATGGCGAAGACGTCGTCCGCCAGCTGGACTGTGGGGGCGAAGAGGTAGAGATTGGTGTGGTCGAGGAGGCAAGCTTTGACGGTGACTATGCAGAGGGGGTTGAGGTGGCAGGACAGCCAGGCGGAGTGGGCGTAGCTGGTGTTGCCGCCCTCGGCGTTTGGGGGGTAGTTGCGCAGGCGCAGGTACAGGTTGAGGTCCATGAAGAGGTAGAAGCAGAGGAGGAGGAGGAGGAGGGTCAGCAGGAGCTTGCTGATTTGCGAGGAGGGGCCTATCATGGTGCTAGCGATGGCATTTTGTGGATATGTGGGGGAAATGTGTGAGCCTCTGGCACTGCCTGTGGCGGTACAATAAAAAAAGGGGAGTTTGGTGGTAGAGATAGAACTAGATTACACTGATGGTGTGGCTGTCCACCTAGAAGGAGTAAAATAGGAATTAGAATGATGTTTTTTGACAGCCTGATATGATTTACAATCTCAACAAAGCCCCCTATTTCTGAATTCAGATTAGTGTAAATACTATTTTTATCAGGCAATAAAAGTATTAACTATGACAAATCAATATCAGATATCTCATAATTTATAGAAGGTGTAAATAGATTAGATGAAAAAAATGAATTTCTAGGAAATGACATCACTTTGCATCAATATCAATTCATAAAACAATGGACTAAATTTAGGGGCGTATTCCTAAACCAATTTAAGGGAATGAAATTCATATAAACATGTGTGCTAAAACATCTGGCTTTTTTATTGATATCCTAAAATACTTGTGAGCTCCTTATTACTACAAATAACACTATCAACTTCCAACAAAACCAACTAGTCTTGAGATTTTATTGGAAAACAATATACCTAGTATATTTTTTATTTTGACAACCTGTATATTGAATTAGAATCAAATTTATTACATAGCTTTAAGTGATTCTCAGTATTTGATTTTACATTTCAATTTGAAAAAAAATATAGTAATATACTTCAGGATTCATGATATTCAAAATGTACAAAAATGAACTGGTTTTCACTTCCTATAAAACTCATTGAAAATTGTTCCCAATAAATGGTATGTTGAGTATTGCAACAAAATTGTAAGTTCAACTCACCTGTGGAATTTGTGTACTCTTCCCACAACCTGTCTCTCCAACTAAAATCAATGTTTGATGCTTTTCCAACAGATAAAGTATGTGGTTCCTGTTATTGAATATTGGTAATCTCTGCCTCTGAGTTTGAATAGACTGTGATATATGCTTGTTATAAATGAAATCTGATTTCTCTACAGCACATGAATCATTTTTATCTAAATAGCTGTTGGTATTTGCAGGCTTGACAAATCTTGGCTTGAAATCAGTCATCACTGCTCTAACTTTGATACAATACACATATATATCTTAATTATGGTCCCTAAAAAAAATTGGCAGATAAAACCTGTAGTAGCTACAAACTTAAAAGGGTGTCCAATAATATTGCATGACTTCATCTCCAAGAGAAAATTATGTGTGAAAATAGGAGTAAAGGGACATAAATAAATTTTACTCTGATTCTCACCAACTCTCTCTGTATGTTGTCACTCCACGGCCTCCGTTGCTCTACCTTGCATGCTTTTATTATGACTATTTCACCTCACCACATATTATTTACCTCTAGTCAGGCCACATATATTTACAGCATTATCTGTACTCAGACCTACTTTTTTGAACTATGGACTACACTTGAACGATGCTGTCTTTTATCTCTCTTCAATATTGTATTTATAAACGAAAATTCTTGGTATGAATCTTGAGTATGAACAGCTAAAAAATATATAATAGTTATGTGAAAGTACTGAAAATCAATGAATTTTTTAGGAATGCCAAGTAATTAGCTACAAAATAGCGATTCTACCTGATTTTAAATTTCGCCGCAGCAAAATAACAACGAAAAACTAGTAAATAATGAGAACTCTACAGTTTCAAATATTTCGCAAAACCTGCCCAAGTGTTTGTGCCATTGGTGGGTGATGTACTGAAACCTCTATTCTTTGGTACTGACCTACTGACCAGTGACCATTGACTGATCTCCAGACTCCAGAGTCCAGATCTCAACAGTGATGTCAGACTGCCACTTAGGAATCCTTGTACCGTGGTGGCTAAAAGTTGGTATTGGAGACGGAAAACTGGTACGCCTGTGATTCGCTCTGGAGCTGGCAACACTGATACTACCTTAGATCATAAAGGCTCATAGACAAACTGTCGGAAATCGCATCCCAGTAAAAAAATATAAATATCACTCTTTTCGATATAAAAGTCCGAAATAAAAAAATTTTGATTCCGAAAAAAACATTTTTAGACTCGAAACTATTCATTAAGATCAATAATTTCTTTCACTATAAGTATAATCAGTAAAATTATTTGGCGATAACTGACTGCGATTCTCTGTCCGTTATATTTGATTTCATCATCTATCAATCATCCACAAGCACGTACAATAATTTGAGGTTTATTGCAATTTATTGCATTAAAAAAAACTCCAATGGGGGATTTGGTACCTTCAAAGCAAGTATCATAATTATAAATGATAGAAAGATGGAAAATTATGATAACTGCTCTTTATCGAGACTGCTTGCTATGATAATAAAGTTTTATATTATTGATAGAACTGATTAGAATGTTTCAATGTTTATTTCATATGCATCTCTGAAATTTGTCAGTTATTCTACTATGTCGGTTTATTTTTGTCGGTGAACGTCAAATCTTGGTATTTCTGCATACCAAGACCGAGTTGTCTTGGTACATGGTACGTGGTGCTAAAAACTGGTATGTGTACCAAGAAGTTGGTACGTCTGACATCACTGGATCTCAATTATGTGAATGTGAAATGACAAATGACTCAAAACAAATGTCATCCATTAAGTTCTGTGGCTTTGTGCCCAAAAGGCACAAAATGGTTGTGCCTATATTCACTCAAGTAGTACAAATAGTATTTTGTATTTTCATTATTTTTCAAATTCCGATATGATTCCGATTTAATCCAAACAGATATGAAGATAACAGCTTTCATGTAATCAATATTCAAAGCTTGTCCATAGATAGGGAGTGAATAAAATATGATTCGTGAAACAGGAGAGTTAATTAAGTTTATTCATGATGAGAATGAGATGTTCAACTTGGAATGTTCGGAATTGAATAATACAATACTAGAAAAGCTCAAAGAATGTCTATTTTACTGCTTGCAAAGTCAAATCCAACTCAGGGATCCAAATAAACTTATAGAAATTGAAAGCGTCTTGGACTTTTTGCATGATGAATTGAACACTGGACATTGGAGCGAAGTTCCTTTATATGTGAGACGATATTTCTCTGTAGCTAGTTTTGCGAAATGTCTCATTCTGATGATAAATAGTAAAGAAGCGGAAGAAACCCCCGAATCGTTATTAAAGAAGTGTTTGAAATGTCTTGACATTGGTCTCTTAATGGGAGCGCCTCTTGAAAACAATCACGAGTTACTGACCAGTTCAGCGAAATATTTGAATGAACAAGTCAATGGACTGATTGACCGAACAGAAAATGTACAAAAAAAGGGAAAAAGAAAAAGAGAACATGTTCTTCATAGTGAATTTGATCTATTGAAAGGCATTGTTGTGGATTCTATTGAACTTCCATCAATAGAACATTTCAACAAACATTATTTTCTTCAGCAACAACCCGTTAAATTAAGAGGTAATTCACTAACTTACTTTGTTCCTTTCCATAATGTTTTTAGTATTTTAGGTTGCATGGAACATTGGCCAGCTTCTGAAAAATGGCTAGATATAAACTACTTATTGAAGATAGCTGGTGATAGAACAGTGCCCATTGAAGTTGGTTCCCATTATGTTGATGAGAATTGGTCACAAAAATTGATGACCCTCAAGGATTTCATAACTAGGCACTATTTATCTGAGGATGGGGATATAGGATATTTGGCTCAGCATAACCTATTTGAACAGGTTAACAAGTTCTTAAACTATCCATGAGGAAATTGATCCCATCAATTTTCATTTAATTTTTCAGATAACTGAGCTCAGAGATGACATACATATACCTGAATATTGTTGTTTGAGCACAGATTATAAAAATTCGACAGATCCTGATATAAATGCTTGGTTTGGCCCAAAAGACACAGTATCACCACTCCATCAAGACCCAAAGAATAACATTCTAGCCCAGGTACATAGAAAAATCCAATGTGAACCTTCACAAACATTTACTAAGTGTTTTAGGTTTATGGCACCAAACAAGTGATTTTATTCTCCCCAAATGACACCCCTTTTCTGTACCCCCATGAAGATAAAATGTTGAATAACACTGCTCAGGTGAACCCTGTAGCTCCAGATATGGAAAAGTTCAAGGATTTCAACAAAGCCACAATGTACAAATGCCTGTTGGAACCTGGGGAGATGTTGTATATCCCTGTTAAATGGTGGCATCATGTCACTGCTTTGGAAAAAAGTTTCTCTGTTAGCTTTTGGTGGCAATAAAATCATGATGTCTATTAAAATGTTTTATTGAAAGAAAAACCTTGCTTTTATGATTAATACAAAAAAGACAATACACATTTCTATTTGGGATCAAGTCCAACAATAATTACTTTCAGGAATTATAGAGAAACATCAGTACACAATTAATAGATTTTCAGAATATATTTTATCAAATGGTAATTTTCATTGATATCTCACCACCTAACTAATTATTAACTCTGTAAAAACTTTCTTTCCCCAATCCTTTTAACAAAAAATTAATAATAAATATCTTCTTATACAGCCTCAATTGTTAAAGCTAGGATAATATATATTGATAATAATTGATTTGGATCATCAAATTTCACTCATCTTTTTTGTCACCTGCACCAACAGTAACTTTCTTCTGCAGCTTGCTGTGTTCATCTGCAAGTCTATCATATTCTTTGGCCAGGTTATCAGCTTGTGTCTTCACTGCAGTCTTATCCTTCTTTTCCAGCTTCAGTTCATCTTCTAATTCAGAAATCTTGGATTTAAGTTCACTAACCTAAAATTTTATGCTTCAATACTGAAACTTTCCATAAATCACTCATTCTGACCTCTTTATCATGAGCCTCATTGCTGTTATTCTGGTCAATTTCCCCATGGTGGGCCAGCAGACTTTTGGCAGCAGTGGTGGCACTCTGGGCCTGCCTCATGGAAGCCTCAGACTGTGCTTGCATGCAAGCCAACTGGGAAATCAGGGTGACAAGACGTCTGATGACCAAAGACAGGAACAAGGCAAACCCACAGATGTAAAAATTACGCTGGGCGCGGAAAAGTCTCATGGATTCTTGCATTTCACGGTCCAAATGGGTATGGCCATCTTCAGCAGCTGGTGAATACACTAGTTGTGAGAAGGAAAGATGTTATGGAACGACGAGCTTACCTTGAGCGTTGGAGTATTTCCTCATTTCCCTGATGGCATCCAAGAGGAAAAGAACCAAGATCGCCAGCAAAAGCAAAAAGTAGAAACCGGCTTGTTTCTGTATTCCCTGCAGAAACTTGGATTTGAAAAAGTAGTTCCATCTTGTCGGACTGGCGATGGGCAAGACCAAAAGGAGGACGACGGCTATTTCGAGGTATAAAAACCCGGCGATCAATGTCCACTGCAGACTCATCGTGAATGTGTGGGGTGAAAGAAATTTCTATCACTGGGGGATTCGGTATTTATAGACTGAGATTCTCTGATGTGGCCGTGCTATTTTTGAACGGAGAATAATGGTCCAAGAGTTCAAAAGATCAAAATTATCTACCAAGAATTTCTTAATATACGCGTCAGTTTCTATTTTTGACACTTGACATTGTATTATTCTTTATTCATGATTTGACAGTGCTTAGTGCCACCACAGACGTGCATTATGGTGAAAAATTTTACTTTTTGCAAACATCAATAGATGGCGCTGATCACAATGAAAGAAAAGGACGTCAGAAATTTTATTCTTTTACTTTGCAAATTTTCAAAGGCACATAATATAAATAAATGAGAACATTTCATTATCATTTTCCTGCATCTTCCTTCAGGCCAACGGTTTGGTTAAATACCAACTGGAAAAAAGTGAGTGATAAGTAAAATTCTATACGGAATACTACCAATATTGCCGGTATTTTGAATCAACTTACTTTATTGCTAGAAGAATCAGGATCGACGGAAAAAAACCCATTTCTCTCAAACTGAAACTTGTCGTACACTTTGGCGCTTTTGAGATGTTTATCAGCGAAACTAGTAATGATCTTCAACGAGTCCGAATTGCAATCTGTTAGGTAACCTCCAGGAACCTCGTTCGCATCCTCCGGATTTTTATGCTTGAACCTAATATACAAAGTGATATAGAGAGCTGTTCATTGGAATACTATTTTCCCAACTTACAAGGGGGAGTACAATCTAACTTGGATTTCTAGTGGTTCGCTGACCCAATGAACAAAAGCTTTGGGCTTGGAAGTCGCACTGTCAACTTCGAGACACTTGCAAACCACTTCGGATATCTTCGAGGAGCTGTCTCTCTTGACTTCTGTAACTTCCAAAATATACCCAGCATGACGAATTCCGACTGGTTGTGATTTAGTCAGACGCCTGTAGCCTTTATCACCCTCCTGAAAATGTTCCGAGCTTGTCCTACAGATAAATTAAGCACCAACAACTGAATTACCTCCATGAAGTCATTTCTCTCGATGTAAATCGTCCTGTCGAACGTAACGGTGTGATTTCCCAGCTCCGGTTTGTTCGGAAAATTCGGCACGGAAATCTGCAAGGGCTTGTCCCCAGGGAAATTCTCGATGGTCACCTTCAGCGGGTCCAAAACAACCATTCGCCTGAAACGCGCAGTGCCCTTAGATTCGATTAGGACGGGATTGAGGGGGTTTTACCTAGGTGCGGTGTTGTTCAAATGGTCCCTAACGAAAGCCTCCAGCATGGAGGGGTCTACCGTGCTTTGGGCCCCCGTGACCCCAAGTTGGGCGCAGAAGTTGTTTATGGCTTCGGCGGGGAAGCCTCTCCTTCTCAGGGCAGTCAGAGTGAACAGTCTCGGGTCATCCCAGTCTCAAGAAAGTAGGTAAAAATGTTCATAATGCATCAGGACTTTGTGACATGTCAAGAATTGTAACGATCTCAGGGTATTTCCAATTTGTTTCTTTTATATTTTTTTCTATATACCAATTATTTTTTTACAATTTATTGACAATCTTCATAAACACTTTGTAGATACAATATAAATGATTATTGAACTTCATTTGACAAATGTCACATTTGATTGATAGAAATTCTGGCCAGAACCCTTTACAATCAAGATTCAATATATTATATAAATTTATTTTTTATATATGTTTCTGGCCGGATAATATCTCGAAGATGAATCTAGTCGTAGGTACGTTGACTGCTAACACAGGTCTACCGCTCGATCGATATGAACTTATAGTAACTCCTACCTTATGCTCTGCATACGATTCTTATTTCTTTTCAACAAACCATCGGTAAAACTTCGTTTATCGCACTCCTATGAGTTCAGAAAAATTTTTTGGTGGAACTTACGTATTTTGACCTCCTGATCACGAATCTGAAGTCAAAACGCGGCGGTCTCAAGTATTTTCGGAGATACGGCCCCATTTTGTCTCAGAAATGAACCATTTCAAATCTCCATTTTCTGCTAATAAAAACACACAAAATGAATCCTTCTTTGAGCCAAAACATCACACATGCTCACATTCACTTGTTTCCGATACTTTATTGCATAAAAAACTGTTCTTTTCACAAAAATTCGCCCTTCTTCAAAACGTAAACAAAACATCTTTTTTCACTGATTTTCTGGTTATTTTTATTTCAGATGTTGGCAACGTCTTTCCATGAGCCAAACAATCACGTTGCCAACATCTTAAATACAAATTACCAGAAAATCAGTGTAAAAAGGCTGTTTTGTTTACAGTTCGAAGAAGGTTGAATGTTTTGAAAAAGAATGGCTTTTTCTGGCGAGAAGTGTTGGAAACAAGTAAATATATGCGTGTATAGTGTTTTGGTTCAAAGAAGGGTGAATTTCGTGTATTCCTAATAGCAGAAATTTGATATGTCAAATGGTGCATTTTTGAAACAAAATGAGGCCGTATCTCCGGAAATACTTGAGACCGCCGCGTTTTGACTTCAGATTCGTGATCAGGAGGTCAAAATACGTAAGTTCCACCAAAAATTTTTTGCGACCAAACCATCTCCTAGTGAGTACCATGAACTTGAATATATGTTTTCAAATAGTTACTGCCTCGATCAGGATAATTATTATTTCTTCTAGTATATATATATGTGGTATCTGCTATTCCAATGTAATCCTTCTTCTTTCAAATTTTTAAGAGTTATAATTTTTTCAAGTACTTTAACCAGTATTAAATATATATATTGTATTCCAAAAACCCTTCTATATCTGTTCTTTTTATTCCCCTTATTTATTATTCTCCCTATCATTTTTTTTTTATTTTCCTTGGCAACTCTTTCAAGATACCTTTGTTTTATATTTATCATACAGAGTGTTCAATTCATTAAATCATTAATACTAATAATGGACCGTTGCAGAATATTCATTTTGAACCTATTCGCGATAGAAATTAACACGTAGCGCTATCTCATGGCAACAACTCGAACTTCTCGACGAAATGGTATCGTACTTGTTTTGTTTTCATATTTGTGACAGTTGTGTCATTGTGACATTACTGACATTTGTATCTTTGCCACCAAACAATAACTGAAACGAGAAAAAAGATAAAATTTCACCATTTTCACCAGAGGAACTCTAGAAAAACTGCTGGATTGCTGGAAGTACATCTCTCACATCAGAACCGAACGTAAATAGAAATAAATACAGAGAGTTCAGTGGTTATCCCACAGAAATATAGGTTATTCTACTCCGAGTGTTTTCACGAGTCACCGCTAAGCTAGGTAGCGAGTAGGAACGATTTGAGATGCACGAAAGTTCAAAGTCATTTGATGCAGAATAAAATGTCTCACCTTTAACAACCCCCTCATCTATGAGCTTGGCAATTTTTCTCTTCGACACAACGGTGTAGTTAACGTTGAGACGGCCGTATTCCCATTGCACAGGGCAATAAATATTGAGAGCATTGCAAAGCCAATAGTAGCTTGATCTTCTGAAAAAACATCAAAGATGAATTACCATTATTTCCACTGTTTGGGAATTTCGGGACATTTTCATGGATGAAAAGGGGAAATATGACGAACCTAGATTGAAATTCTTTGGTACAAAGAGAATGGGTGATGTTCTCAATACTATCACAAAGGCAATGGGTGTAGTCATAGGTGGGGTAGATGCACCATTTGTCTCCAGTCCTGTGATGTGGGGTGAATCGCACCCTGTATGCTACTGGGTCCAATTTTCCTTCTTCCAAAGTTAATTTCATTCTCAGGGTTGCAGCTCCTTCATCGATTTTTCCGTTTTTCATATCCTGAGAAAATGTACCAAAGAGAATAGTTTGTAATTTAAATAAAAATCATCCTATGAGGGTAACCAATAATTTGTATACTGATGATATTCTCTTGATTCATTTCTCAATCATTTTCAAATGGAACAAATAACATATAATGAGAAAATTGAATGAGCCCACCTATTGATAATAGCTTGGCTTGATTGTATTTGATGATATATAAAGAAAAATTCTTGCCTCAAAAAGTTGGAGACTTTCTTCCACTGGACGTTCTCTCCAAAGTGAAGGTTGAGGGTTAAAACCTTTCATTTCATCAGCAGTTTGATGACAAACATAAGCCAAACCATGTTTTATCAATTCTTTTGCCCACTCATATAGTTGATCAAAGTAGTCAGAAGAATGTGTGATTTTATATGGGTGGTAACCTTAAATAAAATTGAAAATATTTTGAAACAGGCATTTTTTGATCCATATATTGATTATTAGTTTGTTATTTATTGTTATTAGGTATTTTTTTCATTTATGAAAATCATACTTACCCAACCATTCAACCATGTCTCTGATGCCAGTAAAAAATTTCTCTTCCTCTTTTTCTGGGTTGGTATCATCATACCTGAGGAAACAGACACCACCATTTGCAGCTGCATATCCAAAATTAATGTTTATTGCTTTTGCATGACCAATATGTAGGATACCATTAGGTTCTGGAGGAAATCTTGTTCTTACCTGAAGAAAACTTGTGATGTGTGGACTTTTTTTAATTCAATCCTTGCATACCTGTTTCCCTGTAACTTTCAAATGCTCTTGCAACAACCTATGAGTGTTTTCTGTGACAACATAGCCATCAGTTTTGAAATTATCTCCTGGTGCATGAAAATTCACCTTTTTCATGACATCAGTGATAGTGAGCCCCTGATCTAGAGAAAATAAATTAATTAAATATATTAATGAATATTGTTGGTTTACCTATTTGTTCAGTTTTCTGAAGATCTGGCTTGGGCTTAGCTTCTTTTTTAACAGGTTTGGTTGGCTTCTTATCATTTTTAGGTACAGGAGCCAAATCAGCCTCTTTCTTGGGCCCCAACAAATCAAACACTTGCAAATCAATTTCATTTTTCACTGCTTTTCCATCTGCCCATTGTAAATCAGCTCTAACTTTTTGCATAATTGGGCCAGTATTGAACCTGTACCTTTTCTCCAATAGCTCATTTTTATTGACTGAAATATATTTCTCCACTACCTTCTCTATTTCTTCTGGAGAAACCACTACTCCTACACCACAGAATTGTTCCAATTGGTTAGTATCGATGTTTTTAATATTGGAAAGTGCAAATTCGATGGCTTTATCAACTCTCAGAGTTGAATCCAATTTATTGGTTGCCACATACTTGACCAACAGAGGTAAATGATGAGCTATCTGAGGTTTTATTTTCGTTCCTAGTTGGTACAAAAGAATGCCAGCTCCATCAGGCAGTTTCACTGCTCTCACCTACAGAATAGGATGAATGTAGAACTAAAGGTAGGTATGGAAATTGCACAATACTTACCTCATTTAATATATTAAGAAGGGTTTTGGTAACCCCTGCATTTTTCAAAGTTTCTTTTGCCTTCTGTTCGCTCAAGCCTAAGCTCATGAGAGACTTCAAGGTTTCCTCGTTATTTTGATCCATATTTCAAACTTTAATCGAGTTTGATCTTTCCGGGAGACCATAGAAAACGTCAGATTGCCGTGACCTAACCTCAAACCAATCTTTTCTGACAACTTTCCAGCTTTCTTTGCCACGTGCATAGACCCACGTGCTTCATGTCAAAGATGTAAAAAAGAGAAGAAGCTTTAGTAGTTCAAACGCACTTTGAGTAACTGTCCTATCCTGTAACTGTCCAATCCTACATTTCTATTTCTGTTCTGACAGGAATTGTCAATTTGTCACTGTCAACACTTGTCAACCTGCTGCTGCAAAAATCTTAGCGATTTGTTGCATAATATTTCGAAGAGGGCAATAGAAATTCAAAAACTATGAAGCCAGCAAACGTGTCCAGCTATCTCAGGTCCGTCAGCCAAGTCGTGAGCAACCAACTAAATACTGGCAAGCAAATCGCAGTGTTGCCCGCGAAGTCCACTGTCCACATCCCTTTCGCTGGAACGTCCCCCCATGTTCTCAGCAGAGCCCTACCCAACGGGAACGTTTCGATCACCGCAGGACCCGCCGTCTCCAGCCAGGTCAGAGGAGGTGAAAATTAATTGTAATGGTTGTTGAATCTGATCTGTTTAGGTGAGATGGGCCCATACTGACATCACCGTGCCAGACTGGAGCAACTACCGCAAGGATAGCACGAAGAGCGCGACTGCCAGGGCTTCCGATTCCGAGGACAGCAGGAGAAACTTTGCTTATCTGATGGTAGGGGGACTGAGTGTTGGCACAGCTTATGGTGCCAAGTCCTTGGTAACACAATTTGTCAGCTCCATGAGCGCATCTGCCGATGTTTTGGCTTTAGCAAAGATCGAAATCAAACTGGCCGATATTCCAGAGGGAAAATCAGTTACCTTCAAGTGGAGAGGTGAGAAACTCTGAATCTCTGGCATGCTCTAGCAGTCTATAATATTTTTTGTTTAGGTAAACCCCTTTTCATCCGTCACAGGACACAATCGGAGATCCAGTCCGAACAATCGGTCGCCGTGGCGTCTCTGAGAGACCCCCAACATGACAATGAGAGAACCCAAAACCCTGAATGGCTGGTGGTACTGGGGGTGTGCACCCACCTGGGGTGTGTTCCCATCGCTAATGCCGGCGACTTTGGAGGCTACTACTGCCCCTGCCATGGGTCCCACTATGATGCATCTGGAAGGATCAGGAAAGGGCCGGCGCCCCTCAATTTGGAGGTTCCAGAGTATTCCTTCCCCAATGAGGGGTTGCTAATTGTTGGTTAGGTCAATTAATGAAGAAGCTCTTAATGTCAATTTTATTTATTTTCTGTAAGGTCTAATATCTTGAAAAACTGTTCTAGGATGTTGAGATTGTGTATATATATCCACATAGGAAATGACTTTGACCAATAAATGATTTAATTGGATATTACTTTTGTTTTTTTAAATTGAAATGAATTAAATTTGCAAAGATGGTTATGCAAAAGGAATTTTAAATTGTTAATTTCAATAGATTATTAATATAACCTATTGATCAAACATTGAATTTGGTGTTAGCAACCTGAGATGCTTGTAAACATCTCATAGCAACCATATATTCATCAATTTGACAGCTGTCCATGGACTTGATTCTCTTTAGGAATGGTGAGTGGTAAAGAATTTCGGTCAAATTTGAGAAAACCCCTACCGGGAACCAGAAAGATAGAAGGATGTCGCCTTGTACCAGCTTTTACTATTCAGGTAAAAAATCTCTTGTATTGGTAGATTTTTTAAAATACTTATGTACCTACAAGAATTTCGAGCAAATTTCGGTTGGTATTGATTTGCTCAAAAAAATGGGCTCCCATACTAGTTTGGTCAAGTTCAAAATATTTCAATAGGATTAACTAGATGTTTCGTGATTAACTAGGCCATGCAAAAAGGCACTTGCGTGCTACCCCCACCAAAGTGTAATGCCTTCAAGGAGACCCCACCCAAACCCTCCAAGTTCAGGATGAATTATATGAGGGGTAATCTGCCTATTGGGAGGGAGGCCAAAGGAGGGAAAGTCTCGTGGAAGGTAAAAAGTCCATTTGGACATCAAACGTGGTTAATCACAAGGAAGTTTCTCTTTTTAGGCGGATATCAGTAAACTGGACTTCCATTATTACTTGCCAATGTTCTTTGATGGCCTTTGTGAAACGGAAAATCCTTACAAACTATTTGCCCAACAGGGAATACACGATTTGTTAGCTAACGGTGGACAAAAAATCTTTCCTTGCATTCCTCAGTTAATAATTCCAATTAAAGGCAAGCAACAAAACTCTTGGAAACATGGTGGAAAGCAAATAATTCTTGAATAACTTTTCAGATGCATTGAAGACCAAGAATAAAGAGGTTATGTGTACTACCCTGAGAGTGCTGCAACACCTGGTGAAATCTGGAGACATGATTGGTGAAGCACTAGTGCCATATTACCGTCAGATTTTGCCAGTTTTGAATTTATTCAAAGAGAGAAATGGTGTGGGATTATCTCCTCAAAAATTGCTCAGAATGAAAAATTACTAATTTTTTTCAGTAAATTGTGGTGATGAAATCGACTATAGCCAAATGAGAGGAGACAATCTTGCTGATATTATCAATGAAACCCTGGAAGCACTGGAAAGATATGGCGGTGAAGATGCTTTTATAAATATCAAATATCTATTACCTACATATGAATCTTGTATGATGAACTGAATATAAACATAAAGTACACTTCTTCTTATTGAATCAATCTTATTTATTAATTGGTGAATGTTATTTTCACACAAAAGTAAAGTAGTTCATCACATTATTATAATGTACATGGGTGATCAAACATGATATGGTGGGTCTTAATAGAGATAAACTGCAAAAACGGTGGTCACACAGAATATGGTATCCTTAAATGAAAAATTAATCCATTAAATCTTCACAGTCATAAGGTGGTCATAATAAGTGAACTTACGCTCATGAAAACTTCACTGGTATAACTGTCAACATCAGAGTCCCAAAGACATCTCACTCCTGATTTGACACCAGCTCCCTTCATTTCACCAATTATCACCTGGACAATGTGCTTATACTTCTTCATGTGCAGATCTATAAACATATTTTCGATACTGTGTATTTGGTGGTCAAAAAAATCTTACCTTTTACCTTATCATTCACCTCGTTTGCTATGTTTATGGTCCATTTCTTTACGTTATCTGCGTCATAAGGCTTACCATTGAGTAAACTATTGACAACATTACGAATGATTTCTTTCACTGGTACCTCTTTAAACCTCAAATTTTTTCATAATAATACACATTTCAGGCCGGTAATGAATGAGTTTTAAATGATTATAAACTTACTTGGCTTCTAGGGAAGGTTTGATTTGGTAGGAATTATCGACTGTAGATGTTTCTTCAAAATTTTCTTGCATTCTTGTATCTGGATCAGTCTGTGCTACAACACTTTCGTTCATGATGGGGCTTTAGAGTTTAGGTATTGGGAAAAAACTGAGAATATTGTATTGAGTGCAGACTGAGGCTTGTTACCGTGGAGAACAAAAACAACTTTTCAAATTAAATGACTTTTAAGGTTGACATGTTCTTCTTCCTACTTATTTCTCTACCTTTCTTCTTCCTAAATAATTTAGTTATTCAAGCTTCTTCATCTCATGGTATGTAGATCTTTATCGCACAAAGAGGGAACCATTTGACAGAGATTTTGAATATTTTTTCAAAACGATGACAGTTTCTTATCAAATCATTGTTATCATTTCCACAATAAAATTAGGTCAGGAAACATACTAGTCATCCAGGTGGCTACTTATTTATCATCGGATATCTTCTGCGTGAATATCTATATGGATAACCTCCAGGTTTGTAGACGTCAGAATGCCCGTCTCTCACTGTGGATTCTCATGCTGTTCATCCTCATCTTGGACACACCTTATATGCACAAGCCATTCAACTAGGGAATATTGGGGATGGCATCAAATAAACGATAACTCTCAAGTTCCAAGCTTTCGCAAGAGTTATATATACAAAAATAACAGAGTAAACGACGGCTCAAAAACACAAAACTTAAAAATCAAACAACCAGCCCGGCACAATTCTTGCAATGCATATTCAGCGCCCCCCTCGACGTGAACCCCGCGCTGCAAAACTGGCACACGTACGGCCTTTCCCCCGTGTGCGTCCTCAGATGGATCCTCAGCGGCGCCCCCTGGCTGAAGCACTTCCCGCACACCTTGCACTCGTACGGCTTCTCGCCGCTGTGCACCCGCTCGTGCATCACCAGATAGTCCTTTTTGGTGAAGCTCTTGGCGCAGTAGGTGCACGCGTACGGTTTGATCCCCGTGTGCACCCTGCAGTGTACGCGCAGCTTGTTTTTCTGCGCGAACCCCTTGCCGCACGTGTCGCACAGATGCTTCTTGGCGTGCGGCAGCTGGTGCTTCACGTGCCGCTCCGTCAGATGTCGCTCGAGGGTCGCAGCCTTGCTGAAAACCTTGCTGCAAACGCCGCACTGGTTGGGCAACAGCTGGCCCTCGATGCCGACGCGGTGGGAACGCACCTGGTGCGTGAAGAGGTAGCGCGAGTAGGTGAAGCTCTTCGAGCAGACGATGCAGGAGAACGGTTTGATCCCCAAGTGCTCGTTGTTGTGCTCGCGGTAGAGCACCAGGTCGTTGAAGCCCTTGCCGCAGCTCTCGCAGACGTACCCGAACTTCTTCAGGTGGGTGTAGTTGATGTGGACGAGGAAGCCGGTGCGCTTGGGCGTCGTGTAGGGGCACAGGGGGCACCGGAAGAGCTTCTGGGGGTCGTGCAAATGGTTGTGCGTGCCGAAGTCGTAGGCCCGCTTGAAGCGCTTGTCGCACACGGGGCACTCGAACTTTTCTTCGTGGGCGGTCACGTGCTTCTCGATTTCGGTCTCTTCGATGTACTCTGCCGAGCAGGTGTTGCACACGTAGAGTTCTTGGAGCTCGTCGTACTTGTAGGTGTGCTCCTCAAGGTCTGTTTTGGAGTGTTCTTCCTTTCGGTGGGAGAGGAGTTTTCGTTTGGTGGGCAGCACCTGCCCGCACTTCTTGCACGGCCACTCTTTGTGGGCGTCGTAGTGTTTGCGGCTGTTCTTCATCACTATGTCGAGGACTTCTTTGGTCGGTTTGCCTTTGTTTCTTCTCGTTACCGGCACGTACTCGTAGTCGTCCGATTCTTCTGATTTCGGTTTGACTGTTTTTGGTTTGGTTCTGGTGCTTCTCACGGATTTTGTTCGGTTCTGTTGGCTTCTGAAATAAAAGTTATGTTAGCGGGAGTCAGTCATCACCTATCCATGACTCGGCTACTTACTGGTTGGAGTGATTTTCTTCTTTTTTTAATAACAAAACGAGAATTATGTGAATCATTTATTCATTATAATATTTGTTAATCACTACACAATATATTCATACTATAATGTTGGAATTAAACATATAAATGTCTTTTCTTCATTAGCTGCTAGAAAAGTTGTCATAAACTATGAAAATATGAATAAATAATATAATTATTGTTTTTGTTAACATAAGGTATATTGTATTTGAATGTCAAAACGAAGAAACTTCTCTAGTCTAGTTAGTTTTTTCACTTTTTGATTAGACTTTTTGATGATGGAAAACTGATCAAGATCCTTCAAGGTCTCCATATTCGTCCATATTTTCTTCGTGTGTTTGTTATTAATTATATATTTTTTCAGTGCTTCTTAATAAATACATGAAATATTATAAACATCCCTCAATAACTAAAGAGAAATTACATTCAAAGCCAACCTCCACGAACTCCTTCGATTGAAAATGTGTGATCATCTATGGAATACAGGATGTCCAAAAATAATGAGCAACAAACTCGAATTTATTATACTGGAAATATATAACACTGTTATTCAGCCTGGAAAATGATTTATAAGTTTCCACTTTGTTTATCAAATGAATATCATTCATGCTATTGATAGAATGAAACAAATTAACTGAAGAAAAACAATCTTTGGGACCCATCACCAACTCCTAAATTTGAGTTTTCCGGAAAAAGTGTTCAAAATGAAATTCCCAAGTACAGTTTTCAGCCACCCTGTAGAAAACCATTCGAATAAGACATTCCTCAGGCCAGCAACGTATTTGGCCAGACAGTAGAGGCATCGTATGTTGCAAATGGTAGGGTGAAAACGACGTTTTTTTTTCAATTTATTTAAAAATAGAGCCTGCTGCTTGGAAATGAGGACTCCATGAGAAAAACCTCAGAGATTGAACATTATAGATCGTCAAATTCTGCTGATTCAGCTGAGTTGATACGTCCAAAGAGCTAAAATATTTCCCGTTTCATGCAACTAATAACTCCCAACTTCGTAATTTTCAATGGAAGGTACAACTTTTCATTTGAATCTTCCAAATCTACAATGAATTCCACTAACTTATCATATGAAACATCTCATTATGTCTAGAGGACGACATTTTTGCAGCTCCCCACAGAAAATTATTCTCGAAATCCAAGCTAGTTCCAGAGCTTTAGCCAGTAAATTACTCAGAAACCATCGAAAAAATTCATATAAGGTGCTCCAAAGGTTTGGGTAGCTCTAGGTCTTATTTATGTAGAACCTGAAAGCTTATGTTTTACTAGTTTCGATTTCGAAAAAATATCTTTTATGCATATACGAAAACATTTGAAGAAACTTGATGGTTCCCATGAAGTTTTATTTGAACGCAATGTTGATTTCAAAAATTCCATATAAAATAACAAAGTGTATTACCGGTATAGTTGGTTCAAACGAACTCTTTGGGAAAACCCTCTACATTAAAAATCCAAATAACTAGTCCCATATAAATACAGAATCAGCTCGTCGTGAAACACCCACAAACTCATACCCCACCTTCTGCTACACACCCCCTTGAATCAACCCTCTACTGACCGACCCATATATATGACCCCAAATCCCGCCCAACCCCGCTCACACAGCCATCCCGTTGCAAATCTTCATGTGCAAATTCAGCGAGCCCCTGGATATGTACCCCCCGTTGCAGAACTGGCACAGATAGGGCCTCTCGCCCGTGTGCCCTCTCACGTGTATCCTCAGCGAGGCCGCCTGGTTGAAGCACTTGCCGCAGTACTCGCACGGGTAGGGCTTCTCGCCAGTGTGCACGCGCTCGTGCATGATGAGGTAGTCCTTCTTGGTGAACCGCTTGTCGCAGTAGCCGCACGAGAAGGGCTTGTCACCGGTGTGGATGCGGTAGTGGATCTTGAGTTTGTCGGAGGTGCCGAAGCCCTTGCCGCAGATGTCGCACAGGTGGCGCTTCTCGGTGCGGTCGGCGCCGTCGGAGCTGTGCTTGGTGGTGATGTGCTTGAGGAGCGTCGCCACCTATTGGGATAGAATAGTGGTTAACAATTCGCGATAGAAAATAACATGACGTAGCACTATCTCATGGTAACAACTCGAACTTCTCGAAGTGGTATCGTTTTTGTTTTGTTTTCATGTTTTTGATATTTGTGCATGCCACCAAACAATAACTGTAACGAGAAAAACCAAAAGATTTCACATGTATTTCGAGCTGGAAGTGAAGCTTCCACATCAGAAGCGAACCTAAACAGAACAGAGGTTAAGTTTTTCTGTGGGTTATCCTCCAGAGAGTTCAGTGGTTATACCACTTCGAGTGGTTCACGAGTCACCGCTAGGTAGCGTATCGCTTAGCACCTATTCGCGAAAATCACGGACCAATAGATGGCGCTGCAGAAATGTCAAAAACTTGAGATGAAGGTGATAAACAAGCATTTCACTATGTTTTTCAATAATTATTTGTCAACTTTTGATTCACATTTTAGGAAAGAATTAACGAATCCAAAATATTTGAAAGGGTGCTATCGTTTGGTTATTATTTATGGAACACAAAACAGGTATTTTATATGAGGTTTATGGATTTATTATGTTTTTATAGGCTTTTCAAACCACCTCTGCGAAATCAATGGGGCCACTAAGGTATTTGTATTTCAATGATTTATCTTTATATTGTTATATTTCCGATTTTCCCAATATTGGGATGAGTATCTAAAGTATATCAGAAATAAGAAGAAACCATTAAAAGAACGAGAAGCATTGTTTAAAGCTGGTTACATCATACTTTGTGGGATAGATATGGAACACACATAAATAAACTACTGTTCTCAAACTTCAGCTCTAAGGCAGTCCTCATATGAAATTAAAATGATTGTATGGAGAAGTTAGCAGTGAAAGTGTGAATATATCTGTTTTAAGCTGTAATTTTATTCTAACCCAAAAAATAGATGATTACAGACAGAAATAAAAACAAAAAATGTATCAATTAACTTTATTTTCTGAGAAAAGTAAGTGTAGTGGTGCATCTGCTCATATTGAGATATCTTAAATAGGCAACACAAGTTATTATTTTCGAATCCACAATGTACTTATAGTCCATAATAAAAAGTATTTTGTATAGATACATAGATAGATAATCTCTGGTATGTACCAAGGAAGTTAGAGAACTTATGGTCTACCAGTCATTCAAATTCATTTCTCTCAATAAATACTTATCCAATTCATGGCTTATTCATTTTAAATAAAAATTTGATTTCATCAAGCCTACATTGTGCACTGTTAAAGTTTCCATGTGATGACTTTGAGATGTTCATTGAAGTAATTGCATTCTTTTTGAGCCTATCTCTTGGTTTAACTCTCCTTCTTGATAGTCCTGAAGTGAAATCAAGGTTTTCATCACGAACAATAAAATAGACAACACAACACCAGATATTATTTGTTTGATTCTACCTGAAAAGAGGCATACCATACCTACCTTCAATTTGGCATTTACTTCAGAAATCTACTTCTAGGAAGTGCTTATTACAAACGTAAATGTTTGTGGTAATAAGTTTTTCTATTTTCAACATGATATTCTATTTTTTACACAATCGTGAAGTTGAAATTTTGGATTTCGTGCCAAGGGAACGATGTCTGTACGGTAGGAAGAACGCTGAGGTACTGAACAAATCTTTCTCGATTTCGTCTTTACGACCATGTGAACTGGCTGCATGTTTCAATAATATCAGTAACCAGCTGATAAGCACGAAAATAGTCCGAAAACTATTCACAATAATTCAAATTCATTGAAAATAATGCGAAAGCTTAGCAAATGCAATGCTAAATTGCTTCATTTATCACCCTCGTTGTGCTTCGAAAATTTGACACCAGAGGCCACCCACTTCGTGATTTTCGCGAATCGCGAATAAAGTATAGCCTTTGACGCTTTCAGATCCCAACACAAAGTTGACGTTGACGAGGAATGTAATCGAGTGACAGCATTGCCGCTCGTGCGCAGAAATAATGTCATTGGGTGACATGATATATGCGATCACATCCATCATTGTTGAAAACGAACTCACCATTCTGTTGCATGATGGAAAATAATAGTGACAATGAATTAATCTAATACATCTCCTGATGTAGCAGAAAGTGCGATCATTGTGAATTTGAACTTCCTATACCCAGAGAAATCGAGGAAAAGTATGCATTATGATATGATAGATTCATGACATGGTGCCATGAAATGATTAAATGCTAAAGATATATAAAAAAACCTTTTTTTTTTTCAAATAACACCAGTCTGTTGAATATAAAGCGAACATAACTAACTAACTAAATCTCTTTGGTTCATAACGTATTATATAACTGTGGGATAGACATGAGTTTTCAAGTAGCCTCAATAGCCAACGGGTTCAAAGCGTGACTTCTCAAGCCGCTAGCCAGGGTTCGATCCGTAGGAGGACCAATTTTTTTTAAATCTATGAGTAATTTTTCCTTCTTTTCTGTTAGATGTATGAATTATTGGATTGAATTTGAATATAATAGTGAATAATTAACGAAATCAATGGTTAAGATGAAGAATATTATTAAAATGTAAATTAATTGATTGAAGTATCGAGTTGTCTTGTCTAGAAACTGTGTTCTTGCAGCTCTCGAAAGATTTGTCTTTTTCGAGTGGAAATCTATTACTTTGCGCTCAAAATACACAAATAGATATTATTTTGCAATAAAAAAATAAATATCAAATCATTACAGAATTTACAAATAAAAATAGCGAAATAAGCACATAAAAAGTCTCACTGAACCTTGCACTTGTTATAGTGAGATGGAACTAAATGTGTACTAACTGAATTTTAACAATATGATATTATCTATCTCAAGATAGATCGTAGTGTGTAAAATATCCACTCATCATTACATAATTCTAAAAGTTATCCAATTGATTGAAATCTATATCATCCCAAAAAAATTAACACACCGCCAAAAAGACACGCTATATTTTATTGTTTTTGGAGCTAATCGAATGAAATTTGGTGAATCTGTTTAATGCATAAAACAGCAATTTTTGACAACTATAAATTTCATGTGAATTACCGGAAGTGATATAAATTTTCGATTTTTAAATGGTCACCCAACGTTATAACTTAATAGAGTGCGGTTTCTTAATCATAATGAAATGCTTTTCTTTCTAACCTGACAAGCCACCAAGTTGCCCTTTGAAAAAAGAAGCAATACAAATAATTTAAAAATCCGGCATCACATAGTTGAAACATTTCGATCGAAAACAGTGAAGTTGTATCTCAAACATTTTAGGACTGACATTAGTTATTTGAACGTATCCATAGCACTCTAGAATTAAAAAAAATCCGGAAAAAAATTTAAAATAAAAAACGGTTACAAACAGCAACAAATGATATGTGAATGAATCACATCGTATAGTCACGTTAATCTGTTGATTCATTCCATAGGTAAAAAAGTTTATTGTTTGGTGTGGTAGAGACATAGATCTTATTGCTTACACTGGATCCGGCATCCTGTAGTAATTTTTAGGTCAAGAGGGGTCTGCAATAAGAAAGTCACGTGGGACAACACATTCGCATGGACAAAAATGAAAACGACCAATCAATGGCTTAGTACGTTAAACCTTCCCGGACCTACAAAACAAATAACCTGGATACCGGATCTAGCGTAAGCAATAAGATCTATGGGTAGAGATGATAAGTTTTTTGTCTAAAAAGAAAGTTGTTTCAGACAAGTAGTTATTCATGTAATCAATATAGAGTGGAGAGTATCATTTCTCTCAGGGAATTGAGAGCGGTGTTTGGAGGAGAGTTTGGTGTTGTGTCTTGTGTCTACTTGAGTAGGAGTTAATATACAGTGTATCAGATCGTATAATAATCACAGTGAGTAATTAAGATATACATCAATCAATTTCCTTTGTACTATCCTCTATAGTGTTCTTCATCACGTCACTATAGTTGTTCTATTCTCGAGTTTGGTTTCGAAAGAAAACAAAGAAGAATTAGATTTCTCGATAACAAATAATCGCTGTTCCTGGTTTTGAGAGGTCGAGAAGTATAAAAACTGTAAAAAGCTACAGATAAAAAGTAGATCTAAATAGTTGCTCACAGAGCCGGACTTAGGTCCGTTTGATAATACACAACAATAGTGAAAAGAGATTATATTATTTTGTCTAGTGTTTGTTATAACATTGTAGTGAATGTTATACTGTAGCCGCTCTCTTTTTCGTATAATATCGCAGGTATTGGGTCCGTCAATACCTTGGGCACAATTAGGGATATAGACACTAGGTGCGTTTTATTGGTTTTCTACTGGTGGCGGTGGTAGGAATGACGAATAAAACGACATCACAAGACGTCAAACTTGTTGATAGTAAATATTACTATTAGTAGTTATTATTCCATTATACCTATTACAGTACATAAAATATTCAGGTGAAATGAGTGGCTATTACAGCTTCACCCTTTTTACTTTTCGGGAATTATTCTGGCGTAATGTTATTAAATCTCGTTTGCTTTCTATTGAATCGCCATTCTTACCACCAAACAGCCAAACGACCGCAATTTCTTATCTCCTCCTCTTAAAAATAACCTCACAAATCTTAAAAGCCCCGGAAACAATTCCGCACAAAACACTTGCGATAACCGTTAGATACTATAATAATTGTATGTTTTTTTGAGAAATGCGACTAATTTAGGATACTAACTTTGATATTTTTAACATACAAGCATTTAATGGCACTATGTCATCATTATTCTTACTTTTCCTCGATTTCTCTGGTAGTGGCTTCAAATTTACAATGTTTGCTTGTTCTGCTATATGAAAAGTTGCCTTGGATAATTCACAGTCACTATTTTCAATCATGCAAGAGAATATATGAGTTCGTTTTGGTAATTTTGCACTTATCATGCGATCTATATTTTGATGAACATTTTTGTTGGTACGTAGGTATTTTGACCTGAAAAACACGAATTTCATAATATTATCGTGAACATGTCTCTAGTTTTCGAGATATTCGATATCAAAGTTCGAATTTTCACCTTCTTTTACTGATATCTTTCTTTCTTTTCGACATGTTTTAAAAAGAGAAAACACATTTCACTGACTTGTATTGCTATAAGGTAGCTATGAATCCAACTCTATTCGCTCAAGATTCGCACAGAGATTTTCAAAATGGCCATTGTTTATGTAGCCTAGTTGGTGAAATAATAGGAAGATTACGGAAAAATTACATGTTTATGAAGTTCTTGTTTGACAAAAACCATAATTAACTATTGTAAATGCATCTAATATGTCCTGGAATCTAAGAAGATACAATACTTGCCCAAAACTTGCCATACAAAGAAGGCGAAATTTCGAACTTTGTTATCCATTATCTGAAAAACGAGACAATTTTATGATAATATTATGAAATTCGTGTTTTTCAGGTCAAAATTTGTAAGTACCAATAAAAATTTTCATCAAAATATGGATCGCATGAAAAGTGCAACATTACCTTCGTTTTCAACAATATACATATGGTATAGGCGACCGTTCTTTCAATATTTCCGTTCACGAGCGCTAATGCTGTCACTTGTTGACATTTCTCGGAAAATTTCAACTTTGTGTTGAGATTTGAAAGTGTCTACCGGTTTGAATAATCGACCAGTAACCCACAATAATAGGTGCGTTTTATTGGCAAGATTCCCCTACTGGAATGTCGATTCTGGTCGTTTTTTTGAACAATATCAGGAAGAATATTGTGGAAGGGGTGAAGAAAATGGCGATTTAACGGAAAGCAAAGGCGATTTAATAACATAACCCCAAAATAATTCCCAATAAGTCAGAAGGTGAAGCTGTGAAAGCCCCTCATTTCACCTGAATATTTTGTGTTATGTTAAATAATGGAGTAATAACTACTAATAGTGATGTTTTCTCTCAACTATCACTAATATATATTACTTTCAAATCAATAAATGTCAACAAATTAACAAGTTTGACGTCTTGTGATGTCATTTTATTCGTTATTCGATGCCTGAATCGACCGCCCGCTCGTTATAAAGTTATCTTGTTACATTTGCGATTTATAATCGTGATTATTGGAATATTCGGTCTGATTCTCTAAGGAAGTGGTTATCTCAACAACTGTCATTTGGGTGGCAAATAGGAAGGTCAGTTGTTATTTGAATCACTTTCCGAATCTTCAATTCTCTATCGTCAGAATGGAAAAAAATTTAACAACTTGTCGTTGGTTTACCACTGATAAAGTGACTAATTTATCCACCAGATTTGCTGGTGGAAATAAAAAAATAATTCATCATAAAGGTGATATATATTTGAAGAGGCAGTTATAAAGAAAATTTCTCACAGTTGTCTACATTTGAGTTGCTCAGGAAATAATTATATGGTAGGAGAATCGATATTATTGAGAACCTATACCTTCCTACTGAAAAAAATATCATAAAAATATCTACATATATATGCTTAAGAAACAGATAGCATCCAATTATATAGAGCCTTATGAAATTATACAAACCAAGAATATTAATGTTAATTATGTCTCTGATAGAACCAATGATGTTCAACATGGTAGAATGTGTTGCTATACTGAAAAATTAGATACCTAGCTGAATCAATGAGCAATGATCCTGTGTAATAATATGCATTCCAGGATACATTTATACCTACCTCACTAGGTTCATTGACAAAACATATAATTATTATTCCTGCAATTATTCACGAAAAACTTGGCAGTCCCGGACACAGAAAAAAAATGAGGTTAGATTGACGTTGAAATTGCAGAAAAACAGCAAACTATAATAAAAAAGAAGAGGAGTTACTAACTTTTTCGCACTGAGTGGAAATGTAAGAAATTAGCAACCTTGATAAATTTCGTATTTGAAGAATACCACATATGAATTAATAGTGGAAAATCTAAAGTGGTTGAAAAAGCAGTTGTTAACAACGTTACTAATGTATCCACTGTGTTAACCACTTTTTAAAGAATCGGACCGATTGTGCTGATATTCTATTAGTATATTCGCCTTATTTCTAACAACAAAGACTCACGCATACCTTGCTGAACACCTTCAGGCAGATGCTGCACTGCGTCTTGTGCAGCGTACCCTCGATATGAACCGTGTGGTAGCGCGTCTGGTGTATCAGCATGTACCGGGAGTAGACAAAGTCCTTGTTGCACACCACACAGACGAACGGTTTGACGCCCAGGTGTTCGTTGTTGTGCTCCTTGAAGATGACCGAGTCGTTGAAGCCCTTGCCGCACACCGGGCAGGTGTAGTAGAACTTGTGGTAGTGCACGCGGTTGATGTGCGTCTGCAGGCAGGTGCGCCTTGGGGTGTTGTAGCTGCAGAGGGGGCACGTGTAGGTGTCATCGGCGCTGTGGGAGCGCATGTGGACGGCGAAGCTGTAGGCCTTCTTGGCGGTGTGCCGGCACACCTCGCACGTGTAGAACTCCTCGTGCACCTTTGTGATTATAATAATAAACTCCATTTACAAAAAAAAAAGGAAATGACTATGCGTGGAGCAAATCTATTACATTATTTATAAATTAGATTTCTATGGTATCTACGAAGGCGTAGAGCGGACATGCGATATTTTTTTCTTAATTTCGAGTTGTAACTCGAAATTAGCTCAACTCGAAGTTAGTGCTAATTGTGAGTTCGAACTCGAAATTAACAAAAAAAAATGTTGCATGTCCGTTCTACGCCTTCGTAGGTATCAGATGATTTTTTCCTAATAATAAATCAAAATATTTCATTAATTGTTGTTACTGGTAGAAAGATAAAGAGATAATGGAATAAATATCGGTGGATCTGTTTGATGCATTAAGGCTGGTTCATGCTTATACGCAAAATTAATGCGAATAGGAAAATAATTAATATTACATTGATATTATTTCTACTCAACAACACTATTGATTTGTGCATGTTGTAGTTTCACATCATGATAACATGAAAAATCCGGAAAAAAGTTCAAATATTTCAACTTTATTGCTATATTTCTTTTCAGCGGCCATTTTATTCGCAAAAATTTTCCGATATTCGTATAAGCATGAACCAATGAACCAGACTTAAAGCTGCCTTTCAAGTCACATAAACTTTTGATTTTTGAATTTTTGTCTCCATATGACAGTTAGTATGCATAACCATGTATCATTTATCAAGTTCCAACGTTATATTTTCAATTTTTTAACCAACATTTTTCTTAGTATGCATAACCATGTATCATTTATCAAGTTCCAACGTTATATTTTCAATTTTTTAACCAACATTTTTCTTACAACCTGATAAGAGTGCGGTATCGAATTAATCGTAATAAAATGCTCTCAATTTATAACCCGTTAATCCAGCATGGTGCCTTTTGAAAAAAATAGTGATACTAATTTCAAAATCAAACGTGACATAGATGAAATATTTTGATCGAAAACAGTGAAGCTATATTTTTACAAACATTTTAGGACTGAAATTAGTTATTTGACAGATGAAAAACGGTTAAAAACAGAAACAAATTATACATGTTTTTTTCTTCCTAAGACGACCGTTCATTCCAGGTCCATTCAAACTGTGTTTGATTTTTGTTTGACAAGACGAGATATGTCTTTCTTTCAATTGAAGAAAAAATAAAACAGAATTCTTATTCAGCAAGCAAGATTACATAATTTTCAATGAGGAAGCTGACACTCAAACGCATTTGGACGCATTCACAAACTTATGTCAATTCAATTTCATTGTCTACTATTTATTTTAACGTGAATTTTGTTTATATTATTTTTCTGTTTATAAATGGTGAAGCAATCATCTCTTTTGTCTTATCAACGTTCAGTTTTGATTTGTTCATTTCAAGGTATCCCGTGGTTTTATTCAAATAATTATTCGCAATCTTTCGTACTGCATTATTGAAAAATCATTCACCTTAGCGATATGCGCCTCAACCTCCTCCTTGGTCTGGTAGTCAGCACCACAGCTGGTGCACGTGTAGACATCCTGTTCGGGGTCGTGCTTGAAGCTGAGTGCGTCCTTGGGGTCCTCCGGATGATACACCTTGGTGTGTTCTGTGAGATCCCTCCGCGAGTCAAACTCCTCCAGACAGCGCCGGCACGTCCAAATCTTGTGCTCCTGCTTGCGCACCTTGAGCTTCTTCTTGCGCGCCTTCGGGGGCTTCTTCTCCTTGGGCGGCGTTTTCTTCTTTACCCCTGGTGGGGTGTACTCCTCGTCGTCCTCGGGCTCCTGTTTTATTTTTCGTTTGGCGGGGGTTTGTTTTTCGGCGGTTTTTAGCCGTCTGGCGTTTTGGTAGGCGTTCCCCGGGTCGTATTCGTTGTCGCTCACTTGGAGTTCCACTTCGAAGGCGGGGAAGTAGCTAAAAATGGTCGTTGTTAGTGTGTGGTTACGTTGAGGCGGTGAATACTCACAGGAAATTATTTTATTATAGGGAAATAACAGCATTATCGGGTAGATTGGATCAAATTCGAATATTTTTAATAAAATATTCGGAAATGAGGAGGAATAAAATCGTACAGTAAACATGAAAACCCAAATTTAATACAATAATAATTTATTGATAATTAAAAAATAAGATAAATAAACAGCTAGGGCTAGCTGCCTTCGATAAGGATAAATATTCTGATACATATAAATAAATATAATAACATCATCTGAGACATTGTTTTATTAGAATTGGACCTAACCAAAAATTATAAAAATAAATACACCAAATTTATTTAGGACAGTCTAGACGACTACCCTATATGTATAATCAGTAAGGTGAGTCAAGCTCAAAATATCACCAATACACCATAAAAATTACCGCAGAATAGAAATTAAATGTTGAGAATTTCGCGACGATACTCAAAGGGTTCCAAACAGACTCCTCAATAAATGAATGTGATTAACAAAATTGATTTCTTTAGCCTCGAAATCGTTCATTGAAACATAGGCGAAGCCCTCGATTTACCCAGATTCTCTGAAAGAGCTCTTTCTTAGATCGAAATGTTAGATGACCTCAACATTTCGGGGGGTCTGGGGCTCAAGTAGATGCTAAGGACAAGGAACATCACAATCTTTATATTCGATACCATAGCTGCTGATTGTGAAAAAATACCACAAGGAGATCCTAGCAGGTTACCAAGCGCAAATCCCTCAAAGATTCTTCAAGTAGTAGGAGCTACGAATGATAAACACCTCATCAGAAAGCTGAGAGTACAGAGGATCAACCCTTGGGGATTCTGATGACTGAAACACCTCTGGAAGCCGAAGGTCAAGAGGAGCAGCAGTCGCTAACGGTGAACAAAACAGAGGGGGGAACGCTTAGCCGGCTTGGGGAGCAAAACTCCCCCGAGAGTCACCCCAGAGCATCAGAGCGAGTTGAGGCAGCTCTTGATGTGCGCATTGAGCGCCCCCTTGGACACACAGCCAACGCCACAGTGGGGGCACTTGTAGGGCCTCTCGCCCGTGTGACTGCGCATGTGTATCCTGAGCGGCGCGCCCTGGTTGAAGCTCTTGCCGCAGTAGTCGCACACGTAGGGCTTCTCGCCGTTGTGAATGCGCTCGTGCATGATGAGGTAGTCGCGCTTGATGAAGCTCTTGGAGCAGTACGCGCACGCGTACGGCTTCTCGCCGGTGTGCTTGCGGTAGTGGATCTTGAGCTTGTCGGTGCGCGAGAAGCCCTGCCCGCACACGTCGCACAGGTGTTTCTTTTCGTGGGGGCCCTCGTGGAATGTGAGGTGCTTGGTCACGTGCTTGGTGAGGGTCTCTTGGCGCGCGAACATCTTGGGGCACATCTGGCATTGCGTGGTTGATTCTTTGTCCAGCACGCGCACCCTGTGGTTGCGTATTTGGTGCGCGAAGAGGTACCTGGAAGAGGGGGATGTCTGTTATTGTTTTCGTGTTGGGTGGCGCGGGTGATTTCAAAAGTTTCATGAAAAACACATCCTAAAAACAAATATTGATATTTTACTTAAAGCACTTGGATAAAATGTGATGGCTTCTTACTGAAATGTTTTATTTGAATACCCTGTATATGATATGATTTGACCGATATCGAACAAAATATTGACTCACAAGATTGTAAAAAAATTCTTGTCGTAAATTATTTAAATTTGCGCTGTTTATATTGAAACATAAATTCTTGAAATGCATACAGTTACCTGCATTATTCAAATAGTAGGGAAATATCAAGAAATTATTCATATGAATGTAATTTTTTTTATATTACTATTTTTTCATTCGAATTCAAAAATATGAGATATGATTACCTTCAGCGGGCCTCTCTGGATGAAAATAATTCCAGATATAAATTCTGTTTCTCTACATTAGCAATAATGAATAGGCAATTTGGCATTTTTAACTCAGATTCTGTACAAATTTTGATATAATTTGGTCCAAAGGTTATTTCTCCATCTAACGACTATTTTTGATTTCATTTCTATAATTTCAGGTGGTGTCGATTAGATATTATTTCCATATTTTAGGCGATAATTCAATACTTTTTCGACAATTACAGATGTTTATTACTAAATTTTTTTCGTTTGCACAAACGATCGATTTCATTGATATTTAATACCACATACCCACACGAATGTCACGAATATGAAAGTAGGTAATCACGCAACCAGTAATACAGCAGTGCGAATTAACATCAGTCAAGAAATATGAGTTGGTGCGTTATTTCAAATGTAAGAAGTGGAAACATCTGTGATGTAAGCCGTACTCTTTAAAAGTTGTACAATCAACATCATCAGAATTGTAGTAGAAATAAATCCAGACTAACTTATATCAAAGTGAAGTTGAGGTTATGTATCATTGACAATTTTAAATAAGTTACGAATTCTCCTTATAATCTGAAAAGAGTCAACAAATCCATCGAATGTGGTGTAACAAAAGCGCTTACGGTGACATTGAGTACCAACTGATATACCTAACCTATTTTTATCCATGCGACTTTGTTTTTCAACACGTGTTTTTTTTCTCTCAAATAACAATATCATTACAATATAAGCTACTTTCCAAACAACAAAACAGTGTGCTTTATGACGTTTTCATACGGGGCCGCAGAAAAGGGATCATACAACAATATATAAATAGAGTTATTACCCACTAAAGAGGTCAATAAAAACGTGAGTACAGGGTCGCCACCATGAAATTTGTGTCTTGTGGACCATGAGTAGCTTTTGTGAGTTGCAGTGCCTCTTTTGGCACTGAAGAAATTTCGCAATAGACCTAACATGATGGAAAATGAGGATTCTATAAGAGGCCCTCCTTGATGCAATATCAGGGTGCCGAAGAAAACATGGAAAAAGGCCCCCAAAATGACCCCCTTACCTGGAATAAACGAACTCCCTGCCACACACGACGCAAACGAAGGGCTTCAACCCCATGTGCGAGTTCTCGTGCTCCTTGAAGGTGGTAGCGTCGTTGAAGCACTTGCCGCATATCCGGCACTGGAAGTCGTACTTCCGGTAGTGCATGCGCTGTATGTGCGTCAACATGGCCGACTTCCTGCCGGTGGTGTGGTGGCACATCGGGCAAGGAAAATTCTTGTCGTCACGATGCAGCTGCTGCATGTGCGCAGAAAAGTTGAGCGCACCGGAAAAAGACTCGGCGCACTCCACGCACTCGTACTTCTCCTCGTGCCCCTCCAGGTGCTTTTGCACCTCCTCCAACGTCTGGAACTCGGCGGAGCAGTTGGCGCACGTGTAGAACTCGTGGACGGGGTCGAAGATGAACTTTTTCTCGTCGAGGTCTTCACGTGAGCTGCCCGGGTCGTCGTGGTCTAGCTTGCGGTGTTCGAAAAGGGCTTTGCGGGATTCGAACTCGTCGAAGCAGACTTTGCACACCCACGCTCTGGCTTTGAGGTTGGGCTTGGTTTTGGGGGTGTACTTTCCAGGGGGTTTGCGTGGGGTGCCGGTTCGCTTTATTCTGACGCTGTTCAGTTTGCCCTTTTTCGTTCGCTCTTTTTTTTGCGGGAGACCGTTGCTTCTAAAAAGGAAATTGATAATCATGGCGGTAGAGATTTGAGAAACAACTTGGATGGTAGCATCAACATTCTTATTTTGATTCACTTACCAGTTGGAACATGACAAATGACAGTATCGAGCAATAAAATTGGGGTTTTATTCAAAATAATTTCATTTAATTCATAAATCGAGTTGAATACAGTTAACTTGACTCATACAGCAACACGATTGGACCTCTGTCATAAATTAGAAAAAAAAAATAAATAAACAACTGCACCAGTTATGATGGATTTATGCAGCAGTTTCAAGTCATAAATAAGTTTCTAGGGTTAATTCTTCAAGTTTTTTTATGTCATAAGAAAAATATTAGCGATAAATTTAAGACTTATGACAATGTGCATAAACTAATTAAATGATTGATGATTCAATTGTTTCAGCAGAAATATCCTTGATTTGAAACACTTGAATTTCATCTCATTACGTGGGGTTCTCATATTATAAAACAATAGAGGCGCTACCCTCGATATTTGAAAATTTCAGTTTCGATACATATTCGCATCAAACTCATCAGAAAAATGGCTCCATGGAATTGTTCAATTCAATTAGACGGCCCTCAGAATCGAATATGCATACTTTTGTATGCAGTAACCTGTAGATTTGGTTGGAAACGCTGCTAAACTTAGCGACAACAACCCACGCAATGTCACGATAGACACACGTTTTACTTCTCATTAGGCAAATCAAAAGAGTCAATATCAATCCATCTCTCTAAAAACTCACACGACCTACGACTTGAATCTGCTGCATGAATCCACCATCAATCAACACAACCCTCATAACAGTCACAACAGCCCAGCCTTGCCGCCCTTCTTGCTCTTTCCATGCGCACTCCTCGAGTGCTTCAGGTAGTACTTCCTGTCAGTAAACCCCTTCCCGCACACCTCGCAGCAGAACACCTTCTCGCCCGAGTGCATTCTAAGATGCACCGCCAGGTTGCGCTTGTTCGCTATCGTCTTCCCGCAAACCGAACACTCCACCGCCCTGCTTTCCCCTACCCCGTGCACGGTGTTCAGATGGCGCTCCATGCTGCGCTTGAACTTGAACTCCCTGCCGCAGCACTGGCACTGGAACAGCTCCACCTGCCGGTGGTTGAGCAGCTCGTGGTCCAGCAGGTACCGCTTGAGGGCGAACTTCTTGCCGCACAGCGGGCACGCGTACTTCTTCACCCCCAGGTGGACCTCCTGGTGCTGAGCGAGCAGGCGCGCGTTGAAGAAGCCGGTGTCGCACGTGGGGCAGCGCATGGGGAAGTTGTCCTCGTGGCGCAGCACGTGCTGCATGGCGGGCGTCTTGGCTTTGGTGCGCAAAGGGCAGTAGGGGCAGATGTAGAGGCGCTGATGCTGCACGCTGTGCAGGGTTAGCGCGACGGCTTCCCTGAAGCTGAGTGGGCAGTGCGGGCAGGGGTGGTGGGGGCCGTAGTGGTGGGGATTGTGGAGGCGGAGGGAGTCGGGGGAGTCGAAGTAGACGTTGCAGACGTCGCAGCGCTGGGATTTGTGGGTGGCCAGGTGGTATTTGAGGTGGGTGGGCGGTAGGGGTTTGTGGCAGACGGGGCAGGGCAGCCGGGCTTGGGTGGGCGGGGCGTGCTCGGGGTTGGGTGGGGCTCCGTCGCTGCTGTCGTCTAGTTCTTCCTTTACTATTATCAGGATTTCTTCCGTGTCTATGTTGTAATTTGTGTGTTCTTGCCTGAAAGGTGACGGCGTTAATGATACGAAAGGAACATATTGCGTTCACAACAATTTAAATTTATTTCCAAAATAATTTGAATAGTGAATCCTGGCAAATTCAATATAAAACCAAAATCTATCGAAATTCCAAATAAGAATCATGCTTCAGAGAATTCATATTGAAAATGGATAAATGAAATTTAAAAAACTCACCGAAATCATCACGTCGTTCATTTTATTTTCATTCTTGGGTTTCGCCCTCTGATCAAATGAGCCTAAAAACCATCAGGGCCGAAAGGAAAACTGAAAAATTAGGTCCATTTTCTGTTACTTCTGAACAAATGTGGATCCTTTGGGGTTTCGATAAGATAAATTATTTTCTATAAAATTGAAAACTTTTCATGGTCGTCTATTTTTTCAGCCGAATAAAATGTCACCAAAAATTATGTGCAGAGGATTCACTGAAAGAAATAATTCATGTTCAACTTCAATATCTCGATTGTATGATGTTCGAAAGTTGGCTCAAAAACTAAGACTGACCTGTATTTTTACATAGGAAGGAATTTCAATGAAAATTATTCTTCATAAATCTAAACTTTAAGCAAAATGCTTATATTTGACTGAAAATATGTAAGCAAAAACTTACCTTTCCTTTATAAAGATGATATTTCATCAATAGGAATATCCTTTTAAGATTTCAGCATCGCCAAATCATTTATTTTCGAAAAAAAAAAATTTTAAATGAAGTTTCTACAGGAAACGATACCAAAACGTATCGAGTATTTCTAGCTGAAAAACTGAAGTTTACTCAACAGGTCTTGGTAAGCAGAGCTGTAAATTACTAACTGATTACAAGACAAGGTGTGAAATAAAAAATAATGATGTCCGAACTACAATTTATTCCTCTGACTAGGAAATTAAATTATGACAAATAATCGTAATAAATAATAAGTTTTTAGGATTAATTCATAAGTTTTTAGTGATGTCATAAAAAATTTATTAGCCAAAATTTAAGACTTTTGACAATGTGCATAAACACTCTAATTGAATGATTGAAGATTCAATAGTTTCAGCAGAATAGAGGCGCTACCCTCGAAAGATATTTGACCAATTTTGTTCAAGATATGTTCGATACATATTCGCATCAAACTCGATCATTAAAAAAATGGCTCAATGAAAGTCCATAATCAGAATCGAATATTCATACTTTTGTATTGACACCTGCAGTAACCTGTAGATTTGGTTGGAAACGCTGCTAAACTTAGCGAGAACAACCCACGCAATGTCACGATAGACACACGTTTTACTTCTCATTAGGCAAATCAAAAGAGTCAATATCAATCCATCTCTCTAAAAACTTGCGACCGACAACTTGAATCCACCACAAATCGGCAAAACCTTCATAACATTCACGACAGCCCAGCCCCGTCCCCCTCCTTGTCCTCCCCATGCGCACTATTCACGTGCCTCTGGTAGTTCGTCCTGACAGTAAATCTCTTGCCGCACACCTCGCAGCAGAACACCTTCTCGCCCGAGTGCATCCTCAGATGCGCCGTCAGATTGCGCTTGTTTGCTATCGTCATCCCGCAAACCGGACACTCCACCCCCCTGATGTCCCTTAGCTCGTGCACGGTGTTCAGATGGCGCTCCATGCTGCTCCTGAACTTGAACTCCCTGCCACACCTGCTGCACTGGAACATCTCCGCCTGTTCGTGGTTGAGCAGCTCGTGGTCCAGCAGGTACCGCTTGAGCGCGAACCTCTTGCCGCACTGCTGACACGCGTACTTCTTCACCTCCTGGTGGACCTCCTGGTGCTGGGTGAGCTTGCACGCGCTGAAGAAGCCCCTGTCGCACGTGGGGCAGCGCATGGGGAAGTTGCCCTCGTGGCGCAGCACGTGCTGCATGGCGGGCGTCTTGGCTCTGGTGGTAAAAGGGCAGTAGGGGCAGGTGTAGTGGCGCTGGTGGTGGACGCTGTGTAGGGTGAGCGCGACGGCTTCTCTGAAGCTGAGTGGGCAGTGCGGGCAGGGGTGTTTGGGGCCGTAGTGGTCGGGTTGGTGCAGGCGGAGGGAATCGGGGGAGTCGAAGTAGACGTTGCAGACGTCGCAGCGCTGGTATTTGTGGGTGGCCAGGTGGTAGTTGATGTGGGTGGGAGGGACGGTTTTGGGGCAGACGGGGCAGGGCAGTCTGGTGGGTGGGGCGGCTTGGGTGGGCGGCTCGTGTTCGGGGTTGGTTGGGACTTCGTTGCTGATGTCGTCTTGTTCTTCTTCTTTCATTATTATCGAGATTTCTTCCGTGTCTATGTTGTACTTTGTGTCTTCTTGCCTAAAAGGTGACGGCGTTAATGATGTGGATGGAACATATATTGCGCTCAAAACAAATTTATCTGAATGTTTCAAGAATATATAATCGCTTTCCTGTCAAATTCAACACATAACCTAAATCTATCAAGAACATATCTCGCATTGAAAACAGAATATTGAAAAAACTGACCACAAATCATCACTTCACATTTTTGTATTCTTATCAAATAAGGCTAAAAACCATCAGGGCCCAAAAGAAAAACTGAAAAATCAATTCGATTATTTTTTTTGTTATTGTGAAAAACGTTGGTCCAATAAGGTTCCTACAAGTCAAATATTTTCTATAAAATCAGTTCATTCATATTTTGGTAGGTACGATAATTATTTCATGGTCCTCAATTTTTTCAGCCGAATAAAACATCACTAAAAAATATGTGCAGAGGTACTCCAGTCATTGAAGGAAATAATTCATTTTCAACATCTCACTTGGATGATGTTCCAGAATAGATCCCAAAAAACAAGGCTGTCCTGTATTTTTTCACAAAGAAAAAAGTTATTCCTCGAAAACTGGAACTTTTGACAAAATGCTCATATTTGATTAAAAATGTGTGAGCAATAATTGAAAAAGGCAAAAACTTACCATTCACTTATAAAGATGATATTTCACCAATTGGAATATCCTTTTCAGATTTCTGTATTCAAAGCAGACGAAATTATATTTCTGAAGTAATGTTTCTACAGAAAAGTAAACAAGAAGGAATTTTTTCGAGTATTTCTAGCTGAAAAATTGAAGTTAACTCAATAAATCTTGGTAAGCAAAACTGTCGACTTCAAAATAAAAGATGCTGTGAATTACTAGCATCTGATTATAAGGCAAGGTGTGAAATGAAAAATATTGATGTCCGAACCACAATTTATTCCTCTGACTAGGAAATAAAATTATATCAAATAATACATCATTTGATAAAATGCCAAATTCTTTGAAAATATCTCCGTTTCACATTCATCTACACATTTTTGATCCATCTAATATACAGATACTTTCTACAAATAAATATTCAATATACATTACAATTATTTTGTGGCAAGAAATAATAAATAATAGGCAATCAGTAGGCAATTGATAATACTTTGTTATGAAATAATCCACAAACACAGGATTATTGACTCACGTAATTCACTGTGTGGATAATACAAGTTTACTATACAATAAATGATATTATTGAGCCTCCTGTGAAATGGCAATTTTTCATCTTTTTTTAGAAATTCAACATGATTGATTTGGGTAATTACTTCTTATCACCAGAATGATCAGAAAAACATTTGAAAATAAACTCTCCTCAATAATAAATACTGAAATCAATTGATTAACGAAATAAAATACAATGGCAACAATTCATTTAAGACTGTTATGAAGTACATAACAGTGGCAATGTTGAAACTTGAGAAAAGTCTCTGTATCTGAAAAACATATTGAAAACTTTCAACAATGTCTCAACTGGAAGAAGTCATCTCTAATCACAGACATCAATGCTTCTGTTATTTCATTATTGCACAAATTATTGACTGAAAAATAAAACTCAACCAACAACCAACTAAAGTAATACCTGAAAATGTACCAGTAGAACATCTAAATAACAAATAAGGGAGAAAACACGGCAACAATTTTCCATACCACGATCTCTAAGTAATACCAGGGAATGTAGAGAGAAATTCAATGTATACTGTAGTTCAAATTCTGATATTCCAAGCAATTCTAATGAATTGCAAATGAAAAGGAAATAATGACAAAATATCGGCAAAGTTTAATTTATTTGCACAAGAAATCCCATGAAGATATCAAGAAGCACAGAAGAAAGATGAAAAGAAGTTCTTCAGGGAAGCAGTGAAATAAGAAGTTTTGATTGGTTGTTTCAAAACTTTGAAAATAAAAATCAATGCTAATAAATTTTTTGACAATTTCATGAAAATAAATGTTATAATTATTCATATACCCTAATTACCGCATATTTACTCATAATTTCAATTTTCAGAAATATTGCGAATCATTCTTAGTTATGATCCAAGAAATTTCAAGAATTTTACAATGCTTCAAAGGTTTATCGAAAAAATCGAGATTCCTATAAAAAATTGCTAGAAATTCTTAGAATTCCGACGAGTTTCAAATATTTTCAATATTAATTTGAATAATGCTATGAATTCGTAAATAATTTTGGGAATTAGAAAAAAATAAGATTTCAGATACTCACTTCCAAAAACCCCGAATTCTAGAGGAATTCCAAGATTTCAGTCCAGAAATTTCCAATACATTCAAAAGATGTCAAAAAATCGAAAATATGATCAAGAAGTTCAAGCAAATCGTCGCACCCTGCCTACTACAAAGAAAAAATATAAATGATCCCAATAATTAACTGAATGAGAAAAAATTTCAAGTAACCATATGCCCACTTCCAAAAACTTCGATTCCCGAAGGTATCCCAAGAAATTCCAAGCTGAAATCCCAAAGCATACAAAAAAATCGAGATAATGACCGAAAACTCCCAGCTGCCGCGTTTTCCCCTCAGACAACAACAAAAAACCAGCCGCCCGACAAGTGAACAAAACCCACAACATCATCCCCCATCAATAGTCGTCCGAGTGCCGAACCATCAGCCCCTTGCAAGACTTGAGGTGTATGTTGAGCATCGCCTTGGCCACAAACCCCTTGGTGCAAAACTGGCACACGTAGGGCTTCTCCCCCGTGTGACCGCGCATGTGAATCACCAGGCTGGACCGCTGCGAGAACGCCTTGGTGCAGTAGTCGCAGACGTACGGCCTCTCCCCCGTGTGGATGCGCGTGTGCTCCACCAAAATGGGCTTCTTGGTGAAGCTCTTGTCGCAGTACGCGCACGCGTACGGCTTGTACCCGGTGTGGATACGCAGGTGGAACTTCAACTTCTCCTTGCTGCTCAGCATCTTGCCGCACACGTCGCACACGGAGAAGTTGCCCGTGTGCGAGTTCATGTGCAGCTTGAGGCTGTTCTTGTGCTGGTACTGCTTCTTGCAGATGACGCACTCGTGCAGGCTGGGAAAGTCCATGTCCTCCTTGTGCAGGTTGAGCTTGTGCGCGTGCAGGTAGCGCGAGTACATGAAGCACTTGCCGCAGAACTCGCAGTCGAACGGTTTGAGGCCGGTGTGGTGGTTGTCGTGCTCCTGGAACCACGGCAGGATCTGGAAGCCCTTCTTGCACGTCTGGCACCAGTACTTGAGCAGGTCCTCGTGGTTGTTGACGTGCTCGATGATTTTGTTGATATCGGGCGTTGCTAGATCGCACATCAAGCACTGGAACACGCCGGGTTCGGAGTGAATGCGCAGGTGCAGGATGTGGTCGAGGATCTTCTTCTGGGAGGCGTTGCAGATCTCGCAGAAGAAGTAGTTGTTGTGCGTCTCGATGTGGTCCTTGACGGCGTTGTTGGTGCGGAACTCTTTGCCGCACACGTCGCACGAGTGCGACTCGTTGGTCAGCCGGTAGCTGCGCAGCCGCTTGCCCGGGTGGTGATCCTTGTAGTGGTTCTTAAGCTCCCTGGGGGAGAACTCCACCCCCTCCTCGGGCTTGTCCTTGACGCACAGCGGGCACTTGAACTTGCGCAGGTCCTCCTGCGGCAGCATGGCCTTGAACTCCTGATGGAACTGCTCGTCGGAGAGTGGCAGGATGACCGGCAGCTCCATGGCCTCGGCCGGCTCCTCCTTGATCTCCTCCTTTATCTCATTTTCGGGGATCGGCCCTTGGTTTTCGGAGGGCTCCTCCTTAACCACCACCTCCTCGGGATCGCCCTTGTCCCTCTTCTTGGACTTTTTCGGTGATTTCGCCTTCTTCTCCCGCTTCTTCTTCTTCTTTTTTCCGGTGGCCGACCAGGAGGGGTCCTCGTCTTCGTTGTCGACGATGCCGCCGTTCAACATCGCTTCTGTCACCGGGGGGAGGCATTTTCTAGGTCTCCCTTTGCGTCTTTCGCCGCAGGCTTCCGCCGTAGGGCTGCTCGGTTTTTCGGTTTGGTCCATCGGGACGTCTTCCTCTGACTGTTCAGTCTTGACCTCTGGAGGTGGGGTGGCGATCACTTTCTTTGGCCTGCCTCGTTTCTTGGGCGAGATTATTTCGCCGGAGATGTTGCCATCTTCGGTGCCCTCGATTTTTATTTTGATTTTCTTTATTTTCGGTGAAGACTTTGATACCGGGGGTGCCTCGTCTATGGTTACTATAGGTGTGAAATAGTCCATTGGAAATCTGGAATGGATAAAGGAACGCGATAAAATACAATCGATTGCCCTACCTCTGTATTGTTCACAAGATCTACTTTTTTTTTGGAAACAATTCAATCAAATTGAACGATAGAGATTAAATTACTTGACTGGTTAAGTGAATAATTTAGAAATTCAACTGTTTTTTGTGGGTACGCGTTTTGTATTCTCTATGAACAATACAGAAGAATTGAACTAGTAAAAATGAAATACCTACTCGATTCATTAAATTCAAACCGCTATCACTATTTTTCGAACATATAAACGTGAATTCACTGAATGAGTCAAGAAAATTATGAGAAAATTCGAATAGTGAATGCCAATAAGTGATTTATTTCGTTACATGAACCCCTTTTGATCATCCCACTGTGACGACTATGGTCAATTCATCTTCTTATGGCTTAGGCTCCCCCAACCCGTACATTTTTATTGATTTTACACCTTTTCTGGGGGTAGGTACTCATTGGGTCCCAAACATTCCCAAAGAAAACATTTCGAAAAACGACATGCTTTGATTGCAATAGCTAAAATATCTGATATTACACAGGTACCTACCTTATATGAAATGTAGGTACCTAGACTATACATGAGTTGCTGAATCAGTATATTTGAAGTATCAAATTTTTTAAATTAGTTGCGTGAACAAAGAATATTAGGTCAATGAATAGTGATGATATTGCAATTAGTAGAATTATAAAATTTGGTTATCACCAAGCAGTGCATTTAAAACCTCAACTATATTGAGATAAGATAATCATCTCTACATAATCAACAATTGATAAGATTGGTATTGGTTCTGTTGGCGGTTTTAATTTTTTACAGGTTTTTAAAATGCTTATCAATTTACACATACAATACGTTCGTTTTATGATAATTTCAATACATATTAAAACCTAACGAGTAGATAAATTTTAAACGATTCTTGACATTATACTAATCAATGCCTGTCAAAAAATACAAATTAGTTGTAGGTGGAAAATAAATAATATTACCTATTAAGCATTCCATGGATGGAGTATTCATGATAATTTAAACAACAAATATTTACTTTGTATCTGTATCAGTTAAATAATATTTATTCAGGGTGTAAATCTGTTCATCAGTAAATTTTATTATAATTTATGGTAACTATGGTAATGAGTTTTTTGTTTTTATTAATGAAAACACGAGTGTGTTCCAGTTCCGAGATATCACGTTTTGAAGTCATTTTTTCCCGTAAATCGAAAACATTGCGCATGAGCGTAGAGAACACATGGATTCGGCAACTGCTCCACCGTCAAATACGACAAATTTCAAATTAATATGATAAAATATTATCAACTCACTCTTTTTCCTCGAGATCCGCCATCGGAAAAATCACTGCAATTTTTCGCCACCAAAACTCATGAACTAACCCACACAAATAACCAGCCGCAATAATTTCGTGGGTACAGTTTTTCACTCACACAAACAACACAACACCCTGTGTATCGCCATCTTGGTACGCGTCACACATAAATTCATTCTCTGCAACCTGCACAGCGCTCGACTGACGTGAAGCATGCGCTCTACGAGCAACTTTTATGATATGCGCCGAGTACAGCGATTAGACAAAGAGATGTCCTACGCTCGAATGCGGATACTTTTATTCCATTTACATTTTCAGGATGCCCTAACAATTATTATTCGTCAAAGGTGGGTACCTGAGGGATCAGAGGATTGATGGATGCACGGAGAAACCCTTCGTATAAGCAGGTCGAGGATAATAAAAATATTATATAGTAATCAGAAATGACCCTTCCTCATTTACACTTGTGACGTCCTCACGCACTAAATCGGCTTACCATAGGCGCACCCAACTAAATAATTGGGGGATTATTTTTGCGGTAGATTAAGTTTTATTTCTGGAAATGATGAAATATAGGATATATGGCTCATGGGGTAACTGATGTATACAGTGAAAATGCGATCTGATGACATATGACAGACCTGCATTCATTAATGAATATCTATATTTAATTTCTGGTAGATGTCCATTTCATCTCGATGTGAGGAAAATATAGCTGAAGAGAAGAAATAAGAAGTATTCTCTAGAATAGCTATGATAATATATTGAGTTATGGCGATTTGAAAATTCGGAAAATGAAAAAAAATGATTTCGCAATGTCGGATTTTTTTCTGATTGGAGAAATAGTTTCTACGAGAAAAAAGTAAAATGATGTCCCAGAAGTTAGAAATCTGTCCATCCGATCGAAACTTATGGCGGCAAGACAAACACGCAAGATTTTTTTCCACAAACGCAGTTTTTGGACAAGAAAACTCGATATTTTATTATTACTACTATTGGTGCTTCTCAAACTTTCATTGAGCATGAGGTATAATTGAAATTTACAAGTTTGGTATACTTACTTTGATATCTTCAACATTCAAGCATGTCATCAGAAAAACCTTTTTCAAACTCACCCAGAATGTTTCTTAATTCTGCCACGAAAACATCATAATTCAAGTCAGCACCTGCCCTTGCTTTGAATGCTGAAAAATATGTCAACTCATGTATATCAAGTCGATCAATTAACAGCTTCAATTTGTTTTTGAACGCATTCAATTTCGACACGTCTAGTAATAGTTGAATCAGATAAATGGACTCTATGATAGCAGACATGATCAGTTTTTTCTTTGAAGTCACCAAATAATACATCAGCCCAGAAACAACATCCATGAGGAAAATATCCCACATACGGCATCCTGACAATCCCCTTCACAATCCTCCAAACCAGCTTCTCTATCTGACTCTCAATATCCTTCCCATAGAAGACAGAATTCTGGAACTGGCAAAAAAATTCTCCAAGAAAGAAGTCAACTTGGAAATTATAAGAAGATATTGTTGCGTAAGAGACCCAAATATCCGTAACTTCTACAAGCACCCCGAACAGACCACCCTGGAAAAGCTAGAACAAATGGCAAGAGAGGAATAGAATCGAGATTTTTTTTTTCACAACTTAGATTTATTTTCAACTATTTATATGTTTTAATAAAATAATTATTGTAATCATGGGTAGAAGGACCTCGGTCAATAACCCTTTGAATCTGTTTACTTTTGTTTGGATTCAATAAAGAACATTTATTATTATTATTACATCAGCCGTTTCGAATTCTTCTTTCACTATCGGTCCATCTTCGAAAGGTTTCTTGTGTTTTGCCAGTATATAGATAATTTCAAGGGACGCGATTGTTACTGCTACCGATTGCTTGGCTGGTTCAGTAAACATGGATTGCTCTGCTTTCAAACTTGTACTTCATAACTCACTCTTTTGCGTTTAGGCATTGCCACTAAAGCAAACGAGACAGATACACTTATCTTTGACGATATAGTAAATAAGAGTGGTTCATCCCATTCATTATTAAAATTATACGATTTACTTTTTTTCGCCGTAGTCATATTGTATCGCGAATTCTAAGCAGAGAGTGTCATCTATGCAAGGTAGTAATAATTATTATGCCCTATGGTGACTAGCGATTGGGCGGCGTGGTCTATTTTGATTTATTTTCGGCTGATTTTCGAAGGTTCCCGTGATCGAATCAAAAAACTGTTTGAGCACCCCTGATCTAAAGGGCCCGGGTTCAAATCCTGCGGCGGCCATTGGAAATATTTATTTATTTCTATAGTATCGTTTAGCAGGAGGAGATACTGGAGATAGGTGACCAACCGAACATTCTTGGTACCTAGATTTCAATTCTTCGGACTCTCAACGATAACCAGCCTAGTAGTGCTTCGGATGACACTTAAAAAGCTAAGGTCCCATCTTTCCTAAGTTGGCGGTTAAAAATACTTTTCAAATATGAGTACCTTATCATGGTAGAGGCGAGTGTTTATTCAATATGTCCGCACACGAGCGCAAATGCTGTCACTCAATGACATTCTTCGAAAAACGTAAAATTTGTTACAACCGGTTGTAGAAAGAAATATATCAAACAGGACAGGATACAAATCATCGTCTAAACAAACAAACAACACTTTATTTACAATTCCGCTGGGGCGCGACCCAAGAAACGTTCCGCGAAAGCCTCCTAATCGTAGACATAAGGAAACTGGTACTCCTCCGGCCTACACTTGACCACCCCGGGTGCAGCCAGCTGCCTCGCCCTGTACAGAGTGGTCCTGAGACTGCTGAAGGGGCCCACGTGTTGCGCCACTTCCGGCTCTCTGGCCTCCTCTTCGGCGAAAATCTGCTGAATGGGCGTGGCCTCTGAGCACACCCTCCTGCGCAAGCGCTGCCGGAAGCGCAACACCCTCACGTGCGTTTCGTCCGAGGGGTGGTTGTGTAGCGCTGTCATGTGGAAGACGTCCTTCTTGCGCGTCACTCTCGCGCGACACCCCAGCGACTTTGACAGGCGACAGGTGAAGTAGGTGATGTCGTTGCGCTCGCTCTTCACCAAGTACAGGTGGTTGTGCGGGTCCAGGTAGACGTAGCGGCCCGCGGAGGAGGCCTCGATTCTTTCTAACCTAAAAATCATTCGTTTAGTGATGGAGATCGTGGGGGGGGGTGGTGGTTTTTAACTTACTCCATGTCATGTGTGGCACAACAACACGACATTCTTCTGGTATTGGCCCTCTGGTGACGAAAGTTCAATAAGGCAATGAACAAAATCATTGAGCAATAATGTTATGGAAAATATAGTCGATGTCCTGTACATGATGAAAATGGCAATGATATCAATAAAATTGTTAACGTATCGTTTAGTTCATGTATTCTTTTATTAATAAATTATTTATTAACCATTCATAAAGGGATAGAAGTGAGGTATCTTCAAAATTGATGGATATACAGCGCGAAATCAATGTTTGAAGACACTCAACAACCCTCAGGAGGTTGATATTACCCACTGGTTGATGTTTCGATTGATTGCATGAATAATCTTGCATATGCTACATAAATTATTGTAACCTCCAAGGCACAATTGAACTATAATTACTGATAGGAAAATAATCAGCTAGTAGATGAAATTTTATTTTCAGCTTTTCAAAATAAGTGTGAAATATATCTAAATAACGTAAGTAAAATTTAAGTAACTTAGTCAATAAGGTACAACGAATTAAGTGCAATATAAAGTTTAAGAATATTATCTCGAATATATTTTCAACCCTTACCATAATAACAATAATAGTTATAATATTGAAACTGTGAGTAAATAATACTTTTTTAATTTATACAATTTATATATAATATATTATTTTGATTATAGGTACCAGATCAATATATACTTCTTGATAGCTATTTTATAACTAATGAAACATCATCAACAATAGTTACAACACAAAAGTAGTGAAATCTGATAACAAAATGAAAAATCGGAAAGAATAACGCATCTCTTTCCTATACCAAAAATGAGGCAATCAAAATGAATATGAAACATTTCTAAAAATCAGTCAATCAAGTAATGTCAATTTGAATCTCATAATGTACGCTCCACTTTCATAGTAAAAATACCCAACAAAATTATAAAAAAAAACACTTATTTATGATATGCTCCCATTTTTGGTTCAAGATCATTCATCATTAATTAGAATTATCTTCTGTGTTATATTAGTGTGGCATACCTTTGGCATACAGTCCTTCAAAATCACAAGAAATGATCCAACTCTTTGAAATTCATCAGCAAGCTGCCATTTTTGAAACATAGTTTCAAGTTGTAGGTACGGTTTCGAAATAGCTAATTATAACATAAAACAGTTTTCATGATGCCCATGAAAAAACTGCATTGCTTTTTGATCATCTCAGAAGAATAAATAATATACTTATCAATAACTACTATAATATGATAGAAATTTGTATCTACCTCACTGATGAATCAACGCAAGATCAAGTTGATGATTTAACAACACAAAAACAAAAAGAATAAGGAGAAAAGTCGAGTCCTTCCCGACAATTTTGCCGCATAGTCATAGTAGTTAAGGCCATTCAAATCCAAGAAAAAAGAAGAAGAAGCCAACTTGCTTGCATGGAAAGTACAGAGCTCCAACGTGAGAATAAAATTTGTTCAGTCCTTATCAGACTTGGTGCCGATATCCAGTCGTTCACATGGGCGTAATGTGGCCAACCACATCGACATGCTGCCTGGGGTCCAAAAAGGCATCCGACAGCGAAAACTTGTGCTCTACCTCAGACACCTCCGACGCCGGCGTCATCGGCGCCGCATTGTTCGCATAAAACGGGTTGTACCCCATCCCGATCGGGTCCGGCATAAAAGCCTGCGGGTTATTGAAGCAACTGCGGATGTGACTCTCCAGCGCCGTCTTCGAAATAAACCCCTTGCCGCAGATGGGGCACACGTTGGGCCTCTCCCCCGTGTGGGTCCTCTCGTGGATCCTCAGCGGCGTCCGCTGAGTGAACCCCTTGCCGCAGTACTTGCACACGTAGGGCTTCTCGCCAGTGTGCACCCGCGTGTGCTCTATCAGCTGCTCCTTCTTGGAGAAGTGCTTCGGGCACATTTGGCAGCCGTAAGGCTTGTAGCCGGTGTGGGTGCGGTGGTGGAACTTGAGCTTCTCCCTGCTCGAGAGCGTCTTGCCGCAGATGTCGCACAGCACCGACAGATCCACACCGGCCTCGTTGTGGTTTTTGAGGTTATGTCTCCTGAGGCCGCTGGCCGAGGCGTAGTGCTTGCTGCAGATGGTGCAGTCGAACTTGACCAGCGGGCTGCCCGTGAGGATCTCGTAGTGCGAGCTGCGCCTGTGCGACGCTAGGAACCACGAGAACATGAAGTGTTTGCCGCAGATCTCGCACTGGAAGGGCTTCTCGCCCGTGTGGAAGTACTTGTGCTCGATGGCGTGCGTTGACACCGTGAAGGCCTTGTTGCAGATCTCGCACTTGTACTTGGTGGCGCCCTCGTGGGCTCTCACGTGCATCTCCAGGTGGTACTTGGAGCTGTTGCGGTAAGTGCACAGGTGGCAGTGGTACTTGCCGTCCTCGCTGTGAGAGATTGAGTGTAGGGCAAACGCCACGTTGTTCTTGTAGGTGTGGTCACAGACGTCGCAGATGATGGGCTCTTCGAGTTCCATCGGTGCCGGGTGGTCCTCGACCTTCCTCTCCTTCTTGTCCTTCTTCGGGCGTTTCTTTTCCTTCTTCTCCTTCTTTGGCTTCTTCGCTTTGGTGCCGGCTTTTAGAAGTTTGCGCTCGAGCTTGAGCTTCTCCTTGCGCTCGCGCTTCTCCTGCTTGAGTTGGTCTCGTTTCAGCTTTAGTTTTTTCAGTTTTTCTTCCTGGGGTACCCATTCGACTTCCGATTCATCTTCGTCTTCGTCTGTCGTCAGTTCCTCTTTTATCGCATGAGGACTGGGGTTTTCCGAGTCGAATCTAAAATGTGGCAGATGTTAGTTGTAGGAAGTAACACTTTTTCAAATACTTACAAATGTCGGTTCATAAATATTTACAAAAGTTTTAGATGCGGAGTATTTTATTCAATTTGTTTAAATCAAAAATAATAGAGTACATACACAAATATCTTATCAATAAATAAGAGTACCTACAATAATATAATTCATTAGTTTACAGTTCAATATTTCTGAACTGGGAATAGATTCATTATTCCAAATCACATTATTTTTACAATATCAACCTTTTCCGGATATGAACTATGTTTATAAATGATCAATTTGAGCAACACATTCAGCTTAACAGAACTGGACGATTGAAATTATCAATGCTGAATAAATTCCTTGCTTTGTTTTACCCAAGTCCGAAAGAAGTGAAAATGTGCCAGCACATTTGAATTTGGCGCGTTAGCCCATTGGATGAGCCGATCGATCTTATCGCAGGAAACAAAAAAGTGGCCATAATTATTTTTTGAAGCACGTGGCCGAGTGAGCATCCCTGGCCGCCTTAGAGATGAACCCCTTGGCACATATAGGGCAGCTGTAGGGCCTCTCGCCAGTATGGGTCTTGATGTGGTATCGATAGGGCGCCCGGTGGCCGAAGGTTTTGCCGCAGTAGGCACACCCGAAGGGCTTCTCGCCAGTGTGCACCCTTTCGTGCTCCTTCAGCTGGTCCTTCTTGGGGAAGCGCTTGGGACAAGACACGCAGCCGAACGGTCTGTCACCGGTGTGGGTCCTCAGGTGGTACTTGAGCTTCTCCTTGGTGGCGATTTTCTTGCCGCAGATGTCGCATATGACGGACCAATCGGCGCGGCCGTCATTGTGGTGGCTGTAGGTGTGACGCTGCAGGCCCGGCAGGGATTCGTAGTGCTTGTTGCACACCTGGAATGAAGTGTATTGTCAGTGGAGAACTTTGCTTGGTTGATCCTCCTGAGAGAAAGATCTCCCAAGACTTCGGCTTTCTGCGTACTTTTTGTCTTCTGGAAAGTGATGCAGAAAGCTCAGTAAGAAGTTCTCCAAAATAACTAGCTTGAATCTATTTGTTGGTAAAGAATCATAAAGGAATTATTCAAAAGCTACTGCGCAAGAGAAGAAGGAGCTAACAGAAGACCTCTAAATACTCAACTGCTTTCTGCAAACCCAAGTGTAACTTTTTGCCCCCCACGACTTCTGGAAGGTAACGCAAAATATTAAGGAAAAACCACTTCAAAACAGAGCAAGGCTGATGCGAGAAACATTGCAGAAGACCTCCAGAGACTTTGGCTTTCTACGAACCTGACATGTACCTTTCGCTTTTGAACTTTTGTTCATGAGGGAATCATTCAAAGTCTTCTGAGCAAGAGAAGAAGGAGCTATCTCCTGTGAATCCAAGCGGTACTTTTTACTTCTACGACTTCTGGAAGGTAACGCAAAATATTTAAGAAGAACTCCAGAAAAGCGAAGATAGTGAAGGCAAAGCAAACTGATTGCACACATCGTATGCCGATGTTGAAACCCACCTAGTATAAACTCTGGCCGAGCAGCTGGGAACTGAATTTTAACCTAGAAGATGACGGGAACCAACCTAGAGGAAGTATACTGGACCTTCATGACAGAGACTCTAGAGATGTTTCTACCAAAATGTCTCTCAGAATTCTAGGGAAATCTCACCTTGCAATCGTACTTCGCCAGGGGTTTCCCGAAGATGATCTCGTAGTGGGCCGACCTCCGATGCTTGGTCAGTATCCTGGAGAACATGAAGTGCTTGCCGCAGATTTCGCACTGAAAGGGCTTCTCTCCTGTGTGGACGTACTTGTGCTCAATGGCGTGGGTGCTGATGTTGAAGGGTTTGCGGCATATCTCGCAACTGTACTTGGAAGACCCCTCATGCAGTCTCACGTGGGCCTCTGTGCGATATTTGGAGTTATTCGTGTAGTCGCAAAGGTGACACGAATATCTAGAAATGAATCAGTTGAACGCAATATCCGATGAAAATCCTGTCGGGTGTCCCAAAATTCATACAATATTTGAATTTCGCGCCATTTTTGTTAAAGACAGTGATACAGTTGACGGTTCAAGGTGATTGCGATGAATCAAAGTCAGCTAAATGGAAAAAATCTAGTCTTCCCTGCACTATAATGTCTGTTCAATTGCCAAGTTCAGTGTATGATTGTTCGAGGGCGCTGCCATTTTTTGATTTTGCACATATTTTGTATACTTTTTCCTTTCCGCGAAAATGCATCCACGCCACGACTTTGCGCTAAAACTAAAACTTAACAATAAAAAGTGATAGGATTTTATGAATTCGCCAGTGACTTCAATTTTGGAAAGCATGATGGGCAAGAAAATATACTAATAGGTACCTATAGTTTGCATGAAGAATCTTTGTGGTAGGTAATATAAATGTATTAATTCTAGCTTTAGAATGTCTAGAGATTTCTGAATATTGTGGCATTTGTGCTTACCATTTTGATACTGAAATTCCTCAAAAAGAGCTGTGTGCCTACAACTTTTCGAGGTAAGTCCAAAATTTTAGTGTATTTGATAGTGAACTGAATTCTCGAGTGTTTTCTCTAACATTTTTGTTATCCTTCTATGATATAGATAGATATTGGCCACTTCACATATTATTTCATCCAACATTCACTATATCAGAATATCACCCAATATCTCTGCCAATATCCTAGGTTAGGTCCAAATAGAAATACGAAAATAGTGTTTAGGAAGCGGCACTGCTTGAGTGGTATTAATTTTTATTGGAAGATCACTGTAGGTGATTTTCGCTGATTGGGCAGACATTATAGTGTACGGAAGACTAGATTTTTTCCATTTAGCTGACTTTGGATGAATCAATGCATCAATTTTGGGAAATCCTTCACTTCATTGAATTTTCTCTATTTGTTTGTCAATTTCAACCCACCTTTTTTCTGAATTGTGTTCTATGGAATGCAAGGCAAATTCGACATTGTTGTGGAACGATTTATCACAGAAAGTACACCGTAAAGGTGTCTCCAAATTGATTGGGGGAGCTGATGGTTTTCGAGGTGTTCTATTCATATTTGTTCTTGCCGAATTGTTATAGATATTTCTTCGGACCCTTATTCTCCTAAAAAATAAGTATGAGTTAGATAGCGTTCTAGAAGAAGAAGCTGAAAGAAAATGCTCCTGAATTTGAAGATAACTGTAACTTCTATCGTTGCCACTTACCTTAATCGATGTGGTGATGAAGAATGAAGAAAAATGTGGTCTATAACATTTCCAAAAAGCTTTGCAAACGAAGCACCACCGAAACTACTTGTTTCATCCCAATTACAACTCTGATTTTTCATATCAATAAATCATCGTATTTGAATAAATATGTTTCGTTTATTTACAATGTGATTTCTAATTACCAAAGCGATAAATTAAAACTATTCGGGCGATGATTATGCATAAAAAGAGAAGCTACAACAGAGTCTGTCAGAGGGCAACTAACCTAACCTCAGTTCCACGTCACGCATTCATTGGGAAACATCAAAAAATGTTGAGAAAATGTAAGATGAACGTCACAAATGTCAAAAATGTCGTCCATGAGTCAAAAAACGTTGAAAATAGTCGAAAAAGCGCTAAACAAATGTGACGCGTACGTGACGTTGTCGTCACGTTTTTTCTTTTAACGTTCGTGAGTTTTCGTCACGTATTTTTTACGTATGTGTGACGTTTTTGCCACGTAAGTTACCCTCTGACTGGCTCCCATGAGCTTATCGTATAACAACTTCGTACAAGTACGAAAGTGATGATCCAATGCCGGCTTGGAGATGAATCCCTACCTGCAGAGTCTGCAAAGGTTCAACCTGTCCCCCGTATTGCCTGTTTTTCCTCCTGAAACATTTATGGATATCAAGGAGAAACTTTGATGGGTCTTTCGAACTCACATGGAATTCAAGCTCGGTCTGGAAGATGAGATCCAACGATTCTGCTGTACTTCCTGAAACTTTTCTTCCGGAAGAGCTGTAGCTGTTGTTTCTATGAAACTGTCTCGTAAGTGACATGGTTATGAAAGAGAAGCAAACGTGTTTGGAATTTATTGGACTAAATTTAAGTACGGATGAGTTTGTCGATGTAACATAATCTAAGCAGTACTATACACAGCGCGATGCTCCAATATCTACGGCCTACTCCTAAACGGTTTGTTCTTGCTTCACTGGGAACATGCAGCTCTTCATGTGGATCTTCATATTGGCTCTGGATATGAAACCTTTGCTGCACAGCGTGCAAATGAATGATTTTTCCCCGGTGTGCGTCTTGATGTGGTACCGATAGGGTGCGCCATGAGCGAACTTTTTCCCGCAGTACATGCAAACGTACGGCTTCTCTCCGGTGTGCACCCTCATGTGGGCCCTGAGGATATCCTTGGATATGAACCTCCTGGTGCAGACGGTGCAGGGAAAAGGCCTGTCTCCCGTGTGGGTCCTCAGGTGCTGGGCCAGCTTTCCTTTGCACGACAGCCGCATGCCGCAGATGTCGCATATCACCGAGGTGTCGATCCCAAAGTCCTTGTGGTTGTAAGAGTAGTGGCCCTTGAGGGCCGTGGAGTTCTTGTAGGCCTTGTCGCAGAGCGTGCACTTGTAGATCTGCACGTTCTTCTCGTCAGCGTGCACAAGCTTCTTGTGCGTGTCCAGGTAGACGCTTCTGACGTCCTTGCCGCACATCTCGCACTGCACGAAGCTCTTGGCGATGTGGGTCTTTGAGTGCTTGAGGGCGCAGCGCTTGTTCCTGAATATCTTGTCGCACTTCTCGCACTTCCAGAGGTCGTGGTTGAGGACGTGGTTCTTGAACAGCGCCTTCTTGTCTTTCCTGTACTCGCACTGGTGGCAGGAGAACATGCCGTCCTCGTTGTGGATTCGGGAGTGGAGCCCCAGGTTGACGTGGCTGGTGAAAGTCATGGGGCAGGCTTTGCAAGTCAGCGGGCCGTTGACCTCGTTGAGGTTGATGAATTTCTCGATTTTGATGTGCTCCAGCTTGACGTTTCTTCGTTTCTTGGCCTTGTCGGGTTTGTTCGCGAACTCGGAAAGCGAGTTGTCTGAGTCTTCGGCCAACGGTTCGGTTTTTATGTTCAGTTTCTTCTGGTCTGGCTTGAAATCGGGGTCAGTGTTGGAATTGCGCGGGAGTTTTTTCTTTCTTCGGGTTTGGTACCTGTGGGTCCTGGTGACTCTCTTATTTTTCTTTGGCAGGGATCTGAAAATGATGTAGGTTAGTTTATTCTCTGGTCGGGTGGTTTCATGTGGATACCACGTACCCTCAGAATATACCTCTTGCGTGTGGGAACAAGGTGATTTACAAACTTGGTTCATATTTTTATGTTTTTGATTTTTTATTCCGCTCAAATAAGACAATCATTTTTTATTCGATCTTCTTATCAATTAAACTGTATGAAATAAATAAAAACGTACACACTCACAGAAGTAAAACTTCCAAACGATGAAATTTACCACCTTTTCAGTCATTTGATTTCAAATCTTACATGGAATCTGAATATAAAAGATATGCCTATACGACTTTTTTTCGACTTGAATACTACCGACACTGGGATCAATTAAATGTCACTATTTGTCCGTCAGAACCCATCCGGAGTATCATTTGATCGATAAAAGCACAAGGAGACCTACCATAAATAAAAAACAACCGACCACCCCCAGCCCTACAAAAATTATCTAATGGAAAAAGTGCAACTCTTCAAGTGTATCCTCATGTTCGCCTTGGAGATGAACCCCTTGCCGCACAGCTGGCACAGATGCCGCTTCTCGCCGGTGTGCGTCTTGATATGGTACCGGTAGGGGGCGCTATGCGCGAACTTCTTAGCGCAGTACTTGCACTCGTACGGCTTCTCGCCGGTGTGCACCCTCATGTGCGCCGCCAGGATGTCCTTGGCGATGAACTTCTTGGGGCAGGCGTCGCAAGCGAACGGCTTGTCCCCCGTGTGGGTCCTGAGGTGCTGCGGCAGCTTGCCTTTGCACGACAATCGCATGCCGCAGATGTCACACACGACGGTGACGTCGATCCCCAGCTCTCGGTGCGTGGCGGAGTAGTGCTGCCGCAGGCTGCTCGGGTTCTGGTACTCCTTGCTGCAGATGGGGCACTTGGTGATCAGCGCGTTCCTGTCCTCGCAGTGGAGGATCTTCTTGTGGATCGAGAGGCACTGCTTCTTGAGGTGCTTGCCGCAGATCTCGCACTGGACTGTGGTCTGAGCGGAGTGCGACTTGGAGTGCTTGTAAGCGCACAACCTGCTCTTTAGTATTTTGTTGCACTTCTCGCACTTGTAGAGGTCGTGGCGGTTCACGTGGACCCTGAATGTCTTCTTGGTGTCTTTGGTGTAGTCGCACATGTGGCAGGAGTAGGTGCCGTCGGTGCTGTGGACCTTGGAGTGGTACCCGAGGTCGAGGTGGGTGTTGAAGGTGGCTGGGCAGGATTTGCAGGTCAGGGGTTCGGTGACTTCGTTCAGGTTCACAATTTTGTCCAGGGTGTACTCGGGGTCATCCTTCTTTACTCTCTTTCGTGCCAGTGGTTTTTCTACCACTACGAAATCCGGGTCTTCTATGGGGGTGAAGTTCTTTTTCCTTTGCTTCTTCAGTTTACTCGAATCGTTTTCTCCTTGGTTGGCTCTTTTGGTCTTGACTTTGCGACTTCTGGCCTTGGTGCTACAAAAAATTGATTTTAATGCATAGAATTTGAAGCTATTCCCAACAACTACAACTTACAGCAGACATTTGGAATCATCGCTAGAACTCTACCAGAGCAGTTAACGAGTCTGTTCAATATGATGATATACTAAAACAGCCTTACTAACAGCATAGGGAAGAACTATGTACTAGAGAGAGATAAACGCGAAAGACAAAAAAAAAAACACGCAGCCAATGTAAAATGCAGCTCCCCAACCAGGTGTACTACAGTCGATATGTTATAGTTGTGACGTAGTCGAGTCAGATAAGTGCGCTTACTGTGGTATTAATCGACGTTGGAAGGGAATAAAAAAAGAATATGAATATGTTTTTTCTTTCGTAAACCCTATCAAATGAGAATTTCAAAAATGAGCAGAAAATTCCATACTCCTTTTTGTATAAATATTGGTCTAGATGGATTTTATAGCGCACTTGATGTGACTATTGCACATTTCAGCTGAGAAAAACTGATGGAGGTATACCACAAGGGTCAATACTGGGACCACACAGGTACTGCCGATGAATATCAATGATGGGGATAAATCAACGTTTATTCACAAACGAACATCAAATGAAACTCTCCAAGCAAAAACAACTTGCGATTCCGAGAGCAGTTGCCCTCCTCATCTTCTTTCGTGGCACACCACAAGATGATTCTTCAGATTGTTGTTGGTTATGAACCCTCTTCCACAATAGGGGCATTCCTTCGGTTTTTTCTCCTCGTGTGTCTTCTGGTGGTACCAGAAAGAACTGCCGTGGACGAACTGCCTACCACACTCTTTGCAAGTGAACCGTTCCTGTTTTTTATGGATGGCGTTGTTGTGCCTGGTTAAGTCCTGCTTCGTTTCGAAAGTACTGGAGCAATCTCTGCAAGGAAACGATCTATCTCCGGAGTGGAGTCTCCAGTGCTGCAGGAGCAAAGACCTGCTGTGCTTCTCTTCTTCTTCCTCGTCTTTAACGGATTCTTCATGTTGGGACGCGATGTGGAGCTTGCCGGTCTTAGGAATCCTGGAGCGCTTCACTTTTTTGGCTTTGGGGCTTTCGCCTTCGGGCTTGGAGCAGTTCGAGTTTCGGATGATTTTGTGCGTGTTCAAGTGTTCCTCCATAGCTTTTCGTTTGATGATCGAGAGGCAGATGATGCACTGGACGAAAGCTTCTTCCTCGTGTATTGCCAAGTGACTCTCGAACAAACTGGGGTCGTCCAATATGTAGTTGCAGATGATGCACCTGTAGTTGGTCTTCTTCGTGTCTCGAGGTGTTGTTTCTCGTGGAGCTATATTTATCTCGCTGAGATATAGTTCATCTTCTTGATGGTTCATTTGAGCTTCCCACTCGTTTTCATCGGAGAAACTGATATTTGGTTGCATCAGAGTTGTTTCAGAATGACAAATGAGATTGTTCGCCACGTTTGTTGATTTGTCGTCATCATCATCTTCGACCACTTTCAGAATGATCGGCCCTTCTTCCAAGAGCAGGTCCAAAAATCTGCAAAAAAAAACTTAGTGAGTGATGCCGATAGATGCGACAAGGGATGTGAAGAGATTTCACTAAACAGAGGTTTCAATCTTGGACTTCAACATTCTTGAATGCTCTTTTACCTTCAATGTATACACCAATTGCGTTTAATCATCATTCAACATTCCAACTGCACAACTGAACGAATTTGGTTTAGAACTCCACTAGTCTATCTACTGTTTGATTTTACATAATTATGTCTATCGATATATACACTTCACAAATAACTTCTTCCATTGGGGTGAGAGTGGGATTAATACACGTTAGTGAATGATTTGTTCATCTTATAACAAATTTTAATGATCATCGAAATAATAGCAATTATTTTTCAATGCCACACGATCTCATATGCATCCTCAAATTCTGAGCGGAAATGTACCCTTTACCACAAATGGGACAAGACCTAGGTTTTTTCTCATCATGTGTTCTCTGGTGGTACCAATAGTGACCACTGCTTCGAAATTTCCTACCGCACTTGTTGCAAACAAACCGCTCCTTTTTATCATGCACCGCCTCGTGACCGCTCAAATCACACCGCCTCTTGAAGGTTTTGGGACATTGACTGCAGAGGTACGGTCTCTCTTCTGAGTGAATCTTCAGGTGTTCTCGGAGTGTGTATTTGCTGAATTGTTTGCCGCATATGTCGCACATCATCTCATCATGATTGATCGTTCCTGGCTCCTTGTGCTCCATGAAAAAGTGTCTCCTGCACGTAGTGGGGCGAGAGAACTCTTTTGGACAAACCGAACAGCGCACCTTGAGGTTTTCGCCCCTGTGGTACTTAGCCCTGTGATCCACCAAGTGTTTTCTCTTCATGGGCAAGTCGCACATAAAGCATCGGTCGTCTTCCTCTCCTTCGCGAATCTTCATGAGTTCATAAGGCGTGAGCTCATATTGCTTATTCTCCTTCACGAATAATTCTTGGTCAATAGGTACCAATAAACCACCATCGAATAGGAGATATTGCTGCTTGTGTACGATCGGTGTGAATTTTTCTTTTTGAAGGAGCTTCCCCTGTTCTTGAAGAAGCTTGTCTGATGGTGTCTGAGTAAGCTCTAGATCATGGTTAGTTGAGTTAACCACATAACTTAAAACTTGTGCAATCGATGGTGTCGTGTTTTGAGCGTCTCCCTCTAGAATTATAATGAAATCTTCGTTTTCTGGAAGCTGAAGAAATAATCTGTAAAAAAATTGTATTTATTTTGTGGGTTTGATACATCACTTACAAAACTAAGTTCCTACTGTTAGTGACTCGATATAGTTCCATCAGATTCAATGAAAAAAAAATGACTCTGGGATATAATTTTATTTCAAGTTATGTTTGGTGAACTACAGCCTTGGACATGCACCTTCATGTTCGACTTGGAAATGAACGCTTTTCCACAAATGGGACAGCAATATTTCTTCTCTCCACTGTGCGTCTTCATATGATACCTATAACCGTTGTCGTATGCAAACTTCCTGCCGCATATATTGCACTCCAAGGGCTGCTCTCCGGTATGCTTCCTCATGTGCTTCGTGAGGAGCTGCTTCCTCATGAATTTCTGCGGACAAACGACACACTGGAAGGGTTTGTCGCCCGTGTGAGTCCTCATGTGCTCCTTGAGCTTCTCGTTGTTGCAGTACACCTTGCCGCAGATGTCGCAGATCTTCGAGGTGTTGATGCCAAACTCCTTGTGGTGGAAGGAATAATGGCCCTTGAGGCTCGATCGGCTCAAATATTCTTTGTTGCACACTGAACATTTGACTGATCCCGGCGTAGACCCCTTGTGGACTTCAAGCTTGTGCTTCTTCATGTCCTTCTTAGTCAATTCCTTTCCACACAGCCGGCATTTCACCAGCTCAGTTTCCATGCGGTGTGAATTGGAGTGTTTCCGAGCCACATTTCGATTCTTTAGTTTCAAGTCACACTTGGTGCAAACCAGTTGTTCATGCTTCATCATATGGTTTTTCATATGAAGTGGATTGGTGTCTTCGTAGTCGCAGAAATAACAGTGGTATATTTCCTTTGAGGAATGCCTCGAGGAGTGCAGTACCAAATCTAGGTACTGGGAGAAATATTCCGTGCAAATATTACATTTCACTGGAGCAGTCGGTGCGTTGATATCGATGATGTTGTCTAAGTCAGCATCACTTGTACTTTTTTTGACGCTGAAACTGAGAAGGCTTTTAATATAATTGATCATCGCGCACCCCACCATCGTTTGTCGAGCCACGCCCTTTCAAGCAACATGATCGAAGAGGGGGGTGCTAAAGACAGTAGTGGAGTTGGACTGAACTGACGCATCATCTACTGATTTCTTCTTGATGTTCTTATCTACACTATTCTTACATTTATGTTCTCTCAGGAAGAAAAACACTCGAGAATAGGGTATGAAAGCTTGTCGTGGAAGATTTCCCTAAATTCTCTTATTGCCGTTGGATAGTTAAACCAGGTTTCTTATATAAATATATTTATCTCTAAATAAAAACAATCAATTGAATTCAAATGTCAATAAAATATCAACAATAACAAATAATTCGACTACAGAGTTGAGATATCTCACCATTGAACTTATGGTAGAAGTGGGCACTTACAGATTGTTCTGTTACAAGTATCAACTATTAATATCCACAGATGAAGTATCGATCATCCCAAAACCACTTCACCAAAACGCTTCACCCAATTCTGACAACGTCAAAAGCTTCGCTAGTCAGGCGAACTAGGATCCTTTTCCTCCACCTCAGCCACCTCCGCTTTGATCTTGTTCCATCCAAGCATAACCTGGTCTGTGGCATCTCTACCGTTGCCCATGCTGCAGCTCTTGACGTGTATCCTCATGTTCCCCTTCGAAATAAACTGCTTGCCGCAAATGGGGCAACTGCAGGACTTCTCCCCCGTATGGGTCTTCAGGTGGTATCGGTAGGGGGCCCCTTGACCGAACTCCTTACCGCAGTACATGCACACGTAGGGTTTCTCCCCCGTGTGCACCCTCAGGTGCGAGGTCATCAGGTCCTTGGTGGTGAATCTCCTGGCGCAGACGGTGCAAGAGAAGGGCTTCACCCCGCTGTGGGTGCGCAAGTGCTGCGTCAGCTTGCTCTTGCACGACAGCTTCTTGCCGCAGACGTCGCATACGACGGAGTAGTCGATGCCGAATTCCTTGTGCCTGCTCGAGTAGTGCAACTTGAGACCGGTCTCGTACCGGTAGTGCTTCTGGCAGATGCTGCACTGGTGCTTGGACGGAGGCAGCCCGCTGACCTCATGCACGCTGCTCAGGTGGGTGTTGAGGCTGTAGGAGGAGCCCAAGGTCTTGCCGCAGACGCTGCACTGGTACAGCTTCTCCCACTTGTGCGGGTGATTCAACGCGGTGGACTTTCTCTTGAAGACCTTGTTGCATTGCTCGCACCTGAAGCCGTCGTGCGACATTACGTGCTTCCTGAAGTGGTCTTTCTTAAGGTGCCGCTTCAGGCAGAAGTGACAGGTGTAGTGGCCCTCTTTGTTGTGGTATTTCGAGTGGAAGGCGTAATCCAGGGTTGTTTCGAAGGATTGCTTGCAGAGGGCGCACTGGATGGGCTCTTGGGTTTCGAAGAGGTTTTGGATTTTGTTCTGCTTCTCCCTGGCGATTCTGTGGTTGGTCTGGACTGATTTGGTCCCCCTTCTGCCTGGTTTTTTGGACCTGAAATGTATTTTTGGTTAATGGTGAGCGGAAGCGTGGAAGAGATACGGACCTTTTGCTAGTCGACTGTTGAGTGAGCTATGATAAATAAATGCATTGTCAAGGTCTCGAATAAGAACAATATCTCATCTTCACAAATTTTATTTTCATCAGCTAGCTATAAATATTTACAATAAAATACATCACATTTCGAAAAAGTTCAGTCTTTTTGTGCACCCAAGCAGGTCTTGATGTGAATATTCATGTTACTCTGAGAGATGAATCTCTTGCCACAAATTTTGCAAGCATGTCTCTTCTCGTTGGTGTGGGTCTTCAGATGGTACCAGTAGGGAGCATGCTGCCCGAATTTCTTTCCACAAAACGAGCACATGTATGGTTTCTCCCCAGTATGTACCCTGATATGGGTAGTCAGCCGACATCTGGCAGCGAAGCTCTTGTCGCAAAAAGAGCACTTGTAAGGTTTGTGTCCGGTATGCATACGCACGTGGATGCTATAGCTGGCTCTCGTCTCCATCCTCTTCCCACACACCTCACATATGAGCGAAAGGTCCACCCCCATTTCCTGATGGTTGCTGGAGAAATGCCTCTGAAGCGTTTGCTTGGAGCCATACTTCTTGTTGCACTTGTCGCACTCATAGATAACAGGGGCTTTGGCCACGAGTTTCCGTTTGTGCACCTTGTAGTTGTGAGCGCTCAACTGCTGCGGGCTCACATAGCTCGTTCCACAAGGCTGGCACTTGAACCGTTTTTCCTCTCCGTGTATGTAGGAGTGGACCAGGGCTGTACCTGCTCTCTTGAAATGTTTGTCGCAGACCAGGCACTTGTAGCCGCCGTGGCTGTTGATGTGTCTACGGATTTGGTACTTGGGTTTGCACCTGAAGTCGCAGATGTGACAAGCGAAGCCTTTCATGTGCTTCTTCGAATGGTACGCCAGGCTGTGGTGATCTGTGAAGCTGGTGGAGCACGAATTGCAACTCAGGGGTTCTGTGATGCCCAGGAGGTTCGTGATGATGGACACCTCATTGATTGAGGGTTCATGATTCGATTCTTTTTTCTGTTTCACAACTTCCTTCTTCAGTTTGTTCTTCTTAGACCCTCTGAAAAATAATATAAATGAATAAGTTTGATGGTTAACACGTGCATGTGAATACTTATAAATTTCCGGATAAGAGTTTTTGGACTCCAAGACTGGTTGTGCTGTGGTCTTTTCCATCCTATTCTTCTTGAGGTCATTCAGGAAAATTTTAGTTCGATTTATCCCTCGCGAAAAACTGTTTAAATGAATCTTGACAATGAATCAGAATACAAATTCAAAGTAGACACATGTTTTATTTTTATTGACATATAACATAATCTTGTTTACTCGGTAGAGCAACTACATTGAAAATATAAGAGTAATTTGGGATAACTGGGTGAAAATTTATGACATAATTATTTAATAGGATTGGCTCCAATACTGTACCATGTAGAACACCGTTTTCAGTACCGCTTTCGACTGAAATCAGGTAGAAAAACTGCTTCGGCGCAATGTAACAGTTAGTTCTCGAGTAGAAGTTCAATCTTTTGGCATCGCCAAACAGGTTTTGACATGCACATTCATGCCACTCAAGGATATAAATCTCCTTCCACATACCCTGCAAGCGTATTTCTTCTCCCCAGTATGGGTTTTGATGTGATACCTGAATGGAGCGGCGTAACCAAAGTTTTTTCCACAAACGGGACATTTGTACGGCTTCTCTCCCGTGTGTGTCCGCATGTGACTCCTCAACTTGCTTTTGGTGCCGAAACTCTTCGCGCAGAAAGAGCAATTGTGGGGTTTCTGCTCGGTGTGGGACCTCAAGTGGAGGTTATAACTCGAGTTGGTGGCCAAAGTTTTCCCGCACACTTCGCAGATCAGCGACATGTCCACCCCCATCTCCTTGTGGTGGGTGGAGAAGTGCCTTTGGAGGGTTTGCTTGCTTGCATACTTCTTCGAGCATTTGGCACAATCGTACGTGATCGACTTCAGCTTTTTGGTGTGGACGTCCCGTCTGTGTGAAGCCAAATACTTGGGGTTCGAGAAGCGAGAACCGCAAACCTCGCACTTGAAGTTTTTAACGCCGCTGTGTCTGTAGGAATGCAACAGGGCGGTCTCGGCTTTCTTGAAGAACTTGCCGCAAACCTGGCACTTGTAACCTTCGTGCCTCTTTAGGTGATTGCGGATGTTGCGTTTGGCACCGCATTGGAAGCCACATATGTGGCAGGAGAAGATCTTGGAATGACATTTCGAGTGGAAAGCGAGGCTGTGGTGATCTGTGAAAGAAGCCTCACACGATGGGCAACTTAGAGGGTCTTTGATTCCTAAGAGTTTGGTCATTTTTGTTGCTACCTCATCGATGGTAGGTTCCAGCTGTGGTACAGTTGATCGTTTCCTAGTCCTCTTGGAAGTGCTGAAATATTTATTAAATCAACACCAGAAGGAGATCAATATGATAGATAGATTCGTACTCACCTAAAATATTCTCTAGATATAACTGAAAATACCAATTTGAGGGCTCGAAAAGAAATGTGATGAGTTTTGTTGAAGAGAATTTTATTTTTCAATCATCATAAATGCATCAAGTTTGAATGATATCTTTGTTGTTCTATCTATTTGATAGAAAGTACGAACTTCATATTGATTGCTGAAGGTTTGAACTTTCACAGTCTAACAGCAATTGTCAGCTCTTTTTTTCGTTGATACTCTTCAAACAGAAGGACTTCATGTGTCGTTTCAAACCACTGAGGGCAATGAATCCTTTGCCACAAATTCGGCAAGCATGCTTCCTCTCTCCTGTATGAGTCTTGACGTGATATCTAAAAGGTGCGCTCTGCCCAAACTTTTTCCCACAGTACGAGCACACGAAAGGTTTTTCCCCCGTATGAGTCCTCACATGGCTGTTCAACTGACCGCTGGCCAGAAAGCCCTTCCCACAGTGGGGGCACTCATAGGGCTTCTGCCCGGTGTGGGTGCGCATGTGGTTGCTGTAGCTGGTGCTAGTGGCTAAAGTTTTCCCGCACACCTCGCAGATCCGAGATACGTCCACCCCCATCTCTTTGTGGCAATTGGAAAAATGGATCTGGAGGGATTTCTTCGACAGGTACTTCTTGGGACACTTGAAGCAGTCGTAAGTGGTAGCGGCCAACCGTTTCTGGTGAACGTCTCGTCTGTGGGCACCCAGATACCTGGGGCAGGCGAAACTAGTCCCACAACTCTCACACACGAAGTTCTTTTCGCCGGTGTGCCTGTAAGAATGTAAGATGGCGGCTGCGGTCTTCCTGAAGGTCCTGTCGCAAACTTGGCACTTGTAACCCTCGTGGCTCTTCAAGTGACTGCGGATTTTGTGCTTGGGTTTGCATTTGAAGTCGCAGAGGTGGCAAACGAAGGTGTCGTTGTGACTTTTCGAGTGAAACGAGAGACTGTAATGGTCGGTGAAGGTGGCTGCACAAGATGAGCACTTCAGGAGGTCTTTGGTGCTCAAGAGCTTTGATATTTTAAGGGCAACCTCGTCAATATGTGGTTCCGGGTTTCGCTTCTTCTTGGAGCAACTGAAAATGAGTTTGGGTTTAATGGCGAGCGACGACTATACAAGGTTTAGGGGAAATACTCACAATGTAGTTGAACAGCTGTGTAAGTATCACACATTGACACTAAGAATAGTTGAGAAACAATGTTCTTCTCTCTGATCGTTGAGATGTGAGTAAAATTTTATAATTTACTGGACTTGAAACTCGTTGAGCAGTCTTTTTATTTCTTCACTGAATATACGAAACGACAAGAAATATTGATAAATAAATGATATTTACAGTAAAATACTAAAAGGTCAGTCCCAGTGATGTAACAAACATCGATATGGAAATATAGGGAGTAATCAATTCTAATGTCATCAGTGAAGCACTGATAAAAGATATCTTGTATTTTATGGAGCCCTATGAATGTCCAGCATTAAACAGGGCGTTGGTCTCCTATACGGGTTCTGCCTTCACCAGTCGGCAGTGCTTCATGTGAATCTTCATGTTGCTGAGCGCGATAAAACCCTTGTTGCATATCATGCACACGTGGGTCTTCTCCCCGGTGTGGGTCTTGATGTGGTACCGATACGGCGCCAGTTGAGCAAACTTCTTCCCGCAGTACGAGCAACTGAAGGGCTTCTCGCCCGTGTGCACCCTCTCGTGGATGTTGAGCTCCTGCTTCTTGGAGAAGGCCTTGCCGCAAACGGTGCACGCATGCGGCTTGTACCCAGTGTGCACCCTCATGTGGTACTTGAGCTTGTTCTTGGTGGCGATGGTCTTGCCACAAATGTCGCAGATCACCGAGTAGTTGTAGCCGAGCTCCTTGTGCATGGAGGAGTAGTGCCGCACCAGGCCCGAGTGGCTCTCGTAGTGCCTCGAGCACACCTTGCAGTCCCACTTCTTCAGCGGCTTTCCCGTGATGACCTCGTAGTGGGAGTTGCGCCGGTGCGAGGAGAGGCTCTTGGTGAACGGGAAGTGCTTGCCGCAGATCTCGCACTGGAAGGGCTTCTCGCCGGTGTGCGCGAAGCGGTGCTCCATGGCGTCTTTGCTCTGCTTGAACGTCTTCTCGCACAGCGGGCACTTGAACTTGTTGATGCCCTCGTGGTCGCGCATGTGCATCTCGAAGGGGGCCTTCGAGGGGTTCTCGTAGGGGCAGAGGTGGCATGAGTAGAGGTCTCGAGGGTGGTGCCTTTTGGAGTGGAACGCGTAGTCCAGGTTGTTGGTGAAAGTCTGTTCGCAGTGCTTGCACTCAAGAGGGTCCTCCAGGTCTGCGGGTCTAGCGATTATCTTGAAGGCTTCCTCGGCTGGGTCACGAGGCCGACGCCTTTTGCGATCGGTGACGTTTTCCGGTTTCCGCTTCGTGTATTTCCGTTTCTTGGAGCTGAAAATGAGATCATTTGAGAAATGGGGCAGGTCTTTGGATTCACGACAAACTTACATTCCAAAATATACTGAATACTTTAACTACTACATACAGGAAAGGTACTGCGGGCTGATTTTTATATAAGAAATGATTCTTTTATTTTTCAAACAAAATCATACAAAGGAAGTAGATGAAGAAACTGTTGTGGCTCTAGATTCACTTGAGCTTCTTGTAAGTATCGCATATCTTCATGTGATTCTTCATGCTGCTGAGAGCGATGAACGTTCTGCCGCATAACCTGCAGGCATGCTTCTTCTCCCCGTTGTGCATCTTCATGTGGTAGTTGAAGGGTGAGTGCTGCGCGAACCTCTTACCGCAAACCTTGCACTCGAAGGGCTTCTCGCCAGTGTGGATCCTCTCATGGCTGGCCAGTTGCTCCTTCTTGGCGAAGCCCTTGGGGCATATTTTGCAGACGTAGGGCTTAGCGCCCGTGTGGGTGCGCAGGTGGAACTGCAGCTTGCTCTTGGTGGCGATGCGTTTACCACAGATGTCGCACAGCACCGAGATGTCGCAGCCCAACTCCTTGTGGTGGGCGGAGTTGTGTCTGATGAGTCCCGAATGGGTGGAGTAGTGCTTGTCGCACTTCTTGCAGTCGTACTTCTTCAGCTTGTTGCCTGTGAGGATCTCGTAGTGGGACAGGCGCCTGTGGTTGACCAGCGAGCTGGTGAAGCTGAAATGCTTGCCGCAGATCTCGCACTGGAATGGTTTCTCCCCCGCGTGGAAGTACTTGTGTTCGGCGGCGTCCAGGCTTCGCTTGAAGGTCTTGCTGCACATTTGGCACTGGTACTTTTTGATGCCCTCGTGGGCTCTCACGTGCATCTCCACGTGATACTTGGAGCTGTTGTGGTAGGTGCACAGGTGGCAGGAATAGGTGCCGTCTGTGCTGTGACGTTTCGAGTGGTAGGCGAAGTCAAGGTTGTTGTTGAAGGTGGCTTGGCAGAATTCGCAGGTGAGAGGAGTTTCTAGCTCTGTTGGTTTTACTACTAATTTCATCAGTCTACGTTCGGTCGATTTGAGATCTTTGTCTTGGGACGGTTTGTTTCCTGTTCGGAGACACTTGGTGGTCGTTTTCAGGCTTGTTTCCCTGAAAATTACAACTATTATAAAATATTTATTCTGATATGAATCCTTGCTACTACCTACCTACTTTTCTATATCGTGCTAGATGTTTTGATATTGCAATAACAAATTAGCTGAAAATTTATTGAAACTGATTTATTATTTATGATAAGATGTCGAAGAAATATGGGGATGACGTAGAGGATTAACAGATATTTCAGCGAAAACAAAGGATATCACTTCTAACATTTATTTTCAACATGAGCATTCATAATAATACATCGGTGATTGCGAAAATGTGAAATTCTTGATTTCAGGAATCATCAATATAGAAATTATGGAGAAGGGTACTTCGACCAGCGATATTATTGAAACATATACGAAATATGTTGAGTCCTTCTGCAACTATGTTATTTCGAAATTGGTAAACAAGTTTTTTTCATGGTTCATTATGAAGAAAGTGACTACTTCATCTATAAATGCTATCCATAATAAATCAGACTTTAACAAATTAACTGTCTTTGAAATAATCAAGTCACACATAATTTCTATAGTAGTGGAAATTTGAAATATTTCCGTTATGCCTACTACTACTATCTGCCTAATTTAAGCAAGAAATCTGTGATAATTTCACTTAATAAAATAATGAAGCACATCTAGAAACCAAAATGTCTCAAACTGGATGTTTGAGTTTCCGAAATTGATATAACTTAAAGAAATATTCCTGGTGAAATATATGAATTTAAATTTAAATTTCATCACATAACATTCATTACTCGAAAAATTTATAAAACTCAACTTGGTATCCTTCGCAAATCATGTCTACTCATAGACGTCTGGCTTCCCAAAGGTTGTGGTCTTCACTAGCTCATCTCGGTTACATACCGCACATGAAGGATGACACAAGTAGAAGCAAAAATGATCATCCAAAGTCTCTTTGGCCCCTCAAGGACATATCTTCTCTCCCAGAAGGATTCACAGGGTTCCTTCCAGACATGGCGCCCAACGTAGGGAATTTGTTTAGAAAAAATCTCTGAATCCTTCTGGGGAAGAAGTTATATCCTTGGAAGGCCGAAGAGCCAATATGCGGCTTCATCTAGACTTATGTCATTCTCGATATGCGATAGAGTAGATGTTCTGGTGAAACTAGGAAAGCTTTGAGAAGCCAGACGATGCGATGAAGTAGCTGCTACAAACAAAAAAACCTGCAGCGCCTTTTTGTCTTGAGATTCTTGCAACTAAAATATCTTCATCTGACACTTGACAATAGTAACATCCATCTAGTTTACCAACCAAACCCTCAGCCTTTAAGAATCACAAATAAAACAAGAAGAAATCCTCGACGGCTACCCATAGCCTTGTCACTTCAAGTTCCCCACCTCCTATTGCAACTCGCTCTCGATCTTATAATTCATCGGAAAGGGCATCTGAATCTGAGCGGCGTGCGTGGCAAAGCAGCTCTTCACGTGGTTCTCGAACTCAAAGCGCAGCCTGAACACGCACCCGCAGATGGTGCAGGCAGTCCCAGGCCTGTCCACATTATGAGTCCTCTCGTGCGTCTTCAGCGGTGTCCTCTGCGCGAACCCTTTGCCGCAGATCTTACACACGTAGGGCTTCTCCCCCGTGTGGGTGCGGATGTGCTCGATGAGCTGATCCTTTTTGGAGAAGCTCTTGGGGCACACGTGGCACGAGTGGGGTTTGTACCCCGTGTGGGTTCTCAGGTGGAATTTGAGCTTCTCCTTGCTGGAGAGCTTCTTGCCGCATATCTCGCAGATGACTGAGAGGTCGATCTCGTTGAACTTGTGCTTCTTGATGTTGTGCCTCCTGAGGCCGCTAGCCGACTCGTAGTGCTTGTTGCACGCCACGCAGTCGAACTTGATGAGCGGCTTGCCCGTGAGGATCTCGTAGTGCGAGGTCCTCCGGTGTGAGGACAAATGCCAGGAGAACATGAAGTGCTTGCCGCATATCTCGCACTGGAAGGGCTTCTCCCCCGTGTGGAAGTTCTTGTGCTCTATGGCGTGGGTGCTGATGGAGAATGCCTTGTCGCAGATCTCACACTTGTACTTGGTGGTGCCCTCGTGGGTCCGCACGTGCATCTCCACGTGGTACTTGGAGCTGTTGCGGTAGTTGCACAGGTGGCAGGTGTATTTGCCGTCGTCGCTGTGGCTCAGCGAGTGGAAGGCAAAGTCCACGTTGTTGGTGTAGGAGTTGCTGCAGACGTCGCACTGGATGGGCTCCTCCAGCTCCATGGGGGGCGGGTGTGCCAGGATTATTTTCTTGGGGCTGTCGCTTTTGCGCCTCGACTTTGGCTGCTTCTTCTTCGCCTCGCCGTGGTCTTTGGGCTTGTTTTTGCTGCCCTTTTTCCTGCCCCTCTTCGAGTGGGGTTTCGGGTTGTACGGCGAATCGGGTTCATCTGGTTCTTCGGTTTTTATTTTCCTGAAATGAAGAGGTTGTTAATGGGGGTGGCGGTGGGTTCGGGCTAAGGGGTGGTACATACTTACCCAGGGGGTTGAAATGAAAGATGGTGGGTGATTAAATATAGGTATATTTGCTGCCATTGCACATAAAACGGAAGTGTAGAAATTCATACTACGTATACATTTTCATTGAGTTTTGGGGTAGGTACTTCACGAGCATCTGCTGCTCAAATATTTTTTGTCCTCAAATAGGTACCAGACACTTACATCTACATAAAACTAAATATTCATTTTTGAAATACACAAAAATGAGCTACGAAATCCATGGTTGAGTGACATGAAAAGTAAAAAATAACACTCCTATAGCGACCAATGAATTCTATAATAATCAGATGAGAAGACTTCAATATCAGTCTTAAAAACTTGATAACCTTTGTTATTATACTCTAGTTAAAAAGCCAGACTCTGGAAGAATTAAGAACTTCATTGTGAAGGAAAATATTAATTGGCCTTTCAGTCTTTACGATATATACAAAGTTTATTTGTAATCGTTCGTGAATCAATGAGTTCATGTAATCTATAATTGAATAGCCCTACATTAGTGACACACCTAAATATTATTGCATCAGCATTCCTGAACTAATTAATCATAATTATATGATTGTGCTACAAAAGTCCTAGTGCTCTTCACTCTAGTGACTTCCCGTTGTTCGAGTCTGGCACTAAATCCAAATAAAGCTATTTTATTATTTTTCTCAGCCTCTGAGGCCAAACAACCAAATATCATAGAGGTAATAATTTGGTGTAGGAGTCCAAAAAATTAACCAAGTATCAACTTTCAAAATATGGCTCCAATTTTGGTGGCAACACAAAATGTAATCATCTCCTCAACTTTGTTTCACTCGCAAGTAGAGCTGGGCGACATTCAAAAATATCGAATATTCCGTGTATTCGAAATTTAGAATGTTAGATATTTCGAATTTTCAATTGATGAGTGATACATCGATAATATACCTACATGCTGTCCATTTTTCAAATGCCACTATGAGGTTCTCGCCTATTTTTAGAGATACGAAAATGGTTACGTTAGAGAAAATTGAATATTCTATACATCGAAATTTCGATATATAGGATGATTTCACCAAATATGCGATACATAAAATTTTTGATATAGTAGACGAATTTACCGAATATTCGATGAATCGAATTTTCGATATAACAGATAATTTTACCAAATATTCGAAATAATCGATTTTTTGATATATCTAATGATTTTAGCTAATATTCGATAAATCGAATTTTGATATCGGACATTTTTAGCGAATATATGATTTACCGAATATTCGATACATCGAATTTTCGATACGACGGATAATTTTACCGAGTGTTCGATACATCGAATTTTCGACATAACGAATAATTTCACCGAATATTCGATATATCGAAATTTTGATATATCGGGTAATTTTACCGAATATTCGATATATCAAATTATTGATATCAGACAATTTTACTGAATATTTGATATATCGAATATTCGATACATCGAATTTTCTATATATCGGAGAATTTTACCGAATATTCGATACAGCGAATTTTCGATACGACGGATAATTTTATCGAATATTCGATAAATAGAATTTTTGATACATCAGATAATTTTACCGAATATTCGATACATCAAATTTTCGATACGACGGATAATTTTACCGAGTGTTCGATACATCGAATTTTCGACATAACGAATAATTTCAGCGAATATTCGATACACTGAAATTCTTCATATATCGTATAATTTTACTGAATATTCGATATATCATATTTTGATATCAGACAATTTTACTGAATATTTGATATAACGGATAAATTAACCGAATATTCGATAAATAGAATTTTCGGTACGACGGATAATTTTACCAAGTAGTCGATACATCGAATTTTCGACATAACGAATAATTTCACCGAATATTCGATATATCGAAATTTTGATATATCGGGTAATTTTACCGAATATTCGATATATCAAATTATTGATATCAGATAATTTTACTGAATATTTGATATATCGAATATTCGATACATCGAATTTTCTATATATCGGAGAATTTTACCGAATATTCGATACAGCGAATTTTCGATACGACGGATAATTTTATCGAATATTCGATAAATAGAATTTTTGATACATCAGATAATTTTACCGAATATTCGATACATCAAATTTTCGATACGACGGATAATTTTACCGAGTGTTCGATACATCGAATTTTCGACATAACGAATAATTTCACCGAATATTCGATATATCGAAATTTTGATATATCGGGTAATTTTACCGAATATTCGATATATCAAATTATTGATATCAGACAATTTTACTGAATATTTGATATATCGAATATTCGATACATCGAATTTTCTATATATCGGAGAATTTTACCGAATATTTGATACATCGAATTTTCGATACGACGAATAATTTCACCAAATATTCGATACATCGAAATTTTGATATATCGGGTAATTTTACCGAATATTCGATATATCGAATTTTGATATCAGACAATTTCACTGAATATTTGATAAATCGAATATTAGATACATCGAATTTTCTATATATCGGATTATTTTACCGAACATTCGATACATCGAATTTTCGATATAACGGATAATTTAACCGAATATTCGATAAATAGAATTTTTGATACATCAGATAATTTTACCGAATATTCGATACATCAAATTTTCGGTACGACGGATAATTTTACCAAGTATTCGATACATCGAATTTTCGACATAACGAATAATTTCACCGAATATTCGATACATCGAAATTTTGATATATCGGGTAATTTTACCGAATATTCGATATATCGAATTTTTGATATCAGACAATTTTACTGAATATTTGATATATCGAATATTCGATACATCGAATTTTCTATATATCGGAGAATTTTACCGAACATTCGATACATCGAATTTTCGATATAACGGATAATTTCACCGAATATTCGATACATCGAAATTTTGATATATCGGGTAATTTTACCGAATATTCGATATATCGAATTTTTGATATCAGACAATTTTACTGAATATTTGATATATCGAATATTCGATACATCGAATTTTCTATATATCGGAGAATTTTACCGAATATTCGATACAGCGAATTTTCGATACGACGGATAATTCTACCGATTATTCGATAAATAGAATTTTTGATACATCAGATAATTTTACCGAATATTCGATACATCAAATTTTCGGTACGACGGATAATTTCACCAAGTATTCGATACATCGAATTTTCGACATAACGAATAATTTCACCGAATATTCGATACATCGAAATTTTGATATATCGGGTAATTTTACTGAATATTTGATATATCGAATTTTCTATATATCGGGTAATTTTACCAAATATTCGATACATCGAATTTTCGACATAACGGATAATTCAACCGAATATTTGATACATCGAAAAATCAACAAATCATTCGAGAAATCGTAACAATATCCCAGCCCTACTTGCCACGACCTCAAAATCAATACGCTGGAAAGGGCACGAAGCAGTTCTTCATGTGCGCCTCCAGCGAGGTCTTGGAGATGAACCCGTTGCCGCATATCCTGCAAATGTTCGGCCTTTCCCCCGTGTGCGTCCGCACGTGCAACACCAGCGGCGTCCGTTGCGAGAAGCCCCTACCGCAGTGCGGGCACACGTAGGGCTTCTCGCCCGTGTGCACCCTCATGTGCTCGATCATCTGGTGCTTCTTGGCGAACGCTTTGCCGCACACCTCGCACGGGTACGGCTTGTCGCCTGTGTGGGTGCGCATGTGGAACTTGAGCTTCTCCTTGGTGGAGATGGTCTTGCCGCATATCTCGCAGATCACCGACAGGTCCACGTTGTTGTGGATGGTCATCTTGTGTCGGCGCAGCCCGAACGCCGACTCGTAGTGCTTCTTGCACACGTCGCAGTCGTACTTGACCAGCGGGCTGCCTGTGAGGATCTCGTAGTGCGAGGTGCGCCTGTGTGTGGGACGCCTTTTTAGGTTTTGTTGTGTTTTTTAGTCGGCCCTCATTTTGATTACTCATGATTGATGATGATGATGATGTTGTTTGATGTATTCGAATGATATATGAATTGAATTGTTTGCTGATGATTTCAATTCAGTGCTAGGAAACTAGCGGATTATTACATTACTATACACCATTCAAAATTGCCGTTTGATGCAAGCGCCTAATTGAAATTATCAACAATCATATTAATTCTTGCGAATTATTATCAACAAACAAAATATTTCATCTATCGTAAGAATTAAAGTTGATATATCGATTGGTGAAGTTGAAAATAGGTCCATCCGTTCGAAAGTTATGGCGATTTCGGTCTTTTCGATTGGAAAAATGGATTCTATGAAAAAAAAACAAGCAGATTGGTATACGCGAAGTTGAAAATTGGTCCATCCGTTCGAAAGTTATGGCGATTTGATGCATTTTTCCTCAAATGAAGAAAACTTTTTTTCTATTTCGGTTTTTTCGATTAGAGAAATGGATTCTATGAAGAAAAACAAGCAGATTGGTATACGCGAAGTTGAAAATTGGTCCATCCGTTCGAAAGTTATGGCGATTTGAAGAATTCGAAAAAGTTCCAAGGGTACCCCCTTTGATGCATTTTTTCTCAAATGAAGAAAACTTTTTTTCGATTTCGGTTTTTTCGATTGGAGAAATGGATTCTATGAAAAAAAAACAAGCAGATTGGTATACGCGAAGTTGAAAATTGGTCCATCCGTTCGAAAGTTATGGCGATTTGAAGAATTCGAAAAAGTTCCAAGGGTACCCCCTTTAATGCATTTTTCCTCAAATGAAGAACACTTTTTTTTCGATTTCGGTTTTTTCGATTGGAGAAATGGATTTTATGAAAAAAAAACAAGCAGATTGGTATACGCGAAGTTGAAAATTGGTCCATCCGTTCGAAAGTTATGGCGATTTGAAGAATTCGAAAAAGTTCCAAGGGTACCCCCTTTGATGCATTTTTTCTCAAATGAAGAAAACTTTTTTTCGATTTCGGTTTTTTCGATTGGAGAAATGGATTCTATGAAAAAAAACAAGCAGATTGGTATACGCGAAGTTGAAAATTGGTCCATCCGTTCGAAAGTTATGGCGATTTGAAGAATTCGAAAAAGTTCCAAGGGTACCCCCTTTGATGCATTTTTTCTCAAATGAAGAAAACTTTTTTTCGATTTCGGTTTTTTCGATTGGAGAAATGGATTCTATGAAAAAAAAACAAGCAGATTGGTATACGCGAAGTTGAAAATTGGTCCATCCGTTCGAAAGTTATGGCGATTTGAAGAATTCGAAAAAGTTCCAAGGGTACCCCCTTTAATGCATTTTTCCTCAAATGAAGAACACTTTTTTTTCGATTTCGGTTTTTTCGATTGGAGAAATGGATTTTATGAAAAAAAAACAAGCAGATTGGTATACGCGAAGTTGAAAATTGGTCCATCCGTTCGAAAGTTATGGCGATTTGAAGAATTCGAAAAAGTTCCAAGGGTACCCCCTTTGATGCATTTTTCCTCAAATGAAGAAAACTTTTTTTTCGATTTCGGTTTTTTCGATTGGAGAAATGGATTCTATGAAAAAAAAACAAGCAGATTGGTATACGCGAAGTTGAAAATTGGTCCATCCGTTCGAAAGTTATGGCGATTTGAAGAATTCGAAAAAGTTCCAAGGGTACCCCCTTTGATGCATTTTTTCTCAAATGAAGAAAACTTTTTTTCGATTTCGGTTTTTTCGATTGGAGAAATGGATTCTATGAAAAAAAACAAGCAGATTGGTATACGCGAAGTTGAAAATTGGTCCATCCGTTCGAAAGTTATGGCGATTTGAAGAATTCGAAAAAGTTCCAAGGGTACCCCCTTTGATGCATTTTTTCTCAAATGAAGAAAACTTTTTACGATTTCGGTTTTTTCGATTGGAGAAATGGATTCTATGAAAAAAAACAAGCAGATTGGTATACGCAAAGTTGAAAATTGGTCCATCCGTTCGAAAGTTATGGCGATTTGAAGAATTCGAAAAAGTTCCAAGGGTACCCCCTTTGATGCATTTTTTCTAAAATGAAGAAAACTTTTTTTTCGATTTCGGTTTTTTCGATTGGAGAAATGGATTCTATGAAGAAAAACAAGCAGATTGGTATACGCGAAGTTGAAAATTGGTCCATCCGTTCGAAAGTTATGGCGATTTGAAGAATTCGAAAAAGTTCCAAGGGTACCCCCTTTGATGCATTTTTCCTCAAATGAAGAACACTTTTTTTTCGATTTCGGTTTTTTCGATTGGAGAAATGGATTTTATGAAAAAAAAACAAGCAGATTGGTATACGCGAAGTTGAAAATTGGTCCATCCGTTCGAAAGTTATGGCGATTTGAAGAATTCGAAAAAGTTCCAAGGGTACCCCCTTTGATGCATTTTTCCTCAAATGAAGAAAACTTTTTTTCGATTTCGGTTTTTTCGATTGGAGAAATGGATTCTATGAAAAAAAAACAAGCAGATTGGTATACGTGAAGTTGAAAATTGGTCCATCCGTTCGAAAGTTATGGCGATTTGAAGAATTCGAAAAAGTTCCAAGGGTACCCCCTTTGATGCATTTTTTCTAAAATGACGAAAACTTTTTTTTCGATTTCGGTTTTTTCGATTGGAGAAATGGATTCTATGAAGAAAAACAAGCAGATTGGTATACGCGAAGTTGAAAATTGGTCCATCCGTTCGAAAGTTATGGCGATTTGAAGAATTCGAAAAAGTTCCAAGGGTACCCCCTTTGATGCATTTTTCCTCAAATGAAGAACACTTTTTTTTCGATTTCGGTTTTTTCGATTGGAGAAATGGATTTTATGAAAAAAAAACAAGCAGATTGGTATACGCGAAGTTGAAAATTGGTCCATCCGTTCGAAAGTTATGGCGATTTGAAGAGTTCGAAAAAGTTCCAAGGGTACCCCCTTTGATGCATTTTTCCTCAAATGAAGAAAACTTTTTTTTCGATTTCGGTTTTTTCGATTGGAGAAATGGATTCTATGAAAAAAAAACAAGCAGATTGGTATACGTGAAGTTGAAAATTGGTCCATCCGTTCGAAAGTTATGGCGATTTGAAGAATTCGAAAAAGTTCCAAGGGTACCCCCTTTGATGCATTTTTTCTCAAATGAAGAAAACTTTTTTTCGATTTCGGTTTTTTCGATTGGAGAAATGGATTCTATGAAAAAAAACAAGCAGATTGGTATACGCGAAGTTGAAAATTGGTCCATCCGTTCGAAAGTTATGGCGATTTGAAGAATTCGAAAAAGTTCCAAGGGTACCCCCTTTGATGCATTTTTTCTAAAATGAAGAAAACTTTTTTTTCGATTTCGGTTTTTTCGATTGGAGAAATGGATTCTATGAAGAAAAACAAGCAGATTGGTATACGCGAAGTTGAAAATTGGTCCATCCGTTCGAAAGTTATGGCGATTTGAAGAATTCGAAAAAGTTCCAAGGGTACCCCCTTTGATGCATTTTTCCTCAAATGAAGAACACTTTTTTTTCGATTTCGGTTTTTTCGATTGGAGAAATGGATTTTATGAAAAAAAAACAAGCAGATTGGTATACGCGAAGTTGAAAATTGGTCCATCCGTTCGAAAGTTATGGCGATTTGAAGAATTCGAAAAAGTTCCAAGGGTACCCCCTTTGATGCATTTTTCCTCAAATGAAGAAAACTTTTTTTTCGATTTCGGTTTTTTCGATTGGAGAAATGGATTCTATGAAGAAAAACAAGCAGATTGGTATACGCGAAGTTGAAAATTGGTCCATCCGTTCGAAAGTTATGGCGATTTGAAGAATTCGAAAAAGTTCCAAGGGTACCCCCTTTGATGCATTTTTTCTAAAATGAAGAAAACTTTTTTTTCGATTTCGGTTTTTTCGATTGGAGAAATGGATTCTATGAAGAAAAACAAGCAGATTGGTATACGCGAAGTTGAAAATTGGTCCATCCGTTCGAAAGTTATGGCGATTTGAAGAATTCGAAAAAGTTCCAAGGGTACCCCCTTTGATGCATTTTTTCTCAAATGAAGAAAACTTTTTACGATTTCGGTTTTTTCGATTGGAGAAATGGATTCTATGAAAAAAAACAAGCAGATTGGTATACGCAAAGTTGAAAATTGGTCCATCCGTTCGAAAGTTATGGCGATTTGAAGAATTCGAAAAAGTTCCAAGGGTACCCCCTTTGATGCATTTTTTCTAAAATGAAGAAAACTTTTTTTTCGATTTCGGTTTTTTCGATTGGAGAAATGGATTCTATGAAGAAAAACAAGCAGATTGGTATACGCGAAGTTGAAAATTGGTCCATCCGTTCGAAAGTTATGGCGATTTGAAGAATTCGAAAAAGTTCCAAGGGTACCCCCTTTGATGCATTTTTTCTCAAATGAAGAAAACTTTTTACGATTTCGGTTTTTTCGATTGGAGAAATGGATTCTATGAAAAAAAAACAAGCAGATTGGTATACGCAAAGTTGAAAATTGGTCCATCCGTTCGAAAGTTATGGCGATTTGAAGAATTCGAAAAAGTTCCAAGGGTACCCCCTTTGATGCATTTTTTCTAAAATGAAGAAAACTTTTTTTTCGATTTCGGTTTTTTCGATTGGAGAAATGGATTCTATGAAGAAAAACAAGCAGATTGGTATACGCGAAGTTGAAAATTGGTCCATCCGTTCGAAAGTTATGGCGATTTGAAGAATTCGAAAAAGTTCCAAGGGTACCCCCTTTGATGCATTTTTCCTCAAATGAAGAACACTTTTTTTTCGATTTCGGTTTTTTCGATTGGAGAAATGGATTTTATGAAAAAAAAACAAGCAGATTGGTATACGCGAAGTTGAAAATTGGTCCATCCGTTCGAAAGTTATGGCGATTTGAAGAATTCGAAAAAGTTCCAAGGGTACCCCCTTTGATGCATTTTTCCTCAAATGAAGAAAACTTTTTTTCGATTTCGGTTTTTTCGATTGGAGAAATGGATTCTATGAAAAAAAAACAAGCAGATTGGTATACGTGAAGTTGAAAATTGGTCCATCCGTTCGAAAGTTATGGCGATTTGAAGAATTCGAAAAAGTTCCAAGGGTACCCCCTTTGATGCATTTTTCCTCAAATGAAGAACACTTTTTTTTCGATTTCGGTTTTTTCGATTGGAGAAATGGATTTTATGAAAAAAAAACAAGCAGATTGGTATACGCGAAGTTGAAAATTGGTCCATCCGTTCGAAAGTTATGGCGATTTGAAGAATTCGAAAAAGTTCCAAGGGTACCCCCTTTGATGCATTTTTCCTCAAATGAAGAACACTTTTTTTTCGATTTCGGTTTTTTCGATTGGAGAAATGGATTCTATGAAAAAAAACAAGCAGATTGGTATACGCGAAGTTGAAAATTGGTCCATCCGTTCGAAAGTTATGGCGATTTGAAGAATTCGAAAAAGTTCCAAGGGTACCCCCTTTGATGCATTTTTCCTCAAATGAAGAACACTTTTTTTTCGATTTCGGTTTTTTCGATTGGAGAAATGGATTTTATGAAAAAAAAACAAGCAGATTGGTATACGCGAAGTTGAAAATTGGTCCATCCGTTCGAAAGTTATGGCGATTTGAAGAATTCGAAAAAGTTCCAAGGGTACCCCCTTTGATGCATTTTTCCTCAAATGAAGAACACTTTTTTTTCGATTTCGGTTTTTTCGATTGGAGAAATGGATTCTATGAAAAAAAACAAGCAGATTGGTATACGCGAAGTTGAAAATTGGTCCATCCGTTCGAAAGTTATGGCGATTTGAAGAATTCGAAAAAGTTCCAAGGGTACCCCCTTTAATGCATTTTTCCTCAAATGAAGAACACTTTTTTTTCGATTTCGGTTTTTTCGATTGGAGAAATGGATTTTATGAAAAAAAAACAAGCAGATTGGTATACGCGAAGTTGAAAATTGGTCCATCCGTTCGAAAGTTATGGCGATTTGAAGAATTCGAAAAAGTTCCAAGGGTACCCCCTTTGATGCATTTTTCCTCAAATGAAGAAAACTTTTTTTTCGATTTCGGTTTTTTCGATTGGAGAAATGGATTCTATGAAAAAAAAACAAGCAGATTGGTATACGCGAAGTTGAAAATTGGTCCATCCGTTCGAAAGTTATGGCGATTTGAAGAATTCGAAAAAGTTCCAAGGGTACCCCCTTTGATGCATTTTTCCTCAAATGAAGAAAACTTTTTTTTCGATTTCGGTTTTTTCGATTGGAGAAATGGATTCTATGAAAAAAAAACAAGCAGATTGGTATACGCGAAGTTGAAAATTGGTCCATCCGTTCGAAAGTTATGGCGATTTGAAGAATTCGAAAAAGTTCCAAGGGTACCCCCTTTGATGCATTTTTTCTCAAATGAAGAAAACTTTTTTTCGATTTCGGTTATTTCGATTGGAGAAATGGATTCTATGAAAAAAAACAAGCAGATTGGTATACGCGAAGTTGAAAATTGGTCCATCCGTTCGAAAGTTATGGCGATTTGAAGAATTCGAAAAAGTTCCAAGGGTACCCCCTTTGATGCATTTTTTCTAAAATGAAGAAAACTTTTTTTTCGATTTCGGTTTTTTCGATTGGAGAAATGGATTCTATGAAGAAAAACAAGCAGATTGGTATACGCGAAGTTGAAAATTGGTCCATCCGTTCGAAAGTTATGGCGATTTGAAGAATTCGAAAAAGTTCCAAGGGTACCCCCTTTGATGCATTTTTCCTCAAATGAAGAAAACTTTTTTTTCGATTTCGGTTTTTTCGATTGGAGAAATGGATTCTATGAAAAAAAAACAAGCAGATTGGTATACGTGAAGTTGAAAATTGGTCCATCCGTTCGAAAGTTATGGCGATTTGAAGAATTCGAAAAAGTTCCAAGGGTACCCCCTTTGATGCATTTTTTCTAAAATGAAGAAAACTTTTTTTTCGATTTCGGTGTTTTCGATTGGAGAAATGGATTCTATGAAGAAAAACAAGCGAAGTTGAAAATTGATGCATTTTTTCTCAAATGAAGAAAACTTTTTTTTCGATTTCGGTCTTTTCGATTGGAAAAATGGATTCTATGAAAAAAAACAAGCAGATTGGTATACGCGAAGTTGAAAATTGGTCCATCCGTTCGAAAGTTATGGCGATTTGAAGAATTCGAAAAAGTTCCAAGGGTACCCCTTTTGATGCATTTTTTCTCAAATGAAAAAAAAAATTGTTACATCAACAAATTAGATCATTGAATATTATAAACGAATTTAAGACGATTTTTGTGCGTTTGTTGTGCTACCTGTACTATTGATGACTGACTTTTGATCCAGAATGTATCAGACCGTTTTTAAATCATTATTCGTATATAGCATCAAGAATGATTAAAAGAGTCAGTCAGGTTTTGATATTTTGAAGAGACGACTAGAGAACAAAGAACTGACTGAAATTATGGTTTCGTAATTAATAGAATCCAGTTCACTTAAGCTGAATAAGCTTTCGTTGGGGTTGTTGGATTATTCTATCGATGTAGGTGTAATATGCTTTGTTTTATGTATCTTTATCTTTGTTATATTGTACCTATTGTGGGACATCTGAACTGGCCATAGAGCTTGATATGTCTTTTATGAGATGTTGTTTTATTATTCACTTGGGTACCGATGTTTCCTGATTTATATTCTTATATGTATTTATCGATAAGTTCGATAGGCTATGTGCCATCATCGATGTGTTCGATGGGCTGTGTGCGGTCATCGATGTGTTCCATGGGATGTTTGCGGTCCATGTGTTCCATGGGTTCTGTTCCGTTATCGATGTGTTCGATGGGATGTGTGTTGTCATCGATTTGTTCCATGGATTGTGTTCCGATATCGATGTGTTCTATCATCGATGTGTTCGATGGGATGTGTGCTGTCATCGATGTGTTCGATGGGATGTTTGCGGTCCATGTGTTCCATGGGTTCTGTTCCGTCATCGATGTGTTCGATGAGCTGTGTGTTGTCATCGATGTGTTTGATGGGTTGTGTTCCGATATCGATGTGTTCTATCATCGATGTGTTCGATGGGAAGTGTGCTGTCATCGATGTGTTTGATGGAAAGTGTGCGGTCATCGATGTGTTCCATGGGTTGTGTCCCGTTATCGATGTGTTCGATGAGCTGAGTGCTGTCATCAATGTGTTCGATGGGATGTGTGCGGTCATCAATGTGTTCCATGGGTTCTGTTCCGATATCGATGTGTTCGATGGGATGTGTGTGGTCATCGATTTGTTCCATGGGTTGTGTTCCGATATCGATGTGTTCTATCATCGATGTGTTCGATGGGATGTGTGCTGTCATCGATGTGTTCGATGGGATGTTTGCGGTCCATGTGTTCCATGGGTTCTATTCCGTCATCGATGTGTTCGATGAGCTGTGTGTTGTCATCGATGTGTTTGATGGAAAGTGTGCGGTCATCGATTTGTTCCATGGGTTATGTTCCGTAATCGATGTGTTCGATGAGCTGAGTGCTGTCATCAATGTGTTCGATGGGATGTGTGCGGTCATCAATGTGTTCCATGGGTTCTGTTCCGATATCGATGTGTTCGATGGGATGTGTGTGGTCATCGATTTGTTCCATGGATTGTGTTCCGATATCGATGTGTTCTATCATCGATGTGTTCGATGGGCTGTGTGCTGTCATCGATGTGTTCGATGGGATGTTTGCGGTCCATGTGTTCCATGGGTTCTGTTCCGTTATCGATGTGTTCGATGGGATGTGTGTGGTCATCGATTTGTTCCATGGGTTGTGTTCCGATATCGATGTGTTCTATCATCGATGTGTTCGATGGGATGTGTGCTGTCATCGATGTGTTCGATGGGATGTTTGCGGTCCATGTGTTCCATGGGTTCTGTTCCGTCATCGATGTGTTCGATGAGCTGTGTGTTGTCATCGATGTGTTTGATGGAAAGTGTGCGGTCATCGATGTGTTTCATGGGTTCTGTTCCGTCATCGATGTGTTTGATGGAAAGTGTGCGGTCATCGATGTGTTCCATGGGTTGTGTTCCGATATCGATGTGTTCTATCATCGATGTGTTCGATGGGATGTGTGCTGTCATCGATGTGTTCGATGGGATGTTTGCGGTCCATGTGTTCCATGGGTTCTGTTCCGTCATCGATGTGTTCGATGAGCTGTGTGTTGTCATCGATGTGTTTGATGGAAAGTGTGCGGTCATCGATGTGTTCCATGGGTTGTGTTCCGTTATCGATGTGTTCGATGAGCTGAGTGCTGTCATCGATGTGTTCGATGGGATGTGTGCGGTCATCAATGTGTTCCATGGGTTCTGTTCCGATATCGATGTGTTCGATGGGATGTGTGTGGTCATCGATTTGTTCCATGGGTTGTGTTCCGATATCGATGTGTTCTATCATCGATGTGTTCGATGGGATGTGTGCTGTCATCGATGTGTTCGATGGGATGTTTGCGGTCCATGTGTTCCATGGGTTCTGTTCCGTCATCGATGTGTTCGATGAGCTGTGTGTTGTCATCGATGTGTTTGATGGAAAGTGTGCGGTCATCGATGTGTTCCATGGGTTGTGTTCCGATATCGATGTGTTCTATCATCGATGTGTTCGATGGGATGTGTGCTGTCATCGATGTGTTCGATGGGATGTTTGCGGTCCATGTGTTCCATGGGTTCTGTTCCGTCATCGATGTGTTCGATGAGCTGTGTGTTGTCATCGATGTGTTTGATGGAAAGTGTGCGGTCATCGATTTGTTCCATGGGTTATGTTCCGTTATCGATGTGTTCGAAGGCTGTGTACCGTCACCGATTTTTTTGAACAATCGTTATAAATGTCTTTTGATATTTCAAATGTAACGGATCAATCATGAGTAATCGAAATGAGGGTAGAAGAAAAAACACAACAAAGAGTAAAATGGCGTTCCATACCTGTGGGACGCGAGTTGCCGTGAAAACATGAAGTGTTTGCCGCAAATCTCGCACTGAAACGGCTTCTCGCCGCTGTGGAAGAACTTGTGCTCGGCCGCGTAGGTGCTGATGGTGAATGCCTTGCCGCACACCTCGCACTTGTACCTGGTGGAGCCCTCGTGCGCCCTGATGTGCATCTCGATGCTGTACTTCTTGGCGTTGCGGTAGTTGCTGCAAATGTGGCAGCTGTACTTGCCGTCCTCGCTGTGCTTGATCGAGTGGAAGGCGAAGTCGACGTGGTTGTAGTAGGAGTCGGAGCAGTTGTCGCAGTGGATGGGCTCTTCGAGCTTTATGGGCGGCGGATGGCTGACCAGCATCCGCCTGGGGGTGGTGCTCTTCCGGCGCGACTGTTTCGATTCGGAGGGGTCGCCGCCCGTTGCGGGTTTCTTCTTCTTGCCGCGTTTCGGTTTCGGCGCTGGCTGGTCGAATCTAAAAACACGAGTGTTAATGCTTTTTTATAGCGGTTTGAGGTCCGAGGCTGAGAAATGTGTTTTCAATCCAGGAGTCTGTGAGTGAGACAAATACAGATTTGAAATCATGATTGATTCTTCGATAAAATCTGGAAAGTATGACTTTACTACCTACCTCGTAACCAAATAGAGAGAGTATAATTCAAGATTTTCATTGGGCAATTAAAACGCTGGATGGTTCCATTAACTTTAATAAATACCTAAAATAGAAAATATCAACGTGCGAATAATTTAAAGCCTTTGGATAAACTTAAACATGTTTTCTGTATCACTACATTGAATCTTATGATCACAATATTGGAGAACTTGAATATTTCGAAGCAATGATGAGGGTTAGTAAGTAGTTATATTCTGATTTTTGAGTGATGAATTCAACTTTACAACAATAACCACATATTAAATATTGATTTATGAGAAAACTTAAATAATCTCGAATCTAGAACTCAATACAGGGTGATTCATGTAGAGCAATTTACAATATGGAAAGTAGAATAATAAAAAAGTTTATGTCAACATCTTTTCAGTTAGTAGTAATTGAACAACAATCAATATTATTATTAAAATTGTCCTTGTTTCTATCACAAACATGAAAAAGTAAATAATTAGATATTTGTTGATTTCACCACGTTTTCGTTAGCTTGCTTTCTCGTCTGCATTTCTATCTTTTCGAGTCGGGAGGGGATTTCAACCAACCAACAAGAATCCTCCTATGAATAATTTTCTTTTTTTTATCGAGGGATTTGGCATCTCTCCGAAAATAAATATTTTTTCAGTTTCAGATCTTTTTATTGGTGAAATAAATCCTATGATAGAAAATAACCAAAATGATATCCCTGAACGAAAAAAAAAAACGAAAAAAGAACTTTATGTTAGGCAATAAAATAAACAATGTGATATTCCTGAAGTGAAAAATCGGTCCATCAAATTTCAATTTTATAATCCAAATGCAGGTTCCAATATTTGAAAAAATCATGGTCTCCCTAAATCCTTACAGTTTCATCGTGCCTAGATATCACTATTTTAACAAATGAGAGCAACTCGCAAATGTTTTAGATGTCAAATAACAAAAACTGAGAACTGTACCTACAAGCAATGGATCACAATATGCCTAATGTGAAAAAAGCGCACTCTACGGTGGATAAGGGAACCCCACGGGTAAGTAGCCCTGCAGATGCACGCACGCCCCCACCTGGCCACAAACCCCGCACGCCACGCCCTCCACCGAGCACACCCTCGGAAACGCCCCGTGGGCGTGCGGACACGCCCCCAAAGCCCCACACACCCCACAGCACGACGGCTCCTCCCTGGAGGGCGTCATCATACCCATTTTCACCAAGTGCTCGCACGGCGACAGCGAACCGCACACGGGGCATGAGCTTGGCCCCGCCCCCAAAAGCCGGCAGGGGGCGGAGTCATCGCGGAGGTGTGTCTTCTCGTGCGTCTTGAGGGGCGTGCGTTGGGTGAAGCCCCGCCCGCAGTACTTGCACACGTAGGGCTTCTCGCCAGTGTGCACTCTGACGTGCTCGACCAGCTGGTCCTTCTTGGAGAAGCTCTTGGGGCACATGTGGCACGCGTGCGGCTTGTAGCCGGTGTGCGTCCTCAGGTGGAACTTGAGCTTCTCCTTGCTCGAGAGCCGCTTGCCGCAGATGTCGCACAGCACCGAGCCGTCGATCTTTTTGTGCTTGCTGAGCTTGTGCCTGCTCAAGCTGGACGCGGTGGCGTAGTGCTTGCTGCACACGTTGCAGTCGTACTTGACCAGCGGGCTGCCGGTCAGTATCTCGTAGTGGGTGGTCTTTCTGTGTCTGGAGAGGAACCACGAGTACATGAAGTGCTTGCCGCATATCTCGCACTGGAAGGGCTTCTCGCCCGTGTGGAAGTACTTGTGTTCGATGGCGTGCGTGCTGATGGTGAAGCCTTGGTTGCAGATCTCGCACTTGTACTTGGTGGTGCCTTCGTGAGCCCTAACGTGCATCTCTATCTGGTACTTGGAGGCGTTGCGGAAGTTGATGCACAGGTGGCAGCTGTATTTGCCTTCCTTGTCGTGGGTTTTAGAGTGGAGGGCAAAGTCCACATTGTTCGTGAAGCTCAGCTCGCATTCGTCGCACTGTATCGGATGTTCTAGTTTGAGGGGTGGCGGGTGCTCCTCAGAGGTCCGTTTGTATTTGGGCCTGGAGCGTTTCGACTTGGACTTCAGCTTGCGTGTTTTGAATCTAAAAATCGAGAAGGGTCAGTAAGAGTCTCAATGAGCTTGGTTTCACATACATAGTCGTAGGATACTCACTGTCAGCCATACTGTGGTTTCTTGGTGTCGAATATAAATGAATGGAACTTTATTCAACATGTTTATTAAATCAAAAAAAGTGTTCGAAAACATAACTATTTCCCCACCAACTAGCTCGAAATACTATCTATATATAGGTAACCCTGTAACTGGAGCCGATTAGATCAAGTGCAGCTTGCAATGCTTCCTGTGGTTATCCAAAGCACTCTTGGATATAAACCCCTTGGTGCACAATATGCACACATAAGGAACTTCCCCGGTGTGGGACCTGATGTGGATCTTGAGAGGGGACCTCTGGGTGAACCCCCGACCGCAGTACTTGCACACATAAGGTTTTTCCCCGGTGTGGATCCTCACGTGCTCCTTCTTCTGTTCCTTCGTGGAGAAGCTCTTGCTGCACACCTCACAGCCGTGCGGTCTGTACCCTGTGTGCACCCTCCTGTGGAACTTGAGCTTCTCGTTGCTGGAGATCTTCTTGCCGCAGATGTCGCACAACACCGACGTGTCTATGCCCTCGGTGTTGTGGTTCCTCAGGTTGTGCCTCTTGAGGCCGCTGGAGGAGGTGTAGTGCTTGTTGCACAAGGTGCAGTCGTACTTGATCAAGGGGGTGCCGGTAATGATCTCCCAGTGCTGGGTGCGCCTGTGGGAGGCCAGAAAGCGGGAGAACATGAAGTGTTTGCCGCAGATCTCGCACTGGAAGGGTTTCTCCCCCGTGTGGAAATACTTGTGCTCGATGGCGTGCGTAGAGACCGTGAAGGCCTTGTTGCAGACTTCGCACTTGTAGCTGGTGGTACCCTCGTGGGCCCTCACATGCATCTCTATGTGGTACTTGGAGGCGTTTCGGAAGTGGCAGATGTGGCAGGAGTACTTGCCGTCATCGCTGTGGCTCATAGAGTGCAGGCAGAAGGCAACATTGTTCTTGTAGGTCTCGCTGCAGACGTCGCATTGGATCGGCTCGTCCAACTCTACGGGAGGTGGGTGCACCACATCGGGTTTTTTGCGCTTGGAGGTCTTCGACTTGGATCTCTTCGGCTTGCGGGCTTTGACCTCGTAATCCGAGTCCTTCTCTTCTTTGATCAGTACCATCGACCTAAAACAGGCGCACGTTAGAACATATTCGGTTATTAAATCCACCGATCGGAACTACTTCTAAACAATGCGAGGAAAGGATCATTGTCAATGACGAATGAGTAGGTACTTTAATGATAGTGATTCGATATTGTTCAACGAGGTTGAATGCACTATCCGCTGCACTTCTTGACAGTCCAATTACCGCACCCGTCATACTTGGAAGGTTTTTCACCCGGATGGAGTCGCTCAGCAGTATCCTTGGAACCCTTTGGGTGGAGCAAAACCTACAGGCGAGCGGTCTATCCGCTGTGAAGTGATGCCTCAGGCTGACTGAATTCAAGTATTTTTTGCTTTGAGCGTTTTTCTTTATAAATTGTTGCATTTCCTGTGGTCACCCGAGTGCTTGAAACTCCTGCCTTATATTTCGCACTGGTACTCTAAGTGGTTTATTTTGGTGGAGACTTCATCACTACTTTGTATGGGGGGAATTATAATGGTTATATCACTAGTACCTAAATGGTCTGGGTCTTTTCTCCTCTATAATCGGAAAGTTAATGTTTAACACAGTCAACTGACATTCGAACAGCACATCTACAAACTGTACTGGAATTATAGGAGGCGGGAGGAGGGGTTACAATGGTAACTTATCCATCTAGTTATCTGGAAATTCACAAACGTTCGAGCAAAGGAGGAATCATCTAGGAATAAGGCTCTTGGGGACCATCTCAGAATAAAAAACGACAGTGTTTTTATGTACGTATAATTCTTCAAATACAATTTTCACGTAAATGGTGGTTTGTAAAGAAATTCAAGAATTTAAAATCAATTCCCGTGCTCGCTTACTGTGATCATTCATTGTCATTCTGTACGAATGTACATAAAACAAGTGAATTTTAAGGGCGCGATACACAGAAAATTTTACTCCACAAAATTGACATCCGAACGTTTTGATACCGGCATGGAGATTCTTGTGTTCAAAATTTTCTAACCAAGTGCGAATGAACCTATTTGGGCACTGCCCGCAACTATATTCAGAGTCCATCTTCAGATGGAGTATCATATGCCACTCGATTCTATCATTGCTTATTTTTCCGACACTCGGACAAACGAAGCACGAGAAAATGCCATCGGCAGAGTGCTCGACTGTATGCACCGCATATTGAATATCATCTCTGAACCTGGTCTGACAAATACGGCACTGCCTGAACATGTATACTAATGCTTCTTTTTCGGAGTCGATGTCGTAGTCTTCGATTTTCACTCCCACTAAGTCGGGCAATAATCTGAAATGAACGTACGTACTTATTCTGAAAAAAATCAAACTTATGATATTATGGATGTGATACTGCCTCTGCCATAAATATTTCAGTGGCGAGATGATAATAAAAAACTATTAACAACTTTTTATTCAGGAAATTATACATAGAATATCGATGGTGCTTCGAATATGAGTTAGCATTTCTTCAGGTGAGCATCTTTCGCCTTCTTAGAAATGAAACATTTCCCGCAGTCCTCGCACTTGTAAGGTTTTTCACCCGTGTGGTATCGTTCGTGTATCTTCCTCGATGAATAATGAGTGAGACTCTTCTCGTAGTACCTGCAAGAGATTGCTTTCACTCCATTTCACTCCATGGTAGAGGTTTTTGTGTAGCTTGAACGATATGGAGTCGGGGAATTTTTTTCATAGATACTGCACTCGTACTTGAACTTGACGGTGGCTGTTGCTCCCCCATGACATTTGGAATTTCGGAGCACCAGGTTGTGTTTCTTCACGTACGTCTTATGCAGCTGTTAGCTAGTATCGTGGGTCTTCATATGTTTCTGTAGGGCAGAAGCACACTTCAACATGGTGCCACAAAATTTACATTGGTAGAGCTTTCTATCCTTGTTGGTGGCCTCGTGTTCGTACAATTCCAGGCTGCTGTTCAAACACTTTCCACTTTCTCCCAACGCAGTTGCTTTCCCAACAACGCTCTCTTCTTCAACGCATGTTTCTTCTCTCGTAGCCTCGACAGCTTGAATTCTTCGGCTATCCTCCGTTCTTCTTCAATTACTTTGTCTTGATGTTGTTTCTCCATGTGTGCCTTCAAGCTGCCAGACAAGGAGAAGGCAGCTTCGCACTACGAGTAGCCGAAGGGTTTGTCCCCAGTGTGGAGATTTTTGTGCTCGGAAAAATGTAGCGACAGATCGCTGAAGGTGCATCCTTATGTGATCATCCACTCTATCTTCGGTCATCCCGCTTGATCAGCATGGGTGACTCAACATGAAACCTGAAATGAAAGGTGTTACGGTGAAATGATCGTTCGATTAAAATGAGTGTTCGTTTATTTTTGCAATGATTGGAACAAGAAACAGTGTTGCTTCATCATCGTCAAGTTTATTAATCAGATAAATCGAGCTACATCTTCACTCTGAATCTTTTACGGCTCCTATTCGACCCCACACCGCCGACCGTCCTGTGACTCATCATGTGCTTCACCAGCAACGCCTCAGCCTCGAAAGCCTGGTTGCACAGCTCACAAGAAAACAACCTTTTGCCGAAGTGGATCCTTTCGTGCAGCTGCAGAGCCCTCGCGTTCTGCAGGCTCTTACCGCAGATGCCGCACTCGGCCCGCTCCGAGGCGTTCTCCTTGTGAATCTGGTCGCAGGCCGGGCACTTGGTGCCCCTCGCCTGGATGTTGTGCACGTTCCTCATGTGGCTGTAGAGGCACCTAGCGAACAAGAACTGGGTGCCGCAGCCAGCGCACTCAACGGAGGAGTCCTCGTGGAACCTCTCGTGGTCCTCCGCGTCCTGGCGCTGGCAGAACCCCTCGCTGCACACCGAGCACTTGTACGTCTGCGCGTACTCGTGCCTCTTGAGGTGGTTCTCCATGCCGGCGGCGTCCATCTTGGCCGACGACTTGCACAGGAAGCACCGGAACTTGCTGTCGACGGAGTGGAATTTGATGAGGTGATGACCGTAGGGGATGTTGGCGGGGAAGGTTTTGTTGCAGTACTGGCAGAGCACCGGATCCAGCGGCCTGCTGGAGTAGGGCAGGTGGTCTTTGACCGCCTTCTTCTTCTTGATGTCCTCCTCCCGACGCGCTTTCGTCTCCCTGCGGTAGCTGTCGATGACGTCACCGTGCTGGGTTTTCTCGTGGGCGGCCAGGGTGCAGCGGAAAAGGAAGGTGGCTGAGCATAAGCCGCACGCTAGCGGTTTCTTGGTGCCAAAGTGGATCTTCTCGTGCTTGGTGGCTATCGAATCGCAGTAGATGTTGGCGCCGCACTTGCTGCACGTGTACTTGGGGTTGTTCTCGTGCATCCGCACGTGCGCCTCGATCTGTTCCTCGGTCAATTTGGCGAGTACGGGGCAGGATGGGCACTCGAATACGCCGTTTGAGTGCTTCAGGCTGTGCAGGGCGTAGGTTATAGTGTCGGCGTAGTATATCTGGCAGATGTTGCAGAAGGGCGGAAGGCAATCGATTTTGCTTTTCGGCTTGGCTTTCTTCGAAATCATGTCGGATATGACCTGCTCCGTTTCCAGTGGGTCCGACAGGGCTGGGAATATTTCTATAACGTACTCTTCGGAGTCAGAGTTGTCTTCTATCAGATTCGGAAACCTAAAAAGAATGGAAGTGTTAGGGACGAATTGTCGGAAAGCGTGGAGGGGTTAGGGTCTGAAGACCGCAGTGATTTACTTTTTTCTATTAATTCATTAGAACCTGGCGTGTTTGCTCTCATAGGTCATTTTTTTTTCAAAATGTAACTTAGGAAGGTATAATTGTATACAGGTGATGTACACTATGGAGAAATTACTCACCAGGGGAAGAAAGAAGGGTGACATCTCTCACAGACAAGGCAAATATTTCTTTTTCGAATTCACAGGTGACAAACAGATAAAAATCTCTAAACACAAAAATATATTTATTAAAAAAACACCAATACTACAAAAATAACCATCAACAAAAATTAAACATCTAAACAAATAAATATCTGATAAGTTAACGAAGATGATGAAATAAAAGTTAAGGGTTATATATGAGAGTCATTAGAATTGATGCAGAATTACCTGAGAATAATAACCGTTTTTATAACCGTCATCAACACCACCTACAAGAAGATGAGATTTGAAGGAGGGCACATCCAAAAAAATAAATGCATTCGGTTGAGATTCGAACCCAGGACCTTATATTCCAGATGGATGCTTTATCAGTAGTGAAGTCTTGTGTTTATATTTTGCCAATCAGTGAGTAATTTTTCAAGTGAAATCACCGATTCATGAAATGAGTTCTAGTTATTTTTGGCAAGGTATCTCAACGAAAATAAATAAACACCAATTTTAATTATTTGAAAAAAAAAATTGAGACCTCGATATTTTCTTCCGAGGTCATCTCTGAATATCGAGTGTGGGAACGCTTAGGTAATGAGGCAGTAAGACCAACAAGACATGTTTCATACTATTATTATTCTCATGATACAGTCACTTGTTATAATCCAAGATGATAATGTTGCTACTCAACTAATAAATAAGTCGATTACACGAAACGTGCCTTGATTGATGGTAGATTCCGTACAATTTCATACACACAAGTTAAAAAAATTAAAACTAATTCAGATAAACTTTCGGGTCATTAGGAGTCATCCGCCAGCGGAGCCCCAGAACAAGTCTTCATGTGGTTATCCATGACCCCCTTGGAAATGAACCCCCTTTGGCATATCTTGCAAGTATACGGCCTCTCGCCAGTGTGAGTCCTCTCATGGATCCGCAAAGGTGACCTCTGCGTGAAGGATTTACCGCAGTACTGGCACTTGTAGGGCTTCTCACCCGTGTGCACCCTCTCATGCTCTTTGAGCTGCTCTTTGCGGGGAAAACTCTTGTTGCAAATGTCGCACGTGTGCGGCCTGTAGCCCGTGTGGGTGCGCCGGTGAAACTTCAACTTCTCCTTGTTGGAGAGTATCTTGCCGCAGACGTCGCACAGCACCGACGGATCCACGCCCGAGGAGTTGTGCTTGCTGAGGTTGTGCCTCTTCAGCCCCGTGGAGGAAGTGTAGTGCTTGTTGCAGATGGTGCAGTCGTACTTCACCAGCGGACTGCCCGTCACCAGCTCCCAGTGCTGCGTGCGCCTGTGCGAGGTGAGGAACCACGAGAACATGAAGTGCTTGCCGCAGATGTCGCACTGGAAGGGCTTCTCGCCCGTGTGGAAGTACTTGTGCTCGATGGCGTGCGTTGAGACCGTGAAGGCCTTGCCGCATATCTCGCACTTGAAGTTCGTGGTACCCTCGTGGGCCCGCACGTGCATTTCCAGGTGGTAGTTCGAGGAGTTTCTGTAGTCGCACAGGTGGCACGAGTATTTGTTGTCCTCGTTATGGACTTGGGAGTGCAGCGCGAAAGCCACGTTGTTCTTGTACGTCATGTTGCAGAGGTCGCAGTGGATGGGCTCGTCTAGGTCCACTTTGGGGAAGGTGCCGCGGTCCACCTTCCGCTTCTCGGCCTTCTTCTTCAGGCACTCCAAGATGTTGGTCGGTCCGGGGGAAGCAGTTTCTGCGGGTAACTCGATGGGATCGCGCGGGAACTGATTCTCGGGGTGGCCGTTGAAGGGGTTGAAGGGCGGGAAGTTGGCGAGATTCGAATCGGGGGATTCCTGTTTTATCGGGGTTATCGTCATCCCTGGGCCGTACAAGAGTCTGCTCAGGATGGCGGGATCGAAAAACCTAAAACAAAACCGTCATGAGTATTTCCAGGGGTCGGGCGACAAGGACGGAAACTATTTACTTCCTACTTACATAGCTACGATATCAATAATTCTACTTTATACTAGGTTTGTAACCTCGGGTACGGCATTGCGGATTATAATAGGAAAGGAGTGGCGAATGGAACACTCCTGCTAAAGTGTTGACCATTAGTAGTATACCTAGGCCGGTACCAGACCAAGGTGACCGCCATAGTGGCGGGAAATTCGAATTGTGCTGACGTCATCTTTCACATTTCAACTTTCTGATCCTCTACAACATTCCAGGAAATAACTAGGGGAATCGGAAGTTCTCCAGCAGATTGGTCAATGTATAGCTTCTAGTACAGATTCCATGAATCATAGGGCAGATGAAGAATAAGACTTTATTAAATTCAAATTCCCGGAATATAATGACAACAACTAATCAACAACAAAATATATATTCTACAACGAATGTAATATAAATAAATAACCCATGCAGGTCCGCTATAACGTATGAGATGTGTCCGCTCAAACCAAAACAACCCCCGAGCAGCTCTTCATGTGAGAGTCCAACACGCTCTTGCAAATACACCCTTTACCACACAAACGGCAAATATACGGCCTCTCCCCCGTATGGATCCTCCTGTGGATCTTCAGAGGCGCCCTCTGCGCGAACGCCTTGTCGCAATACTGGCAGGCGAACGGCTTCTCGCCGGTGTGAATCCTCTCGTGCTCGACCAGCAGCCCCTTCTTGCGGAAGCTCTTGCCGCACGTGGTGCACGTGTAGGGCTTCTCGCCCGTGTGCGTTCTCTTGTGGAACTTGAGGGTCTCGCTGTTGGCCAGCGTTTTGCCGCACACGTCGCACAACGGGCTCTCTTTCGGCCGCTTGCTGTGCTTGCGAAACATGTGCTTGGTGAGACCGGACTTGGTGCCGAACGACATCTGACAGGTGTCGCAGAAGAGCGCCGAGGTCGAGGCCGTGCCGTCGGCGTGGAAGAGCCTGGTGTGCGTGAAGAGCAGCCAGGAGAACATGAAGTGCTTCTCGCAGACGGCGCACCGATACGGCATCTCTCCCGAGTGGATGTTTTTGTGTTCGATGGCTTGGATGCACTCGGGGAAGTCTGCGCTGCAGAGGCTGCAACGAAAGTCTTCGCCGACGTTGCCATGCGCTCGCATGTGCTTGGTGATTCGCTTCAAGGTCGAGCTCTTGTGCTTGCAGTAGTGGCAGTGGTACTTTTTGTCGGAGGAGTGCGATATCGAGTGGATTGCGAAACGAACGCTAGAGTCGATCTTCTCGTCGCACAGTTCGCAGGCAAACTTCAAGTAGTTCTCGTCAAATTCTGGGAGCTCCTGCTTCGGTATGGTGATCTCGGTGTCCAAGAAAATTGGCTTTTCAGTATCACCTTCGGGTTTTTTGATTTTCTTGCGTCGTTTCACCTCGGGGGTAATGTTCTTTTTTGGCTTAGATTTTCGTCTGGATTGTTTCTCCCTAAAAACAAAATCATAAATGGAAATATACACGTATTATGATTCAAAGTAACGAAAGTTTTTTAAAATATACCCATATATAACAGTTTTTAATTTTGTTGACGATATAAAAATTAATGAGATTAAATCGATCATTTCGAATTTCACTAAACATAAAACAAATTTCGATGCAATTTCGACCAGTTTCGCATTGAAAGAATATAATAAACTTTAATAAATATAACAAGATTAACAAGATGAAATAATCAACAAAGAAAATTCAAATTAACGTATTACAGACAAAATGCGTTCCCTTCATAAATCACAATTGCTTCATCAGAACTCCTCAGAATCCAAATATCCAGAAGCCTCGATTAATTCGCCGTATTCTAAGCCGAACTATGTCTGCTCTTCTGGTGCATAGACAAAGCCCCCTTGCTCACGAACCCAGCATCACAAACCGGACACCTATACGGCCTTTCTCCGCTATGATACCTCATGTGGATCGTCAGCGGTGTCTTCTGGGTGAAGCACTTGCCGCACTCCTTACACTGGTACGGCCTATCGCCCGTATGGGTGCGCATGTGCAGCTTCAAGGTCGTTCGCAAAGCGAAGCTCTTGCCGCACTCCTTGCACCCGATCGGCTTAAGGCCTTGATGGATCAGCAGGTGGTCTCGGAGGCTCCTCTTCGAGTTGACCTCTTTGCCGCAGAGATCGCAGACGAACCTCTGGCCCCCGTTATCGTGCATCCGCTGGTTGTGGTGCTTCAAGTAGCGCTCTTGGAGGAAGGTTTTGTCGCAGAGGTCACACCTGATGCTGGGATCGGTGCCGTAGTTTTCGGCGTGCCTGGCCATGTGGCTCTGCAGGGTGGCCTTGTCGTAGCAGCTGCGGCCGCAGATGCTGCAGATGTGGCTGATGTTGCCGTGCTTGGAACCGATGTGGTTCTGGTACTCCTGGTTGGTGACGAATCCCTGGCCGCACACCTCGCACTTGGCGATGAATTCTTTGAGGTGCCGCTTCCTGTGGATGGTCCAGGAGCCTTTGGACCTCAGTTTCTTCGAGCAGAAGTCGCACTCGAATGAAACGCCCGCGTTGTGCACGCGCATGTGGTTGACGAGTTCGTGTTTCCTTTTGAAGCGCTTGTGGCAGGTTTCGCAAGCGTGTGGTCTCGCTTCGCTGTGGCTGGTCATGTGTTTTTTGAGGCTGATGGGGTTATCGAAAAACTTGTTGCAAAGATCGCAATATTTGATGGTGGTGAATTTTTCGTCTTCGATGAGTTCCATTTTGGCCATGATCATTGTTGGATCTTGTCCAGTGTAAGTGTGGTACCTAAAATTCAATTACATTCATGAAACAATCTCACTTTAAGGACCAACATTAAATATATGAAAAGAGATAAACAGTTATACAATTATAAAAACACCATCTCAGCTAACCTTCTTGATAGTTTTCATTGAAAACTCGGAATTGAAGCTTTTTAACAAAAAAATGTTCACTTCCGAAGAACACCCGGATGATCCTTAATATTTCCTTCGGATACGTTTTGCACAACCTTCAAACACTGTCAAAGACAATGAATCAATCTAATGAACGATGTCATAACGAGATACAAAAACATTTTGAAAGTTGACTAGAACAGTACTACTTGGCAGCACCATGTTTACTCTTCTGATGCATATACAAAGCAGATTTAGTGACAAACCCCACGTAACAGATTCTGCAAGGGTGGGGCCTTTCCCCAGAATGGTATCTCATATGTACGGTGAGAGCAGACCTTTGCGAGAACGTTTTCCCACACTCGCCGCACCTGTACGGCTTGTCACCGGTATGCGTGCGCATGTGCAGCTTCAGGCTGCTCTGGATAGCGAAGCACCTCCCGCATTCTTTGCATTGCAGCGGCTTCAGGCCTTGGTGGATCAACAAGTGGTCTCTGAGGCTGCGCCTAGAGCTGACTTTTTTACCGCAGTGATCACAAATGAAACGCGAGCCCTCATCAGAGTGCACCCTTTGTTGGTGGGCTTTCAGGTATTTCGCTTTAGAGAAGGTTTTGTCGCAAATGGTACACTCGAATTTAGGGTTGGTAGCGTGGTTTTGCGAGTGTTTCTCCTTGTGGTTTCGGAGAGACGCTTTGTCGCAGCACTTTCGTCCGCAGACAGAGCATGTGAAGGTACTGGCGCCGTGTTGGGAACCTGCATGGTTCTCGTATTCTTGGTTAGTCACGAAACCCTTGCCGCAGACGTCACACCTGGACACGAATTCGTTCAGGTGTCTTCGTCTGTGTATGAGCCAGGAACCTTTGGACCTTAGTCTTTTTGAACAGAAATCGCAGCCAAAGTACATGGCCACATCGTGAACTTTAAGGTGTTGTTTGACTTCTTGTTTTCGCTTGAACTTGAGATGGCAATGCTCACAAGCGAAAGGCCGATCGGTCATGTGCGAAGTTGAGTGTCTCTTCAAGCTTTTGATGTTTTTGTGAGTTTTGCCACATACTTGGCAGCGGAAATTGAGTTGCGCCCCCATGGAACACCTAAAACGTATCTACATCAAACATAGTTTATTATTAGAGATTATTTTGGGCTCGTCTGGAATATTTTACAACAAGAAGCTTGCGGTATAGTTCTAGGAATAGATGAGAAAAAAATCACAGAGAAATCTTCGTAAGTGTATATACTTGAGATAAAATAATTGAGAATCACACATCACAAATGAAAAAACCGTGGATACATGAGGCTATCGTACGAATTTTCCACGTCAATCAATAAACTCCTTTCATAATTCATTGGGTCTATAAACGTTCAAAAAATTGAGAGACATTCACATGGTGAATGAACTATTCGACAAAATATCAGAGGTAGTTTCAAATAATAAAAGATTCGTTCAACACAGTAACGAAAGCGCTGCGAAATCACGAGGTAACTCAAACGGATTCGTGGAACCTCTTCATGTGATTCGTCAACAGAATTTTGGTCACGAATCCCATGGAACAGATATCGCACTTGTACGGTCTCTCCCCGGTATGGTACAGCATATGGGTGTTCAAAGGCCCCTTCTGGGTGAACCTCTTCCCACAAATCTTGCACGCGTACGGCCTCTCACCGGTGTGAGTGCGCATGTGCAGCTTCAGCGTGGTCTTGATGGTGAACCTTTTGCCGCACTCCTTGCACTCCACGGGTTTATCTCCCTTGTGGATCAGCGTGTGGTCTCTCAGCGAGTTTTTCGAGTGCAAGGTCTTGCCACAGAGGTCGCACACGTATCTCTGGCCGCCGTCTTTATGCATCCTCATGTAATGGTGCTTCAGGTATCGCTCCTGGTTGAACAGCTTGCCGCAGTGTTCGCACTTGAAACTCGGGTTTTTGCCGTAGTCGTCAGCGTGTCGCGCCATATGGCCCTCGAGCGAGGTCTTGTCGTAGCAGCTCCTGCCACAGATGCTGCAAATGTGGCTGCTCGAACCGTGCTTGGCCGTCATGTGCGTCCTGTACTCGTGGTTGGTGACAAATCCCCTGTTGCACACGTCGCACTTCACAATGTAGGTCTTCAGGTGCCTGTTCCTGTGCGTCTGCCAGGAGTTCTTGGACTTGAGCTTCTTCTGGCAGAAATCGCACTCGTAGGAAACCGACCCGTCGTGGACTCTTTTGTGGTTTTTCACCTCGTGGCGTCGCTTGAAAGCCCTGTGGCAGATGTCGCAGGAGTAGGGCCTCTTCTCGCTGTGCGTCGTGAGGTGCTTCCTGAGGTGTCTGCGGTTCTTAAAGAACTTGCTGCAGACGTCGCAGCGCATCAGTTTGGTGAAGCCCTCGCCCTCGATGATTTCCACTTTGCCTTCGATGCAGGACCTGAAACTACGGTTTGTTAGTCCGGGTGCTGAAGGACTGTGAGTACCTACCGGAAGGATTGGGTGAGGTTGATTCCGAAGAGAAAAATGGCCATCTTCCGATTCGACATGGTTCATTCGTATTTATTGTACAATATATTTACAATCTTAAGCTCTGGAAGTACGATACACTGTGTATAATATAATTAAAAGTCGCACATTTGTAGTAAAGCAGAGCAACCTTGGCGCAGTCTCAATATTATTCTCAATTCTGAGACGTTAAGCTTTATTACTCTAAATTACTCATTCATAAACCAGATAATTTCAATTAATGTGCAAATAAATAATTGGACACATGACGTAGGTATTTGTTTAGCATTATGATCCAAACATATGGATTTTTTAAATTTTTTCAGGAAATAGGATGATTCAAATAAATCCATACAAATTATATAAAATCGAGACATACACGACAATTTAGAATAATGATTCAGATATAACAATCAGCTTTTTCCTAATCGGTTATCTAAAATGCAATGCCATTCAAGAGAGAATGAGTCGATAGACTGTCAGTCGAGAGGTTGCAGTAGGTAGGATACGTACAGACAGGAGTTCAAGAAAGATATTTGAAGGATGAATAAAGGTCAATGACATTTTGAACCAGAACCCCTGTAGCATATCTACTGACTGATGCATAATTCCGAATTTTGAGATCTGCTCCCCCTATATCGCCCCATGGTACTTCTTCACGTGGGTCATGAGCAAATTCTTGGTGACAAACCCCATGGGACAAATCTCACACTTGTGGGGCCTCTCCCCGGTATGGTACAACATGTGGATGTTCAGCGGCCCCCTTTGAGTGAAACACCTGCCACACTGCTTGCAGCTGTACGGTCTCTCGCCCGTATGGGTGCGCATGTGCAGCTTCAAGGTGGTTCGCAGCGCGAAGCTTTTGCCGCAGTCCTTGCACACCAGCGGCTTCAGGCCCTGGTGCACCAGCATGTGGTCCTTGAGGCTGCCCTTGGAGTGCAAATTCTTGCCGCACAGGTCGCACATGAACCTCTGCCCGCCGTCCTTGTGAATCCTGATGATGTGTTGCTTGAGGTACTTGTCCTGTAGGAAGGTTTTATCGCACATGGGGCACTTGATGTCGCGGTTGGACTCGTAGTTGTCCGCGTGCCTCGCCATGTGGCCTTGGAGAGCAGCCTTGTCGTAGCAGGCTCTGCCGCACACGTTGCACACGTGATTGCTGGTGCCGTGCTTCGAGCCGATGTGGTTGTTGTACTCTTGGTTGGTCACGAACCCCTGGCCGCACACCTCGCACTTGGCGACGTACTCTTTGAGGTGTCGCTTTCTGTGGATGACGTACGAGCTTTTGGACTTGAGGAGTTTCGAGCAGATGTCACACTGCAACGAGTTGTATTGGCCGTGGACCCTCATGTGGACTGTGACGTCGTATTTGCGCTTGAACGTTTTGGAGCAGAGTTTGCAGGGGAAAGGCCTCTCGGTGCTGTGGGCTAGCATGTGCTTCTTCAGGCGGCGACTGTTTTTGAAGTTTTTTTGGCACAGGTCGCAGGTTAGCGGTGGCCCGGACTTTCTCTTATAATTGGAAGTTTTTGCTTTCTTTTTCCTAAAAAACAAAACTGGAGTCAGACTACGACAAAGATTTTCGATCATCCGATTTACCAATGATCTTGTCTTCTTCTGGCAGCTATCTTTCTATGATGAGTTCAATATTGGGGTGACCTGTAAAATAGACTGAACAAATCGAATCGGTATCGAGTCAGTCTTTCGATTGAAAGCTCCAAAGAGCTCGAAGATAGACAACGAGAACGAACCCCATATGGCAAATTCTTCTTAGAAAAAGCTTCGACGATACAATTTCTACACATATATTTAGAAGAGACGAACCAACTTTAATACAAGTTATGGACAAACATTATAGTAAAATGAATAGAATGGAAGAATGTTCAGAGGGCGTTATCGGGCTTCGTTTTGATAATTCCTCCTTCGAAAAGTCTATGCTTCTGTTTCAGGTGCGACCTCAGCATACTCTTCGAAATGAAACTGCGTTCGCAAATGGTGCAAACCTCAGGTTTCTCCCCTGTATGCAACCTCATGTGCACCTTCAAACTGTGGCTCTGCGTGAAATCTCTCGTACACACCGTGCATTTGTATGGCCTTATGCCAGTGTGCCTTCTGCTGTGCAGAATCAAGGTCGTCCTATTAGCGAAGCCTTGACTGCAAATCTCGCATTTGTGCGGCTTGAGACCTTCGTGGACAGCCACCATGTGCTCCTGTAGGCTGTTCTTCGACGAGAGTTTCTTGCCGCAATGCTCGCAGATGAACCTGTGATTGTAGTCCTCGGAGTGCTTCTTGTACATGTGCACCCCCAGGTACTTTTCATCGATGAATTTGGTGTCGCACAGGGTGCACTTGATGTTCTTCTTCTTGCCATAGTTGGCGTCATGCTTCATCCTGTGATTCTCTAGGCTGGTTCTGTCGTAACACTGCCTTCCGCAAATTTCACACACGAAAGATGACTTTCCTTCGTGCTTCGAGTTGGTGTGCAAGGTCAGACTGGTTTTGGTGTAGAAACCCTTTTTGCAATACTCGCAGAAGATGGTGTACAACTTCTGGTGGCGTTTGTGGTGTATGATCAGCGAGGTCTTGCTGGTCAACTTTTTCCCGCAAACTTCGCAGGTGAAAGTGATTCTGTTGGTGTCGTGGACTTTGAGGTGGGTTTTCAGCTCTTGTTTCCTCTTGCAACGTTTTTCGCACTGGGGACACTTGTAGGGGAACTTATCGTCGTGGGTCAGCAGATGGCTCCTCAAGTGGTGGTAGTTCTTGAAGGACTTGAAACACTCCTGGCACTGATTTTTGCTCGGTTTCAGTATGGTGAGTATGTTTGGCCTGGAAATGAGATCAAGTTGAAGAAAATGTTGAATGAACCAAAGAGGTTTCCTACCTGGGATACATAACGTAATATTCATTGCGACTTATCATAAAGGATACATACAGATATAAAGATCTTTCATGAGGAACTCTGCTCTGCTCTAGCTCTCATTCGACTATATATAAGATTTGACATCCAAATTTGGGTTGGAAAGGAATTAGAATAATCAAACAACGTTCAGTGTTTTTCATTTAATCTCTGACAGATTCGTAATATACTCGATATCGACTCCACCAATATCGTGTGTCTTATAATGACTCATCAGATGGCTCTTGGTGGCAAACTGTTTTCCACACTCACACTTGTACGGCCTGTGACCAGTATGGAACCTCACATGGACTGTCAGCGAGGTTTTTTGTGTGAAACGTTTGCCACAAATAGTGCACTCGAAGGGCTTCTCACCAGTATGGGTTCTTTGGTGCAGGGTCAGGTACTCTTTGGATGCGAAGTTCTTATTGCAGACCTCGCAATTGAAGTCTTTGACTCCCGTGTGCATTTTGAGGTGAGTCTCCAGACCGTTCTTGCTACTCACCGACTTGCCGCAGATGCTGCACACGAATCTCTTGATGTTGGAGTGGATCTTTTCGTGACTTCGTAGGTTTCTCGGATTCAGGTAGCTTTTGCCGCAGATATCACAGATGTGAGGCCTTTCGGTGCCATAGTTGGGGTCGTGGGTCTGCTTGTGCTTCTTCAACGCGGAATGGGTGCTCAACTTGGCCCCGCAGTGATCACAGATCAACTTTATCTTGTCGTGCACAACGTTCTTGTGCGCCTTGAAGTCCGCCGCGGATATGAAACCCGTTTGACAGCTGTCGCAGTAGGCGACGTACTCTCCCAAGTGCTTTTTGCGATGCACGTTCAGGTGCGATTTGTGCACGAACATTTGCGAGCATATTTCGCACTGGTAAGTGGGTTTGTTGTGGCTCCTGGCATGAGCGGTCACTTCGTACCGGTGCCTGAAGAGTTTACCGCAAACTTCGCACGGAAACTCTCGGCTTTTGGTGTGAATCAGCATGTGCTTCTTCAGGAGCTTCTTCGTCGAGGAGGTGCTATCGCACAAATCGCACTTGAAAGTTCTTCTGGCTGCACATTGGCTGGGGTCTTCTGTGAAGGCGGGGTCGGGTTCTAATAACGGAAGCCCCGGAGCCTCACAACTCTTGTTGATCAGCTGTTCTATTTCCTCTGTGGGCACGAACTCTGATTCCTCGTTCATCAGCCTCTGGAACTGCTCGTTGGTCGAGATATTCTGCAATATGGCTGTGCAGTTTTCTTCGGTCGATAGGAGATTCATCAGCTCGTCTGAATCGTTCAGCTGGTCCACCACGGACGTTTCCAGAATCTGATCCGCTGACGCAGACTGCTTGTGGGTTTGTACCAGATCCAAGAAACTAGGCAGATTAATGGGAGAGTTCAGAGAGGCCAGGTTGAAGTTTGTCGGGTAGAGGTGGTCTTGGTACAAACAGCTGAAAATGTGAGGTGAATTAGGTTTATTCACAGAATATAGAAAACAGCACATCGAGGAAATTAAAAAATGATTATGAAAAGAAATATATTTATTTCAATACAAAAAGGGAATGAATGTATTGTAGTACTAGTGTGTAAACAAACAGAAACGCATGTGGTCTGAAGTGTAATGGGACAAAAAGAACGTATATATTCAAACTTAAAAATATAGAACATTTGTAAAATAAAAATAAAACATTTGTTTATATCAAAATTACACTTCAGTTCCCAGTTTCAAATATTTCAAATACATAAACTAATAACGAACGAAGTAAATCTAATCATAAAATCACATTTACTTAATTGTCGAGCCAGCAACATAAATATTTATTTGATTATGTAAGAAACAGGCAGTGAGCTCTCGATATCGTTATCATCGGGAGGATCGATTTTGATAGGCTTGCTGGAACTTTCTTCATATTTGCCTTCCTCTAACTCGATCACTGGTTCCGCGGTCGCGGTATCTTCGTTCTGCTGAATGTCAACAGTTTCCTCATCATCACTGAGCACAGTGATACCGTCGGACACGATCATATTTTCAGGAACAGACCGAACCTCCGTTATCTGGGGCATCCCCGAATTTTTACTCCTCGCATTCCTATAACCCCACGACTTTTGCGATTCGAAGGAAGGTGGGGGCATGCCATATAAATCAGCAGAAGCGGGAGCTTGCAGATGATATGGAGGCGGAGGCGGCTGATATGGTGGAGGAGGCGGCTGATATTGATGAGGAGGCAGAGCATACCTGCCTTCGGTAGCTGGGAGCTCTGAAAAACCAGAAGCATCGACATGCAGTGCTTGGCTCGAGCCAGTAGGCGATGGCATCCCCATGGGGTTCTGCAGATACGTATTGTTCCAGTAAGCTAGTCCGTTGGATTGTTGCAGCCTAATGTAAGAAACTTTGTTTGGGCCACTGCTTTTCATCATGGGATTCAAGTTCTGATCGTAGGTTAGGTTCGTATGGTCATTCACTATAACGGGAACTCTTTGGCAGATATCTTCGAGTTCAACCAGATGAGGAGATGAAGCATTGGCGCCACTCACCAAGTAACCAAATTCCTCGCAAGGTTTTTCCTTCGTTTTCCTTGGTTTTCTAGGTTTCTTGGTACTGGGAAGAGGTTGCATCATTCGCTCTATGTTCTGGTTGAGTCTAGTGAGAGATATACCTGATGGCAACAGCGGTTCTGTAGGGGGATTCAAAAGTTGGTTAGGAAAATTTAGTCCAGAGAAACAGACATCTGGAGGGCCATTTGGGGCAATCATGTTTTGCTTTACGTTGAGCTTCTGTTTGCGCTTAGTGTACAATTTTCCAGATGGTTGACCTTTCAACGAACGTTCCGAAGAAGGATTTCCAAGTTGATTAGGAATACTTTGTCCAAAAGAACAGACTCCCGAAGGGTCATTTGGGGCAATCATATTTTGTTTCACGTTGACCTTCTGTTTGCGCTTAGTGTACAATTTACGAGATGGTTGACCTTTCAACGGAGGTTCAGAAGGGGAATTTCCATGTTGGTTGGAGAAACTATCTCCAAAGGTACCGACAGATGGAGAGTCATTTAGGGCAACCATGTTTTGCTTCACGTTGAGCCTAGCAAGCGATTTATTTTTCAACGGAGGTTCAGAATGGAGATTTCCATGTTGGTTGTAGAAACTTTGTCCAAAGGTACCGACAGCTGGAGAGCTATCTGGGGCAACCATGTTTTGATTCAGCAGTGGGTACTGAATCCCTAAATTGGAACCATGTCTTGAATTAGTGAAGGAAATGAACTGAGGAATCTGTGGAGCTACGGTATTTTGTAGTTCTTGTGAATTGTTTAGAGGTTCATTATCTTGATGCGGTATAACGTAAACTAGCTCATTGTTGACCATGTAGGCTTCAATATCTGACGGCACGACGTTTTCCAAGGTTGTTTTAGGTGCTGTGGGGTTAATAGTGACATTGGGAAGGCTGTGTAAAGTCATGTGAGATTTCAGGTCGTTTTCGTTTGAAAAAACATCATAACATATTTCACAATAAGTGTTCAATGCCTCAATGACAGGTGTCCCATGATTTTCGGATGTCATTTCATGGTTTGGAAGTTCATCTTCGTCTGAATCTTCCAGCATTATACTGACATCCAATGGATCCTTCCCTTCAGAAGCTTTTTTCAACTCAGAACTTTGTTGTAGAGTGTATATTTTTTGCCGACTATTGATTTTTGGGTTCTCAGGAGAAACGATATCATCATCAGAATCTTCCAAGACAACCGTTAAATTATCGATATTTCCCTTAGACATTTTTGATTGGCCCTCAGTATCTGCGTTCTGTAATTTATTGGTCATGTTCAAAATGTCATCATTGGATCCATCCGATTCTTCTAGAAACACTGCAACTTCAACAAAATCGTTCGAGGATATATCGTGGATCTCAACATCCATACATGGTTTAGTGGATTCCAAACTCGTCAACACAACTCTACACCGACTTGGATTTCTCAAAATTTCTTCTTTGAGTTGTTTCATCGACCTGAAAAATTCTACCATGAGTTAGGGAAAAATGTTTCCTAGGAAGAGAACAAATATCTACTCTGAAAACAAACCATTCATGCTGAAGATTATTTATTGATATGAATCTATCCAAAATACAATCCTACGAAAACATCAATCTTATATCTCTCATAATATCAACATCAAAATCAACAGAATATCAAATTATCAATAACTTAATTGTTTGTTATCCTTATTCAAAACATTTGTCTTGTTTTTGACCCTTGAGGAAGATTAGGCTTTTCTTGGTACAAAATCTACTCTTGGCGATACATTGTGATTGCCCTGTAAATATTATTGGCCAACGGTAGAGAACTTCGGAATACTGTGCATGGATATATCAGCGTAATTTTCTTCGTTCACAAATGAGACAGGGCTTGGATTCGACATTTATTGAATAGGGAGTTGTTCTAGTGAATTGTGGGAAAACTTAACTTGGGTTTCGTGTGAATGTTGATTTGTTCTAAAAAATCCGAATCATCCGTGAGAGACATAGTCATCTTTCTGGGCTCGTATATTATGTTCGTAACACCAGAAGTGTCACAAGCATCAGGATCAGTGGCACTTGCAGTAATGCTACCAGGAGTTGCTATATTATTATCTGATGAACTTGTGACGTTGGCAGAATTGTTCTTGTTCAGCAAGTATAATATTTTCGTTGGTGTTTTTGGTAAAGAACTACTCAATGAATATACTTCATTAGTGCCTGGTTCTTGTAATTTCAAAAATAGTTGATCATCTTTAGTAGTTGATTTTATTGGTATGATCCGAGATACATTCCCTCGAGTTTCAGTGTTCTGTGGTTCTGTTAGTAACTGTAACTGTTTTATTGATTCCCTCATCTTCAGGTCATTATAGTCACATATTTGGACTCCTATCAGTCTGAATTCATTATTAACGGTGTTTTCATCAACAATGTTATCGGTTGCAACAGATTGGATATTCTTCAATGCGTGCATAGACTCGAACATAAGTTCATTAATTCTATTCGCTGAAAGCTCATTGTTATTCATGGATTGTGGTATTCCCGGCAAGATTTGCGATTCTACAATGTTTTGGTCCAGCAGAGTTCTAGTTGTTTCAGTTCCAAGTTCGTTTGAAGAATATTCCTGGTTTATCTCAGTTTTGAAACCATAGCGTAAGGTTGGAGTTTCAGAAAGATTGGTCTCTATCATATTGATGTTCGAGTTTGTCGTTTCAAATTTTTCTTCGAGTACATTGAATTCCTCTCTGATATCATCAGTGTTGACTGATACACTTTCGGAATTAGATTCCATTGAATTAATCAACAACTCATGAGCTGTTCCTAGGAAATTATTCGATTGTGCTTCTGATGCCGAATAAGTCGAGTATGATTGGCACATGTGCCGCTCCAGTTCCTCAGATTTCATCGAGAGAAAGCTGCACGTTCTGCACTTGAACGTGAATGCGTTTTCCTTTTCTTGGTAGTTGGCACAGCTGGCCCTGATGAAATTTTCCGGATCAGTTTTACACGGGGAAAATTTGTGGGCTTGGACTAGATGGTCTTGCAGTGCTTCGTACGTGAAAAAACTTTCATAGCAGAAAGTGCATTCGAAAAAATTGTAGGATAGCTCGTGCTGGCTCATATCTTTCAGTAAATCCAATCGACTCATATTTTTATTACAAGCAGAGCAACCGAAAAGACAAAATGGTACGATCTTTATGACATGTAGTATCATCTCCCCCAACGTTCTGAAATTGATATCACATGCTATGCATTTGAAATTTGTGGTGACCGTGATTCTAGCTTCATGGGGGTGTGAATCTTCCTCTTCCTTAACAGTTATTTCGGTCACGGAGTGGGTAGGGGATACTTTGTCAGGTGCTTCAGGAAGCTGTTCTCTATCTGAATCATCTGACAGTCTGTCTGAACACAAGCCTGTAGTGGGAGAAATTAAATTTTCTTCTCGGAACTCGGTATCTGAGTCATCGTCAATGGAATCGTTGAACGTAAATTCCAAACTAGATTCTGAGGAAATGCTGCTCAAGTCGTTGAAATTTTCACTGGTTTCGACATTTACATATTCTAGAAAACATTTACGTAATCTGCTTCTTCTTTTGACTTTGGGTGCTTTCAGTGTTTTTTTCTTGGTTGCAGGTTCATCATTAACTTCTTCTATTTGCTTATGCTTGTGTAATTCGAAAGCAGTCCGAAATTTTTCCAAACAGGTATAGCAAGTATATTTCTTTCTTGTTCCTTCATTGAGTATGACAGTGTCGTTTTCGAATTTGAAGCTTTTATCTAATCTTATATCGGATAGTAACACTCGCCACTTTCTCGAAGGATCAATCATGTGTGTTTCGAACTGATCCCTGAAAAAATAAAATCATTAATCTCTCCTCAGTTATCTTTGTAATCGATAACTTACGAATTTATTGTGTCCGCACAAGAAATTATAAAGATGGACCTGTTTTGTAGGAAAAGATGGAATAAACTGTTGAAATAATAAATGGAGTGGAACCAAAAAATACATTTATTACTATAAAAGAAAAATAACTTCACAAATTCAACTAATCAAAAAATATGATACATAATCATAAAAAAGTGTGAATTACAAATAATATACAGTTCTTTACTCAATAAATACGATGAAGTCTCCATCCAACTTTTGCCCAATGTGAATTCAGTTACATTTTCGTAAAGTGAAGAAAAAATTTAAATTTTGAGAATAGTTGAAGGTAGGTACTCGAACACAAAATATACTCGAAATAACATAGACATATTTCGACTATATAACAGAATATCAAGTATCCAAAAAAGTAATTCATATTTTCGAGTTTTTGGTATATATTCTGTATCTGAACATATTTATAGTCACTGAAGCAATAGCCACATATTTTGACGACTAGATCAACAGGAAAACTGAAATAAAGTTTTCCACAATTAATTTGCAAATTTCTCACGTCTCATTTATATTCGGTACATTTCCATCAGAATAACGTAGCTTTTTAAACACTAGAGGTTGGTACTTCGATAATGTCATTAGAATCCGGCAAACTGATTCTATTTTTACATTCATGAAGTGACATAACCAAAAAAATACCAGAACAGTGAGGGCACTTATGTTGCTGCTGTTGATGATTGTCGTAATCTTCATCAGAGTCCGTGAAATAGTTACATTTAGTACAGAACTTCCTTCCATGCTTCTCCCCAAAATGCAATTTCATCACCTTACTCCTACAGCACTTGAAATCACAAGACTTGCAAGATATTTTCTTCTTCTCGTGATTCCTCCACGACCTGTACTTGTAGATAACGCTTTTGCAGCCGTCACACTGGATGGGGAACTTTTTTTTAGCTTTCTTTTCAGCAGCTTCCTCATGATCAGTGCCGATCAGATCTTTCAATTTCTTGACAGTGATGAACCCCTTCTTCTCCTCACACGGGGTCCCAGAACCCTCTCCAGAACCAGACGCACCAGGAACCCAATCCGCTGGAATGCTTGGTTTCACTTCTGGACTGGTGACAACGTTCTCATCGATTACCAAATTCCCTTCATCTTCGAAGGAATCGAGCCCAGGCCCCTCCGCCACTGGGGCATCGCAGGAGGAGTCACTGTCTTCGATGAGGATGGAGACCATCTCCTCCGGAACACTAGGCGCAGGTTCTTCCTCTGGAACCGACTTTGACGTACTAGGAGCGGCAAAGATCGAGCTAGAATCCACTTCCGTGGCCGCAGCAGAAGCTGTCACCGAGGAAAAAGACGGCTTGATGTTCGTGGGTTTAGGGGTAAGAGCTGGTGGATCAGCATTCTGAACGAGCTCGTTTGAAACCGTTGGGTTGTTCTGTAGAGAATTTTTCGACAAAGCGTTTATGAGTGCCTCCTGCATCGCTGGGGTCAGGACAGGCCCTCCAGAATTCATGGCCGTGGTAGGACTATTGGGTATGATGACGTAGGCATACTGAGTTCCATCGTTGGTTTGATTGGAACTGTCAGCAGCAACCGAGCTTATCATGGGAGTGCCACTTCCAGTACTCGAAACTTGTGGGGCAGAGGCTAATGTAGTGGTCGCGTTACTAGAAGGATCTATGAAATAGGTTAGGTTGTTACTGGACATGCTGTTCAGCATCATGTGAGAAGGTGAGCCGAAGCTAGGAATCACAGAGGCTGCATTGGGCATCAGATTAGAGTTATTCAAATAGTCGGGAAGCATGATGCTGGAATTGGCAGTGCCTGTGGTGAAAGCTGAAGAAGTTGTAGGATAATTTGTGACTGCGGACACTGAGGGATTGAAGACGTAGGTGAAGTTATTGCTCGATACATTCTTCAACAGGCTTTGACCTGCTGAAATTGAATTGGTCGTTACAGAGGTATGTGGTTGACTAACTTGCATCGAACTGCTAGAAGTACCATCTTTGTATACGACAGAAAAAGTTGTGGGACCAGTTTTTTGTACTTCCAAGGGTGGTTTCTCCGGGATCGGTTTATTGTGATTCAGTGGACGGGATGTTGGCACTTTGGCTTTGCCCTTGGGTCTCGCAGCAGGTAAAAGTATGGTTTTGGATTGCTTCGACTTAGTGTCACTTGGTTGCTTCGAAATTATGTCCTTGATCTTGGCGGTTATTTTTTGTTTTGACTGCTGTACCGTTGGCGATGCCAACGAAAATTTATCACACACGTAATCTTTGGTATTCATCTTGACGAAGGTATTGGAGGTGGTAGCTTTGTGGATAGTGGTGACTCTGTTATGATGGTGATCTTCTACGATTATTTCAGTGGATGATTCATCATCATCGAGTATCACGGGTTCAGAACAGTTTTCCAGTTGTTTGTGAAACTCAGTGTGGCTGTCCAATTCCTGTTTGGTTTTGAATACATCGTAGCAGAGTTCGCAAGTGAGCTCCGGCTCCGCTTCATCCTCTACTTCCACCTGCACTTTTTTAACCTCGGGCACAACAACAGGAACATTTTTAGGAAGCGGCAGTTGACTTTTACTGGGCGTTTTCTTGTGAGTGGTTATTTCGTGTCTCTTCAACTGGAAACAGTCGTCAAAGTGTTTTCCGCAAGATCCGCAAGTGTACACTGACCTGGAGGCTATTTTGCTAACGTCATTTTTATGCTGCATCACGTGAACCACGAAAGCATAGAGCGTATTGAACTTTCTGGTACACAAGCGGCAAGCGAATTTGCATTTGGTTTTTGATGCTTTCGGCAGATGGGTCTTGGCTTCGTCCGAGGTTTCGAAGCAGACGTCGCAAGTGTCACATCGAAATGGCGATTTGGTGGCGATGCTCGTATCTAGCTTTTTGACCTCGCTCGGTTTGGGTTTCGAGGTAGGAATGGGGGATGCTGGTTTTTTTTCTTGGGTCTTGAGCAGAACATCGAGATTCTTCACTTTATCCTCGATTGCTGAGGTTTCGTCTATACTGGTGTTCTTGTTGGCGCTCGAAGGGTAGTCTTCTTCGAAGAGGTCGTCTTCGGCTTCGCTTTCATCGTGAAGGTGCTTGTGCACGTTGAGCTCGCTCAACGTGGAGAACTTCAACATGCATATGTAGCACGTGTGTTGCTTTTTGCGTTCTTCCACCCTCACGTAAGTTTTACCGTCGAATTCCAGAGTTTTGTCGTGTTTCAAATCTGTAAAAACAACTTTCAATTCCTTCTTACTTCCTGGTGTTACGGACCTACAAAAAAAATTGTCTCAATATGCAATCGATTTAATTATGTTAAACAACATATGATAACGAATGGTTTTTATGATTCTTTCTTCAGAAGACTATAATAGTCACGACATGAATACAATAATTCTAGAATGAAAAAAAAATATATCAATGATACGACAACATATTCTTTATTATCCTGATATTATAATCGCTTCAAAATATTTCTAATGAATAAGAAACATGGTAAATAGTAAAAACAATAAGCATAAAAATAAAACCTATAGCTACTTTTGATGAAAAGTATAGTCGAATAATGTATGTATAGTATGTAATAAAAAAACGAACACATACATATAATGTGTAGACTAACTATACCCTTATATTAAATGAGAATAATGTGCTCATTCCATTACTGGCAAAAAATGATGAACAACACCCAATAAAAAATCTTGTGATGATATTTCACCTTGTAGATCAGAATGTTGAGAAACAAATATAGAATTATGATTATAATCCAAAACTTGAACAAAAATAAACAAATATAACTAGATGTTCAGGTGATTTTTGAGGTGTTCACAGAATTCTTCATAAGTTTCCATAATCCGGAAGCAAATCTTGCACACATTTTTGAATGATTTCAAGTGTAAAAGCTTGTGTTTGTCCATACTAGAGCCATCAGGCAAGATCTCGAAACAATACTTGCATATCAAAACAGTTCCATGAATCTGTTTGACATGTTTGTAGTACTTGTAATTATCCTCAAACTCCAATTCGCAAACAGAACAAGTTTTTATCTGGGTGCATCCGCCTTCAATGAGATGCTCCTCGAATTCAGACTTGTCCATGTAGATTCTCTGGCACTTCACACAATTGAAATGAAAACGGGGAATGCTCTTGGTAGGCTTCAACACCCTGCAGTTGAGACTTCCCACAGACGAGCTCGTACCGGCCTCATCGTCAGAGAAAAACTCATCCTTGGGTATAATGATAGAGGTGTTGAGACTGTCCAGGTCGGACTCCGAGATGGGGATCTTAACATCGTTCTCTTCTTCAAAGTCTGCACCGCTGTTTTCACCAAAGGCATCCTTTGGCATGTCACTCGACTGCAGCTCCACGTGGAACTCCATGTGCTCGTTCAGTTCCTTCCTGGACACGAACACGTCGAAGCACTGCTCGCAGGTGAAGTCGTCTCCTTCTTCATCCTCCACCGGTTCCTTCCTGATGGGAATTTTGTGGGTGACGATGGTGTGACTCCTCATCTGTATGATGTCACTAAAGGTCGCAGAGCATTCTGCGCAATCGTATTTGCAGTTCGTCGGCTTGGCAGAGTTGATTTTGTGCTGCAAAATGTGGATGGTGTAGCCGTGCACGGTGTTATAGGTCCGAGAGCAAACGCTGCAGTTGAATCTGCAATTGTTCTTGGGATGCTTCTTCATCTCATCCACGCTGCCAAAGGAGACCTCACAGCTCTCGCAGTGGTAGGAGGGGGAATCAGCTGGAGCGGCGACAGGCTTGTCTGTCTCCTCCACTGGTTTTTTCGAGGCAGTAGCCAGTTCTGTACCTTTCCTCGGGGTGGCTGCTCTAGCTTGAGCTTGCTCCTTTGCCTTCTCTTCCTGCTCGTGCATGATTCGATGCTGATTCACCTCATGCTTGTAGTCGAACTTTTGCCAGCACGTGTAGCAAGTGTATTTTCTTTTCGGCTTCGCCACTTCATAGACGACTGGAAGAGATCTAACGGTGGGTTGCAGCTTTTTTCGTTTGATGATCACGCTCAATTCTTTCAGCTTGTACGACTTGGATAGTTGTTTCTCCGTCATTTTTTTGGGAAGCCTGAAAGAAGAAGTGTTAGAACCCAGGAAATAATGGCGAAGATCAAGCAATTAAAGTGATTGAATACACGGTTTAGAAGAACATTTACAAGACTCTTTATTGATACCAACTTTGTCATAACAAACAAGAACTGATTAGAATATTGTTAAACAGGTTGGATCCACCAAATACACTTGGGGAAATCCAGGGGGTGGTGGATCACCAATATCATTTTGATTCACAGGAATTATATACTGAGGATTCTGGTATTCACAATCTGAATGAAACGATAAGACGTGTCTCTTTCTGATATGTTTCTCCAGCCTTTTTCTCGTCATGTATATATTCAAACAAACGTTGCATTTCAAGAGTTCAGGATGTCGTTTTGGAACATCACACGGCGGTGGTTTCTTTGCTAATTTATTATGCTTCAGCTTATATTTTTTCGGGCGACCGATGGGTCTACGTGGAAGATTCTTCTTCAGAGGCTTACAAGCGGATTTGGGGAATTTCAACTTGTGTGTCAACAGATCATTTTGGGTGATGAATTTTTCTGTGCAAATATAACACTTGTATTTGAATCTTGGGAGTTTGACAGAGTTGTTTCTGATGCGGAAGGACGGATCTAGCTGGATATCCTGTAGAACTATATCACAATGTTTGAGCTTGAACTCAGACCAATACATTTCGTAGGTCCTCTTTGATATGGAGGTTATTTTCGGAAGGTTCAGGTCGGAAGGGGATCTTGTGTGAGATTCTTTCGGACTCTTGTGGAAATTGGGACAGAAACTCCCATAGTGGGATCTGCAAAAGGAAAATCACAGGTTATACCGGGTAGATAATGGAATACAAGTAGTCTGTATGAGGAGGACAAAAGGTGGAATTAATAAACCTAATTTCTTTATAGATGTTTAATGAAGAAAATCCAAACATTTTCATGAGGTTTTCACAATCTATTATCACGATGAAATATTTTTGTCGAGGGTTTTTTTTTGTGAAGATGAAAATGATATTGATGGGTTGACTAAAATACGTTATGAGATTTGTTCAACTGTCTTCAAGTCAATGACTTCAGAAATACTGCTCTCTTTGAGTACTGTTCCATCACATACCAAAATAATTTTTCATCAGTGGTTGACGGTTAACTACCTCGTACACATTTTAGATAAAATTAAGACAGTTTCGTGACAGTTCAATTTCAATTACCCCTTAAATAAACTGTTGAAGGCCCGTTTCTGGCTGAACAGTAATTGTGACTATGGTTAGTAGGGATAGGGGCACTTCTGCCAGACAGAAGAACACACCTGTCTGGATAAAGTGTCCCCATTCCTACTATCATGGCGCACATTTCTCGTTCATTCACCAATACGATATATCGAGGTAACTTTCGAGTGGGCGGCTATGTGCCTCTTGAAATAATACTCGTCAGCGAAGGTCCTTCCACAGTACTCGCACTTGTGACGTATGCCCATGTGCCGGTTTTTGTAATGATTTCTGTATTCCCTGACGGTGTAGAACCCCTTGTTGCAGTTCTCGCACCTATGCCTGAACTGGTCCAAGTGCCTCAGCATGTGCTCCTTGACGTTCTTCTCGTACATGAACGTCCTGAAGCAGAAATTGCATATGGCGCGGTCTGGATGCTTGAGGTGATAGTGGTCAACGAACTCGGCGTTTGACCTGAAGGTGTCGAAACAGGCATCGCAGTTGTTCACAAAGCACTTGCCCTTCTCTATGTGCATGGAGAAGCCGAATTTGTTGATGAAGATTTGCTCACAGCGTACGCACTTATAGTGCGGCATGTCGATTTCGCTATTGGCTTCCCTATATTCATAAGTGGTAGGTGAAAAGTCAGGTACAGCGTGTTTCTTGGGTTGAGAGTTGCGCTTCGGGGTCGTGACCTTTTCTTGGGCCCTGGCTACTCTGGATATCTCTTTGACCGAGGGATCCTCATCGTCGTCATCTGTGTTCCCCGTCATCCCGTAGCCATGCTCTATTTCGACGTAGTTCTTCGTTCTTCTCGAGGTGGTCACACTAGCAGTTTTATTCTCACCGATGGTGACTTCATTCATGCCAGTAGAGTCCTCCAGGATGTACAAGAGCTCGTCGGAAACTGGCTGGACTAGTAGATGTTCGGAATCGTCGTAGTTGAGTAATAATTTTTCTTCGTCATATACTGTTTCCTCGGTGGGGTTGTTGTGGGTGTCGTAGTGCTCGTAAAGTTCGTCGCTTGTTTCGAATGCAGCTTCACAATTGCAGCAAATAAACTGGTTTCCAGAAGGCATTGAGTGTTGATCGAAAGATTGTCTGTCGGAGAAAATGTTTGAGCAAATGCCGCACTGGATTCCATCGTAATCATCGGTATCCATTTCGTATTCTGATCTGAAATAGAGTTCAAATATAGTAAGTGGTAAGAAACTGGTTAGGTATATATAGCATCGGAGGAGCAACAAAAGGTCACCACATTGCATTGAGAGAACATTTTATTACACTGGTTAATATAATTTGGGGTTGAAATGTGGGTTCTTAATGAGGGACACCAATGAACTGAAATACTTTAATTAGAAAAAACAGCGTCTAATTATCTTCTGATGGTCCGTGGCAATTGTGAGTTTTCAGCTGGTACTTGGTGACGTACTTTTTTCCGCATACCGCACACTCGTGCGGTTTTTCCCCGGTGTGACCCAGTACGTGCCTCTTCAACGCGGATTGCTGGGTGAAACCTTTTTGACATACTTTGCAGACGAACGGTCTCTCCTTGGTATGCGTCCTCTTGTGACTGACCAAGGTGCCGGACTTGGTGAATCTCTCTCCGCACAAGTTACATTTGAAGGGTTTTTCACCAGTGTGAATGCGCATGTGCTCCCTCAAACCGTTTTGACACTTCAACGATTTGCCGCAGACCTCGCAGACGACTGTGAAATTGTTTTTGTGCTTCTTCTGGTGGAAGATCAGACCCGACATAGAGGAGTATTTGGAGTCGCACTTGTCGCAAGGAAAAACAGATTTTTTGTAGTCGGTGTCGTGAGTGTGCAGGTGCTTCTCGTGCACCCTAAAGTCTTTAAAGATCTTCCCGCACTGCCTGCATTGATGCCGCTTATCTTCGTGATCAGTTGCTTTGTGGTTCGCCATGCTCTTCGGATCAACGAACCCCTTGTTGCAGATCTCGCAATAAAACGGATACTTCTTCAGGTGTACGGTGTTCATGTGGCGCTCCAATATCACCCTCGTGGACAAAACCTTGTCGCAAACCTCGCATTTGTACACTTCCATCGTGTCCGAATGCTTGTTCGCCATATGGACCTTCATCGTCGTCTTGCCCTTCAGTGATTTGCCGCATATGCCGCAGGGTTCACTTCTGACCCCGTGGTTTCTGGCGTGCCTCGCCAATGTCCTTCTGTCACTGAACACTTTGGAGCAGATGTCGCAGGTGACTAGCATTTGTACGTCTACGTCGTGTTTCTTGTATTTTCTGTGTCTGTCCAACTGGCTGGGTTTGTCGAAGCTTTTGTTGCAAGTGTTGCAAGTGTAGCATATGTCGGGTTGGACCTTGACTATCGCGTAGGATAGGTTTATGTTCGTTAACTGGCCATCGGATCGCCTAGAAATGAGGTTATCAATATGTGAAACTGGGAAAAGAAATTATTGTAATTGTTCTTTTATACCTCTGAATAACAAGTTCACAAGCAGGTGCATGAAAAATAGATTGAAAAATTGGTGATATAAAGTGAAATCAGGTTTATTGGACAAGTTCGGAAAGGTGAAATAATCATTTGCTGAAAAAGTGACGTCATACCAATACGAGAACTGGATGGATAGTTACCACTTGTTCCAGAACCGCCTCTGCTATACTACTCACACCAAAGAGTGCATCTGAATGAACATAATGATAAAACTCACGCCAGTTTACAATGAAAGCATTGCTTATAAAGCAAACGTGTTTATTACAAGTTGAAAAAATCATTCAGCTCTCATCTGATTCGTCCGATTCTCCTGGAGGTCCTTGGCAATTGTGCACCTTTAGCTGATACTTCACGATGAATTTCTTCTTGCAAACACCGCACTCGTGCTGTTTCTCTCCGGTGTGGCCCAATATATGCCTGGTCAAGGCCGACTTCTGGGTGAAGTCCTTGTCGCAGACCTTGCAAACGTACGGCCGCTCCTTGGTGTGTGTTCTCTTGTGGGACTTGAGAGTGTCCGAGGTTCTGAAGTATGTCCCGCATTCATCACACCTGTACGGTTTCGCGCCAGTGTGGACGCGCATGTGCAGCCTCATGTTATCGCGAGAGTTGAAGGTTTTGCCGCAGATCTCGCAGATGATGGAACTGTCACTTTCGTGAAGTTTCTTGTGCATCCTCAGGCCCGTTCTCGATGTGTACTTCTGGTCGCAGTTGGGGCACGGGTAGATTGGCTTTTCGTAGTCGGGCTTGTGAGAGAGAAGGTGATCCTCGTAGGTGAAGATGAGCTTGAAGGTTTTGTCGCATTCTGGGCATTCGTACCTCTTGTTTTCGTGGACGGTTAGCTTGTGGTTTATCATTTGTTTTTTGTCGTGGAAACCTTTGGAACAGATATCGCAATACACGCGATATTTTTTCAGGTGAACTGTATTAACGTGAGATTCTAATAATTTTTGCGAGCTAATTTTTTTACCGCATATCTCGCATTCGAAGGAACCTGTTTTTTTCATGTGTTTGTTGATCATATGTTGCCTCAATGATGATTTAGTTCTGATGAATCTCCCGCAAATTCCGCAGCTTATGTTCGCCCGTTCATATTTTTCATATCTCTCGTGCTTTTTGAATTTGTCATAATCATCGAAAACTCGGTTGCAAACCTCGCATTTGAAAACTTCTTTCACTTCTGCTACCGACAAATCCTCACCCACAGTAACTGATCGTTTATTCACATATCTGCAAATGAAAACTAACTCTTAGATATTGAAAATGATGATGAATTTGAATATAAATTGAGCAGAAAATAGACATATTATTAACGAAAAGATTTATTAACAATAAATAAAATATTATTGAATCGTTCTGATCATATCTCATTCCAATTCAAGGCTTTTTTCAAAGTATATTTCTTACCAAACTTTAATTATATTGAAACATGGTTTGGCACCAGTCTAGCTGATTTATATAGTACATTGAACTTTCCTTATCAATTCCTTGCCAATATTTCGAAAATATGAAGCAGTTCATAGGGCAGAATATATCAGATTATATAATTCCGATACATTGAAAATAATCTTGATATTTATTGACCATTGTCAATCAGACTGATGGTCCCTGGCAGATGTGCACTCTTAACTGGTGCTTCGTAACATATTTCCTTTGGCAAACAATGCACTCGTGCGGCCTTTCCCCCGTATGACCCAAGACGTGCCTCTTCAAGGCCGATTGCTGAGTGAATCCTTTGGCGCAGACCATGCAAACGAAGGGCCTCTCTCTGGAGTGGGTCCTTTTGTGAGTAACAAGCGTTCCAGACTTGCTGAAGCTTTCGCCGCATTCCTCGCATTTGTAAGGTTTTTCCCCTGTGTGGACTCGCATGTGCTCCCTCAGCCCTTTATCGGATTTCAGGGCTTTCCCGCATACATCACAGACCACAGTGGCATTGTTCGAGTGTTTTTTCAGGTGGAGGGACAACCCCGCCATGGAGTGATACTCCGCGTTGCACTCGCTGCAAGGGAACACCGGTCTCTTGTAGTCGAGCCGGTGGGTAAGCAAATGCTTCTGGAAGATTCTGATGTCTTTGCAAACCTTTCCGCAATGCCAACACTCGTGGCGTTTATCTTCGTGGTCAGTTTCCTTGTGATTGGCCATCAGCTTGGGGTCAATAAAACCCTTGTTGCAAGTGTCACAGTAGAAAGGAAACTTCTTCAAGTGGACCGTGTTCATGTGACACTCCAAGTAGAACTTGGTACACAGTTCCTTACCGCAAACCTCACATTTGAAAGCGGTCTTCTTATCTCTGTGTTGATTCGCTATGTGGACCTTCATGGAAGTTTTACCTTTCAGAAGTTTCCCGCAGGTTTCACAAGGTTCACTTTTGGTCACGTGGTTTCTTTGGTGCCTAGCCATCGCCTTCCTGTCGCTAAACTTCTTGGAACATACGTCACAGGTGAACGTCATCTGCATTTCCATGTCGTGTTTCTTATATTTTTTGTGTCTTTCCAGCTGTTCCTTTTGGTCGAAGCTCTTACTGCACGTGCTACATGTGAAGAGAGTTGACTGGATATCTTTCGATGAGACCGAGGAATTCACAGACCTGCAAAATGCAAGGAAACATCACAACAGTACGGGACTTTGGCTTTGAAGTAGTCGATAGAGATTCGATGGGAGACGACATATAGATGGCCGTTGAATTCGAATGTTCTCACAGTTGAAAAATATATTCGTTCCAAGCAGCTTCCATTAAAAAATAATAACGAACAAAGCACTGATATATTTATAATAAAATATTTATAGACTTGAGTAGATCTTTCCTGAACAATTTGCCCCTATATTTATAAATCGTTGAAGAATTAGTCGTATCTTTGACACGCCTGTGATTTCAACATTCTTCATTTTTCTTCAAGGACTGACATATCCAAAAATGATTAATAAAATTCAAAAATTCACAAGATAACGAATCTAATTATGATCCACGTTGGTGGAGCAGTAGAAGTGGGATAAAGCAAGTGTGTTACATTACATGCGATTTGCAAGGCTGATTCAAGACAGCTATATCAAGACAGGCGAATATATTTTCTGTAGATTGAAGTTGCTCCACCAAGCACTTTGAAACCAAAAATTCGAAATAAAGCTGAGCTAGATAGAAAACAACCATTCTTGGACTCCAAAGTTTTACCACAGACATCGCAAACGACATCTTCAGGTGGATCGACAGCCATTTTACCGATTGCATTAAACCCACAGTTCATAACAAAAAAACTTTATTGAAATCAAAGACCCCCCCCCACTCAGTTGCCTTGACCCGGTCCACGACAGTTATGCGTAGTCAGCTGATACTTAGTGACGTACTTTTTCCCGCACACAGAACATTCGTGTGACCTTTCCCCCGTGTGTGCCGAAAGGTGCCTCTTCATCGCGGACTGCTGGGTGAAGCCTTTCTGACAGATCTTGCATACGAACGGTCTCTCCTTGGTATGCGTCCTCTTGTGCGATAAAAGCGTACTGGACTTGCCGAAGCATTCGCCGCAGGCTTCGCACTTGTACGGTTTTTCCCCGGTGTGCACCCGCCTGTGCTCTCTCAGTCCCTTGTCGGACGTCAAAGACTTGCCGCAGACCTCACAGACGAACGTGAAGTCTTTTTCGTGGTTCCTCAGGTGCATGTACAAGCCCTGTCTGTGGCTGAACTTGCAATGGCACTTGGGGCATTTATAAACCGGTTTCTCACGAGTAGCGTCGTGGGACTCTACGTGCATCTTGAACGCCAATGTATCCTTGAAAGTCTTGCCACAGTATTGGCACTCGTAGCGCAAACCCTCGTGGTCGAACTGCTTGTGCTTGACCACCATCTTGAGGGTGCTGAAACCCTTGCTACAAACTTCGCAGCTGTGGGGATATTTCTTCAGGTGGACAGCATTCGTGTGATTGGCTAGGATATGCTTGGAGGTGAACTTCCTGGCGCAGAGCTCGCACTGGAAGTTGTACTGCTTTTCACTGTGCACGTTCTCCAAGTGGGCCTTCATGGCAGCTTTGCCCTTTATCGACTTGCCGCAGAGGTCGCAGGGTTGTCTTGGCTCGTTGTGCTTGTGGGTATGTGTGGTTAAATTCCTTCTGGCGCTGAACACCTTGGAGCAAACGCTGCAAACGAACTCTTTCTTCGAATCCAGGCCATGCTCGAGCTTTTTGTGCTTCTCCAGCTTATTCATTTTGTGAAAGACCCTCTTGCAGGCGTCACAGGACAGCTCAACGGCCTTGTGGTCGTTGTCCAAGTTTATTTTCGAGTAGAGTTCTTCTTGGAACTCGCTGTGTTTACTGTTCATGTGAGCCTTTAATTTCGTCGGTAGCAAGAAGGATTCGCTGCAGAACCCGCATTGGTAGGATTTTGGTTCAACTTTCACTTCAAGAATTGGTGCTTCGTTAGATATAAACCTGAAAACGTGACTTATCATATATTCAATTAACACATGATGATTGACAACATGAGGATCAATATCATCTCATATCTTAAATCGATTGCCTATGTTTAACCAGCTCAGCTGAATATGTTGTTAAATTCAACTTATAATGCGTGCTTCAGAATATTCTCAACACCTGAAGGATGAAATAATAGAATCATTGCCGAAGAAAATAACGATACATTCGACATTTTTATTAGACAGAAAGCTACATTGGAACACATTAAATTTTACACTTGTGTTTATTCAAAAGATACTTCGTAACAAACTTCTTCGAACAAATGCCACACTCATAAGGCCGTTCTCCAGTATGAATCGCCCTGTGGACCACAAGGTTGGTATGCTGACTGAACGCTCTGTCGCAAAACTCGCACACATGTGGTTTCTCGTTACTGTGAGTCAACCTGTGCCTCTTCATGTTGTGCCTGTTCTTGAACTCCTTCAAGCAAACGTCGCACGCATAGGGTCGCTCGTCGGTATGCACCTGCATGTGCCTTTCCAGCCTCTGCTTGCTCTTGCATTTCTTCGAGCAGATATCGCACTCGAAAGGCGTCTCATCGCTGTGCACCTGCTGGTGCACTTCCAAGCCGAACTTGCTCTTGCATTTTTTGGGGCAGAGCTCACACTGGAACGGAGCCTCCCCCGTGTGGACCCTCATGTGGACCTGCAGGCTGTTGTTGGAGCTCAAGCCTTTGCCGCAGATGTAGCAGACGAAGGCGTACCGTTGCTCGGTGTGCAAGCGTCGATGGTGGTTCAAGTTGACCATCTTCTTGAAGGCTTTGTCGCACATATCGCACTGGAACGGCCTCTCCTGTGAGTGGCCCAGTATGTGGTCTCTAAGATCGGTGCTGTTGTTGAAGCGCTTGCCGCAAATCTCACAGACGAAGCTATCTGCGGTACCGAAGTGTTCTTTCATGTGACGCGTGAGACCGTGCTTATAGCGGTACCGTCTGGGGCACATGTCGCACTGGAATATCTGCTTCTGGTAGCCGGGGCTGTGTGACTTCAGGTGGTTCCTGTAGTACTGCAGGTTGGTGTAAACCTTATGGCAGTGCTCGCACGGGTAAGTGATGCCCAGATGCGTCGCATCGACATGGTTGCTGAGCGCCTTTTCCGTCTTGAAGCTGGCGTCGCAATGCTCGCATAACAGCTTCTCGTTGAAATGTTCGGAGGTGATGTGTTTGATGAGATAGCGTTTGTCGTTGAAGATTTTGTCGCAGAAGCCGCACTTCACGGAATTCAGTCTGAAATGGACTTGAAGCTTGTGCACTCGCACGTCGTTGGGGCTACGATATCTTTTGCTACATATTTCGCACTCGTAAGGTCTTTCGCCGTGAGTGTTCTTCTGGTGACGAAGTAAATTGGAAAGTTTTCTGAAGAAGAAATTACATTGGTCGCATTGAAAGCCAGCTGCGGATCTGAAAGAAAAAATGTTTATAAGAAAATTTGGAATTCACTCGATGGACAATAAAAGCAGATCAAAATTATGATAACAGTATGACGAGTCAGTTTGGACGCTTCAATCCTTCAACTCATTTCCTACATATGAACTACTGAGGATATCTTCATTTCCTTCCCAACTTATCTAGAAATTAGCTGGATTAATATCTCCAATAATAACCTGATGCCATCATGTGAGGGATAAGTATCTGGGATAGAAAATTCCATTTGAGTACTAGAAGAAAACTAAAAAACATTGATCGAATAAGTTTATTCATTTTGTAACACTATGAGACTTTTACACTTGTGCCTATTCAGGGACACTCTCGAAGTAAAATCTCTCCAACAATCGCCACATTGGAAAGGCCTTTCTCCAGTATGGATTCTCTTGTGAATCACCAGATTGGTCGGTTGATTGTAAGCCTTATTGCACACATCGCAAGCGTAGGGTTTCTCGCCAGTATGGATGAGCATGTGCCTCTTCATGTTCGTGTTGCTCCTGAATGTTTTCTGGCAAACCTCACATTGAAACGGCATCTCTCCGGTGTGTACCCTGTTGTGTACCACCAGTTGTTGTTTTTGATTGAAAGCCGCATCACACACATCGCAAACGTACAGCTTCGAACTGAAGACAATGGACTCTAAGCCATCACCAGGTGACTTTGGGGCTCTGACACGTGAATGTACCATTCCGTGAGTCTTCTTGTGCTTCCACAAGGACTGGCTACTTCTGAACTTGTTCTGACAAACATTGCACTCGAAAGGTTTCACGTCCATATGGATATTCAGATGGGTTTTCAATCTTTCATTGCTGGTCAGAACTTTTCCGCAAATGTCGCAAACGAAAGATGGCGTTATGTTTTCGTGAATTCTCGCGATGTGACGTTTGAGTGCGGCCTTGGACGCATATTGTGCAGGGCACAGGTGACACTGGAAGTGGTATTGTATCCTGCCCGGGACGTATGACGGGTCGTGAATCTTCATGTGATCTTTCAGCCAGTGAGCGTAATAAAACTGCTTGGGGCATTTTTCGCACAAGAACACTTCTTTCTGGTATCCAGGTCGGTGGCTTTTCAGATGTTTCCTGTAGTTTGGAAGTGCCCTAAAGACCTTGCTGCAGTACTCACACATATACGTGATTCCCAAATGATACCTGTCCTTGTGAGTTTCGAGGTACTTCTTGTTAGCGAAAGTCAAATCGCATTGATCGCAGGGAATCTTTTCATTGGAATGTACATTTCTCATGTGCATAATGAGGTAGCGTTTGTCTTTGAAACACTTACCACATTCTTTGCATTTTTCGGTATTTTGTCTGAAATGAACATTCTTCTTGTGCGTTTTCACGTCAGATAGATGGCGGTATTTTTGATTACAAATGTCACACTCATAGGGTCGATAGCAGTGGGCGTTCTTTTCATGCCGAGCCAAGTACATATAACTCTTGAAGTAGATGTTGCATTTTTCACAGAGCCATCCGGCTGCAGATCTGTAAAAAAAATATCAAGTATATTACCTGTGCAGGTTTAATCGAAAAATAATTCACAAAACAAATGATTTCAGAACACAGTGGATTACGAAAAGTTTATTATATGCTGACATAATAAAAAATAACCAAACATCAGATTAGTGATAACGCAAAAAATAGAGATAATTGCTCCTCACTGTTCAAATAAAAAATATACAATTATACGTTTCAACATCAATGCCTTTCCAGCATGAATCTTCCTGTGGGGTCCCATAGGGTCGCCGATTGTTTGAAAGCCTTGTTACACACATCACAGGCAAACGGCCTGTCGTCCATATGAACCAATCTGTGCATCTTCAGGTGGACATTGCTTCGGAACTCATTCGAACAATCTCACAGAGCCAGCTGCAGATCTAACATAATACATAATTGTGTATTATGCGGTTAGAGAAAACATTGTATATTAAATAATATTTTCGATACTGATATCCTTCGTTCACAATCACTCCAAAGTCACCCTCAAGGCCATCGTAACATGATCACCAACTTTGATTCTATCCCTTCCAAAGTCACCACACCAGGTTACTTCAACTAATACCACTCCTCCAAATAAAGGATATTTATTGTGGTAACCTTGAGTGTCAGTAATCCTAGATGATCGCTATGGTTGGTTGTAGTGGAGAGAAATTATATATGCTCGACCTTTAGCACCTACAGAACAAGACAAATCTCCAAATGTGTGAACAGTATAGTCGAGAGATAATCGAAGCTGAGCTATTTAGAGAATTGAGATCTGGATGAGGTGATGGTTCCTAGCACGTCTGATGCACAAAAGTAAAAGAAAATTGTTGGGACACCATTATATTGAGTGTTACACTTTACACTTGTGATCTTTCATGACATATTTAGTGATGAACTTCTTGGCGCAAATGATACACTGATAGGGTCGCTCTCCAGTGTGGGTCCTCTTATGGAGGACCAGAGTGGTCTTTTGACTGAAGGCCTTGTTGCAAACATCGCAAAGGTGCGGTTTCTCGTTCGTGTGTATCCGCCTGTGGATCTTAACGGTCTGCTTGTTCCTGAACATCTTCGGGCAGAGATCGCACTGATACGGCTTCTCTCCCGTGTGAATCCGCAAGTGAGCTTCCAAGCTCTGATTGGTCGTCAGAGCTTTGCCACAAAAATCACAGACGAAAGAAGGGTTCTCCTCGTTGTGGACCCTCGCATGGTGGTGTTTCAGAGCAGCCTTCGAGGCATACTCTGTCGGGCAGAGCTCGCACTGGTATTTCTTTTTCGGTATCTGATCGTAAGCGGGGTCGTGAGTCTTGGAATGGTTGTAGAGACCGTGGGGGTACAGGTACCTCCTGGGACATTTGTCGCATTGGAATATCTTCTTCTCGTACCCCGGTCTGTGGGACTTTAGGTGGTTCCTGTAATACTGAAGACTGGTAAAGACCTTGGGGCAATGATCGCAGGGATACTTGATGCCCAGGTGCACCGCATTCTGATGGTTTCTGAGCAAGCGCTCACCTGAGAAAGAAGCGTCGCACTGGTCGCAAGGGATCTTTTCGTTGTAGTGCTTCGATTTAATATGTTTCACTAAGTAACGTTTGTCGTTGAAAGTTTTGTCGCAGAAGTCGCACTTGGCGGATTTGTGTTTCTCGTGCACTTGCACCTTGTGTACTCTGACGTCCTTCAACTTACGGAATGTTTTGTTACAAATGGTACATTCGTACGGTCTCTCGCCGTGTGTGTTCTTTTTGTGGCGTGCGAAGTTCGTGTAAGTCTTGAAGAAAATATTACAATCCTCACACAAATATCCAGCTGCAGATCTGAAAAATACATAACATCTCAGTTGAACATCAAGACAACATAATGTTATGATATTGAATTGAATAACTGGACAGATGAGGTAAATAGCAATTTAACTTAGAGACTCTCTCTTCCTCAGTTACCCCTTCTGTTTCTGCCACAATACGCGCACCATAAGAAAAAAACAAGCTGATCTGGGAAAAAAGCAGAGGAAAACAATGATTGACTGATTCTGGGATTTTATTAAACAATGTTTCATAAACAGCAAATAATGTATAAAGTACTGACTACTGAGCATATCAGAGAAGCAGTTCTCCCTTTGGCCAAAGGTGGCACCACTAATAAATATGATGAACATTTCGACTGAGATCGTATTCAACATTTGTGGTCCTTGATCCCAGCATGTGAGATAAACTTCTTGCTACAATCTGCACACTGGAAAGGCCGCTCCCCAGTGTGGATTCTGTAATGCGTCACCAAGTGACTATTTTGCCTGAAAGCTTTGCCGCACACATCGCAAACGTGCTGCCGCTCCCCCGAATGGATCTTCGCGTGTTTCCTCAGAACCTCCCTCCTGCTGAACCGTCTCGGACAAACTTCGCAGCGGAAGGGTCGGTCGCCCGTGTGGCTCGGCATGTGTCTGTTCAAGTCCTGCTTGGTTTTGTACATCTTCGAGCACACGGCGCAAGAGAACGGCAGCTCACCGGTGTGTGCTCTCCTGTGCAGCTGCATGTAGGACTTGTGCTTGAAAGCTTTGTTGCATAAGTCGCACACGTGCGGCCTAGCGTCAGTGTGCGAAGCTGTGTGGGTGCGCAGTTCCACCTTGGTCTTGAATTTCTTCGAGCAGAGATCGCACCCGAACGGCCTCTCGCCAGTGTGGTACGTCGAGTGCCTGTCCATTTCTTGTCTGCTCCTGAACGCCTGTAGGCAGTCGGCGCATTTGAAGGGCAGCTCACCCGTATGCGCCCTCATGTGCAGCTGCCAATACTGTTTTTGTTTGAAAGCCTTTTGGCACACGGTGCAGGAGTACTGCTTTTCTTTGGTATGGACAGCTCCGTGGATCAGAAGCCTTATATGCGATCCAAATTTCTCCATACAAATATCGCACTCTAATTGTTCCGGGTCTGTGTTATTTGGATCAAGACCTTCGGCGGAGTCATCACCGACTTCGTGCGAATGTATCGTCAAGATATGCCTATTCAGTTCTTCGTTGAGAGAATATTGTTTTGGGCAGTATTCGCATTCGTACTGGTATTCTATTTTATCTGATTCCTGGTGAAGCTTCATGTGCTCAATCAGGCGGTTTGGGTGCGAATAACGTTTGGGGCATTTCTCACAAGTGAATTTTATTTGTGTCTTGCGGTACTGTTCCGGTTCACTTTTGATATGAACTCGAAGGCTGCTGACTCTCGATTTCGTTTGCTCGATCAGATCACCCACGTCAGATTTATCTTCTTGAGAAGTTGACTCTTCTTGGTGGTCGGTGAACTCACAGTTCGACCTGAAAAATACGAATTATTCAAGGTGAGAAGTATTGAATCGAGCTTCTAACACACATTGTATTGCCACCACTGACTCAACAAGAAAACAACTGGAGTGAGATGGAATTGTATTTGAAACAAGAATGGTACATACATCATCATCATATTCCACACTTGTGACGATAAATTGCGAAGTGGGAGGCGAATGTTTTCGAGCAATCGGCACACTTGTAGGGTCGCTCACCAGTGTGATGTCTGTAGTGTGTCACCAGCTCGTTCTTTTGCCAAAAGTCTTTGCCACACACATTGCAAACATACTCTTTCTGGTGCGTATGGGTTTTCGTGTGTCTTGTCTTGGAGCTGTACGTGCCGAACCTCTTCAAACAAAACTCGCACTGATAGGGTTTCTCCTTAGTATGTACAGTTCTGTGTACGTCCAGTGCCGGCTTGGTCTTGAACTTTTTCAAGCAAATAGCGCACTGGAAAGGTAGCTCGCCAGTATGCCCTAACCGGTGCAAATGCATATTCGTCTTACGCTTGAACGCTTTATTGCATACATCACAGACGTGCGGCTTCACGTCATTATGTATACCCTCGTGGGTGCGCAGTTCCATCTTGCTGTTGAATTTCTTGAGGCAGACGTCACAGGAGAACGGCTCATGGCCTGAGTGGATCAGCAAGTGGGTCTTCAGAGCTGCGTGAGTAGTCAGGGTTTCGCCGCAATTGTGACAATCATAGGACGTCCGAGCCTCACCGTTTCTTGAATGCTCCTTCGCGATGTGTCTCCTCAGAGCTCGGCTGGAATTGAGCTGTGATGGGCAGCGATCGCACTGGTACTGGTACTCGACGTTTGGGTGGTTCTCAGACTCATCGTGAGTCTTCGAGTGTCTCTCGAGACCGGCTGGATATAGATAGCTTTTGGGGCATTTCTCGCACAGGTGTTGTCTGAAAGATTGCAGGTTATTAGAGCAATGTTCGCAAGAGTACTTGATTCCCAATTGGACTCCCATCATAATAGATCATTAGTAGACGCATACAGGAGAACGTGTCAACATATTGGTCGCAACAAATCTCTTTAGGGTACTCTTTCGGTTTCGTTGAAGAGAGCACACTCGTAAGGTTATATAGTTTCGATACTTTTCGATTTTTTTCATCTTCTATATGAACATGTGATCATTCGAGGTTTTTTGATCGTATTGCTTGCATGTCTTGAGGAATGGTTTCTTGCGTCTCATTTGTGTATTTTAGCCTCAAGTGCTATTAACACGAAAATAACAGAACAGAAAAGCGCCGAACATCACTTGTTTCATTAAATTGACCGAAAGACCAAAACAAATAACCTGGTATTGTGGTAATGTTTATTTACTACTCAAGTACATAAAATGAATTTGAATACATAAACAATGAACAATAATAATAAATAATTAGAACACCAGCCACGGTCACTCTCTTATGGGCTATCCGAATCACTTTCTAATACCTCCGCACTGTTCTTCGATTTCCCATGGTAGTGACACTTTGACATATGCACTTTCAATGACCTGTAGGTCGATAAATGTTTGCCACAAACATCACATATATTCACGTCAGTGCCATGGTGCGTCCTCATATGTCTGCTCACCCCATACCGATTCGAGTATGTTTTTTGACACAGTTGACATTCGAAGGTCCTACGCTTGTAGCCGGGTTCGTGGGTTTTCAGGTGACTCTCATATTTGTGGCAGCTGATGAAGATCCTTAGACAAAGCATGCATTGATACGGTACGCCAGAGTGTTCAGACTCTTGGTGTTTTTTGAGTAGAGTTGCTTTGAGAAACCTCTTTCGGCCAATCGAGATTCTAGAAAGAAGATGGTTCAGTGTTACTTTTCATTCAATGAAGTGGCAGATAAAAATGAGATAAATTAAAAACATCAATCCTTTTTTGTTCGTTATTGTATGAGGATAAATGTTTGTCCGGCAGTGAAAAGGGATACAGTTTCGTTGTTGAATTCTCCTATGAACGGTTTGGGAGATTTGTTGCCATGCAGTTTTTTTGAAGACTACTTAGGAATCATGTCAAATTTTACATTTATGATCCTTCAAGACAGTTTTAGTAATGAACGTTTTCGAACAAACGACACATTCGTATGGTCGTTCTCCACTGTGAATTCGTTTATGTACGATCAAAGTACTCTGTTGATTGAAAGCCTTATTGCATTCTCCACAAACATAGGGTTTCTCACTCGTATGGATTCTTCTGTGGATCTGCATGTTCAGCTTTCTCTTGAAGCTCTTAGGACAAATATCACATTGAAAAGGTTTCTCGCCTGTGTGAGTTCGCAGATGATGTCTCAAACTGTCTTTCGTCGATAAAGTTTTCCCACATTTATCGCATATGTGGGTGCTAGAACCCTCGTGTGACTTTTTATGTCTGAGCAAACCCGTTTGAAATGAGAACTCTTTAGGGCAAATATTACATTGGTGTTTTTCTCTAACGTGACCAGGAACATGGGTTTTCAAGTGAGCCTTGTAGTATGGTCGATAGGTGAACACTTTCTCGCAGCTCCCACAGTCGTATGTGACTCCCAGATGAACTTTCTTTTCGTGATTTCTCATGAGGTTTTTATGAGAAAAAGTTTTTTGGCACTGGGGGCATGGAATTCTCTTGTTATAATGTACAACGTTTGTGTGCTGCACCAAATACTTCTTGTTGGAGAAAAATTTGTCACAGAATTCGCATTTAACATAAGATTTGAAGTGGACAATATTTCGATGATTCATGAGCGAAGAGGGACAGGAAAATTTTTTATTGCATATATGGCAAGCGTGTATTCTCTTTGAGTGCATATTCTTCATATGTCGATTTAAATTTGAGACATTCTTGAATGCTAGTCTGCATTTTGTGCATTCGATGGTCTCTCCAATCCTGAAAAACATTGGTTTCAGTAGATAAAAATACTACATTTAAATACTTTACTATAACTCGAATCGATTAATGATTTCAATGGCCACTTTTTCCTCTCAGGATTTATTGGAATCAAATATATCGAGACTGGCATGTATATAATAATAATAATAATGTCTTTGAAGAAAAGTTTCGGACTTCCATTGTCTAAAGGTATGAAGATTTGAATCCTGAGAAAAGAAAAGATGAGTTATGCTGAAAAAACGAAATAAGTGATGAATAAAAATTAACTATTTTATCGAATCAAGAAGATTCGAGTATCAATAAATCAGGTTAGTATTAGTGTTAGTATATATGAAGTCGAAAAATGTAGATTTAAATGGGAGTTTAACTAGTCGATGAGCCTGAAAATAAGAAAAAATTGAATTAGAAATCAATAGCCTGAAAAAGAAAGGTTGAATTAGAAATTAATAGCCTGAAAAAAGAAAAGTTGAATAGCCTGAAAAAAGAAAAGTTGAATTAAAAATTAAAATAAAATGAATGAATAAAGAATTAAAATTATGAGAAAGATTCAAATCGAGTTTGTCACGACGTTTCGATTGTGTGTATCTACAATCGTCTTCAGGTGAGAACTAACAAAGTCCTGGGATACGGGGGTATTTATAGGTCAGCTATGGCGGGATTTTTCGGTTCAGTGAGCCGTAACCGGTTGATTCGGCTAATCAGCGGTTTCCATGTGTTGCGGATCTCGACGCTTGGTTGACTGAAAGCGTTATTATTCATTATGTATGCTGCTTCCTTGAATTTCCTCCTGAACCAGTGTTCTTCTCTATGGATGATTTCTGCCTCAGACCATTTGATGTTATGTTGGTGGGTCCACACATGTTCTGCGATTCCTGACTTGGTGGTTTCTCCTCGTTGGGTGTTTTTCTTGTGTTCGCCGATTCTGGTTTCCAGTGGTCTCTTGGTTTCTCCGATGTATGATTTGCCACATTCGCATGGTACTCGATAAACACAATTCTTGGAGTCACTGTTTTTGTTCGTTGGTCTGGTTTTGGTGAGTTGGCTGCGGATGGTGTTTCCAGAACCGAAAAATCCCGCCATAGCTGACCTATAAATACCCCCGTATCCCAGGACTTTGTTAGTTCTCACCTGAAGACGATTGTAGATACACACAATCGAAACGTCGTGACAAACTCGATTTGAATCTTTCTCATAATTTTAATTCTTTATTCATTCATTTTATTTTAATTTTTAATTCAACTTTTCTTTTTTCAGGCTATTCAACTTTTCTTTTTTCAGGCTATTAATTTCTAATTCAACCTTTCTTTTTCAGGCTATTGATTTCTAATTCAATTTTTTCTTATTTTCAGGCTCATCGACTAGTTAAACTCCCATTTAAATCTACATTTTTCGACTTCATATATACTAACACTAATACTAACCTGATTTATTGATACTCGAATCTTCTTGATTCGATAAAATAGTTAATTTTTATTCATCACTTATTTCGTTTTTTCAGCATAACTCATCTTTTCTTTTCTCAGGATTCAAATCTTCATACCTTTAGACAATGGAAGTCCGAAACTTTTCTTCACAACTCGAGACATTGTCAGCCACCTTCAAACAAAAATAATGTCTTTATTGGACAGCGAATTTACAAGAAACATATTAATATTCAAATAAATGTCCCAGGCGAGGTTCAGGTACTCCCCCTAGGAGGTATGATACTGATATAGGTATGTACGAAGCTGGATCAATAATTATTTCATTCGCTAGTTAGGTAGGGGATGAGGTATCGTACCCGAAACTGAACACTCAGCATCAGGAAGATAATGTGAAAACTCAAGAAGATTTATTCATCCCAGATGCGTATTTTGAGAAGTTCCAGGAACAAAAGAATTTGGGTCATCGCTGGAACCGCATACTTTATTGGATTCTGGTCTAGGTCAGCCAAGATATAAACATACGTAAATGAAAACAAAAAATAATTTATTAGAAATGTGGAGATAAAATTTCAACAATGTAAAAAATAATGAGATTCAATCAGGTCCCAAACATCTATGGTTTTTCAACAATGTCCCACTGATGAACGATCTACCACAGACAGAGCAAAAATACGGTTTTTCTCCTGTGTGATACCTGAGATGTATCTTCAAAGCAGGCCTCTGTCTGAACCCTTTTTTGCAGATCAGACAAATATACGGCTTCTCGTCAGTATGAATCCTCAAATGTGTTCTCAAGTGGTTATTCGTGGTGAAAGCTCTTCCGCAGTTGTTGCAAACGAAGGGTTTTTCCCCAGTGTGGATTCGCATGTGATTCTTCAAGCTATCCTTTTTCGTGACGGTCTTTCCACAAATTTCGCAAGTGAACTTTTCGTCGCCAAATTTGTGCTTCCTTACATGGAGACTGTACGTGGACCTGGAGTGAAAAATGGCACTGCATTCGGGGCAAATGTATTCCTTCTTTTTGTGCGACGGATCATGAACAACTATATGACTGTTCAATCCTTGCTGGGTTTTGAACGGTTTCTTGCAACATTGGCACTCGAACCTCACTTCTTCATGCTCCACCTTATAGTGAATATCGAGTTGTTTCTTGAGGAAGTAGCCTTTGCCGCATTTGTCGCAAGTGAAAGTGTAATTCTTCAAGTGGACGTTTTGCATGTGTTGTTTCAGCGTCAGTGAAGTTTTGAACTTTGCATCGCAAGTTCTGCATTTGTGACTGTGGCCTGCTAAATGCACTGACCTCTTGTGTTTAATCATGGTGTTTTTGTACAAAAATTTCTTGGGGCAAAAGTCACACGAAATCGTTTTTTGCTTATGAGCCCTCGAATGGTTCTTTAGCTTCGCTTTGTCGCTGAAAACTTTGTCACAGAGTATACATTTTATAAGTTGTTCGCTTCTGGAAAAAATGAAAAAATCAGTTACTTTGAATCACTATTTTAATACGTATATTTACTTGCGTTTTTCGCATAGTTCACATTTGGCGTTTGTCATCTGATACATGCAGTGATTTCTTGTGTTTCACCATTTTGTTTCTCTGGTGAAATTTCTTCCAACAAATGTCACACTCAACGTTTCTTTTTTTTTGAGCTCTTCCGTGTTCTTTCAATTTTGCTTGTTGGGATATATTTTCTCACAATGTACGCATTTTATGGTGAGAACTCTAAAAATCAAAAACAGAAGAGCCAACTATCGTGGAAATTTTTATTATTCGGGATTCTTCAGTAAAAAAGATACTCCTATTCACTTTTTCGAGTGATAACTTCAGAATGAGTCATAACAAGTCAACAAGCAATATTGAAAAAAAATATACTGAGACCAGCTCGTATAGCGCTACTTAGGAATATATTTATGAAGTGAGATCAATAATTATTTGTTACACGTACAAACAACTTAATTTTAATCGAATGAAGGTTCGCTAATAAAACCAACGAATAACTCGAATACATTTATTAAGATATATATATATAGGTGAAAAACCTTTACTATTATAACATAAATATTTCTTTTTAGTCGCACGATCACACACAATCTTCAGAGTTTCAGTATGAACATTTATATAACTAGTACCGAAAGAAATTACATCTTGATAAATATTATTTAAAGAATATAAACCTACAACATTAAGTGGGTGAGAATCTTTTCTTCCTAAGCCTTTGATGGTTTCAAAAGTTCAATAATATCAGGATGTCGTTTGATAAATAATCGCATCCACTCCCTCCCAGCAATTCGGGAGTCTTTATTAAACTTGTGCTTAATACTATGTTCTTCAGCGAATATAAACACAGATCTTCGAAGTTCTTTGCCAGTGAGAGGCATTCCAATATCCGCAAGTTTATATAGCCGCTTACACAGCTCCTGCTCCTGTTCGTCACTAAAAATAGCATTGCATCCCAACTTTTTCTTCCCGCTTCCAGTTTGGATGTGGTCCCTCAAAGTACTACGCGGAACTTTGAACGTTTTCGATGCTTCCAGTACCGACATTCCAGTCTGGATACTGACTAGAGCACTTTGTAATGCTTTCTCGCTCCACAGACCCCGTTTTCTATCGGTTTTGATTTCTGGAATAGTGATACAGCATTAGCAAGGGCGGCACGGAGAGGCAACTATCAGATAAGAAATGATAATTCAGTTAAAGGGAAGAGTATAGTCAACTTAAATTCAAAAAATTCAGTATCTCTCTCATCGTCCGTTCCGACAAAACTTCAATCTCTTGCTATGCTCGTCCCTCAACTTATGAGAAGCGAAAACAGCTGGACAAGAGGAACATTGATAAATCTTAGGCTCACTTTTCAACGTAGGAGCTTCCTTTCTTCTTTCCTCGGGCTTCTGGGCAATCTCCTTCCTCTCATGCCCATCCAAGTGTTTCGCAAATGCTCTCGCAGATTCACACCGTACGTCGCAACATTTGCAGTAGTGAGCAAAGGCAGAAGAGTGTGTCTCTTTGATGTGTCCATCGATGTCCTGGAGAGTGAAGAAAGCCTTTTCGCAAATCCCGCATTCCCTTCTAGCTTCGCTAGCTACCTCTTGAAGCTCCTTCTTGTGCAGACATTTATGCTCGAGGTGATCTTGTGTGGGCAGGATGAGCTTGCAGGAGACGCAGGAATATGTTATGTCGAAGTGGGTCGAAGACTCTTCGACTCGGACGAAATGCTTGCACTTTTTGCAGAACACTTTGAGGAACGCCTCCAGATTTTCTCTGTGGGTTTTCAGGTGCTCTGGAGTGGTGAATTTTTCTTTGCAGTAGTTGCACTTGTGTTCTATTATGCCTTCCTTGAAGAATTTACAGTCGTTTTTCGTCCTACCGATTGACGACCTGAAAAAAATTGAATTTTTTCATCATCTTCAGATGATTTTTTTATCCTGTGAATAAAAAATTCTTAGAAGTTCATGGTGAAACATCGTGCAAGCCAGTAAAAGGATATTGGGAGAGGAAATAGTTATTGGAATTATTCTTAAAAGGAATATTATGAGTCCTTTGTATCTTACGATAAACAGTTCCTGCATGGATTTGCACTTGAAACAAACGAAAACTGAGTTTTTCTATTTTGGTTGTATAATGAAGTCATTGTGCAAAGCAAATGCGTGTCAAAATGGCCTCTATTTCGATACGCATAATTTATTATTTGGGGATTGGTACAATCGAACTGTTAAATGAAAGTCAGAAGAGTTAGGCCCAGCTTACTTCTGAGCGATTTGAATTTGGTGATATTAGCAGTGAAAAACTCAATGTTTTAATTGGTGAATTTTGATTCAGAGTGTGATTTGATATAAATTAACCAATATCAATGTTTCTGTTATTTATCGATATTTTTCTTCAAATCAATTCAAAATAGAAAAAATTGCATATGACACACGTTTTATAAGACACGTTGTCGCACTTGTTCACTTGGAGCACTCCTCGCTTCGCTCGTCGTACTCCAAACAACGCATGCGACAAAATAGCGTCTTATAAAACTTGTATCATAATATACTATTGTGAGGCAGTTTGAACAATTGACTTGGCATTATTATGCCATGATACGTTACTGTTGAAAGTAATACCAATCATGTATGATGTTTTGAGATTTGCCTTCTTGGTGAGCATATAAACTTCAGCTATGATTTCTCTAAAATCTACTAGATCATCAAATCTCCTTCCAAACATTTCAGCAAAATCTTCAATCACAGAGTCGACCTATCTTTGTCTTCATTGGGGTTCTAGAGAAGCCACCTTGAACCGCATAGTTTTCAACATTAGAATTGCGAATTCTACTGCACCTGGTATCACAACAACTCAACAATGGAAATTTTATTTATTTGAATCATTAAACATAAAAAAAATTCTATAAAAATATAAAAATCAACGAACATTGCTCAGCCTTCATTCTCATCCATAAAGCTGTTGATAATCACAGATCAAACATAAAATATATATCATCAATAACAAACTCAACAATTGAACCCTGCCCAATCCCAAAACGACCCATCACATTCAATGTCACAGCAATGTTTCATCATGTGTTTTCAAGTGGTTGTTCCTCCATTGCTTCGTGGTGAAGGTTTTTTTGCAAACGGAACATCCGAAAGGCTTCACATGTGTATGTATCCTCATGTGGACCTTCATGTTGTATCTCTTCTTGAAGCTTTTACCACAAAAATCGCAAATGTGTTTAGCTTGATCGGAATGCACCAGCTCGTGTTGCTTCCAGGTAGTCCTGAACGTGAAACATTTGCCGCAGAAGTTGCAGATGAATCTCTTCCTGTTTCTGTGGTTGTCGAGATGACTCTTCATATTGGTCCGACCCAAAGTTACTCCGCAAATGTAGCAGAGAAAGCTCTTGCTGTGGTGCGGCGAGTTGCTTTCAAATTCATTTCTCCTCTGTCCGGGAGGAGGTTTTTCGTTGACCTTATGCTGGATGAGGTGTGTCAGGAATGCTTTGTAGTATGAAAAGGTTTTCGAACATTTCGAGCAAATGTACTTTCTTTTGTTCCCCAAGGAGTCTAGTTTGTGGAATCTATCTTGGTGGTCCATGAGGATCTGGGTAGGAATTTTTTTGTGACAAAATCTACAAGTCTTGCTGAAATGCGTGTACCCTTCTTTTATTTTCTGCCAACAATCAATTTGTTCATGCGCAGATGCAGTATGGAAGCATCGATGCAAGGAAAATTCTTTCCTGTTCACAATGTCCTGACAAACCACACAAAAAGTTATTAAATCATTTCCCTCAACGCACTCATTCAAATGTTCCTCAGTGCAAAACTGTGAACACGTGTTACAGAATCTGATGACCATACAAATGATTTCTTGTATATGACGAGACACTTCTTCTGTATCTCTGAAATATTTACTACAAACTGGGCACGTTATGAGTTTATCCGTCGATAATAAAGTGCAATCATTCATATGTTGAAAAATTGCGGGAACATCAAAATGGCATCCGCAAGTCATACATAAATAACGTCCAACATCCAATCGCTGTATTCTATCACAAAATATGTGTTCCCTCAAAATGATTGCTTCAAAGCACTCGTGTACCTTCATATCTTCGATTCTGAGCATTGATGCACAGTACTCGCAACGAATGCGGTCGACAACGTTTTGAACGCGTCCACGTGATTTTTTAACGAGATTTCGTAAACATTTCCTAAAAAGAACGTAGATGAGATTTACTTAACCTCTATGGGGACCAATTCGCGATCTTAAAGGCAATGAACGGCAGAAGTAGTACAGCTACCTTCGTACGGAACCAACCAGCAAACCCACCAGATCTGACACTGAGTGAATTCGATGGTTAGTCCAGTAGGTAGGCAATAACTTTTCTTGCGGTGAATGAAGACAATTTATTTTCCAATTTTCATTTGTAAACGTTTTTGAACTACTGTTATCTTGGACCGTGGGTTTAAAAATTGTTATCCCTATTTGAGCTCAGACGATACATTCGATGATTGTTTCCTCGTATGCATCTTGGTGTGTTAAAAGTCTGACGGACTCTATTTGGTTGCAGAAACCATGCTTGAATTCGCGGAAATCACGAACCAACAGATAGCGCTCGAGAAATGTCAAAAATTTGACATGAGGGTGATCAACAAACATTTGGTATATGTTTTCAATGGTAATATGTCAATTTTCAATTCGAATTTTAGGGAAGAAATAAATAATCCTGAGTATCCAAAAGGAGCGCTATTGATAAATTATCGTTTATAGAATTCAATGTGAGTTCCGTGGATTTATTATGTTTTTATAGGCTTTTCAAACCACCTCTGCAAAATCAATGGGGCCACTAAGGTATTTGTATTTCAATGATTTCTCTTTATTTCAAGAATGGCCAAGATTGAAAAAATTATCTAGAGTATATTGGAGATGAAGAAACCCTTAAAATAGCGAATAGCATTATTCAAAACTGGTCACATACTTTGTGGGATAGGTGTCAAACACATACTTGAACACATAAATAAACTCCTGTTCACAAACTTCAGCTCTAGGGTAGCTCTAATATGAAATTAACATAGTTCAATTGAAAAAATTAGCAGAGGAAGTGTGAATTTATCTGTAAACCTGTTTTAATTTTGTCCTAACCCAAAAATAGATGATTAGCAAAATAAAAACAAAGAATTGTAGTCAACTAACTTTATTATCTGAGAGAAGTAAGTATAGGGGTGCTTATATTGAGATACCCACCTATCTCAAATAGGCAACACAAGTTATTATTTTCATGTTAACAATAAAATTATGATTCATATTATAAAAATAATTATATAACATAGATGAGTAGGTATGTTACAAGAATAACTTAAAAAGTTTGAGACCTTGTGGTATACCAGTCATTCAAATTCATTTATTTCAATTGATACTTCATTCAATTCACAGCTTATTCATTTTGAATAAAGATTTGATTTCATTCAGCCCACATTGCCCTCACTCTTAAAGTTTGCATGTGATGACTTCCAGATGTTTATTGAAGTAATTGCATTCTTTTTGAGCCTATCTCTTGGTTTAATTCTCCTTGATGGTCCTAAAGTAAAATCAAGGTTTTCATTACAAACAACAAGAAACACAACTACAGTTAAACCAGATCTTATTTGTTTGATTTAACCTGAAAGACATACCTTCGCATTCACTTGCGAGAAATCCAGTTCTATAGGAAGTGCTTACTACAAACGTAAATGTTTGTGGTGATAAGTTCTCCTATTTTCAACGTGATCATCCATTTTTCACACAATCCTGAAAGGAAATTCAGGATTTTGTGCCAAAGGAACGATGTCTGTACGGTAGGAGGAACGCTGAAATACTGAACAAATCTTTGTCGATTTCGTCTTTTTGACCTTTTGAACTTGCTGCATGTTTCAATAATATTAGTAACTAGCTGATAAGCACGAAACAAGTCCGAAAACTATTCAAAACAATTCAATTCAATAATACGAAAGCCTATGCTATACAATGCTAAATTGCTTTGTTGATCACCCTCGGAAGGTTTAGAAAATTTGACACCAGAGGCCGCCCATCCCGTGATTTTCGCGAATAGATTTTGGTGCAGCAAGCTGTTACGTTCTGCCAATGGGTCAAGACATACCTCGCTAGGTTCAAGGCGGTAAGGGTTTAAAAAATTGTTAGTAAACTGTCTCATCAATTGTATTGTGTAAATAGTGCGTAAAATAACAAAAATATCACTTTAAATGCTTTTATGACTTCTTCGTTAGAGTGGTAACCAAACACAAACTGATGGTCTTCCATTTGGTTTCAAAAACGCCCCAGGCAGAATTGATTTTGACTTGTATAATCAAAACATTCGCAAATTTTCGAAAAAGTCTGTTTGAGGCAAGCCTTGACTATGGACCGAGTTGATCAAGAGTTCACATGGAACAGCCTCACAAATGCGTCATCATATGCTTGTCCCTCCACTGCTTGGTGGTGAAAGTCTTCGAGCAAACCGCACAATGAAACGGCTTTACATCCTCGTGAGACCTCATGTGCACCCTCATGTTGTAGGCGGCCTTGAACCCCTTGCCGCAGGTGCTGCACTTGTGCCGGAAGTCGTTGGTGTGCACCAGCAGGTGCTTGTACAGGTGCTTCTTGCAGGAGAACGTCTTGTCGCAGGTGGGGCACTTCTCCTTGGTGGGGTCCCCGTGCACGGACTTCATGTGCTGCGACAGGCTCACCACAGCCTTGCCGCACATCGTGCAGACCTTGTACTTCTCCTGGTGCAGCCGCACGTGCTTCCTGTAGGCCGGGGTGTTGTCGAAGAGCTGGCCGCATTTTTTGCATGGTTTGGTTTTCGGGGGGTTTGTCTTTTTGGTGCGTCTTTTGCGACCCTCGGGGGGTTTTTGTTTGTGGAGGTCCGCGGGCTGTTCGATTTTTGTTAGGCTGGGGTCGTACAAGTATGGCTCCCACTCCTCTTTGACGGTTTCTAGGAACATTTTTCCAAGGGGGTTTTCGTTACGTTTTAAGGGGGTGCGGGTTTTTCGGGGTTTTTTGATTGTGAATCTGAAAATAAAAGATGCGGTTGAGTAGGCGATGAGGTTGGATCGCTTTCAGCATGGAATCCACACCAGCGTGCCCAAAACTGGCATGTACATTTTTTTGACACTCAGAATTCGTAACACTCAATAAATACTGTTTCTATCTACTACCGCACCTTTAGGGTAAGTTCTATGAATGTTCCATCAATTTTTTTTCGAGGTGACTGAGACTGACTTCAATGATATTTTGTTTTCTCATTAATGAAAAAAATTCAAATTACTTTTCGATTTGCTAGATGCTATGTGTTGACGCGTTTTAGACGTAGGAGAGTGCAAGATTTGGCAATCAGGACTCATTCATCTAATTATAAACAAAGAAAAGTAATGAATTAGACTTTTCAAGAGATAAAAATTTGGATGCATTCCAATCTGGATATAATTTTCAAAAGTATTGAAATCTTTTTCAGGAAGTATATGAAAAATATCTACAGAAAAAAATATTATTCCTATAAAATGTTTTAAAAATTATTGACGTCGTCCAATTTTATTCTTATATCTTAGTTCAGATCATTATCATTCTGGTGATTTTAAAACTACGAAATATGCTAGTTTCAGAATTTGGATTGTTGTACTAATTCACAATAATTAAAAATCCCTATAGTAATCTCAATGTCAAAACATATTCTAGTTACTTGATTACATTAGGATTCCTGAAAAATAATCAATCTTTCAATATCAAATCCAAAATAACAACTAGCTCAAATAGGAACAACTTTTATCCTTATCTTTTCTATTTGACACGCCCCTGGATGAAATTTCCAAAGTAAGTATTCTGTTAAATTAAGCATCAATAAAGTCGCCCAATTTTTTTGGGAACTATCATTATCTTTCTTTCGCACTTTGATCGACTTTCAAGTAAGGAGAAACGATATCTGGTAGCCGTGGCTCGAATAAAACTCATCCAGATTAGACAAAAACCGTCGTTTTTGAATATTTCGGGACTTGTTTACCCCCATCATCGTTTTTTATTAGTAGTTCAAAAGAGAGCGCCTATCGTATATGTCAACTTTCGCGATCCACCAAAAATATACATAGTTAATCACGGAGGATTGAGAAGAATCGATATCAGTGGCGGATTTAGGGGGGGGGGGCGAAGGAAGTTTCGTCCTCCCCCCCCTGGCGAAACGCGAACTCGTATCCATGTTCCATATTAAAATATTTTTTCGAAAATCATAACTGTGTACTTCGGAATCGCTCCCCCCCCCCTCAGATAAATCCTAGATCCGCCCCTGATCGATATGCCTAAATAAATTTCGATTTTTGAGTAAATGTCAAAATAGCAGGCAAACTTGACATGAAATCAATGATAATTTCAGCTTCCAAAGAGATACTAAACAAGTTTGCATACATATAAAAATCTAACGCCATGATGAATTCAAAATAACAATGTATCGTAAGATAAGCCAAGAATCCTCCTCAACAAGTATTGTCATGTAATTTGAAAACACTGCAAAGAATTTATTTCATCACTGCCCAGATTATACTTAAGCTTTCACTATTGAAATGAAATTGTGCGCGAGTAATTCTGCAATATTCAACTTCCGAGTTTAGTGTATATAAGGTAAAATAATTTATAGGGCATGGTGATAAATTCAAATTTGCCGATCTCTTTTGTCTAGGGCAGTAACACTGAATACAATGTTTTGAATTATATTTTTCATTAAATTATGTTAGAGACGTTATTATTATTGAGATATCCAAATGATAGTAGAATTACCCTGTATTCGAGTATGTCGATTGCCGTTATAAATATTAGGTAACTATAGCGGATGATCATGAATCATATTGTTAATCATATACAGATATATGTTCGGAGAGAAGCAGTTATACGAAAGAGGTTGAATTGATAGCATCAAGAGCGATATTCGTGTTATATTGTTAAGACCCTAACAATTATGATATCTACTAATTTAAATAGGTTTATGGAATTAACGATGTTTGATTCATTTTCTCAGCAAGAAAGTTATGAGAGAGACCATGCTGCAATGGTTGTAAAAAGACATCAAGATTGAGAACATTTTATGTCCACGTTACGTTTACCAATACATTTTTTCTTCCTGTCTCGATATATTCAATCTCTTCAATACATCAGACTTTTTTCCAATTCATTAGATTTTTTAATTTTTTTTTCGATTCAGCAGATTTTTTTCTGTATATATTTTAAATATTATTGGAGATTCCAATTGTGAGGATCGAATTTGAAACAATTGGCATAGGTTGATTATCGTTCTGAAAATGTAGTTAAGTATACTTTTTTTAATCATAAATTACTCGCATATAATAGCTAATCTCATGATCCAGCATATGTATTCTTTATGATTTGGTGTTAACAAATACGGATATGTCTCGGTACCTTGAAGAGCGTTTGATCCATCCTACATAGATACCGTTTATTTCGTGATTCATCTTAATTGTTGGTAAAATTATTGATAAATGTAGAATAAAATCTAGTGTATTGGAAAAGAGTTGCAATATATTGAAAAAAAAAACTAATTGGAGATGCAGTAAGTGCTGACGCCCCCAGATACAAAATAATCACTTACCTCGCAACGCCTCTTCCACTTCTCTCTATTCCTTCAGATGAATAAGTGAGATACCAAAAGAGGATCACCTCTAAGCCTAACTTTTTCTTGAGATTGACTTAGCAAATTCTAGCATTGATATAAACTGCTCTAATCAGTATAATTGACTTCAAATTACACTAAATAGATTTCCAATCAGCCTGCTTATGAAATTGGTTCATTACTTGTTCAAAAATTGAATTGGAATCAATTTTTGTTGAGCAGTATATTAAAATTTCATTGAAAGATTCAGTTTTAGATTACTTTGCTCTACATAAAACAGCGATGTATGAAATTTTCTCATTATTGGATATATTATCCTGAATTTTGAAATAAATGAATCTTGAACTCAAGCAATCAATTATGGTAAATGTAATTTTGAGACTATTTCATCTTCAACACCAGCAACCCATGTCGTAGGTTTCATTGGTCGCCCAAAAACGTCTATCCCAGACTGAAAATTCATCATTTTGGGAAAATATATGACAACATGACATCGAGCTACTCATTTTCATCTTCTAGAAATGCAATGCGTTAAGTTTGCCCTAAAGAGGAAAAGATGCAAATATGGAATACCACTCTGTCTATTGGACACAATTTCCAATAAAATATGTATTCTAGTTAAATCTAAAGGCACCTAGTCAGATTCGAAGTATTGATACTTATAAAAAACTTCACAACTGCTGTTCGAAAAAATTGGATATACATGGGGTACCTTTTAAGACTGCTAATCGAATCTTTGAACTGTAATTTTTAGCAACAAAAACTCAAAATCCAGTTATTCTGTTCACAAAATGAAGGAAACGTCTGTAAATTAATGACTATTTCATGAACTAAACACTCTTCTGTCTATATCTATATCACCTATTTGCACCAGTCACAGACATACTCGTCTTTATCGGAGTCTTCAGCCATTTCCAAGTATTCTTCGACCTCAAATTCACAAGAATCTAACGTTTGTTGCTTCCGTTTGGGAGCTTTTTGGTTCTTGAACGCATTTTCTGGCATGTCTTTAGTCTCAACAAGGCTCAGAATCTTCTTGGTCCTCGAGGCATTTGCCTTTTTTCCATTTTTCCAACGTACGGACTCGTTCAGTTCATTTTTGTATGTTGGTATTGAGGAAATGTCCCTGTTTGATGCTTCTTGTTCTGCCGCCAAAAAATCGGCAGGAGAAAATATGCCTATTCAAAGGATAAATGCCTGTGGCCTTGAAACCATCAGCTGCGACCTCCCCAGTCTGAGCTTTTAGGTATGCCCTACCAAACAACTCAACCAAATCAAAGGGACTGATAGGGCGGTCATTATGTCGGACCCATAGCCTGACTTTCTCGCCGTAATAAGTCTTCAATGGCCCCATAAATGATTTTTCCAAAGGCTGCAGCTTGTGTGTCGAATGGGGAGGTAAAGACAAAACAACAACGTGATTCTCCCTCGCAAGGTCTAAGATGTCTATGTTGCGGGTATGGCTGTATTGACCGTCTAGAATTAACAAGACTGGTTTGTCCTTGGAAGGTTTTGCATGCTTGATGAAGTGCTGGAACCACAAAGTGAAGATGTAGGATTGAACCCAACCAGATGGATGTGCAACACCAACAGAGCCAGAAGGAGCTCCTTTCATCAGATGTACGTCCATTTTTTTCCTAGGGAATATTATCAAAGGCGATATGAACTGACCAGCAGCGCTCATGCAAGAGATAACTGTCATCAACGTTCTTCTTTCTTCCGATGTCAAAGCTGCGATCTTGCGTTTTCCTCGAACGCACATGACCGATGGAATATTGCTTTGGGTTATGGTTAGACCAGATTCATCCACACTGTAGATGCGAGCCGGGGAGAAGTTATATTTCTCCAATTCACCTTCCAGGAGATCAAAGAAGCCAGAAACCTTTTCTTTGCAAAAACCTGAAGCTCTAGTTGGCTTCCCAATTGACAAAGTTGGGTGCCGCTTCAAAAATAAATCAAGCCAAGCCCTTCCTGCTAAGCCTGAGTCAGAGAAGGGATTCCGAATATTGTTTCTGGAAGCTAGCTGATAGGCAAGCCGTCTCAGATCTCGTCTCGTAAGTCCGCAGAATGTCGATTCCATTTTCAAAACGTATTCCACTATTTTTTGTTCTATTTCCGGTCCTAGAATACATTTTCTACCTAGCTTGGTCCCTGCAGCCTCTTCAGATGAAATAGTTGTGTTTTGACTAAGGCGGAAAAGGGTGGTGCGAGGGACTTTGTAAAAGTTTGCCGCCTTCAAGTACCCCATTTTTTTTTCTCGGACAGCCTCAATCGCTGCGGTCATATTTTTTTTGCTATATTGCTTTCTCTTTTGATCACAAGCATGACCCCTAGTTCTTGGCATTCTGGAATGAAATACAACTTTTGTACTAAAAATCGAACGAAGAACAGAAATTTAGTATTCCATATTTCCAACCCAATGGTCAACATTTCAGGTTATGTCACGCTTGTTTCATCTAGAAATACCATTCATATGCAAGCTTACGACGTATTTAATAAAAACTATTTCTCAAAAAATTCTGTAGACTGACAATTACATACCTGTAAAACTTTTCAGAGGACACGATTCACAATAACATTGTTCCCTTTATAAGTTACTATTCCATTATATAATCGTATTCCATATTTGCACGTTCTCCTCTTTATTTGATAATATGCAATTGCCGTACCTCCATAAATGAATTTTGAATATTTACGAGATATTTTTAGTTTTTGTTGAAATTTTGTTTTGATTAAAAAATCTTCAATATAATGTATCGACCAAAATAATCTAAGGAACAGCACGATTATTATTACCACAATTATCATTGTATGTTGTAATGAGAGCGACATCCTGACCAGAAGTCGTTACTGATGATTAATATTGTTGATTCATGTTCGTAGGTAATACTTTATGCGATCAGAACAATGAATAATGTTCGGGCAGTTCTCACCGAATCGTGCTGGAAGAAGTTATAAAATAAAAGTGTTAAAGGTCAGCTATAGATTCTTCCAATTATTCAGCTGAATATTCTCTAGTCGTGACAGTAAATAATTCAATTGATACATGATTTTATATTGATAAATCAACATGTTTTTATTGATCATAAACATAATTACGATCTTTTTGTCAAAAATTGTAATATTAAACCTGAAATATCCTGATACAATGGATGTCCACTCGTTGTATCGGTCTACTCGTCTGACTGACTTCGAAAATAATTTCTTATTTTTACGCTGAAATTTCCATTCAATATTTTTTGTTCGGACCACTTTTCAAGGTATTGTGGAGCATTACGTATCAATGGTTAATCAGCATCAAGACAAGTGAAATATTTACTAGAAAGATTTAGGGAGAACAAAAACGACAATATATCGTGTAAAACAAATGTACAATTCGTTCTCGAAACATAAAAATATCAAATTTGGCTGTAAATACTCAATTCACATGTTTTTAAATTCCATCAATTGTAGAATTCAAATAAACTACGCAAAGTAATTTTCTTCGTTTCAACAAAGCAAGAAACGAAAGATTTTTAAAAGGTTATCTCCTTGGAGCCTCAAAGATGTCTTTGTCTGACAGAAAATGAACCATTTCGAAAAAAAATACTTGACATCGAGCTACAATTTCATCTCCTAGAAATGCAATGCGTTAAAATTGACCTGTAGTCATAAATTATTCAGGTGTGTCAAACACATTTTTAAATTTTGGTAATCCAATCCTAGTATGATTTTCAAATGATTAATCAACTTTCCGAAGTGTTGGACAGACTTGAATAATCTCACTAAACATATTTGTATCTGATGACCTGCACAATATTATAGAAACTATAAAAATTGAGTAAACCAGCCAAGAGATATTGAAAGATGAAATTGAAAAATCAATGGAAAATGTTTTCAAGTTTCTGAAATTACCCCTTGGAGGCAATTACCTCGCCTTCCTTGGCGGTACACCCTGTATACACATATACAACTCTTTCCAAAAAAAATAATTGGTTACATTCCGAGTGTCTCACTGAGATCTTCTAGGCATGAAATTATGGATGCCGTTAACATTATACATTCAGAAAAAAACGACTTCTATTTAATCCCAATACAAAAAAAAATGATCAAAATATAGTTGCCCCTTACCGGGCAGTTCAGAAACTTGAAAGTATTTGTCTCAGTTAAAATTCTAATGATTTTGTGACCGTCAAAATGTCAATTAAACTTACCTTACTTCCATCTTGTTCGTGCTGCATCTGAATATCCTTCATTCATTTTTTTTACTCAATATCATGGAGCAACAGTTGATCTGAATTATTTTCGAAACTTGACCATTAAAATTCAACTGAATCTATCTTTTCTTGAAGATTACTGTTTTCAACAATGAAAGCTACTCGAAATGTTTACATTATTATCTCAAGTTTATATTTAGATCTCATAAATTCTCAAGATTGTACCAGGAAAAAAATACAAAAATAAGCTAATCTGAAGTTGCTCTAACAGAAATATGATGGGATCGGTGAAATTAAACAAGATATTTTTCAAAAAATATATTGACGGATCCAATTACATTCAGCTGTGATTTTATGTGAATAACATCCGACAGGATTTCTTCAGTTGGAAAAGAGTGGCATGGGCAGTCGAAACCATCCAGTAGAAGATTCTTGAAGCCCATATCCAGGTGGTGCGGTCAAAAAATTTCAATAATTGACAGCAAACAGCTTCACTGATTTCAATAGAAATAGGCGAAATCGATTCGAAAAAAATGTTACTGAATTTTAACTTGATAAATGTTTTTTCGGAATTTTGAAAAATATTAAACGGACAATATGGAAAAATTACACTTATATTTTCCTGAATATTTCAATATTTTTCACAAAGCAAAGAATTCATCCTATCTAAATTACTAAATTATCTAACTTACCAACATCTATAAAATATAATTTTCCGCAATAATCGTCATTATTTCCCAAAATAATCCTAACAATCATCAGAATTTTATTTTTCGACCAAGTTAACAATGTGACTAAACAAAAAATATTTTTATAGAGCTGAATTCTCTAACCAAATGATTGATTATTTCAAATACCCCCATCATTATCGATATCAATTGAATTCCTGCCTCAGTAATTTTATTCAACCCAATTCCAAACGATAATCCATGAAAAAATGATTAAAGAAACCGTTACCAATCAAAAATGCATCAAAGCCTCGTTAAACATAATTTTTACGAACTTGTAATCATCTGCAATCCAAGAGCTAAACACTACATAATATAGAAAAAAGTCGACCTCAATCGAAAGCTTTCAAAGTAGGAAAACTCTCGATCAAAATAGACAATTTCCCATATCGAAGCTACGCTCTCCCCCCAAATTTCCGAAAACCCCAGAAAACCCACACAATCCGGCAACGTCGCAAAAATTCATTCAGCAACCCGCCGGACGAAGCGCACTTTCAATTTGGCAACACCGCATTCGGAATCGACAAGGCCTGCTTGGCGCTAGCAGTGAAATGGGACATTAGGGAGAGGGGATTGAGGGGAAAACGCAGTTGCGCAGGCGCGACCACTCCCAAACAGAACATCGAACCTTTTCCACTCATCGAGCAATGATCGATAAACAGCGTGGCCCAAATCGCCAGCAGTTTGGTGCGCTGTTGCCTAGTCTCTGAATATTTTAATCGGTAACAAACTTAATTTATAATAGCTACATTTCGGGATTACACATCGGGAGAGTGATCAAAAAATCAATTTACGCTATCACGACATGGTTTATGGAAACAGGCTGTTTCAGTCAACACATAAACACTCCTGAAATTGTCAGTTGAAACATGGCAAAACTTTTTGAAAAGCCAAAACAAAGTTGATGGTTTGGCTAGTAAGAACAGCAAAAGCATTTCAAAATCAACGCATGTGGAAATTGCACACAATATGTTCATTACAAGTCCACAAAAGTTATTTTTTGAAAGCCATAACAAAATTATGCTTTGGCTTGAAAATTCGCTTAGGCGCACTTTTTGTACTACACAATATACCAAAGATTTCTCATTACCAATCACTTTCTAAGGGGAAGCAAAAATAGGATCTGGATAATTCACCTCGTTTACAAGATAAAAACACAAGAATTTCGCACTTATTTTCATGAAGCCACAACAAAGAAATGTTGAGGCATAGGCACCCTTGAAAATCACTTGATAAAAGCTTGCTGAATCTAAAATTCAATTGATATTCAATGAGATAATGCAATTGCATATTTCAAAGTTCAGGAGACACCGAGGATGGCTCAGAAAACTGCAATTTCTCTTGCGTATAAGAAAATTCTCACACGCTTCAGTTGATGCAGTTGATAATAAAATTTGGGTTGCTACAAATGTGAAAATTTTCAACACTTGTCACACAAAATAGCCGTGAAATATTATAACACCAAAATAGCTTATTTCATCAATTGAATTCCATAACAAAACGTTATCGAGTTTTTATGTAAGTTTTTAGTAGCAGTACCAGAGCAAAAACTTGTTCTGTTACAATTGAATCCAGTGTAAAAAATTCGACCACGAGATTTTCGTTTTTAGGAAAAATATACAGTTGCAAAGCAAAATGCTTGGTCAAAAATATGACGAAGCTTCAGGAGTGAAACACTGCAGAAAAGGGCCTATTTGCTTCAAACTACTTGACCCTTTCATCATATCATGATTTTTTGGGGGAAAATGTTGACAATTCATTCAAAACAAACACTCCCTTTTTCTGTTACATGAGCAATTCAAATAAAAAAAAAACATTAAATCAACAGACATCAATTAATAGAATGGATGCAAAAATTTTAAAATTGAGTAAGGATTTGGAAACTGATAACATACACAAATACTTGGAAAAGTCCGATAAATCACAAATGCCTACAGATATTTTGATGGTTTGTCGAATTTTTACAAGTATTTGTGAGATAAAAATTGAATTCTCGAGCTAAATGGGTGAACCTCATGTTGGATTTCACTTGTTTGGGGCACTCTCAAATAATGGATATTGAAAGTATCAAGAATTCACAGGGACACAAAAAAGTAGATGCATCCATTTGAATTTGATACTGCAATATCTACTATGTGAGACTTGCACAATAAAATTTCTTTGTGGAATGATTTTTTCCAGGAAAAATAGAAATTTAGTGTTCTATGGTGTAGTTGAAAAGTAGCAACTACACTAGAGCACCAAAGCCATTATTTTCCTCGAAGAAATGGTCACCAAAATATTCAATTCTTGGCATCAGTTACACATAATATTAGATTTCTCATGTGAAAATCTTCAAATTAGAACATTTTCGAGAAAATCCAGTAACATGCGCAACATAATGCCTGATTTGGCCTAGAGCAAAAAAACATTTCCAGGAAGGAAAACTATTTTTTCAAAGTATAAAAAAATAATTTTCTCGACAACTAAGATAATTTGGCACCGATAATCGAATTTTTCTTACGTTCTTTCAAAAGAAGCGGATAATTGTCAAAGTAGCCAATTTTCCAAAGAGTGAAAGAACTTGATGAAAAATAGGATTACCGGTAGCAAATTCTCTAAAAAAGGAAATATTTGTTTTAACCCCAGGTGTTTCCAAGAAATAAATATTTCGATTGAAAATGGGTGGTTCCACTGAATTTCTACCAAACTCGAAATTTTTTGAAATCAAACCTGAAGAGCCCACCCGGAAAACAAACCGATTCCGTTAATTGTTGCCAGTTATAAAAAAAATGCCTGAATGTGCTGTCAAAAATAAATAAGGAACATTTCCAATGACTCACTGAATAATAAGAAGAAAAACTCAATAAACTGGTATGGCCATAAAGGAACCTAACATAAACGTAAGAAACAGAAATCCATTAGAAAATCCAATCAATAAAATTGAAATTGCATATTTCTACTGACTAATTTGGAAGAAAATTTTTCAAAACTGCGAAAACTAAAAATCCAATTCGAAAAAGTTGAAGAGCATCTTGATAAAAAAATGATGACCACACCAGTCGGCGACCGGTTCACATTCAGGCCTACAGTTGGGGAATTTGATGTGAAATAAAACAATTACTCACGGTGCTTCGACGCCGTCTTTGCCGACGCCCGATGGGCCAGGTTGATCGTCGGCGCTCGTCGACGGTACGTCAACGAACGCCGGCACGTGATCTTCCCCATCGCTGTCTTCGCTCTCGTCCTCAATCTGGAGTAAAAAAAAAAAACATTTATTAAAATTTCCGGTTTCTGCTATATCCAATTCCGAACGTGAATCGCTCGGGCCGATACGCGATACTCGGCCGAAAAATGAATATTCGGCCAAATATCCGAATTTCTGATATTTACGGAATAATTGATATTAACTGAATATCAAAAATTCTACTGAATATCCTACACTAGGCCGAACATCGAGTATTTACCGAATTACTGAATATTCTATACTCGGCCGAATATAGAATAATCACAGAATACCTGAAATCGACCGAATATCTATTAATAAGTTGAATAATTGATATTTACCAAATATCTAAAATTCTACTGAATATCCTACACTAGGCCTAATATCGAGTAATTACCGAATTACTGAATATTCTATACTCGGCCGAATATAGAATAATCACAGAATACCTGAAATCGACCGAATATCTATTAATAGGTCTGATAATTGATATTTACTGCATATCTTAAATTCTACTGAATATCCTACACCAGGCCGAATGTCGAGTATTTACCGAATTACTGAATATTCTATACTCGGCCGAATATAATAATCACAGAATACCGAATATCTTTTAATCGGTCGAATAATTGATATTGACTGCACTATCTTAAATTCTACTGAATATCCACATTAGGCCGAATATCGAGTATTTACCGAATAACTGAATATTCCATACTCGGCCGAATACCGAATATTCAGACTAACTGAAATTTGACCGAATATCCTTTAATCGGTCGAATAATTGATATTTACCGAAAATCAAATGTTTCACCAAACATTTTATGCTCTGCCGAATAATTGATGTTAAACTAAAATCTGAAATTCTACTGGATATTCTATACTCGGCCCAAAATCGAATATTCACCGAATAACTGAAATTCGACCGAATATTCACCTAAAAACTGAAATTTGACCGAATATCATAGTCGATATCTTATTCTTGGCCGAATTTTTGGTATTCATCTAATACCAGGAATTCGACCGAATATCCTATAGTCGGCCGAATATCCTAAAATTCGATCGAATACCGTCCAAAATATCCGACTGTTTTTTTCAGACGATATAAACTAAAGGTTTCCAATGGATACAAAATATTTGTTCGCACTGCACATTGCTCAAAACTTACTCACTCGGCCGAATATCATATTAATTTGAAAATCATGTGTTGAAGATGCATTCGTTATTTATTTCTTCTAATATTCGGCCAAGCATCGAGATTAACAGATACCAAGTGTACAGAGAATTGGGCTACAGAACAGATCAATTGGAAAAATTCTGCGAAAAGCTCTGATATTGCTTTATGCCCAATAGAAAACAATCAAAAACACAGCATCTGTTTCCACTGTCAAGCATTGGGCAAAAAAATTCAATTCTAAAAAAAACAACCAAATGACACAATATTTACCTTTGTCAGCGGCTCCCCCGAATCGTCATCGTCATCACTCTCCTGGTCCATCGCGATGGCCGCCTTAACGGCGGCCGTCCGTCGCGCCCTCTTTGGAGGAGGCTCCTCATCCTCGTTGGAGGTCACAGTCGCTGACGGACCAGCAGAGGCCGACTGAAAAAAAAAACGCCCGAATGAAAAATCTGCCCGAACACCGCTCGCTTCTGACAGGGTTGCGACGATTTAATTCAAATCGAATGACTTTTCTGATATTACCTACACGAATAGATAATAAGAAATAAAACTAATGAATGAATAAGGTTAGGAAATGATCTGCCTCGTGTCAATCGCAAATAAAATTACGGAAGAAAAGCTGAACATTTTTATGTCAACACAAGATTTATTTTGTATGAAGTCAAGGCCATTTTCCAAATGCGAATCTAGACGAGACATATTTTTTTACAACCGGTTCACAAAGTAGCCTTTGAAAGCTTTTAAATTCGAGTCGAAGACGAGGGAGAATTTTCTACAAAATATTCGTGTAAGAGAAAAACTTTTATTAATGATTTATTTTGAAATTCGACTTGGGCGTTAAGTTTTAAAAAATATTAAAAATGACCTTTCGGATGTGGTCACGTGACTTTCGCTACCTGTCTAAATTAATATTTTTTCAAAATAATCGCTGAAAATAGGCTTATTTATTCGAATTTCAAAAAATTTTAAGGGAAAAAGTTGTTTCTTTTTCGATTTTACACCTACATCTTAAATTTAATACTGAAAAAATCCACTTAAATGAATTCTTATCCTACATGCTTGAAGATACGTCAACTTTGCATCAAAAATAACAGAAATGTTAACCAGTAATTCTCATTTTCTTGAGAAAAACATATTTTTTTGGATGATTCGTGATTGAAAGTTAGTCGCATATTAGAGCTACTGGTATAAAACAGTTTTGTCGAAGTTACGAATTTTTTTAATGTTCCAGAAATTTAGTAATTATCAAAAAAATGGCAAAAAGTGAAAGTTGCAATAGAACGTTCAAATTTGAGATGTAGGTGTAAAATCGAGAAAGAAACAACTTTTTCCCTTGAAATTTTTTGAAATTCCAAAAAATAAGCCTAAGCGAAAGTCACGTTACCACATCCGAGTAGGTGTGGATTTATGCAGCGTCATTTAACATTTATCATCTAACATTTATCAATTAACATTTATCATTTATAAGTTGAACCCCTTATTTTACAAAGACAGCATTTATGCAGACATTTAACAATTATCATTTATCATTTAACAATTACGAAGTTGACCAACTTTTAACTTTCTTAGATTAAATGTACCAGATTTTCCTCAACTGCGCAACTAGTACGCAGATGAAGGCGGATTGGTCCGTCAGATGATAAAAAACGAATTGGCCCCACTTGGGACAGCAATATTTCAAATAATCTAGGAGTCATCTTTGTATATGAAAAAAATTCCTCATGATCTTGCAAGATCATTGATTTCATTAGATTGTCAATAATGCCCTTTTCTTTCCTGTCCCTATATATTTATGGGTTTCACAGACCATCTTCTTTTTCTCCGTTTTTTCAATAGAAAATAACTTGCTGTTGGTAGCATTAACAATACAAAAAACGCCTCAACTTCTTTCATTTTGCTGAATAGGTAGGTATTCTGAAAATTGTTTATTTTCAAGTTTTCAAAATAACATAAAAAATTAGGTTATTTTAAATGACAGAAATATCGGATTTGCGCGCATGCTTACTATTTTCTCCTAATTTATATTTGTGTCTGCATAAATGATGCCATTTCCAATAATTGTTAATTGTTAAATGTTAAATGATAAATGTTAGATGATAAATGTTAAATGATGCTGCATAAATCCACACTAGGTCATTTTTCTTGACGCCCAAGTCGAATTTCAAAATAAATCATTAATAGCAGTTTTTCCCATATGATGCGGACTTTATGAAGGACACTGTAGACAAGCATACAAGTGGTTAGTTGACCGTACGGCTGTGTATAAACAGTAAAATAAATTAAATTTGAAGTTCATTATTTACATTTCTGAGGAAAAAAACAGTTCAAATCAAAAAAATTACGATTCAATCGAGAAAAAAAAAACAGAATTTCGCTTTTTTTTTTCAATCAACTCCGCTAGCTCACCTCTTCGACCTTCTGCTGCGCGAAGAGGTACTCCTTGTCATCGTCGTCGGCATGGCCGTCGGGCAGCTCGAGCGTCTCCTCCTTGACGAACGCCTCGGCCGGCTTCATCTGCTGCGCGACGGCCGTCAGGGCGCCGTCCGCCATCTTGGACGGCACGCCGGCCTCGCCGAGCCACGACAGCAGCTGTTTCTCCGCGTTCGCGCTCGTGTTCCAGAACTCGTACAGCATGTCCAGCTTGTACGAGCAGCCGTCGCATATTTTTTTAGGCAGTCGGTCTTCTCGCGCTACCTGGAAACGAGAGAGAAATCGGGCGTCAGATTGGAACTTTTCAACACGCTTTTATTAGCTCCACTTGTATGTAGTATGTAACCGACTTCGAGCGTCCAGTCTTCCGCCGACTTTTTTTTTAACCGACTTCGAGCGTCCAGTCTTCCGTCCGACTTTTATTTTAACCGACTTCGAGCGTCCAGTCTTCCGACGACTTTTTTTTTTAACCGACTTCGAGCGTCCAGTCTTCCGTCCGACTTTTATTTTAACCGACTTCGAGCGTCCAGTCTTCAGTCCGACTTTTTTTTACCGAATTCGAGCGTCCAGTCTTCCGCCGACTTTTTTTTAACCAACTTCGAGCGTCCAGTCTTCAGTCAGTCTTTTTTTTTAAACATACTTCGAGCGTTCAGTCTTCAGTCCGACTTTTATAACCGAATTCGAGCGTCCAGTTTTCCGTCCGACTTTTTTTTAACCGACTTCGAGCGTCCAGTCTTTTGTCAGATTTTTTTTTAACCGACTTCGAGCGTCCAGTCTTCTGTCCGACTCTTTTTTTAACCGACTTCGAGCATCCAGTCTTCCGTCAGACTTTTTTTTAACCGAATTCGAGCGTCCAGTTTTCCGTCCGACTTTTTTTTAACCGACTTCGAGCGTCCAGTCTTCAGTCCGACTTCTTTTTACCGAATTCGAGCGTCCAGTCTTCAGTCCGACTCTTCTTTTTACCGAATTCGAGCGTCCAGTCTTCAGTCCGACTCTTTTTTTTTACCGAATTCGAGCGTCCAGTCTAATAACAGTGAAACAACCTCATATTAACAAGCAGTAGGAAAAACTGTAGACTTTTGCCTACTTGATACCGAACCGTAGTAATATTTCCTGAAGTTACTAGAGATGGCGCCATACCTTGTGTTGGTAAAACAGAAACTGTGCATCTGTCAGTGTATTCTGTTCTAAGATAAAAAAGACCGAGAAGAGTCAAAATAACAATAAATATTCCAGATTTAATGAAAATATGTATAGCGTTCTTTTACAATAAACATCTATCAGATGCGAACCACAGAAAATCATAAGAAACAGAAATCTTCCTTGACAATCAATCTTACCGCCATCTTTATTCAAGTCGGTGAAATATTACTACCTTCTCAAACGGTCGTCAAGTTTTTCGTAAAAACAATTCAAGATCTGTTTCACCATCCTACATCCTATATCCACCTTGGTTACAATCATAATTTAGTATATACATCGAAATATCAGCACTATCCAAAAAAGGCTATCCAAAGCAGCAGAAAACTAGATAAATAACAATATATCGACTTGGATATCACTTCGCCGTATAATAATAAAGAAATAAATCGAACTAGAAAATGAAAAATAAACAGATTAAATTATAAAGCGCATCAAAACTAAAAAGTGAGAAATAATCGTAATTTTATTGTGAATATAAATCGCCATTTAAGGATGACATTCTACGCCAACATTGGAATATTAGACAAAGTTCAATGATAAAATATTTAATATGTCCAAGATAAGGATAAACAGCATGAGGATTTTAACCGTAGGAGTTACACAGTAGGTCAAATAGACAAAAAGTTGAGTAATTAAGGGGTCAATAAATAGATCCCAAAAATGTAGTTTACTTTAGAGAGGACAAAAAACGAAATTTGGCGGTTTGGGTTTCATTTTCTCTGAAGTTATTTGAAAAGTTTCGAGAAACAAAAGGCCCTCTTCCACTGCCACTTAATCAGCTCTAGAAAATGGCGTTCACAAAATCTCCAAAAAACGTTTCATTAACTTTGTTTTTTATATGGCACGAAAAAAGTAGATTTTTTTTATTGCGAACGCCATGACGTATGGCACAGTTTGTATAATTATGTTTTTAATCGGAAAAAATTAATATCAATAGTTTTTCATTATTATCAGAAATTCAAACCAACAGAAACTGGAATAATGAGAACTGAAGACGGCAATAATTATTGTTGAACATTGAAGTTCTATAGCAAATGTTCATAATATGGATTACCTTCAGTTTGTAGACGTTAGTATGCCCGTCTCACTTTGTAACCCCATGTTTTTCATTCGTATCTTTGGCACACTGTATAAGAATTTTTTCATGGCGAATAATTTAACAAAATTGAAAATCAAATATCCGGTTGCCCGACTTGAACAAAAATCTGATTCTCTCGAAACAATGACATTGAAGAGTATATACTTTCTATTCATTTTCAATTTTATCAAGTAAGTACAATGGGTACTGTGTTGAAGCGACTTTTTCGGATCCCACTTCACATTTCTGATGTACTATGGAGAAAAATACACAAAATCAGATAATAAACCCTTCTACTGAAATCTCACTCCACTGATTTTACGAAAAATTTTTAGTATATTTCAGGTAATTTTTTTTATTTGTACTAGAGTGTGAATCATCTACTCTATGTCTATGTCCAATAAATTCGTTTAAACTCATGTTTTTTATTTCAATAGAGATTTGACATTCATTAACGTTTTAGTAAAAAAGTTCCCTTTTCAGCTACCCATTAAATATTTGAATGATCAGAAACTTGGTAAGTATTTTGTTTCACCACAAACATAATCATGAAGAAGGCATGTTCAGAATTGTTTTTAGGTGATGTGAATTTATATAGGTATAATAAATGTGATAAGAAAAACATCTTAAATTTTTTCCAAACAAATCACAGGGGCAAGTGAAATCAAATTAGGATTCAGTGCCGACAATAATTCAATTTTTTATGTCTATTGGTACCTACCAAAGTACCTATGCAACAAAACCCTTCGAATCAGATAAAAAAATGTACAGTTTAAAGGGGAACAGAATATTCTAGAATCGGGAATAAACTGTAGGAATACAACTGAAGTTTATCTATGCCCAATTGAAAGCAGTCAAAAATATTATGTATTCTTGCTGTCAAGCATTGGGCAATTGAAATAATTATACAGGGTTAAGTTATCATTATCAACACATCTATGAGGAATTTCTTTGGAAATAACTATTAAATTCATTTTTTCAATTCAAAATCTTCAAATATGTCACAGGTCAACTTTTTCATCCTTTATAACATATCAGAAATTCACGAAATATTGATCAAATGAAAATTACGAAACTAATTATCCTTTCTTCAAAAGGGAAGACCAATATTGGACTTGACTTGCAAATTAGAAGGGGACATGATACCAGCCACAGGAAGGACAAGCTTAATGATAAATACAGATCTATCAAACAAGTACACAACAAAATGGCTGACCATTTTTTATTATTATTTCTGAACACTGAGGAAATAAATATTACCAAAATGCTTGTTGGGATATGCAATAATCATAAAGCGAAGTAAAATGATGTATCCAAGTGAACTGTTGACGTGTTAATACTTTGAAGGTCACTAGATTATGGACCCTCAACACCCCACCACTCCATACTCCACCCTGTATATTGATTTCCTATATTTATAGCTACCTCAAAATAGCAAATGAAATAACAAGTATAACAATTATTATCCATGATAAAGGCAGGAGGAAGAAATAATGAAAATATTTTCATGAACGCTGTTACTAAATCAGAAATGGCCAACGCCTAGTAGATGCATATCCAAATAAAATTGAAAATGATTGATATTCTGTAGAGTTCTGCACTGAAATAGTAACCATCATAATTGTGGAGCAGTTTATTATCAAAAACTTGTTTAGTAAACACAGAAAAGGATGTCAAAAATAGAAATTCTGTCGAATATCAACTATCAATAAGTACAAACAGCAACATGGCGGGTGACGCCAACTTACCTTCACCGGTAGACACGAACTAATTTTTAGAAATATTTGCCTAATATCACCTTGATCCTCAAAAATTGGTATATTAACATCGTCCTTAACTAAACACAGTCTACATATTTGCAACATATTATTATTGTTAGCCATTTTTGCTGCTATTTTTTAAAAAAGTCATTGGAGCTAACACACAACACCAGCACAAGATTAACGGTCAGTGACGAAATGGGAAGGGCGGAAGTGGGATATTGCGTATTTCTCCAACGCCGCCGTCGTTAGGAGGGGTACTTCCGCTTGGTTCGATTCAAATAAGCGCGGGAAATTTCAAGTTGACATATTTGTTGAATCAAATTGGAATATAGAGTGATAAAACTTTGTATTCAAATAAAATGAATAAATTATCTTCGGTTACGTCCAAAATTAAAGACATTCGCTTGTTACCCTTCGGTTGTACACCTACTATTAGGCAACCAACAATGCGTCGACGTATCTAAAAATCTTGTTATAGACAGCTATATCGAAACCAGTGATTAAAACCATCTGGAGATCGACAAATAGTTAATTATTTAGCATTGCTTGTTTCTAAAAAAATCCATCACCACGTTATTCTCTACCACTACTAGGCAACCAACAATTCTTCAATGTGTATTGAAGATCACATAAATGCAGGTTGAGGCAAAAACACGCAAAACGTCAAAATGATTATAAACATAAACATAACCTATATGTTTACGAGAGCCACTTTTTTTCTGAGAAAATCCTCAAATATGAGCGTGTTTACTCAAAAACTGAACCCAATAACTGGCGCCAATGACTGGATTATTCAAAATGAAGATTATGACTACCACCAAGAAGTTGCGAGAGCTTCTTTTGCGGACATGCTTCATGATACCGAAAGGAACCAACTATACGAAAAGGCTTTGAAAGCGGCTATAGAAAAGATGCATTCCAATGGCAAGAAAGCGAACGTCCTGGATATTGGTACAGGAACAGGTTTGCTTTCTATGATGGCTGTTAGAAATGGTGCAGATTCTGTAGTAGCCTGTGAGGCATTCAAACCCATGGCCCAATGTGCTCTGAACATTTTGGAACTCAATGGATTCCAAGATAAAATCAAAGTAATAAACAAGAGATCAACTGAATTGGTTGTTGGTGACCAAGGTGATCTGAATGAACGTTGCAATATATTAGTCACTGAAGTGTTTGATACAGAATTGATAGGTGAAGGGGCCTTGTCCACTTTCAATCATGCCCACCAAAACCTCCTAGAAAAAGACTGTATTGTAGTACCTAACTCAGCTACCATTTATGCTCATGTAGTAGAATGCCCCTTGGTACAAAACTGGAACAAACTGAAGGATATTTTTGATGAAGATGGTGAGATTCTGTTAAGAATCCCTGAATCCATAATGAACTGTGCTGGTACAGCAGCAGTGCATGACATACAAATGTCTCAACTGCCTCCACATTCCTTCAACACAATTGTTTCTCCCTTGCCAGTACTCAGATTTGATTGGTCAGGTAGGACACCATTTGTATATGAAAGATCCACCATCAATACTGTGAAGTCTGAGAGCGAAGGAATAGCCCAGGCTGTCTTTATGTGGTGGGAACTCCAGATGGACACTGAAGGTGAAGTGGTATTGAGTTGTGCCCCCCAATGGGCTCACCCTCACTCCAAATACAATAATAAAGTGGATATTCCTTGGAGGGACCATTGGATGCAGGCTGTCTACTACTTTCCCAAGGAAATAAATGTCAAGAAAGACCAAGAAATCAACCTGATGAGTTGCCATGATGAGTACTCCTTGTGGTTTAACTTGGTAGAAGACTTGAAGATATCTGAGGGGCAATATTTGAACCCTGTTTGTGAGTGTGGGGTGCATGTGAATTTTTCAAGGACTAGAATTGGCCAAATGAATGACTCGAAAAGGAACAAGAAGTATATTGCTTTGTTGGAAAAGTACATCAATAAGGAAAGTACTGTGCTTGTTCTGAATGATGGTTGTTATTTGGCATTGTCAGCAGCCAAGTTAGGAGCAAAGAAAATGTATTTTCTGGAAACCAATCATATTTCCAAACAGGTTTTATTAGAATTCATGAAATGTAATGATATCAAGAATGTGGAAGTCATACCATCTCTGCAGGAACTCAAAGAAGTAGACTTGATAAATGTTGATGTGGTCTTAGGAGAGCCATACTACACCAGCACAATTTTACCATGGGACAATCTCTTATTTTTTTATATTCTAAAGGGGTTGGAACATTGCCTGAAGAAGGATGTCAATATTTTTCCCAAGAAAGCTGTCATAAAGGGAGTGGCAGTTAATTTCAAAGATCTGTACAAAATCAGGGCACCCCTGGTATCCTGTGAAGGATTTCTCATGAAAAGTTTTGATGATCTCATTGAGGTAGGTTTGACAATTTTAAAAAATAAAAGAATATTGCTATAAAAAATTCACAATGAAAAAAAAATCTTTCTCTTATCCAATACTATTATTTACTTTTGGGTTTCAAATTCATTAGTCATTCCTATGTTTTGATATAACATCTGAAGGAGATTCTTGAAAAACCTTTCAAATCATTATTTTACCTTTGATATCTTTGATACAAGTAACATTTTTGAAGAATTTACTAGGAGAGTGTGATGAACCTACCAGTTGAAAATATTACTTTCCTAACAATAGTCTCGCAAATAGTGCTCAGGATATTAAATTAGAGTAAATGTTGAAATGAGGTGAAATAATCAACAGGACCCCTACAATTTTTTTCTGTGGAAGTGTTGTAGTATAATTAAGAATTACTATATTATATTTTGAATCAATTAATTATCAGTTGACAGTAAATAAATAGTTGAGATAGGGACATATCAGCCGAATAGTTTAGACAAAAACAATTTCTCTCTCTCTGTAGCGCTAGTCGTCAGCACAGTCGTGAGTCACCCAGTATATTTATAAATCGGGGATTCTTCCAAAACATTAAAATTCATGCAACCAAATCAACATTTCCGGCGGGTGATGTTTACTCGATATTTACTATTTCCCACAGACCATAAATCAATGATTTGTTAATGATATGCCAATGCCACTAACACTTTCGAAGAATTTCTTTCATCTGAATCCACATCCTCATCAGATTATGAATACCTACTTGAATAACAGGTCAAATGAGGATACATTTCTCTACTGGCTATCAGGTGAATCACATTCCAAATGTCAACTTCAGAGCTCCTAGACTGTCAAGGCTAGTATAGGAACGTTAATTTTTTTATTGAAGAAAAAACGATTTCCCGGGTAAAAGATAGCATATATACATGTGCATATTCTCCAGCTAGGATATTGAATAAAATATCTTACATATACGTGAGTGTGACATTTGATTGATAGAATTCCATAATAGTAAATTATGATACAAGCATAGATTAGGAGAATTTAATCTATAATACAAGTTTATAAGACGCGAGTATGAAGAGCAAAGCGATGAATGCTCCAAGGGAACAAGTGCGACAACGTGTATTTTGCATTAATTTGAATTATTTTATTCAAAGAAATTGATTTAATATCGATAAATAACAGAAACATTTTCGATTGGTAACAATGATGACTTTGAAATATTTGGTTTTTGCGATACCAGCGATGGAAAATGCAATGTTGTTATTGTTGTCATTGGTCAATTTAAGTCAAAAATTACACTCTGAATTGAAATTTACCAATAAAAACTTTGAGTTTTCCACTGCTCGTAGTACCAAATCCAGATGTAAAACTGGGCTTTCTTCTAACTTTCATTTGACAGTTCGATTGTACCAACCACCGAATAATAAAAAATGCGTATCGAAACAGAGGCTATTTCGATACGCATTTGCGTTTCATAATAATTAGCTAGATTGAAATTGATAGACTAAAAACCAAATGGAATCAGGAGTCACTTCATAGTTTTTTGTAAAATCGAATTTTTTTGCACAGCAATCCAGTTGTTTGAGCGATGACAATGTGGAAGCCCAGCCTCTGTGGGAGTACCCTGGAATTGCTCTCAGCTCAGAAATCGAGATAGCGACTATAGACTTGACCAATCTCCGTGGAAATTCGTTGGAAACAAAAGGGGCATTCGAACTGAAATGGTAAAAAACACCGGCACTAAAATCGTCCGATTCTGACACATTTTTTTAAAGCGACTTGGATTGCAACGGAATTGGACTTTGGGTGGATTGGAACTTGGATGATTCAACAAAAAGCACAGTGACAACCGGACCGATTTGCCCCATCCAAGTGGGAGAAAAGATCCAGTGGGATATGTACACGAGACAGGGTGTTTGTCTGTTCCCTGGCAGGAGTTGCAATGAAATACCGTATAGTTTCACGTTTGATTTTTCAGATGGAAATATTACTTTCAAATGTACTTAGGCTCTTGTTGTAATTTTCAGAAAATTTTATACTGTAGTAACGAAAATATACATTTCAAAAAATATTGATGATCTTTTTTTATTTTGGTCTTGGTGGTTGATTTATTCAAATACTGATTATAGTTTCAGTAACATCTTGATTAGCATAATTATTATAGTGAGAGTAATTGTTAATTTGCATTAATTGACAAGTTCAGCCAGCGTTGAGAGAGAAAAAATATGTGTCTGTCCTAGTGTTACTTTTGTCATCAAGATTGCAACTTGAAATGATGAAAATATTATGATTGGGAAGTAAAAAAAGAGAAGAGAATTATTCATCCATTATTGTAAGCTTACAATGCTCACAAAATATTCGAAATAATCTGAATAACGAAAAATACTACACAAGAAAAACAAACCAATTATATACAGGTTATATAAGTCTTCTTTTTGTTTAGTCTAAATCACAGCAATACAACAATCAACGTACTAGGGCAGACATATTTTTTCTCTCTCAAGGCTGGCTGAACTTGTCAATTATTCTAAGTGGTTTCAAAGCTGAAAATTGAGAAATGTCCAAAAAAAACACCAAAATATTCAGAAAACCAAATAGAAGTAGGTATAGGTATTAGACAAGTTTCATAAATTATTCTTCTCGTAAGAGGTGTAAGGTGAAAATCGTACATGAAAATAACAAGAAAATGAAGAGACCAGATGTTATCAGGAAGGAAAGAGGATTTCAAGAATAAGTTTTACGTTAATAATAGGTAATGTTATTGAGAAACACCCTGTATACAGTTTGGAAATAATTCCCGAACACTCCGTAGAATAGAGGGGTGCTAAAAGCGTGCTAACATCATATACTTTTTATAATCTTATTGTATATAATCAATATATAATGTTATCATCCAGTATCCACGCAGTTACTATATAATATGTTACTATCATGGTGGTTACTATAGAAATATGACAAGCTTTGTCAATATTCGTTTTTCACCATAAAGATAATTTGAATCATTGTTTTCAATTCCAGCAGGTTTCTTTCAAGTTCTAAACATTCACTGCCAGATTCAGGAAGATTGGGAAATAGCTAGGGTATGTATTTCCCAAAATATTGTCTCACAGCAATGAGTGTATGAAGAGAAATTCAATGATAACATCATAATTTTGACGAAGTTCTTCTCTGATAACGTCGTTACACATCGTGGAAAATCTGATTGGAATAAATTCAGTATCTATCTCAGATGTTTGGAAACCTCAGAAAACATTTTAGTGATTTCGCAGTTATCATGCGATTTATTTTTCAATGAAAAATTGTGCTTGTACCAAAATGTATTTTGCCCCAGGAATCCGAATTTGATAATGAAACCGTTAACAAATCACATTACTTTTCGAGATAATCCATGCAAAAGTTCGAAATTTCACTGATATCTGTATTTTTTTAGACATGTTTGGGTTGAAATTTCAAGATTCTTCTTTGTTTTTTCTTTAATTTCGGACATATATATTTATAAATTCACCACATTAATTTTTTTCGTTAAATATGTAGCGATTTATACACGTCCTAGCACATGAATGATTTTTTTTACTACCACGACTTTCCCCTTTTCTGCAATAATTCGATGTGTATCTGTATGTTTTCATAAAGATATGCTCAAAATTTGCGATGCTGAATTTATTCCGTTTGGATGTTGGCTGAAATATAAATTTCCAGTTCGAAAAATGTCAGTGGTAACTTTCGAAAAGCCGATACCCCACATCGGCCTAGCCGACTGGTACGCCAAACAATGGCAGAACCAACAGACAAACGACACTCGCAGAAAGGACGCGTTCAACTTGAGGCATGAGTCCAGGCAGCTCAGGAATGAGACCAACATCAGAACCAACTGGGACACCTACCACAACAACGTCCGGCTAGCCGACAGAGTCACAGAATTGGATAGATGGAGAGAGGTTTTTTTTGACATCAAAATAATTTTTTTCTATTTTGGTTGTACAATGAAGTCATTGTGCAACGCAAATGCGTGTTGAAATAGCCTCTATTTCGATACGCATTTTTTATTATTCGGAGATTGGTACAATCGAACTGTCAAATGAAAGTCACAAGAGTTAGGCCCAGTTTACTTCTGAGCGATTTGAATTTGGTGATATTAGCAGTGAAAAACTCAATGTTTTAATTGGTAAATATCAATTCAGAGTGTAATTTGATTTAAATTGACCAATAAAAACAATAACAACATTGAATTTTTCACCGCTGGTATTGCAATAAACAAAATAATCGTTCAACTGTTAACTGGGTTTTACGCTTGCGCGTCAGATTTTAATTATTTAAATTTCATCAATGTTACCAATCGAAGATGTTTCTGTTATTTATCGATATTAAATAAATTTTTTTCTTCAAATCAATTCAAAATAGAAAAAATTGCATATGACACCGGTTTTATAAGACACGTTGTCGCACTTGTTCACTTGGAGCACTCCTCGCTTCGTTCGTCGTACTCCAAACAACGCGTGCGACAAAATAGCGTCTTATAAAACTTGTATCATAATATACTATTTTGCCACAGTTTTTCTTTTTTTGTTCGTATACACTGATGAATATTTTGTAAGCTAAGAGAGGGGCTGCGCTACTTTGTATTGTGTGCCCCAGGGCTCAGCCCTCAGCCTCTGGGCCAGTCTTTTATGATTCATCTACGTAAAAAGTTAAAAATCGGTCCAACCGTTCGAAAGTTATGGCGATTTGAAAAATTCGGAAAAAGTTGTATCAGTGTTATGCAACCCTGCTTTATTCAAGTTGGCCTATGCAGGGTGGCATCTGAGATTACAGACTGATGAACTTTGATCAACGTCTGCTGAACTTATTCTCTGAACTTTCATTCTAGGAATGGAACTTTCCATCCCCTCTATAATTAATCTGAACTGATTTTGCCAAATGTAAACTATTCTAAAATCGTGGTCATGTCAAAAAGTATTTCAGATTTAAATCTCATATTTTCGCGCTTTTTGTGATTACTTTTCGTTCAAAAGATAATATAAGAAGGCTACTGAAGTAATTATAGTTTTCACGAAGTATATTTTTTCTATTAGTTCCCTAATTTCATCCCTTATTCAAAGACTTTGAGTGACTTTATTCAGAGTGTATTCCTCAGTTCCGATGTATTGCCAACCTGGTAAGTTTAGTCTATAATCATCGTGCTGTGCTAAGTACGTATTTATGAAATGTTCATATATTATCATACTTCATTCTCGTAATAATATTTGCTTGCTCATATCAATAGTTACAACCCTCGTAGACGAAATTGCCATTCTAAATGCATCTATATATTTAGTACCTCCTTTCAAAACTTCTTTTATTATTACAAAACGAAATATAGTTTGGTAGGAACCAATAAAAAAGAAATATCGCTGGAGAACATAAAATTTGTTTACATTTCAAGCCGAGATGATTGGTACTTACCTGGATATCAAATCATTAATCATTCATTAGTTATTGTAGACGATAAAATATATTAACCAAATTGGGCATCATAACGTCAGGATTAATGATCTGGTGGTCAACCACAATCTTCTATGGAGAACAATCAGAATAATTTATTCTAGAACGTTATTCTATAAACATTAATGGAGAAAATTCGTACAATAAATATGTAATGAATATTCCCTATGAACATCCATATGTAATATCATGGAGTATTCTAGAACTTTGGAACATGCAAGTAAGGCACTCCTTGAACATTTCTAGCAAAAATTCATCGATGGAATATTCTAAAACATACCTACTATCAGAATAGCAGGGAAACATTCTATAAATCCATCGAATATTCTTTCTTAACATTCTGAGAATTTTATATGTGGAATACTCTGAAGAAGTTATATTAAATCCTGATGTCTTGTCTTGGTGCAACTATTTCCAACCATCTCCAATGAGATGACATCATTTGCAGACCTTGCTGTCGTGCCTGGAAAGGCTCAATTCCGAGATGCGCCTGTTGAAAGACGAAAAATTCAGCACAGAAAGGGAACTGGATGCTCTAGGAATCCCCTTGGGGGTCATCTCCGAGTGCATCTCCATGAGAGACTGCAGGCAGGGAACCGAACTGACCTACGACGATGGTGATACCGAGCTGAAGAAGGTATAAGTGACGAAACGATCGGTTAATATCTTTGCGCCAATTGGTTGAGACGCGTTTAGTACAAACGGTTAACATAGTAGGCTTTGACGCTTTCAAATCACAACACAAAGTTGACGTTTTCCGAGGAATGTCATTGAGTGACAGCATTGCCGCTCATGCGCGGAAGTAATGTCATTAAGTGACAGCATATTCGTGCTCGCATCCATCATTGTTGAAAACGAACTTATCATTCTGTTGCATGATGGAAAATAATAGTGATAGTGAATTATCTAACGCATCTCCTGATGTAGCAGAAAGTGCGAACATTGTAAATTTGAACCTCCTACCAGAGAAATCGAGGAAAAAAGTATGAATTATGATATGGTAGATTCATGAAATGCTTGAATGCTAAAGATATCAAAGTGGGGGTATCCTAAACTTGTCGTATTTATCAAAAAACACCATAGTCCGTTGAAAATAAAGCAAAAATAACTTTGACTATATCTATTTGGTTAATAACGTATTATAACAGTGGGATATACATAAATTTTCGAGTAGCCTCAATAGCCAACGGGTTCAAAGCGCCAGCCCGTGGTAGATCCCTGAGCAAGGCAATTTGATCTATGAGTCATTTTCCCTTCTTTTCTGTTAGATGTATGATCTATATTGGATTGAATTTCAATATAATAGTGAATAATTGATGAAATTAATTATTTAAATGAAGAATATTATGAAATATAAGTAAATTGAATGAAGTATCGAGTTTTCTTGTCTAGGAAAAATATTGTGTGTATTTCCTGTCTTGCCGCTCTCGAAAGATTATTGCTATCTTTTTCGAGCGGCAATCTATCACTTTGCTTCTTTCTTCCGCCGCATGGTGTCGCTAATTCCAAGTGTCTCTTGGTACGCGGCTTAGTGCGGTCAAATAGACACTACGAAAATGCATTGGGACAGGCACCGCTTCGAGTGGAGATTACAGGATCTCTACTCGGTTGGTTACCTTGTACTGATGAGGGCCAATAAGCCCGAAACCGGTCTGTAGGTAGTCAAGCGTGCCTGTCTCGATGTGAATTTTGTCACATCTTAGCAATAAAGAAAGAAACATTTGCGATATGCATTCACTGTGTGAATCGTTGCATGGACTACGAGTAGATATCATTCAATATTCTGTTAGGTATTAGCCAGTGAAGTAGTTGTTTTCTACTTTTTGTCTATCAGTCCTTACAAGTGTGTTCGTATTATGATTTGGTTAAGACGTATAACGTCTTTTTTTTTCATTTATTTTGGAAGGAGCTTTGTTTGGTGGAGAATGTCAAGAAGTTGCTGATAGAGAGATGCCAGGCCACTTGGGAGAAGCTCAACAAGCTGGAGGAGGTCAAGTTCCAGCTGAACTTGGACATCAACGACAAAACTGAGGCTCTGGAAATAGACAAGGATCAGTTGACTCTGGATAAGAATTGTGCCAACATCACCTACAAAACTGATCCACTACGAATTGTGAAAGGGTAGATAATTGGTTATTCCAGAATGATTATTTTTATTAAACGCCCATACTGTGAATTTTCTTCAAACCTTTCTCATACAGGGTGTCCCGAAATTATGGTGCCAAATTGAAACGGAAGATTCTTATTGAAAATGAATATGGGACCTGATATTTTTCCCAAATATATCATTTGTTGCAAACTCGCTTCAACGCCTTATGTTGATTATTAGTATGTTTGTAATCATGAAAAGGCAATAATTTATTGATAATTGAATAAGTGTCTCAAGAATCTATATGCCAATCTTATTATTTACTTTGATTCAAGGATGTCTCTGTTTTGTAGCTAAATTTTTCTTCACGAAAACGAAGCAAGATGAAAAGAATTCCAAGGATATCATCTATTTTCAATTATTGAACCCAAATAAAAAAATATACCACTTGATCACTTTGTGTAAATAAAACGGAACATTTACGTATTCATTAATTGTCTATATAGTAATCAGTGAAACGTTCATTAATTATTACGATAACACACATGCACATTCTATTAGGCATGCACTTATATCGGTTGATGTTGTTTTCATTAGTTGTATATGTTATTTATAGGTAGGTAGTTAATAATCGAAGTACACACACGAACATGTTTCTTTTTTCAAAGACTTCCTATTTCACACAAATTAACCAAAATAGTAATTTACGTAACAAGTCCGGAAAATACTGTTTTTTTGGATGAGTGGACAAAATTGTCTGCGAGACCAAAAAAACTGTTTTCGGGCGTGTTGCGTACACAATTTTTTCGGCAACCGTGTAGAATAACAAATCAAAGAAACACATTTCTTTATTAGAACAAAATTTCGAACATTTCAATTCTTATTTATATTAATATTTATATTAAAATTAGAACAATTGTTAATATTGAATGGATTCAATTTGTTTGAAATGCTTGGTATATTTAAGTGCCTTTTGTTGAAGTCAGAACAAGAAGGTAAAGTTTCCGTTTCACATTGATTGTTTTCATCTGATAATTTTTGAATGTTAGCTAATTTTATGTCAGATAGCTGTCAGTCGTTATTTTGCTGCTATGGTAATGATCAACTGCATTTATCAAAACCATACTACCAAGATTTTCATATTTACAATGACAACAACGATGTGATTCTTCCCGGCCTAGTCCGGGAAGTACGTACTTCCCGGACTAGGCCGGAAAAATGCCACTTTCTCAAAAAAAATCGTCTGGAAAGTACGTACTTTCCGGACGGTTGCCGAAAAATATTAGTATCTTCTATGTTTCAAGTACCTTCGATGGATTTCTTTTATTTTTAAACTCAGACCTATCATTATCTGATTTTGCAGTGGCGTAACATCTGGAAGATAAAATATCGATAAAATCCAAATATGTTGAAAAAGATTGTTGATGTGTGAAAGAAACAGCTTTGGTGCAAGGATTGATTGCTATCCATTCAGATGAGACTCAATCAACAACTATATGAAGTGACCTGATTGTCTTTTTCTTTATCCTTTAGAGATGACTGATATTTTAGCGAAATGGTTCTATAGTTGCCATCAGGAGAGGTTTTCTTGCATTTCTGGGAAAAAACAAATGAATAATTATTGAATAATTCTATAATAATGTGTCTTCTATCTATAAATAAATCTTTTGGATTCCATCAGACCACCACGAAACCGAAGAATTTTTGTGGTATGAAATTATTCAGATTATTACTGGTTCTTAGTCAGACCAAAATACATTCAAAACTTGTTTGGAACTGGAAATATAGGTAGGATGAACATTTCATATGTTTAATTTATCAAAGTGAACAATAATGCAACAATTTTCGGCATCTATCGCGAGGGGCTAATCAGTCAATGATTATAGTTGTAAAAATATGCTAATTCAATATTAATCCATCTGATATATTAGATTTATGCAAATGAATGAATCTAATTTTTATGCGAAAATCGTACGTCAATAACCGAAAAAAAAAAGACCTGATTTGATGGAGATTGATGAATATATTTTAATTCAAGAAAAAGTAGTGACGCAACACTTTTTTTTCTTGATGCAAATAATATACAGTGTGTCGCTCGGACACGTCGATTTGTATCTTTAGTTGCGCTTTAAAAAAAAAAAACTTTTTATACAGGGTGTGTCATGCCACAGTGGCCAATATCAACTTTCTTATTTTAAATGCAACACCCTGTATTTTATTTCATTTTCAGATTCTTCCTGGAGAGCTGATTTCGTCGATCTATCATACTTGGGGTATAGCGCGTAAGATTACAGAGATATATGGTGTGAAAAATCGAGATTTTTCAAATTTAGGAATTTTTTGTGTCGAAACTATCCATTCTTGCTCAAAACGGCTTACATGTCCCTATCTCAACTTTCCATTTACTATCGATTGATATTTATTTGAAAGTTTTTTTTGAAAAAAAAGCGACACTAAAGATACAAATCGACGTGTCCGAGCGTTTTTCCTAAAACGCCACCGTTTATTTATTAACGAATTTATTCCATTTGGCTGGTACACACTGTATGCATTTACCTACTACATTTCACAAGAATATCTAGGGTCATATATACCAGGAGTGATCATAATAAAATATTTTTCAATTCGTAATTCAAATATATGACGAATCATCAAGAATCCTCTACTTTCGAATAGCTTCAGCCTTGATTATAGTTTGTAATGATAGTTCGGCCGAAATGAACGCTATCATTATTCAGCTTTCGAATACCAACGAAGCTTATACATTTCGAATAGCTTCAACCTCATCAATGATACTCACGCATCTCTCTCTCCCTTTTGACGAATCAATCAAATATTCCTCGAAGCTTTTCGAGGGCCCCTTCGTTTTCGAATAGCTTCAGCCTTGATTATGTGAACTTTGTAGCTCTGCCGAAATGAAGCTCTACTCATCATACAGCATTCGAATATCAATAACGAAGCTGATATACTTTAGAATTCGAGACGAACGGAAGATAAATCGATCAAATACTCCACAGCTTCAGCCTTGATTATGCCTCGTAGTCGTAGTTCCGTCGAAATGAAGTTCTAATCACTATTCAGCAATCGAACATCAATGATGCTGACACATTTCGAATAGCTTCAGCCCCAAACATCCAACGAAGCTCTTCGAGAGTCCCTCCATCTTCGAACAGCTTCAGCCTTTATCGTAATTATTGTAGTTTCAGCAAAATGAAGCTCTACAGCATTCGAACATCAACGAAGCTGATACATTTCGAATAGCTTCAGCCCCAACATCCAACGAAGGTTATCGAAAATCCTTCCACTTTCGAACAGCTTCAGCCTTTATCGTAATTTTAGTTCCACCGAAATGAAGCCCTACAGTATTCGAACATTTCGAATAGCTTCAGTCCCAAACATCCAACGAAGCTCTTCGAGAGTCCCTCCATCTTCGAACAGCTTCAGCCTTTATCGTAATTGTAGTTCCACCGAAATGAAGCTCTACAGCATTCCAACATCAACGAAGCTGATACATTTCGAATAGCTTCAGCCCCAACATCCAACGAAGGTTATCGAAAATCCTTCCACTTTCGAACAGCTTCAGCCTTTATCGTAATTTTAGTTCCACCAAAATGAAGCCCTACAGTATTCGAACATTTCGAATAGCTTCAGCCCTAACATCCAACGAAGGTTATCGAAAATCCCTCTACTTTCGAACAGCTTCAGCCTTTATCGTAATTGTAGTTCCACCGAAAAGAAACTCTACAGCATTCGAACATCAACGAAGCTGATACATTTCGAATAGCTTCAACCCTCAACATCCCATGAAGCTCTTATTCGTGAGTCCCTCCGTTTTCAAACAGCTTCAGCCTTTATCGTAATTTTAGTTCCACCAAAATGAAGCCCTACAGTATTCGAACATTTCGAATAGCTTCAGCCCTAACATCCAACGAAGGTTATCGAAAATCCCTCTACTTTCGAACAGCTTTAGCCTTTATCGTAATTGTAGTTCCACCGAAAAGAAACTCTACAGCATTCGAACATCAACGAAGCTGATACATTTCGAATAGCTTCAACCCTCAACATCCCACGAAGCTCTTATTCGTGAGTCCCTCCGTTTTCAAACAGCTTCGGCTTGGCGGCCATTTTGCAGCTCCCTGCCGTACGAGGGCTGGCTGGAGCACTCTCGCCTCACCAAGCAGCTGGCCGACAACGAGCTGGCCGACACGCTGAAGCTGCGCGAAGCTCTGTTCGTGGTGCGCGAGCGCGCTCGCAACGACATGTTGGCGCAGCGCGATCGCGTCGATTTCGTGCTGCGCAAGCGCATCTACGAAACGCAGAAGGCGCGCAACGAAGCTGAGTGGCAGCAGCTGAAGATGCGCGCCGAGATGGAGGCAGTCGCCAGGGAAGTGGGGGCGTTGGAGGACGCTAGGCGTGCCAAGGATGATGCTCTGAAGCTGGCAGAGACGAGACTCGAGAATCGGGCGTACAGGTGATGATTAAGGGATTATTTCATTCATGCTAAAATACACGTTTTTGATTGGTTGAAATGGTTGTGTTGATAAGCAATAACACCATGTTTTCGATTTTGTATTTCGGCTCCTGATTGGCTATTGGATACCTACATGCTGTGTTTTTGTTTCTGTATTTCGCTTTCTGATTCGTAGGCAGTAGGGTAGTTTAATTTAACAACGACTTACTAGTTGCAATCTGTCATAGTATTTTCCGATTCCCTGGTAAATAAATGAATGCCACTACACCAAATTTTCGTCTGTACCATGATAAACACACACTATCAATTTGTTTTTCCACAAATTTTAGACAATTTCAGCATTAAATCTAATGTAACCTCCTAACCACACAAATTGTGACAACAATCATAATGAATTTAGCTCAGTAGTACCTATAGTGCTTAGGTAATCTTGCCTACATCATACAATGGCATAAATGTATTGTTGGTTGCATAACGAATCTTATTTTGTCGAACTACAATGCATAATCAAAATAAATAATTCCATAAATTGTACGTTTAAAATAGGAAATCAACAAAATGGCTTTGATTTTATTCATGAAATAATCTGAACAAATACAACTTGTGTTATTGATGATTATCGAAAATTCCTTCTCTTTTCGATAATCATCAATACACTTGTTGTATTACATGCGATAATCACCTTACAAAGAACAACCTACTCTTGATTGGTTCACGAGTTACTCATCGAATAGGTCACAAATCACCAAAATAGACGACACGTTATCCAATAAAATGAATGTTACTACAGTTGCTCAAACTAATTGACATAGAAAAACCAACTCATCACTGTTTCATAAGGCGTTATTATTGGAATATAACAGTTTACCTAACAACATCAAAAAATCCTTGTCCATACTCGAATTCAAGCAAGAACTGAAATAATACCTGAAATCTGGCAATAATATACTTTGTTGAAGGAATTAATCATCACCCTGTATAAGGAATATTTTAAAACTTAGGTCATTCACAGAGTCACCAACTTGGGCGATTTTTCGCAAATTGGGCGATTTCAAAAACAATCTTGCGACAAGAATCTTGAATTTGCGACTTGCGGTTATTTGGGCGATATTCAAATCACCTTGAGATTAGACCTTTTTAACTTTCGTGTTCCGTGAGTAATGGATCGTGAGCTGTGAGCTCGTGTTTTGTTCCATGGCTTATGACGTAATTGACGTATGACTTCTGTCACTTTTAAGTTCTGACCATGACGGAAATGTGGTACCATATTAACTAAATCTGACAGTTATGACACCTTTATGAGTGGATGAATAATAATATCGAAACAAATTGGGCGATATTTTGCGAATTTGGCGCTCTTGGAAATCAAAAAGTTGGCAACTCTGGCTCATTCATTATCAACGAGTTGACTCGGAATGTACGATGGCTCTGGAGGGCCAATGCGAAAAAAAAAATAAGTCGAAATTTCGACTTAGTAAGTCGAAATTTCGTCTTAGTAAGTCGAAATTTCGACTTATTATCTCGAAATTTCGACTTATTATCTCGAAATTTCGACTTGTTATGTCGAAATTTCGACTTTATTATCTCGAAATTTCGCCTTAATTAAGTCGAAATTTCGACTTATCATGTCGAAAATTCGACTTATTATCTCGAAATTTCGACTTGTTATGTCGAAATTTCGACTTTATTATCTCGAAATTTCGCCTTAATTAAGTCGAAATTTCGACTTATCATGTCGAAAATTCGACTTATTATGTCGAAATTTCGTCTTAGTAAGTCGAAATTTCGACTTATTATGTCGAAATTTCGACTTAATATAATATCAATACAATCTAATATTATATAGTGAACAACATAAAATAAGGAATAAGATAAGACAATTGAACATACGTTATTCAAAAAGGTCTAAGATCTATTAGATCATTGCGTTATTTTTGCTTTCATCTCAACCTTCTTTCGTTTTCTTAGAAACTCCTGATGGGACTACCTATTGTGTTTCTTGTAGTGACAAATCCTTTTCAAATACATTTTCATATGCATCCATATCGATTTCCGTGCATCTATAACCACTAACATCACTCATATGCAATACATCAATAATTAACGCTCATATATTTCCTGTAAGGAATAAACATAACAATAATCATCTAATAATAGATGTTTGACCAAAAAAAACTATTTTATGAATTTAGATTAGTAAGTCGAAATTTCGAGATAATTAAGTTGAAACTTCGATTTAATTAAGTCGAAATTTCGAGATAATAAGTCGCAATTTCGACTTACTAAGACGAAATTTCGAGATAATAAGTCGAAATTTCGACTTATTATCTCGAATGTTCAACTCTACTCTACTTTCTTTTTTTTTGTTGTAAAACATTGTTTTAAGAAGCAATAGAGTTGTTATTATTATCATTACTATCATCATCATCCAGGCCCGGCTTCGAATTGGCACGTGACGAAACCGAGCACGGTCTCAAGGAGGAGGTGGTGCAGCTGAGGCGCACGCGCCAACAGCTGGACGCGAAGATCGACTGCGCCAAGGCCACGTACAATGCGCTCGAGGAGCAACAGGTGGCCATCGACAAAGACCTGGCCGACAAGGGCCAATCGCTGATGACGGACGTGCGCTGCCTCGATATGCGCATGCGGCTCAGGTCGGGCGAGTTTGCCGGCCCTGCTACGGCTACTGACAGGAACATCCGGTTGACCAGGATGGAGGAGGAGATACCGGCCGCCTAGGTGGTGGTTGGGGAAAATGCCCACGACGAAATTCACGTGTGGAAGCAATTTATTTTTATTTGCGAATGTGATTGTGACTTCAACAATATTCATTTTTGGTTTTTTTTTTGATGCAGTACATGATATGGAACCACGTTTTATCATCCTTTACATCACTTGTTCTATGAATGTTTATTCAAGATTGGTTGACATTTTTCTAAATAAAATTCAGATGACAGCGTTTTTTTTTTAAATATCAATGTGAATTTCGATAAACCGATAATATCAATAGATTATTATTATCGATATTCTGCCGCGAGCTTGACTTATTCTCCGTAAATTTTTACTCGAAAAATCATTCAAGCTCTGCACCTTTTCCAATTTTAGTTCAAAAAATGGTAAACAGCTGTAGATTTATGGTGTACATACATCAATCAACGGTGCTTTGAAAAGATAGAGAAGGTCTGACCTCACTTCTCATTGGTCTAGACGCCAGGCAAGCATACAAGTGGTTAGTTGACCGTATGGCTGTGCATAAATGAGGATAAATAAGGATGAAGGATCAGAAGGATGAAAGATCAGAAATATCAGAATTTTAGCGGCTGAAAGCTAATAATGAAGCAATTCGATATAAATGTGAGTTATCTTCAATGATTGTCTCATCAATTTGAAGAAATTGATAATCCATTATTTATTCCTTGCCCGACGGTTTCCGACGTGAGGTAATTATACAACTTCAACCTTGGGTCATTATAATCAATTTACGTATTGATTACATAGTATATTCTTATCTTTTTCAATTTAGTTCATCAAATCGAATTAGGAATAAATAATGTGTTAAAATAAATACCATAAAGAGGAATAACCCAAAATCATATATAGGTGGCACTTGTTCCTCAAAAGTGTATATACATATATAGGAGTCCGCCTCTCGGTATGTGATGATGAAAATATACTCAAGTTTTTCACTAAGCCAAGTTATGTGAATGAAGGCTGATAATAATTATTTAAATGCTTCAAATAAATAATATTTTATTTAAATATATCACAGATCAATTAATCATATTGTTGGAAGTACCTACAAACATTTGTCACAAAAATAATAACCAATAAAAATCATTTGATGTGATCTTCAATTTTCTGACAGGAGCATTCCAAATGATTTTTGGCGTCGACAGAAAAAAAAATGAGGGTTTTGCTGCTCGAATTTATCATAAATTCCAATTTCACATCGTCCACGTACTTTTCTTTACATGTCTCATCGTATTCATGACAGCATCCAGAATTTTCACATCTATAAAGGATACTTTCGCTGGGCGTGATCTGTAAAAAAAACATACCAGTTCCATAAAAATACATTATGTTTAGTGATCTGCGATTTAGTTCCGTAGTTGGATCACTCTGTACACTAAATAGCGCAGAGAATATTCTCCTCTTGACCAAAAAACCAATGAAACCAAATGATATTTTGATTATACCTTGAACGGATTTCTTGGAACCACAATATAATTATTGAAAAATACTCGTTCATTAGTTATGTATAGTTTATTGAATATGGTGCCGTATTAGGTGTCTTTTTTAAAATATTTTCAGAACTTTGACACTCACGTAGAGGTATAAGAATAATTGCACAAAGTGAGATACGTTTAGGGAAGATAACATCCTCACATTTCCTAGAAAAATATCGCAACATGTAACTGTTGTTTCGATATTGTATTACCTCTCTAGAGAAATGAAACAACTACGCCCTATAGGGCCGAAATTCCACCATACAATTATCGAAAGACGTATAAATAATTTGACCACCTTTCCGTATGGGTTTTGGAAAAAAAAATCGAAATGCACTAGCAAGAGTTATCAGAATCCTACCACTCCCGGGTCGCTTGAAAATCGGTTTCCCTTACTTTTGGCGCCAACCCACCTTGTCGATAATGTTCCGGTACGTCTCATCGAATTTTTCATCTCCAACGATCTCCCTCAAAGATAATGCCCTCCTCTGAGGCACCCCGCAAGTGAAATTCTCATCTTTCAATCTCCTCAAGTGCTTCTCGTGTAAATGTTTACCTATCAAAGGCTTATCCGTAACCAAGTCCGACATTGCCAAAATATGCACCGCGATCACCAACAAAAAGACCACTCCGACACCAAACATTTTTGGCGGGAAAACGCGGCAACGAGAGCTAGTCGAACTTGGAGCGCATCGAGTGACAATGATGATACGACCACTGCAGGACTAGCAGAACGATATAGATAATAGAAAAAACGTGCGAATTCTCCGGTACCACCAGTTCTCACTCCTACATACATAGATTACCGGGTGTTTCACAGTGGATGGAACATTAGAAGTATCTGGAGAACAGAAAGACAGATCATTACGAACATTTGTGGGCGTCGATAATCAAACTTGCTCTATCCGTCTAAAATATTTTCATCAATACAGTGTTGCCGCTTCTATCGAAAAGTAGCAACAACTTTGTTATTTCAAATAGAACACCCTGTATTTTATTTCATTTTTAGATTCTTCCTGAAAAGCTGATTTTATCGATATATCATACTTGGGGAATAGCGAGAAAGATTACAGAGATATAGGGTGTGAAAAATCGAGATTTTTCAAATTCAGGAATTTTTTGTGTCGAAACTAATCATTTCTGCTCAAAACGGCTTACATGTCCCTATCTTAACTTTTCATTTACTATCTACTGACATTTAATAAAAACAAATAAAGGGTGATGCAAAACTCAAAATTTTGAACCACCCGTATTTGTTTCAATTAAATATCAATCGATAGTGAATGGAAAGTTGAGATAGGGACATGTAAGCCGTTTTGAGCAAGAATGGATAGTTTCGGCACAAAAAAATCCTAAATTTGAAAAATCTCGATTTTTCACACCCTATATCTCTGTAATCTTTCGCGCTATACCCCAAGTATGATTGATCGACGAAATCAGCTCTTCAGGAAGAATCTAAAAATGAAATAAAATACAGGGTGTTCCATTTGAAAAAACAAATTTGTTGCTACTTTTTGATAGAAGCGGCAACGCCGCAACGCTGAAAGTATTTTAGATCGATAGAACAAAACTGATTACCCAATAAACCAAATTTTCAGAATAATCTTACGTCCTGTTCTCCAGAAATGTTTAACCTACCATCGACCGTGAGTCACCCTGTATATGTCCTCCCACCAAACCACACAATCCTTTGGTCACATTCTGTCAGTTTGCGTTTTTTACTGATATTCACCACCTCTATATATAGTTCGAGACAATATCGATAAATAATTCGATTGCATGCGTAACTGATCTATGGTGTGGGAAATCCTATGGGAATCCTATCGACGAATGTATAATGTATCAGATTCAACCTCGATCGATGAACTGAAAATTCAAAAAAAAAACAAGTCTTCTGTCGATCTAAATGAACACCTGATAGACGGTATAATATTGTCTGTTCACTCAAGCTCCAAACGTCTGCCAAGTTGAGGTCGCTACTTTATAGAAGTCGTTCGATGCTCATTTGTTTCAGTTTTTTCTCTGTCAGCGACCCAATTTTAGGTTGAAGTTATGGTTTTCTTTTTTTGACTTCAGCACATATTGTATGTAACTATCATAATCTGACATAATTTTACTTTTTATACAAATTTCTACTCGAAAAGGTCCAATAACAGTTTTTAGAAACAATAATAAGGCATATTACAAGGAACATTTTTGGAGGTACTCACGTATTTTGGCCTCCCAGAACAAGATTCCGAAACGTTTGTTTCGTAAATATACACCCACCATTTAACATCTTAAAATTCTTCTACTAAAAATACAAAATACGTCCTTCTTTTAATTAAAACACCACACACGCTCACATTTACTTATCTTCAACACTTTTCAGCGAAAGAATTCAATATTTTTCAAAAAATGTACCGTTCTTCGGAAACACTAGACTTTGATCTGTCAATTTGACACTGTCACAAAGTTCAGCTCCCGTCATGCTTGGTTCTCGATGGGTTTGGTACATTTTTTTGAATTTTTCCAAATATACAGAGGTCTGTTCGCTGTGTCTCCATTAACTACACTATTGTACAGAATAGTAGATTGTGTAACACTGATACCGTTCGGTGATTTCCCGTGTACACTTACACTATGTTCGTTGTTAAAATGTTGTAGCACGAAAAAACCAGTTGTTACAATCGATTTTGAGGAGGTGTGATAAGTGTAGTGCAAATGGATATTGGATAATATGAGGTTAGATGTCTATAATGATATATTTTGAAAACTTCAACAAAGTACGTAATGGTTATATTTGTTACCCGGGAATATTTTGTCCCCATTTACGAAAGCATCAAAAGAATTGACATCAATGCTATTGATTGATCGTCAGATGAACTTGTCAACAATTCATCGTTCGAATTCGCAATGATATTCTCTATTATTACATCATCACCGTGCATTTTTGATACATTAAAAAGATTCACAAGCAACAAATAAATACAAAATAATTATAAGCATATAACCTCCAAATCAAAATCCTAGGATTAGCATAAAGCAGAATAGAAGCACCGAACAGATGTTGAACTAATTACACTCCACTTCACTACACTCATCTACAACGACCAGTGGGTGTAAGAAAATGTAGTGTACAATATAAATTTCATTCATTTCAAACTATGTTTGATATTCTAATTGGATAGACTAATTTCTCTTTCTAAAATTGTTGTCCAATTTATGGCTTTTGCATTTTTCATTTATTAGCTTAGTCTATTAGTTTAGTTCTGGAGTGTTTCTTTCTTCTGCCGCATGGTGTCGCCACTTCCAATTGTCTGTTGGAACGCGGCTCAGTGCGGTCAAATAAACGCGACGAAGGTGCATTGGGACAGGCAACGCTTCGAGTGGAGATCTTACGGTCTCTACTCGGATAACTACCCTGCACTGATGAGGGCCAATAAGCCCGAAACCGGTCTGTAGGTTGTTAGGCGTGCCTGTCCCGATGTGAATTTGTCACGTCTTAGGAAGAAAGAAACATTTGCGATCTGCATTCACAGTGTGAATCGTTGCATGGATTACGAGCAGATATAATTCAATGTTCTGCGTGGTATTTACCAGGAAAGTAGTTGTTTTCTGCTCGTAGTCTACCAGACATTCATTTCAAACTATGTTTGATATTCTAATTGGATAGACTAATTTCTCTTTCTAAAATTGTTGTCCAATTTATGGCTTTTGCATTTTTCATAAATTTCATGCATAAACAGCGAACAGACCTTAGTTTATTCTGCTGAAATATGTTGAAAACAAGTGAATGTGAGTGTGTGTGGTGTTTAAGTTCAAAGAAGTACTATTTTTTGTGTGCTCTCTTCAGTGGGTATGAATTATGCGTGGAGCAAATATACAACTCAACGTAAGTGATTAAAATTATATCAACTTGTACATACAGGCTCATATCGTATGATTGGTTGCCAATAATAAATAATTTAAATATCACATTGCTATCGCGCACTGCTTGACATTCCTCATCATATTTTTCGCAGCAATCAGAATTTTGTCATCTAAAAAGGATGCTTCCTTCCGCTGGATCGATCTGATGTGAAAATCTCAACCATTGTCGAATCTTTGCATAACCTAACGTTTTTATTTACATTTTGAATTGCGCGCTCCTTTTAGCACAGCGAATCTCCTGTTTCAAGCACAGAATTGTTTGATATCATTGATCAGGGAATCAGGAAACAGAAAATAACATCATGAGAAATTCAAATGCGAGGCAAGTGAATGTATTGGCATATCGAATGTGTAAAGTTAATATAATTTTAATCACTTACGTTGAGTTGTATATTTGCTCCAAGCATAATTCATACCCACTGAAGAAAGCACACAAAAATTAGTAGTTCTTTGAACTTAAACACACTTACATTCACTTGTTTTAGATCATATTTCAGCCATATATCTAATAATAACTATATATGTTATGAAATTATGTCAGATTATGATAGTTACATACATATGTGCTGAAGTCAAAAAAAAAACCATAACTTCAACCTAAAATTGGGTCGCTGACTGAGAAAAAACTGAAACAAATAAGCATCGAACGGCTTCAATAAAAAAGTAGCGACCTCAACTTGACAGACGTTTGGGCCTTGAGTAAACAGACAATATTATAGCTCCAGCCTACTTGGTTTCCATCTAGAACGACAATGTCTCAACAGATTCATAAAATTGTGTATCCACCCTGTGCACTGAATATCACAGATAACATTTTCCAAATCAAAATGATTTTACAAAGTAAGTACGTACGATGACCATCCACAGATTTCCTAGCAAAAAGCTGTTTTTCTGCATAAATACTGCATAAAAACTGTAATTCTTGCATAAATTGTTACCTATCACAGGACCATCCGTTACCAGCGTCGACGTTGCCAAATGCACTGCGATCACTGACACGATTACCACTCCTAGTACGAACATTTTTGGCGGGAAAACACGGCGAAGGGAGCTTCATTGAGCGATTGAATTTCGTTGAAACGTCAAGCGACAATGATAATACGACCACTTAACGTAGAAATATATAGTAGAGATATCGCATGATGAGTGTTATTCACAACGCTCTATAAATATATCACAATATCTACACTTCATCAAACTAATAGTAATTTCCGTTGGAAAAACCAGTGCACACTCAATATATACCTTCATCTTATTATCACAGAAATATACTGAGTGCATAAAAACTCGGCTACTGAAATTATTATAATATATTTCGCCCAAATCAATAGACGAATTGCACTTTAGTTGTACAACTTGTACAGACCGAATTCGAAATATATGTATGATTGTCTGCTATTTTATCAGAATTTTGTTCAATTTTTTTCTTGCCTTCTCCATATTGTTTTCTTGATAAATAAGCCCAGATTTGCGCATTTATTGATCTCTTGATATTTCCTTACAAATACAAATACAAATAAAGCATAAACTAAATGAATTCAGAATTAAGTACTTTTCGAAAATGAAGTGAACTCCTGAAAATCTTGCAAAAAATTTATTTTTATGACCCTCGATCTATGTATCTCGAAAACGAAGTGGAATTTACTTAAGGCCCTGTTTTTCTTCAATTTTAGATAGTAGGCGCTGGAAAAATGACCAAATTATGTTTTTGTGTTAAAAATGGAAAACGGCAGCTTTTCGAATACTGAAAAATTTGAAATGTTGTCATGTTACATTTTGTGAAATTGTGTTGATGCTGAACGTGCGTACTCTAATAAGTATGCAGAGAGTAATCACTAAATTACATTTTGAGCGAGAAATGGTTCCGAAATCATATTGTGTGATACATTTCTGTATTAACAATGAAAAATGGAGTCGTATACAGGGTATACTTTAGTTTCGGCCCATATAAAAATACAAAGTTGATGATGTTTTCTAAAAGATGAGACGTCGCAGAAAAATTCTGCTTATGTCATCGTGTAGTCCTTAAAAAGTAGCCATGGCGAAGTGCTATTTGTTTTACATTTCCTTTGAAAATAAAGCTAGGAGAAAATAAAAACGAAATTCTCAAATTTCGGTTTTTCTCGGATATCTCCGAAACTACTCGGAATATTAAAACTTTCTAAATGTCATATTATTAGGCACATAAATGCGCTACTTTTCTCTAATTCAATCGACCCCGTATCACTTACCGTTTTCGATATCCCCATGCTGTTCATTCTTATCTTGGACACACTGTATATCAGCCTATATAAGCCAGCTATTAGCCCAGCCAATTATAAGGCAAACAGTAAAAAGTAACTTGAAGTCCATAAATATTTTATTTTACTATATCACAGATCAATTAATCACATTGTTGGAAGTACGAACATTTTTCACAAAAATAATGGGGACCAATAGAGTTCATTTGATGTTACTGGTGTTCATTTTTTGACAGGTGCATTTCGTATGATTTTCGGCGTAGACAGGAAAAAAGCTAGCTGGGTTTGAATCCATCTTAAATTCCAATTTCACTGTGCTAATGCTCTCTGCTTGACACTCTTCATCGTAGTTATCGCAGCATCCAGAATTTTGACATCTATAAAGGATGCTTTCGCTGGGCGTGATCTGCAAAAAAAAAGATACCAGTTCCAGAAAAATTCGTTCTGTTAATTGATCCGAGATTTAGAACTCAGAACCGTAGTTGGATCGCCCTGTACAGGGTAGCTGGAATTCGAGCCTCATCATTGGGATCTCGTAAACCGTAAGAGATACAAGGTCGGTTAAATCATGGCAATTTTGCGCAATTTGATGCCTAACAAAATGCCGTTCTGAAACTTGGAAAATTCCGAATACTTTCGGAGATATCCGAAAAAATCGAAATTTCATAAAATTTTAAATTACGACGTTTCGTCTTCCAGAAACCATCATCAACTTATTTTTTTTAAATACGGACCTGGATTTTTTATTTCAGTTTTTGTTATCTCTGGATAGCCCAAAAACTATGAGTTATTAAACATTTTGATTTTCAAATGTTTCAATGACAAAAATTTACAGTTCCATTATTTTTTGAAACATTCAATGCAATTACTAAAAATGGATCAAAAATGGTGTTTTACAATTCAGAAAAACGAGAAATGGTCTGAATCGATAAATGAGTTTAATAGAAACTCGCAAATGAAAATTTTTTTCGGATATCTCCGCGAAAGTATTCGGAATTTTCCAAGTTTCAGAACGGAATTTTATTAGGCATCAAATTGCGCCACTTTGCCATCATTTAACCGACCCTGTATCTCCTACGGTTCACGAGAAACCAATGATAAGGCTCGAATTCCAGCCACCCTGTAGCGTAGAGAAAACATCCTCTTGACCAAAAAACAAATGAAACCAAATGACATTTTGACTACCCTGTATATGGATTTCTTATAAACCCAATACCCTAGGTATATCGATTTAACAATACTTCATTCATTAGTCATATTATTTATTTTACGATTTTTAGCGGTTTAGTTCAGTGAACATCAAAGGCTAATAATATTTATTAAAGTGTTTGGAATAATACAAACATTTGTTACTAAAATAATAAGGACCAATAAATCTCATTTCATGCCATTTTAAATTTTTTGACAGGAGCATTTCGTATGATTTTCGGCGTTGGCAGAAAAAAATCTGGATTTTGCCCTTGTACAGGGTGGCCAGACAAGAATGCAAAATCATTCCACTACATTCTCGTGGAAAAAAAGTCATATAATTGCATTTGATTTTTCAGACAATTTTGCAATTTTTTGTTATTATGTCAAAAACACGCTCTAGTGGCATCACTCAAAATCAGACACATTACAAATGAGATGAATTTGATAGGCCAATGAATGCTCTTTCCAACGATACCAAGTTTGTTGAAATCCATTCAGTCGTTCAGGAGTTACAGCTGTTTATTTGAAAAAACATTGAACCACCCCCCCACCACTTCATTTTAATAGATACGTCAAAAAGTGTCGAATAAAAATTACTCGAATGAAGCTCAACTTTAAAAGGTATATATTTTATTGGTACGTTTACCAGGCGTATTTCGTCAAAAATTCATTTCAAAAGTTTTAGATGGCGGTTACGCCCCCTGGCGGCCATCTTGGAAACATGAAAATAATTTCCAGGATTTTCTTTTGGTAACTTTTTCACCGCAAGTCTCTTAGACGAATAGTTTCCGAGATACTGCACTTTGCATTCTTATCTGGCCACCCTGTACATTGCTTTACATGTGTCATCGTTTTTATGACAGCATCCAGAATTTTCACATCTATAAAGGATACTTTCGCTGGGCGTGATCTGTAAAAAAACACAAACCAGTTTCAGAAAAATACGTTCTGTTTAGTGATCTGCGATTTAGTTCAGTAGTTGGATCACTCTGTACACTAAATAGCGCAGAGAATATTCTCCTCTTGACCAAAAAACAAATGAAACCAAATGATATTTTGATTATACCTTGAACGGATTTCTTGCAACCACAATATAACTATTGAAAAATACTCGTTCATTAGTTATGTATAGTTTATTGAATATGGTATCGTATTAAGTGTGTTTTTTTTTTAAATTTTGAGCACGTTGAAACTTACGTAGAGGTATAGGAATAATTGCACAAAGTGAGATACGTTTAGGGATGATAACATCCTCACATTTCCTAGGAAAATATCGCAACATGTAACTGTTGTTTCGATATTGTATTACCTCTCTATAGAGAAATGAAACAACTACGCCCTATAGGGCCGAAATTCCAGCATACAATTATCGAAAGACGTATAAATAATTTGACCACCTTTCCGTATGGGTTTTGGAAAAAAAAATCGAAATGCACTAGCAAGAGTTATCAGAATCCTACCACTCCCGGATCGCTTGAAAATCGGTTTCCCTTAATTTTGGCGCCAACCCACCTTGTCGATAATGTTCCGGTACGTCTCATCGAATTTTTCATCTCCAACGATCTCCCTCAAAGAAAATGCCCTCCTCTGAGGCACCCCGCATGTGAAATTTTCACCTTTTATTCTTTGTAAGTGCTTCTTGTATAAATTGAAAGCTTTCCCAGGCTTATCCGTAACCAACTCCGACGTTGCCAAATGCACCTCGATCACCAACACGAATAAGACTCCGACACTGAACATTTTTGGCGGGAAAACACGGCGTGAGCGATCGAACTTTGTTGGAACCTCGAGCGGTTGTGATGGTACTAACTCGGTACGTCCTTACACCTTATATAAGTATTAGATGATAGTGAAAAGTGCTAAACCAGTCCTACCACCAGGATTTTCAGGTCGCGTCAATGGATGACGTATCAACGGGGAATCCAATATCATGATTATTATCGTCGAGAGACTATCATTTTCGATCTGCATATAGAGAGATAATTTTTTGATGAACATGAGTGGTTTATGCCTTATGGCATATCTTATTATTGTGGAAAATCTTCGTTTTTATCACACTCGTATGGTTTCAAATTAGTAATTCACTTAACAAGTCCGGAAAATACTGTATTTTTGGACGAGTAGACAAAATTCTGAGAGTACGACGAGCCAAGCGAGGAGTGCTCCAAATGAACAAGTGCGACAACGTGTCTTATAAAACGTGTGTCATATGCAATTTTTTCTATTTTGAATTGATTTGAAGAAAAAAATGGATTCAATATCGATAAATAACAGAAACATCTTCGATTGGTAACAATGATGACATTGAAATAATTCAAATCTGACGCACAAGCGTTAAGCCCAGTTTACAGTTGAGAGATTTTTATTATTGCAATACAGGCAGTGAAAAATTAAATGTTGTTATTGTTTTTATTAGTCAATTTGAATCAAATCACGCTCTGAATAAAAAAATTCACACATAAAAACATTGAGTTTTTCACTGCTAATATCACCAAATCCAAATCGCTCAGAAGTAAACTGAGCCTAACTCTTCTGACTTTCATTTGACAGTTCGATTGTACCAAGGTGGATATAGGATGGTGAAACAGCTCTTCGATTGTTTCTACGAAAAACTTGTAGACCGTTTGGGAAGGTAGTAATATTTCAGCTACTTGAATGAAGATGGCGCTAAGATCGATTATCGAAGAAGATTTCTGTTGCTTACGTATTTCTGTGGTTCGCATCTGACAGACGTGACTTGAAACGGCATTAAACAATATATTTTCTATAAATCTGGAATGAATATTGATATTTTGACTCTTCTCAGTCATTTTTCATCTAGAACAGATGAAACTGATGAAAAGATGACAGAAGCACAGTTTCTTTTTTACCGACACAAGGTATGTCGCCATCTCTGATAACTTCAGGAAATATAACTACGGTATGAAATCAAGTAGGCAAAGGTCTACAGTTTATTCTAGTGCTTTTTAATAGAAAGCTGTTTCACCATCCTATATCCACCTTGGATTGTACCAATCCCCAAATAATAAAAAATACGTATCGAAACGCATTTGGCGTTGCACAATGACTTCATTATACAACCAAAATAGAAAAAAAACTATTTTCGGACGTGTTACATACACTATTTTTTCAGCAAGCGTGAATAAGAATTAATCAATGAGATACATTTCTTCATTATACATATATTTCTTTGTAAAACAAAATTTCACTAATTTTATGTTAAACAGCAGCTGTCAGTCGTTATTTTGCTGCTATGGTAATGATCAACTGCGCATTTATCAAACCATACCAACGTCCTTCCCGCCCTAGGCCGGGAAATACGTACTTCCCGGACTAGGCCGGAAAAATGCTTTCTCGAAGAAAAAGCGTCTATTTCCCGGACGGTTGCCGAAAAAATAATTTGTCGTGGAACTTACGTATTTTGACCTCCTGATCACGAATCTGAAGTCAAAACGCGGCGGTCTCAAGTATTTTCGTAGATACGGCCCCATTTTGTCTCAGAAATGCACCATTTAAATCAGTTGCAAATTTCTGCTATTAAAAACAAACAAAATTCACCATTCTTCGAACCAAAACATCACACACTCTTAAATTTAATGTTTTCGACACTATTTTGCAGAAAAAACTGTTATTTTTACTAAAATCCACCCTTCTTTAAAACGTAAACAAAACATCTCTTTTCACTGATTTTCTGGTTATTTTTAATTAAAAAGTTGGCAACGCCTTATCATGAGCCAAACAATCAAGTTGTCAAATCAGTGAAAAAAGGTTGTTTTGCCTACGTTTTAAGGAAGGGTAAATTTTAAAAAAAATAACGTTTTTTTCTGCTGAAAAGTGTTGGAAACAAGTAGATATATGCGTTTATGATTGACGATTACTTTCGCGAATTATGATTGTAGGACTGGATCATCACTTCTTCTCTCAATCCTTTACCCTCGAATATTCTGGTAGGTATACTCATTTTGATACTTCCATTATCTATAAATTTGATTACGTTGTATCGTTAATTATGGAGTAGATGGCAATGAGAATTGTAGTAATTGAAAAATTGAGCAAGTTGATGAATATTTTTACTATCACATCCATAAAAAATGCATATCATAAGGAGAATATAATCAAATCGATGATATATTTTAAATTCATCCATCCTGTGGTTTGTATAATGTATAGTTGAATTCCCTATTTAAACACTCTTCAAGGTGACCATTCCATATATAAAAAAATCTCTTATTATTACACTATTGTTTTCAAAAAGTCAGCATTTCACAGTCGTATCAAAGATTACCTGAAAAGGGAAATGGCCAAATAGCCCTAAAAACAAAAGCCATATCGGAAGAATGTCAATCTCATTAAAATGTCAGCTCTACTGCAAAATTTGAATACCTACGCAACTGAATTCTACGTAAAGAATATATACAGGGCTATTCAAATTCGAGTCTATGCATGGGGATTTCGATAACGGTAAGAGATAGAGGGTTGGTTAAATGGGGGCAAAGTAGCATATTTCATAGGTTAATCATATGGATGAAATAAATCTGACCTAGCTTCTTCAGTTCTGGAGTTATACAGGAAAAATTAAAAAAAATTGAAATTTTACTGGTAATAGTTCAATATTTCCAAAACACTCTGTAATGCAAATGAAAATACTATGTCAATATGAAACATGACTCTTGACATTCAAAAAAATGCAATAAAAATACAGATCCGTTTTTGAAAATTGAAAGTTGAGGGTTGCCCAATTTATACGATACCCTTTATATAATTTTTATTCAGATATTTGGAAAGGCTACAAAAAGTTGCAACGGCAAAGTGGCCAAATTTAAAAAAAACTCCGTAAAATAAAAAGATATAGGCAAAAGATGAATTTCGAAATTTTCGATTTTTCCTGTATAACTCCAGAACTGAAGAAGCTAGGTCAGATTTTTTTCATCCATATAATTAACCTCTGAAATACGCAACTTTGCCCCCATTGAACCAACCCTCTATCTCTCACCGTTATCGAAATCCCCATGCATAGACTCGAATTTGAATAGGCCTGTATATAAGAAACAGTTTCTACTTTGTAAGTTGAAAGATAGCTGAGATACAGATAGGAAAGTACCAAATTGCAATATTTTCAATTTAGCCCTATATCTTGAAAACGAAGCGCCGAAGTGGACCATGAAAGTATTTTTTTTGTAGTATCGTCAGCTTCAAAAGATGAGTAACAAAGACCGCAAATCTCTATGTTTGAAAAATCGAGAATGGAACAGCATGTATATTAAAATGGTACAATAAAAAATGAAACGGCTTTCCATGCAAATGTGTACCTACATGGAAGTTATCTAAAACCGTTATACTAACATTTCTTGAGAATCTTGAGTTAACGTTAAATACAATATGCATGTGAATGTAAATTCTGTGGGAATGCCACAATTAAATATCTACCATTTAAGCTAATTTGTCAATGTCCAAAATGAACATGAAAATATGCAACTAATTGTTTACGATTGTGCATTAGTAATTTCCAGAGGCTTTTCCAGCGGAAAAAGCTTCACGGAGAATACCGCAAAGTGTGATTCATAAATTTATTTGTCAGACCAAACGCAATATTTTTAAGAACAGTTGAAATAAAATAACTTTTGTCGGAATGAAAGATAACAAATCCTGAAGAAGTGGATACAAATGATATCAAAATCACGAGAAAAGATGTAACATATATGCATACATAAGAAAAAGTAATTTTTCTTCACTCAAAAGTCGTCAGTTTTTGTTATGAAATTGAGAACGTTAGAAACAAATTATTCACGATTAGGATGAGAATGAAAAACCTCATTGAGATATTTAGTTATGTCATCTGACTGTTCATCCACAGAAGAGAACCTTTCTCTAATAGGTATATTATGTGGTTTCACACTCATCTAAAATGCTGTGGCATCCAAAGTATAGTATTTTCCAACATGGGGAAACCCACAAACCTGTCTTCGCAATGCATGAAAGTATGTTGAATGCCATTCCTGTGAGCATATTTTGGCTTTGACTTGTAAAATTCAGTCCTCAGACTACAATTAAGGAGTTCGAAATAACAGTTATTATATTGTACAGGGTATACCGAGTCCAAAATTTTATTCGTGATGGTGGTAATTTTCAATAGGCAGTACAAAGTTATAATAAGGAGTTCTCAGCTCGATTTCAGATGTAAAACGATATACTTAGGTGACGATAGATGAAAAATTGTACGACAATGTCGTGCCTTCCTTGCTTCTTTATTTCAGCCGGAGATTTCAGTATAATTTGAAAGACCTTGTCAAAATAGTTGAAAAATGAAATCTTATCGATCTTCACTTCATCTAACTCTGATTAGAGTGGACTTTGACAAGATTCTGAAAAGTGGTAAAAAACTGCTTTTACGGATATTTCATTGTGAAATTTTTATAGAGATAAATTAACTCCTATATAAAATGTGTCATTGACTGTTTTGTCATTTTGGCAGCGATAGAAAAGATGCATCGAAGGTCGAGTGATTTTGTCAAATGTCAGTTTTTCGAGTAAAATTACTGATGGAAAATTTTTTAGTTAAAAAGAAATGTATCCTTACAAGAAAAGCTCGAGTGTTTTTGGCAAGATAAATTATAACGACCGAATATATGAATGAACAAGAACAATAATTATCTTTATTGATACAATTGAATTATTTAAATGAACAGTTATTGAATACACAATTCTTATAAATTGTTTGATTTGGTAGGTACTAATTTAAAAATTTTCTTTTCTGGTATTCACAAAAATGTAGAATATTCATTTTGATTTTTCTCACTCGATGCTCGTAAGGAACTAATAAGATTTTCGTGATGTTCAGGATCAATTTGGAGATAGGGTTTAATAGAAGATGATGATGAGTGTCCCGTTAAAAGTTATGTCGGCAAAAGGATCAAATTTAATATTGTATTCATTGAAATATTTTTCTTGAATCATCTTCGCAGTTGAATTCCAAATTGATTTAACTGCATATTCTTCATAATCTTATCTCCATTCCTTTTTTTATATTATAGGCCCAATCCTTTAATGTATCTGCAACTTTTTGTAACGGAGTTATTTTCGACAGTTCGTAATTTCGTACTTGACAAAACTCTATAAATTGTCTCCATATTGACGCTTTAGTATTTTTTCTGGATTGCGGAATTGCTTTTCCTATATTTTTTTGTTATTTTTGAGTCGAAACTTTGCCAAAACGACTCATGTTGTAATGTTTGAGTATCAATTACAATTATCAACAATACATAAATAACTGACAGGGCAAACATTAAAGTAACGTAAGCATACTAGATGTAGACACTCATCAAGAGGAACAGGCATTTTTATCGGTGATAAAAAACGATGCACCTTCTTTATCGCTGTCAAACTGACAAAACAGTCATCTTCAAATTACACATTTTATACAGGAGTTAATTTATCTCTATAAAAATTTCACAATGAAATAATTATAATTTACGTAACAAGTCCGGAAAAAATAATTATAATTTACGTAACAAGTCCGGAAAATACTGTTTTTTTGGATGAGTGGACAAAATTCTAGGACGAGCGTAGCGATTCCTGGAAAACTGTTTTCGGGCGTGTTGCGTACACAATTTTTTCGGCAACCGTGTAGAATAACAAATCAAAGAAACACATTTCTTTATTAGAACAAAATTTCGAACATTTCAATTCTTATTTATATTAATATTTATATTAAAATTAGAACAATTGTTAATATTGAATGGATTCAATTTGTTTGAAATGCTTGGTATATTTAAGTGCCTTTAGTTGAAGTCAGAACAAGAAGGTAAAATTTCCGTTTCACATTGATTGTTTTCATCTGATAATTTTTGAATGTTAGCTAATTTTATGTCAGATAGCTGTCAGTCGTTATTTTGCTGCTATGGTAATGATCAACTGCATTTATCAAAACCATACTACCAAGATTTTCATATTTACAATGACAACAACGATGTGATTCTTCCCGGCCTAGTCCGGGAAGTACGTACTTCCCGGACTAGGCCGGAAAAATGCCACTTTCTCAAAAAAAATCGTCTGGAAAGTACGTACTTTCCGGACGGTTGCCGAAAAAAGCAGTTTTTTACCATTTTTATGTCATGTCATGTCAGTTTTTCTCGTGAAATAACTGATTGGCAAATTTATTTCGTTACGAAATTTATCCGATAAAAAAAAGCTCTTGTGTTTTTACCGTTGATAAAAATGTTATACATAGAGTATCCTGAACGCTCCATGACAAATTTTGACAAACGATATCGGACCAATATGCTCGTTTGAAATATTCAGAATTCACCCAGCTATAATGTCTCATTTCAGAAAAATATTTCGGATATATTTTAGATATATAACTACATCGGTGAACTTGAATTATCAAAAATTGTCAAAAACAGCTAGAAATTTTTTGCAGGGTGTTTTATAATACGTATAACAAACTTCAAGGGGTGATGGAACGTTTTGAGAAAATGGTGAAAGTTCTTATATTTAGGTATACATCCTTGAAATTTCAAGATTATTTTTTTTCCAGTTTTTTTCACAGAACAAGAACACTATACATGGACTAAACACTACAGAATCTATGGAAAATTCAACACCCTGTGAATCTGAAACGAAAGATTTTCTTCAGTCGCTCCATATCACCCCTATATTGAATTCACAATTTTTGCAATACCATCACAAAAACGGTTGATAGACATTTAATGTATAATTAATATTTATTAATAACTGTCTACAATACTTTATCATCTTTATCTGCTTCCTCCACTTTTATTGGAAAAGTGGTATTGTGAAAAATAGCCTTACTTTTATGGTGAATCATCTCCTGTCGGTAATTTTTCGCGATAGCTGTCTCCATAGATGACGCTTTTGATTTGACTCGTCATATCTTAGGTATTCGGTGGTGAAACATCAAACATCGCATATTCAGTGGCTGTCGTCTTATCATTCGAAACGTGTATGGAAGGGCTTCAATCCCTCCCTTGCATGGTCTACCATTTAAATATCTATTTACTTATGTAGGTAACAAATAGCGACAGGGCTACCTAGGACTAACCAAATCTAGTTCCCTCTACATCAAACCATTTTTTTCTCTTGGCTTCTTAGAATTTTGAAAAGAACTGCTTTCATAAAACCATCCCTTCATCCGTTTCGAACAGAACACCTTTTGGTGCGAGTCTTTTCACAGTTACACACATTTGAAAGCAAAAAAATTGAATTTGAACATGTGGTGATAGTTTATCATTGAGTAATAAATATTGTGGATATTTTTTCAATGCAGCTATACGTTCTTCAAGAGTGACTATTAGTGAGTCATCTATGAAGGGAAACGTACATATGAGTAATGTGATATCATTTTTGTAACTCCTACATGTATTTATAGGTTATCAAATAAAATATTAACTATAACGTCTAAAAGAAAATGTTGTGTGAATAATTATCTCTTTCGTTGGGGTTGTTGGATTATTATTCTATCGAAGAATATGCTTTGTTTTATGTATCTTTATATATATTATATAATGTACCATACATCTAAAGTGGCTATATATAGTGCTTGATATTTATGAGTGGTTTCCTCGATGTTTCTATATATTATTCACTTGAGTAGTTGGACACCGGATGTATCCTGACTCATTTTCTATATGTTTTTATCGATAAGTTTATGTGCCGAATTGAAACTAAAAGGGAAATTACGAAATGTGAAGATAGTATCAGCACTATCACTTTATAGTATCGTGTTTATTATATTTTGGTCTCCATTAAGTCCGTATTACATGGTGCAGAAATTGATACAGAAAATGTTCCATTTTCTCAAAAAGACTGTTGTACAGAAAACATTGGCAAATTTTCTGGAAATAAATATTTTTTGGTAATACACGATATCAATAATTCAACACATAAGCATGCGCAATATGTGAATTCAAACGGCTTTTATGAGGATTTTAACCTCATTTTAACATAACTTGTTGAGAGATATGCTTTTGGAAATTTTCTGCTAGTGCCTTTGTATCAGTCTCCCCCTTGTGAATCCGTGGTACCTACACCCTCTACACAAACAAGGATGTCTCCAATAAATCATTCTTTGACTGTGGCAGTTTCTGCTTGCAGTGCTTTAATAATATGTTAACATTAATGAAAATTGATATGGATAGAGACATAATAATAGCAGGAAAGGAACGCCTTTGGAATCGCGAATGGCTGAGAAGTAGAGATAATGGCAGAGGTGTACTTAAAATATGGTTGAGAATGAACTTCTTGTTGAGGATACTTTTTAGCATACAAAAATCGGTATTCTTTTATTAGTGCCAAAACTTGTTCTGCTGTCCAATTCATATTACTATTGCCCTAACTGTGCCCAAAGACTCTCACTTTTATTTGTATTTCGAGGCGATTCGCGAAATATGATGATATTAATAAAATTAACCTCACAATCACAAATATTCGCAAAAACAAAAACAATAATGATGCAATGCAATAATCACACTGCGCATGATCACATACAAAAAAATCTGTCCGAAAATAGAACCTGTCCTATATTTCTTGGATGGAATATTCATCAGATTCAGTTTTTCTGTAATAAACGATGCAGAAAATATTGCCTTCACATTTTCATACAGTAAATGTACCATTTTCTGCACCGTGTAATACGGACTTTATACATTATGGATTGATGAAAGCCAACAAAATATGGCCATTTAGCCATAAAAACTATCCATCATACGTCGCTGTAATGGTTTGGTAATAGAAGCCAAAATAATGGAGTATGCATTTTGACCACTCTGTGACCAATTTGAAACCAATAAGAGAAAAGCTGTTTCGTTACTTATCTTAAGTTCAATCAAAATTATCGCATGATAAGTGATTTTGAAAAATATTGTCTGCATCTTCTGCCGAAAATTTCGAAGACTGACAATTTTTTGCCAGGTTCACTTAGCCATATAGCCAGTCTACTATGCAGGAACTGGGGGAAGCATGACGTGGCATGACGTCAACGATAAGAAGAAGACGCCGAAGACAGAGAGTAGAGACGAGAGGAGAGATTTAGGAGAGATGGACGAGAGAGAGAGAGACGGAGAGTAAACAAAAATGGCGAAAATTCATATCATACAAAATGATAGAAAGTGTATTAAAAATAATAGAGTTCAAAGTATTCCATGCAAAATACTAGCAGATTGTGATGCAAACGTTAAGCAATATTTCGATGGATGTTCAACAGCTGAAAAGGATGGAAGTAAGTACATCCATTTTATAGGTTAGGAGTCTCCAGTGATAAATAAATCCGTAATTTTCTAGGCTTGATTGCCTCTTTCAGAGGGTATCCCCTAGAGGGTAGAACAGTAAACTTACCAGAAGGATACACGGGGGTTGTTTTACATGAAAGTATCAAGCCTGAGACAGAGCATGACGAACGAAAATTCTACATAGTCAACCAGTTTTCGGATATCATTTCCTGGAACTGGGATCGAAAACCTAGCAGAAACGATGCCATAGCCCAAGCAATGCAATGGGTTGATGTGGCTGAAGCTGTAAATAAGTTCAAGTATTTTAATTTGAGCTGTCTTATTCCAGTATTTTCTGTTTTAGCTCCATAGCCCTATTGACAGTGTCAAAGGGGGATGATTGGAATATGGAAAAGCAGAGGCTTTATATTACTAGTGATGAGAACAAATGATGAAGAATAACTAGTGGTAATTACAAGTATTAAATTTAATCATGTTTATTGTATTTCTAGGAGTGGGTATTGGTCTTTGCCATTTTTATACCTACCCTTTGCATTATCTGTAAGAGAATGTTCTTCACTGATAGTTTGGCATGCATATAAGAAAAATATTCTCGGGGAATTATTGATTTGATGTATGTACTCTCCTGATATGATTTTGTTAGTAATGAACAACTTCCATAAATGAAAAATTATAATTTCATATTGTTTTATTATGGATTATGTATAAATAAATAATCATATGTGACTAGACAATAAAATATTGATACTATAAAACAGAGTTCTGTTATAAAAAATCATATAAATTCGACTAATTTTTAAAACTCTAAAATCACATCACAGGCATTACATAATTTTTTAATGTAAGTGGTAAATTCAGTTTTTTCACTGTTTAAATATATGAGAAAAATAAAGTTGTATGAGTATAGCCCTTGTATAACCAATCAAATTAAATATGTAACAGCATACAATGATATCCATGTATATATGAATCTATTCAATTAATTTCCATAAATTTGTACACATTGTCTAAATAAATGCAATGATAAACAGAAACATAAAATATATTTGTTACCAGTTTATAACTTTAAATCATATAGCAAAAGTAAATTGAGGCAGTTATAATACATATAATATCATATATATTTTTCTTGATTATGTAATAAATTATTGTTGATTGTACAATAAACATTATTATTGAGTTGATATCCTGTGGTAATTCATAGATAGATACATTGATTCCCAAAAGTTGAGTTGTCAATATAATTAAAAATGAAACAGAATCACTACGTAAAACACCCGTTACATTGTTGTCATTTATATGGTGAGGAAAACTTGAAAGCAGAATATAAAATCGTTTTCAAAAAGTTCCGAATGAATCACTGTATGTATAAATGCACTATTTTGAGCTTTTTTTCGACTAATTGATGATGAAACGACCAAAATAATCAGAAAAATGGTATGAATAATCACAGATAGTATAATAATTTCTTGAAATATATCTCGCACTAAAAACTTGAATGAGTGTAAATTGGCACTTCAATTGAAATAGGTTCCTAGATAAAAACGAAAAACCTACCAAAACCAAGACCTATCAGCGATATGGATGAATTCGGATTACCCTAAACTCAGGCATTGCCCTATATAAACCCCCCAACCAGTTCAGCAACACCAGCTTCATTGCCCTTAGCTCTGTCCCGGCTCTGAACCGATCTACAACAATTCTGCTCATGCGCATTGCCTTGAAGTGAATCTTTCAAAGGTAATGCGCATGAGCAGAAACATTCCAGAACGGTTTTGAGAAGAATCAAAACAAACCATTTGTCGAGTAACCCCTTGGCCCTTCATCTCCAGCGAACGCCTGAAGCATGAAGAAGAATCCTAGTTGATCAGCTGAGACATTTAATAAACGAACGAAAATGAGCGAAATTGAAGGAGAAAATAACCTTATCCAATTGACAAGTTCAGCCAGAATTGAGAGAAAAAATATATCTGCCCTACAGAGTCACTGAAGTCTGCCCTAATGTTGTCTTTGTCATCAAGATTGCAACTTGAAATGATGAAAATGTTATAATTGGGACGTACAAAAAAAGAAGACTAATACACAATTATGTGTTTGGAATTATTCATCAATTATTGTAAGATCACAATGCTCACAAAATACTGGAACTAATCGGAATAACGAAATTACTACAAGAAAATTGAACCTATTATATACAGGTTATATAAGTCTTCTTCCTTTTTAGTCCCATTTATGATATTTTCATTATTTTAAGTTGCAATCTTGATGACAAAGACAACACTAGGGCAGACATTTTCTCTCTTAAAGCTGGCTGAACTTGTCAATTGACCATATCAAACAGCTTTCGGTGGCAGCTTTTTGAGCAAGTGTGCAGGAATTTGTCATCAACGTCAATAGTCATCAATGTTAATTTTAAATAAACTCAAATAAGCCCACCAAATCATTAAAATTTTTCTCTTTATATAAATGTTTAGTTATAATTCATATCTATAAAAAATATTGGAAACGTTTGAATTAAATGACAGTTGATATCAATATCAATGACAGTTGACATTAATGACAGATTGGTACCAACTCTAGAACGCTAAGAGATTGCGTTAGGTATTGGATATGGTCAATAGATGTTTGAAAGCTTCAAATGCGTGGTATTTTTGCCAGTAAAGTAGTTGTGTTAGCCATTTTCAATCGCACAAGCCCCTTTTTCCCTTCAATGTCGATATTCCGTCCGAACCACGTATTCTTTCATTTCCCCCACCTCACGAATCCCCTTGCCCCTGCCCACCACCCCCAATCTGCCCCTCCCGCCTTCTCCTCTCCCCCTCCTGCCTGATGAACAAGCTCAGCCGGTCGAGCAAAAACTGCTTGTCGTGCCCTTCGAGCACCAGCTGGTTCTTCAGCACCGCCACCAGGTGGCGATTCGCCGCATTGACAGCCGCATAGTAGTACAACATCAACGCCAGCGCTACCACGCAAGGCGCGGCGAAGCCGGCAGTGCCGAGGAAGGCAACGACTGCGCGCACCCATGCGGGCGCATGCGCAAACAGCTCGACCATGAGGCCCCACACGGAGCGCTGGCCGCGGAAGGGGCCGCAAGAGCCCGAGGGCGTCAACTGGGCGAAGAAGAAGGCGATGGGCAGGGCGGCAGAGGCGTAGGAAAGGAGAAGGACTAGCATGAAGGTGGAGTTGGAGCGGGAGGCGCGGTAGATGACGTCACCGGGACGGCAGTTGACCAGGCAGGCGAACTTTTTGAGGTGGAAGAGGAGGAGGAAGATGGCGGCGGTGAGGAGGGATAGAAGGGGGGCGTAGAAGAGGCCGAACCAGCAGAGGGTTTGCGTGTAGACCAGGTCGAGGGCGTGCTTGGGCAGGTCGAAGGTCTGCTCGCCGAAGAACTTTATGGCCCTGTTTGATAGAAATGATAATATATTTAGATTTACAAAAAAAAATTAGGAAATATCTATACATGAACAATATTATCACATGTTATATGTAACTCCTTTTTTATAATAATAAACTAATGCAATTGCTATCGTGGTCGCGAAACATGAAATTATTAACCTAACCTAAGAATCCCCTTATGTAAGTGCCTAGTCCTTTTCAATATCGTTCTCTCTGCAGGATTTCGTAATTCTAGTAATGATCACATTTCATCGATGTCAAAAACATTCAGAAATTTTTCATCCTGGGTAGGGGGCAATACTCAAAATAAACTACGCAACACTAATTACGTCGCACCCCGAAATTTTGCCCCTGTTTAAATTTGAATAAATTTTTTCTTCTTTGAACAATTTGAATTCTGTTTGCACTGTTCGCTAGCTCAGTCCTTCAGCTATAATCTCGTACTTCTTCAATACATAAGGTTATTTCCATAAAATTGCTACAGAATGTTTTTTGGAACTGTGCAAAATTTCGAAATTTTCAAAAGGATTCCAAATGAAGAAAAACAGTTTTTTTTCAATTTTATCAGCAGAGGCACGAAGATTATCTCATTACCTTCGGCCATTTCCAAAATTGTCTTCTTATCACTTTTATTTACAGAGTGATCTCAAAAAATCAATTTTTTGGTTTTGCAGTCATAACTTTTTTCCTCTTCAACCGATTTTCAAAATCTCAGGCTCATTTTGAAGCTGAAACCTCATATGAGAAGATTTGAAGATCAGAATTAACTCAAGATGAACATTCAGAATCGAGGGTTTCCTCAAAGGTGACCCAAATCTGAAACACTCTGTAAATCCCGACTGGGAGGAAAATTAAATGAAAATCAACGTGTTTTCGGAAGGATCTTCCATTCTGGACACATCCAGATCTTTTTTCGTTCAGTAGTCAAAATTTGTGCGTGAGAAAACCGAAATGAAACGCCATGTTCCAGAAAAAAAATCAGCCCAAAAAAAATGCTTGGTCCGTAACCAACGTAACAAAAATCATAATGAGTGACTGACAAGACAGGTTGAAAATTACGTTCTCGTGAAAATAAAGACCAGGACAGAAAAAACTATTCGTAGGTCTTTCTTTTCTGAAGATATGACTTCATAAAAAAATTCAAAAAATACAACAAAATTTCAGGGCAACCTTCTCACCCCCAAAAGTCTTCCATCATGTTTTGGATTTTTTCAAAGAATTTAATTTTTTAGACCCCCAAAAAAAATGTTATGCGTACGCCTATGAAACAAAATTTTTTATATCTTTGATCAACTTTTTCCGCTGAACACAGCTATGGGTACCGCTTGTCTCGATTCTGAAAAATAACTTTTTTTCGCCCTGTACATCAAACTATGATACTTGGAGAACTCGAGTTTAGGCGATTCTTAGTAGTTTTGTACGAAACTCACGAGAATTATATGTAAAAAAATCACAAAAATCTCCTTCCCCTTCATTCGTACCCAAAGTACCCCAAGGGGGCAAGGGGGGCGAAAGAATTTTATTTTTTTTTAATATCCGATCCCGATGTGGGGGTCAGGTGAAATATGTTTACCGATATATCTAACCGTTTGACCAGCAAAAATTTTACCCGCAAAAAAAATTTTGGGGGGGAGGGGGTGAAAAATTTTTTATCAGTATTTTTGTTGGTGATATTTTCGGTTTGATCTAACAACGTTTTGGATATTTTTCGATTTTAATCGGGATTTCGAGGGGGATTTAGATTTGGGTCACCTTTGCAGAAACCCTTGATCTTTAATATTTATTTTTAGTCAATTCTAATCTTCATGTCTGTTCGTCTAACGTTTCAGCATCAAAATGATCCTGAGATTTTGAAAATCGGTTGAAGAAGAAAAAAGTTATGACTGCAAAACCAAAAAAATGATTTTTTGAGGTCACTCTGTATAGAAAAGTGATAAGAAGACAATTTTGGAAATGGCCAAAGGTAATGAGATAATCTTCATGCCTCTGCTGTTAAAGTTGAAGAAAAACTGATCTTCTTCATTTGGGATCCTTTTGAAAATTTCGAAATTTTGCACAGTTCCAAAAAACTTCCTGTAACAATTTTATGGAAATAACCTTATGTATCGAAGAAGTACAAGATTATAGCTGAAGCTAACGAACAGTGTAAACAGAATTCAAATTGTTGGAAGAAGAAAAAGGTTATTCAAATTTTAACAGGGGCAAAATTTCGGGGTGCCACGTAATTAGTGTTGGTTTGGTATAATACCTGCTCTCGCATCGCTTGGCCAGCTGCGCCCTTGCCAAATTCACCACCAGCGTCAATAGCAGCTGCGTACCGAAATCGGTGAGCAGCAGCTTGAGGATCTGCTGGCCGACGAAGGTCTCCCAGCAAGGGGGCGCGCAGCCCCCCGGCTCCTCGCAGGTGATCTTGCGCCACACCGAGGCGTAGAGGACGAGCAGCGAGGAGAGTCGCAGCAGCACCGTGCGCAGCAGCGACAGCCTCACCTCCGTCATGGGGGTGTACCTGGTCACAGAGTGGAAAACCTTACAGATGAGACACTCCGCCCATTTTGTTTGATGTGCCGACATCCGTTTTCATTCACATCGTTGTCACCGCTGGAACTACTGATGTGCAATGTTGCCATTTTTGTAATGCATAATCCACACCAATAAGCCATTCCAGAACACGTGATCAAAAATGGCTGCCTTGAGGCACACACGGAGTATTTTGTCTATTTGATTACATGTGTTTTTGTGTTTATAGTTTGAATTTCCTTTTTGAAGGTTTCAAAAGTGAATACAATGGCTTGTGATAATAAAAGTGATTATCTGTTATCGTTAGAGACTGATGATAAAGACATTGCATTACAGTATAAGGAAAAAATCAGTCATTCAAGGAATTGATCCTTTCACTCTGATGGATCAGTTAAAGCAGCTGGTTTTCCTAAAATTTGAAACCACATTTCGCAACAAATACCTTCATGAAAAGTTATGTAACTTTTTACCTTTCAAAACATGTTTAGCACATACTTTGGCATACTTTAGTTTAACTTCTGAGATCTTCCCTTTTGATTGCTTTCAACCATCTTTCTCTTCGGATTTTTGAGAGTTCATTCAATTCTGTTTTGTGTGCAAAATGTAGTACACTGGGTACATTGAAAAACTTCACATCACCACGATTTCCTCGACTCCCACACTTAACAACAAGTATGTGGCATGTTTTTGTTGTATCTCTATCTTCAATTTTATGAGAACATTCACAAATCACAATATAGACTAAACACAGGATATTCACAAATGAATGTTTAAATTCGTTCTGGAGTTAAAACTTGTTTTAAATTAAAATCACAAGGTTCAAATAGCTAGAGTTCTAATGCACTCAAACGGTTTGTATGCCCCAAGGTATCCATCTTGAATTTGATTTGACAGCGTCTTGTTTTGGTCCATATAATGAAAGGTTACCTACTTCTGAGTGATATATTATGAACAAGTTGTCTTCAGAAATTAGTTTCTATCAGAAATAAGATGTATTCTGAATGAATTCTATGATGTAATTCGGATATTTCGAATGTAGCTAGTAAATGATCAGACTCTGAATTCCTCAACTCGAAATGTGATATAACAGTATAGGTATAGCAAAAATAGTGATATTTTCATCGAATGGAAAAGTTTGATTGAAGTCAATAATATCACTCAATATAAGTTCTCGCAGTTTTTCGTCCTGTGTCCAATGTGATATGATATTCTCCGATTTATTTGAAGATGATTTGCAATCTTTATATATACAGTAATAATTGCCTATAAACATATCATTGTACCTGATTCACATTCCAGGTAATGAATGTATATACCTAGGATCACAGGTTTAATATCTGCTGTGATAATCCTCGAAACCTCTATCACTTTTCGTTTTGAATTATAGTTTATGGAAAATATATTATGAATTGTGTGAACATGAACCCATCCGAAATACTGGATCGTGAATTGTGTTAAACGTAAAAATTTGTAACATGACCAACAAAATGCTGACAACGATGTAAATAAAACCCGATCAATATTTTAGCTAAGTACATCGGCGACCGATGTTATCGCGAGGCCATAAATCACAGCCTGTCACGCGCCACCGAGTTAATGATTTCCGGTATTCTCGGAACACGGCAGAGTCCGTAACAATATTTAAGCAAGAAAAGGAATTAAGTTCTCTCAACGACAACTTTTCAAATGGTTGATTCTGAAAAGCTACCTAAGCTACTGCTCATTTAACACTGAGTTCCTGAGTTCTCCTGTTCTATATGTATCCAGAAGGTAAATAATGGTGAACTGAATTGTTGATCATAATTTATTACAAGTAATTTTTCAAGATACCCATTCTCTTGTCAAAAGCAGGTGTTAATGAGAATTAAATTTATATACTGCGATTATTGACATTATACTCCTTAATTAACAACGATCACGGTAAATATAGAGAAATAAGACTTCAACATTCATGCGATATCGCAATATTTACATTGTGTAAATTTGCCTGGCAAAACCTTCCCTATCTATACAACGCTGTATTCTTAGCTGAAACAGGCCACTAGTTGGATATTCTTGGCATTCATACCTCTCAAGGCCGATGAGAAACCGGAACGCCAACGGCACCACGATATTCAACCCCACTATGGTGATGGACGGCAGGAACTCGAAAAACACCTCCTCGAACTGGGTGCCCGCCGCGGCTTCGGCCAGCTTCGCCGTGGACAAATCGAACGCCAGGTAGATGAGGCAGCCGGAGCCGGCGAGTATGGCTAGCACGACGGAGTTGACCGCCACCCGGCTGAGGCAGATGCGGCACTTTTCGCGCGCGGTCCGGCCCTGCTTTTCTTCTTTTATCCGCTCCGCCTCCAGGCAGGCCTTCAGCTCGCCGAAGATGGCCTTGATGATTATAATAAATATGCTTTGTTGTCATAAGGATGAAGTTTATTGCTTCTCAAACAAGTTTACAACAAACGCGTATATATGAATTCCGCAAGCATGTATCGCTTCGCGACAAAAAACGCGTGCCCAAAAGTAGCTAAACAAGACATCTCCCCCCAAGAAACGGAACACCACACCTTGTGCTTCATCTTGGCGGCCTTCTCGTTGTCGATGCAGAAGTCCCAGCCGCCGAACACCAGGTTGCAGTACTGGTAGAACTGGCCCTCGCCCTCGATCAGTCGCTCCTTGAAGCCTCTCGCGGCCGCCCTGATGATGGCGCCCAACGAGACCGCGAGGCACGTGATGACCACCAGCAGGTAGGCGAGCGGCAGGTTGTAGTGCATCCGCAGGTGCCCCAGATCGTAGCCGAGCGTCTCGTTGCCGTAGAAGCCGTAGAAGAGGGGGGTGCGCTCCAGGAAGCCCGTGCCCTTTGAAACATGAAATATTTTTAAATGCTGCATGATCGCAACTAGCGAAAGAGAGTTCTTAGCAATTGTGTGTGCGATTATAGTTGAGTTCTGGTGAAGGGTGAAATCAGACTAATCGGTGAAGAAGCGGTTCAAAACACACGCTGCATGATCGCAACTATCGAAAGAGAGTTCTTAGCAATTGTGTGTGCGATTATAGTTGAGTTCTGGTGAAGGGTGAAATCAGACTAATCGGTGAAGAAGCGGTTCAAAACACACGCTGCATGATCGCAACTATCGAAAGAGAGTTCTTAGCAATTGTGTGTGCGATTATAGTTGAGTTCTGGTGAAGGGTGAAATCAGACTAATCGGTGAAGAAGCGGTTCAAAACACACGCTGCATGATCGCAACTATCGAAAGAGAGTTCTTAGCAATTGTGTGTGCGATTATAGTTGAGTTCTGGTGAAGGGTGAAATCAGACTAATCGGTGAAGAAGCGGTTCAAAACACACGCTGCATGATCGCAACTATCGAAAGAGAGTTCTTAGCAATTGTGTGTGCGATTATAGTTGAGTTCTGGTGAAGGGTGAAAACAGACTAATCGGTGAAGAAGCGGTTCAAAACACACGCTGCATGATCGCAACTATCGAAAGAGAGTTCTTAGCAATTGTGTGTGCGATTATAGTTGAGTTCTGGTGAAGGGTGAAATCAGACTAATCGGTGAAGAAGCGGTTCAAAACACACGCTGCATGATCGCAACTATCGAAAGAGAGTTCTTAGCAATTGTGTGTGCGATTATAGTTGAGTTCTGGTGAAGGGTGAAATCAGACTAATCGGTGAAGAAGCGGTTCAAAACACACGCTGCATGATCGCAACTATCGAAAGAGAGTTTTTAGCAATTGTGTGTGCGATTATAGTTGAGTTCTGGTGAAGGGTGAAATCAGACGAATCGGCGAAGAAGCGGTTCAAAACACACGCTGCATGATCGCAACTATCGAAAGAGAGTTCTTAGCAATTGTGTGTGCGATTATAGTTGAGTTCTGGTGAAGGGTGAAAACAGACGAATCGGCGAAGAAGCGGTTCAAAACACACGCTGCATGATCGCAACTATCGAAAGAGAGTTCTTAGCAATTGTGTGTGCGATTATAGTTGAGTTCTGGTGAAGGGTGAAAACAGACGAATCGGCGAAGAAGCGGTTCAAAACACACGCTGCATGATCGCAACTATCGAAAGAGAGTTCTTAGCAATTGTGTGTGCGATTATAGTTGAGTTCTGGTGAAGGGTGAAAACAGACGAATCGGCGAAGAAGCGGTTCAAAACACACGCTGCATGATCGCAACTATCGAAAGAGAGTTCTTAGCAATTGTGTGTGCGATTATAGTTGAGATCTGGTAAAGGGTGAAAACAGACGAATCGGTGAAGAAGCGGTTCAAAACACACGCTGCATGATCGCAACTATCGAAAGAGAGTTCTTAGCAATTGTGTGTGCGATTATAGTTGAGTTCTGGTGAAGGGTGAAAACAGACGAATCGGCGAAGAAGCGGTTCAAAACACACGCTGCATGATCGCAACTATCGAAAGAGAGTTCTTAGCAATTGTGTGTGCGATTATAGTTGAGATCTGGTGAAGGGTGAAAACAGACGAATCGGCGAAGAAGCGGTTCAAAACACACGCTGCATGATCGCAACTATCGAAAGAGAGTTCTTAGCAATTGTGTGTGCGATTATAGTTGAGTTCTGGTGAAGGGTGAAATCAGACGAATCGGCGAAGAAGCGGTTCAAAACACACGCTGCATGATCGCAACTATCGAAAGAGAGTTCTTAGCAATTGTGTGTGCGATTATAGTTGAGTTCTGGTGAAGGGTGAAAACAGACGAATCGGCGAAGAAGCGGTTCAAAACACACGCTGCATGATCGCAACTATCGAAAGAGAGTTCTTAGCAATTGTGTGTGCGATTATAGTTGAGTTCTGGTGAAGGGTGAAAACAGACGAATCGGCGAAGAAGCGGTTCAAAACACACGCTGCATGATCGCAACTATCGAAAGAGAGTTCTTAGCAATTGTGTGTGCGATTATAGTTGAGTTCTGGTGAAGGGTGAAAACAGACGAATCGGCGAAGAAGCGGTTCAAAACACACGCTGCATGATCGCAACTATCGAAAGAGAGTTCTTAGCAATTGTGTGTGCGATTATAGTTGAGTTCTGGTGAAGGGTGAAAACAGACGAATCGGCGAAGAAGCGGTTCAAAACACACGCTGCATGATCGCAACTATCGAAAGAGAGTTCTTAGCAATTGTGTGTGCGATTATAGTTGAGTTCTGGTGAAGGGTGAAATCAGACGAATCGGCGAAGAAGCGGTTCAAAACACACGCTGCATGATCGCAACTATCGAAAGAGAGTTCTTAGCAATTGTGTGTGCGATTATAGTTGAGTTCTGGTGAAGGGTGAAAACAGACGAATCGGCGAAGAAGCGGTTCAAAACACACGCTGCATGATCGCAACTATCGAAAGAGAGTTCTTAGCAATTGTGTGTGCGATTATAGTTGAGTTCTGGTGAAGGGTGAAAACAGACGAATCGGCGAAGAAGCGGTTCAAAACACACGCTGCATGATCGCAACTATCGAAAGAGAGTTCTTAGCAATTGTGTGTGCGATTATAGTTGAGTTCTGGTGAAGGGTGAAATCAGACGAATCGGCGAAGAAGCGGTTCAAAACACACGCTGCATGATCGCAACTATCGAAAGAGAGTTCTTAGCAATTGTGTGTGCGATTATAGTTGAGTTCTGGTGAAGGGTGAAAACAGACGAATCGGCGAAGAAGCGGTTCAAAACACACGCTGCATGATCGCAACTATCGAAAGAGAGTTCTTAGCAATTGTGTGTGCGATTATAGTTGAGATCTGGTAAAGGGTGAAAACAGACGAATCGGTGAAGAAGCGGTTCAAAACACACGCTGCATGATCGCAACTATCGAAAGAGAGTTCTTAGCAATTGTGTGTGCGATTATAGTTGAGTTATGCTTCTGGTAAAGGGTGAAAACAGACGAATCGGCGAAGAAGCGGTTCAAAACACACGCTGCATGATCGCAACTATCGAAAGAGAGTTCTTAGCAATTGTGTGTGCGATTATAGTTGAGATCTGGTGAAGGGTGAAAACAGACGAATCGGCGAAGAAGCGGTTCAAAACACACGCTGCATGATCGCAACTATCGAAAGAGAGTTCTTAGCAATTGTGTGTGCGATTATAGTTGAGTTCTGGTGAAGGGTGAAATCAGACGAATCGGCGAAGAAGCGGTTCAAAACACACGCTGCATGATCGCAACTATCGAAAGAGAGTTCTTAGCAATTGTGTGTGCGATTATAGTTGAGTTCTGGTGAAGGGTGAAAACAGACGAATCGGCGAAGAAGCGGTTCAAAACACACGCTGCATGATCGCAACTATCGAAAAAGAGTTCTTAGCAATTGTGTGTGCGATTATAGTTGAGTTCTGGTGAAGGGTGAAAACAGACGAATCGGCGAAGAAGCGGTTCAAAACACACGCTGCATGATCGCAACTATCGAAAGAGAGTTCTTAGCAATTGTGTGTGCGATTATAGTTGAGTTCTGGTGAAGGGTGAAAACAGACGAATCGGCGAAGAAGCGGTTCAAAACACACGCTGCATGATCGCAACTATCGAAAGAGAGTTCTTAGCAATTGTGTGTGCGATTATAGTTGAGTTCTGGTGAAGGGTGAAAACAGACGAATCGGCGAAGAAGCGGTTCAAAACACACGCTGCATGATCGCAACTATCGAAAGAGAGTTCTTAGCAATTGTGTGTGCGATTATAGTTGAGTTCTGGTGAAGGGTGAAATCAGACGAATCGGCGAAGAAGCGGTTCAAAACACACGCTGCATGATCGCAACTATCGAAAGAGAGTTCTTAGCAATTGTGTGTGCGATTATAGTTGAGTTCTGGTGAAGGGTGAAAACAGACGAATCGGCGAAGAAGCGGTTCAAAACACACGCTGCATGATCGCAACTATCGAAAGAGAGTTCTTAGCAATTGTGTGTGCGATTATAGTTGAGTTCTGGTGAAGGGTGAAAACAGACGAATCGGCGAAGAAGCGGTTCAAAACACACGCTGCATGATCGCAACTATCGAAAGAGAGTTCTTAGCAATTGTGTGTGCGATTATAGTTGAGTTCTGGTGAAGGGTGAAATCAGACGAATCGGCGAAGAAGCGGTTCAAAACACACGCTGCATGATCGCAACTATCGAAAGAGAGTTCTTAGCAATTGTGTGTGCGATTATAGTTGAGTTCTGGTGAAGGGTGAAAACAGACGAATCGGCGAAGAAGCGGTTCAAAACACACGCTGCATGATCGCAACTATCGAAAGAGAGTTCTTAGCAATTGTGTGTGCGATTATAGTTGAGTTCTGGTGAAGGGTGAAAACAGACGAATCGGCGAAGAAGCGGTTCAAAACACACGCTGCATGATCGCAACTATCGAAAGAGAGTTCTTAGCAATTGTGTGTGCGATTATAGTTGAGTTCTGGTGAAGGGTGAAAACAGACGAATCGGCGAAGAAGCGGTTCAAAACACACGCTGCATGATCGCAACTATCGAAAGAGAGTTCTTAGCAATTGTGTGTGCGATTATAGTTGAGTTCTGGTGAAGGGTGAAAACAGACGAATCGGCGAAGAAGCGGTTCAAAACACACGCTGCATGATCGCAACTATCGAAAGAGAGTTCTTAGCAATTGTGTGTGCGATTATAGTTGAGATCTGGTAAAGGGTGAAAACAGACGAATCGGTGAAGAAGCGGTTCAAAACACACGCTGCATGATCGCAACTATCGAAAGAGAGTTCTTAGCAATTGTGTGTGCGATTATAGTTGAGTTCTGGTGAAGGGTGAAAACAGACGAATCGGCGAAGAAGCGGTTCAAAACACACGCTGCATGATCGCAACTATCGAAAGAGAGTTCTTAGCAATTGTGTGTGCGATTATAGTTGAGATCTGGTGAAGGGTGAAAACAGACGAATCGGCGAAGAAGCGGTTCAAAACACACGCTGCATGATCGCAACTATCGAAAGAGAGTTCTTAGCAATTGTGTGTGCGATTATAGTTGAGTTCTGGTGAAGGGTGAAAACAGACGAATCGGCGAAGAAGCGGTTCAAAACACACGCTGCATGATCGCAACTATCGAAAGAGAGTTCTTAGCAATTGTGTGTGCGATTATAGTTGAGTTCTGGTGAAGGGTGAAAACAGACGAATCGGCGAAGAAGCGGTTCAAAACACACGCTGCATGATCGCAACTATCGAAAGAGAGTTCTTAGCAATTGTGTGTGCGATTATAGTTGAGTTCTGGTGAAGGGTGAAAACAGACGAATCGGCGAAGAAGCGGTTCAAAACACACGCTGCATGATCGCAACTATCGAAAGAGAGTTCTTAGCAATTGTGTGTGCGATTATAGTTGAGTTCTGGTGAAGGGTGAAAACAGACGAATCGGCGAAGAAGCGGTTCAAAACACACGCTGCATGATCGCAACTATCGAAAGAGAGTTCTTAGCAATTGTGTGTGCGATTATAGTTGAGATCTGGTAAAGGGTGAAAACAGACGAATCGGTGAAGAAGCGGTTCAAAACACACGCTGCATGATCGCAACTATCGAAAGAGAGTTCTTAGCAATTGTGTGTTCTGTTGTCGGATTGTGCACGTTGCGTAGAGTAGCGATGTCTTCTTCTGAAACTTCTGATGATAGTGCTGATTTATTTTTTCCAACGACCGTTTGCGTGCTGGATAATAGAAATCGGAGAGTAAATAAACGCAAATATTGGATGCATCCAATGATGAGTAAGAGGAAAAATAGGGAATTTTTTTCATATGTTATTTAACGAACTGATGGAAGACACAGGGGAATTTTTCGATTTTACTAGATTGTCGAAAGAATGCTATCAATTATAAAATATCAGTGCTCCAAATTCTCCCATATTACCTGGCAGCACTGAAAACACTCAAATCTTTTTGAACCACCTTGCAAACAAGTCTGTTTCATTGCACCATTTCATGAATAATATCATAATTCATACTTTTCCTCGATTTTTGTGGTTGGGGATTCTAATTTCCCAGAAATTGGAATATTTTGAATGAAGCCCATTTATTTTCATCATCTCATCATTTGATCAAAGTCAATAATATCACTCAATATCACAGTTTTTCGTCCTAGAAGATGATGATGAAGATGATTTACAATATTTATACACACAGTAATGATTGCCAATGAACATATTATTGTACCTGATTCACATTCCAGACAATATACCTATGATCACAGGTTGATTAATTTTTGCTGTGATAATCCTCGAAACCTGTGTTACTTCTTTTCCTTTTGAATTATATTTTATGGAAAATATATATACATTGTAACATTAACCCATCCGAAATATTGGATCGTGAATCGTGTTAAACGAAAACATTTGTTAAATACCCAACAAAATGATGACAACTATGTATTCAATGTAAACAAAACTCGATCAATATTTCAACGCCTGCGCCTATCTATGACGGGACCTTTAAATTTTGCGCTTTCGTCATCTCTCTCTAATTTGATTCGCTCTGTGCAGAAAGCGTCAGAGGCCACTTCGTCAACCGCGCGCAGAAAAAATTGCCACACCTGTATGAGGTCGAAAAAGACGTTGTTGGTCGAGGCGACGGCCGCGGCGTCGCCACCGTCGCCGTCTAGCAGCGCCGCCGGCAGCGTGACAAACAGCAGGAGGAGCAGGGCGAGCGCCGTGTTGAGCAGGAACAGCCAGCGCAGGAAGAGGAAGAAGGCGACGACGCCGGTACCGAAGTTGCCTTCGATGTGTTTGAGGGCGCCACGCCAAAGGCCGGCCTTGCGCATGGACTCACGCAAACGGGACTCGAAAAGGCCCCACATCTTGCGCCGCTTCCACTTGAAGTGCTCGTAGCCCTGCAGGCGCAGGTTGGGCTCGTTCTGGAAAATGGAAGGGAGGGGCGTTTTTGAGGATATCTCTGGCATTTTCACCGTGTTTCTCGAGTCCATTGCTCGAATTTTGGCTGGGTGGCAATGTGTCAGCTTCCTATTGACAATCGCTTGAAAAAACTGTAGTGTTAGCGACAGTAATCTGAGAACACCCCGTATTGAGATGGAAACCAGTAACGAGGTGATGAATCACCTGAATCATCGTTGGAATGAGGCGTTATCATCACGTAAGAAGTAGCGAGTCACTTCGGTGCGAAGGTAAGAATAGTTAAAGTTGAGAGAGTGCCGGCAAATGTATTGCTTTTTGGTGTGAATTGCGTTCTAAGCTGAATTAACAAACTAGTAAACTAATAGTAGACTTTTGCCTACTTGATTTCAAACCGTAGTAGAATTTCCTGAAGTTACCAGAGATGGCGCCATACCTTGTAATGGTTAAACCAAGGTGGATATAGGATGGTGAAACAGCTTCCTATCAACAAGCACTAGAATAAACCGTAGACCTTTGCCTACTTGATTTCATACCGTAGTAATATTTCCTGAAGTTATCAGAGATGGCGACATACCTTGTGTCGGTAAAACAGACACTCTGGATCTGTCATCTTTTTATCAGTTTCATCTATTCTAGATGAAAAATGACTGAGAAGAGTCAAAATATCGATATTCATTTCAGATTTATCGAAAATATATTGTTTTAATGTCGTTTCAAGTCACGTCTGTCAGATGCGAACCACAGAAATACGTAAGCAACATAAATCTTCTTCGATAATCGATCTTACCGCCATCTTCTTTCAAGTCGTGGAAATATTAGTACCTTCTCAAACGGTCTACAAGTTTTTCGCAGAAACAATTGAAGAGCTGTTTCACCATCCTATATCCACCTTGGTTGGTTAAACATAAACTGTGCATATGTCAACTTTTCATCAGTGTCATCTGTTCTAGCAGAAAAAAGACTGAGAAGAGTAAAAATATCGTTTTTCACAGAAACAATTGAAGAGCTGTTTCACCATCCTATATCCAAGGAGAGTATACTAACAAGGAGATCCCAATCAGCTTTAGCCAATCAGAATCATTCAGCTAAAACGCGTCATAGTGACGTAACAGAGCATGCGGTAGGTGTCCCAAACAAAATCACATATACAGTGGCCCAACTACACTATTATTTGTAATCGTATATGGAGGGTGATGTAGATTGTAGGGTACTTACCACAAATTCCAATTCTAATGAAGCAAATGTAAAACTTCGAATAAAAATGATGTATTTTTTATATCTGTCACATCTACTACTAATCAGTAGTCTGTTCGACAAAGTATTTTTTCCAGTGATTACTTGAACCACAATTCTAAGAAACATTGAAATTAAATGTTTATAATGAAAAATATTGAATTGAGGTTATGGTGAATAACAAAAAGCAAATTGAGTAAACTGTTATAGTGGAATGATATGAGAATATGTTACATTGTGAAGGATAGGATACGTAATAAAGTCATGATTAATATTATTTCTGGACTGATTATGCTTCAACTTGGACAAAATATGAACATATTAGGTGGAAATGTTTCAGAAATGATCAAGAAATATAAATGCCTTTATTTAGTGGGAAAATAAATAGTGGCGCATTTGCTCATATTGGGAATAATAAAACAATAGTTATTTTAAAATTATCCATATGATTCATGAGGAAAACCCATAAAAACTCATGAAACCACTATAAATCATTATGATTTGACAAAAATAGTTCTTATATCTAAGTATGTACAATACACTTTCTAGTAGGTACATTAAGAAATTTCAATTTCAAAAATGCAATTACAATATAGATTTATAACTGATATTTATTCAAATCCTAGGGTGCAGGAAGTATGATTTATCAATGTCTACATTGAGTTCCTTCCATAAACCAACATTTCCTCCACCACAGTCACTTACACAAGCAACAACTGAATAACCAATTTCATACAGTTTGGTGATTATTTCAGTCAGTATGTCTTTTGTCATTTTTCTGTCAAAATCTAGGAATATAGGTTTTTTCCACTTTGAGAATAAGCCACGAACCATGACAACCTGCATATAGCTATGTGGGCCAACTATTTCATCTTCACCAACATCATACTCAAGAATGCTTTTCACTTTGACTTCATCATATTGTATAACAACACATCTCTCCATTTCAGTGAGGTCTTGGCCAGCCAGTTTCATGAAATTTAGTATGTCAGGCAATATACCATGTTTCATTTGAATTTGCATAGCCCATCTTCCTAAAGATGACAAACTTGGCAGAGGATAATGAAGGTGATTTTTGATATACAAATAACTTTTCTTGCTATAATACCTCAAAGTGAAAGCACTGGCTATTTCTACAGGCTTCCAATTCACCCTCTTCTTTTTCTTGAGCAATAAATTGATTTGATTATCACTCAAAACTTTCCCCAATATGTCTTTTATTTTTTTTCCCTCATCTGACCTATAAACAATTTTTTTCGGTAAGAATGTATGCGTTTTTCTGAAACTACCAATTTCTGTTGGATTTGTTGGTTTTTCTTTGATAATTGGGAATTCTGAATTTGTAAATCATTATTTTGTTGAAGAAGAATAGAATAGAGGGTTTTGTAATCTAAATTTGGTTCTTCTGGGGACTGTGTGATCAATACACTATCTTGATTACCAAAAGATGTACTAGGTACTTGTTCTTCTTCTCTAGCTTCCTCCATTACTCTTGAGATCAGATATTTTCTTTCTTTCTCCTCTTTGTCAATGTTCCTGATTACAGTTTTGATGAATTCCTGGTTCTCTTTGTTTTCATCAACTTCTGATGGTTCTTCTCCAGAATCATTGATGATACTTGGTACAGCTCCTCTTTCAAGAACTCTCCTTGAAACACCTCCTGAAAATTAGAGTTTAGTTTGAAGACCCACATGTATAATATCTTTTTATTTTATATATTTTATCTTGATTTCAACCACTGAATAATACAATGAAGGCTGATTAAACTCAAATATAATTGGGGTCAAAAAGGCAATTAATATATACCTACCTATCATTGAAAACTTTCAATTTTTTTCTCCATATAACAATTTCAATGAAATTCTAAGATGTCATATATAACATTCAACAATATATAATAGGATTCATTAAAAAACCACAAAATCTATGATCAATTATCAAGTAGATTTCATATATTCATTTACAATAGTTACATAGAACAGCTATTACAGAGTATTATTTTTTGAGGGTTCTGTTTGTTCATCTTGAGACACAAAACCCTGGAATTGATTAAGAAGATATGTAAGTGTAGGGTTGCTAATTTACTAATTTGTGCCAATAAGTTACTATTCACCAAACTATATATCCTGATTTCTATGTTATTTTTTGAGAAAAAACAAATCCAAACCAATTATTTGCAAGAAATATAGAAAACCTTACTTTATTCTTCCAGTTTAACAAAAGAGGGGTGTCTACAAAATGTTTACTTCCAGGAAGGAAGTTAGGTATGTGGTATATATGCTCAATAAAAGGAATTCACATACCAATGAGATCACTCTGAAGATTCCTCTCAAAATCAATTTTTCGGAAATGAGATGAGCAAATCCTTGAAGTTGATGAAGGAACCCATCCCAATCCTCTCTCACAAAATGATATCCAATTTTTTTTCTCCCCTTCATTTTTAGGAAACTTATGGTAGGACACATCAGAAGTTTTATCACTCCTGTTTCCACAGAAGGAAACACAACACCAAGTCGGCATTTCCTGAAAAAAGTATAAGTTGAAACTAGAATTCATGGAGGTGCATCCCCATCATCTTCTATACATGGAGATTGGTGAAATCTAGTAATTATTGATAAGAATTCGAATACTCACGAGGATCACTCCAAAACTATCAAACTTTGAGAAGTAATTCACAATTGTCTATATGTCTATAATATATTGTTCAACGTTCCTGTGAGCGTTGATATTCTTTGGTTCAACACCAACACTGCAAATGCTACAAATTCCAGAGTGATAACACACAAAAACACAGCAAAGCCAGCAAGAATCCAAAGTTTTAAGTTTTAGAATCAAACCGCCAAAACTCTGATTGTGAAATCAAATAGAAAATTGATGACACAACACAAAACACCAAACAAATTCTTGCTTTATAGAATAGTTGGACCACATTCGACTCCGCCACTGAAGAATGTGGCTGGTGGCAGCTGGCGGCCATGACATGCTCTGTGACGTCACGAGGCGTATTCTCATCTCTTTCTATCGCGGAACCATTGCCTTATGGGGATTGAGATCTCCTTGTTAGTATACTCTCCTTGTCCTATATCCACCTTGGTCTGAGGAAATACAAAAAATGGCGACTCCAATATGGCGGACGAGATTTGTGATTATGCTCAGATTTGAATCAGAATTAATATATGGGGGTTTTCGGGGTCGGAGATTATGAATTTTATGTCAAAATTTCTGAATTCAAGTTGGAGGCTTCAAGATGGTGGCTTCAAGATGGCGGACGATTTTTGTGATTATGTTCCGATTCGATTAAAAATTTAAATGTGGGGTTTTCGGGACCGGAGATTATGAACTTTTTGTCAAAATTTACGAATTCATTCCAGATTGAAAACATTCAATATTCTTATCAGTAGATAAGAATTTAGATCATTGCAGGAAGTTGATAAAGTTGAAACACATATTTGTGATTACATTTGTATAATCAGGATTCAGATATGAATTCAAAGTAGGGGGAAATGTTTTTATGTTTATTTATACAGTTATCAGATTTAGTATCTATTATTTTTATTTCTTGTTTAATGAATAAGTCTAATAAATGATGAATGGATAAGCTAAACCCTTTGAGCTGAAGTCAATTCCTTTTAAAATTCCAATTTGTTTATTGGCATTGCTGCTGAAGATTAATATACAGGACTATTTTTACATACCATATTTCCAATCTTAATTCAATTGATTCATTTCTATGAAGTTCTAGTTCACCATGGATGATGCAAAATCAACAAATTTTACGATCCTGTAAAAATTCTCACCAATATTTTTGCTTTCATCTCCTTCTTTTCCCTCATAGGCAATGGAAGTGTCTTGATCTGCATTATCTCCTCCCAGGAAGTCTGTTCATTGGTCCTCATTTCAGACAGGTCAGGTAGCATGGACACCTGAACCTCACAAGCAGCAGAAGCCCTACGGTGAATAGTGGATTCTCTTCTGGATTGTGTATGTGTATGTCTACGAACAGTCCTGTTATTTGTCCTGGTGTCATTTGTTCTATTTCTTATTGTTGCTGCAGCTTAAAAAAAAAAGCTGTAACTATATTTCTGACAAAGATTCACTCGAATTCCCAATTGTATTTACCTGTTCTATTCTGTTTGCTGGGCAAAAGTGTTGCCAAGTGTTTGGGGTCTCTTTGTAAAATCTCGATTTCTGCATCTACAGGGTAACTTTCTTGATAAAATTCTGAGCCAGCTTCTTCCCAGCCTTGCGAGCGGCTAGCCTTTTTTCTGTTAGCACCCCCTGACATGTCACAGCCTGATATGAGCTGGCTAAAAACTAACAACAGTACATTGTTTGTCATCGAAAATCATCAGATAAAAATGGATAAGCAAATCATCTGAAATTACATTTTATCTCATTCTTTCATTACAATATATCTTTTGGTATCTAAATACCTCAATAAAAGTGAAAATATGTATAATTTATCAGTCCATTCTTAATTTGTTCTCTACAACACATCCAGGACAATCCAGGATTTCCGATTTGATTTGTCATTGTCAACAAAACAAAATACCAAAAAATACCTTGTACAAGTTATACCACAGAACTTTTTAGTTCTGTGAGTTGAACACATCAATCAAGGATTTAGACACTGACAGCAGAACATTGTGAGAGATGGCAAAACTATGTTCCGTGACAACAATTTCAAATTTCATCCAACTTCATCTCATGGTTTATAAACCGTGACTTCATCTATCCCATATCTATCCTAGTTTATTTTAATATCAATACATTGTGGACAATTTCCATGGTTGATAACTGGCCAAAAATTTATTAAAAGAAGAATATACAATCAATAAATCATGAATTCATTGTCGCAAAAGTTATAAAATTGATGCAGAATCCCTTGCATATGATTGATTATCTTCTGGTAATATGGTTCATTATTGTGGAGAATTTCCATGGTTAATGACGGTGAAGACTTCAATAGAGAATGTTTATTCAATCTGAAAATTTTATCTTTTTGTTTGGAGTTGGTTGATTACTGCTATCTTTTCTGTAGCCAACACCATGGTTAATGAATCTCTCAGCTACTTGTTGATCAATTCTCGGTCGTATTGTGTGTCTCTCATGGGCCTAAAGTAATGGGAGATTAATGATTAATACAGGGCAATTAGATTCAGATATCAAATTACCCACCTGCTTTGCCATGACCATATATTCTTTGATTCTATTCAACTGGTTTTTAACGTCATTTTTGTTGGGATCCTCATTCTTGCTTCGAAGATACTGCCAATATAAAGTATTTAAATTATACGCCAAGAATAAATCATAATCTACTTTCTGTTTCAGGCTCATCTTTTCATAAAGGTCCGATTTCAAAAGCGTTTCCAGCATTCTGTCTATCTTTGCTATGCTACTGTTGAAGTTTGTGAGTTTTTGTTGAATGGGTAAATCGTCTTTCAAGTCACCAAAATCCATATTTTAATTTTTTTATAGACCATTGATTAAATATTTTCAGTGCAATGCAATGATTTTTATATGATTTTTTTTTCGACTTTTCTTTAAACCATACATAACCTTTAATTTTTGACATTTTGACAACCCTCGTCCGATATGACTATGACATATCACGTGATATCACTCTGTCACTAATGTCAGTGGCAAGGTCACGTTGGTGAAAATGTAGTGATATTTTAAGGTCTTGGTTCAAAAGACATACAGAATTAGCGCTAGTACCGTTATCTTCGTATAGCCTCTATCACGAATACCATCAGTTGAGGCTTCATGTGAAGCTGAATGTGAGTAGAAAAAAATATATCGTTGACGTCTCATTAGTGTTCAATCCATAATCAACATAATTTTCCATTAAATTATTATCATAATTGGCGCCATCATTTAGTCGATGACTAAACTAAAACTTCATTAGTAGTTTTCATTAACTGACTGAGTTCGTGACACGGAACACTGAACAAAAGCTTCCTCGTTCTGTCTGAGATCCCGTGGACCCGTGGTCACAGAAACTCTATTCTACCAACCTTTGGTTCTGTCGCTGTTGTGTTGTGTATTGTGTCACTAGTCAGTAGTCACTACTCATTACTTGTGAATTCGTTTACCTGTGCAGTTTGTTGTTTCTTGCTTGGTGGCGTGGTTTGAAATTGTTGAGGTTAAGTTGTTCGAGTTCTCTAGCATCTCGAAGAACACACGACCACACGTGTTTGTATCATTCCGAGTGCCTTCTGAAACTAAAACGGTCGTGATAGTGCATAGAGCCTGTCAGAACAAAAATAATATCCCGCGTTAGCACACAGCTCCATCGTCATGGGTAGACCAGGTAACACAAATATCCCATACTGTTTTCAGCACACATAAACCCCCAACCACCCGAAGCCATTCTCACCTGACTCCCATTCTTTGCAGGCTTCTCTCCTGGCGGAAGGGGCGGCGGCGGCGGCCGAGGCGGCTTCGGTGGCCGTGGGGGCTTCGGGGGCCGCGGCGGCGGCGACAGAGGCGGCTTTGGGGGCAGAGGGGGCAGCCGCGGGGGCTTCGGCGGCCGTGGTGGTGGCGACAGGGGAGGGCGGGGTCGTGGGGGCTTCCGGGGCGGCGACAGGGGCCGCGGCGGCCGGGGGGGCAGGGGTGGCGGCGGCTTCAAGGGCGGCAAGTCGGTGGTGGTGGAGCCGCACAGACACGAGGGGGTGTTCATTGCGAGGGGCAAGGAGGACGTGTTGGTCACGCTCAACTTGGTGCCTGGCTCTGAGGTGTATGGGGAGAAGAGGATATCTGTGGAGGTGAGTCTAGATTATTGCTTTTTTTGTTGTTGTTTGTTTATCATATTATTTCGAAAGAATCAACAATGATATCAAGATTGATTTATTCAATTTGTGAGACGCTAGATTAGTGCAGAAGATTTTGCTTTTTGTAAATATGTAGTTCAACACAACATTTATATCTTCTCAAAATTTCATCAATTTTATTGTTTAGTCAATCATATTTCACACATCAAAGCTTTATGCAGATTTTATATGTATAGGAAAATAAAATCACATTAAAATCTGAGTAATCAACTATCCATAGTATGGATTCCCTCAATGATATATAGTATGTAAATTGGAATATAAAAATAAGGAGTGCCTCTATGATAAATTGTAGAAAAATCTCTTCTTTTATTTTGATTCTGACCATAATAATAAATTCCGTCTCCTATCTCCAAATTTTTCAGAAATATCAATAACAATTTTGTTCCCCATAAGTAGCCAACTTTATGGGGGACACTGTATTTAATCTAAAAGAAAACTTTCTTTCCTATTTTCATATTTCCTTGGTCTTAAACTTTTTTTTTATGATTTAAGTAAGAGAAATACGTGACTCATGGCAAAAGCAAAAAAAAAAATAATACATTATAAAAAACGCAAATTTGTTATTGTTTTCATTGGTCAATTTGAATCAAATCACATTATGCATTAAAATTTACCAACAAAAAACTTGAGTTTTTGACTGCCAGAATCACCAAATCCAAAATCACTCAGAAGTAAGCTGGGCCTAAAGGTGAGTTTGCAATGCTGCATTTTTGCTTCTCGCGTCGCGCGTCACGCACTCTGATTGGTGAAGCGGAATGAGAAGCGAAAACGCTGCATTGGTAACTCACCTTAACTCTTCTGACTTCCATTTGACAGTTCGATTGTACCAACCTCTGAACAATAAAAAATGCGTATGGAAATAAAGAACCAAAATAGAAAAAAAAAACACATCACAATTATTTTCCCTCATCAGGACGAGGGCAACAAGACCGAATACAGGGTGTGGAACCCGTTCAGAAGCAAGCTGGCCGCCGCCATCTTGGGCGGTGTCGACCAAATCCACATGCCGCCAGGCAGCAAGGTGCTGTACCTGGGGGCGGCATCAGGTACCACCGTGTCGCACGTGTCGGACGTGGTGGGGCCCGAGGGGCTCGTCTACGCCGTCGAGTTCTCGCATAGATCCGGCAGGGACTTGATCAATGTGGCGAAGAAGCGGACCAACATCATTCCGATCATCGAGGATGCCAGGCATCCGCACAAGTACAGGTTGGTTTCGGGTGGGGATTTGGGGGGGTGGGTTGTTTTGGTGTGAATTTAAAGTGTTGTATTGGAGGCTGAAGGTGCCACACAAGGTTTGGGAGTTGTAATTTTGGGTTACAAGCTGGAATTTTAGGTTACAAGTTGAAATTTTGGTATACATGTTAGAATTTTTGGGGTATCAGTCAAAATTTTGGGGTATTAGTCAAAATTTTGGGTTACAAGTTGAAATTTTGGGTTACATGTTTGAATTTTTGGGGTATAAGTCAAAATTTTGGGGCAAGTTGAGATTTTGGGTTTCAAGTTGGAATTTTGGGTTACGAGTTAAAATTTTGGCAACTTGGAATTTTGGGTAACAAGTTATAATTTGTGGGGTATTAGTCAAAATTTTGGGTTACAAGTTGAAATTTTGGGTTACATGTTTGAATTTCTGGGGTATCAATCAATATCTTGGGTCAAGTTGAGATTTTGGGTTACATGTTGGAATATTGAGAAACAAGTTAGAATTCTTGAAGAATTAGTCAAAATTTTGGAGCAAGTTGGGATCTTGGGTTACAAGTTAAAATTTTGGCAACTTGGAATTTTGGGTAACAAGTTATAATTTGTGGGGTATTAGTCAAAATTTTGGGTTACAAGTTGAAATTTTAGGTTACAAGTTGAAATTTTGGGTTACATGTTTGAATTTTTGGGGTATCAATCAATATTTTGGGTCAAGTTGAGATTTTGGGTTACAAGTTGGAATTTTGAGAAACAAGTTGGAATTCTTGGGGAATTAGTCAAAATTTTGGACCAAGTTGGGATCTTGGGTTACAAGTTGAAATTTTGACAACTTGGAATTTTTTGTTACAAGTTAGAATTTTTGGAGCATTGGTCAAAATTTTGGGTCAAGTTGGGATTTTGGGTTAAAAGTTTTAATTTTAGGTTAGAAGTTGAAATTTTGACAAGTTGGAATTTCGGGTTACAAGTAAGAATTTTTGGGGTATTATTCAAAATTTTTGGGGCAAGTTGAAATTTTGGGTTAGTAGTTGGAATTGTGTGTTACAATTTAGAATTTCGAGGTTTATGATGAAGTTTTGTGATACAAATTAGAATTTTCATTACAAGTCAGAATTTTGAGAAGAATTTTGGATACAAGTTGGAATTCTCAAAGATTACTGATTGATGAGATGTCATTTAGAAGTTTGAATTGCAAATAAGAAATGTTGGCTTACAAGTTGAAGTTTAGGGTTACAAGTTTGGCTTTTGAGTTACAAGTTGAAATTTTGCGGTAAGAGTTAAATTTTTGGGGTACAAGTTAAAATAATGATATATTATGTTATAATTTTGATTAAGTTAGGATTCTGAGAGATCACTGTTTGATTATTCTGATATGTATATCAGTACAGAAATACAGAGTGAAAATGTGAATTTCGCGTGAAACTTTGGGACACACTCAGACTTCCGAAAAAAAAAACAGAAAACTTTGTCCTTATCCAGGATGCTGGTGGGCATGGTGGACACCGTCTTCGCCGACGTCGCCCAACCCGATCAGGCCCGCATCGTGGCCCTCAACTCGCAGTACTTCCTCAAGAACGGCGGCCACTTTGTCATCTCCATCAAGGCGTCGTGCATCGACTCGACGGCGCAGCCCGAGGCAGTCTTCGCCGCCGAGGTGAAGAAGCTGCAGGCCGACAAGCTGAAGCCGCAAGAGCAGATCACGCTGGAGCCGTACGAGAGGGACCACGCGGTGGTGGTGGGGGTGTTCAGGCCGCCGCCCAAGAACTGAGTGATTGTTGGTGGGGGTGTTGCCCCCCTTTTTTTTTTTTAAAGCTGACCATGTCCGATGGCTTTTGGGGGCTGATTCTCTGGGCGTTCTAGGTTAGGTACCAATCTGTCAGAAATGTCAACTGTCATTGATGACAACTATCATATGAATGTCAACTATCATTAATGTCAATTGTCATTAATGTCAACTGTCATTGATGACAACTGTCATTGATGTCAACTGTCATTGATGTAAACTGTCATTCACTGTCAATAGCAGAAATAATCACAATAAATTGAAGACAGTAAATAGTGTGAATGAAGCAACAAGAGATAATAACACTTGTTCCAGCATTGACAAGATTAAATATTCAAAATGCGTATGTAATAATGTACATATAAATATGAATATAGATATAAAACTAGTAAATCAGATAGTACAAGTATTTTTTTTCATATTAAGTTTTAAAAGAATGCATTATAGATATTCAATAACTGAACATCTATATGAATAGAAAAAGTTTAATGATTTGGTGGGCTTATTTGAATTAATCTGCACAACTGACATTTATGACTGTTGACGTTGGTGACAGATTCCTGCCAACTTGAGAATGCTCGAGAAGCTGTCACCGACAGCTGTTTGATTTGGTCAATTCAGTTGTCTTTTGGATTCGGGGGCCGGGGGTTTGTGTGATTTTTTCGTTTGTGTCTCTGGTTGTTTCATGTTCCCAGTTGGCAATGTGGAAAATCGCACGAGCAAGTGAAGAGGCTCCTGCGTACTATAGTTCTATTTTATATAAGTGAAATAAATGTATTAGGTGAATAAGATTATAAAACAGAAAAAAACGAATTTGGTTTTTATTGTTGTTTTCCTTGATTTCCATCACTACAGTGACTAGAGTCACTGTAGTGCGCTCCTCTCTGCATATTGAAAACACCCTGTGTGCAATTTATTATGCGATTCTATTTTTCATCGATATTTCAAGAAGTTCAAACTCGAAAACTAAACCAGATAGAATGAAACAGACTGTTCAGGTCCGTGTTCAGCACATTGTAAACGCCATGTGTGCGAAATTTCAAAGAATTTAATATTATTCGCCATCTTTTATATAATTACTGAACTAATAAATAATTTCGTGATGAAACTCTGTAGTTTCCTGTAAAATCATATAGGATCCTGTAATTGGCTACAGATTTCTGTAGCCAATACCAAGCTGATGATTTTTACAGAAACCTGTAGCTGATAGATAACAGATTCCTGTAATATGGTTCATAGAAATATATATTTTGATGTTTGCTCAAGAGAGGGCGCTACGTTAGAATAATTAATTTCGCAAATATTCTTGAAGATTAGACTTGAAGACCTTGGCGTGAAATGGATGTATGCCACATGCAATAACTTCTGAGCAAATCAATTTTAAAAATCGATTCACATCCACAAAATCCAATTTGTGTACAATTTAATTGATTTTAGGTGCAAAGCGTTAAATTGGTTACCAAGTAGTTTTTCAATGAAAACAGAATAAAAAAGTACAGTGGTTTTGTTTTCAAAGATTTTATTGACACAAAAATGAGGCTTGTATACATACATGAAATAAAAAATATTTATCTGAAATGATACATTTACTTAAGAACTTAGATATCACTCAACAGGTAATTTTCATCCATATCTACTACTTTGATTGCTGATTCTTCGATTTCTCGATGATTCTTCAAATTTTTGGCACCTATTTCAGGAAATTTTCGAGAAAATTTGTGGACATGCCACAGAATAAGCTACATGAGCTTCGAAATAACATACTCAACATTTTCAATAAAAGTGTATATGCCACATAACCTTAAGTACAGGGTGGACCAAATTCGAGGCGCAACATGGGGATCTCGTAAAACGTAAGAGATACAGGGTCGGTTAAATCGTGGCAAAGTTGCGTAATTGTGTGCTCAATGAAATGAAATCGGAAATTTCTCATTACTTTCGTGAAATCGTTTTTATTTTTTCCTGGTGTTATTTGAAGCAAATCTTCAAAGTGGCAAAGGCAGTTCATCATTGCCACTTTTTCTTTCCTACAAGATGACCTTGTCACATTTGCAGTCCGACGTTTCGTCTTCGGCCCACCACCATCAACTTTATTTTTTCAAATATGGACCTAGATTTTTTATCAAGGATTTGGTTTTCTTTTGGTACCCTGATGATAATGACATATCACAACTATCAAAAATATTAGTATATATGAGCAAAATTGCCTATTGAAATAAATGCATCATCTTTCCAACTCTCTTTCATTTCATTTAATGACTCACATTTAACTATTGTTGATAACCAAATATTATTAAATCATATGTTCAAAAATGTTACCACCTTGTTAAATGCACTCGCGGATTCTCATTTGCAAATTTTTACTAGCACTATTTATAGTTCTTCCTGGCTTCTCTTATCAAAATCTGTTCTAGAATTTCTATATTTTGAGGCATACTTCTGTATAATTTATTCTTTAAGAATCCCCAGAGGAATAAATCTAGGGGGCTGAGATCAGGATTTCTGGCTGGCCAACGAATTAATGCAAATGTGACAACGTCATCTTGTAGGAAAGAAAAAGTGGCAATGATGAACTGCCATTCATTTTGAAAATTTTCTTCTAATAACACCAGGAAAAAATCAAAACGATTTCACGAAATTTCAGTTTTTTTCGGATATCTCCGGAAGTAATGGGAAATCTATGATTTTCTCGACAGCATTTCATTGAGCACACAATTACGAAACTTTGCTACAATTTAACCGACCCTGTCGTATATCTTACGGTTTACGAGATCCCCATGTTACGCCTCGAATTTGGTCCACCCTGTACATACCACTTGCTATTCAGAGGATGATGAACCAGTCATCACATTAACTCTCAATGTAATCCCTGTCTTTCAAACTAACATCTTCATCACATTTATTTATTTCGTCACTCACATCACTGGAAAACTCATAAAAATCATGAGAACACCCATAGCGCGTGTCTACCACTGTGGTTGCTTGCTTGTAGTAACCTTGTCAAAGAGTATTCTTGAACCAACTTGAACCACTAATCTTTGACCTTGTTCTCAAAATTTTCGGAGAACATCAGAAATAGTGAAAACGTAATTTTACCGTTCTAGCAACATCTGTTGAAGAATCATTAAATCAAGTCATATGTGGCTTGTACCTTTATTTCTAAATCATTTGGAACAATAATAATATTGATTTTCAAGTTTTTGTGGGTTGTACCCTTTTCACGCCAAGGCCTTCACTTGTCAACACTGCTTTTATGATCTACAGGTCAACGACTATGGCGATAAAAGTTTTCCTTTCTCGAATCTGGGTTCATAAACCTAGATGAGTAACAGAAGTGCAGCAAAATGGAATAAGAAAACAAATACAATTATAATGAGTCCAATTTTTATTATAAATGATCAATAGCTTAACTAACATAAAGTGCCCGTCCCCAGTGAAAGAATTTTTGATGGAAAAGCAAACATTGCTCTTTACAGAATAATCGACTAATCTAAGCTGACCTTCTAACAATTAATTTTATTTCATAGTATATCACTACATATTATAAATTCAATGAAACACGACCTTACTTCTTCTACTAGTAAAAACGAAAGCATAAAAAATATAGTACAAACCAAATTAATTATATTAAATATCATAAAAGAACAGAGTACACCGTTTCGAAAAAATGAAATGCTTTGTACAGAGAAATGACATCGAAAAAGTAAGGCTTATCGACAAGGTGAAAATGGAGGTTGTTTTAGCTAAGTACACTCATGATGAACAGATCTGACATTTTTTTATGTTACTTTGTCTACTACATTTACATTTCACAGAGATTACTAGGGAATTTCAACCATTCAGCGACAAATTCGTGTATTCAGTTGGGTCATTTAAAAAAAAAATAAGTGATGGAAAGAGATAATTTACAAGGTGATTTAGTCGCAAGCACCATAAATTGGAGAGATTTGAAGTTCAGACGAATTTTTCCCGGAAAATGTTTCTTCACCGAAATCTTTGATCCATCAGCCGACACACTTCAGTGAAAATTCATTCGAACCCCGTTTGAATTTGAATAACAAACATTCTGAATTTATAAAATAAGTCTGGGAAAAATCCACTTTCAAAGTTGGAATTCATACTGGGTGATGTGGCAGGAGGGTTTCCACTTTTCCAACGAACCACTAACCGTCAATATCGTTTTTTTTTTCTTCAGTATGCTGATGAAAAAACTCCACCAATTTCGCCTGGCAAATACAAATGCAGTAAGTTTTGTTAAAAATATTATATCTCTATAATTTAAACACTCAGTCTCACACACAACTTTCATACAATATATACAAATTCAATTTGAAAAACGTTGAGAGTGCCTAAATAGACACGCGCCAATCATAAGCCCATTCTACAGGGTGTCTTTGAGAGGTCTAACCGAAATGCAACCATAGAATGCCCGCCACCAAAACAGAAATTCAAAGAGTTGGTTGTCCTGTTTTTGCAGCAGGGATTCGTGGTGGCATTTTCAGGGCCCTTCAAGGTACGCACGCTAAAAATCACATCGAAAATTACAAACGGCCGAGCAGCAATCGGATGCCTACAAATTTGAACATGATTGGCATAGTTTAACTTCAGCCGAGATTAGGTGAAGTGAAATCTCCGATTTTCTTCACTGTGCTTTGGGATTTTGAAGAGAAAATCGAAACCAAACTCCATTTTTGGTTGTTGAATAGTAGAAAAAAAGTTTTGCCCACGAAATATACCTGAATGAGCCCTTGGTCAAATTCTGCATTTTGCTTTCAACCAAAAACCGAGTTTTTTTTTTCCTGTAGTTGAAAATTAAAAATCGGAGAATTTCAGAAGTGCCGTTATCGCGCTTCGTTACAGGGTGGCCTCGTCCATAGAAAAGTAATCCCACCCTTCGTTCGTAGCAAAAATTGACACGATGTACACAGTATTACGACGGAAGAAAAATTAAGTAAATTCGTGATGAAGTCGTTTGCGCAACTAGAAAAACTGGGCAAAACCGATTCGCTAAATACAATAAATATTTATGATTCCGTATAAAATAATACAATCTCTTCCCACTTGGTGTGAGGGTTTCCACTTGTGAATATGAAATGATTGGAGAAACGAAAGCTCAGCAGCGTTTGCGAGTGGTCCACTTTTGACAGGTGGAAATTTTCCAACTGATGGGAAAATTTCAAAGGAGACGTTTTTCTTACGAGGAATTTTCACTTTATTGGTAATTGAAGTCCCAACTAGTGATTGTTATTAGCTCGCAGAATCTTATTAGTTATGAAGCCATAACTTTGGGTATTTTTCTTTTAATAATTTAGCTATAACCGTAAATTTTGAACGGGCAAAATCGCCATGTTATGGCTTCGTTTGTTCATTGAAACGATTGATCATCACCAGTTATGGTTTCAGTAACAAGAGTCAATTTTTACAGATCTTCATAACAATTATTATGGCTTCCTTGTTGAGATGTAGTGATTATCACTTAGAAATAACCAGTTAAGGCTTCAGTAACATTAGAGATTGAGTTCCAACTATGAAAATTATCGATAATAATGAACCCATAATTGTAGATAGCGGAATATTTACGGAATCAGTATTATTATGGCTTCATTCAAGATATTGTTATCATATTGACCAGTAATGGCTTCAGTAACACTAGAGATTGTGGCTTCATTCCAAATTCACTTTGATATAATGTTTTCGATAGTGATCACATACCCATTATCTTCAGTTAAGGCTTCATTACATTCAGTTATGGCTTCATTATTTCCATTATCTTCATTGAATGAGACACAGGTATAAATATTGTCGATTAATATGGAGCCCTCTCAATGAAAATGAAGCCATCAATGTACACTTTGGAAATCACCAAAATTATGGCATCATCCGTCTTTACCAGTAACGGCTTCATTATCAAGAGTTACTGCATTTTACACCCATTGAAATCAATAATGGCTTCATTATCAGGTGGTAAATTTGGATGTGGTGGATGCAGATATTGATCAGTTCCAACCTAGCTACAGTTTCTCAACAAATACCAGCCATAATTATGGCTTCATCCTCCTATAATCGCCAGTAATGGTTTCAGTGTTGAAGAGTGATGGCTGTCAGTTATGGCTTCACCATAATTATGGCTACACAACCAACAAGACACGTGGTTATAAATGAAAAAATCGCTTCAGAAAAATATCGCCTAGCCCTTGAAATCGACCCGATTTGCCTGGCAAAACCAAACATAATCAGTGGACCACCCGTACCCGTATCCCCACTCACATATCACCAGCAAGAGTCCGTGGGGGAGGGGGAGGTGTAACCTTAGAGTAAAAAATTGCAATGAAACCTATAGCTGAGCCCCCCTCTCCTACGTCGGTTCTTCGGCCATGTCGGGCTCCCTAACGAGCAGTCACAGCTTCAGCTCGTTCGCTATCTTGCTCGCAATGTTCTTGAACCCGATGCTGGTGCCTGGAAAAAAGACATTCTTAATAAATCACATTGTATTTTCCTAGTAGTTCTTAGTTTTTAATTTTTTTATTTTGGTTATAGCGTTGTTGTGCTGAAATCAATGGTACTGAGGCATATTCGATGGGCAAATTGTTTTGCTAGCGGTGTTACTACTGTAGTCGGCACATCATTACGTGTTCGTATATGGGACGTAACAAAAAGTGAGCGTTTGCGGGGTGGTTCAAAAAGATTTGATTGTTAGTTCTGGTATGTGTCTATTGACATTCTGGTAAAATTGGATGCATTCAATATTTGCGTTTCTTTTCTCTCTGATTTCTATTATACAGCAGAGGATTCAGAAGAAACCATCGCTTCGCTATTCTACACAACGTACACAATCCGACAACAGCACACACAATTGCTAAGAACTCTCTTTCGCTAGTTGCGATAATGCAACGTGTGTTTTGAGCCGCTTTTTTTCGGATTCGTCTTTTTTACCCTTTACCTGAACTCAACTATGATTGCACACAATAGACATACTAACCCGAGATCCTTTTCTCTATTAAACAGCACGCCAACGGTCGTTGGAAAAAATAAATCAGCAATAACATCAGAAGAAGCCATCGCTACTCTACGCACAATCCGACAACAGCACACACAATTGCTAAGAACTCTCTTTCGCTAGTTGCGATCATGCAGCGTTTGTTTTGAGCCGCTTCTTCGCTCAGCGCTAACTATAATCGCACACAATAGACATACTGACCCGAAATCCTCTCCTCTATTGAAAAGCACGCCAACAGTCGATGGAAAAAATAAATCAAGACTATCATCAGAAGTTTCAGAAGAAGAAATCGCTACTCTACGCACAAACCGACAACAGCACACACAACTGCTAAGAACTCTCTTTCGATAGTTGCGATCATGCAGCGTGTGTTTTGAGCCACTTCTTTGTCAATTCGTCTGTTTTTACCCTTTACCAGAAGCATAACTCAACTATAATCGCACACACAATTGCTAAGAACTCTCTTTCGCTAGTTGCGATCATGCAGCATGTGTTTCGAGCCGCTTCTTCGCCACATCTGCGCTAACAACAATCGCACACAATTGACATACTGACCCGAGATCCTCTTGAAGCGTACGCCGTTCAGCGACAGCCTCGGCAGCTTGCACACCTCGATCTCCCACTGCACCAGGCTGTCGGTGTTCGGATCGCCGTGGACGCACAGCAGCAGGAAGCGCTCGCGCTGCTCGTAGTCGCAGTTGTTAGCGTCGAGCACCTTCCGGATCTCGGCCATTATCTCGCCGGGGTCGCGGCTGGACGTCGTCTTCATAGACCAGGTGAAGCGCAGCGAGCGCGGCTTCACGTGCTCCTCGTTCTGGGTGCCGCCGACGCCGCCACCAACGCCCATTGGGCCGACGCCCGGCGCCCTGGGGGAGGGTGAGAGGGACTCGATCAATGAGAGTTTGTAACACATTCCGAGTTATTGAATATGGATTTTAAGACTGATTTAAGATACGAATGAATGAATTGAACAAAGTATCAAAAATGAATTCGTGCAGATGTAATTCAATGTTTTACGTGGTATTTGCCAGAAAAGTAGTGATTTTCTGATCTTAGTCTACCAGACTTTCAAATTCAAACTGTGTTTGATATTTTCAATAATTCAATTTTTCAAATCTCATTTCCATTTATACCCATCTAAAACAAATTTCTCAAGTTGGAAGTTTGTAATCTTTTTGATCTAAAGTGTAAATGTTTTGACGATGACTGAAATCGCCATTTATAAATATTTTTTATTTAACTTCGACTTACCCAACTGGCAACGGTGAGTTTCCATGTTTAACTTGCTGACCTGGTTCTAACGCTCTGTAAATAAAATCGTCACGGATGAGACATTAGTGATGGGGTGCCAATAATGTGGAAAATCCTGAAAGCGTGCAGTTAGACTTGTCAACTGGATTCCATCGCAATTCAACATGCTCTCACGGTTCAGTTTTTCCCCACGTACAGGAATTTTACAGCTCTCCAAATTTTCATCAGTAATTATTTTATTTCCAAAAACATAATCTGTATGCTGAAAAATTTGATATATCAGCATCATTTTCAATGGTCCACATTTTTCAACACTTGTCTCGAAAAAATAAGAAAGTTATGAAATATTTACGAGAGGGGAATCATTCAGATTTGATGTTTTTTCCAGTACACTTTTTATGATAAATAAGTCGTGAAAATATCAACAACAAAAAATACTCACAGTAAGTAAAATCTAGAACAAAAAACACGTAAGATTTCATGCTATATTAACTCATCAATAATTTCATACAGTTCTTAATTTCATATAACAAACATAATACGATTTTTCACATAATACTTTGGTCGGGTAAATTTGTTAACTAAAACAATGAAAAAAATTCAATTACCAGTTACTTGATAACTGGTAAAGAATACAAAAATATTTCTAATATCTATACATAATTGTTCGCTTGCGTTTTATATTCAATTCCATAACAAAATAGATCATTTCAACGATAATATGGAATCTAAAATAAGCTACAATCATTATCGAAGTTCATTTTATTTTTTCATATAAGTAATAAATAATAAGTTTTGATAGTTGTAGTCGAATAACTACTCTGATAGGTACTCAAAAATTCATGATGAACATACTTTCTACCGCATTTTTGGGCACACAATACAATATTTGCGATACAACAGTGAGATCTAGTACAAAATTAATGAGAATACTTTAGCAACAAGAATATTGCCGATATGACTGTTTTCAGTCTATTTTCACTGACTGTCTATTGTTCAATTGCACTAAGTTCACTTATTTTACACTCCGAAAGGAGAAACTGGAAAACAACTTTATCTTGATTCAAAGCGTTTCACTTACCCTCAGAAATGCTCAATATAAAAAAATCCGACAAATCAGTAATGCTTCCCAGTTTCCCTTCAGAATAGCTACCACTAAAACAAATTGTCCAACCAATTTTCACGGTGGTACCGGCCGGAAAACTAATTCGAAAAATGCAACGAAACCACCGGCACCACGAGAAAACAAAAAACTTCTCTTTCCATCCGACGACGCCATCTTCCTCTTGGGGATCCCATCCAGGGGGCTTCTCCTGTCCGTCGTCCGATTGGGGGGCTATCGGGGGGTCGGGAGGTGGGGGGGAGGTTTTCCCCTCGGTGCGGTGGTAAGTCCCTCAAAATCCTTTTCTCTCAAGTCCTGAACCAGAAACAACGCGTCATTTTTGGTTTGCGAGAAGCACTTTTTTTTTTCTATTGTCTTTCGAAATCAGATCGATTTTCAAGGGACGAACCACTCGCACACACAAAATCCCAAGGGAGAGCGGTCTTACAAAGCGTTACATCAAATCGGGCGGTACAGAGAGGCCGAAATTCGAGTGTCATTGTTGAAATCTCGCAAATGGTGAGATCGGTTGAATTGTGGCGCCCAACGAGATGTCATCTTGTGATTTGGAAAATTTCGAATATTTGAAACAAATGAAAAATACACAACAAGATGAGATTGTTAGATTTGAAATCCGACGTTTCGCATTCTAGAACCCATCAACATTATTTTTTCACATACGGACGGATCGTTTTTGAACGTTCCGATTGAATAATAAACTATCACATTAATCATCTCTCTGTTTATTCGGGGTTTGAAAATGTATACCAACTAATACATCAATATTCGGTTATTTTCGATTATTGAATGCAGTGGCGTTTCAAAAATGTCTAAAAAATACAGATGAAGTCGGTTTAAAACGTTTTTAATATCGTCAAATGTGATGTGAAATAATCAGGTCCGTATTAAAAACAAGGATGAAGATGATTTCTAGAAAACGAAACGTCGGCTTCCGTATCTGAGAATGTCATCTTGTATGAGAAAATTACTATTATAAGTGTCATTTCGATATAACGTCAGAACAATAAAGAAATGAATGAAATTCCGGATTTTTCGGATATCACCGAAAATATTCGGCATTTTCCAAATTTTCACCCAGCATATTGTTGGGAATCGAATTGCGCAACTTTGTCATAATTCCACCGACCCTGTATTTATTTCGGTTTACGAGACCCTGCTCGAATTTTAGCCACCCTGTACATGATATAGCAATGCGGAAAACTCATATTTTCCTCGTTCAGGAAATTGGTAGTAGCAAACCTATAGGCGTGGTTCGTCTAAATAAGAGACTTCCACCAATGTGTATAAACTGCGCAACAAATGAAGTCGTCCACTCGAATAAACTGCTCAACAAGTGAAAACTATGGAAAAACTTTCAACTTATTAGCTGTGACATATCCATAAATTGTTTGTTGATGTCCTTATTTTTTATTATAACTTGAGTGCTAAGTTTGCTTTCACCAGTTAAATAATTTTCCACATTTTCCATTATGCATAGTCCAAATAAATAAGAAATTCCATTTATCAAATACAATAAAATGTATCCATTATCAACCAATTGAATGAATAATCAGTTTCCGTAAGAATTTAAATTTGAAACAGATACAGGGTGAGCCAGGAGCAACGGGAAAGACTGAATGAAAAACGGCAACATATGATGGAATTTTTTATGCCGGTTTCTTAGAGGGCTCTGAAATGTTGAAGGAACTATTATAAACGACATTTATAACATTACCCCATTCGAGAAAATGTCATGGAAAAAGTGAGGGTCAATAATATAGACGCATAATTATGATAACTTCCCAAGCATTCAGATTCCAGCGGGCTCTTTTTATACCTTATAATTGAACATCTTCGAATTGATAAATTTTTCATTTCGATATTCCTTCCAATTCTTGAGTCTTCGTATGTTGAAAAACATTCTAATAACATAGTGTTTTGAGCCTCCTACGAAACTGGTATAATAAAACGTCATTAAATTGTCCCGATACTCGTGACTCACCTGTACATAAATAAAAAATGCACTGCCACAGCAATACTGCGATGAAAATATAATAAACAATTCAACAAATGTGAAATCAACAGAAATTGATGTAACACATTGTAAAGAAAATGTAACAAACACAAAAATCATTCAACTAGATAAACATGTTAACAGAGTGCTCTTAATTTCCCCATTTTCTCAACAAATCGGGAGCTACAGTTAACAGGATTACCTAGAAGGCCATTAGTAACAACACAAAAAGCTGCAGATCCGGAAGAAAAAATTACATATTCTGTTCACATTTTCACGTTTTACATTTGCACATTCGGCACTTAATTTGATTGATTCCCCTGCTTCACAGTGAGAAATATATTGACAACAAAAAATATGAAAGAAAAATTGTATACCAGAATTTAACATGTAACTATTTGTCAGAAAAATACATAAAATTGAAATACACTTTCTCGAATTATAATTTTGGTTTTCCTTATTGCGGGATTTTTTTTGCTGTTATTCGTAAGAGAAGGGTGATGAAATGGGATGAAATCGTTGGTACATGTGAAAAAAAATGTTAAAGCCTAGCATGCAAAGTATTAAAACAAATAAAGCAGTGTTTTGGCAAAAAAATAGATAATCAGATTGTAGGAACGACTATTCTCGCAATATTCGAACGATTTTGATACTTTTATGCACGACCTTCATTTACACCTTGAAAAAAGCACTCAGATCTGGTCAGTGTCGTCAAAGTTCAATCAATTTTCGAAAAAATGCCAAAGCGACATCTATGGAGAACATTGGAATACATTTTTCACTTCATTGTCAAGAGTTTTGATAACATTTAATGTATATTAAGTGCACAGTTTTTGAGACCCCCAGAAGAAATTAGATTCTAATTCTGTCAATTGACTTGCAACCCAAGAAAAACGTCACAAAAACGAACGAGATAATGAAAAATAGCACTGAGATCTGGTGAGTGTCGTCAAAGTTTCTCCAAACTTCCAGAGCGATTGGAACAAATCAACAAAACTTGCGCACACGATTCCTCCTACCTTTCGGCCTAAAAAACGCCCCCACCACATTCGCAACCGAGAAAAACGAAAACCTCCCACTCACCGTTTGGTGAATCCCTTGAGGCTGAACTTGGCGAAGAAGGATGGGCGGCCGTGCGGCGAGTCGCCCGGGCCGCCCTGCGCGTACGTCGCCCGCGGCCTTGTCTGCCCCGAGTGGAAGGTGCTCCTCGAAGAGGTGTTGCGCGGGAAGGCCTGCTGCTGCTGCTGCTGGCGTGCCGGCGCTGGCGAGGCGCTGGTGCGGCTAAGGAAACGACATATATACGGGGTGCCCTGGTTATTTGTGGCCACGGCGATTCGAAAGAAAGAAAATAGTAATTTACGTAACAAGTCCGGAAAATACTGTTTTTTTGGATGAGTGGACAAAATTCTAGGACGAGCGTAGCGAGTCCTGGAAGTCTGCGAGTCCAAAAAACTGTTTTCAGGTGTGTTGCGTACACAATTTTTTCGGCAACCGTGTAGAATAACAAATCAAAGAAACACATTTCTTATTAGAACAAAATTTCGAACATTTCAATTCTTATTTATATTAAAATTAGAACAATTGTCAATATTGAATGGATTCAATTTGTTTGAAATGCTTGGTTTATTTAAGTGCCTTTTGTTGAAGTCAGAACAAGAAGGTAAAGTTTCCGTTTCACATTGATTGTTTTCATCTGATAATTTTTGAATGTTAGCTAATTTTATGTCAGATAGCTGTAAGTTGTTATTTTGCTGCTATGGTAATGATCAACTGCATTTATCAAAACCATACTACCAAGATTTTCATATTTACAATGACAACAACGATGTGATTCTTCCCGGCCTAGTCCGGAAAAATGCCACTTTCTCAAAAAATTTCCGGACGGTTGCCGAAAAAATATATTTTTCTACATTCGAGCTTCCAAATCTCAACACTCGACATCGATTACAAGTTTATCTGACGAAGATCAATCTTGGTGCTTCCGTCAATAGCGACAAAAGATGATAGAATAACCATTCCAATAATTTATTGATCCATTTTGACATTTTATTGTGGATTTATGCAGCAATTTTAAGTGATAAGTTTTTAGTAATAAGATTTAAGACATAAAGAAAAAAGGACCATTTATGCAGGAATTATTAAGGACTGTCATGTCTTAAGGGTAACTTCTCCCATTGGTCAATTTCTGTGGTTGTGTCAGTGGTCACTTTACAATATCAGTCATCAATATCCATTTTTTCTTTTTATAATCTAATGATTCTGCTATAAGTGTGAATAAACAACACAATCACAGACAATAACCTATAAAAAACCGTCACAAAATTGGAAACTTGGAACGCATGCGCAAATATGATCAGTTGTAAGTTTTAAGCCATAAGAGATGAAAGTTGGCCAACATTCTTACGACTTAAAACTTATGACTTGCAACTTAAAACTTATGTCAAATGTATGAATGGAAACATTGAAAACCAATGATTGAACTTCTTATGACTTATGACTAAAAACTTATGACTTAAAATCGCTGCATAAATCCACCATTAGAATTTATAGGATATGTCGTTTTGTAAAAAACAACAAAAACAGTAACAACTAAAGTAGACAAACTAGACGTAAAGTACAGCTAAATATATTAGGCAAAAATAATATTTACTAAAGGTAGATTTCAATTATACTTCATTCTCAATGATATTTTGAAAAGTACCAGTATTAGTAGTAATGAATTATCAAGTTTTCTTGTCTAGGAACTGCGTTAGTAGAAAAAATCTTGCGTGTATTTCGAGCACAAAGTGTCTTGCCGCTCTCGAAAAATCGATCTGCAATCGATCACTTTGTCTAAATACACAAATAGCTATTTTCAGCGGGAGGCTACAAAATTTTTGATTCGCTAACTTGAGATTCTAGTTAATCACGGAATCCGTACTAGGGAAGGTATCTAACTAAGGAGAGTTAAACACAACATTTGGGTGATAAAGTACGTACAGTTCAACTCCCAGTAAAAATATGAACAAGTTGAAGAACATTCATCGATTGCATTATCTGGTAAATTTCAACTATTGAATATAATATGTATTATCGGCGTTAATAATATCTACGAATCTATTTGACAATTTACAGGTAATTATCAGGTTGAATTATTCGGCAATATATGAGTGATTTTCATGTTGACTTGTCAAAAGCAAACATGACTTATAATCATACTTGAAAATATCCATGTTAAACTATCGGACAATGAAATCTTTTTACATGCCAAATAATTCACAAGAGTAGATAATCATCGGGTAGGTTGCATTTTAAATTATTGGGCCACATGCATGGTAATGTCGGGTAATTTAAGTGTGAATTACCGGGTAATATGTATGTATGGTGATTCGGATGGTCAATTCTTTCAAGTATGTTATTGTTGTGTCAAGTGTGTAAACAAGGTAAATTATCACATACTTCAAATGGACATTTTACAGGTCTTGACATGATAAATTACCATGTAATGAAAATAGTGAATTATCAGGTAATTTACATGGTAGATTATCGGATGATTTATATGGTAAACTAATAGGTAATCAAAATTGTTGATCATCTGGTAACTTACATAGCAAACTATCTGGCCACGAGCATGGTAATTTCATGTGGTTTACAAATAATTTCAGTGTGAATTACCGGGTAATATGTATGGTGATAAGGATGGTCGATTATTGTTTCAAGTATGGTATTATCGTGTCAAGTGTGTATACAAGGTAAATTTTCACATACTCAAGATTGACATGTTACAGGTATTGACATGGGAAACTACCAGGCAATAAAAATAGTGAATTATGTGATAATTTACATTATATATTATTGGGTAATTTACATGGTAGATTATCGGGTAATTTTCATGCTAGATTATCGGGTGGTAAATCAACGGGTAATCAAAATTGTTAATCATCTGGTAACTTACATGGCAAACTATCTGGCCACGAGCATGATAATTTCATGAGGTTTACAAATAATTTCAGTGAGAATTACGGGGTAATATATATGGTGATTTGGATGTTCGATTATTGTTTCAAGTATGGTATTATTGTGCCAAGTGTGTATACAAGTTTAATTATCACATACCTTAGATGGACATGTTACAGGTATTGACATGGGAAATTACCAGGCAATAAAAATAGTGAATTGTCAGATAATTGAAATGTTAGATTATCGGGTAATTGATATGGTAAATTAACGAGTAATCAAAATTGTTGATCATCTGGTAACTTACATGGCAAACTATCTGGCCACGAGCATGGTAATTTCATGTGGTTTACAAATAATTTCAGTGTGAATTAACGGGTAATATGTATGGTGATAAGGATGTTCGATTATTGTTTCAAGTATGGTATTATTGTGCCAAGTGTGTATACAAGTTTAATTATCACATACCTTAGATGGACATGTTACAGGTATTGACATGGGAAATTACCAGGCAATAAAAATAGTGAATTGTCAGATAATTGAAATGTTAGATTATCGGGTAATTGATATGGTAAATTAACGAGTAATCAAAATTGTTGATCATCTGGTAACTTACATGGCAAACTATCTGGCCACGAGCATGGTAATTTCATGTGGTTTACAAATAATTTCAGTGAGAATTACGGGGTAATATATATGGTGATTTGGATGTTCGATTATTGTTTCAAGTATGGTATTATTGTGCCAAGTGTGTATACAAGTTTAATTATCACATACCTTAGATGGACATGTTACAGGTATTGACATGGGAAATTACCAGGCAATAAAAATAGTGAATTGTCAGATAATTGAAATGTTAGATTATCGGGTAATTGATATGGTAAATTAACGAGTAATCAAAATTGTTGATCATCTGGTAACTTACATGGCAAACTATCTGGCCACGAGCATGGTAATTTCATGTGGTTTACAAATAATTTCAGTGTGAATTAACGGGTAATATGTATGGTGATAAGGATGTTCGATTATTGTTTCAAGTATGGTATTATTGTGCCAAGTGTGTATACAAGTTTAATTATCACATACCTTAGATGGACATGTTACAGGTATTGACATGGGAAATTACCAGGCAATAAAAATAGTGAATTGTCAGATAATTGAAATGTTAGATTATCGGGTAATTGATATGGTAAATTAACGAGTAATCAAAATTGTTGATCATCTGGTAACTTACATGGCAAACTATCTGGCCACGAGCATGGTAATTTCATGTGGTTTACAAATAATTTCAGTGTGAATTAACGGGTAATATGTATGGTGATAAGGATGTTCGATTATTGTTTCAAGTATGGTATTATTGTGCCAAGTGTGTATACAAGTTTAATTATCACATACCTTAGATGGACATGTTACAGGTATTGACATGGGAAATTACCAGGCAATAAAAATAGTGAATCATCAGATAATTTAAATGTTAGATTATCGGGTAATTGATATGGTAAATTAACGAGTAATCAAAATTGTTGATCATCTGGTAACTTACATGGCAAACTATCTGGCCACGAGCATGGTAATTTCATGTGGTTTACAAATAATTTCAGTGTGAATTAACGGGTAATATGTATGGTGATAAGGATGTTCGATTATTGTTTCAAGTATGGTATTATTGTGCCAAGTGTGTATACAAGTTTAATTATCACATACCTTAGATGGACATGTTACAGGTATTGACATGGGAAATTACCAGGCAATAAAAATAGTGAATCATCAGATAATTTAAATGTTAGATTATCGGGTAATTGATATGGTAAATTAACGAGTAATCAAAATTGTTGATCATCTGGTAACTTACATGGCAAACTATCTGGCCACGAGCATGGTAATTTCATGTGGTTTACAAATAATTTCAGTGTGAATTAACGGGTAATATGTATGGTGATAAGGATGTTCGATTATTGTTTCAAGTATGGTATTATTGTGCCAAGTGTGTATACAAGTTTAATTATCACATACCTTAGATGGACATGTTACAGGTATTGACATGGGAAATTACCAGGCAATAAAAATAGTGAATTGTCAGATAATTGAAATGTTAGATTATCGGGTAATTGATATGGTAAATTAACGAGTAATCAAAATTGTTGATCATCTGGTAACTTACATGGCAAACTATCTGGCCACGAGCATGGTAATTTCATGTGGTTTACAAATAATTTCAGTGTGAATTAACGGGTAATATGTATGGTGATAAGGATGTTCGATTATTGTTTCAAGTATGGTATTATTGTGCCAAGTGTGTATACAAGTTTAATTATCACATACCTTAGATGGACATGTTACAGGTATTGACATGGGAAATTACCAGGCAATAAAAATAGTGAATCATCAGATAATTTAAATGTTAGATTATCGGGTAATTGATATGGTAAATTAACGAGTAATCAAAATTGTTGATCATCTGGTAACTTACATGGCAAACTATCTGGCCACGAGCATGGTAATTTCATGTGGTTTACAAATAATTTCAGTGTGAATTAACGGGTAATATGTATGGTGATAAGGATGTTCGATTATTGTTTCAAGTATGGTATTATTGTGCCAAGTGTGTATACAAGTTTAATTATCACATACCTTAGATGGACATGTTACAGGTATTGACATGGGAAATTACCAGGCAATAAAAATAGTGAATCATCAGATAATTTAAATGTTAGATTATCGGGTAATTGATATGGTAAATTAACGAGTAATCAAAATTGTTGATCATCTGGTAACTTACATGGCAAACTATCTGGCCACGAGCATGGTAATTTCATGTGGTTTACAAATAATTTCAGTGTGAATTAACGGGTAATATGTATGGTGATAAGGATGTTCGATTATTGTTTCAAGTATGGTATTATTGTGCCAAGTGTGTATACAAGTTTAATTATCACATACCTTAGATGGACATGTTACAGGTATTGACATGGGAAATTACCAGGCAATAAAAATAGTGAATCATCAGATAATTTAAATGTTAGATTATCGGGTAATTGATATGGTAAATTAACGAGTAATCAAAATTGTTGATCATCTGGTAACTTACATGGCAAACTATCTGGCCACGAGCATGGTAATTTCATGTGGTTTACAAATAATTTCAGTGTGAATTAACGGGTAATATGTATGGTGATAAGGATGTTCGATTATTGTTTCAAGTATGGTATTATTGTGCCAAGTGTGTATACAAGTTTAATTATCACATACCTTAGATGGACATGTTACAGGTATTGACATGGGAAATTACCAGGCAATAAAAATAGTGAATCATCAGATAATTTAAATGTTAGATTATCGGGTAATTGATATGGTAAATTAACGAGTAATCAAAATTGTTGATCATCTGGTAACTTACATGGCAAACTATCTGGCCACGAGCATGGTAATTTCATGTGGTTTACAAATAATTTCAGTGTGAATTAACGGGTAATATGTATGGTGATAAGGATGTTCGATTATTGTTTCAAGTATGGTATTATTGTGCCAAGTGTGTATACAAGTTTAATTATCACATACCTTAGATGGACATGTTACAGGTATTGACATGGGAAATTACCAGGCAATAAAAATAGTGAATTGTCAGATAATTGAAATGTTAGATTATCGGGTAATTGATATGGTAAATTAACGAGTAATCAAAATTGTTGATCATCTGGTAACTTACATGGCAAACTATCTGGCCACGAGCATGGTAATTTCATGTGGTTTACAAATAATTTCAGTGTGAATTAACGGGTAATATGTATGGTGATAAGGATGTTCGATTATTGTTTCAAGTATGGTATTATTGTGCCAAATGTGTATACAAGTTTAATTATCACATACCTTAGATGGACATGTTACAGGTATTGACATGGGAAATTACCAGGCAATAAAAATAGTGAATTGTCAGATAATTGAAATGTTAGATTATCGGGTAAGTCATATGGTTAATTAACGAGTAATCAAAATTGTTGATCATCTGGTAACTTACATGGCAAACTATCTGGCCACGAGCATGGTAATTTCATGTGGTTTACAAATAATTTCAGTGTGAATTAACGGGTAATATGTATGGTGATAAGGATGTTCGATTATTGTTTCAAGTATGGTATTATTGTGCCAAGTGTGTATACAAGTTTAATTATCACATACCTTAGATGGACATGTTACAGGTATTGACATGGGAAATTACCAGGCAATAAAAATAGTGAATCATCAGATAATTTAAATGTTAGATTATCGGGTAATTGATATGGTAAATTAACGAGTAATCAAAATTGTTGATCATCTGGTAACTTACATGGCAAACTATCTGGCCACGAGCATGGTAATTTCATGTGGTTTACAAATAATTTCAGTGTGAATTAACGGGTAATATGTATGGTGATAAGGATGTTCGATTATTGTTTCAAGTATGGTATTATTGTGCCAAGTGTGTATACAAGTTTAATTATCACATACCTTAGATGGACATGTTACAGGTATTGACATGGGAAATTACCAGGCAATAAAAATAGTGAATCATCAGATAATTTAAATGTTAGATTATCGGGTAATTGATATGGTAAATTAACGAGTAATCAAAATTGTTGATCATCTGGTAACTTACATGGCAAACTATCTGGCCACGAGCATGGTAATTTCATGTGGTTTACAAATAATTTCAGTGTGAATTAACGGGTAATATGTATGGTGATAAGGATGTTCGATTATTGTTTCAAGTATGGTATTATTGTGCCAAGTGTGTATACAAGTTTAATTATCACATACCTTAGATGGACATGTTACAGGTATTGACATGGGAAATTACCAGGCAATAAAAATAGTGAATTGTCAGATAATTGAAATGTTAGATTATCGGGTAATTGATATGGTAAATTAACGAGTAATCAAAATTGTTGATCATCTGGTAACTTACATGGCAAACTATCTGGCCACGAGCATGGTAATTTCATGTGGTTTACAAATAATTTCAGTGTGAATTAACGGGTAATATGTATGGTGATAAGGATGTTCGATTATTGTTTCAAGTATGGTATTATTGTGCCAAGTGTGTATACAAGTTTAATTATCACATACCTTAGATGGACATGTTACAGGTATTGACATGGGAAATTACCAGGCAATAAAAATAGTGAATTGTCAGATAATTGAAATGTTAGATTATCGGGTAATTGATATGGTAAATTAACGAGTAATCAAAATTGTTGATCATCTGGTAACTTACATGGCAAACTATCTGGCCACGAGCATGGTAATTTCATGTGGTTTACAAATAATTTCAGTGTGAATTAACGGGTAATATGTATGGTGATAAGGATGTTCGATTATTGTTTCAAGTATGGTATTATTGTGCCAAGTGTGTATACAAGTTTAATTATCACATACCTTAGATGGACATGTTACAGGTATTGACATGGGAAATTACCAGGCAATAAAAATAGTGAATCATCAGATAATTTAAATGTTAGATTATCGGGTAATTGATATGGTAAATTAACGAGTAATCAAAATTGTTGATCATCTGGTAACTTACATGGCAAACTATCTGGCCACGAGCATGGTAATTTCATGTGGTTTACAAATAATTTCAGTGTGAATTAACGGGTAATATGTATGGTGATAAGGATGTTCGATTATTGTTTCAAGTATGGTATTATTGTGCCAAGTGTGTATACAAGTTTAATTATCACATACCTTAGATGGACATGTTACAGGTATTGACATGGGAAATTACCAGGCAATAAAAATAGTGAATCATCAGATAATTTAAATGTTAGATTATCGGGTAATTGATATGGTAAATTAACGAGTAATCAAAATTGTTGATCATCTGGTAACTTACATGGCAAACTATCTGGCCACGAGCATGGTAATTTCATGTGGTTTACAAATAATTTCAGTGTGAATTAACGGGTAATATGTATGGTGATAAGGATGTTCGATTATTGTTTCAAGTATGGTATTATCGTGCCTAGTGTGTATACAAGGTAAATTTAAATTTTCACATACTTAAGATTGACATGTTACAGGTATTGACATGGGAAACTACCAGGAAATAAAAATAGTGAATTATGTGATAATTTACATTATATATTATTGGGTAATTTACATGGTAGATTATCGGGTAATTTTCAAGCTAGATTATCGGGTGATTTATATGGTAAATCAACGGGTAATCAAAATTGTTGATCTTAAGGTGGATTTATGCAGCAACATTTAACAATTATCAAGTAAGATTTATCAATTAACAATTATCGATTAAGAAGTGGTGAAAATATTGGCATTTATGCATGCCAAATTAACAATTCATGAAGAAATAGTACGCAGGCGTACTTGGCACAACTGTCCCTGCCATAACCTCATATTTTCATGTTTGATGATCTTTCGGAAAGTGAATACAAAAATAACTTGATTATGTTTCCTGATCTAGAAGAAACAGTCACTTTTCATCATAATGATGTTATTGACTGCGAGTTTTTTTATGTTAAAACAGAAAAGGCATAGGAGATGGTCTATCAAGCCTGTGAATAGACAGAGGAACGAAAAGGGGCTCTTCAATAACTTGATCAAATCAATGTACTTGCAAGATTTGGAACCTTACCTTCTGCTACTATATGTCAAAACAAAGTTCGGGCCAATCTTATGCTTTCTCCTACGAATCATGGAACCAATCAGCGATCATCTGCGTACTATTTGCGCAGTAGAAGGAAATTTGGTTCAATTAAAGTAAAAAAATTAAAAGTTGGCCATCTTCTTACTTGTTACTTCTAGATTGATAATTGTTAATTGTCTGCATACATACAGTCATTGAAAACAGGAAGTTCAACTCATGATTGCTAATTGTTAATTGATAAATCTTACTCAATAATTGTTAAATGTTGCTGCATAAATCCACCTTTACATGGCAAACTATCTGGCCACGAGCATGTTAATTTTATGAGGTTTACAAATAATTTCAGTGAGAATTACCGGGTAATATGTATGGTGATTCGGATGGTCGATTATTGTTTAAAGTATGATATTATTGTGTCAAGTGTGTATACAAGGTAAATTTTCACATACTTAAGATTGACATGTTACAGGTATCGACATGGGAAATTACCAGGCAATAAAAATAGTGAATTGTCAGATAATTGAAATGTTAGATTATCGGGTAAGTCATATGGTTAATTAACGGGTAATCAAAATTGTCGAATACGGTAATTTGAATGACAAATTATCGGATTATTTGCAAAGTTACGATAAAATTCAATTGGTAGCTGGGGAGCTGAACCGACGTAGCCAAATCCACTACGTGGACCTACCTAGTGCGTAAAGGGTCTGAGGCCGCATCGGGGCCGTTACTGCTCACCGAGGCCGATTTGACATGACCCTTGCCGGGCCTCAGGGAGTCTCCTGAGCCGGCGGTCTCTGAGCTGCGCATGCGGTTAGCAAAACAAGACAGATTTTTTTTTTACAATTCGGCAGGGGGTCAAGTCGTTACTGGCTAGGACGTTTGCTGGTCGGACGGGCATCAGAAGTGGGATTAAAAGGGTGGCGAGTGTTGAATCAAACATTTGGTTGGTTTCAACAATCTGCTCAATTCAACACGGCAATACTGGGTTAGAACCACCACCAACAAACAAACCTTCCAAAAATACACACAGGGTACCAAGTTACGCGACACAAATGACAAATAGCACCGCGAAAACGCTTCCTAAAGCTACACAATTGGAAAACGAGAGTCACTCACGAACTTACCCTGGTATATCGACTGCCAGATTTGTTTTTTCCGTGCTATCCGACTTTCCATCATAACTGATGGTGGATCTGCGACCGACGGTGGTTCCTAAAGACAATGCGGTGTTCTTGGATACCGTTCTGGCTTTTGTTGCAGCTTGAATACCTGTGAGGACAGAAAAAAGGAAATTGATCGCCTGACCTTGGCGCAGTCGGTAGGATTCAAAAACAGAAACGAGTAAGGCGAAACTGTTTGATTTGGTATTGCGGATGTTTTTGGAACTTACTATTATCTGTAGCGGTTTTGGGTTGAGCGCTCGCAGGCCTAGCGTTGAGCCTGGCGCTGTTCTCCTTGATGGTGGCGCTATCGACGGTGTTTTGTCTTTTGAAGCCCGATTGGTGGTTGTTACTTTGTGCCGCAGGTACTTGTTGCTGAGGTCCCGTTCTCAAAGTCTCACCTAAACATCAACGAATCAGGACGAGCAACGAACTTGGTTATGCTGGGTGACAAGTTAAATCTTTATTCAATGATCATCTAATTTTGAGATAGAGAAAGGTCTTCTCACATTTCAATTTTGATATCGGAAGAAACTCCCAATGTTCTTTTAAATTATTTGATCATAGATGACCAATCAATTAATAAATTGTTCGGCCTCGGCGCAGTCGGTAGGAGAACAAAATTCAAATATCTATATTGCTAAAATGGAAAGAATTTGTTGAACGACTTTGTTCAGATGATTAATTCAAAGAAGGTATTTTTTCTGGGAGGAACAATCAAACACAAAGCCTTAGAGTACGGCAAACCTCCTGTGTCTCAATCGGAGTCCAGCGTCTCAGGCGACACGCCACATCAAAAAACAACACCCAGTACCTACCTATGGTTCCACCTGCAACGAAAACAAAAAAAAGCGAATCAGTGACGTCACCACAACAGACAATTCGGAACTGGACCATATGGAACTCCACGTGAATCGGCCAGTTTCCGAAAGTGCAATCGAGACAAAAAAAAATGGGGCTCACCTCCGCTGGATGCCCTCCTGTTCGGCTTGGCGTGCGTCGCGGATATCGAACGATGCACGCCCCTGTGCTGGGGGCTTTGAACGGCGGGTTGGGGGGCGGTCTGTTGCTGACCGGTCATGTTCCTCAGCGACAAGCTGCTGCCGCTGCGGCTGCCGTCGCTTTCCGGCTACGGAAAAATTGCGATCGTGATACGGCGCCCAACGTGGGGAAACTATATACCTTCAAATTCTCATGTATATATAAATTTTATCTTTCATTTGTATATGTTTACAAAACTGAGAATTATAGCAATAACTAATTTTGGCGCCCAACGTGGAATCAATCCATATCTTCAAATCCTCATGTATATGTAGATTTCATATTTCATTGTGTATGTTTCGAAATAGAACATTGTAGCAATAACTAATTTTGGCGCCCAACGTGGGGAATTTCTTTAAATCTTCATGTATATATGAATTTCATCTTTCATTTGTGTAGGTTTACAAGTCAAAACAAACATTATAGTAATAACTAATTTTGGCGCCCAACGTGGGAAATTTTTTCATCTTCAAATCTTCATGTATACACCGTGTCCAAGATAAGAATGAACAGCATGGTTGTATCGGAAACGGTAAGTGATACGGGGTAGATTAAATTAGAGAAAAGTAGCGCATTTATGTGCCTAATAATATGACATTTAGAAAGTTTTAATATTCCAAGTAGTTTCGGAGATATCTGAGAAAAACCGAAATTTGAGAATTTCGTTTTTATTTTCTCCTAGCTTTATTTAAAAAGGAAATGTAAAACAAATAGCACTTCGCCATGGCCACTTTTTAAGGACTACACGATAACATAAGCAGAATTTTTTTGCGACGTTTCGTCTTTTAGAAAACATCATCAACTTTGTAATTTTTATATGGGCCGAAACTATGTTTTTCTTCAATTTTAGATAGTAGGCGTCTAAATATTGATTTACCAGGTTGTCGCCTCTCTGGATACTTATCACGTTCAGCATCAACACAATTTCTTCGGCACAAAATGTAACATGACAACATATCACATTTTTCAGTATTCGAAAAGCTGCCGTTTTCCATTTTTAACACAAATTAGGTAGGTAACGAGATGTAAGAGTAGGAACGGTAATATGTCAAAATTTCTACCAAACTACATTATTATTATCACAACAGAACATAATTTGGTCATTTTTTCCAGCGCCTACTATCTAAAATTGAAGAAAAACAGATTAAGTAATCACTAAATTACATTTTTCGCGAGAAATGGTTCCGAAATCATATTGTGTGATACATTGCTGTATTCACATTCACAATGAAAAATGGAGTCGTATACAGGGTATACTTTAGTTTCGGCCCATATAAAAATACAAAGTTGATGATGTTTTCTGAAAGACGAAACGTCGCAGAAAAATTCTGCTCATGTTATCGTGTAGTCCTTAAAAAGTGGTAATGGCGAAGTGCTATTTGTTTTACATTTCGTTTGAAAATAAAGCTAGGAGAAAATAAAAACGAAATTCTCAAATTTCGATTTTTCTCGGATATCTCCGAAACTACTTGGAATATTACTTTCTAAATGTCATATTATTAGGCACATAAATGCGATTCTTTTCTCTAATTTAATCGACCCCGTATCACTTACCGTTTCCGATATCCCCATGCTGTTCATTCTTATCTTGGACACACTGTATATAGATTGTATCTTTCATTGTGATTGTTAACAAGACAGAAAATAATAGCAATTACTAATTTTGGCGCCCAACGTGAGGAAACCTCAGAAAATCTTCATATTAGTGTGTGTGTGTATATATATATATAATTTTTGATTCCTTAACACTTACGGGTTTATAAAAATATAGCTGTTTATGATTGACAAGACAGAATTATTGTTTTGAAAACAACAACTCTTTTTGGCGCCCAACGTGAGGACCAAATAAATCTTGTTCTAGCTGGAATACTCACGTCTATACATTTCCTTCCCAGTAGCAGATACGTCGCGAAAGCGTCATCGTACTTTTGCGAGTCCAATGAGTTTTCCACATCGTACCTGTTGAAACCCAAACAGACCAGCGCCTCTATCCTCTTGGGATCGCTCATGTCCTGTTCGGGTTCGATGTAGGGTTTCAGTTCGTCGTTCTCATACCTGAAATTCGCGTTACGAAGCATTTTAATTCACCATATCGGAACACTTAGACTTACAGTTTCTGCATTCGTGTCAATGTTAGGTTAATTTTGTTTTTGTAGGGCAACTACAGCACAATAAGGGTTAGGTTAGGTTCGTTTGGTTATGTCACTTTTTATTTACAAATATCGCACAACGAGTATGTTCTACAAATATAATTGTAAGCTTATAGGTTGTCTAAGTCTTCGCTCAGTCTTGGAGGTAGAAGAACGCATCGGTGATTATTGTGAAACTTTGTCCAATGTTGCCATTGTATGGAAGTTTCATCTAGAAATCGTAAAACAAGCGAATCAGTCTTGCTGTGAAAATAACAATTTTTGTGACAAACGAACATCCAGAGTTTATCATGGTGTAGTTTTGTTAGTACAACAAGCATGGATAAAAAACATGGCGTCCCATTCGGAATATCGATTACTCAAAGCTAAGCTAACGCTGGGAATATATGCCATGATTCTTATACAACTTGACAACAACTTAAATACGTAAAACACATCGAAAAAAACGTCACCAACAATTCAACTTCTAATGAAAAGACTCAATTCTCGACTCAGCATACTCAAACAAATACTTGCTGAAAAAGTAACTCAATATAGCGAGTTGAGAAAGAAGTCTCCAAGTCCTCAATGACAGCTAATCAGAGCCAGGAAATCAGTTGTCAATCTGATGACTAGCTATAATGAGAATACCATGATTTGTATCGATTCGACTTTGGCGCAGTCGGTAGGATTCAAGAACAACCAATCTTTTATGCTTTTAGATCGAAGATTCTCGACAAAAAACCTCGAACTATCATTGAGGACCACAAATACTACAAGAACACACCCACAAACGCCAAATGCAACACCCACAAGACCTACGAACGGTACGACGTCGAGTGAATAGATCGCGACTAACCCCACATACCCCTGGTTCATCCATTTGTCCTTCATGATGGTCTCGAGGCTGGCCCTCTTGGCGGGATTGAGGACGAGGAACTTCTTGAGCAGGTTCTCGCAGTCGGTGCTCATGTAGAAGGGAATGCGGTACTTGCCACGCAACACCCGTTCTCGCAGCTCCCTGAGGGTGGACCCGTCAAAGGGCAAGCTGCCCGACACCAAGGTGTAGAGGATGACGCCCAAGGACCACACGTCCACCTCGGGGCCGTCGTATTTCTTGCCCTGCGGAAAAAGGGGAGGGGGTGTTCATGTGGCGCAGTAGGTAGGACCACCACGAATCCTGACCGACAGTTTGGTGATGGCAACCGATATTGTTTGAGATTGTTTCTTGTTTTGGTGATAGATCGAAGAAATTATGAGGAATTCTGACCAAAGAAGCGAATATGTGAAACATGTGAATATAAAGCGATTCATTATTCAAACATGTCTTTCATAAAAAAATTCACGAAGCTCTTGCAATCAACTTTTTCATCTTATGTCGATATTATTTGTAATGCCATATCAACTATCTCGAACAATATACAGTGTTTTTATATAAGGAAGATTTTCACCCATCAGTCATTAACCTAAATGATTAAGAGACAATTCCTGATGATGAATAAATCATCATAATCGTAAGAAACTACGTAATTCATTAATGTAACTGTACAAGACTCGTATCGAGGGTCTAAATAGCAATTTGATGATTTGTTATTTGACCTTGGCGCAGTCGGTAGGACAACGAAAGCGTGAACTTACTTGAAAAAGTTCTGGTGCTGCATATGGTGGACTGCCACAAAAAGTGTCCAATTTGTTACCAGGGGTGAATTCGTTTGAAAATCCGAAATCGGCTATTTTAATGTTCATTTCACTATCCAACAATAAGTTTTCAGCCTTTAAATCTCTGGAAACAAATAGCGAGCAATTAATATTTCCAATTAGAAAACAATGTCACACCTGTGTATTATCCTCTTTTGGTGGCAGTACTGCACTGCAGACACAATTTGCCTAAATTTCGCTCGCGCCTCCTTCTCCTTCATCCTTCCGTGGAGGACGAGGTAGTCGAAGACTTCGCCTCCAGAGGCGTATTCCATCACCAGGTACAGAGTTTTTTCGGTTTCGATCACTTGGAAAAGCTTCACGATGTTCGGATGGTCCAACATTTTCATTATCCGTACCTAAAACATTTATCCCTCACTCAAACAACTCAATTTTCCTCCGTATCAACCGGCTTCACTCCTGATGGTGAAGCTCTTGAGCAACCCTCCTTCCGACTCACTTCTCTAAACAGCTTCTGCAGCGATCCGGGAGTCAGCTGCGTCTTGTCTATGATCTTGATGGCCACTTCTTTGCCGGTGGGCACGTGCTTGGCCAGCTTCACCTTGGCAAAGTTGCCCTTGCCGATGGTCTTCAACAGCTTGTATTTGCCTATCGTCGGTTCTTCGCCCAGCCTCGGCCGGTTTCGCGTCGACGCCGTGCTCGTCCGAGAAGACTCCACCGAGCTGTCGTTGGCCTACAAAAAAAAAAAGAAAATCAGCTGATATTCTTCATTCCCTCGAGGAGCCAAGAGGTTGAGAAGATATCAGACAGCTGATTGCACACTCGGTCTCTGACAAAAGTAATACATATACGTGCTGCTTGACCGTCTTCCATCGGTAGGATGGAAGAGAGTCGCCGCTCGCCATCTAGTGGGCAGTTTGGTAACTAGAGGCCACTCTGCAATCTTTACCATGCAGATTTCACGATTTTTGTCTCTGTTAGAGTCCACGAGATTAATTACTATTGTATCTCGCTCTGCATTTTGTCGGTATTAAATATATATTCAATCATACCGAATAGAAAGTCACTAGTTTCCATTTATTGTTCGTAGTTTTCTTCCAAGCTTTCTGCCTTTTGGATCGACGACAGTAAATATATTTTGTAAAACATTGTAAAACCCGACACATTGTTATATTTCCAACACTTTAGATAAGGCTAAGGTGTACTAATTGATATGTTGATAATTTAAATAGATTTTTGTTTGATATTTTCTAGTATCTAGAGGATAAAACCAAGGCGTACCTATTGATAAGGTGAGAGGATAAAACAATTATGTGGTCGAATGAAATATGAAAGACGTTCAGCGTTTACTGGGTGTCATTAATACAGGGCGAGCATTATTATTGGTATCCAATCTGATATGCATTAAGCGATATTTTGTTATAGAAACTTTCCAGAACAATCTCATAGTCATACTCATACAGACATTTATCTGATGACATATGATATTGCATGACGACAAAAAAAAACAGCCGATCCTGATAGGTTTTCGAAAGCATGAAAGGAATTATCATTTCCAGTTTGTATTTCAAATTAGTATAAATGGGTGAATTTAAATAAGCTGGCCTTTTTGAATAGTATGACATAGATGACCATTTATAGACCCAAATATTCATATCGGAAGTTCCAATTATGTACACCTTGAATTAAAATTGAATATTTCGAAGAATATATATACAGAGTGAGAAGACAAAACGATGCAGATCGAATAATTTCAAGGCAAATGTTTAATGTAAAGTATTTTTTGGATGAATTGCGATTGGACTCGATTTAATTTTCATTTCAACTGTAATAGCAACGCTCTTGCCACGTCTTGGAATGAAGATTATCACGTTTGGGTTTCGATAAACATTTTTATATTCCTTTGTTTGCTTCGCCTGGTTTTCCAAACAAATGACGCAATAAATTAAACATTTCCTGTTCTCTTCCATGATTTCGAGGCGATAAGGTATATCAACATCAGATTAATCTTGACATAAAATTAGCTACGAAGTACTTTCCGATTGGTTATAAACGAGAACACCTGAAATAATTGGCAAGTAATTGCATTGGAATTCTAGGATACGACGTGAAAATCGATTGGCCCACTAGGAGTCCCGATTTGAATCCGACATAGCAGTTTTAGCACATACTAGACAATTTAAAATTGAGGCATAGAGGTTTTGCCGCATGATGACGCATTTTTATGAAAGAAATGGAGAAAAAAATACTCATAAATGTGAGTCCCATGATAAATGTGTCATCGATTGTTTAATCTCATCTTATCAGCAAGATAAGACGCTGTCTGAATTATGGAATTAGTACATGACACAAAGTTAAACTTTTATCAATAGCTCGACTGGTTTTTCATAATAAGATATAATACGTTGACGCAAAATTTAAGCATGAAAAATGAGACTCATCAAGGTGACAACCTTACAGCCTTTATTACCTATAAACAGAGTGATAGAATTATATAAGGGCATGAATATTGGGCACCCTGTTTATTGAATATACAGGGCTATTCAAATTCGAGTTCATGCATGGGGATTTCGATAACGTTAAGAGATAGAGGGTTGGTTAAATGGAGGCAAAGTAGCGTATTTCAGAGATTAATTATATGGATGAAAAAAATCTGACCTAGCTTCTTCAGTTCTGGAGTTATACAGGGAAATTTTTAAAAAATGTTGAAATTTTACTGCGAATAGTTCAATATTTCCAAAACACTCTGTAATTCAGATGGAAATACTACGTCAATATGAAACATGACTCTCAAAATGCAATAAAAAATACAGGTCCGTATTTGTAAATTAAGAGTTGAAGGTGGCCAAATTTATACGATACCCTGTATATAAATTTTATTCAGATATTTGGAAAGGCTACAAAAAGTTGCTATGGTAAAGTGGGCAAAGTTTTAAAAAATCTTCGTGAAATAAAAAGATATAGGCAAAAGCAGAATTTCGAAATTTTCGATTTTTCCTGTATAACTCCAGAACTGAAGAAGATAGGTCAATTTTTTTCATCCAAATAATTAACTTCTGAAATATGCTACGTTAGCATAACGTTATCGAAATCCCCATGCATAGACTCGAATTTGAATAGCCCTGTATAAAAAACTCTCCTTACTCTCAAATTGTCGTGAGAAATAGATGAAAACTAAAATCGTGGAAACAACTTTTTGTCAAATATCTCGAAAACGAAAATTGGAAATCAATGTCTGTGAAAATGGATGAGAACTGAAATTTTGATGAGCACTTCATTTTTCAAATATCTCAAAAAGGAAAACAGATAATCACACACTGCTGAAACCTTATGAAAACTGGGAAAATTTAACCGATTGTGAAAAAATGTCTGTGAAAATCATGTGGAAAGATTTGAAATTGTGGAACGCAAAAAAATTTCCTGGAAATACCTCGGGGAAAACAATGTGAAAAATGGGGAAATTCACCGACTGATAATCACTTTTCTTCATATATCTCGAAAACGAATACTGGAAATCAATTTTTGAGAATATCATGTGAAACTTATTTCTAATTCAACCGTTTTTTAATTCCTTCAATGTCGTGAGAAATATATGAAAACTAAAATCGTGGAAACAACTTTTTGTCAAATATCTCGAAAACGAAAATTGGAAATCAATGTCTGTGAAAATGGATGAGCACTTCATTTTTCAAATATCTCAAAAAGGAAAACAGATAATCACACACTGCTGAAACCTTATGAAAACTGGGAAAATTTAACCGATTGTAAAAAAATGTCTGTGAAAATCATGTGGAAAGATTTGAAATTGTGGAACGCAAAAAAATTTCCTGGAAATACCTCGGGGAAAACAATGTGAAAAATGGGGAAATTCACCGACTGATAATCACTTTTCTTCATGTATCTCGAAAACGAATACTGGAAATCAATTTTTGAGAATATCATGTGAAACTTATTTCTAATTCAACCGTTTCTTAATTCTTTCAATGTCGTGAGAAATATATGAAAACTAAAATCTTGCCTAGAAGTTTTCTTCAAATAAGTATCTCGAAAACCAAACCAGATAATAAATTTCCGCGAAAACCACATGAACGGTGTTCAAATTGTGCCGCGCAAATTTGTTTAGCCCTTCAACCCGAACAACCCCCCCGAAACTTACTTTCCTCTCCCGCCCCCTATCCCCCCTACCCTGCCTCCTGGCACCCGCCGCCCCCCTCCCCTCCTGCGCGTCCGAAGCCGCTCTGCTCAAACTTCCAGCAACCCCCCTCGCCCTGCCCTCCTTGGGGTGTCCATCCCCATTCTCCATGCTCTTCCTCTCGCGCACATCCCTCTCAAACGGCACCCCCCTCTCCACCTCGCCACGCCCCCTGGCGGGCAAATCTTCCACCTCACTGCAGTGCCTCATCGGCCCGAGGATGTGCCCCAAATTGGGCGGCTGGGGCGGCTCGGGCTTAGCGACCTCAGCTGCCGGCTTCGGCGCGACCTTCTTCAGCATCTGCTCGAACTTTCTCAGGTTCTCCTCGTGCCGCTCCTTCTCGTGCAACTTGCTGATGATGTCCTCCACGTTCTGCAGGTGGTCGGTTGCCTCTGGAGGAGTGAGAATGGAGCTGAGGGCGACCGGCTTCGGGTCTACAGGGCTGCTGGGCGGAGTCACACTGTAGATGTTGACGTCCTTCTTGATGGCCCACTTGGGGTTGCCCTTGGCCGCCTTGCGGTAGAGGTCCATGGTGTGGCGGCACTGCGCCGTCAGGGGGTACTTCCCTGCGTCCTGGTGGTGCGAGAAGGTGTACCCTTGGCGCTCCGAGTATTTTCCGGCCTCGGTGATTCTTGCTCTGCGCTTTCGCAGCAGCTTCACGCCCGGTTCGTTGGTGGTGGTCCAGGGGTCAGCCTCCATGGCTCAGAGCTGCGACAAGGGCGGGAAGAGTCGGGTTAGGCATTGCCCAGGGTGGGACAAAAGCGTTGACGAGGACAAGACACATAAACACACACACGTATAAGCCACACTCACTTGACACTCGCACTCATTTACCTGGCGCTGACATGATGTGGCTGATGCACTAGCGCGACTGGATTGACATGTTTGACAGCGCTAGTGCGGAGAGATGGTTTTTTTTTATCTCGCGGTGAGCGCACGCGTTTGGAAAAACTGCCGCCGCGGTTTGGTTTTTGGGGAATGGGAAGCGGTACTGTGTGCTCTGTAGCTCGATCAAAATGGAAAAGATAAATACGAACTTGCCAAGGTTAAAGCGAGACTGTTGTAATGTATGATGTGTGTCGTAAGCATGTGTGCGTTTGTACTTGGTATCGGTTTACGTAGGCAAGTCATTTTCGTAGGTAACCCAACCGTCCATATGGAGATGTGGTCGGATCTCTGATGGTTGTTTTTTGATTGGGCCAACTGGTCGTAGGAAGAAATGAGTCATCGGATCTGATAATCGGAGATAGAAAGCAGGCTTACATTATCATATATTTTTTATGTTCTGGTTCTCACGAAAAAGAATATTCTGTAATATTCAGAGAACATCGTGAGAACCAAGGAAAAGAAGGTAGGAGTTGGTGTTCTTCTTAAATTTCTGGAGATGGTATGCCTCGGGGAACACCTCCCTAAGCAATGAGTTTCAAAGTCTCGAGGTCTCGAGGTTCTTTGGAAAGGGACGGTTTGCAGGTCTCTAAAGTGACCACGAAGGGGTGTGAAGACTGAACTTGACAGGTTAATCTCGAAGAGTCTGCTAATGGAGGAACGATATCTGATATTTCAGAAGTGCATCGCCCATGAAAATATCTATAAAATAGAGATAAATTGCCAACTTTTCTACGGTGTTCCAGAGAAGTTTGTAAGCGAGGCATCACCGACGAGACGAATTGCCCTTTTTTGGACAGAATCCAACAGTTTCAGGATATGTTTAGGATATTAATATAGGGTTCGGTTTGTGCGGAAAATACGCCTTGTACGCACATTTCTTCAAATATCATGAAAATGAAAACGAATAATTCCTATGAAAACCGTGTGAAAAGTGTTGAATTTGCCTTTTTTTTTTTTCAATTCAACCGACTTTCCAACCATTGATATGTCGTGAGAAATGAATGAAAACTGAAATCGTCATGAGCACTTGTCCTCAAATATCTATAACTATGTAAAAGGTGTTGAAATAGAGACTTTGTTCAAATTCGACTGACTCTTACTCTCGAAACGTAGTGAGCAATTGATGAAAACCAATATCATAAAAATCACTTTTCTAGGAATCTCAAAATGGAAAATAGATAATCAAATGATTTGATAACCATGTGAAAAATATGGAAATATTTTTCCAATTCAACCTTCTAATCGTGCACAAATGTAAAAACGACCTTAACAAAGGTATTATCGACAGACAAAAATACCAATAGAAAATCATATCCGGCGATAAACGCAAACGTGTTTATTATAAAAATAGCTCCAACTAATCGTAACAACTGGAATATCGGTGGTATTTTATTGATTACAATATTAGCTATTGATTTATCATACGAAAGAAGAGTGAAAGGGCGGCCATTTTCCATTTTCATCGTGGGGATCGTTATTGAATAACTTTTATAAAATTGTGGCTTATTGTGATTATTAGAGATAATAAATTGAAAAAAGTATACTACGATGACGATTTAATGTTTCTCCGTTATGAGCCAGTGAGTCAGTATAAAATGATATTTAGAATTTAATAATTTCCGCTTACGTAATTCCTGCAAGATAATGAATAAGTGTGCCGAGTTTCAATAAAAAATTACTTTCACCATCATCAGAAAATCTTTCAACACCTATGGTAAGACAAAGAATTATCTGATCATTCGTTCGATGACTCTTTTGCAGTTTTTAATAAAGAAATTAATCATTTGAAGTAGTAAATCTAAAAGTGCAAGACGGTCAGACTTTTGCACATAAAAATAGCCTAGAAAGTAGCACTTTGCCATTTTTTTTTGGATGAAGCAACTCGAGATACAAAACTTTTTATGATATTGAAAAAAAGAAAACCTAACATTTGCTGTTGTCGAATATAAAAAGAAAGTTTCAATGAAATTATCCCTGAGATGTGTACTTATACAGGCTGGCAAATATACTTTAATTGAGCAAATATTATATTTTGCATAAAAAATTTCTGACCCCGTTCTCTAGATTCGTACGCCACTGGTACGTATCATTAAATGAATCAATAAGTTACGTCCCAGCAACAATTATGAACAAAATGACTCGATGAGCGTTCTCAAGGTCAAAACTGATTCCATTCAGGCAGATAAAATTGCTGATTCCACATAGCCTAGGTATGCAACCACATATACAGGTCGATAAGTGTATGGAAAACAACTTGGACTATCTAACTGAATATTCGTATACGGGGGCAATCACAAGAGCAACTGAAATATTTTCGAATATTAACTTCCGTTGAATGATACGCCCTATGTTATATAATTTTTAAATTCTACTATCGATTTCAATATAACATGTGTGAAGATTGTTTGAATGTTTTGGCAGTCCTCCACAAAAATATAATTTTCTAGAAATCCTAGTAAGTATTTTCAAAATCTACCTGAAAGGTACTTACTTGATCTTCCTCGATCTTTGAGATCTCAAAACTGGCGCTACATTAGGCTTTTTTAAAATTAAATTTCCTGAATTGGCACTTGACTACTATTTTACGTCGGAAGTACGGTTATTTATGACCACATGTCATATGTGAATAAAGATCAAAATGAATGAGGCACCATAATTTCTGAGCACCCTGTATAAATTTTACGAAGGATTTCTGAAGGGCCCAAAGACGAATCCTGAAAATATTTAGACTGAGGGTGGATTTATGAATTTTTCAAGTATTCAACATTTTCACTGAAGAATTGAGTCATGATTATGTTAAGAAAATACCGGAAAATTCTCAACATTCCAGACTAATTCAATATTATTCCAAGTTCTCCATTAGATTGAAATAAAAAAGGAGCTAAATTTAACTGGAATAGTCTTTCCCTATGCCTTTTTATAAGTTTTATTTTGAATTATCTGCTTTGTTGTTTCTTTTTATTAATATTTAGAGGAATAACTACTGTCGAAATCAAGAAAAAACTGGTTAGAGTAAAGTCTTAAATATTTTATCAACAATAATTTTCCCTGTCTTAGGTAAGTCTTAGATCTTAAGTGATAAATCTTAGGTGTTATTTTTTTTATAAAGTCACTCTGACTGGCATCGATTTTAGGAATTATTTTTTCGGGAGAGGCTGTATCTGTCAAAAGTATTGAGAAATCCATATTATTAATCAGCATATAATTATTAATCATTTCATAATAAGATAATTTGTTTGTAGTTCTGAAATGTGTAACATTTTTGCACAATTTCCAATTCAATTAAATCCTAGGTGTTAATTTTTTATAAAGTCACTCTGACTGGCATCGATTTTAGGAATTATTTTATCGGGAGAGGCTGTATCTGTCAAAAGTATTGAAAAATCCATATTATTAATCAGCATATAATTATTAATCATTTCATAATAAGATCATTTGTTTGTAGTTTTGAAATGTGTAACATTTTTGCACAATTTCCAATTCAATTAAATCTTAGGTGTTAATTTTTTATAAAGTCACCCTGACTGGCATCGATTTTAGGAATTATTTTATCGGGAGAGGCTGTATCTGTCAAAAGTATTGAGAAATCCATATTATTAATCAGCATATAATTATTAATCATTTCATAATAAGATCATTTGTTTGTAGTTTTGAAATGTGTAACATCTTTGCACAATTTCCAATTCAATTAAATAAAACAAAAGATTAAGTTATCTATTTATTGGGTAAAATACTCGGTAAAATACATTCGGACACAAAATAATACTCAAAATGAAACTTCATGAAACATTAAAATGAAATTATTTCCTAAAAAATCGCCACTGGTTTGAACCTAAACAATCTCCTCACGACACGCCAAAAACCATGTTCCAAATCCTTCTCGGTCAGCGAAAAACAAAAACAAGGCGATCTGTACACCAAAACACCATGGTCGCGATCAACTTCAGCTTTTTCATCCACAGCACCCCGATTCTTCTTGACTCTGACGACCACGTAGACTCCGGTGGGTGTAAATTCACCATTTCCAAACCTCACCGACCTCCTCCAAGCCTCCTCGTGGACCAAACAGAAAATTCTGGCAGAGCCTTCTCCCCCATTTCTGCCACAAGCTGTCTCAGCCAGCTTCACCAAACGTTTGCAAGAACGCCGTTCTCCGTTTTTTTTTCGCAGGTCAATCCACACCAGGTTGTCTGAAGTCTTGTACCTCACCACCAAGGGAACACTTCTTGGTTTTGGACCAGCGGAAGACATTTCAGCTCGAGATGGAGACAAAGAATGGGCCCCAAGTCCGATCGTGTCAACTGTTTTGAATTGATTTCGATAAAAAATTGCAACGTAATAGAAATCCGGACAAATAAAATGCGATAGTGAAATTGGTGCCCAACAGATTATGATGGTAAGAAATGCAAACTGGTCAAAACAAAGTGATGCTTCGGTGAAAAAATTCATATACCGGATGTCGGAGATAATGGAATGCCATTTTTTGACAAGTAACTCAACTTCATTCCTTGGATTCACCGGAAGTGATTATCAAATGGGACACCTGGTATATTATTGAATTTTTATCGAAAGTTTTCTTACAGCTTAATAGACTATCAAATTAATCGTAATAAAATGCTCTTTTTTTCTAATCTAACCAGCCATCATTTGAAGAAATATTGAAATTAAATTTCACAAGTTTTATTTTGACTGAAACTACTTATTTGAACGTATCCATAGCCATCAGAGAGTAAAAAATCGTATGGAGGCTAAAAAAAACTGAAAATATGCCAGTTGTCACTTGGTGAATCCAGCATTGGTCTGTACCAGACAGATAACAGCTGACAGGTGAAATTTGACAGATGACAGAAACGTCATCCACCAAGCTGTCACCTCTGGTCAGAACCCTGTGGACCACCAGCGTCGATAGCCATATGTTCTTATTTGTGGCGGAATAATCCAGTTTCCTTCATAATGGAAAACTCCCACGTGATTTTCCTTTTCAGAGTTGGAATATTGATTTACTTGAGCATGGGAATATACCCACGCGCGCTGGGATATTTTGTAATGACACAAACGTTGATTGAGTGCACTTGCGAAGAAGCCTTTATCTCGACTGGAGTATGTATTTTTAGCACCCTCTAGATTTGAGCTTTCTGAGATCTTTGTTTCAGGAAAACTCTGAATCCTTCCCTTTAAAGTCAAAAGAGGACAGATTCACAGCGATATGCAAAAAAAAGATAAAATTGTACCAAGCAAAGTACCAACGAATTATTCGTGTTTATTTAGGTGTTAATGCTATTGGTGAAAGCGGCAACGAAACACGTTTGAATTCATTTGTTCATTTTAGCTTTCAACAAACTGTACAAGTAAATGAAAAACTTCATGAGATCTGATTGTTATTATCGTGAATTCCAAAAAGTCATACACTCACATATGTAAGTACGCCACTGTATTCAATGTAAAGTGTCACCGTGTGGACTATAGGGGTGATTCACTCCACAAGGGAACATAAAAAACCAGCTCAATCTTTGTCGATTTGAATGCAAATAAATGATATGGTTTGTTCCAGAGTTTTATGCCAACCTGCTATTACCACATTCATTATGCTTTCTCTTCATCTACTACTTAAATGTTTTAATAAAAAAAATCCAGCGTGAAATAAGTCCAAATCATAACTTTATTTTGGTTTGGTTAGGGTCTTCATAAATTCAATACATATTCTACGCAGTAAAATTTCCTAAACTAACTAGTATGATGTAATACATGTAAATAAAGCGTATGCATGTTTATAATTATTGTCCTCATTTGAATATAATAAATATATTTCTAAAAGCTATTATAAGTATTCAACATTCTCATATATATCTACAAGTGGCAATCATAATTAATGAGAATAACAAACCTATTTAGAGGTAGAATTATGAAAAATTTGCTATATAATTAAATTTCATCAAGTTTACAGAATTTTTTTCCGAACATAGAATTCGACATTGAGATTGATCTAGTGAGAGCATTCGCTTTTTTCGGGGGCGAGATATTTCGCTCTCTATCAATCCCAATTTCTGTTATTTACCGTTATTAATTCCGAATGGAAATGAATCCATTAGCCGTCAAATGTCGAATGTCGTCAACCAGACGAAAATTAATTCCGAAATATGATCGAGTGTCCACCCCCCAAAACAATCACCATGCTTATTGGGGAACAGACGATACGATAAATGTTCGATACGACTGTACAGGAAATCGAGTAATGTCATTGGGAGACAGCATTTGCGCTTGTGAGCGGAAATATTCAAAAAAACGGACGCCTCTACCATAGGTATCAAAGTAAGTACCTATCCTAAACTTGTCGCATTTCTCCGAGCATTTCTCAAGAAACATCAAGTCCGTTGAATATATGAACCAAAAATAATATTTACTGAAAAAGGTGAATTTCAAATATATTTTATAATCTATGGTAGTTTGAGAAGCACCCAGTATTATAGTTGTAGTAATAAAGTATCCAGTTTTCTTGTCTAATAACTGTGTTTGTATTAGAAAAAATCTTGTGTGTATTCCGAAAGCGGCAATCTATAACTTTGCGCTCTGAATACACAAATATCTTTATTATTGGAGATACTAACTCGGAAAATAAGCAAACTATTAGCTTTTTTTTCCGCTGAGATAGCGATCACGAGTTATGTCTGATCTGATCTAAATCTGATGTAAATTCAGATCTCTGTTACAATGTAAAACAAAGCGATGTTCTGAAGAACAAAAAAAAGCTTTCTTTCACTTGGAAAAAATTCGTTGCCTTATTAAATTTCTCCCATTCTTCCGCTAAAACAAGAACATCGAAGACCATGTCCATACCAATATGTCTGCAGACACGAATGGTGCAATTTCGCGAGAAGCCTTATAACGAACGAAATCGAATCTCACATCAGGTGGAATTTAATTAGGCGATAATTCAATTACTCTGAATTACAGCTTGGATATTACGATTTGCTAATTCGCCCTCTAATGAGACTTGTACTGCTCCTAGTAAAAATTTGATGGAATGTAAGTACAGCCACCTGGACAAGCTTGAAAGAAATAAGAAATAAGAAATAAGAAATAAGAAATAAGAAATAAGAAATAAGAAATAAGAAATAAGAAATAAGAAATAAGAAATAAGAAATAAGAAATAAGAAATAAGAAATAAGAAATAAGAAATAAGAAATAAGAAATAAGAAATAAGAAATAAGAAATAAGAAATAAGAAATAAGAAATAAGAAATAAGAAATAAGAAATAAGAAATAAGAAATAAGAAATAAGAAATAAGAAATAAGAAATAAGAAATAAGAAATAAGAAATAAGAAATAAGAAATAAGAAATAAGAAATAAGAAATAAGAAATAAGAAATAAGAAATAAGAAATAAGAAATAAGAAATAAGAAATAAGAAATAAGAAATAAGAAATAAGAAATAAGAAATAAGAAATAAGAAATAAGAAATAAGAAATAAGAAATAAGAAATAAGAAATAAGAAATAAGAAATAAGAAATAAGAAATAAGAAATAAGAAATAAGAAATAAGAAATAAGAAATAAGAAATAAGAAATAAGAAATAAGAAATAAGAAATAAGAAATAAGAAATAAGAAATAAGAAATAAGAAATAAGAAATAAGAAATAAGAAATAAGAAATAAGAAATAAGAAATAAGAAATAAGAAATAAGAAATAAGAAATAAGAAATAAGAAATAAGAAATAAGAAATAAGAAATAAGAAATAAGAAATAAGAAATAAGAAATAAGAAATAAGAAATAAGAAATAAGAAATAAGAAATAAGAAATAAGAAATAAGAAATAAGAAATAAGAAATAAGAAATAAGAAATAAGAAATAAGAAATAAGAAATAAGAAATAAGAAATAAGAAATAAGAAATAAGAAATAAGAAATAAGAAATAAGAAATAAGAAATAAGAAATAAGAAATAAGAAATAAGAAATAAGAAATAAGAAATAAGAAATAAGAAATAAGAAATAAGAAATAAGAAATAAGAAATAAGAAATAAGAAATAAGAAATAAGAAATAAGAAATAAGAAATAAGAAATAAGAAATAAGAAATAAGAAATAAGAAATAAGAAATAAGAAATAAGAAATAAGAAATAAGAAATAAGAAATAAGAAATAAGAAATAAGAAATAAGAAATAAGAAATAAGAAATAAGAAATAAGAAATAAGAAATAAGAAATAAGAAATAAGAAATAAGAAATAAGAAATAAGAAATAAGAAATAAGAAATAAGAAATAAGAAATAAGAAATAAGAAATAAGAAATAAGAAATAAGAAATAAGAAATAAGAAATAAGAAATAAGAAATAAGAAATAAGAAATAAGAAATAAGAAATAAGAAATAAGAAATAAGAAATAAGAAATAAGAAATAAGAAATAAGAAATAAGAAATAAGAAATAAGAAATAAGAAATAAGAAATAAGAAATAAGAAATAAGAAATAAGAAATAAGAAATAAGAAATAAGAAATAAGAAATAAGAAATAAGAAATAAGAAATAAGAAATAAGAAATAAGAAATAAGAAATAAGAAATAAGAAATAAGAAATAAGAAATAAGAAATAAGAAATAAGAAATAAGAAATAAGAAATAAGAAATAAGAAATAAGAAATAAGAAATAAGAAATAAGAAATAAGAAATAAGAAATAAGAAATAAGAAATAAGAAATAAGAAATAAGAAATAAGAAATAAGAAATAAGAAATAAGAAATAAGAAATAAGAAATAAGAAATAAGAAATAAGAAATAAGAAATAAGAAATAAGAAAATAATAAAAAAAGAAAAAATGAAAAATATAAAGGAAAAATAACAAAAAATGAAAAAAGGAAGAAAAAAAAAGAGGAAAAAATAATAAAAAAGTGGACATTCTCAGGAGGTCCAGAAAACTTCCAGCGCAAAACACTTTACCTTCCTGTGCTTGCCCACGACGAAAGCCACCGCCTCGTGGGCGGCCCCCACCCCCCGCCCTCCCACCACCTGCGGGTGCACCACGTGCCCCTGGTGGTAGTGGTGGTGTTTGGGGGGCGTGGCTTTTTCGATGGGCGCGCTGGCCGCCGATTTGGACCGCCTCAGCAGCCGCATCATCTGGTTCTTGACGCTGTATGGGTGGCGGGCGCGATTGGGCGGGTTGGGCGGTTGCCTGAGGGCGGCAGCCGCGTCCAGCTTGTTGCCGCCTATGCTGCCCACCTCGAACATCATCATCACTCGACACTTTTGGTCGCGCGCACTTTTTCACCCGGTATAGGTTCGGCTGTGATCGACCGCGGACAATGGGGATGGCTTGATTATTTTGTGAACAAACTATTATTTTGTGAACAAGGCGTGTTCACAACGTTGTTAGTTGTTTTCACTGAAATACGTTCATTTCACCTATTTACGAACACGAGATAATGAAAATAACAAAATTTGTTTGTGAACAATGCGTGTTTCTACACGCAATCGTGAGATATTTTCATCGAAGTTGGTTTATTTCAATCGATTATGAACAGCCAACACTGAAAACCACTAAAGCAGTTAATGAAAATTACGTGATTGTTCACAAAATTGAGAGTTTTTATCGAGATTGGCTCATTTCAGTTATTCATGAACAGCAAAAATTAAAGTTACGAAGATATTTTGTGAAAAATGCATGTTTATTCACAACATTTTCAGCTTCTTTCATCGATATTGATTCGTTTAAGTAAATAGCAAACAATAAAAAAACCAACAGTTTGTGAACATTACGTGATTGTTCACAAAATTACGTGATTGTTCACAAAATTGTGAGTTTCTTTCATCGAGATTGGTTTGTTTCAGTGATTTATGAACAGCAACCATTGAAAATCACCAACACTACATGCTTGTTCACAAAATTATGGTTGTTTTCATTTGAAGTAGTAATTTTTGTAGCGAACTTGGTGACCGTGTTCATAATAGAAATTGGTGATTTGGAGAACAGTGTGCTCCTATGTGCCTGATGATTCAAGCGTAATTTCAGTATTTTATGGATTAATAATTCACAGAACTATGAAGTTTACTTTGATTCTGATATATTCCTAAACCAGTAAAATGTAATTTTTTTGTGAACAATATTGTGAGGTAATATAAGATGTTATTTCGATCAGATGTATCTTTTCTACTAGAAGTCAGTACTAAGTAAACTAAGTAAACTCATATGGTTATTTTATGTATAACTTGTGAATCTGTGAAAACAGTACGTTTTACTAAAAACTTTTTCGTGAACAATGTCTTTTATCAATTTATGAATATTCCATACTAATTCAAAAACTGAGAAACAAGGGATTCGCATAATTCGGTTTTTATTTCAGATGTTTGTGATTTTATGGCCATCATTAAATTGTTTTATGAACATTTCACAGTATTTTCTACGCTCCATTATCTTTTTCAACAAAATTTTAAATACTTTCAACTAATTATTCACAAAATAATCTATTAGACGTGATTTCCAAAGAGAAACATTTCGATTTTATGCGTTGTGTTCACAAAATTATTCTAAATTTGTGAGCAAAATAATTTCGTGAACGAATGATCACCACTCACAAGATCGTATCTTTTTGAATTCTATACAATGATAATGAAGGATATATTTGCGTCATAATTTTATGAGGATGCTGTTCAAGTCTGTTTGTTTTGTATGCCATTGAATGGCTCTCCTCCCACCAGTAATGAATATAAATCGAGCAGAATTGAAATGACTTCGATTGAGACGATCACTTTTTAAGCACGTGGATCTGCAGTTGACCTCGATGACAACATTTTTCTCATTAACACAATGAGTAAATGGGTTAAAACCCGCATTCGCTAGAATAGATACGATCATTTTTCAATCTTCCATCTCTCACATATAGTCACCAAATTACCAAATCCTCATCAGGCTGTTGAGAGTTGGCTAACCCTTTTACCCGCTACACTTTCAGCAGTTTTTATTCTACACAAAAGAGGACAATTCTAGATGCGAGTAGGGAATAATAAAAAAATCCTTGCAAGTGAATTTTCAATAAAAGATTATAGGAACTTTCGGTAATATTTTTCTCTTTCATTTTTGCACACAATTTCTGGATCATGTGTATAGAATTCCCGTACAAATGGCTTCTGTTGGTGTTTGTTTTTTTCAGACATTCATTCTCCTCGTCTTATTGTTCTCTTTAAATATAGCTTTGGTACATCGATGATTCTATATAGGAAAGTTTCAGTGGAAGGCAGATATTCCATTGGCGTACAAAGGAAAGGCTTCATACAACATAATGTAAACAATTCAATGAAAAAAAAAATAGGTAGGTACTCAATTAGTTACTACTCATGTGAAGTTGGCGCCGACTTTTTTAGAAAACAATTATTTTTTTGGAGTTCTGTGTAGATTTCATATAGTCCTGGAGTTCCTGACTGAAATTTTCAATAGTTTCGACAAATTATGGATTTAGATTAAAAAAATAAAATTTGGGCGCCAACTTCACGCAGCGCCGTTTTTTTTCGAAAAATGAGTTCTGATTAGTTTTTGTTGTGTATTTGGGAGAGTTCTGGAGTACTTGATTGATTTCAAGAATAGTTCTGGTGAATTGGAACAGTTATTGAAAAAAATTGTTTCAGCAAAAATTTAGAAAAAAAATAGTTCACTTTTGAACAGAGTTCTCAGTAGCGCTCGACGAGTTCTACAAAATAGTTCAATTGCATTTTCGTGAAAAAGTTATACTTTTCAAGTTATCGGCCATAATATGGTGCAGCTTTCGAATTTGATTTGCGATGGAATAAAGAAAAATAAAAGAATTGTAACAGTTCTGAGAAGAGTTCTGAGTAGCGCTCGACGAGTTCTACAAAATATCCCAACTGTTCAATTTATTTCCCTTGTGTTTTCGGTATTTTATCGAAAGTGAAGTTGGAAAACTTTATTTAGTCGATAAATCGAAAAGTATCAGTTTTTCACAAAAATGCTGTTGGGATATTTTGAAGAACTCGTCGAGCGCTACTCAGAACTCCTCTCAGAACTGTTCAAATTTTTCCCTTGTGTTTTCGGTATTTTATCGAAAGTGAAGTTGGAAAACCTTATTTAGTCGATAAATCGAAATGTATCAGTTTTTCACAAAAATGCTGTTGGGATATTTTGAAGAACTCGTCGAGCGCTACTCAGAACTCTTCTCAGAACTGTTACAATTCTTTTATTCTTCTTTATTCCATCGCAAATCAAATTCGAAAGTTGCACCATATTATGGCCGATAACTTGAAAAGTATAACTTTTTCACGAAAATGCAATTGAACTATTTTGTAGAACTCGTCGAGCGCTACTCAGAACTCTGTTCAAAAGTGTAATTTTTTGTTTCCGAACTTTTTGCAGAAACAATTTGTTTCATTAACTCATCCAATTCACCAGAACTACATTATTGAAATCAATCAAGAACTCCAGAACTCTCCCAAATACACAACAAAAACTAATCAGAACTCATTTTTCGAAAAAAACGGCGCTGCGTGAAGTTGGCGGCCAAATTTTTTTTTTTTGATCTAAATCCATAATTTGCCGGAACTATTGAAAATTTCAGTCAGGAACTCTAGAACTATATGAAATCTACACAGAACTCCAAAAAATTAATTGTTTTCTATAAAAGTAGGCGCCAACTTCACATGAGTTTAGTTACTCAGCTAGGTGAGCCAGAGTCACACTGTCTAAATACAACCAAATATTCAAATTTTCGAAAATGTTGAATGTATAGACTCGTTGAATGGCCAGCTAAATCTCCAGACTCAAAGCCCTCGGATTTTTAATTGGACACCACAAGAGAGTTCATTTCAATAAAACAGATATGGTGATGTGGTTAGAAGGATTAAAGCTGAACAATCATCAATGTGAACAGTCAATTTGAGCTGTTTTTATGATCAATGGTGGGACGCCTATGAAACCATCGATAAACATGGGATGTCAACAAACAAAGCCCGAATCAAGAATGCTCTGAACTATTCCCATGCCCTGTTTCAAGATAAATTTCTTGTTTTGTATCGTTCGCTCTGAAATATGACCTTCCATTGTTAATCAAGCTAATGGGAAACAAAACAATAAGAAAATATGCATCTCAATTACCGAACCCCATTAAATATATCACAGGACTTGATTAAACAAAACGCCTAATCGCTTGTACCATAAAGTGACTTTTAGAGTTTAATCTCGAAAGAAACAACTGAAATGGCCACCTGGTTTGCCAGATTTAACCTCTATCAAGATTGCCCAATGCTCCCGTGAACTGCTTGAAGTTTTGTGACATCGCAACTATATAATTGTTGAACTGATATTACAGAAAAAAAATATTTTTCCCATTATTCATTAACGTCATGTGAGAGACGAAATGTTTTTCACATAACGTCTTGATTCATGGATTCACCTGTTTTTGAAGGTGAATGAGCGGTTCAAAGTTTATGTTAAATGTGTTTTTTCAAGCGAGATTTATTTTATTATGCCTCATCTGAACCAAATATTGTGTTTGAAGAGTTTATAAAATACTGTATGGCAGTACATTTTTAGTTTCATACGAGGTTTCATATGAAAACTTGTGGTATATCGTTGAATTCATAGTAAATGCTGAAGTGTACAGGGCCCTTTGAGGGCGTCGGTTCATTTTGTTCTTTATTTTTAGAAATCAGATAGAAAAATAATCAAGACCCCTGTATGCAACCTCGAATTAATCATCATCATCTGCTGATGTAATTATTTCCTTTTATAAGCAATTCACTAGTATGGCAATGCGAGTATTCTTACTTGAAACAGCAATGCACATTATCACTCAAAATCCAGTCAGTGGAACGAATTGTTATGAAAAAGTATGCCAAGATGAACATCTCATAGGAAAGGGAAATTTTCCACCCATGTTCGATCTATCGAACATAACTCATGAAAAATGGACTGGGACTCTAGGCACTGACCTTCGGGTATTTTCCAGTATTTTCATTCACGTGACATGTATAATAGTCGGTTTTTGTGAAGGATAACGAATAACTTCCCAAAACTTTTTAAGAATCATGTTCGACCATTGTGAGATTTTCTGTTGTTTGGTTTGGACTTAGAAAAAATTAAGAAACTTTTGTTATAAATAATCTGTTCTCAAATATATGAAATTGTTTTCGATAGGGTGATAAATCTAGCGATATTCACTCAGTACAGTGGGTTTTGTTGAAAATGCATCGAAATTCGTGAATAATCTCCAGTACCTTGATATTCGTTCGGAATTAAAAAATCAATCAAAAATCGAAAAAAATATGGTGTTTGCCGCATTGAATTCAAGTGCAGCTCTTTTAGATGAAATCAACTAAACCAGTGACAAATTTCACAGAATATATTTCGTTGAAATTATGCCAAACTCGCCTACTTGCAATTACTACCAAAAAAACGCAAAAAGTAATCTAGTAAAATATTATTTTCGCTATTGAAAACTTAAATATCAAAAGCGACCCAACATAATAAGATACCGTATATTTAAACAGCTTCTACAAGGTTCATCATTGGAGATAGAAAAAACTTCAAATGCTCAAGTTGTAGGGTTCGTTCTGAACCTCCAGAAAGTTATACCATATGAAACAAATGAGTATCGCTGATATAAAAAATGGGTACCACCTTCGTTATTCTCAATGGAACACCCTAGGTATATATTTTTCGAAAAAATTGAAGATCTTTTTCTCCTGATGACTTCAAAAATATATTGGTGATGAATGTCTTGTTTTTTCTTCTTGTCAATTGCGTTTTGGAAAAACCAAATCATCCTCGTAATTTTTTTTTCATCTCCAATGATGAACCCCGTAGCAGCTGTTCCAACACACGGAATGACCCTGTACATCAATTATTACTGTTTCTGCTGCAACCACCCTCTCAACAGCCACCGCGCCGCTCAACAAAAATTACCACCACAGCATGCGACAAACTCTACCCCAAGAAAGAAAAAAAACACCCGCACTCGTAACAGGTCACATCTCCACACCAAACCAAAGCAAGTCAAGTCGGCCGGGCGCGAAACAAATCAACAACGCCTTCCCGCGGCAGCGCGTCGATCCAGCACCGTCGCAGCAGGCCAGATTGCGTGTCTGTGGATGTCAGCCTGCAGCATCGCTATCTAGCAGGCCGCGCGCGCGCGCCTGTCTCCTGTCAACGGGGTTGATCTCGACCCGGCCCGGCTTGTTGCCAGTGTTGCCACAGGTGGTACAATTCTACCAGATTTGGTACATTTTGCAAGAAAAAGTACTACATTTCAAAATAATGCCTCAATCTGGTACAAAATACGATGACTGCTCAAAACTTTTGAACACCATAATAAAAAACTGCATCATGAAGTTTTATGATGTGATCCTGTGACCTGTGTTCACAGAACTAGTTTTGTGACTTGTGTTTGTTAACGTGTCTCGCATGCCAATCACTCGTCAATTCAGTAAATGTCAATAATGTCAATTCAATTGTCAACTTCATTATTTGTTATTGTTTGGATATTGGAATGTTTTGATTATGAATCAGTAAAATCCAATATATTATTATTAGATCATTGGTAAAATCCAATCAAAACAAATTGATGGTAAAACTTCGTTTATCGCACTCCTATGAGTTCGGAAAATTTTTCTTGGAGAAACTTACGTATTTTGACCTCATGATCACGAATCTGAAATCAAAACGCGGCGGTCCCAAGTATTTTCAGAGATACGGCCTCATTTTGTCTCAAAAATGCACCATTTGACATGTCAAATTTCTGCTATTAGGAATACACAAAATTCACCCTACTTTGAACCAAAACACTATACACGCATATATTTACTTGTTTCCAAAACTTCTCAGCAGAAAAAACTATTGTTTTTCAATATATATATATACAGGGTGTTTCAAAGTGGGTGGAACATTAGAAGTACCTGGAGAACAGAAAAACCGATCATTTCGAAAATTTGTGGGCGTGGATAATCAAACTTGCTCTATCCGTCTAAAATATTTTCATCAATACAGTGTTGCCGCTTGTATCAGAAAGTAGTAGCTACTTTGTTATTTCAAATGGAACACCCTGTACTTTGTTAGATTTTTTAATTCTTCCTGAAAATCTGATTTTGTCGACCTATTATACTTGGGGTATAGCGAAAAAGATTACAGAGATATAGGGTGTGAAAAATCGAGATTTTTCAACTTTAGGAATTTTTTGTGCCGAAACTAATCATTTCTGATGAAAACGGCTTACATGTCCCTATCTTATCTTTCCATTTACTATCTACTGACATTCAATAGAAACAAATAGAGGGTGATGCAAAACTCAAAATTCTGAACCACCCGTATTCGTTTCAATTAAATATCAATCGACAGTAAATGAAAAGTTGAGATAGGGACATGTGAGCCGTTTTGAGCAGAAATGAATTGTTTCGACACAAAAAATTCCTAAAGTTGAAAAATCACGATTTTTCACACCCTATATCTCTGTTATCATTCACCCTAGACCACAAGTATGAGGCATTGACGAAATCAGCTCTTCAGGGAGAATTCAAAAATCTAACAAAATACAGGGTGTTCTATTTGAAATAACAAAGTAGCTACTACTTTCTGATACAAGCGGCAACACTGTATTGTTGAAAATATTTCAGGCGGATAGAGCAAGTTTGATTACCCACGTCCACAAATTTTCGAAATGATCTGTATTTCTGTTCTCCAGATACTTCTAATGTTCCATCCACTGTGAAACACCCGGTATACGTTTTTCAATTCATAATAATATCATTAACAGTTTCATTTATTTTTATTATATTGGTTCATAGTTCAATATTGGATATATTTTTTCACATAACAAAAAACTACAAGATCGGCAATTCTTTCAAAATTCCCGCTTTTTCAAGTTCTGGTACATTTGGGCTAAATCTGGTACAATTCTGCCGTAATGTTGGTACACAATAATTTCACTCTGTGGCAACACTGTTTTTGCGGCATTGCGCGAGATGATCGCAGCGGCTGCGTGATGGACTACGGCCAACTTTTTGGAGTTGTGCAAAAAGGCAGGCGACGGGCGATTGTTTTTTTTTTGGTTCGGTTGGGGTTGGATTTTCGACTATGGGGGTTGAAGGGCCCGCAAAACTGGCGAGGGGGTTGTGAATTCTGTGGGCCGGTTTTCATTTGAGAAGGAAGTTAGGTTCGGATGAATTTGGTTCATTTGGTCATTTTACGATATTGATTTTTGGATTAATGAGGTTGCGAGCGCCACCAAGACAAGATGAAACGGTCCATCCGTTCGGGAGATTTGAATAATTCAAAAAAGTTACACCCTTTGCTCCATTTTTTTCCATGAGTGAGAAATGTTTTCCCGATATCGGTTTTTCTGATAGGAGAAATGGATTCTACGAGAAGGAAGCAAAATTGTACCTCCGAAGATGAAAATCGGTCCATCCGTTCGGAAGCTATGATGATGACGATTTAGAAAATTCAATTCAAGAATACTTCTTTTGCTCCATTTATCATTCTATAATGTTTTTTCTACAACCGGTAACAAGGTAACCTTCGACACTTTCAAAGCTCAACACAAAATTGACGTTGAGCATTTGCGCTCATGAACAGAAATATCGAAAGAACGCTCTTATTTTTCTTTTATTAAAAAAAAAAGAACTATCGCCTGGAAGTCTGCGAGTCCAAAAAAACTGTTTTCGGGCGTGTTGCGTACACAATTTTTTCGGCAACCGTGTAGAATAACAAATCAAAGAAACACATTTCTTTCAAAAATTGAAATGTTAGCTAATTTTATGTCAGATAGCTGTCAGTCGTTATTTTGCTGCTATGGTAATGATCAACTGCATTTATCAAAACCATACTACCAAGATTTTCATATTTACAATGACAACAACGATGTGCCTCTTCCCAGCCTAGGCCGGAAAATTGCCACTTTCTCAAAAAAAAATCGTCTGGAAAGTACGTACTTTCCGGACGGTTGACGAAAAAATTAATTCTACGATGAAAGCAAAATGGTATACTCGAAGATTATATCGGTCCATTTCAAAGATCCAAAATAGTTCCCCCTTTTTTCCCCATATATATGATATTGTTACGAGCTGTGCTTCCAAGAAGACCGGAAGTCATTATCTCTGCGGCTCGCGTCTGGGTTGTGATTTATGGCCTCACGATAACACCGGTCACCGACGTATCAATTAAAGCGGATGATTTATTACCAGTAATTCTTAGAAATTCCTGTAAATTCTGGAGAATGAACATTTTGCTAGAATGAGTATTTTGTCTATATAAAAGTAGCGCAGTGGCGCGTACAGTCAGTTTTAGTTTGGAAAGCGAATATCGTTGTGATTTAACTAAGTGTTTACTTTGTTGTATTTTTTTATGTTCTGGTTCTCACGTAAAGGGATATCCTGTAATGTTCAGAGAACATCGTGAGAAACAAGGGAAAGAAGGTAGGAGTTGGTGTTCTTCTTAAATTTCTGAAGATGGTATGCCTCGTGGAACACCTCCCTAAGCAATGAGTTCCAGAGTCTCGATGTTCGTTGGAAGAACGAGTCTTTGGAAAGGGACGTTCTGCAGGTCTCTAAAGTGACCACCAAGGGGTGTGAAGACTGAACTTGACGGGTTAATCTCGAAAAAACTGTTAATGGAGGAACGATTGTTGATATTTCAGAAAAGCATCAACCATAAAAATATTCATAAAATAGAGATAAATCGCCAACTTTTCTACGGTGTTCCAGAGAAGTGAGCGAGTTTGTAAGCGAAAATACCAGATGGCTCGATAAATATGAACCAGAAACAAGGAGAAAAGACTCTCAAAATGAAAAATCGATCATGGAAGCCTTTAGAAATTCCCGGAGAAGCCACGTTGAAAAAATAACCGGATAAAATTGTCACCAGACAGACGATGAGATTGATTACACCCACGCCAATTTCCGATTTGAAAAGAAACGTTTGGTTGGATCGTGATAAATGTCGTCATCGATCACGTGATATTGTGGAGGACACTTCAATAACATAAATATATAATTTCGAATACACTGTAACGCCCCCCCATTTCCTCAATTCCCACAATTTTGGTCGACAGGGGTGTGTCAAAAAGTTACTTGAACTACCAAGGCTCGTGAATGATAAACAAGGATTCATATTTTATATTTTAATACGTAATAAGTTTGCCCCATTCCTATGTTAAAAACAACAACGAAGTGTATTTGTTATTGGCAAATATTTCATGGGTTTGACCTCCCAATTTGATCTCAATCAAATCCTAAAATTCCAAAGCCCATTAAACAGCACTTTTTATACGATTCCACGTTTTTTATCGCCCAGCTGATTTATTTACTATTACGATAAAGAATTATAACTACAACGTATGTCAATGGAAAGATTAGCAATAATCGTTTTGAAATAAAAAATGTGTCCAAATTGCGACTTCCCTATCATATCAGGAAAAGCGAGGGTTGACAAATGATTGCCAGCACGATCTCCTGATCTTACACCCTTCGATTTCTTTCTTTGGGGACGTCAGATGTTGGAAAGAGTAGTCTAGGGTTAGAACTTGGAAGACAATTTTCTATACTCGTTTATTTACGTTTAGAAAACTCGAATTTTCAGCTCAAAATTTAGATGTGGCAGCAATTTTCTTTTACTTATTTGCAACGTAACTGTGTGGTGAATATTCCAACATGGTTTTCGAAAACTGATTTATATTTATTTGCCACTGTTCATTTAGAAATGCGCTGGAAGACAGAACATTGATTTCTATTTGCCTTGATTATCATCGAAATAGTTTTGCTAAATATAAATTTTGTTATCACGGTGGTAAATAAAACATGGATAAAAAATGGACCACATTCGGGACCTTGGGGAAAAAAATCGAAAATACATAATTGCCAAGCTTTAACAATACAAAAATCTTGCTCAGTGCGTTGCGTGTTAAAAATCTAAGAACGATTTACCTATACGTATGAAAAATGTTGAAACCACTTAGAACCTCTGTCATTATTTGGAATTCTTGTATCACCATTCTATAAATATATAACTACAAACGCGAAGTTGCAGAAGCTTTGTTTATGAAAAAAGTCAATAAGAGGGGATCCGACGAAATACCATAATTTTTCCAACTCAAAATTCAGCCAGCAAAATCCGAGAGCAAACAATTTGCTATACCAGATTGTAACATTATAAGCCGTCAAATTCGCCTGACCTGGCACCATGTGACTTTTAGCTATTCCCTAAGGTCAAAATGAAATTAAAAATATCAGATGAGGAGTGTACCTTGAAGAAAAAAGTGAATACATCACAAAAAGATTCACAGCATCCAGTCTCGTTTATGTTTTAGTCACACCATGTAGCAAAATATTATGGTTTATTGGTATCCATTTGACACCGAAGAAGAAATGGATAGTGCAACCCTTTTAGGAACTCTTCTACACTGGGTGATACACATTCACCGGGCATTAGAAGTTTCCATCTCGTAATTAGGATGAAATCGATATTTCCAATTTCCATTTGTTTGGTGCAGTTACAGATTTTTGTAAAATGATCAATTTTGAGTGTTTAGGTATTATTTGGTTCCCAAGTTGATAACGCTGTAGTTGATAGTGTTATCAGATAATACCATTTCTGTACGAATATATTCGTATATTTAGTAAAAGCTGATGATAATGGCAATTGTTTGATAAAACTTTGATGGGAATCTTCGAAATAGACCCCACAAACACGACTGACGACAGAAATTGAATAAATATTGAACAATCTAATTTTAGTCCCATCAGATAATGAACGAATTTTCCGAAAATAGCTTTTCCGTGGGATTTCCACGTGGAATTTCGGATTATGCTGTATTTCATTTTGACATATGCCAATATTGAATATTATCAAATAATTTCCAACAAAAAAATCGTGTCAATCTAAGAAAGACAAAAAATGTTAGGTTGATTTCACAGAAAAATTCAGTCAGGATCGAATATGGCGGAAATCAACGATGATCCACCTCTATTGTTGGCCAGCGTATTTTCAGTTACCGACATTGCATTGCATCATCGGAAGAAAACTAACGCTGTGCACAATTGTACTAATTGCTAATATTCGAAGCATTCAAGTATCAAGTATTAGCATAATGAAAATCAACAATTTGGCTTGAATCGTCTATTAAAGATGGCTTTCACTTTTTTAGAAAGTCACTATGGCTGGCTTATATTGATTCCTATGATTTTCTTTGCGCCGAAAGAACGGGAATCTTCCAAGAGAGTAATTTTTTCTTCATATAAACTGCCCGCAGTTTCATTCAATGTCGATACACAAACTACCTATATTAAAATAATGTGTTTAAATTCATGGATCACCCTGTAGATACGAACGAAAATATCGATAGGCAGTTCCATCACACCGTAAGTCATTAAATTGACAATAATTACATTTTTTTTTATCGAAAACCAGTTGGTAGTGAGTAGAAAGTAAAATCAACAACATGAACACTTACTTTCGTTTGGATTCATGTGTATGTACCTATAGAGAAACTGAATTCAGAACAACTTTTTTTCATCTACGTATGGGATCCAGAAAAAGAGAAATTAATATCGCAAATCAATCTTAGGAGTTGAGTTTACCGCACTAGGAAAAAGCTATTCGCTATTTCACTCAAAACGGTGTGGTTATTTTTTTCTCAGTCTTAGATAAAGTATAGAGTGCGACTCCCTCATAGCTATCACTCATTTCGAGAACACCTTGTGCATGGTTCACCATTACTCACTCAGCTGAATCCACATATTATTCAATTATCTATGAATAATATTGTGAGACATTAAAATTTTCTCACAACAATTTAATTTGTGATGTAACTAACAGGAATTCCCCACCAATACTTAATGAATCATTTCAGTTTTTAGGTGGTCAAGGATATAGGTTTCCTTTGTTTATATCATCTTTTTGCCAAGGTTTTCGTAAGATTCATCTCGGCTGTAACTATGCAACCAGTAAAACAATAAATTGTTGAGTTGGTTATCTATTATTGAAATTGATAAAGGTGGCGAGGTTTTTCAACTATTATTGTGATAAATGAAATCTAGATGAGATATATTGATTTGATGAGTAGGTATCATTTTGTCAACTCTCGAGTATAAATACAGGGTGTGTCATTGAGATTCCTTTATAAAAAATAAGAAAACATACCATTTTCAACAGATCCTCAAATTTCGAGATACAGGATGTCAAAAAATCGGTTTTTATTAATTTACTAAACAAATCTAATTTTTACTTGGCTTGTATATGCTATAATAACACATTTCTTCTGACATAATTATAATTCCTTTCATAATTCGTCTCCAAGGAAGCCAGTGGTATAATTAAAAGGATTCTAATCACATCACAAAAAGTGTATTTGTTATTGTATACAGAACTTCGAGAGTTCAAGGAAATCCTCGAGGAAATCAAGAGAAAAGTTTGTCTGGAAATTGATATTTTTTAATTTTTTATGAAGGTATATATATACAGTACGATGCAAATGTATGGAATAAATTCATTATCTCTAAAGTATATCAATTTTAAGGAAAATCCTGAAACAGGTCGATTTTTATTTTCAAATTGACATCTCTTGATATACATACGGAGTTTGTGACGTCATCCGCGTAGTTGTGGTGACGTCATCGATTATTTTTTTAAATAGGAAGACACCCTGTTCAATTTTTTTTCTGGAAGGTATATTCATTGTCGATCTGACCGTATACTAATATTAGGAGTTTAAAGTAATATAGGGTGAGAAAAAGTTATTCATTATTTTATATTTACAACGGAAACCGTTATAATAAATAATCAAATTTGTGACCTTCTGCAAAAATACAATGTGATAGACAGAAAACAAATCATTCTTGAACTTTGCTATCGTTTCTGAATATATTTGTGAAATATTCACTCGTATTCGTTCTTTCAAATTATCTGATCTTTCCGGCTTCCTACATAAACTGCTCTACAGATAACCTCAGAAGAAAAAATCGAGAGGAGTTGAATCAGGAGATATAGTTGGCCATTCGATTGACCCTCTAAAAACCTATTAAGGTAATTGCGTACATTGATAGCATAATGATGTTGTAAATATAAAATAATGTTTTCACACTCTGTATCACTTTATTGTCCTGATATTAGTATATGGTCAGATAGACAATGAATATACCATCCAGAAAAAAAATAAACAGGGTGTCTTCCTATTTAAAAAAAATAATCGATGACGTCACCACAACTACGCGGATGACGTCACAAACTCCGTATGTATATCAAGAGATGTCAATTTGAAAATAAAAATCGACCTGTTTCAGGATTTTCCTTAAAATTCATAAACGTTAGAGATAATGAATTTATTCCATACATTTGCATCGTACTGTATATCCTTGGATTGCACATACCCGAAAGTAATTTCCAAACTGTGAATAAGCAATAACAAAATGATAATTCAGCAACATGTGATGATGAGTTTTTTCACTGATGATTTCTCAAATACACAGCATTCGAAAAACATAAAAAAATCACGGACATTGAAGAATCGTCACCAACATTTCACAATGCACATTTAATGTTTATTGCAAAATTGGATACCCCAAAAATATACATAATATGGATAATACTATTAATAAGTTCTCAAAAAACGAATCACCGAATTCGGTGATGTCTCCATTCACCATTTTCGAGAACCTTTATACAATAGCTTTTTCCATACGAGTTTTGCAACCAGCTGTCGAACAAATAACCGGCGAAAAGAATACGATTTTCTGCAATGACGTCACAACGTATACTTATTGTTACGGACTGTGCTGTGTTCCGAGAATACCGGAAGTCGTAATTTCGGCGGCGCGCGACAGGCTGTGATTTATGGCCTCGCGATAACATCTGTCGCAGACGTACCCAATTAGAGAACAATAGCGGATGATGACTCATAACCGTCGCAGTTTCTCGAAAATGAACGGTATTTCTCAGAACTTTATTGAGTATTCAGATTTTATTTCGAGTGTTTAGTAGAATAAATTGTTTTCACTTTAGTACTGACTGAGTGTTTGAATCAACGAACCCAAGTAGAAATATCGGTATAGCCCGAAATATTACAGAGATATAGGGTGTGAAAAATCGATATTTTTCAACTTTAGGAATTTTTTGTGTCGAAACTAATCATTTCTGCTCAAAACGGCTCACATGTCCCTATCTTAACTTTTCATTTACTATCTACTGACATTCAATAGAAACAAATACAGGGTGGTGCAAAACTCTAAATCCTGAACCACCCTGTATTTGTTTCAATTAAATATCAACCAATAGCAAATGGAAAGTTGAGATAGGGACATGTAAGCCGTTTTGAGCAAGAATGAATAGTTTCGGCACAAAAAATTACCGAAATTGAAAATCTCGATATTTCACACCCTATATCTCTGTAATCTTTCTCGCTATACCCCAAGTATGATAGATCGACGAAATCAGCTCTTCAGGGAGAATTCAAGATTGTAACAAAATACAGGGTGTTTCATTTGAAATAACAAAGTTGTTGTTAGTTTTCGATAGAAGCGGCAACGCCGCAACGCTTAAAATTTTTTAGATCGATAGCAAAAATCTGATTACCCAAGAAACCAAATTTTCATAATAATCCTACGTCCTGTTCTCCAGAAACGTCTAATCTACCATCGACCGTGAGTGTCCCTGTATAATATGCCAAAAAAGGCTGAACACTATCTATTTGAAATTTTAAAATCATATTTCTTTGATGACAAACAAGTTCTGAGACGTGGCAACGTGTCAACAGCTCCGATCGAGTTTGAAATTTATTGCGACTGTTTTACATTTCGTCCTGAACAATTCGCAAAGTTGTAGGTATCCCAAAACACCCTGTATAAGTGCCGCCAAGCCGCAACGCCGACGTCATCGCAGAAATCATCCGAACCCCCCATCACCACCACCTGGAGCGTCACGTGACATCCCCTCCCCCTATTAGGGGTAGGCGATAATGATTTGGATATTATCGATATTTTCAATATTATCGATGTTTTCAATGTTATCGATATTTTCAATATTATCGATATTTTCAATATTATCGATATTTTCAATATTATCGATATTTCCAATATTATCGATATTATCGATATCATCGGTTTATCGATATTATCGATAATTTATTTTTTCAAAAATTATCGATATTATCAATATTATCGTTTTATCGACAAAGCGATAATTTATTTTTTCAAGAATTATCGATATTATCGATGAATTTATAATTAATTCTTTAAAAAATTATCGATGTTATCGATAATTTATTTTTTCAAAAATTATCGATATTATCGATAAATTGATAATTATTTCTTTCAAAAATTATCGATGTTATCAATGATTTATTTTTTCAAAAATTATCGATATTATCAATAATTATCGGTTTTTCGATATCATCGGTTTATCAAATCTATCGATAATTAATTTTTTCAAAAATCATCAATATCATCAATAATTATCGATATTATCAATTATATCGGTTTATCGACAAAGCGATAATTTATTTTTTCAAGAATTATCGATATTATCGATAAATTGATAATTAATTCTTTCAAAAATTATCGATGTTATCAATGATTTATTTTTTCAAAACTTATCGATATTATCAATAATTATCGGTTTTTCGATATCATCGGTTTATCAAATCTATCGATAATTTATTTTTTCAAAAAAATTATCAATATCAATAATTATCGATATTATCAATAATTATCGATATTATCAATGATTATCGATATTATCGGTTCATCGACAATTTTTTTTTTTAAATTATCGATATTATCAATATTATCGGTTTATCGACAAAGCGATGATTTATTTTTTTCAAGAATTATCGATATTATCGATGAATTTATAATTAATTCTTTAAAAAATTATCGATGTCATCGATAATTTATTTTTTCAAAAATTATCGATATTATCGATAAATTGATTATTAATTCTTTCAAAAATTATCGATGTTATCAATGATTTATTTTTTCAAAACTTATCGATATTATCAATAATTATCGGTTTTTCGATATCATCGGTTTATCAAATCTATCGATAATTTATTTTTTCAAAAATTATCAATATCATCAATAATTATCGATATTATCAATGATTATCGATATTATCGGTTTATCGGTATTATCGATAATTTATTTTTTCAAAAATCATCGATATTATCCCTACTCCCAATCACTCACCTTATTGGCTCCAGAGGACGCGTGATAATTGTACGACCTCGAGGACTTGTTGTCAGAGGCGCCCGTCGCCACCTTGGCGGGCGTCTTGACGGGCGCCGCCGTCGCTGCCACCGTCGCGACGGCCGGGACGGCGGCGGTCGCGGTGGGGGCGGCGGCGGCGACGACGGCGACGTCGGACACTGCCGGCGGCTTCGTCACCTCGAGGCTCTCGGGCACCGTCTGCAGGGTGGAGCGCATCGCCGACGACATTTCGACGTCGACGACGACGACGACGACGACGCTGCTGGGTGGCGCTGGCCCGGCTAGGCGCAGGCGCTGGCGCGCGCGCACTCGATCGGGGCACTACCGCAGCCGACAGTTCACATTACCTGGAACACAAAGGAGCGGAGTTTCATCAGAAAAAAGAAGTTTCATAACGAAAAAGAGGGATTTCATAACAGAAAAGGAGTTTCATAGCATATAGAAGTTTCGTAAAAAAGGAGTTTCAAAATAAAAGAAGTTTCCTAACGAAAAATATTGATGTCATAACAAGAAAGGAGTTTCATATAAAAAAAAGGAGTTTCATAACAAATAATTTTCGTGAAAAAAAAAATAGTTCCAAAATAAAAAGAAGTTTGATAACGAAAAATAGGGATTTAGTGACTAAAAAGAGTCATGAAAAATATAAAAAGGAGTTTCATAACACAGAGGTTTCGTGAAAAAGAGTTTCAAAATAAAAGAAGTTTCATAAAGAAAAAGAGGGATTTCATAACAAAAAAGGAGGTTCATAGCATATAGAAGTTTCGTAAAAAAAAGGAGTTTCAAGATAAAAGAAGTTTCCTAACGAAAAAGATGGCTTTCATAACAAAAAAATAAGTTTCATGAAAAATATAAAAAAAAAGAGTTTCATAACATATAGAAGTTTCGTGAAAAAAAGAGTTTCGAAATAAAAGAAGTTTCATAACGAAAAAGATTGATCATAACAAGAAAAGAGTTTCATAAAAATATAAAAAAGGAGTTTCATAACATATATAAGTTTCGTGAAAAAATTAGTTTCAAAATAAAAAGAAGTTTGATAACGAAAAATAGGGATTTCGTGACAAAAGAGTCATGAAAAATATAAAAAGGAGTTTCATAACATAGAGGTTTCGTAAAAAAGATTTTCAAAATAAAAGAAGTTTCATAACGAAAGAGAGATTTCATAACAAAAAAAAAAGGAGTTTCATGAAAAATAGAAAAAGTTTCATAACATATAAGTTTCGTAAAAAGGAGTTTCAAAATAAAAGAAGTTTCACAACGAAAAAGGGGTTTCATAAAAAAAACGGAGTTTCATAAAATAAGTTTCTCATCAAGAAAATTTTCATAATACGAAAGGAGTTCCATAACAAAATAAATTTCATGACGAAAAGGAGTTTCATAAAAAAGCAAATTTCACAAAATGAAGGAATAAGTTACACAACACTTTCTTACTCACGTTTCGTAACACAAAAGTGTATTTTTCACAAAGAAAGCGTCTCATACCATGAATTATATTGAATGCTACCTAATACAAAAACATACCATGTGAATCAGAATATTGAAACGTCATTTTATATTGAGTGGTTCATAACGGACGACTATATTTAATTTGATTCAAGTGCCTCATTACATCGATTATCGATTGTTCTATAACGGAAAGCCTTTTGCACAAATATCTTAATAATAACAATCTTAATTAGTGAGTTGTATTACAGTGCAGCGTTTTCTTGCAATTCAACTCAATGTTGAGAGATAATTTGAAGAATAAATAAACCAAACTTGGATATCCGGTGTATAATATTCTTATCTAACTATGACCTTGAAGATGACTGACCACTTGTAGGATATTAAGATGTTAATCAAGCTGATTTCCGAATGAACATTAAATAAAACTAATAAAATCTCGATCCTTTATTCGTTAGAAGGATTAGAAGGATCATGATAATTTGCGAAAAAGTAAAACTTGATAAATTCACACATCAATAATTCGACATAGACAATTTCTTATACGTTTAGACTGTGAAGCTTGCGTCATAACAAAAATAAATAAAAGTTTCGAGGAAAGATCTGAGGCTCCAAAACATATCGAGAAAAAACGTAGAAAAAGTATACGTTGTAATATACATAGTGTGTCCCATTTACGAAACCGAGAAATCTGTTATTTTTGGCGTAGTTTCAAAAATATTTCTTCACATTTCGTTTCTCACACTTTGACGTATCTCAGGTTCTGCTTGATAATTTTAAACACCCTGTAACAATCACCACATTTCCAATTCCGACAAATCAAACGTTCCCAAAACACAGTGCATGATGGGTATTTTCATTCCGTCATGACCAAAATTTGGTTTTGCATGCACAATTTTTTCCAACCACCCAACACGTTGTTAGCAACGTTATAGACTCGAGAAAAGTACAATCGATAATTATCTAGTTCAGTCGGCTAATTATAAACAATAATTGTGTACGGCCAAAGAATTACAAAATGTGAGTCAATGACTTTACACCGTGAAGGACTCCTTGAACGTAATGATTGAAGCGAGAATTTGAACAGTTATTTGCCAGCGACAGCAAAAATTATACGATATCACTCGGAAATCACAGTCTAAGCACAAGCTTGCCCGTTTCATATACAGGGTGTAACCGGATGGTGGTACACACCCTTGTTTCTTTTAATTGTAGAGGTGAATAATCCAAATTTATGAAACATTAGCATTCAAGGTCCGCATTTTATCTTGGGATTGACAGTGGTAAGTTGAAAGTCGGTTCTTGGTGCTATAAGACTAATATTTATTATCATCCCTTTCTTCCTTTTCGTGATTTATCCACATTTCGCAAAAATTCGCGAAAATTACAACAAATTAAATACAGGCGTTTGATATCGAAATCTGAAAATATTGTCTCAAATTTTCGTATTGGTAATAAAACTGGGATTGATATAATTATTATAATTGCTCCAAAAATTATGGATAGAAATAATATCGATAATAATTATCGATGATTATATAATATGATTTGGATAATATCGATAAATTTTGATGATCGATAATCGATATTTCCGATTCGGTATCGCCCAACAATATATTTCTGAAACCTGTATCAATAGTTTTTCCATTTTCACTAACACAATGAAAAAAATCATTCAAACTTTCGGTCCCAACAGCTTGTGAATCATTGAAAAAGTATCGATTTATAATATTAGCGATCTGTTTACACCATTAGATTCACGAGTTTAAAATTGGCAAAATAAAAATGTGTAAGGGAATGGAATTGAAAAATCATACCTACCGTTTTTTCAATATTTATTACGATATTTGATAATTGCAATTGGATTCAAATATATTAATCGATTTCTTTTTCATTCTATTTCACACTAGGTCGAAATAATATACAATATTTTTAACAATACGTTATCAGAGCCTAACAATAGAAGAATCAAAATCGTTATCTGAGAATTTAAATGGTAATGAGCTTGATTTTTCGACTCAATTCTCAATCACTACGGAGAATTATTATTATCGCATAACCTGTGATTCATTTGTGCAAGTGCAGCATTGATACTTTCTTGAATAAAAGATACACACTTGTTCAACCCAGAACATTCTAACAAACATTCGAATTGCACTTTTTCCGCATTTTCAATTATCATGAAACGCAATCGCAAGCAAGGTCATTTCGCAAAAAAAAAAACATTGAAGTATGTACTAGATATGGGAAATCAGTTTCAATAGTTATTAACTATTACTGTTTCGACAACAAATAATTCCCACAATATGTGGAAAAGCTTATTTTAATTTTTATCAGAGGAAGAACGTACAAACCTCGATATGGAATTGGAATTAGTCACCTAATGTAATATTTTCAACGAAGCGGAAAATATCGTTTATCACCGTATACAGGGTGACAAGCAATGGAATTACCACAATATGACCTAAATGCCTACAAGGTTATCGAAAAAAAAAAATCGACATGCCAACTTTTGTTGTTGAGTACTCGTTCGTTATTATGCACTTTCTGCTCAAAAATAAATTTAATGTAGGTCAACAACTGTACCGAATATTCTGCAACAGAACACGAAATATTCAAAGCTGAGATATTCATCTGAACTGGCACTAATCAATCAAAATTATTGCTGTAATGCTTCTCTTCCTTCCCAAACTCGAAGCGAGCTTTTGTTACTGAATTACTAAATTGGTTTGCACAGGCCAAAATAATTGAATCCTCTCTCTCAATTGAACGTTTTTAGAAAATGTTGGACATCAAAAACAAAGAAAACTTCAGGACAAGAGAACGTAACGTCAAATTTCATCAGCTGAAGATAAACCTCTAAAGGTTCGAAACGTTCACAATAACGATCGCAATAACGTATAGTTAAACGATGATATATAATTTTTATAGACAATATAAGTTGAGATATATATTAGGTACCTATATCGAATAAAAGGTCAGTAGGGAAATAAACCTAAATGACAACTTACAATATTCCTGTCACAATTTTTCGTGGATAGTAATACTATGAGGCCATCAAGGTAACTTATATCTGTAATAAATATTTTTGTAACGAGGCGTTTGAAATAAAAATACAAAATAAAACACGTGAGCTGAAAGCAGTAAGCTTTTACTCAGATAAATTCCCTTTGTCCACCTAAGATAAAACAAAGGGATGATAATGCACAATTTCTGGTTCAAAATCAACATCAATTATACCTTTCAATTAATTTACCCTCGAGTTTACACCAATCGGTAAATCAGCCCGAGTTCAGACCTGACGTAAAATATTAATATATCTCTATTTTTATTTTGTTTCAGTGTGGATACTGTCGAAATAATTTCTCAATGGGTCTCGATTTCCACTTCCTTGAGTAACTGATCTGAAAGTAGATTAATCTCACAAAGCCGTGCAATAATAATATTGTGTCTAGATTGTGACACACCAACATAAACTGGATGATAATAGCTATCAAACCAAAATAAACTTTTGGTGGTTGACTGTCGGTGTTTTATTTTCTTCGCGAAAAAGATAATGGTTGGATCTGTTGTCTGTCAAGGACAAAAGGAATCGCCCCCATTTATGAATAAATCAAAGTATCGAACGAAATTGGCTTTCACGTATTGTAAAATATTATTGACCTCAGTGTCTTGTACCGCAGGATACTGGCATGTACCGAGGATGACTCATTTCGTACCTACACATAATATACTGGAGAACCTGTCTTCACGGGTCTAGAATCGGTAATTCGCAACAACAAATCACTATTGGCAACAATTGCAACTATTTCTTACTGATAACTTAGGTTCGCCTAATAAGGCTAACATTTTCTTTTGCCAACGGTGACCTCTAAACTTTACACGAGCCACACTGTTATTCGTCTACAATTTCACTAAAAAACAACCCAGTTAGGGACCGTATGTGAGCGTTCGAAGCTCCACCAAAGCTAATTTTAAGATTAAATCCGATTTTCCCTTTATTTACGGACTAAGTGAAAGCTACGACAGGCCAGGGGCACACTTTCCGACTGATATATAACCCGTTATCACCCGCCAGCGAGCTCGGTTCACTGCTCGATGAGTCAGTAAAGATTACAAAGATCAAAACTCACCCATAAAGTAATCCTGGGCCACTTTGAAATCCTTTAAAATCGACACACACCTCGAAAAAGCATACTTTTGGATTTCTACAAGATGGCTGGGAGACTGAACGTGAACAAGTCGGTCAAGCTAGGACGCACTTCGCCGATATTGCCCTAGGAAACTTGCGTAGAGGAAGCCGAACGTATGTCTCTGCTCGCCGCGACTTCGCTTGACGTCGTTTGACAAGGTGACTGGGAGCACGCATGCGTCGGTCGGTCGGTAGAAGTAGAGGACGTGGCAGTGGCTACCAAAATGTTGCGTTCCTTTTTCTTGGAGTTGACCACTGACGTATGTTTGACGGCGATTGACGTAGATTTGAATTATTGACCACGCGCGATTGATCGAAATTGCCGGATTGAACGTATTATCCATCTCTGACCCATCAATAAGTCAGAGATATTGTTGGGTGAATGATTTATTGTAGACAAAAAATGAGAGTTTTTTTAACGACGTTCAAAAATTGTGGAGAACCACTGTGAGAGTTGTCTCCTACAACATGGGCGTAGCTTTGGCAAGCAGCATTCTCCAAAAATATATCAACCCCAATTTCATCAATGTTGGATTCGAATAATTCAGCATCGGGTTTCAAATCTGTAATTGAATAATAACTTTTATTCTACATTTATCATACGATCTATTTTTCAATGAATATTTTTTTGTACTACCTATATGTGTATTTTGACCACAGGAATCCGATTTTGATAGAGTGATCGTGAAAAAACCTTTACTTTCCGAGATAATCCATGTCAAAATTCGAAATTCCTAACTCATACACAGCATGAACCAGCCTTTACAATCCTCATTTTTTTGGTATTTTCAATTAGTTTTCGTTTTGAGAACATTTATCGCGGTAGGTTCTTCACCAGCGGAATAAATATTCAAGTAGTTTGTGAATCATAAATGATTATCGACAAAAAACTATTTCAGAACGTTCTTGAAAGTTTCCTCGTAGAAGTTTCTATAAATATTCAGTTAGATTTCAAAGCTATCAATATGGTTGGACCCGAGTATAATATATTATTAACATGACCCCTTACCTTGCCCTTGACTATACTTGCCCAACGAGGGTAGAAACACCCTAAATTGTCGGTGTAAATTATGCTGCATTGTTCAAGTTCCGAGAAACAACTATTAAAGTAATGCACGCTATGCCATGTATGATATGTTTCTGTTTAGTAATTATTTGGTTGAAATGCTTCGACATTAACAGCGTACGCGGCTTCGTTTTATTTGAAATGAAAAAATACTTTGTCAATATTGAGTTATTTATTAGGTATCAATCATTGGTAACAAGCTCAATCAGATTCATCAACGAGACAACTGATGTATCAATTTCGATAATAAAACCTAAATATATCTTCAAATATCAGGTAAACAGCAAAATGGCTATTATCAGTCGTACTTCAGATCTTGATTGTTTCGTTTGTTTTATGAAGGGACCGATATTTTTTTTCCTTTTCCTAGAATTATTGATAAAGTTACACTTGGATATTTTTGGCATTTCTCTCTTGGGAGTGCTAAAATATTAATCTTCTGAAAGAACCGACCTTGAATCCATCCAACCCCCGGTGTCATGAAATTGGTCGCTTATCATGGGTAATTTCTAGATTACTCCTTTCACAATTACGTGATCCACAGGAGATGGCTCCAATTGGAATCCGACTATAAATAGATGCCCTTAAACGTAAGCTATAATTATGATGGTGGGCCCTTTAATTTTATCCAGCACACAATAAAACCCTACTCGTGATCCGTATGAAAGAGATTTGAAAGTGAGGTTCCAGAGACTGTATGTTGATATTGAATCAACCTAGGCCTCGAATAGATTGAGGGTATGCAGATCTGACAGGTAGATGTGCTCGAGAGGCTGCACAGCCTTATCCTATACAATCTACAATTATTAGGTATTTCGGTAAATTTCCAGTTTTGCAAAGGTCAGATATTTCACGTGATTGTATCAGCTTAAAAAAACGGTATCGACTTCTAAATTCAGTGCACCGATATTCTCAACCCCCGTGACCGTATCACGTCTACCCACGTGCAGAAACCCATCCCTTAGGGCTTACATCCCGCCCACGTCCTATCAACGTAATCGACGCCTGCCTCGTCATTTTCCACCGACGCTGTTACGTTCTGTGGCGTCCGCCCACGTCGATGCTTTCTGCGCCTGCGCGGCGGTATTGATGACGCTATCGCGCCTGCGCAGTAGCCCTCGAAACGTCAGAAGACTTCGCGGTGGTTTTGTTCTAGTTTCTGCAACAGTCGAGACGTTCATGTAGCCCGATAAGGTTCTGTCAAAGACTGACAACATGGCGCCCATGGGGATAGTGGTTGGCATGGGATTTCTGATGAGCTGTGAGTCCAATTTTTTTTGTGAATTTTCATTGCTTGCTTGGTGGTTTGCTGAAATGAGCGCTCGTCAAAACTCTCTGAGTCTGTGTATGGGAACTGGTAGCTATCACTCGCTCTTGATTCAAACTAGAAGATAAATTCTTATTTTTCAATTCACAATGTCTAATGGACCCGAAATACATTGTTTTTTCTGTTGCTTCATACAAACTTCCCCAAATTTCGATCAATCATCAAATCAACTTTTTCATTTAGCTATAAGAAGAAATTGATAGAGGGTCAACATGAATTCCAACTATAAAACAGGAAAGTAGACATGAGTGAAATCACATCAGCTATCAAATCAATAAGTAGTAAAAACTGATATAAATGAATGCGTTAAAATTATTTGAACTCAAGTTTATTTCATAAATTGTTGATTGCATCCAGTTCAAAGCTCATCATCGAAATTTAGATTGATAACCTCTAAAATATTTATGGTGATCATTCGTAAATATTTGTTTCGTCTATGTACACCTGGTAGTAAATATTCCAAACAAGAGAGCATACTCCAGTTTAGATCTGACGAAAGAAAAGTATAGCGTTTAAGATGTAGATAATTATGTCAGTAAATGTTCGACTTGAACTAACTACAAATCCACTTACTGTCAAGACTGAATGGCATCACATTGCATATAATAGTGCTATAAACCTTCAAGTCGCAGCATACCGAAGACATTCAACATCAATTACATCAACAACGAACAATGGTGGGCCCAGATTAGGCCCCTGTGGTACTCCAAAAGTACGTATTGTTTCCTGTTATGGAGGCATGAATCAATAAGTTAAGGCCAATATAACCTAACTTCTTCAATAAAATTACTTAGTCGAGTATGCGTCGAATACTTTCAAGAAATCTTTTTATATGACATTGGTTTGGCCACGATCTGTGAAGAGATGGACAACACACAAAATGCTACAGAATATTTCGTAATTCATAAAATGGGGCCTTCCGAAAATTTCAGTGTGCAACGCCTATGGCTAAATCTTCCATTTCAAAATGCATCTATGATTCTATGCCATGTGATTCCGCCAAAGTATTTTTGGAATGAACAAGTGTACACCTACACAGGTACGGGATGCTTATATACAGGATGTTGGATTCATCATTATTCCCAGCAAAGACAAATAAATCTCAGAGGATATTGTATATTTATTGAAGATTAACTGAGTTCATCACCGATTAATGAATGAATGAAACACTGGAAATAATATAGGTTGATCCCATGATATTGATTTAAATTTGAGAGAAAACTTGAAAATGTTAGTTTGATTTCTCGAATTTGATTTTTCAGACGCATTACTGTCATCTTCCGTATCCGCACTGACTCTGAATCAACCCACGTCGAAACCACGTCACACAAAGTACGTCACTTCGACCACAGAGGGCATTGGAACTTTGACAGCGCCATCTTCCAGCACGAAACCGAAAGATAATTCTGGGGTGGCTTATTATCGTTTGTTCAACAGCAAAACCGGAGCTACATGCATTTTACTCAAAACCGACGCTGTAGTAGAGGTATGACGTTTCCCCAGCTGATATTTTCTATTGTGGTCACTGGTGTCGTGTCGGCTCGAATCTGCGTGGCGTTGCCGCAGAGGGCTAGCTATAGCATAGCATTATTTGGGTTATTTTTCTTGATTTTTCTTTCAGGTGAAATTTAAGCTACATGATTTGGAGGAACAGGCTGATTCATTTATTCCAGAAAAAGCACTCATTGATGGAGATTGTAGAAATGAGGATGCTTCTTCTATGACGATTTCGTGGACTGGCTATAGTTTAGTAATCAATTTTGCGAAGGTTTGTTTCAATTTCCAATTTAGGGTTCAAAATCTAAACTCCAAAGAAAACGTTCAATGTAAATTTTTAATTTCAATATGAGTCCTGCCATCTGGGTTAATTTATTTTGAACCATTATACTTGACCGTTACAGATTTCTAATTTGTACTCTATAGGCTTGAGGCACTCACACATAGGTGGCAGGACATGTTATCTCGACGCTTTCAGACTTTCAGACCTCTTTCAGAATCAGAAATGACATTCTGACCATTCACAATTTTTTATTGAACTAAAGAATTGATTGGAGTACATATTTCATTAATATTCAGGAAAATTGCTAAAACCTTAATTGCTTACTTCAGCCAATTGAAAAGTACCTAAATAGAAAGAAACTAGAATCATACCAATATATAGGTATAAGTATACAGGGAGATATAAAATTGTGTAAATGTAAATATAATGAACATTCACCTCAACTATCATTTGAAGGATTATTAATGAAGAATTCTTTTTCAGACACCTGGTGGAGAGCGATGGTACATTAGTAGCTTAGGACTCACTGTCAGTCCTGATTTACCAGCATTCCATGGCATATCAAGACAAGGTAAAAAATTGTTAAAAAATGTTTTGTCTTCGATTATCCTCCAATTGGCAATCCAATCAAGCGACCTTGAACGATCCCGAAGACAAACTGCACAATGACATTGAACGATCCTGAAGATAAACTGAATAATGACCTTGAACAATCCCGACACCAAATAATCTTGAACAATTCCGATAACCTTGAACAAGCCCGACGATATTGAACAATCCCGACGCCAAATAATCTTGAACGATCCCGATAATCTTGAACAATCCTGACGACCCTGAACAATCCCGACTCCAAACGACTTTGACCCATCCCGACGACCTTGAACGATTTCGACGCCAAATAACCTTGAACTATCCCGTCGACCTTGAGCGATCCCTACGACCCTGAACAATCCCGACGACATTGAACAATCCCGACTCCAAACGACTTTGACCCACCCCGACGACCTTGAACGATTCCAACGCCAAATAACCTTGAACTATCCCGACGACCTTGAGCGATCCCTACGACCCTGAACAATCCCGACGACATTAAACAATCCCGACTCCAAACGACCTTGACCTATCTCAAAGACCTTGAACGATTTCGACGCCAAATAACCTTGAACTATCCCGTCGACCTTGAGCGATCCCGACGACATTGAACAATCCCGACTCCAAACGACTTTGACCCATCCCGACGACCTTGAACGATTTCGACGCCAAATAACCTCGAACTATCCCGTCGACCTTGGGCGATCCCTACGACCCTGAACAATCCCGACGACATTGAACAATCCCGACTCCAAACGACCTTGACCTATCTCAAAGACCTTGAACGATTCCAACGCCAAATAACCTTGAACTATCCCGTAGACCCTGAACAATCCCGACTCTGAACGACTTTGACCCATCCCGACGACCTTGAACGATTTCGACGCCAAATAACCTTGAACTATCCCGACGACCTTGAGCGATCCCTACGACCCTGAACAATCCCGACGACATTGAACAATCCCGACTCCAAACGACCTTGACCTATCTCAACGACCTTGAACGATTCCAACGCCAAATAACCTTGAACTATCCCGTAGACCCTGAACAATCCCGACTCTGAACGACTTTGACCCATCCCGACGACCTTGAACAATTTCGACGCCAAATAACCTTGAACTATTCCGACGACCTTGAGCGATCCCTACGACCCTGAACAATCCCGACGACATTGAACAATCCCGACTCCAAACGACCTTGACCTATCTCAACGACCTTGAACGATTCCAACGCCAAATAACCTTGAACTATCCCGTCGACCCTGAACAATCCCGACTCTGAACGACTTTGACCCATCCCGACGACCTTGAACGATTTCGACGCCAAATAACCTTGAACTATCCCGACGACCTTGAGCGATCCCTACGACCCTGAACAATCCCGACGACATTGAACAATCCCGACTCCAAACGACCTTGACCTATCTCAACGACCTTGAACGATTCCAACGCCAAATAACCTTGAACTATCCCGTCGACCCTGAACAATCCCGACTCTGAACGACTTTGACCCATCCCGATGACCTTGAACGATTTCGACGCCAAATAACCTTGAACTATCCCGACGACCTTGAGCGATCCCTACGACCCTGAACAATCCCGACGACATTGAACAATCCCGACTCCAAACGACCTTGACCTATCTCAACGACCTTGAACGATTCCAACGCCAAATAACCTTGAACTATCCCGTAGACCCTGAACAATCCCGACTCTGAACGACTTTGACCCATCCCGACGACCTTGAACAATTTCGACGCCAAATAACCTTGAACTATTCCGACGACCTTGAGCGATCCCTACGACCCTGAACAATCCCGACGACATTGAACAATCCCGACTCCAAACGACCTTGACCTATCTCAACGACCTTGAACGATTCCAACGCCAAATAACCTTAAACTATCCCGTCGACCCTGAACAATCCCGACTCTGAACGACTTTGACCCATCCCGACGACCTTGAACGATTTCGACGCCAAATAACCTTGAACTATCCCGACGACCTTGAGCGATCCCTACGATCCTGAACAATCTCGACGACATTGAACAATCCCGACTCCAAACGACCTTGACCTATCTCAACGACCTTGAACGATTCCAACGCCAAATAACCTTGAACTATCCCGTCGACCTTGAGCGATCCCTACGACCCTGAACTATCCCGTCGACCCTGAACAATCTCGACTCTGAACGACCTTCAAACCGTCTCCGTCCCGCAGGAAAGTCCTCGATCAAGCTGTACCACCGCCAGATGCTGATCCCGACGCCCGTCGGCAAGTCCTTCTCCTGCAAAGAGGTCGAGGTGGACCTCTCCACCGACGAGGATGACAATCCGCCGCAGGGGCTGCGCGGCACGCTCTTCCTGCGGCTGCTGCAGCTGCAGCCCTTCATGTACAAGGGCGAGAACTTCGAGGCGCCGTTCGAGTGCAAGGCGCCGAGGGCGTTCGCTGACGAAACGGCGCCCATAGCGGTGGGGTCGACGCTGGCCGTCGCGGTGCTGTTGACGGTCACCGGCTACGGCGTCTACAGATACTTCAAGGTCAAGAACGTGCAGTACAACACTATGGAGTAGGTGGGGAGGTTTTGAGGTGTGTTTTGCAGCTGTTGAAATAATTTTCTTTGCATGTTTTAACTCACAGTGGCATATTCGATAACCAGCACTGATGTGTTCTTCTGGTTACTTTTTTATGACATATTCAAAACTTAACTACCTTAACTTGCAGCAATTTGTAACCTTCCTATGGTATAAATTGCAGCAGTTTGAAAATATCATTGCAACTCATGGTTGCCGTTTTAGAAATACTTTGCAAGTTATAATTATTAGTATTGCAAATTACTGCGATACCTTGTTGTGAATGGTCAGTGCTAGTTATGTGAGTTATGAGCATCATCCAGATTAACTGTAAGGTTATATCTGAAGAAATTCCATATCATGCTCTAATCTCGCCCTAATTCCAATGTAGCTTGGTTATGATATACTTATTTAAAACTTAACTACCTTAACTTGCAGCAATTTGTAACCTTCCTATGGTATAACTTGCAGCAGTTTGAAAATATCATTGCAAACTCATGGTTGCCGTTTTAAAAATAACTTGCAAGTTATAATTATTAGTATTGCAAATTACTGCAATACCTTGTTGTGAATGGTCAGTGCTAGTTAGGTGAGTTATGAGCATCATCCAGATTAACTGTAAGGTTATATCTGAAGAAATTCCATATCATGCTCTAATCTCGCCCAAATTCCAATGTAGCTTGGTTATGATATACTTATTTAAAACTTAACTACCTTAACTTGCAGCAATTTGTAACCTTCCTATGGTATAAATTGCAGCAGTTTGAAAATATCATTGCAACTCATGGTTGCCGTTTTAGAAATACTTTGCAAGTTATAATTATTAGTATTGCAAATTACTGCGATACCTTGTTGTGAATGGTCAGTGCTAGTTATGTGAGTTATGAGCATCATCCAGATTAACTGTAAGGTTATATCTGAAGAAATTCCATATCATGCTCTAATCTCGCCCAAATTCCAATGTAGCTTGGTTATGATATACTTATTTAAAACTTAACTACCTTAACTTGCAGCAATTTGTAACCTTCCTATGGTATAAATTGCAGCAGTTTGAAAATATCATTGCAACTCATGGTTGCCGTTTTAGAAATACTTTGCAAGTTATAATTATTAGTATTGCAAATTACTGCGATACCTTGTTGTGAATGGTCAGTGCTAGTTATGTGAGTTATGAGCATCATCCAGATTAACTGTAAGGTTATATCTGAAGAAATTCCATATCATGCTCTAATCTCGCCCAAATTCCAATGTAGCTTGGTTATGATATACTTATTTAAAACTTAACTACCTTAACTTGCAGCAATTTGTAACCTTCCTATGGTATAAATTGCAGCAGTTTGAAAATATCATTGCAACTCATGGTTGCCGTTTTAGAAATACTTTGCAAGTTATAATTATTAGTATTGCAAATTACTGCGATACCTTGTTGTGAATGGTCAGTGCTAGTTATGTGAGTTATGAGCATCATCCAGATTAACTGTAAGGTTATATCTGAAGAAATTCCATATCATGCTCTAATCTCGCCCTAATTCCAATGTAGCTTGGTTATGATATACTTATTTAAAACTTAACTACCTTAACTTGCAGCAATTTGTAACCTTCCTATGGTATAACTTGCAGCAGTTTGAAAATATCATTGCAAACTCATGGTTGCCGTTTTAAAAATAACTTGCAAGTTATAATTATTAGTATTGCAAATTACTGCAATACCTTGTTGTGAATGGTCAGTGCTAGTTAGGTGAGTTATGAGCATCATCCAGATTAACTGTAAGGTTATATCTGAAGAAATTCCATATCATGCTCTAATCTCGCCCAAATTCCAATGTAGCTTGGTTATGATATACTTATTTAAAACTTAACTACCTTAACTTGCAGCAATTTGTAACCTTCCTATGGTATAAATTGCAGCAGTTTGAAAATATCATTGCAACTCATGGTTGCCGTTTTAGAAATACTTTGCAAGTTATAATTATTAGTATTGCAAATTACTGCGATACCTTGTTGTGAATGGTCAGTGCTAGTTATGTGAGTTATGAGCATCATCCAGATTAACTGTAAGGTTATATCTGAAGAAATTCCATATCATGCTCTAATCTCGCCCTAATTCCAATGTAGCTTGGTTATGATATACTTATTTAAAACTTAACTACCTTAACTTGCAGCAATTTGTAACCTTCCTATGGTATAACTTGCAGCAGTTTGAAAATATCATTGCAAACTCATGGTTGCCGTTTTAAAAATAACTTGCAAGTTATAATTATTAGTATTGCAAATTACTGCAATACCTTGTTGTGAATAGTCAGTGCTAGTTATGTGAGTTATGAGCATCATCCAGATTAACTGTAAAGTTATATCTGAATAAATTCCATATCATGCTCTAATCTAGCCCTAATATCAATTCAGGTTGGTTATGATATACTTATTTAAAACTTGACTATCTTAACTTGCAGCAATTTGAAATGAATGATTGCAAGCTATGAATCGAGAGATTAGGGACACCAAATCCTGTAACCTTCCTATTGTATAACTTGCAGTAGATTGGAAATAATCATTGCGCACTCCAAACTGCTATTCGATAAATAATTTGCAAGTTATAAACTGTAGTACTGCAAATTACTGCGATAACTTGTGAATAATCACTGCTTGTTATGAGTTATGAGCAATACCTAGAATAACTGCATGGTTCTATTCTGAAGAAATTCCATCTCAAGCCATCGATTATTATAACTCTGATTTGAAATTCAGCTATGATATATTCAAAAATTAACTCCTAACTTGCAGCATTTTATAACGGATTCTTCAAATCCTGTGGAAATCACATGTGAGTTTGAATATTATAATCCAACTTCGTGTTTATAACTTATAACTATAACATATCATATGACGTAAAATAAACAATCATTGCAAGTTATGAATTCAAATATTAGAAATCACTGGGGTTTTTCAGTTGACTTTAACCGCAAGTTTCGACTTTAAAATTTCGATGTTCCATTATCAACTTGGAAACTCCATAATGATAATCAGCAATAATTTGAAATTCTGCAAGTTGTAATGCACAAAATGTTACAAACATTATTATTTGTGATGGCTGCAATAATTATAAGTCCAGCAATTCATAATTCGCAGGTAGTTATTCGAAAAAATCTGCAAGTTATGGATTGCGATATCTAGAATAACTGCAGTTTGAGTTGTAAAATTTTGAATTGTCAGACATTCGAAAGAGACTCATAACTTACAGCAACTCGAATAAATTCAAAGTGATGCAACTCTTCCTGAAGTGATTCTACACTCAACATGTTTGTCATAAATCCATGTCAATGAAAATATCACGGTTATCTGAGAAAAAATTATCAGCTCGATAATGATCTAGTTAACGTTTTTATAAAGGACGTCTCCGAATAATGTTCCGTAATTAAAACATTATTGTGGGACATTTTGTGATGACTAAAATTTTTAGTAATAACTCATTGTACGTAACGTAACGACAGTATTGAAATATATAAAATACTATATGTAAATAAGAATTTCAAACTTTAATGAAAGTTTACGTATATAATATGGTGAAATGAAGAATAAGTAGGAGCATTCTGAATAAAAAAAAAGTTTCTCCAGGAAGAATTTCGGGGTGTTTAATTAAGGAAGCTGAGAAGTGACATTTAAATGAGGAAAATGGTATAAGCAAGTAAGTTGTGCAATGAATACGTTTTCTATACTGTTTCTTTCAAAATATGCTTCATAATATTCGTATCAATACTTTGAGGTTCTCTTTACTGGGATAAATGAAACCAAAAGCTGAGCTCTAATCACGAAGTTACCGTAAAATTGAAATTCTGAGCTAAAAAAATATTTCTTCATGTATCTAGGTTTACTAAAAAAAATGCATATCAATTGAGCAGGCCCCTTTTTCATATACAGTGTGTCTAATTCCAAACTACCCCCTTGATATTCCAGTGATTAGTCATGAGATTTCAAGATATTTTGAAATTACCATCGATATGTTGATGTTTCAGAAAAGAAAATCATATTTTATCCTTCTGAAGTCAAAACGTGGTGCTCTCAAGTTTTTTTTGGGCACAATCAGAATTTCTTTATCGATTGAAAAATTACGATAGAAAAAAGTTTGTAATCTCATGGCATGAGTTCATATCTGTCTCAGAAATGAGAGCATTGAAACAATATTATCCTTGCACTCACATATCATTTTATATTCAACTTTCGTGACTCAGAATATATTTGTATAGACTTTATCACTCTCCATCTTCAAATCTTGATGTCATCTATGTATCGACTTTGATTTATACAATTGTATTAGTTTCCAAAGCCAATTGTAAATATATGTTATTCGAAAGTATGATGTAAGAGATCAGAAATCATTTATGGAAATTCGTACTGTTGATAAGCAAATTTTCATAAACGACTTCAGTAAATGCCATGGCCTGTCTTCCATAATTTAAAAATATTACAAATTAAAGTAAAAGTTCGTAAAATGATGAGAAAATTTAGGATTATGACACATTATATCAATTATGAAAGTATACTTGTTAGATGAATAAATATGAGTGATCTAACATGACTTGAGTTTTTGTACCCTGACACACAGGGTGTGCGGAAACTGTACCAAAATATTAAAGAAGGTCCTTATTTCGAAAACTGGCCTGATGAAATGGAAGTTGTTTTTTTTATGTTCTGGTTCTCACGAAAAGGGATATCCTGTAATGTTCAGAGAACATCGTGAGAACCAAGGCAAAGAAGGTAGGAGTTGGTGTTCTTCTTGAATTTCTGGAGATCGTATGCCTCGGAAAACACCTCCCTAGGCAATGAGTTCCAAAGTCTCGATGTTCGTTGGATGAACGAGTCTTTGGAAAGGGACGTTCTGCAGGTCTATGAAGTCACCACGAACAGGTGTGAAGACTGAACTTGACGGGTTAATCTCAAAGAGACTGCTAATAGAGGAACGATGGTTGATATTTCAGAAGAACATCGCCCAAGAAAATATCTATAAAATATAGATAAATCGCCAACTTTTCTACGGTGTTCCAGAGAAGTGAGCGAGTGAATGTTATTGTTATTAGGAATCAAGTTAAGTAATCAGTTACGGCTATTTGGCTCTGAGGGATTCAAGTCCAAGTGTGCTGAATAATAAGAAAATCTCTACACTAGAATAGAAGTAATAAAAATAATTTTGAAAACAGTTGTGAAAAATCGTTTTTGAAGGCCTTATAACTTATTGGTGAACTTTCGAAAAAATGTTATGTAGGAACTTGTGGCGATATACCTATTTTTAAATGGAATCTCATCCCTTCAATTTTGTGTGCAGTATTTCAGGACACCCTGTATGTTCATCATAACCTATGAGGTTTTTCCAAATCGATAGTATGGGGGTCGAGTGGTCTCTCCTAGATAACTTTTGTGAAATTTGAAAAATAAAAACCAAAAATTTCACACGAGATTTGGTTCTTCTATTTTGGTTCTATAATGAAATCATTATTAAACGCAAACGCGTATCGAAGTAGCCTCTGTTTCGACACGCATTTTTTATCATTCGGAGGTTGGTACAATCGACTGTCAAATGAAAGTCAGAAGAATTAGGCCCACAGCTTACTTATGAGCGATTTGGATTGGGTGATATTAGCAGTGAAAAACTCAATGTTTTAATTGGTAAATTCCAATTCAGAGTGTAATTTGATTTAAATTGACCAATAAAAACGATAATAACATTGAATTTTTCACCGCTGGTATTGCAATAATCAAAATCGCTCAACTGTAAACTGGGCTTTACGCTTGTGCGTCAGATTTTAATTATTTCAATGTTATTGTTGCCAATCGAAGATGTTTCTGTTATTTATCGATATTAAATTCATTTTTTTCTTCAAAACAATTCAAAATAGAAAAAATAAAGTATGATACACGTTTTATAAGACACGTTGTCGCACTTGTTCACTTGGAGCACTACTCGCTTCTCTCGTCGTACTCCAAACAACGCGTGCGACAAAATAGCGTCTTATAAAACTTGTATCATAATAATATATACTATATCATAAAACTGTTTTTAAATTTTTGGTGGATGCACACGGTTCTTTTCTTTCGTTTACGAATTTGATGAACACATTATTATAAATTCTTCTTCTAAGTAAATGAAAATTATGATTCTAGGCATCAATTTTGCATAGGTAAATAATTGAGACCCAATTAGGGGAATATGCACTTTCATTTGAATAATTGTTTTTTGGACCCTTTTGCCACAACGCACCTATTGCAACCTCATCCTGATTTATTGATGTCATTCTAAATTAGGAAGAATACGAGGAAGTATCGGAAAACTCAATGCCGTTCCCTTTCCTCGTTTTTTTTAGAAGCTTTACTAACACTCATATCGCGACACCCTATACGTTACACATGTAAAGGTGTCAAGTTTTCCTTATCCCAAACCAGCATCTAGACGAGATAAAACGCTTTAGAGGCGCTAAATTCACGTTCCAAGGTAATTAAGGGATTTCTGGGAACGTATTCGTCATTTTTTTAAATAGATCCATGGGCGTACGTCGATTTTTTTCAGGAGGTTGGAGCACTGAAACGCCTTCATTACATCTTATATCATGGCAATTAACATGGAGCAGGGTGTGGATTCGAGACATAATACAGGGTGAGGCACAGAGGGGAAACACGTCTATTTTCACTAATAATACCACTAGAGCTTAAATTATTACTGGAAATTTTTTCGACAAAATATTCGGTGGTATTCGGTAAGAAAATTTTATACCGAAATATTGAAGATATAGAGAAGGTTCGACCTCGTTTCTCGTTGGTCTAGACGCGAGGCAAGCGTACAAGTGGTTAGTTGACCGTACGACTGTGTATAAACAGTAAAATACGATATCTACAACTTTGACTGTTTGAGTCTATTATATTTACCGTGAGTTCCGTTAATCAAGATGTACAATTTCAATAATCGTAGGACACGAATTTGATTCTTATTAACACTTGACAGTTCTCATAGTCAGCTGCTACCGGTCCATTAGCCACCAAATTCTTATCGGCTATTTTGAAATATTGTTGCAAATTGTGAATCAACAATTCAGTTCATCATTATTTATCGACACTGTCAGGATCATATAATATGGTCTGGATACATTGAATAATCATGACAGATAACTCTCAACCACCAGTTTCACCAATGGAAAACGCTATTAGTATTCGAAAAAAAAATGTGGTATACCTACCTACGCCCATTATATTTATCCATTGTCGTTCTAGATGGAAACCAAGTCTGTTGTCTGTTCACTCAAGACCCAAACGTCTGCCAAGTTGAGGTCGCTACTTTATAGAAGTCGTTCGATGCTCATTTGTTTCAGTTTTTTCTGTCAGCGACCCAATTTTAGGTTGAAGTTATGTTCTTCTTTTTTTTGACTTCCGCACATATTGTATGTAACTGTCATAATCTGACAAAATTTTACTTTTTATACAAATTTCTACTCGAAAAGTTCCAATAACAGTTTTTAGGAACAATAATAAGGCATATTCCGAGGAAAATTTTTGGAGGTACTCACGTATTTTGGCCTCCCAGAACAAGAATCCGAAACGCTTGTTTCGTAAATATACACCCACCATTTGACATCTTAAAATTCTTTTACTAAAAACACAAAATTCGTCTTTCATTTAATTAAAACACCACACACGCTCACATATACTTATCTTGGTAAAGGTAGGGAATATGGGTCCAAGCCCGATTTCGACGAAACTTTCACAGATGCTTCATAACATGATAAAAATACTATATCCATCAAAATTTTTCCGCGGAAAGACCTTTTTCCATGTTTTTATGACAAATTTATGTCGTTGTACTCACTATCAGAACTCAAATACAATCTATATTGGACGGAGTTATAAATGCATCCATACGATTGAAACACACTTTGTTGAACGGCTACTACTTTTATCAACACATTTAAAGTAATTTATGAATACTAATAATTCTCAAAACGTTTGAAATAGGAAAACTGATTGAATTATTCAATGGACATATTATGTTTACATTTATTTGGCAAATGACAGCTCCCTTCAAACTCCAAACAGCGAAACTGCTATTGCGATGTTGCCGTTTCGATTTCATAAACATTCGATTTAGGTAAAATAAATAAAATATTTCGGAGCAGAGAGGACCAGAATTTCAAAATTTCAGAAGCAAGGATAAATGAATTTTCATTGAATGATCATTTTGGTAACGAATTAATGTTTCAACTTCAAAAAAAACATCACATTCAATCTGAGAATTCTACAGAAAAATAGTTATGGTCCTGAGAAGGACCGTTTAATTTTAAGCATTATCCTTTCAACAATAAATAGCATTCGGATCTTTAGTAACTTAAATTTGAACAAAGTTAGGTTAGGTTGTTTTTTCTTCTTTTCTGTTTCCAATTTCCATTCATGAGAGTTCCTACAGGAAGTAGAGAAAAATGAACAACGTGCTGATAGGCATGCGCGCGCTCGGTCGACATTTCGCAAATTCGCGTGCGCGGATTTGCGAAATGTCGACCGAGCGCGCTCGCTTCGCTCGCGTGTGTATTAAATATTTTTCAAGCAATAAGGAAATATAGTTTCTATAATGGTTTGAAAAATAGAGGAGGTAGTAATAAATTTCAACAAAGTTAGGTTAGGTGGTTTTTCCTTTTTTTCGGTTTCCATTCATCAGCGTTCCTAGAGTAAGTAGAGAAAAATGAACAACGTGGTGATAGGTATGCGCGCGCTCGGTCGACATTTCGCAAATTCGCGCGCGCGGATTTGCGAAATGTCGACCGAGCGCGCTCGCTTCGCTCGCGTATTTATTATTGATATTTGTCAAGCAATAAGAGAATATAGTTTCTATAATGGTTTAAAAAATAGTCAAGGTAGTAATAAATTTCAAAAAAGTTAGGTTAGGTGGTTTTTCCTTCTTTTCTGTTTCCATTCATCAGCGTTCCTACAGTAAGTAGAGAAAAATGAACAACGTGGTGATAGGTATGCGCGCGCTCGGTCGACATTTCGCAAATTCGCGCGCGCGGATTTGCGAAATGTCGACCGAGCGCGCTCGCTTCGCTCGCGTATTTATTATTGATATTTGTCAAGCAATAAGAGAATATAGTTTCTATAATGGTTTAAAAAATAGTCAAGGTAGTAATAAATTTCAAAAAAGTTAGGTTAGGTGGTTTTTCCTTCTTTACTGTTTCCATTCATCAGCGTTCCTACAGTAAGTAGAGAAAAATGAACAACGTGGTGATATGTATGCGCGCGCTCGGTAGACATTTCGCAAATTCGCGCGCGCGGATTTGCGAAATGTCGACCGAGTGCGCTCATACTTCGCTCGCGTATGTATTATTGATATTTGTCAAGCAATAAGGGATTAGAGTTTCTATAAATGTTTGAAAAATAGAGAAGATAGTAAAAAATTTCAAAAAAATTAGGTTAGGTGGTTTTTCCTTCTTTCATCTTGGGTTATCAGGCACCATGTTCTCAAATTATCAATTAAAATCTGCTTATTTTCACAAATCTGATGTAGACGAAAGATTCGTTATCGATTCGATGAATGACATTCATACTGATTACTTTTTTCCATGAAAAATGTGATTTCATTTCAGAAAGGAATAAGGGAATAACTTTCATGAGGAAGTGATACCATTTTCAAAAAATTCATCAATTGTTTGAAAAATTCTATTTGATTAGAATTAAATCGAATATTTCTGTGAAATCAAACCGGCAACGTTGCAAAAATATCTGCTCTAACAAGCTGTCATTAGTGTCATTCGCCAATCAAAATTTTTTTGTATTCAAACTTCATTTATAACAAGTTTTTTAATTCTTGTTATTACTTTCAAAGAATCAGTTAATTTATTTGGATTGTACATGTATTTATTGTTGGTTCAACACAGTGCCTACCAATCGAAAAGATACATTGGACACTTCTTACAACGAATTGTGTGCGTATTTTGAAAGCCAGTGGGGGAATGTATGTTTTAAAAAAAAAACATGGAAAAAGATCTTTCCGCGGAAAAATTTTAATGGGTATAGTATTTTTATCATGTTTTAAAGCATCTCTGAAAGTTTAGTCGAAATCGGGCTTGGACCCATATTCCCTACTTTTTCCCTTATCTTCAACACTTTTCAGCGAAAGAATTCAATATTTTTCAAAAAATGTACCGTTCTTCGGAAACACTAGACTTTGATCTGTCAACTTGACACTGTCACAAAGTTCAGCACCCGTCATGTCATGCTCGGTTCTCGATGGGTTTGGTAAATTTTTTTGAATTTTTCCAAATATACTATAAATATTCTGCTGAAATATGTTGAAAAAAAGTGAATGTAAGTGTGTGTGGTGTTTAAGTTCAAAGAAGAACTAATTTTTGTGTGCTTTCTTCAGTGGGTATGAATTATGCGTGGAGCAAATATACAACTCAACGTAAGTGATTTTAATTATATCAACTTGTACATTCGATATTCCAATAAATTTACTTGCCTCGCATTTGAGTTTCTCACGATGTTTTTTCTGTTTCCTGATCTGATTCCCTGATCAATGAAATCAAACAATTCTGTGCTTGAAACAGGAGATTCGCTGAGCTAAAAGGAGCGAGTAATTCAAAATGTAAATAAAAACGTTAGGTTATGCCCAGTATGACACTTCAAGTTCGAAATAGTAAACGGTTATTATGAGCATATATCTAATAATAACTATATAGGTAACATGGATACCAGAGCTGAAGCCAAAAAATAAAACAAATGACAGTCTGCGGGACCAATCGCGAATATGCGCATGCGCAAGTTTGAATTAAGAATCGACATGCGTTTTCATCATGGAGGAGAGTAGCTTTCTAGTGAACGACAAACGTATGATAATTATTAAAAATCAATCAAATGTGTGAGATAACCTTCAATTCGATGTTTTCTATTTCATCATGACATATATTTTTCAAATATTCATTCATTGATGGATTGTTGGACGATATTGAATAATAGTTGATGATAAATGCAGAAATGGATGTGATCTACAAAGCGATACTTGCGATTTGCTGAGAAACCTGTGACGATAAAGTCATCGGAACAAGATTCGTGGGCTAATTTTGGATCAATCACCGTTATCACTCACTAATCACTTCTGTAAACAATCAGTAAGTACATTAATAACTATATTAACGCTCTTTTACATAATTTGTGTTAACAAATATACCTAACGTATGAAATTCTGAAAACGTCAGTGGAATTAATTTCGTCAAAACCCGCGCATGCCCACAATTCATCATTAGCAAGCCAGACAGTCTTTTGTTTTTCCAAAACTAGCTTCACTTTCGCGTAAAGAGAAGAATAGGTGTTATCCATATAGTTGTTATTATATATATTATTATGAGAAGATGTCTCCGCCTCACGGAAAAAGTGACGTCATTGTTTCCAGTGAACAGACATTATTATGTACCGTCTACTATTATAGGTGTTCAGTTATATCGACAATGTATTTATCAATCAAATCAGTGTGAATCTAGGACATATTATGTACTACAAGTGTACAACGCCGATTTCCCTGTGAACACCCCTCGAGAGGGGCTGCAAAAGGCAAACAAATCCTATGAATGGCGCAACGAGGCAAGATTTTGCGACACTATATTAAAATGCGGGGCGTCAATCCCGTTTCACAATGCCCGGCTCGTATTTCTCCGGGATTACAAACGATGGTCGCACCAACAAGAACACCCTGATGCTCCCTAGTTGAGCATCTGTACACCCCGCAGGGCAGGACTCGCCCCCAAGCCGGGGAAGGTGGAGCGGCCTCCGAGGTCACCGGATTTGGCCCCCACGGACTTTTCCGTGAGGGTTATTGTGGAATATCGAGGTTTCAATTAAAAAGGCAGTTGATTCGAGCTATGGCGAAGAAAAAATGTCTTTTTCTACAACCGGTTAAATAAGTAGTCTTTGACGTTTTCAAACCTCAACACATAGTTGAGGTTTTCCGTGAAAGTGACACCATTGCCGCTCGTGCTCCGAAATAATGTCATCAAGTGACAACAATGATAGCATCTATTTGCGCTCGCTCAAGGTTCGCTTTCCTCCATCATTGTTGAAAACGAATTGATCATTCTGTTGCATGATGGAAACTACTATAGCAGAAAGTGCGAACATTGTAAATTCGAACCTCCTACCGAAGAAATTGAGGACAAGTATGAATTATGATATGATAGATTCATGATATGGTGCCATGAAATGCTTGAATGCTAAAGATATCAAAGGAAGTATCCTAAACTTGTCATTCTTCTCATAAAACACCAGACCGTCTTTCTGGTTCATAACGTATTATAACTGTGGGATAGACATAAGTTTTCAAGTAGCCTCAATAGCCAACGGGTTCCAAGTGCGACTTCTCAAGCCGCCAGCACGGGTTCGATCCCTATGGGTAGGGCAATCCTTTTTTAATCTATGAGTCATTTTCTTATCTTTTTTTCTGTTATATGTATGAATTATTGGATTGAATTTCAATATGATAGTTGATGATAATTAATGATTTAGATGAAGAATATTATGGAATGTAAGTTAGGTAATTAAATGAAGTAAATATCGAGTTTTCTTGTACTGTATTTGTAGAAGAAATATTATGTGTATTTCGAGCTACTTTTTCTTGAAACCAACATTGTCGAAAACAAAACTTTCATTGCCCTATCTGCTTTTGAGATAGAGGGTGAAATTGAAATTTCCCACTTTTCAAAAACCTCTCGAATCTTGAGTAGGTATACTTTTAAAGTTAACGGTATTAGGATCATATTACTTTTCACGTTGAATACAGTTCCATAAACGTTTAAATTAAGCACAAATATAATTTTTCAAATGATATACCCTGTTTATTCATCTATAGTTCCATGAGGATTTTTTCAAGCTCATCATCATCAGACATATATAATAGTCGACATTTCTTTTCGTTTCAAATATCACACTAACAAAATTTAGTTAGCTGTGACTGTCACAAAACACATAACCCTATTCAAAAAATTCTGCGCAGTTTTTTTTATGTTCTGGTTCTCACGAAAAGTGATATCCTGTAATGTTCAGAGAACATCGTGAGAACCAAGGGAAAGAAGGTATGAGTTGGTGTTCTTCTTGAATTTCTGGAGATCGTATGCCTCGGGGAACAACTCCCTAGGCAATGAATTACAATATCTTTGGAAAGGGACGTTCTGCAGGTCTCTAAAGGGGTGTGAAGACTGAACTTGACGGGTTAATCTCGAAGAGACTGCTAATGTAGGAACGATTGTTGATATTTCAGAAGAGCATCGCCCATGAAAATATCTATAAAATAGAGATAAATCGACAACTCTTCTACGGTGTTCCAGATAAGTGAGCGAGTTTGTAAGCGATGCATCACCGATGAGACGAATTCCCCTTTGTTGGACAGAATCCAATAGTTTCAGGATATGTTTAGGTACCGCACTCCAAATATGGGAACAGTATTCCAGGACAGGTCGGATCTGTGCTTATAGATCATAAGCAGCTGACTGGGAGTGAAATAGCTCTTGGCTCGAAACAGAAAACCAAGTTTTTGGGAAGCACTTTTGGCAATGGACCTCACGTGATTTTCCCAAGAAAGTTTATTACTGATTGTAACGCCAAGCATAGAAATGGATGACTTCAATGGTATGATTACTCCTGACTGAATTATATTGGGCACAGTGAGATCGGCTTTTCTAGCGAAAAGACATGCTTGTGTTTCGTTTGCATTGAATTCTACCAAGTTATTAGATCCCCACTCGAGATTTGTGGCGAAGTCCATGTTAATTTTGTTAACATTTCATCCTCGTTCATTTCTGGTTTGACGGGCCGATATAGGAGCCCTGGAATAGAAAGCGGTATGGAGGGTACTATCATCCGCGAAGCTGTGTATAGGACATAAAGATGCTTGTCAAGTTCATGCAATAGTTTGTTATTATGACATTTCAAACATGATAAGTACCTATCAAAAATGAACAATTTGTACTGAGAATACTGAGATAGATTAATATATTGTCGGAAAATCCTTCGAGTCAGAGGAAAATCTCCGGATACGGTCCTGTGGTTGCGCCACGTAGAACGAGACCCGATAACAGATAGACGGGATCAAAGGGAATCGTACAAATCTGTAGGAAGGGCGTGGCAAAATGCGGATTGTTAAGGGCTTAAAGGGCTTTGTGCTCTGTCACTTGACAGCTACTGTGTTGTCCTTTAGATATAGGCGAGAGAGATCATTGAATAGGTCGAGCAAGAAATTGCAAAATATGCGGTAAATTCGGACTGATGAGGGACGCAGATAAGCGGAAACAGGCTAATACCTGGAAATGTTCGCGATAATATTGCGTTTTTAGAAGTACTTTATTGTGTGAGGAAGATGAAGTAAAATGATATCCCCGAATGGAAAAATCGGTCCAACCGTTCGGAAGTTATGCATTATGCATAGGCAATTTGAAAATTTTGATGATTAAACAAACTATTTTAAGATTTTGGAATTTCAGATGACAGAACTGAATTATATGGGAAACAAAAAAAAAGCGAAATTATATACCTGAAGTTGAAGATCGGTCCATCTGTTGGGAAGTTATATATGTCGATTTGAAAAAGTCGAAAAAGTTCATTGAAAATGTAACAACTCATGAGAAAAAATAAATTAGTGTAGTAGTGTGAGCACATTTACTATTTATATTGGCTTCTGAGAGATTTAAATCATCGAAATGTGAAATAGTTTCCTATGGAGAAACATCCGAACATGAAAGTTCATGATGAATTAAATTCTCTACAATGATGGCTTTCTGTTAGACAGAGACTAATATATCTCACCATGATATTTATATATAAAATATTAAATGATCTGGATCCCTCTTATTTCCGAGAGTACATCACATTCAATTCTGAGGTACATCAACACAACACAAGAAGTAATAGAAACATATTTATATTAGAACAAACAGGAAAAACTCAATGAACTCACTTTTTTTCAAGGGTTTCAACGAATTCAACAAACTTACAAATGAAATCAAATATAGTCCAACTTTGGCAATTTTCAAAAAGAAAATAAGTGAACATGCCAATAATAGTTATATCAGATGAAGGTATTAAATATTGTCTCGATCAGTTTTTCATTTTCTTAGTTTGAGGACAGTTTATATTACTTCTACTGATGCAATTGTAATGGTATTTTATATTATTCTATGGTATTTTATATTATTCTATAGTAAATATATATTAATTGTTTTGGTATATTATTATTTTTGATTATATTTAATATTCGTCTCTGGTGTGTTATATTATTCTATATTAATTCTAATCGTATTATTTTTTTTAGTTATATATATATTTATTCTTTTTTATGTTACTACTTGTACCTAATTGATAAATCTAATGTTTATATTAGGGTAAACCTATTTTAAAAAAACGTCTTCTTCTTCTTCTTAAAAAACGAAAAAAAGAGGCTTTGAAAAAAAAAAACTTCAACACAGGATGTCACAATTAAATTTCATTGCAATTCTGATGAAAGAAAGCAACAAAATATAGTGTGATCGAGTTAAAGTTGCATCCCGAAGATCTCGGAAAAATTATTTTGAATTGGTATTTTCATCTTCAATATTATCCAGTACCTAATTCGAATTGTATCAAAATTATTTGACTCGATGGGTATTACGAAGTATCGAATCATTGAATTCAAAACTGACTCGAAAGTTTCATTGAAGAAAACGATATTTAACTAAACTTGGATAGGCAGTTAATAATTGATATACAACAATGAACAAATGCAAATATAAAGTGGAAGTACTAAAGAAAAATTTCATGTGAATATGTATCCATTTCAATTTCGTAAAAAATGATTCTAGTGTTGGTTCTTATTTTATAATCAGTGAACTCTATACGAAAAGAACAATTTATCATCTAATGGCCATATACTGAATACTATCTAGTGGACCGTATCCCACAATTTACCAACTTCCTTTGTGGAACATCAACTGTCAAGGTGTCAACACCTCTTGACTGGGCCAGTCAGGTAGAAAATATTCATCTGTAGAGGGCCTCAGATCTTATCCCATTGTCGGAAGAAAGATATTACTGGGAGCTGAAAATAATAATCCTTCAGAATGAGGACTTATCCTGCTTAATTTAGATACTGAATAAAATGATGAGGGAGTTGGATGGGACATTTTTTTATATGTTGCTCTCTTGTAGACAGATAGAAGCCAATAACTGACGAGAGAAGGAGAATATTCAGATGCCCTTATTGTTAAATATCGCATTGTAGACGGTGATTTTTCATTTCATATCTAAATATCATTATTCGCTTGTATCTGAATATTTTTATTGATCTTTTGGCCAATATTCTGGCAGAAAGAGGCCAATGAGACAATTAATAAGAAGAAGAACTTCTATCACCTATGTATTTGTCAATTAAAATTGTTGACAGGTACATTTAACTGTTGAGGGGGTTCAAAATTGTAGTTTTAATATCAATATCAAAGATGAATTGATTATTCTTTGTATAGTAACATTTCATTAAATACCTATAAAATAAATTCTAACCTCTGTTGTTCAATCCTTCTGAAATATTAATCACACGCTCCAAAAGGAAATAAGTGCGACAACGTGTCTTATAAAACGTGTGTCATATACACATTTTTTCTATTTTGCATCAATTTGAAGTATTTTATTGAAAAAAATATATTAAATATAACAGAAACACCTTCGATTGGCTACAATGATGACATTGAAAAATATTCAAAATCTGACGCACAAGCGTAAAGCGCAGTTTACTGGTTGAGCGATGTTTTTATTGTTTTCATTGGTCAATTTGAATCAAATCACATCACACAGAATTGAAATTAACCAATGAAAACATCAAGTTTTTTACTGCTATAATATCACCAAATTCAAAATCACTCAGAAGTAAGCTGGGCCTAACTCTTCTGACTTTCATTTGACAGTTCGATTGTACCAACCACCGAATAATAAAAAAAGCGTATCTAAACATGCTATTTCGATACGCATTTGCGTTTCATATAATGACTTCATTATAGAACCAAAATATTGTTTCATCGCGTTGCTTGACATCATTATTCTGTGAACACTCTGTACGTGGCGTCATCTCATTAAAAACCTCTCAAATTCCCGGATAGAAGCATCGCATTCTGAGAGCGTGTTACATTTTGATAAGAAACACCAAACATGTTGTTTTATAATAGACACGACCATGTTTTACATAGTACACACTTGATGTAATAGATGTGTCAGCAGTATGAAATTTTTTTCGCTTAGTGCGAATGCCTATCTCGTGCAAATCTGAAAACTTCAGCACTCTCCCACGGTCTATAAATCGTCAAAGTTACCGATGGAGTATTTCGAAAAATTGCTAATTAAGGTTGTTTTGTTAGCGAGCAAAAACAGGAAACTTTACGTCAATCCAATCCATAGACGCAACATAGATTATTCGATAGACATAAATAATGACTTGACAACAAATATACACGTTATTTTCTCTTTACATTTAACGTGCCCTGGTTCTAATTCATTCAACTCGATTTGGTATTTATCAATCAAAAATGATGGCATTTGAAATCTTGTTGCGTAATTATTTTGCTGTTCACTAAAATCCAAGCCATCAACCAGAGATTTTCTGCTTCAAAATCAGCCATTGAAGTCATCCATTTCGATGCTTGGCGTTACTATCAGCAAAAACCTTTCTTGGGAAAATCACGTGAGGTACATTGCCAAAAGTGCATCCCAAAAACTTGAATTTCTGTTTCGAGCCAAGAGCTACTTCACTCCCAGTCAGCTGCTTATGATCTATAAGGCACAGATCCGACCTGCCCTGGAATACTGTTCCCATATTTGGAGTGCGGCACATATCCTGAAACTATTGGATTCCGTCCTAAAAAGGGCAATTCGTCTCGTCGGTGATGCCTCGCTTACAAACTCGCTCACTTCTCTGGAACACCGTAGAAAAGTTTTCTCTATTTTATAGATATTTTCATGGGTGATGCTCTTCTGAAATATCAAAAATCGTTCCTCCATTAGTAGTCTCTTCGAGACTAACCTGTCAAGTTCAGTCTTCTCACCCCTTCGTGGTCACTTTAGAGACCAGCAGAACGTTCCTTTCCAAAGACTCGTTCATCCAACGAACATCGAGACTTTGGAACTCATTGCCTAGGGAGGTGTTCCCCGAGGCATACCATCTCCAGAAATTTAAGAAGAACACCAACTTCTACCTTCTTTCCCTTGGTTCTCACGATGTTCTCTGAACATTACAGGATATCCCTTTTCGTGAGAACCAGATCATAAAAAGAGCTAGATGAGTCTGACGTTAATTAATAATGAGTAATAATCCCGCAATAAAATGCTCATACTCCGAATATGCAGATAAGGGTCCAAAATATAAAATCTGATGATTAATTATGGTATATAATTTTGATCTGATTGGTCATGAGCATCAATCCATGGAAATTGTCGAATATATGTTGTTGAAGCTGTGATGCCAAATTGAAATAGAAGATTCATCTCAAAAGATATATAGGATTTTCCCTATTTTTTTTTTGGAAATGTCCGTTGTTGCAGAGATACATTTTTTTCATCGGCAACAATAGAAAGTCGGTTTATTTTTGACTCCCATACTGTGTGTTCTTACGGGAGAACAATAAAGTTATTATCAGGGGTAATATAATGAGTGGTATGATTATTACCGATAATTTTTTGGAATATTAATGAATTGCAATCTCAAAGCTGAAAATACAACGATCCGCTTCCATTGGGATTGCCAATGAATGGATATTCCAAAGAATTATAGGGTATTAATCATACCACGAATTATATTTAAGACGACAGTATATTGATTTGAAATAAAAAAAATCGTGTCACCCGTTTTAATTCGAAGTAATTTACAGAAATCAAAATCTAACAACGGGAACACTAAAGAAAAGAATTAGGGAAACCCTTTTCCATTGAATCATCATTGTCATTTTAATTATTAACACCCCTTCCAAGAATATATTTTCTCTTCTCATACTTCCCCAAACTTTTCTTGATGGAGTAAATTTAATGGATTTTGTATAGTCCCTACAATTATAAACATGTGATGATTCTTGGGACAAAAAAGATGTATTAGTAAAGACGTATTTCATTCGTTTCACTTCAGAAGCACGCCTATGACTTGAATAATTCAATTCCACCTATTATGTGCCATTTTGCCACAATTCTAGTATTCAAGTATATACCCACGAAAAGTGGACATGCATTGAATATCAGTTACTGAAATTCTAGTAGGTATATGTACTATATTATATTTACTGCAAAACGTAAATAAACAATAAAATCAATATTTTGTTGTGGAAATATTGGTTCACCTACTTTACTACTGCGTATTAGAATTCAAGCGCCGTGATAATTGTTAGATTTGCTGACATTCAATCTTGGTATATGGAAAGAGCCAGGATGAATGGGTTCCGCAGGGTTCTAACCTGAATCTGAAGTCTCTGAAACTGTAACTGATAATATGAACATTTATATATATATATATATTTAGGAAAATAATTATTACAGAATGATCTGGTAAAATAAAACAAACTCTTCCCAAACAGACCATTCACTTTTTTTTTCGTTACCGCGATATGCTGTGTCCTGATAAGATTTTTTACCATAATTCGGAGAAAATATTTGAAATTTCCGAGATAAAGGTAGTAATTTCGAGACAAGAGTTGATAATTCGAGATGAAGGTTGAGATAAAAATTCGAATTTCAGCTTGAAAGTATAGAAATTTTCACATAAAAATGAAATAAAATTTCGATTTGATTGTTGAGGATTATAGGTCATAGTCGACAATTCGAGATAATGGTTGAGATTTTCAGAAGAAAGTTAAAATTTCAACTTGATGGAATTCGTAGTTGAAAGTTGAATTTTCCACATGAAAGTTGAAAATATTCGAGTTGCAAGTTGAACTTTGAGATGAAAGTCGAAATTTCGACATAAAAGTAAAAAGTTTGAGATGAAGGATGCATATATCAGATATATCAGAGTTTTGAAATGAAAATTGGAAAATGTTGAAAAGTTTGAGATACAAATTGAAATCATGAGATAAAAATAGAATAATTTGAATCGAACGTCGAAATTTCGACAAAAAAATTTAAAAAATCTGAGATATAAGTTGAAGTTTCGAGTTGAAAAATGTGAAAAATTTCGAGATAAAAGTTGAAATTGAAAAAGTTGATATTTCGATTCAAAAATCGAAGCTTCAAAATAAAAGTAAAAAATTCGAGATAAAGGATGCATATTTGAGATGAAAGTTTAAGGTTCGAGTTGAAAATCGAAGTTTTGTGACAAAAAGAAAAATATTAATAAGTTTGAGATGAAAACAAGCTGAAAGTTGAAATTTTGAGTCAAGATTGAATTTTAGACTTAAAAGTAAAAAATTGGAGATGGTAGAACTTGAAATTTTGAGATGAAAATTGAGATTTCGAGTTGATAATTGAAAAATGTGAATAAGTTCCGAGATAAAAGTTGAAATTACGAGATTAAAGTTGATATTTTGAGTTGAAAGACGAAGTTTAGAGATAAAAGTAAAAAATTCGAGATAAGTAGAAGTGGAAAATTTGAGATAAACGTTGAGATTTCTAGATGTAAATTGAAAAATATTAGAAAGTTCGTTACAAAAGTTGAATTGACGAGATGAAAGTTGAGATTTTCAGTCGAAGAATCGACATAAAAGCCTTATAAAAGTCAGAAATTCGGGACAAAGGTTGCACATCATATCTGAGATATGAGAGTTGACGTTTCGAGTTTGAAATCAAAGTTTTGTGACAAAAGGAAAAATGTGGAAAAACAGGACATTAAATTCGAAATTACGAGATTAAAGTTATGCTTTCGAGGCGAAACGCAAAAATAAAATGAGATATCAAATCTCGGAAGTCAATAATTCACCAAATAAACATCTAAGATGTTCAAAATAGGTAGATTACGAGCCGAAAACAACTACTTTCCTGGCAAATACCACGCAGAACATTAAACATGAACTAGGGATTGCAAATTTACCGAATTTTAATTTACCGGTAATTCGGTAAATTATTTTAAAAATTACCGATTTACCGGTATTTACCGGTTTTTTCCGACATAAAAAAATAACACAGAAATAAGTCACAAAATAAATAACCAAACTTTAATTCTTGTTAAATAATAACAACAGAAAAGTAAAACTCTAGGTAAACTTAAAAAAAACTAATATACCTAACTTAAAAACTAATAACAGGCTCTAAAACATTCGACATAGCAATTTCAATAAAAAAATATCTATCGTTTCTTACTTCTCCAACGACTCTTTCGATTTTTTTTGTTTGATAAAAAAGGCCCTGAGAAAACACAGCTTATCAATACTATTATCACTTAGCCGCGACCTAATCTTAGTACAAATTGTTCCTGCCGCAGAAAAGGCTCTTTCGGACTCCACACTAGTAGGCCGAGTTTTCATGAGTGCTGCGAAAGCCATTTATAGGTATTTCCCCTGAATTCCTTCCTTCCGAAAATATTGCATTTCTGTTTTCACACATTGATGAACACTGTTAGGCTTCTGCTGTCTTCTAATTGAAAGAGTACTGTTTATATCAATTTTTTTTCTTATCGCTAGTTGAAGTTTCTCTTTAATCGACAATGCAGCATTAACCGATTTTGATGTTGATGGGTCCAAAACCCGACTGAGGGGGGTGTTTTCCTCATCAGAATCAGAGGAATCATCGAGGTCAATGCTATTTGTATTTTCTGATGACCTGCGTTCCTGTTCAATCTTTGTTTACGATTCATCCCTTCCTCGCTGCGCATTCATCACAGAAACAACGGATCCGCGCTGTTGTCAGCTTGGCATTTTTTACCGAAATTACCGGTAAAAAATGTCGATTTCTCGTCGGTAATTTAAAGAACTTTTAAGGCGGTAAATCGGTAAACCGGTAAATCGGTAAACCGGTAGTGCAATCCCTAACATGAACTGATGAGGGCCAATAAGCCCGAAACCGGTCTGTAGGTTATCAGGCGTGCCTCTCTCAATCAAATATTTTGTATTAACGTAGTTGATCGATGCATAGTCTGCGAGCAGATATAATTCAGTGTTCTGCGTGGTATTTGCCAGGAAAGTAGTTGTTTTCTGCTCGTAGTCTATACCTATTTTGAAAATCTTAGATGTTTATTTGGTGAATTGTTGACGTCCGAGATTTGATTTCTCATTTTATATATGCGTTATTTATTGCAATTCCTGGCTCTTTCTTCATTTCGAGATGAAAGACGAAGTTTCGGCATAAAATTGAAAAATTCGAGGTACGTAGAAGTTGAAATTTCAAGATAAAAGCTGAGATTTTGATTTGCAAATTGAGAAATGTTTGATAGTTCGCTATAAAAGTTGAAGTTACAAGATAAAAGTTTTGACTTCGAGGCGACAGACGAACTTTCATCAACAAAGTCGAAAATACTAGGATAGTTCAAGTTGAAATTTTGATATCAAAGTGGATATCTCGTAGTTAAGACTGAAACCTTTGTCACCGACATCCCCAAAACGAATCAAATCAATCACTCACACTTCCCAATTAGCAGCACAAAGCAACAACCCCCAACCCGTTATACATCACCACCTTTGCACCCCCTCCCCCCCCCCTCCATGAAGCTGCTAATTGAGCACAGCGCATCCGATCGGCCGGCGCAACAATAATTACACATTATGTTATGTGATTTATAGCATCCAAGGTCGACCAGCGGCGGCGGATCCGGTTCCATCTGTCCCCTGTAATTAATTCCTCCGGGATCGGCAATCATTTCAATTACGGACGCTCGAGCGGGGGCGCGGCGTCCTTTTCGCCGCGACGCCGTCGCCATGGAGAGATGGGAGGGCAGGGGGGGGAGGGAGGGGGTAAGACCAGGTGGGTACCTGCCGAGGGGAGATGCTGTTGGATATACCTAGTCTTGTTTTCGGTGATTTTCAGTCGATTCAATTTTTTTATTGAATTTTTTTTTTTTGAGAAATGGGTGGTGACTTTTATGTCCTGGTTTCTCACGAAAAGCGATATACTGTAATGTTCAGAGAACATCATGGGAGCCAAGGGAAATAAGGTTGGTGTTAAATTTATGGAGATCGTATGCTTCGGGGAACACCTCCCTAGGCAATGAGTTCCAAAGTCTCGATGTTCGTTGGATGAACAAGTCTTTGAAAAGGGACGTTCTGCAGGTCTCTAAAGTGACCACGAAGGGGTGTGAAGACGGGTTAATCTCGAAGAGACTGCTAATGGAGGAACGATCGTTGATATTTCAGAAGAGCATCACCAATGAAAATATCTATAAAATAGAGACAAATCGCCAACTTTTCTACGGTGTTCCAGAGAAGTGAGCGAGTTTGTAAGCGAGGCATCACCGACGAGACGAATTGCCCTTTTTTGGACAGAATCCAATAGTTTCAGGATATGTTTAGGTGCCGCACACCAAATATGGGAACAGTATTCCAGGACAGGTCTGATCTGTGCCTTATAGATCATAAGCAGCTGAATGGGAGTGAAATAGCTCTTGGCTCGAAAAAGAAAACCAAGTTTTTGGGATGCACTTTTGGCAATGGTCCTCAAGTGATTTTCCCAAGAAAGGTTATTGCTGATAGTAACGCCAAGCATCGAAATGGATGACTTCAATGGTATGGCTGACTGAATTATGTTGGGCACATTGAGATCGGCTTTTCTAGAAAAAAGACATGATTGTGTTTTGTTTGCATTGAATTCTAAGTTATTAGATCCCCACTCGAGAACTGTTATATATAGAAATCTTTAGAAAGCAGTTCGTGAATTCTTTGAACAGCATCTATATATGAAATGAATATTCTAAATGGATCTTGAAATGGGTGATTTTTTCAATAATAACATAAGTTAACAATTTGAAGAATGCCATTCCATTTTTCATTATTCGTAACGCGTGACACTCAAAACAAGTGAAATTTAATCAGAAATAATCGGCAGTTGTCCAGGCATTGATATATCTGCATTGATTACACTGCGAATATTATGCATATATACATACCTAAGAACAAATAAGGAAGTCCTAGGAACACCCTAATATATTATATGTAGATATATGATACGATTACAAAAAATATGAAAAATATATCGTGCTTCAATAAAAATGTGAAGAAATTCATTCTGAATAATAGCATACATAATATTAATACCAATATGTATATTATTGATTCTACATAGATGTCATTAAAAATGTTTAAATAAAAGTTGTACCTATCAGTTGAGAGTCATAGTTTCGTCATAATAGTCGAAGTAAAAGTTGAAATAATATAAGATTGAAGTTTAAATTCCTAACCTAACCTAACCTAACCTAACTGCCATGAAGTAAACTGTATTATTCAGTTATCTTATGGATAGATAGGCATATCTAAAGGATTCAGTTCAGAAGATCACTGTAAGAAAACATTATAGATTGTAGGTATACCTACATGAATATGTTGCTCGTAGAAATATCTGATGCTGTTGAAAGTTCAATTTTCTTAAAACATTTCTTATTTTCTTTCATTCAACGAATTTGTTTGATGATTTTTCGGGTGAAACAGCAGAGTAATAATGTCCAAAAAAAACTTCAAATATGAATTAGAATGATAATGAGCCTGATGTAAAATTGCCGTATAAATTTGTTTACCGTAAAAGTTTCAATTCGTTTGAAAACCTTCCATCCCCATGTACTATTTTTGATTGAAATAAATTAGAATTTACTATAAGTGCTTAATTTTTGATTGTTCACATATTTCTATAGCGCATCAACGCTGTTCGCATATATCGCATATATATACAGGATGAGACGCAGAAAACGACACAAATTATATATTTTTTTAAATGTCGAAATATAAAACCGACCAACATGTTTTTGAATTTTTTCCAGAAAACATTCCGGTGCTTAACCCTCTGTATTTATACATTTTTCACATCTTGGCACACATAAAAACTGCACATTCGCCATGCACAGCAGACCCGATCACATTCAGAAATAATTGGATGTCCATAAATTTCACGAAATTTATGGCCCTTAAAAAAGGCAGCAAAGAATTCGCCCAGCAAAACGTGCATTATGAGCCACAGGACGTTCCCGACCTTTAGACGAACTCATTGATGACCATGCATTTGGGCCTTATGCTGTGGAATTTTTGGAAATCATGTAAAACGTTTATTTTTTCACGGATTTTGATTTATATGCGGCAATAACTCACGATCAATTAGTTCGAGTTTTTGGCGTTGGGAAATACGAGCTGGGGCGCTAAAAAATGGGGTGGGCGGGGTAAGAAGAATGCCTCAAAGCTCGTATCCTGAATTTAATGGGGCTTTTACACACTGTTGTGCAATGTGCAATATAAGTATTTCAAAACTTCTCGAACAAATAAAGGGGATTTAATAATTCGTCAAACAAGGTCTTAAACTGAATTATACAGGGTGTCCCTGAAGTATCTTTATCACAAAAACCCGCACCACACATTCCGCATACGTACGAAGTTGCCAAAACACATAAAAAAACTTTGGTGTAATTTCAATCAAATGGATGGAGGAACACCTGAATATCAAAGTTGTGTCCTTTTTATGTGTTAATTCCGATCTTAGTAGTGAAAAATGACACGAATGGTGTGACGTTAACGCATAAAAAACACCTATTATATAAAATTGACACCAACTTACACCGCGTCATATTACGATGGAATCGTGGCGGTGTATGAATCATCTAATTTGGTGACAATAATAATTCGTTGAGTGTTGCATCCTGTAAACACCAGAGTTGATATAAATTAATAAAAATATTGCATCTGAATGGTGTGAATTTCATGCGATCATCTGTTCGATCTTAAAACCTTAGAATTTTTGCCAATAGGTGGAACTGAGGTCCTTCCTACCGTACCTGGTTTCAATATTGGGCTAGACTTACTAGATGATTTTGATATAGATCAGTAGCAATTGGCCTGGTTCCTAATAGTAGGTACCACTGATCAGGATAAAGAAGCCGAAACAGTACGTTATCATCCGAATTGTCTATAGATTCTTCTGAGTCTAGTTTATCATCATATGAATTATATTTCTATAGGTGATCCAACTTAGTTAAAAGCACCGGAGGTGGTGAAGAGAAGCACTGATTCGCAAAGAATTTCGTGAAGGTAGGATTCAGCATGAAGAAAATCACATAATGTACATCACACCACTGCGGTGTCAAATCGCATAAAGAACACCACCAAAGTGTTCATTCTGCTAACACTAGTGTTACTGACAACTGGGTTCGATTATTAAAAACACTTATATGGGAAAGGTCACATAACACCTACAGTGGTGAATAATATGCCGGTGTTTACTGACACTAGAACAATCAGGATCTCAGGAGACACCAGACGGTGTTGGCTGGTGTAATTTTTTTCACTGTGTATATTTTTGTAACGTTGAAGAGGTTGAAACGGCTTGCGATTCAACTCAAAGTTGTTGCAACTCACCACCGCAAAGGGCTTTTAGTATGATTAAAGGGTTTGGATATGAATACATAATCATAATTATAGGGGTTAGTATAGGGGATAAACATTTCAAATGAGGATTTAGTAAATAAAATCACGAATCCAGGTTTTGAATAATCATAAGGGATTTGTCAATCTCAAAATTCTTTTCGATGTATTACCGTGGAAACTTTAACCATATAGGTATAGTGCCTACCTACCAAATCGTGAAATAATATTGCGTCATAATATATTATTTTTACGTCATACCACTATCGACTTCTCGAAAACGGTAAATGAAAAGTTAAATCAGACAAAGTTGCCTATTTTAGTGAACAATGAAACAATGCTTTCAAATCGGAAATATCAAGAACCGTTTTCGAAATATACGAGGAAAACCCGTTTTCTTTGCGCTGGCGCCTTCATTTTTTAGGAATATGGAATGTGTTCAAGAAACTTTCCTTTTATATAGAATACACGACGTTTCGTTCTTCATTTACGGTTTTAGAAATAATGCAATAGTGCGGAAAGTATAGGTATATACAATACGACATAAAAAATACGGCCTGTATATAGGAGTGTATGTAGAGAAAGAAATCGACCAATATATGAAATATTCAACTTTTCAGAATGGTATGCTAAAAATGTACTCAGTCTATTTTCTTTATGGTTATTTTGATTCAAAGATAGCAAAATTATTTCTTTGATATTAACTGTTTTAAATAAAATCATGCTAAGTTTCAATTTATCCTGGCTTTTTGAAAGATGAAACTATACAATCCGTTCCTTTTATCATGCGTGGTAACATTGCTATATATTTTTAACCGTAACAGATACAAAGACTAGGGATTGACTAGAGTCTCTGCATTAAGACTATTTGTGAAAAAACTGTTCAGCCAAATATTCAGTACTGTCCTGGAGTTGTTTTTTTTTCTCATTTGAGCTCTCATTCAAATAACACCATACACAAATATATGTGATCCAATATTTCAACGAACGCTCGCATTCAGCTCAAAATATCATTAAGAAAACTGAAAAGCAATCGCAAAGCTCACAACCATCCAACTCCTGCATTTCTTCCCCTGGAAATGGAAATCCGACCCCTGAAATCCCGTTCCCGGACCGATTAATTACTCAATAAAACAAATCTCCGCCACTCCACGCTCCCATCAAACGCGCAAACCAATATACACGATCGCCGACACAAAAGCTGCACCCCCAGCGGAAAAGCTTCTCCCCGCCACGCCATTGGCCGGCCGGCAGGGTGGTCGCCTAGGCGACGCGAAAGCTCGCACCGCCATTGGCCGCCGCAGCTTTGGCCCCGCCCACCGGGTTAAACCGCTCCGGCTTTGCGTAACGCTCATTCACAAGTGATCTAATGCCCGCCGGTCGCGTTTCAACGTTTGTTTTCGTGATTTTCCCCCGATGGTCTTGTGAACGATGGACGTGGACGCAGCTTCGAGCACTTCCAGCGAGTCATACTGCGGCAATTTGAACTACTACACGGACAATTTGTACTTTGCGACGAACTGCAAGCTCGACTCGTACTTCAAAAAGGCCGAAACGTCGAGGAAGGTCGAGTGTTACCGCAAGGAGGACTTTGAAGGCGCCGAGGGGTGTGTTGGTAGGAATGTTATGAACAAGAGTGAGGGTTCCAAGAGGGGTGCAGGGTACGGGGAGTGTTTCGAAAAGAAGGCGGAGGACAACAATCGGAGGGTGCAATTTGACTATTTCAATAATAATGGTGGTGGTGCTAAGAAAAGTGATAGTATTCAGCTGGGTGGGGTGGAGGGGTATGGGAAGAAATCCATCAGTTTTTCGGCAGATCAGGTTAGTGTTATCAACTTTTTGTCAGGTTTCTGTGACACTCCAAACCACCCATTTTCCCAAAATGATACACCTCGAATACCACTTAAGCTCTATTAAATAGAATATTATAATAAATAGATGTCCTATGATAGATCTTATAAAACCAATCTATCCTTAACAGCGTCTGACAACATTATTCATCCATCCATGTTTGGTATTGATGTAGGTTATTTTTGGCTTTTTTATTCAGCTAAATACCTGATCGAAAGCTTTGGAAAACCAAGCTCTCACCTGGGAACCATTGTCACGTCCAAGAGAGCCATTTTTATCATCCCTCTTTGATTCATCTGCATAACAGAACAAACGATCAAGCTCTTATCTTATCTTGCTGATTCAATGATTGATCCAATTGCATACTGGATTAAAATTTTTGGAAGACTATAAGCTTTCACTACCAACAAAACTTGAGCGAATGACCACGCAATTAACGACGATAATGTCTAATTAGCTTCAATCTTACTCTATACAAGATTGAAACCTTAAGAACGAACAACAAGGCTTCTATGACATTGAAACCTTCTGTTGGCAAAGTTTGAATCTTCTTTTACCCTCATATAGGAGTCTAACAAATCCAACAGTATCTTTTTTCTGCAAACTCACCAATATGATTGAAACCTTCTGGTGACAAAGTCCACCTGAACACCATCATGGAGCTTTCCTGACTCTATCCTCAATGGGAGTCTTATCAATCTAACAATAACTTTCCTCTACTGATCAAGACGTACAAACTATCCACAACAAAACAAACTTATTAATGTTCGGAGCCTTCTGTGATGACAAGCCACAAGTAGTTCGGCTTCTTCGACCCTATATCCTCTTACCAATCTAGCAGCATCCTTTTACTGCTCATCAGAGCCTTCGAAAGACCAAGCTGTCTATGACATTGAAAGCTGCTGATGGCAAAGTCTACTTGCATATTACTGGAGCTTCTTATTACCCTTGGTGGGAGTCTCACCAATCTAACAGAATATCTTTTCTGATGATTGAAACCTTTGAATGACCAAGAGCTGTCCTCAACGAAACTTCTAGATATGATCGAAACCTCCTGATGATCAGCATACCAATCCAGTTTCTTCGACCCTATACCAATCCAATGGCTTTCTTTTACTGCTGATCAGAGCCTTTGAACGATCAAGCTGTGGATCAACCCTTCGATAAACCAAGTTCGAGCCCTTGCCAGGAAAAAACCATCCTCCCAGTCTCTCCTGGACCCCAAACCTTCCACACTTCTCCTGCTGGTGGGAGCTGTCAAAAACATTCTCCGTTACGTTGCAGGTGCAATGCATGTGCGAGGCGTTGCAACAACGTGGTGACGTCGACCGACTGGCGACGTTTCTGTGGTCTCTGCCACCCTCAGAGCTGCTCAGGGGCAACGAGAGCATCCTAAGGGCCAGGGCTGCGGTGGCCTTCCACCGGGGCTCCTACCACGAGCTGTACTCCATCCTGGAGTCGCACGCCTTTCACACCAGGTGGCATTCCGAGCTGCAGACGTTGTGGTTCAAGGCGCACTACAATGAGGCTGAGAAAATCAGGGGGAGACCGTTGGGTAAGGGCGTCAGTATACGCACAAAAATATGATCTTGTCACCACAACAATTTCCTATGGTTAATCTAACAATAATTTTGTTAAAGTGACAATGCATATGATTATGGAAACGATATAACATTGTTATGGTAACAAGATCAAATGGTTGCGCTTATACTAACAAGAACTTTTGTTACCATTACAATAATCTTTTTCCGTGTTTGTCGGTTTTTACTGGTTGAAATACTGTTTGGTTGACTATTTAAGCTAACTATGTTTTGCAATGAAACTTCTCTATCTAAGGCTACTTTTGATAAACGTAGAATTTTGTTCAAACGTTGCCACAAATATTGTGACTGTACTGTATTACTTCCCCACGCTTTTTTAACTGTGCCTATTCAAATATAGTAACTTTTGGTAAAATGTCGTTTCGAGCAATGTCATAGTCAAACGGATGGTGGAAAATACTGTCTAGCTCAGTATAGATTCTGAACACTGTTTTGGTCAAAAAGACGCTGTAGAATACGGTCTAAACCAATCATCTGATCGAACATCGTAAAGCGCTATGTTTTGATCAAGCATTATGTTATCAAAGCGCTGTTCAAACCAAAATTTTTTTGGTGTTATGAGCCTCACTAGGTATGTATGAAATACTTTTTAGTCGAAGACACATCATTTGTTTGATCAATCTTAAAACATATTCGAAATAAATGCTCTGAAATTATGACTGTGACTGTGATAGAGACAATGATAAAGATAGTGATGCATAAATTGGGCCTTAGGCTATATCACTATTTTTAGTGTTTTTTGTGGAGCGATTTGTTTGAGATCGCTGCTTTTTTGTGAAGTGCTGTAGATAAAGCGTTGTTTGACCAGTATTCTGTTGTCAAAGTGCTTTTCAAACCAAAAACCTTTATAATAGAGCATTTATTGAGCTATATCATTATTTTCTCCTAACAGTCTTCAGTTGGTAGCTGTTTTGGTTAAATACTGTTTTGCGATGTTATACTACAGAGCTACTCCATTGAAGGGTTGTTTTACTTAAACGCTGTTCAGTAGATCACTCTGTTTTTTGTGGAGCAATGTGGAAAGAGCGCTGTTTTTAGCAAAATCTGTGTGATCATGCGCTGTTTTGGCCAATCGCTGTTTGGTCGAGCACTGTTTTGGCCAATCGCTGTTTGATCGAGCGCTGTTTTGAGCCAACCGTTGTTTGATTAAGCGCTGTTTTGGGCAAATCGCTGTTACATCAAGCGCTGTTTTGACCAAACTCTGTGTGATCAAGTGCTGTTTTGGCCAAACGCTGTTTAATCGAGCGCTGTTTTGGCTAATCGATGTTTGGTAGAGCGCTGTTTTGGGCATATCGCTCTTACATCAAGCACTGTCTTGACCAAACCATGTGTGATCAAGCGCTGTTTTGGCCGATCGCTGTTTGATCAAGCGCTGTTTTGAGCCAATCGCTGTTTGATTAAGCGCTGTTTTGGGCCAATCGATGTTACATTAAGCGCTGTTTTGACCAAACTCTGTGTGTTCAAGCGCTGTTTTGGCCAAACGCTGTTTGACCAAGCGCTGTTTTGTCAATCGCTATTTGGGCGAGCGCTGTTTTGGCCAAACATGTTTGGTCGAATGTTGTTGTAGCTGTAGCCAATCGCTGTTTGTTCGAGCGCTGTTTTGGCCAATCACTGTTTTGGTAACCGCATGCATCATCGTCTCTTCCAGGCGCTGTGGACAAGTACCGCCTCCGCAAGAAGTACCCCCTGCCGAAGACCATATGGGACGGCGAGGAGACGGTGTACTGCTTCAAGGAGCGCAGCAGGAACGCGCTGAAAGACTGCTACGCGCGCAACAGGTACCCCACGCCGGACGAGAAGAGGGCGCTGGCGAAGCGGACTGGACTGACGTTGACGCAAGTGTCGAATTGGTTCAAGAATAGGCGGCAGAGGGACAGAACGCCTCAATCTAGAACGTGAGTACAAGCTGAGTTTACTGGATATACTAAACGCTTAGACCATACGAGTGTGTTGGCAGATCATTGAGTGTTTTTTGTTTTGAGATTGACAATAATTCTTACTTTACTGATTTTTTACTGCCTGTCCAACGTGTGCTGAAATTCAATTCAGTTATTCCCTTCTTGCTCAGCTACCAGACATACAAGGTGTTCCCTAAATGGCTTACATTGGGTCTAAAGGTTTCTATTATAGTTTTCGGCATACAGAGGGTGTAAAAATTGTTATGAAATTGATTTTCAATCATTACTACTAAAGAGTCTTATCTCCGAGTGTGATTAAAATCTGGTATCTGACATCATTGACATCCGTGGGTAGATATTTGATGAAGTTTATTCAGAAAGAATCTCTATATTATAATCCGTCAGAATTCATTAGATCGCTTGCGTAGATGTTTTATATTATTCTTGGTGCTCAACTTCAATCTTGAAAATCTTGATAGGTACGCTGCTGACTCAAAGATTTTAAATATGTACCCAACTATAGAATTAATTAGCGTATAGAGTTATGCATCGTTAATTTTTTTTTGCAAAAATATACGAATCGAGAACTAACATAACCTACCACTTTCGAGGTACGTGTGCATTTTGTAATTTTACTGATTAGTTACGGTCAGTGTTTGTTCTCGACTGGACTGTATAATACTGGGTGAAACTTTTATGTCACTTTCAGCGGCGACCTAATATAGGGTGATTCATCTGTAATTTGGCATATTTTTAATACACATCTTATTGAATACAGGGCGCTCAATGAAAAAAGTTGATATTAGGGTACCTGAGTCAACACTTGATTTATTCAATAGATGTTTTCGAGTTTGTTGAGGCAAATAATATTTTTGTTGCAGGGAACTCTTGATTGGCAATATGTCACTAGCTCAAACCAACATGATGGCCATGGGAAGTCATCACGCAAGCTTGGATATGGCTGCTTTCCAGACCGCTTCCAAGCTGTTTGACACTAATTGCACAATAACTTCCTGTTATCCAGACTACCAAGTAGCATAGCCAGGAAGCTGTGAATGCTAGAAAATTTGTTGTGATTTACTGTTGGATTCGTATAGTCACGTATTTTGTAAATTATTGTATATAGCCAGTTTATGCCCATAGAATCTTTTCATTAAATGTTTTTTCCATTTCGATTTTCGATTTCAGCCTCACCTTATGTTTCCAGAGCAGATATTTTATCAGTCTCCATACAAAAAAAATTATTAGTTACTATAAGCACAGAAGAACGTCATGCTTCTTTTATTTCTCTCACAAATTATGTATTAGACATTTACGAAACCAAAAATCGATGTAGTAAGGGGGAACGTCAGATTCCTTGACAGCTTTTTTCAATACGGACAAATCGAAATCCTTCTCACTGACGTTCATGCTCTTGTCAAAGCTTCTCAATATTTTCGTCTCGACTCTCTCATATTTTCCAGCATACGTTATTTTTCTTTCGTATGGTTCTCTGTCGATTTTCTTCGAGAAAACGAAGCTGAAAATATACAAACGATTTAGTGTTGATGGATTTATGCCCTTGGAGATACAATTCTGAGATTCAGGACGTAATATTGAATTGAACTAAGTGATCTTCAGAGGTATTTAATTTCGATAAGGACACAAGAATATCAATGTTTTCGAGCAACTCACGGTCTATCATGAATACTTTCATTAAAATATTCCTCATTGACATGCACATCAGACGGTTCCTTCGTTCTTAACAAATCTTCTTGCTTCCTCAGTTTCCTGTCAGTGAACCGATAGCGATATTCGACTTTTTCTTTGGTGAACGCGTTGTACAACTTCCTTAGATTTTTCATGTAATCAGTCCAAGACACAGATTTCAGAAGTTTCTCCAACTCGGACAACTCACTGCTGGAAACAATGAAAGGTATGCCGGACCTGATGGGTTTTCCTTTGCATATTTTCCTCACTCATTTCCTTGACCAGAGAGCACCCCACTCTTCTGTCGGGTTCTCAGTAGATGATGTCGGTCGAATAGATATTTCAAAATTTTCTCGACCTTCAATTTTTCGTTGTCTAAATTGATATCCCCGATTTCTTGTATTCCTTGAGCTTGATTGCGTTGCTGGCTCAGAGCCCTCTGCATTTCTTCATTGGCTTTCTTTATTTGTTCCTGTTCAGCCAGGTAGTCTTTGATGCAAATTTCATATTTTCGAACCTTGAGGGATGATAAGAATATCAATCTAAACATAAATATAACTTAAAACATGGGTCAATGACGAAAACTTATCATATCCTAATCCCAGAGGTGAGATAACAATTAGATGAGTTATGGAACCAAAAATGGTTTCTGATTGATATGGCGAATATTGTTTCTTAGTTTTTTCCTTTTTTCCAAGCCTTATATTGATTTTCAATACCACAAATTACGGCGCCATCTCTTGGCGGATTTATGAAAACTGAGCACTTCTCACCATTATTACAGGTTTCTACTTTCAAAGTTTGAGAAGTGTTACAGGTTCCTTCTTTGAATCAACTACAGGTTTTTCACAACGAACTGTTTACAGTTTCCTTCGATATGTCGAGTTTCTATAACTATATCAGAGATGGCAGGATGGTTTATTTACTAATGATTCTCTGAATTTGGTTTGTGAACATAGAAAACACTCCACAAACTTTGTGAATTTGAAACTGTCTGTCCGTGATATATGTCTCACTCTATATATGAACGAAACACTGACCTTATATCCTTTCCAACAGGCTTGTATTCTCGTTGCCTGTCTATTGAAAAGATCCAAACAGGTCTTGTCATAATATTCTTGTAATATATCAGGCAAATGATACCTCAACAACCATCCTCTCACGTGTTTCTGTATAAATGTAGCTGATTGATTCAACATTTTCATTTCTTTTCTCACAACGTGACCTCGATAAAAACTTTGTATTTTTGTGGCAGCAAAATGATTTCTTTTCGCAGTAGTAGCGTGAAGTCTGAAATGTTCCACTTTTTTAATATGCCGACTTGAAATTTCGAATATAAATAATGTGAAATTTTTTTACTGGAATTCCATGACGATGTCATCTTGAATATGAACAGCTTCTTCATAAAGGAAATAAACGGAAGCCATTTCACTGCTTTTCTAGTTCTAAATGAATCGTTCCATAAAACCTTTTTGACTTTGCTGCCCATTTGACCTTATTTTGACTGAACCATTGATGACGTTTTTTGTCAAATGCTACTGAGTATATTTTTCGTTATGGGATGATTATTTAACTTTTTTTCGTACGACCACGTATGAAAACGTCAATAATCACACTGTTTTGTTATTCAGAAAGTAGCTCATCTCACCATGGTATTGTTTATTTGAAAGAAAAAAAGCACTACACCTTTTCCAGTTGTATTTCAGAAAGCGTCAAGTTAATTTCAGAATAGTCACTTGTATTTCAGAAAGTATCAATTGTATTTCAGAATAGTGAATTGAATTTCAGAAAGCGTCAAATGTATTTCAGAATAGCGAGTTCCATTTCAGAAACCATCAATTGTATTTCAGAATTGTGAGTTTTATTTCAGAAAGCGTCAATTGTATTTCAGAAAAGTCAACTGAGTTTCAGAAATCATCATTTGAATTTCAGAATATATCATTTGTATACAAATGACGAATTCTGAAATTCAATTGACTGTTCTGAAATACATTTGACGCTTTCTGACATTGAACTGACTATTCTGAAATACAATTGATGCTTTCTGAAATTCAAGTAACTGTTCTGAAATTCAATTGATGCTTTCTGAAATAAACTTGATGGTTTCTGAAATACAATTGGAAAAGGTGTAGTGTTGATATGAAAAATATCACAACGGTCGCCTGAATTGATATAGAAATAATTAGGTATATTGTGAAGGTACTCACTGTCAATATAAGCGTTCTCAGATCGAAATCATATTATTTATTGAAATTTATTGAAATTATACCAAGAACTCTTTATCTATTAATTTCAATGTGTCTGATACATAACCTCTGAATTCACTTTAAAACTGGAATCTATACTCTTTGCTGGAACTATTTCGATGTTGATGACAGAGGGTTAGATCATTCAAAAGAGTACGGCTACAGTTTTATGCGCGGCTTGCTGCTTGCATCAGTTTGATATCACAGTATCACCAACGAGAAGATTCTTTGGTATCACAGATGTTTGCAAAGAGTCAAGGACGCACTAACTCGAGTAACTAGTACGCGCTTGCGAACTACATACTTCTATGGTTCTGTATCCCTGGTTGCGTGATTACTGGCGCTAGCAGGTGAATGGTGTCAAGGTTGTTTATGTACGCTGGTGCCAATATCAATAAAATTTGTCCAAACTTAACTAACTCAATCAATCAGTAATTCACATAATGAGGAATTGTCGGAGAAGTATTCAAATATCATCTTGAATATGGAAATAAACAGTACTTGATATTGAATCAAAAACCGCTCAAGATACATTTTTGACAAGACTTCCCGAGAAATGAAAGTATTCGGAGTCGTAGTAAAAATAGTGTACAAAACTCGTTGGAAAGTGCATTTCCTGCACTCGTTACGTTTCCGCACTCACCGCTACTCGGCTCGTGCTAAACGACTACTCGTGTGAAATATGTCACTTTCCACACTTGTTGTGTAATATACTAATTCTTGGATCTTGAAAAATATAAAAACGAGGTACTGATGTCTATTCATTTATTATGTACACTATAATATATTCAAATACGATACATTCAAATAAATATTAAACCTAATATACAGGGTGATTTTCCACGTGAGCTAGAAGCATTCGGATGATGACAACATTGAAAGTTTCATTGTTAATAGAGCCTCATCAAAAATCACCCTGTACTACTACTACATATCTAGACTATATTTATTCAACTAATTTAGTACACATAATGCTCAAGATTTTAAATCACTTTTACAGTAAAGAAACAATAAAGCGATATTCACTGTAACACTACATATTAAAGCATGTATTAACTCTAAGAAAATACTCGTCAAATACTGTAATAAAACAAATTTAATCAGGCGATTATTGCCCGTTATCATCTAGAGATAAATTAACTATAAACATTATATCTCTCAAGTCTTAGTTATAGGAACACTCAACTATAGAAAATCGTATCGGTTAAAGTTGAAGTTTTGGGGAAATAAAGCCTTATCACATTTCAAAAGCAACTCCAACAGATTTAATGTATTTGGACACACTGTATGCGAGGACATCGAAATATATTCAACAATGCTTGAATGATCAAATTCAGATCAGCAAGTGATAATATGAACAATTATTGTTTTTGAAAGCATACTATGAGTTCCCAAAAAGCAAAATTTTTTCGAAAAAACTAGTAGCAACCATAAAATAAAACAATACCCTGACTACCGATAGTGGCGATAGTATTTTTTTAAATTGAGAGCTTAGTAGGTACAATTCAATATTAGAGGGGCAACAAAAAATCAAAGCTCAACATCGCAGGACACATAAAAAGCTCCGATTAATTTTACCGGAAATAAAAAAAATCGAGTCGAAAGTTAATAACTATAACGTACTGGAAAATCCGTTTCAAAAATATACAAATATACAGACTTTAGTGGAGAAATTAGGTACCCTCGAACAATTGTCATACTTTCAACATCTCATATTATAAAAAATAAATTAACATTCTTCATATCATAACAGTCGCAAATTCAAAAAAATATAACACAAAAAACGTAACGTTCAGAACCTAATTTGTTGCTTGAAATATATCACAAATATTACAATAGAAACCATTCATGCATCTCACAGCAGTTGATCGGTCTTCTTGATTGTGTTGTTGTTTAGATTGTTCACAGTTTGGTACTGGCAGTTCGTCAAATCAACGCTGCTTTTTCTTCGGCTCTTGTAAACGCACATTATGGAAATGGCGATTATGAAGATACCGAAAGCAAGCACTGCGATTGCGATGTAAACCCAAGATTCTGAAAAAAATAAATTCTAATTTATGGCGGATGCACAACAAAATTTCTAAAATTGTATAATCAGCGAATCGATTACAGAAAATTATATTTGGAATTATGTTTTCTGTTGCTGGATTAACTAGGCAGAAGTAATCTGCATCGACAAAAGGATTATAAATATCATTAAAGACACATCCAGCACGATAAATCAGTGAATTTAATAAATGGCGAATGCACGTATATGTTACACCAATTTATTTGAATTATTGGCGGGTGCGTTTCTCAAATTGATAACTCTGTTAAAAATGCTAGCGATTGGTTATTCCATTTCCTAACATAGTTTATTTTGATAAGTGACAGCAGAAGCTCGTATCGATCCAGTCAAATATTTTTGAGAATGTCAGCTGACTTTATTAATCTACACTACATCTATCGAATTCAGAATTCCATAGAAAACCCAATGAGTAGCAGGAGCTTCAGGAATTTCAGAAACATTCAGTATTTCAAATTTCCTGGCATCAAGTGGATTCTTATCAGAGTGCAAGCGATTCATTTTGAACAGATAAGTTTATGAATGCGCTTCCACCATTTATTGAAATGTTATAGTTATATAGGCTAAAAATACATATCTAGTGCATTACTTTGATGTATTCTTGGGATATTCAATTCACTTGATGAGCCTCCATCTCTGTAGACGATATCGTGCGAATATCATACCCAATTTCCGGATTTTTCAACAATCCCACCATTTATTTAAATAACACGAATCCATCAATTATTATATTTTCCTAGCAAGATTGGAACTCACCTCTAAGTATTTATTGATTTCTCATCGAACGGGATAATTGGGAATGGCCACTTATTGAATAGTATTGGTAATTTATTGACGATCATTTGCGAAACGCTTCCACCATTTATTAGAAATTCTCATGAAGGTTCACTAGACTATAGTTACGTTCACATTATTGAAATCTGAGGAATCAATGCATTCTCGATAATCATCTAGCTAGTTTCGAACTCCAAGTAGCTTGTGATTTCTTATAAAACAGATGAAATAGGAAGCGCTTCCGCCATTTATTTGAAATCACAGAATTTGAGTTTTCAATAACCGTCTAGCCAGATTCAAATTGATTCCATAGTAGCTAATGATTACTCACCGCGCTTATTAGGAGATATTCACAATTCAATAAAGTTTCCTAATGTTAATGCATTTTCAATAATCTTCTCGAGATTCGAATACAAGTCTGAGTAGGTAGTAATTTCTTATTGAACATGAATTCATGAAATGATTCCCACTTACAGATTTGAAATAATTATTTGGTTCATTAGAGTTGCGCTTCAACGATTTATTGAAATCGTCGAATAATTTCAATAATCTTCTAGTTGTATTCGAAATAGTCTCCGAACAGCTATTTTTATTGAACAGAAGAAATAATTGAGCTTCCACCATTGATCAAAATTACAATCGCGACGCGTTCCCAACATTTAATAGAAAATTTAATTTTACAATAACTTTCATATGCGCTGTCACCATTTATTAAAATCCATTGAATCAATATATTTTCAATAATCTAGCTAGACCAAATCTACAAGCTGCAAGCGACTTCTCGTTGAACACTTGAAATTATGAATGAGCTACCACCATCTATTAAAAAACAATCATGAAGAGTCATTCGAACCACAGAAAAAAAAGATCTCCAATAAATTTTAGTTGTATTAGAATTCATTTCCCAACTACTTATTGAAAGAAAAAATCGGCAATGCTCTTTCATCATTCATCAAAATCATGACGGGTGTTTATTGGTCAAACTCCCACCATTTATTGATAGCTTAATTTTTGAAAGAATCATTAGCTCCCGCCATTTATTAAGAAAAAATCATAACATCCACCATTTATTAGATATTATATTCAGTCAATAGGCATTTTTTGCGACAAACTGTTTCGGAACTATTTGAAACACTCCATTTTCTTGAACCGTTTGTGACGTCATACTTGATTCTGGTTCGAAACGTTTTGGAAGCGTCTCCTGGACCGTGCCAATCATGTTTCAATATGCCGGATTGTCATTTTTTTTATCTCTTGAGGTAAAATAACTTTGACACGTGACGTTATGAAACGTCATATAAACCGTTTTGAAACGGTCTTCGAAACTGTTCTGTCGCAAAAAATACCTTATGTATATAAGCTCCCAACATTTTTTTGAAATCCTTGGATTTCATCCATTTTCAATAATCCTCTAGCTCTGAATTCAAACTAATTTCTGGGTAGCAGGTGATTCGAACAGGCCACTCATTCGTTTGCTTCAGAATACCAGAAGTATTAGTCAGAAAATCAATCTGCTAATGCTTCCACCATTCATCAAAATTATAATGAGGGTTCATTGGCGACGTGCTCACACACTATAAGAAATTGCATTTGTGATTATTATATGAGCTTCCACCATTTATTGAATATTAACATTATCAGATACACTCCCGCCATTTATTAAAATATTGAAATTTACATTTTCCAGTTGTAGCTAGTTCAAAACTGATTTCTGAGTATCTGGTGATTCGAACAGGCCAATCATTTGTTTGTTTCAGAATCTCAGAAGTATTGAGACAAAAAAAACAGTGTTATCATCATGCTAATTCGCTCCCACCATTCATTCAATTTATTTTATTAAAGACGCTCCCACCATTTATTGAAACCCCCGGAATCAACACTTTCGATTCATCTTCTAGCTAGACTAGATTGAAAAACTAATTTCTGAGTAGCAGGTGATTTTAACAACATTATTTTATTAAATGCGTTCATCATCCTCAACATTATTTTTTAAATGTGCTCTCACCATTTATCGAAATTATAATCATTGGATAAGCACCCGCCATTTATTAAAATCCCGGAATCAACATTTTCGATTCATCTTCTAGATAGACTAGATTGAAAAACTAATTTCTGAGTAGCTGGTGATTCCAACAGGCCACTCATTTGTTTGTATCAGAATCTCAGAAGTATTGAGACAGAAAATAAATCTGTTTTCATCATGATAAGTCGCTCCCATCATTCACATCATTATTTTAATTAAACGTGCTCTCACCATTTATCGAAATTACAATCATTGGATGCTCTCCCGCCATTTATTAAACATTGGAATCGACATTTTCGATTCATCTTCTAGCTAGACTAGATTGAAAAACTTATTCCTGAATAGCTGGTGATTCGAATAGGCCACTCATTTGTTTGTTTCAGAATCTCAGAAGTATTGAGACAAAAAAACAGTGTTATCATCATGCTAATTCGCTCCCACCATTCATTTAATTTATTTTATTAAAGACGCTCCCACCATTTATTGAACATATATTCTTTGGGTCCCGCCATTTATTAAAACCCCCGGAATCAACACTTTCGATTCATCTTCTAGCTAGACTAGATTGAAAAACTAATTTCTGAGTAGCTGGTGATTTTAACAACATTATTTTTTAAATGTGCTCTCACCTTTTATCGAAATTATAATCATTGGATAAGCACCCGCCATTTATTAAAATCCCGGAATCAACATTTTCGATTCATCTTCTAGATAGACTAGATTGAAAAACTTATTTCTGAGTAGCTGGTGATTTTAACAACATTATTTTTTAAATGTGCTCTCACCTTTTATCGAAATTATAATCATTGGATAAGCACCCGCCATTTATTAAAATCCCGGAATCAACATTTTCGATTCATCTTCTAGATAGACTAGATTGAAAAACTTATTCCTGAATAGCTGGTGATTCGAATAGGCCACTCATTTGTTTGTTTCAGAATCTCAGAAGTATTGAGACAAAAAAACAGTGTTATCATCATGCTAATTCGCTCCCACCATTCATTTAATTTATTTTATTAAAGACGCTCCCACCATTTATTGAACATATATTCTTTGGGTCCCGCCATTTATTAAAACCCCCGGAATCAACACTTTCGATTCATCTTCTAGCTAGACTAGATTGAAAAACTAATTTCTGAGTAGCTGGTGATTTTAACAACATTATTTTTTAAATGTGCTCTCACCTTTTATCGAAATTATAATCATTGGATAAGCACCCGCCATTTATTAAAATCCCGGAATCAACATTTTCGATTCATCTTCTAGATAGACTAGATTGAAAAACTTATTCCTGAATAGCTGGTGATTCGAATAGGCCACTCATTTGTTTGTTTCAGAATCTCAGAAGTATAGAGACAAAAAAAACAGTGTTATCATCATGCTAATTCGCTCCCACCATTAATTTAATTTATTTTATTAAAAACGCTCCCACCATTTATTGAAAATATATTCTTTGGGTCCCACCATTTATTAAAACCCCCCGGAATCAACACTTTCGATTCATCTTCTAGCTAGACTAGATTGAAAAACTAATTTCTGAGTAGCTGGTGATTCCAACAGGCCACTCATTTGTTTGTATCAGAATCTCAGAAGTATTGAGACATAAAATCAATTTGTTTTCATCATAATAAGTCGCTCCCATCTTTCACCAACATTATTTTATTAAATGCGTTCATCATCCACAAAATGATTTTTTAAATGCGCTCTCACCATTTATCGAAATTATAATCCTTGGATACTCACCCGACATTTATTAAAATCCCGGAATCAACATTTTCGATTCATGTTCTAGACAGACAAGATTGAAAAACTAATTTCTGAGTAGCTGGTGATTCCAACAGGCCACTCATTTGTTTGTATCAGAATCTCAGAAGTATTGAGACATAAAATCAATTTGTTTTCATCATGATAAGTCGCTCCCATCTTTCACCAACATTATTTTATTAAATGCGTTCATCATCCAAAAAATGATTTTTTAAATGCGCTCTCACCATTTATCGAAATTATAATCCTTGGATACTCACCCGACATTTATTAAAATCCCGGAATCAACATTTTCGATTCATGTTCTAGACTAGGGGTGTGCAAAGATATCGATATATCGATATGTATCGATATATATCGATATATCAAATAACGATACTGTGAGGATAAAATATCGATATATCGATATTTATCGATAATTATCGATATGTATCAATATGTATCGATATATCGATATCTATCAATATATCGATATCTATCGATATGTATCGATATATCGATATATATCGATATGTATCAATATGTATCGATATATCGATATCTATCAATAAATATCGATAGATATCGATATATCGATACATATCGATACATATGGAATGGAGTGATGGGAACAGATGGCAAAAGACACAAGTCACAAACAAAAATAAAATGGAAACATGTAAAGATGCAACATGCAATAATTAGTTAATACTTTCGCTGCGGTTGACGTAATATCCGGCAAATTATTTGTGGTTCCGTGGTGCGAGTGACGTATATTTTCACTGGCCGATTTCAGGTACCGGACTGCGGCAAGTGATGGGCAATTTCGAATGAAAAAAATCGAACATTTCGATTGCTGTAAGTGTTGGAACTTGGAAGCTTTCGAGATAATGTGATTTGTTCACGAGAAATCATTCGAATGATTCAACATACGACCGACGTCGTGAATACACTCGATATTAATTGATATGTAGCGATATATCGATATTATAAAAAATGTATATCGATAAGTATCGATAAGTATCGACAGATAAGTATCGATATATCGATACTTATCGATATATCGATACTTATCGATATATCGATACTTATCGATATTAAGATACTTATCGATACTTATCGATATATCGATACTTATCTGTCGATACTTATCGATACTTATCGATATATCGATCGATATCGATATATCGATCGATATCGATATATCGATCAATATCGATATTGAAATGAGTATTGATATCGATATCGTATTTCCAATATCGCACACCCCTATTCTAGACAGACAAGATTGAAAAACTAATTTCTGAGTAGCTGGTGATTCCAACAGGCCACTCATTTGTTTGTATCAGAATCTCAGAAGTATTGAGACATAAAATCAATCTGTTTTCATCATGATAAGTCGCTCCCATCTTTCACCAACATTATTTTATTAAATGCGTTCATCATCCACAACATGATTTTTTAAATGCGCTCTCACCATTTATCGAAATTATAATCATTGTTTACGCACCCGCCATTTATTAAAATCCTGGAATCAACATTTTCGATTAATCTTCTAGCTAGACTAGATTGAAAAACTTATTCCTGAGTAGCTGGTGATTCGAATAGGCCACTCATTTGTTTGTATCAGAATCTCAGAAGTATTCAGACAGAAAATTCTTTCATCATCACAAAATTAATCCTTCTTGGAGCCAAAACATCACACATGCTCACATTCACTTGTTTCCAATACTTTTTTGCATAAAAAACTGTTATTTTCACAAAAATTCGCCCTTCTTCAAAACGTAAACGAAACATCTTTTTTCACTGATTTTCTAGTTATTTGTATTTGGGATGTTGGCAATAACGTCTTACCATGAGACAAACAATCACGTTGCCAACATCATAAATACAAATTACCAGAAAATCAGTGTAAAAAGGTTGTTTTGTTTGCATTTCAAAGAAGGGTGAATTTTTTGAAAAATAATCGTTTTTTCTGCTGAGAAGTGTTGGAAACAAGTAAATACATGCGTGTATAGTGTTTTGGTTCAAAGAAGGGTGAATATTGTGTATTCCTAATAGCAGAAATTTGACATGTCAAATGGTGCATTTTTGAGAAAAAAGGGGGCCGTATCTCCGAAAATACTTGAGACCGCCGCGTTTTGACTTCAGATTCGTGATCAGGAGGTCAAAATACGTCAGTTCCACAAGAAATTTTTTTCGCACTCATAGGAGTGCGATAAACAAAGTTTTACCCATTATTGATTACACTCCCATCATTTATTGAAATCATATTCATTAGAACCACTCCCGCCATTTATTTAAACCCCCGGAATCTACATTTCCAATTCATCTTCTAGCTAGACTAGATTGAAACTAGTTTCGATCCAGAAGGGCCACTGGTTTCCAGAACCCCAGAAGGAACAAACAGAAAATCCTAGTGCCCACTCACCTCTGTCATCCTCAGTCGGCACCACCTCAGGCTCGGTGGTAGTCGAAGTAGCCTCATCGCCCCCAGCAAGCCTCCCCTTCACCCCACCCCCCACCGTGGGGGTAGCAGTCGACGTCCTCCCGCTCTTGTACTCATCCAGAATCCTAATCAACTCGGCCAATGACACATTGTACCTGGCCAACAACTCCTGCGGCATCCTGCCACCGCACCTGCACACCGCGCACCCCCTGCGGTTCACCCTGTAGCCGAGGGCGCAGGTGGCGTTGCAGTCGCCCAACGGTGGGCACACGCCCCCTGCCCTCGGGGGCGTGGGGTGGGCGCACAGGGCGCTGACGCAGTGCTCGTAGCCGTCGGTGCAGGTGCACTCGGTGCAGTTGTCTTTTTCCAGCCATGTTTCTGACGGTTGGTAGATGCGGTCCTGGCGGAAGCAGGAGCGGTTCTTCTGGATGTGGGTTTCTTTGACGTCGCAGAAGTGGGATATGCACTGTTCCAGGCCGTCCCTGGAACGAGGGTTCTTTGATTTTTCCAATCATTGGGATCTCGTAAACCGTAAGAGATACAGGGTCGGTTGAATTATGGCAAAGTTGCGCAATTTGATGCCTAACAAAATGCCGTTCTGAAACTTGGAAAATTCGGAGTACTTTCGGAGATATCAGAAAAAAATCGAAATTTCTTAAAACCGTTTTTATTTTTTTCTGGTGTTATTTGAGGAAATCAATCGATATGAATAACACTTCATCATGACCACTTTTTCTTTTCTACAAGATAGCGTTTTCAAATCCGAAATCTGACGTTTCGTCTTCTAGAAACCATCATCAACTTAATTTTTTTAAATACGGACCTGGATTTTTTATTCCATTTTTTTTTACCTTTCGATAGCCCAAAAACTATGAGCACAATCACAAATTCTGATTTTCAAATGTTTCGATGACAAATATTGACAGTTTCTTTATTTCTTCAAGTATCCAATCCGAAACCATTTTTAAATATAAATATTCATTAGTAATATAACTATGGAACGCTTATCAGCACCTGAACACTGGCAATATTTTAATGAAACCCCTAACTCATCCACTGCCTAATTATTACGAAATTCAACATCTGGAAAAATAACATATATAATACTCAGTCAGTTGATGAAAACTATGCTCGAATGATCCCCCTTGCACCTACATAGGCATTTTCGTAGGCGTCTTCGCAGGTTTCCCGTAAGCGCGCGATGGATCATTCTTCCTCTAGCTCGTATGGTTGTTTTTTCAAACATTAAATTTTGGTGTAAGATATTCCGTGGAATATCTTGAAACAAACGGTTCATTTTTGATATCCCAATGAAAAATAATCCAGCGGGGATAAATCGGGGCTCCTTGCAGGTCAGCGCAACACCCCCAACATCAATTGATTGGTAATGTTTCATCTGCGAGTTTCTATTAAATACGATGATAAATTTAGACCATATCACGTTTCTCTTAATTGAAAAACACCATTTTTGATCCCGCAAAGTTTTCTGAACATTGAACTGTCATACATTGACGATTGGTTGTGACTTTTTATTGCTAAAATCAATGCCGTTTTTTTTAATTCCAGTAATTACATTATATATTTTGAAAAAATAAAGAAACCATAAATATTTGTCATCGAAACATTTGAAAATTTGTGATCGCTCATAGTTTTTGGGCTATCGAAAGGTAACAAAAATGAAATAAAAAATCCAGGTCCGTATTTAAAAACATTAAGTTGATGATGGTTTCTAGAAGACGAAACGTCGGATTTCAAATTTGATAACGCTATCTTATGGAGAGGAAAAAGTGGCCATGATGAAGTGTTATTTATATCGATTGATTTCCTCAAATAACGAAAGAAAAAAATAAAAACAGTTTCAAGAAATTTCAATTTTTTTCGGATATCTCCGAAAGTAATCGGAATTTTCCAAGTTTCAGAACGGCATTTTGTTAGGCATCAAATTGCGCAACTTTGCATAATTTAACCGACCCTGTATCTCTTACGGTTCACGAGATCCCAATGATGAGGCTCGAATTCCAGCCACCCTGTACAGCGAAACGGGCGGTTTTTATTTTTGGATTGCCCTTCGGGTTGTGTTCTTCAACCACCTACCTTTTAATTTCAACTCAATGATCTTCCAGATCACATATCACAGATCCGTAACAAGGTCGAACTTTCCTTATTTTCTTACCGAATACCACTCTAGCTTTAATTAAAAACTGTAAATTTTTTTTCCAACACGAATATTTTGTAGAAATTTCAGAAAACTCAGAAATTAATGTAATGAATGAGTAAATAACAAAAAAGTTTATGAATAGTATTTACTTTTGAATGCGCGTAATTTCAAAGACAATGCAATCGATTTATATTTTCGACGCGTCGCGACGCTCAGTTTTCAGTAGGCGTCGAATCTTTTGGAATTCAAAAAAATCTACTTGACTCCATTCTTTGACTATACTTTTCGTTTTCGATATATTCGGTCTGATTCTCTAAGGAAGTGGTTATCTCAACAACTGTCATTTGGGTGGCAAATAGGAAGGTCAGTTGTTATTTGAATCACTTTCCGAATCTTCAATTCTCTAACGTCAGAATGGAAAAAAATTTAACAACTTGTCGTTGGTTTACCACTGATAAAGTGACTAATTTATCATAAAGGTGATATATATTTGAAGAGGCAGTTATGAAGGAAATTTGTTACAATTTTTAGGATTTGAGTCACTCAGGAAATAATTATATGGTAGGATAATCGATATTATTGAGAACCTAACTGAAAAAAATATCATAAAAATATCTACATATATATATATATATGCTCAAGAAACAGATAGCATCCAATTATATAGAGCCTTATGAAATTATGCAAACCATTTCAACATTATTGACCTAAAAAATTACTGAAGATATATCTCATGCCAAGAATATTAATGTTAATGATGTCTCTGATAGAACTAATGATGTGTTCAACATGGTAGAATGTATTTCGTATTTGAAGAATACCACATATGAATAGTGGAAAATCTAAAGTGGTTAAAAAAGTAGTTGTTAACAACGTTACTAATTTATCCACTGTGTTAACCACTTTTTAAAGAATCGGACCGATTGGCGTGCGGAGTTTTAAGTGTTAAACCCTGTAAATTGAGGTTTTTACAAGATTGAGATATCACTGGAAAATCATGGAAAAATCGAATATTTGAATTGAAAAACGGGTTCTAAACATTTCGGGAAAGATTTAACCAATTTTATGACGAATTCTTTCATTGAATGCCTCAATGTTTCTATAGAACTATTTGAATTAACTTGTTCAAATAATTCCAGAGAAAATATTTCAAGAAGGTAGAATCTGGCAAACTTGCTGGCTATTCAACGGATCCATGAGTCAATCAATTGAATTTTCAAAGTAGGGTTCCTACCCCTTAGGGCTATCAGAGCTAGGGGGTAACAACAATAACAACATGCCGAATGGACTAAAGTACTGTACTGGGCAAGTGGGAGAATGTTTTCAACAAAAAAAAACTCACTTGCAAGTGCACTCGGTGCATCCATCCTCTTTGGTCCATTTCTCGCCATCTTTGTACAGTTTGTTGTCCACAAAACAGGATTGCGTCTCTTTATCCTTGGTTTTCGAGCAAAGGGACAGGCCATTGCTGCACTGGCAAATAATCTGGGAGTTGCTCGTGAGCCATTCTCTGCCGTTCTCGTAAAAAGTGCCATTGAAGTAGCAGCTCTGGACTGTCTCTGACTTTTTGCATTCGTAAAGGTCACAGCAGTTGCCAGGGAAACCGCTGCCATGCTTCTTTATGACAGCCTGAGAAGAAATAATTTAGAAGGTATTCTTCTGCTGAAAACCCGAACCCAAGCAGTTATTTTTTTTTATTTTGGTTATATAATGAAGTTATTATGAAACGCAAATGCGTATCGAAATAGCCTCTGTTTCGATACGTATTTTTTATTATTCGGAGGTTGGTGCAATCGAACTACTGCATTTTTGGTCTGGATGATAACTCACCGTTCTGTTGTTTCCACAATCAGTTTTGCAAGGAAGGCACACGCAGTGATCTTCTAATTCGTCTGTATCTAGATTAGTAGATTCACTATCGAAAGGGCAAGGCTTGCATATCACTTTTTTGCAGCACTCTCCTGTCACTGTGACAGCCACAGATTTTTTGTCGCAGATTTGGGGAAGCTGACACTGAAGAGGGTCGCAGACGCATTTTCCATCCACCTTTGAAATGAGACGAAAAAACAATGTACTAATTTCTAGTCGTTCACGTTATATGAAGAAAATTACGGTAGGAAGCGGATGCCCATTTCTTATTTCCGTTTTGAATGTTTTTCACGCTAAACTAATCGTACTATCTACCAATACATTTCTTCAATTGAACATTGTTCACCGAGTAGGAAAAGTCTAACATTCCTGGATGACTGTGAAGTTTAGCAACACAGAGTCCAAGAATGAGAATTTTTCTACGAGATAAGCATACTATATTTATGCAAGTCGTACAAAATTCGACAGATGTTAATTAATTTTGCAAAAAATCGTGAATAATTTTATTCATAAATAAATGGTCAATTAAATTCGTATCAAAATTTTTTGCGTGACTATGGAAACATATAAAGAATGTTGAATTGTCAAACTTTACGCAAATAAATTTTTTCGGCAACCGTCCGGAAAGTACGTACTTTTCAGACGATTTTTTTTTGAGAAAGTGGCATTTTTTCGGCCTAGTCCGGGAAGTACGTACACATCGTTGTTGTCATTGTAAATATGAAAATCTTGGTAGTATGGTTTTGATAAATGCAGTTGATCATTACCATAGCAGCAAAATAACGACTGACAGCTATCTGACATAAAATTAGCTAACATTCAAAAATTATCAGATGAAAACAATCAATGTGAAACGGAAACTTTACCTTCTTGTTCTGACTTCAACAAAAGGCACTTAAATATACCAAGCATTTCAAACAAATTGAATCCATTCAATATTAACAATTGTTCTAATTTTAAGATAAATATTAATATAAATAAGAATTGAAATGTTCGAAATTTTGTTCTAATAAAGAAATGTGTTTCTTTGATTCGTTATTCTACACGGTTGCCGAAAAAATTGTGTACGCAACACGCCCGAAAACAGTTTTTTTGGACTCGCAGACTTCCAGGACTCGCTACGCTCGTCCTAGAATTTTGTCTACTCATCCAAAAAAACAGTATTTTCCGGACTTGTTACGTAAATTACTATAATTGCTTTTTTTTGAAAACAGTGTAGGAATTTTCCATTTCTGGGACCCCTCCAGAGATGGTTGAGCCATTGAGCTTTTCAAAATATAAATCAATTCCTTATAAACAACGTGTTCTCAATCATTTATGTAACACTAACAACTGTAAGGAAATATCATTTCCTTATAGTCAGGAAATGAATATTTCCTAACAGTTAGGAAATCTTGACTTTTTTTTTCAAGAAATTTTGTCTGGAATGTCGAAATTTCCTAGCGATTTGCGGAAACACTTTCTGGAGAAATCGAATATTTAAACCTGTCAACTTTATTTTCTCTTATGAACACCAATTTGGATTCTAACATTTTTAGATTCATTTTTCTCTTCAAAATTATGCAAATCAATCTGGTCATTCAAAAGAACAGATGCAGAACCAACAAATGCTGAGAATATTGTTTATATTCATCAAAATTCGTTGATAAATTTCAAGTATTGAAGAAATAAACTGTTATCTAAATTGATTCATTTTTGAGTTAAATGTTCACGTGAGTTCAGTTTTCCCAAGGTAAAAACGACATTCAGTCACGAACAACCAAGTACCAGGATCCCAAAACACCACTCAACCCAAACTTCCCTATCCCCACGGAAAACCCCCCACCCAACCGGCAACCTCGCACCCACATCCACTCACCAACCGTTTCTCCCTGTCGACGCACGCGCACACGCCGCCTCGGATGACCGCCTGCACGGCGCACGGACACTGCCCGTCGATCTCGTCCGCGGCTGCGCACCCCACGCACTCGTACGTCGGGCAACATCGGCCCGGCTCGTCGGTGGCGTTCGTCGCCTGCCGCAGCTCGGTCGGGCACGGCGGTTTATCGCAGAGGGCGGGGTCGCACTTGCACGTGTCGCCCGACAGAACGCTGTCGGCCGGGCAGGCCTCGATGGAGGGGGCGGCACGCGTCGCTGCGGGAAAGAGGTGCGGTCAGTCGGGGGTAGATGGCGCTAGTGGTGATGGTCGCGGAAATGTCGTGGAAATGGATTGGTTCACCGCGAATTATCGAATTAATCAGTTGGTCGTGTGCTTTGGGAAGAGCAAATAGTTCTTGCATTCGTTCTCATTCACTTCCATTCAATCTCAATCAATCTCATCAAATTTCATTCACTTTCCTTTACTCTCATTAACTCTCATTAACTCTCATTAACTCTCATTAACTCTCATTAACTATCATTAACTCTCATTAACTATCATTAACTCTCATTAACTATCATTAACTCTCATTAACTCTCATCAACTCTCATCAACTCTAATTAACTCTCATTACCTCTCATTAACTCTAATTAACTCGCATTACCTCTCATTAACTCTCATTCACTTTCATTCACTTTCATTCACTTTCATTCACTTTCATTCACTTTCATTCACTTTCATTCACTTTCATTCACTTTCATTCACTTTCATTCACTTTCATTCACTTTCATTCACTTTCATTCACTTTCATTCACTCTCATTCACTCTCATTCACTCTCATTCAATCTCATTCAATCTCATTCAATCTCATTTACTCTCATTCACTTTCATGCATTCTCATTCATTCTCATTCACTCTAATTCGTTCTCATGCATTTCCATTCACTCTAATCCACTCTCATTCTCTCTCATTTATTCTAATTCATTCGTCACAATTCATTCATTATTTCTCATTATTGCTCGTTAATTTTCATTATTTCCCATTATTATCATTGATTCCCATTATATCCAATTAATTATCTTAAATTTCCATCAATTATCATTGGTTCTAATTAATTATCATTATTTCTCACGATTTCCTATTATTTCTCATTAATTCTTATTAATTCTCATTATTTCTCATTAATTCTTATTAATTCTCATACATTCTCATTATTTCTCATTAATTCTTATTATTTCTCATTAATTCTCAATAACTCTCATTAATTCTCATTAATTCTCATTAATTCTCATTAATTCCCATTAATTCTCATTAATTCTCATTAATTCTCATTGATTCTTATTAATTCTCATTAATTCTCATTGATTCTTATTAATTCTCATTAATTCTCATTAATTCTCATTAATTCTCATTAATTCTCATTAATTCCCATTAATTCTCATTAATTCTCATTAATTCTCATTGATTCTTATTAATTCTCATTAATTCTCATTAATTCTCATTGATTCTTATTAATTCTCATTAATTCTCATTAATTCTCATTAATTCTCATTAATTCTCATTAATTCTCATTAATTCTCATTAATTCTCATTAATTCTCATTAATTCTCATTAATTCTCATTAATTCTCATAGATTCTCATCAATTCCTATCCATTCTCATTGATTCCTATTCATTCTTAATAATTCTCAATAATTCTTATTCATTCTCATTAATTCTCATTAATTCCTATTAATTCTCATTAATTCCTATTAATTCTCATGCATTCTAATTCATTGTAACTCATTCGTTCCTGTTCATTCTCATACATCAATTCCTATTGATTCTTATAAATTTTCATTTATTCTCATTATCTCTCATCATCTTTAATCATAATTCTCATTCACTCTCATTTATCAATTCTTTCAATAAATAATCGAGGCGGAATTTAAAAAAGTTAATATATCTGAAGTATTACATGTTCAATTTCATACATACATAATATATTTTCATTCATCTGTCGAACACCTTGTATAATAGACACTCTTCGAGATGATATTGTGATTCGAGTTATCAAATTACCCACGTTTTCAAAAATATCAGATCTATCCTGATACCACAAAAGTTGCAGCGTTTTCATGTACATTCATTGAGTACATATTCATTTCCCAAACAATTCTTTTCGTGAACAACTTCAATAATTGTTGGCTATGCACACCACTTATCTAACCAAAGACTCTTCAATACCCATTAAAGGTCTGCGCTCTCACCCGATATAAAATAATTTTAACGCATCCGCCAAATATTGAATAATTATAATTGTGCATTCACCAAACACTAGAATGTTTGATATAACAGCGCACCCACCAAATATTTGTGAATTATAGGTAGACGCCAAATATTCAAATGCAGTTCCAATAATCATCGAGCATTGGCTCGAATAGCTGATTTACCCTACATATATATACATATTTTTTGCGTGATAGATCAACCTGTACAGTAAAATGATCTCACAACGAAATTTACCTAGCTCGGACAGCCGTAGATATAATTACGGGTGTGTTTGCCTACATACCTACGTGGCTAGATTAGTCAAATTGAGCCCTCATTCAGTATTTATGCCCTTCAACAGCCACAACCGCGGAGGGTACAAAGTCCTGTCAGAATAATTTTAATCAGTAGCGTTCGAGTGGGAAAATAAAGAGTAATTAGTGTGGAAATTTCAGTCAATCATTCAAATATTTGAGTAATTATGATGGAGGGATCCCAATATATAAGTATTGGTGGAAATTAAATTATTTCGGAAGGGCTCATTTTTATATCAATTACAAAATATCGAATATTTTCGTTTGCTCCGCAAAAATATTCGGAAAGTGTTCTCCTTTTGGAATGAAAACTATACATTTCCAAATAGTAGACATGGATGACAACTCCAACATTCTAGCATATACGGGGTGGTCCAGGAGTCTCAACCCTTCAAAGTTCAGTTTAAAAATACTTTTCCTATTTTGGTTATGTATTGAAATCATTATGATACGCATTTTTTATAATTCGGAGGTTGGTACAATCGAACTGTCAAATGAAAGTCAGAAGAGTTAGGCCCAGTTCACTTCTGAGGGATTTTGGATTTGGTGATACTAGCAGTGAAAACTCAATGTTTTTATTGGAAAATTTCAATTCAGAGTTTGATCAATCAAAACAATAACATTGCATTTTCCACCGCTGGTATTGCAAAAATCAAAATTTCTCAACAGTAAACTGGGCTTTACGCTTGTGCGTCAGATTGAAATATTTCAATTTCATAATTGTTACCAATTGAAGATATTTCTGTTTTATTTCGATATTAAATCATTTTTTTTTCAATAAGACTTGAAATTAATGCAAAATAGAAAAAGTTGTACATGACACACGTTTTATAAGACATGTTGTCGCACTTGTTCAACGCAAACAACGCGTGCGACAAAATAGCGTCTTTTAAAACTTGTATCATAATATAATATTTTACCATAATTCTCATGATATTGAAGCGTTTTCGAGGTGAGTTACTTTTCTTGCCTTATTTTATCCGCCAATGGATATTTTCTTCAAATTTCTTGTTTAGTTTCAAAATTATACTATACTAGGTATACTATAAGTTGGACGAATAGCATCATTGTTGGATCTTTATATCTTCAATTGAGATAAACCCTGTTGTGTGAAACTGAATCCAGTTAGAATCTGCCATGAAATAATAATAGATCATTTGTCAAATACTGATGTCAAATCATTGTTAAAACTAGTCGAGCATCACGATTTCCACTTATATAACAATCAAGATTATTCACCCCCATCAAGTCCAAATAGGCGTGTTTATCCATCAACCATATGAATTAACATAAAGCCGTTGACCAACACATCATATAGTCGAACATGAATGTGATATTTTAATTATTCCTCATTCTGATGCAAAATTATTCAAATTGTGCGAAAAGCTGTCACTCTTAATATAAACAGAAACTTCATATCGATGTGTTGAACATCTGGTAGACATTATTCATTATCAATTCAACAAACAGAAACGTTCAGAAGGTGGATTAATTGATTTTATTTCGATGATTTTTCATATGATATTCCTCTTAATTTCTTAAGAAGGTTCTTCATAGCTTTCTGGTGTTACTGACTGACAAAATCTATTCAAATATTCACGATCCTCCACTACGATGGTGTTATACGATAGATTTTTCTCGTCTCATGCTTACCACAAGAATGGAGAGCATATACTCTGCAATGAATCCCTTAGTACCCATAACTCTCATAAAATGAGTAGTAAATCTCTTTGGATATACGGGCAAACAAACTGCATTGAGGCCAATAAAAACCACCGCAGCTCGTGTTTCCGATAAGTCTAGCTTGGTCATAGGAAGGGGGCACAGAATAGCTCACTATCAGAACGGTAACTCGATCAGAACACCGTTATTCGAAACGTTCGGAAATCAGTTTATTATGTTGGTTACATCATTATTCTAACGTATATAAAAATATTTGAGTTGATACGCTTTTCTGCATCACCTTGTACATATGGAATTCATCAGATACTTCTGCCGGAGCACAGTATATTTGCGTTTTTTTTTGGGTTGTATGAGCCTCACTGCCAGGGCCATTGACTCTTCTACTTGAATCAATTTTGAAGGAGTTTTTAGGCAGAAATGTATAAAATTCTGCAATTCGAGAAGATAAAGACCACTTCGCTTAGATTCATTGAAAAATGCAGGACCGTATTTGAAAGAATGGATTTGCGGCCCTATAAGAACGAAACGTATTGAAATTTGGAAATCAAAGCAAGCAAATCATAGTAGATTTGAAACAGAGAAGAAACTTTTTTGAACACTTTTCCATATTCCTGAAAATGGAGACTCTAATCAGATACACACATAAAAACAAATTCTCAAATGAAAACGATATATTTGTTCAACGTCCAATTCTGGTTTTGAAAAAGCGCATTCTTCTTCTGAAATAATTTATTTGAAATGAATTTATTGAATATGTCAATTGTAGAAAATTATTTCACTGGAATATTCATTTGGTATAACAAAATGTTCTCAATTCAAGACATTCAAAGTATCCAGAAAAATAATTAAGTTCTTGAAAAATATATCACGGAATGTCTTCTTTCAAAAGAACATTCAACATTTAATCTCTGAATGAGTAAATCTCTGAGAAAGTTTCTTTGGATTGACCATAACATTTTCTTGAATATAATTGCGATCCCTTCGAGCCGAGAATGTTGCCAAACGGTGTGAGTGTGTTGTTTCGGTGCTCTTGTCGTGCATCCATCATTGTTCAACCAGTTCAACCTATTTTATTGGCATAGAAATATTGGCTTACCATGAAAGAAAAACTAAGGTCTTAGGAGATATCTGACTATATAATTATTACTTTTAGAGGTAAGTTACATGCCTATATCTTATCGACGTTCATTCTTGGGTAGGTATTATTGTGTATCCAATCAATTAACGTAGCTATATCATCTCGAAAACTGATAATTCGTGAAAAACTTGAATAACCAGGATCGGCATAGTGAGTGAAAATTGGGGTTAGGTACCTATGTGCGGATGAACGTTTAAATTTGTCCAAACACTGATTGAACAGTGTAAAAGAGCTTCTTGAACTTGTAGACATCTTAGGTATCTTGATATTGCATATTATACCTAACATATTTTCACATTTTTTTTACCAAATTTCGATTCAAGGAAAATGAAATCAGTCGCAAGAATGTGAACCCAGATTTGAAGAAATATAATAACCATACATTGTGCTGAGTCAGATTATCTCTCACATTGTACCTACATGGAGTTGTGAATGATATATTTTATATTTTTCAGTCGTTTGAAACCAGAGGAATACAACTTTATTGCGAGGTAAACTTATTGTGGACAAGTTCAGAAATAATCTCTACGAATAGGGGAAAAGGTTGTCAAGAAGAAGGTTTGCAAGTGATGATGTGATTGATGAGAGCCCCAATAAGAGAACGGAAGTTGAGGATGATTCTCATTTCGAGAAATCGATATAATTCCTCTAATTTGATAAAATTCTTGATACAAAATAATCTACAGCTAAAACTGATAATCTGATTCTTTTTGTTCAAGAAAAATGCGAGTCATTGAGAGATTATGATTGTCTTGATTTGAATATATTGTGTTCTCAATCTGAAATATTGTATTATTCTCACGAAGAACTCCATTCATTTACGATTCAAGAAATCTATAACATTGGTATGAGTGTATTTAATTGGAAACATAATAGTCTTGAATTGAGCAGACATTTATTCCAGTATATATAAACAAGCCATACTCTTGAATCAAAGCATATAAAATCAAATCAATTAATTCTTTTTATGTGTGTAACTTGAGAATCCATAATAATGGATATTCTGTGCTTTGATCACAAAGGTATATCTCAAGGGCAGTCCCGAGAAAAATTACCGGAAAAATGTACCGTCTACCGGAATAATTGCTCGCAGTTGGTTTTTCCCCATCCTCGTTGAGAAATGGAAATTGCAAAGGAAACCAGACTTCACACATATCAAGATTTATCACTTTGAGAAGGCTTCGCATGAAATCTCCCTTTAAATATTCGGCTATCATAAAGAAACACCCTGTATTTTATCTTTCTTCCATTTCCTGAATATTATATGGAGGAAGATGGAATCGTTGAATGCATTTCTCAAAGGTAACTTGCTCTCATATATAATGATAAATGGAATCCAGAGTCTCGGAACTTTATATCATGGATTATCTAGAAAAGAACATTACATTTTATGTTGCATTGATCCAACAGCGGGGAAGGAATAAGTTCTTTTGATTTCAGCCGCCAGAGCTCGTTTGTACATCACAATAAAATAACGTAATCCGGCGGAATTTTTTCTTCTGTTCTGTTGGCTGTCAAAGATTATTGCACCAGGATAGATTTTATTAAAATTCAAAAACTTCGTTCAAGGACGAAACATTTTCCGGCATCTCTTGTGTTCAGAAGAAATGCACCAAGGCAAAGCTAATGCGATCAGCTCCGAATTCACACTTTGGTGGCTTCGAACAATTCTTCTTGATATTCTGATTCATTTCCAGGAAATTATTCCGGAAGAAAGTTTTGTAATTATTTGAACTCACTTCAAGAAACTTGATTCATTCCCTGAATTTTCAGCTTTCCTCTAATATCCAGAACAAATAATGATATTGTATAGTCTACAATATTTGAATCAATTTATTCTGTTCATGAAACTAACAAAAATCTCATCACTAAATTGGCTACAAACTGAAAATAACTTCATATCCAGTTTAATCCATGAACTACTGAAATGTTTGCATAAAGTACAGTCTTATTCGTATATTATTGAAATAAATGACGAATTCTGAAATGCAATGGACTAATCTGAAATTCATTTGACGCTTTCTGGAATCGAGTTTATGCTAAAATACAACTGGAAAAGGTGTAGTTTAACCGAAAGTGACCCTAATTTCCTGTTTTCAAATGGCACTTTCTCATTTCAAATTTCTGGTCAAACTTGAAGTAACTCCATATGTTTATTTTTCGAGAATTGAATGACATTGAATCAGTAAGAGATGACAGAAATTTAAAAATTTTATCTTCCGAATTTGAACATAATTGCATATTGGAACACCCATACTAGGTTATGAAGTAGGTATCAAGTAGATTGAAAAGAATACACAGTGAAAAAAACTTGGGTGTTATTTCAATCCGACGAATACAACACCTGAATATCAAAGTTATGTCTTTTTAATTATAAATTTCACAAGTGAGTGTTAGGTGGTTAATACCGATTTCAGTAGTGAAAAATGACAAGAATGTAGTGAAGTAGAACGATTCTGAAACATAAAATCATAAGAAACACCAAATTGTTAAAATTTACATTCACGTTAATGCATTAAAACACCTATTATATAAAATTAACACCAAGCTACACCGTTTCATATATCACGACGGAATCGAGGCGGTGTATGAATCATCTAATTCGGTGGCAATAATCATTCGTTGAGTTTTGCATACTGAAAACACACTGCGGTGTCAAATCGCACTTTCAGAAGTGCATAAAAAACACCACCAAAGTGTTCATTCTACTAAATTCAGCACTGACACTAGTGTTACTGACAACTGGGTTTGATTATTAAAAACACCTATGGAAAAGGTCACATAAAACCTATACAGTGGTGAATAATATGCCGGTGTGTACTGACACTGAAACAATCAGGACCTCAGTGGACACCAGACGGTGTTAGTTGGTGTTCACTGTGTATGGTCATATAACGACAGTTACTACTTCAAATTTTTCCGAATTAAATTTAGTAGTAAGCTTTTGATATTTTCTAGTTATTTTTTTGATCTCGTCTGGCAAGTGATTTTTTTGCCATAAAAAAGGGGTTTTAAATCAAGGTAGAAGATAGTACACACATAAAAACAAATTCTCAAATGAAAACGATATATTCGTTCAACGTCCAATTCTTGTTTTGAGAAAGCGCATTCTTCTTCTGAAATAATTTATTTGAAATAAATTTATTGAATATGTCAATTGTAGAAAATTATTTCACTGGAATATTTATTTGGTGTAACAAAATGTTCTCAATTCAAGAAATTCAAAGTATCCAGAAAAAATAATGAAGTTCTTGAAAAATATATCACGGAATGTCTTCTTTCAAAATAACATATTTTCTTCAATAATGAGATTGACAAGACAATTAATCTCTGAATAAGTAAATCTCTGAGAAAGTTTCTTTGTATTGACCATAACATTTTCTTGAATATAATTGCGATCCCTTCGAGCCGAGAATGTTGCCAAACGGTGTGAGTGTGTTGTTTCGGTGCTCTTGTCGTGCATCCATCATTGTTCAACCAGTCCAGTTCAACCTATTTTATTGGCATAGAAATATTGGCTTACCATGAAAGAAAAACTGCGGTCTTAGGAGATATCTGACTATATAATTATCACTTTTAGAGGTAAGTTACATGCCTATATCTTATCGACGTTCATTCTTGGTTAGGTATTATTGTGTATCCAATCAACTAACGTAGCTATATCATCTCGAAAACTGATAATTCGTGAAAAACTTGAATAACCAGGATCGGCATAGTGAGTGAAAATTGGGGTTAGGTACCTATGTGCGGATGAACGTTTAAATTTGTCCAAACACTGACTGAACAGTGGAAAAGAGCTTGTATCTTAGGTATTTTGATATTGCATATTGAACCTAACATACTCATTTTTACATTTTTTCACCAAATTTCGATCCAAGGAAAATGAATTCAGTAGTAAGAATGTGAACCCAGATTTGAAGAAATATAATAACCATGCATTGTGCTAAGTCAGATTATATCTCACATTGTACCTACATGGAGTTGTGAATGATATATTTTATATTTTTCAGTCGTTTGAAACCAGAGGAATACAACTTTATTGCGAGGTGAACTGGTGGACAAGTTCAGAAATAATCTCTACGAATAGGGGAAAAGGTTGTCAAGAAGAAGGTCTGCAAATGATGATGTGATTGATGAGAGCCCCAATAAGAGAACGGAAGTTGAGGATGATTCTCATTTCAAGAAATCGATATAATTCCTCTAATTTGATGAAATTCTTGATACAAAACAATCTACAGCTAAAACTGAAAATCTGATTTTATTGTTCAAGAAAAATGCGAGTCATTGAGAGATTATGATTGTCTTGATTTGAATATATTGTGTTCTCAATCTGAAATATTGTATTATTCTCATGAAGAACTCCATTCCTTTACGATTCAAGAAATCTATAACATTGGTATGAGTGTATTTAGTTGAAAACATAATAGTCTTGAATTGAGCAGACATTTATTCCAGTGTATATATAAACAAGCCATACTCTTGAACCAAAGCATATCAAATCAAATTAAGTAATTCTTTTTATGTGTGTATTGTTACCGATTTATCCATAGTTTATCTTGTGTTACAGCGCTTTCAATATTTTCTGCGAGCGTTTTTTCTGCAAACACAATTTGGAAATTTGAATTACTATTTTCTCAAACCACCCCCTGAAAATTTTCAATTTATCCAGCTCTGTAATAATTTCAATTTCTTAGACCTGCGAGAGGGTTAGTTTACTTGATGGCATGTTATGGGCACTCTATGCGGGCACGCTTGCGTTTGGCACTGGGCTGTGAGAAAGATAATCTCGGTCAGATCCTATCTCGTCGAGCTTGGCAATTTACGATCCCATTTTCCGTCTATCTATGCGGCTAGTGCGAGCAGACGCGAATCTTACCAGGGAAATTGATTGCACGTGTGAACGTATCCAGGAACGGGGAAACTATAGCTGTCTGAGCACTCCAATCTGAAAATCACACCGGGGTTCAGTCGAAAAAGACTAGAAGATAGAAAAACAAGATATTTGAATCGTCATAGCTACCTACTGTTTTGATATTTTTCCCTACGACCACCTATGAAAACGTCAATAATCACACTGTTTTGTTATTCAGAAAGTAGCTCATATCACCATGGTATATTGTTTATTTGAAAGAAAAAAAGCACTATTGTTGATATGAAAAATATCACAACGCTCGCCTGAATTGATAGAAATAATTGGGTATATTGTGAAGGTACTCACTGTCAATATAAGCGTTCTCAAATCAAATTCATATTATTTATTGAAATTTCTGTCTCGTTTCGAATTATACCGAGAATTCTTTATCTATTAATTTCAATGTGTCTGATACATAACCTCTGAATTCACTTCAAAACTGAAACCTACACTCTTTGCTGGAACTATTTAGATGTTGATGACAGAGGGCAAGGTGGATATAGGATGGTGAAACAGCTTCCTATTAACAAGCACTAGAATAAACTGTAGACCTTTGCCTACTTGATTTCATACCGTAGTAATATTTCCTGAAGTTATCAGAGATGGCGACATACCTTGTGTCGGTAAAACAGAATCTGTGCATCTGTCACCTTTTTATCAGTTTCATCTATTCTAGATGAAAAATGACTGAGAAGTGTCAAAATATCAATAATTATTCCAGATTCACTGAAAATATTGTGTTTTGATGTCATTTCAACTCATGTCTGTCAGATGCGAACCACAGAAATACATGGGCAACAGAAATCTTCTTCGATAATCGATCTTACCGCCATCTTCATTCAAGTCGTTGAAATATTAGTACCTTCTCAAACGGTCTACAAGTTTTTCGCAGAAACAATTGAAGAGCTGTTTCACCATCCTATATCCACCTTGACAGAGGGTTAGATCATTCAAAAGAGTACGGTTACAGTTTTAGGCGCGTCTTGCTGCTTGCATCAGTTTGATATCACAGTATCACCAAAGAGAAGATTCTTTGTTATCACAGATGATTGCAAAGAGTCAAGGACGCACTAACTCGAGTAACTCGTACGCGCTTGCGAACTACATACCTCTATGGTTCTGTATTCCTGGTTGCGTGATTACTGGCGCTAGCAGGTGAATGGTGTCAAGGTTGTTTATGTACGCTGGTGTCAATATCAATAAAATTTGCCCAAACTAAACTAACTCAATCAATCAGTAATTCACATAATGAGGAATTGTCGGAGAAGTATTCAAATATCATCTTGAATATGGAAATAAACAGTACTTGATATTGAATCAAAACCACCTGAAATTCTAGAAACCGCTCAAGTTACATTTTTGACAAGACCTCCCGGGAAATGAAAGTATTCGGAGTCGTAGGAAAATTAGTGTACAAAACTCGTTGGAAAGTGCATTTCCTTCACTCGTTACGTTTCCGCACTCACCGCTACGCGGCTCGTGCTAAACGACTACTCGTGTGAAATATGTCACTTTCCACACTTGTTGTGTAATATACTATTCCACATCAGCCATTTATAATCCATCGAATTTATCTTGTCACCCTTTCCATGAAATAATCAAAAATCAAACTCAGAACTTGTGAACAAGCAAATTCACTAATGGAACTATAAGAAATTGAGAACACTGGAAACGAATTTCTCAAATAATTATTGGAAAAATCAACCATCACAACTCATGATCGATCTGAAATGTTAATTCTATAGGTCTTGTTCAAAGTATTCGCGAATATTCAACATTTCTTCAACATCTGATGTATATATCATGCACGTATTTTATTCGAAATTGTGATAAGATACAATTTTTCACAAATGATGCAAACTTTTGAATGATTTGAATGTTAAATCACTATTGTCAACTGTCGTGGAGATTGAAATGAAACATTTGATGGCCTACCACATGGATATGAATACAGGGCATTTTAAGCTCCATTCAATGAATAAAAATATTTATCTTGTTCACAGTTTTCGAAACGGACTAATGAATTGCTTTCAATTACGGAATTTTTTTTTTAATTCATTCGTCTATATTTTACCGTTTAGGAGATAACAATACTGTCCCTATATTCTTGGAAGTAGAAAACAAACGGAAACAGGAGGAACACTGTAATATACGTATATTTCGAGTTAATAAAGAATTAATAGACATATCCACAAAGGGTACTCTTTATTATATCGCATCATTCCAATATTCATTCTATATAACAGTATTACTCCTTGTTGAGAAGAATCTGCTTCACTGCTCTTCTTGAATGTCCAAGACATGCTATATCCCGAATTCCCTTCGAGATAATCAATAAATAAACACTGACCTTGAACATGAACAAGTCAATAAGAATTGCGAAGGTATACTGGGCCAAAGAAAACATTGAATTCGCACCTGGAGTAACACAAACATGTAAACAACTCGTTTCGAGTATTTCAACTCATAAATGTCTATGTCAAGCCTAGATATAATCCTGACGAATGTGACTCGGCTCGCAAATGAAGTCGTTTTGAATACATACCTTTGAGACGTTATAAACACACATGGTGGGTGTGATTTGGAAATGTGAATAATATTGCCCAGTTTCACCTAGTGAATACTTGTAATGGAGACACTCTCGTTATTAAATCCCAGTTTACGGTGCATGAGATCACCTTACATGGTGGTCACATAAAGCGTTTTTGAATTCAACACTTTTTCAGTATGATATTTTCTGAACTTCTCATGACAAATTCTGAAATTCAATCGACTATTCTGAAACTCAATTGACGCTTTCTGATGTACAAAGAATTTGAAGTTTTTATTCAGTTGAAGTAGATGATTGTCCTTGAATGAATAAGACAAATATAGTGAGAATTTCATTTTTTCTATCTATCGAAATGAGTGAGATGAGTATTTTGAAACAAAATTTGATTTCTTCGAACAATAGACAATGTTTGAATCGATTTGAAATCAAATTCAAACACCTGAGAATTTTTTTTGTAATGCATTTAACTGTCTTCGCAAAGAATCCCGGAAGTGGTATCATCAACTACGTCGCATTGACACGAGAATGACTTTGTTCTTTCGAAAAACAAAGACGTTCGCATTTAATTGAAAACGAAAGACTTTCGAAGTTGAGTCTCGCATATAGACGACACCATCCGCCATTGTCGAATCGAATCATTCAAATCCGCCCTGTCCCATCAATTCCGCTTTTCAATCCCATTTTCTATTTGTCTTCGAGACGAATTAATTTATTTTTCCAGCTCCGAGATTTTCCGCCGGATTTTCGTGGAATCCTTTCGCTGCGGAATTAGTCTGACGGGGCATTACAACGTCCTCCATCTTGTTAATAAATGCCGTGTTCGCCACTAGGGGGTGGGGGATTTGAATTTGGACGTAATTTGATGTGATGCTGCGGGTGAAGTTGGATCAAACTTCTTTTCTTAGTCGATACTCAAAGTTCCATCGACTTGACCGTTTAATTTTCCCATTACATCAACCATAATACATCAGAGAGTGTTTTTTAAGTGAAATAATATATAAACAGTCACAAAAAATCCTTTTTTAATGAAACGCAAATGGGTATCGAAATAGCCTTTGCTTCGATATACGCATTTTTTATTATTCAGAGGTTGGTACAATCGAACTGTCAAATGAAAGTCAGAAGACTTAGGCCCAGCTTACTTCTGAGAGATTTTGGATTTGGTGATACTAGCAGTGAAAAACTCAATGTTTTTATTGGTGAATTTCAATTCAGAGTATGATATGATTTGAATTGACCAATAAAAACAATAACAACATTGCATTTTTCACCGCTGGTACCGCAAAAATCAATATCGCTCAACAGTAAATTGGGCTTAACGCTTAACGCTATGAAATCAAGTTCTTTCAATAAATACTTCAAATTAATGCAAAATAGAAGAAGTTTACATGACACACGTGTTATAAGATACGTTGACCAATAAAATGGCAGCAATTTGAAAGAAATCATAACGAATGGGCCAAAAGGTGGGTTGCTTCTAAAGTGGCAAAAAAGGTATTGGACTTTGGAAAGTCTCGTGTTTTTTTTTTGCTTTTGGAGCTGTGTTCATCTACCGTCACATCAAGACTATCGCATTCCTCAATGATTCCGTTTCTATTCTCCATCTGATAACGTCCCATATATAAGCGTATAAGCGTTATTCGAGTAGAGGTATAGAATATCGCGCGAAGTTATGGAGGTTATAGAGGTTATTAGACATGCTGCTAGATTTTCACAAAAATTCCACTTGATCATACTTGATATTCGCGCGGATGCAACACATGGCTGAGTTTAACGAAAAATTCTGCCGATGGCCCATTTTCCTAACCTTGCGGCACCCCACATCCAATCGATCAGAAGCGATTACAAACGTGTACATAAAACGAGGTTTTTAGGGAACTCCAATCCCTCAACGATCCTTATTGCTAATTGGGATCAATAGTTTAATGGGGCGAACCATCCTTGACTTATTAATGAATGATAAATACCTGAAAATAAGGAACATGGAAATTATTGTGAAACATATATCGGACTGCACCCGGTATATCATAAGTATATATCATGCAATTTTCATAATCTGAAGTGGCTTTCTTTGTATGACATTTTCAAATACATTTCTGGATGCGAGGCAATATATTTTCCACAAAGAACTATTCTCCTTAAGTGAGGTATGTTCAGCGAAAAAGATTTATTATCCTGTGAAGAATATTATATGAAGTTTTGAGTTATTTCGAGGTAACGTAATAATAATTTACGCTACAAGTCTGGATAATGACAAGAAGAGAGAGTCAACAAAAACATGTAGATATTTGTTTGTATATACAAGGTGTTTCATAATATGTGGGACGCATTTACAGGGGTGATAAAGCACCTAATGAAAATGATAAATGTTTCTATAAGATTTTTTTTTTGTTTTTTTATAGCTTCTGTAGTTTCCAATCTTAGCATGATGTACTCGTTTAGTGAGAAGTGCTACTCGAAACCAATGAATTATGATACAAACTATTTTCACCTTATTTTCTTTCATGCCTAGCCATCAGAAGTTAAAAATGGAAATTACAGAAAATCATTTCAATTTTTCTTCTGAATAACGGTCCCAGATATGAAAAAACCACAGGAAAACATATTCTCAAAAACCTATCGATTGTATCTTGTATTTGAGAATCCACCAGCGGCGTACCAAAAAAAGTTTATCATCAGGGTAAAAAAAGGTGGTGAGACTCCTGAAATAATATCAACCTATAGATTCTCAAAACCATTTGGTATATCGAATGATGTGAGAAATTTGAGCAGAATATCCTGAAACTGCAGAAGCTATAAGAAACTATAAAAATCTATAAACTGTTACTCGGATACGAAAGAATATTGGACATATATTTATTGGAACTTTTATAATTTTCTTGGGTCCCTCTATGACCCCTATAGAAGTGCTTCCCTCATATTATGAAACACCCTTAGTAATATTATATTCCAAACTCATACAAGTCTTAATAAGACATCGAGGGTTGCTTCGCAACTATGAGTTGGCGGTTATAGACACTTCTCAAACACTTTTCAATATTATGATTTTTGTGATTATTTTTACTTAGTCGAATTGGCTATCAAATCTGTTTTTCTCCATTTGGCACCAACTTCTTTGGACAAACATCCTGCTGCACATCAAAGATCTGTTACGAAGTAACCTCCTGTCCCGTCCACATTTTACCTTAAATAGTACACTTCCTCGCTTCTGCTCCAGTTTCGCATCAATTCACGTCTGTCCAGTCCAGAGATGAATTGGGGCAAAGTCTGATTCGAACGAGTGCGTGCGAATTGTCTTGCCAGGATTGTATCAAAGGCGCAAACGGCCTTTGCCGTAGCCGAACAGGCTTGTATCAGATTGAGAAAGCTCCCGGATTCGTGTAATTGCTGTTCTGATATAGGCTGCGGGCCATACTATACTCGCATCATTAGTATTTAACATGAGAGGGATTATAGTTGGAGGGTAGTAGAACAGTTGGCCCGGTTTTCTCTGGCTGCCAAAGGGTTTGTTGGTTAGTTACCAACCCTCATTTCCCTCACCCTTCGGCAGCTTGTTCGCCATGTACTGGGTGTGTATCTGGAGAAACGATACATGGTTGAGATGAAAAAAAAAGTGACTTATGACTTATTTATTAAATATAGACACTTGACACCAGACTACCAAATTTCACTGATGACAGCTCATTTTCAGGGCCAACTGAGTATTACTATTTTTTTATATGAAAAATCGAAAAAAATTATATTTTTCTATTTTGGTTGTATAATGAAGTCATTGTGCAACGCAAATGCGTGTCGAAATAGCCTCTATTTCGATAATAAAATAGTTATAAGCTCAGTTATAAGCGATTGAAATGTAAAAAATAAATAGAATTAGACGAGGAATCAAATGAATGACATATGAGTCGTATTGAATCTCTTGGCAGTTGATAGAGGGCGTAAAAGGAAATATTTTTTCCATCCAAACTTTCAAATGAAACCATTTATTCACTCATGAGAAAGAATATTTCCTTATTCAAGAATATATAATCATTGAAGAATATTTTGGGAAATGTTCGCAAATCTTTCGGGTATATTAAAGAAAATGGCAATGACTTTGCTGCATTGAAAATGTGTATTTTTCAAGCACTTCTATTGCATGCTGTTCTTGGAATTATATTCATCAATCTGTGCATGAATATCTACTATTGTATCTAGGTATATGAATGGAATAAACCTTCCCGTTGCTCGTGAATCACCCTGTGTGAACTATAAAACAACATGATATACTCACACAGAGGATATGCTCAACACGCCTCATATCATTGTCCATTACGACGACATTTTACTGCATATCAAGCGCTTCCCCAAACCCCTGTTTTTATTATGGAAATCATAAAAAAGGGAAGCAGAATATGAACCCAGCAGGCGCATTCCTATTTCAGCTCTCTGTATATATGAAAGCGACTCAATCTAAAAGATGGGCCATAACGACAACGTATTTGAATGATGCCCCGTTGTAAAATCAACCAAAGTGGCAATAACACGGACAAGCGATATTGCTAGACACTATACGTATACGCTTCCCGGAAGTTGTTGTCGAAGAAACTACAGATTTACGAGAGAAAACAGGTTTTTTGCACGATTGATCATTTTTGACTGTCTACCGTGACAGATTTTACGTCATTAGGTGACATTTACTAGCAACTCGACCAAGGTGGATATAGGATGGTGAAACAGCTTCCTATTAACAAGCACTAGAATAAACTGTAGACCTTTGCCTACTTGATTTCATACCGTAGTAATATTTCCTGAAGTTATCAGAGATGGCGACATACCTTGTGCCGGTAAAACAGAAACTCTGCATCTGTCATCTTTTCATCACTTTTATCTATTCTAGATGAAAAATGACTGAGAAGAGTAAAAATATCGATAATTATTCCAGATTCACTAAAAATATTGTGTTTTGATGTCATTTCAACTCATGTCTGTCAGATGCGAACCACAGAAATACATGAGCAACAGAAATCTTCATCGATAATCGATCTCACCGCCATCTTCATTCAAGTAGCTGAAATATTAGTACCTTCTCAAACGGTCTACAAGTTTTTCGCAGAAACAATTGAAGAGCTGTTTCACCATCCTATATCCACCTTGAACTCGACGGTAAGTAATCCAACTCGACGGTAAGTAATTCACTTACCGTCGAGTTAAAAAATCTCTTAACTTTAATTTATTTTTTGAAAGAATAAAGAAAACTAACGAATTATTTATTAATATTGAAACTTATGGTACAATTTGTTAAATTATTTGATGAAATCCCACTTGTTTGGGCTGTGGTTTCACTTCTAACAGAAACTCCTGCAGAATCGCATACATTAGTAGTATTACTAGTATTGCACAATATTTTATCGACAAAATCTATTTTATTTTGAAGAGAATCTTCTACATAGCTTTCTGCCACTGTCGATGAACGCCAACCTCCATGACGCTTTAATCCGAGGACATCAACACCTTTATTAGCCAAAAGCGTTGCTGAAGTCCTCCTGTACGAATGGCCAGTATAGTTCTCGGGATTAGGCAAATTTAGGAATTTGGCAATTCGAGAAGGCCAGCCCCCGATTGTCCCTTTCCCTATTACTTGAGCACAACATTTTCCTTTGACGTATCTTAAGAACAAATGATTTGATTTTACTTACAATGGACGAAGTTTCTAAATATGGAATTTTATCGTCTGGTTTATTAACGACTGTTAAATTACGCTGGATGTTCGGTTTTATATTGGGTAATTTTACAATCATTAAACCATCGGTTTGTTGGATGTCATTCATAGTAATATTATATAATTCTTCTCTTCTACAGGCATCAGATATTCCCAATATCATTGTGACCTACAAATTATGAAAAAATCTTCATTAGAGTATCTCTTTTACCTAAACTAGCTTACATTACCTTGTGAATTAGAAATTCTTCATCCGGTGCTTCCATCAGAAATTTTTCAAATTGCTCCCGTGTAAAAATGCTCGCTTTCTTAGGCCTATAGCCAACATGTTTTCTCTTCAAATACGCGATCAAAGTTGAAAACTTGGAAATATCAATGCCATCATAAAGAAAAACGGTGGATTTAATCATTGAATATTCTGCCCAGAGGCTTCCAGGAGTTTTCAACTGCATATGTCTTTGAACAAAATATGCCAATAGAGTCTTTTCATCGATTCTTAAATTCTTGCCTTCGAACCATTTTTTAAAACTTTGGTAGGTATTTTGATAACGGATTTTAGATTTTCCGGGAATAATTGCAGAACACCCTTCTTCCCAAGCCCGTTCAATTTCTTCAAATTCACTTTCGCTCATATTTTAATTTGTAATAATCAAAATTGTACTTAAAATTATTGACAACTAAATAAAAACTCAATTCTCCATTGTTGTTATGCATCCTAGTTACTACCTAACAACCAAAGTATCTATCTTGATAAAATGAATGAAACTAGTCAATATGACGAAAATGTTTAATTTTATAATTTATAATGGTATCAATCGTGCAAAAAACGTTATAAGCATGTCGAACGTTAAGGGTAACCGATAACCGGTATAAAACCCTTACCGTTCTCCATACTTTTAATATACTATTTCCTCGATGGCAAATTGTTTTCGAATGACGGTTTTTCAATTTAGATGCGATAAGAAGAAGAGTTCTCCACTGGTCCCTAGTACGACGTTCTTGTAGTAGAAATCTTCCTTAATCTCCGTACATTCAGGTGAAGTAGGAACATAACCAGTCCCAGAACAGTTCCCTGAGGCACTCCACTATAGATTCTGAATAAAAATGAGATAATTCACGTGACTAACTTTTCGATTACTGTTTTTATTTCAGCTCGCAAGCAAAGAACGATCATTGTTTGGTTGTCAACAACAACAGTGAAAGTTCACGTTTTTTTTTCAGTGTAGGCGATTTTAATATTCAAAAGCAGCTCACGTAAGGTCTGGGTTGTGTCATGATCATAACGCGGGGAATGCAAACCATAAATCTAGAATGCCAAGATCTAGATGACATGTCGACTAGTGAAACAAAGAAATATGCCCGACGGTATAGAAATGCTGTTGCGAACTTTGATTTATTCAGGGGCTCACGGAAGAAGTCTCCCGGAACATCCAGGTCGAAAACACCTCGAGACATTGGGTTTCATAGCAAACTATCCTTCAGTGTAAAGCCTGGTTCATGCTTATACGAATTTCGCAAAATTAATCGGAAAATAACAAATATTACATTGATATTATTTCTACTCTACAACACTATTGATTTGTGCATGTTGTAGTATCATATCATGATAACATGAAAAATCCGGAAAAAAGTTCAAATACTTCAACTTTATTGCGATATGTCTTCTCAGCGTCCATTTTATTCGCAAAATTTTTCCGATATTCGTATGAGCATGAAACAAATAAAATCTGGTAAGAAAGACTGCAATGTTCAATTTCCATCCAGAGATGGATGATGTCTTGGATGAATGATCGATATAAGTCATCGCAACAATATTTTTCTGACTATTTTGATTCGATACATACTTTATCTCATATTTGGATATTATAAGTTCAAACGATTACTTCAGTTTTCATACAGTTACGTCGAATGAAATTCAATCTATATTTATAACCTAACGTACACAAATTAAAGAACCACAGAAGAACTTAAAACAAGCTTCATAAAAAAAGTGGGACTTTCACAACTCTACTTCAACGTAATAACATTTGGAAATCTATTAAAAAATGGAGTTCGAGCAACTTTTTGATCAAAATATGAAGGCAACATTAAGAGGAATCGAAGGAAAAGCTATTAGAGAATTTGAAACTTGAAAATTATTTCTAGATGAAGGCGAAATTTTTGAGATGAAAGTCAAATTTTGAGATTTGAAGTTGATATTTGTACATACATTAAATTTGAAATTTTCAAAGGTCGATATGTCGATATGAAATTTGGAATTTCTGAGATAAATATTGAAGGTGCTGATTCAGAGAATTTCAAATTGAAGATTTGAAATACCAGAGAAAGTTTGACATTTGACGCAAAGATACCTATTTCGAGATAAAATTCGAAATTTGAGATTAAAAGTGGAAATTTCGAGATGTCAGAGTTTTCTGAAATAGGTAGGTACCTACACATTTCGAGAAAAACCGGAAATTTCAGAATGAATTTCAAAATTTCGACCTGAATCAAGACTACGAGATAACAGACGATATAAAGTTCCAAATTTGGGGGGACAATCGAAATGAATTGTTAAGATCTGAGTCAAATTTCAAGATAATATACGAAATATCGGTAGATGAAGTAACTTCCGTGGCATTGGATCGCAGAAGACAGAAAATTTTTGGGCAACCAGTTGGCGAACCAGAAATATACACTGAGATAATAAAGTGGGTACAATGATGATAAATAGGCAAGATACAATGGGCCATTAGGCCTGAGTGTCATGGGAGACTTCGGTTAGACGAGCCTACGAAGGGGATGGAGTTTTTAGTGGGTAGACCTGACTGAGATCAGGAAGTCCCACACTATCATATGGGGAATTTGACCCATATGATGTCCATAAAGGATTTCAACCACCTCCGAAAACAAAAAAAAAAACTTCCGTGGCATTTTTGCGCTTCTGTATGAAACAAACCTTTTCATGATGTTTTCCTCAGTCCATTTATCAGTGATAATAACTACGACATGGCGGATTTGTGCTGATGGTCAGCACACATTGCACACTTGCAGAATGCAATGCGATAAAATATGCTTAAGAGCCAGTTTCAATATTAAATATCAGCGCTTTCTTGGAAATCGTACACCGTTGTGGAAATAATCTCGAGAATTATTGCTTCCATGGTGACATCCAAGTAAAACGGTCTACTTTATTGCCATTTTATCATTATGCATTATACAGAGTCGTTAGTTCTGATTTTGTCGGAATAATCTTGATCGGATTGCATACATTATTCCCAATGGATGAGAACTTCCGGAAACTTCAATTTTTCCACTACACTATAAACCAGTATCATTCATTTCAACAATTACCGAAGCCTTTAGATTTTTTCAGATGGTATATTTTTTATTGGCTCCTTCGTTGTTTCCTTCTATCAAGTTGATCGATAAGCTTGAAGTCTGCATTACAAGTTGTTACGCTTGTTATTTGAGAACCACTTGCAAATGCCCAACTTGTTGATCTTTGACTTATTTACATAATATTTTGACACTAGTTGGAAGCGATCCAAGCATCTGTACGGACTTACGTATAGGATACGACTATTTCGGGAATGTTTATATGCCGCAGTTAGTTTGGATTTGCGCCTCTTTGTTTTGGAAACAACCACTCACCGAATACTGAAAATATCCTGCGTGGATTGCGTTGCAGGATTATAAATTTCCACTAAGATTAGGAGCTTGTTTTGGGCAACAGGAAATCAATCAAGATATACTTTATTGTCCAAGAAACACCTTGGTGACAGAACATCGGTGTGAAATCTAAAACTATAAACAACGAATAAATACGAGGGGACAAGCTATTATAGTCGTTATTCGAAAACCCTGAAATAAATAGCTATTTGTGTATCTAGAGCGTAAAGTGATAGATTGCTGTTCGAAAATAATATATTATGATACAAGTTTTATAATGTTAGAGACTGTTTGTTGAAAAATTATATTATCATTGGCCTTTTGCAAAGTCTGATGGTTTTCCTTATTAATGGGAAATTTGTCATCTTACAGCTGTAGAGCAACTTCAAGCGTTCGAAACTATTAGAAACAATCTTATAACACAGACTCATTATATATTTCGGAAACTTGTATATCTACGTGGATTATCCAACGAACTTAATTCATGAATCATCCAACTCGGCCCCAATATCCAAGGAAAGAGTGCACGAACCCCCAATTGTTTTCGTTTTCTCGGCGCTACACCCAAGTTTATGAATATTCGCTGGAAAAACGGTGTTCCGGAAGAGAGCGAAACTTACGATAACGTATACTTTTTCGCAGTGGAACTCTCTTTTATGGGTTTTTCATTCGCTTTCATTCGACTAGATGGCCATGGAGCCACGAAATAATCAGATGTCTGATACAAACTGCTTCGAGAACATCGCATGCCGTGTTTTGTACCATAAAGGGGTGCCTTTTATGACTGCCCAGATTGCCTCTCGTATTCGAATCGAGGATGGCGAAACACGATTTTGTGAAAATCCACAATTTTCATATCATCATCGGCTGTATCGTTATGAGCAGATTGGGTTGCCTGGAGATTGTTCTTTCACAGAATTGTTAATCCTCCACGAATAGTTCAGATTCTACTATATGCTATAGGTTCCGATTCTTCTAATTCATCGTCATTTCACCAGGAAAAATACAAGCGAATATCGAAATTGCTTAATGGTATCAGAACGTCTAGTGGGAAATCAAGCGGCAATCTTGACGCAAAAAAAAAGGAATATTATCTTTTCACCAGCTCCCTTTAGCAATTTCTTGCTCCACGTAAATGAATATGTGAACGTATCAGCCCATCAACCTAGATTACCGGTGCAATTTTTATCTGACAGCGATAAGACAGCTAGTATTTCATCTCTAAGCTCTGTATCGTTTATATCAGTAGTTTTATGAATGGAAAATTGCAAATGTCAGAAGAACTTCTCATAGCAAACATGTGAGAGCCACCAAGAATTTATGAGGATACCCATCAGAAGATGTCTCTGAATTCATTTTGATTGGGCGGGGCATTCTCACTGCAAGGCGTGGTCACTTCTAAACATATTACATCGTGTTATTTTCTTAGTCTCCGCCCCTCATTAACCGATTGGCTGAAAAAGTCAAAATGACAGCGTAATAATACCAGTAACAAAAAGACGGGCTATTTGCTCATCTGTCTGGCACATTCTTCGATTATAATACAAACTAGATGAATAACGCTCAATCCTTACACACAGTAGTTGTTTGAAGCCAACATCTGAATCAGTTACTATACACTGAAAAAATAAATAGATTTTTATTTTACCAAATGAATGGTAATGTCGAATAAGTTTCATTGAACAAATTACATGTTAGTGATATTACTTTTATAAGTGCTCAATATCTCGACAAATCTATTGCAAACCACATCAGAATAGTAATAATTTAAATTATTATTGACTACCTCATCAATTGAAATGTTCTATAACACGAAATTATCGAATACCTTTCCTGTAGTGGTATTAGGTTCAGGGTGAATATAACTCAACTAATTTTTATATTTACCACTACAAATGGTAGCACGTATGAGAATACTTTCCGTGTTGTCAAGATTTACCACTACGAAGAGTATTAATTATTGATTTCCGCAACAATAAGCACGCGAAAGATGCACCAGCTCAGTGGTCAATCGGGGATGCGAATTGCGACGCCATTTGTTGTGCTGTTGTTTGCCGTTGGTGGTTTGTGTACTCATTCTCATTGTTTTATCACTTTAGTTTTGCACTTAAGCTGTTCAAGTTGTAGTTTAATGAGAACGAATATATACCTATAATGGAAAAATTAGTGATTCAGTGGAATTTGGATCAATTAATACCATAAAGTATTCAAGTTGAATTCTGTTTTGAGTGTAATAGCGAATTTGGAATGGCAGTAATGGCAGACTCCAAAATCGCATGTAAGTATGTCTTTCACCAACAGTGGGTATTTTTATTCATTTTTTGAATTTAAGAAAACAATATGTGATTATTTTTGTACTTTTGTATTTGATTATTTTCCCAAAACCTGATGTGACCATTGAATATTTATCATCATTCAACAGTGATTAATTATTTCTTCCTGAATGATCTAACAACTTTCGTACACGAATTTCTCTCTTTAGAAATACCTGATGTCCGAAAATTGTGCCTTAAAAATTGATAGGGTGATTTTATTACATTTTTTCAAAACTCACTAATATAAGGCTTATTGGCCTTTCAGAGCGGATTTTTGAAATAAATACATTTTATAGCCTAAATGCCGTGAAATGAAAGTAAATCATAACTTTGAAACTTTTATGAAGATTATGTATTAATTTGTTGTCATGGACGTTAATGGTGAATTATTATTATATTATGATGATAATACTCTTTATTCATTTTTGTTGGAGCCTTTCTGACATTGATAATGATATATTGAAAGGGTGCATATGGTTCGAATGATTATCTCAATGAATAAATGTGTTATTTTTTCACGATTTCCTCGGTGACAGCTTATTTCATCATGATATTTTCCAATATTTTCATTTTTTCAATTGTACATTTTCAGGATCCAGAAACAAAAATATCGAGACAGAAGGACATCTTTAGAAGGTCCATGGAATTCAAGGCTCTTTGGCTCTGAAGAATAATTTAATCCTTTTTGGCATTATTTTCTAGAATGTATGACTCCTAAATTTTTTTCGCACACTATCCAATATCCAACAATTGATTATATTACCGAAAAACAATATATAGTTATGAAATACTCATATATTGAAGTTATAATTAACCTCCTAAAACCCCTAATATTACATCAGTATAGATAAACAATATTCACAAATTCATTAACCAAAAAGGAAAGGTAGTATTATACATTGTCATGTGAATGCTAGGTAATATTCTGATTTCGGTATGTAGTACTCCATGCCACCGATAAATAAGAACAAATCGACAAGTGGGAGTTACTTGTTTGTAGTGGTGAATAATAACCAAACAGGAAAAGTACTTCATACTTGAAGCTTCAGTATTTATTATTGTTTGAATCGTACTATTTAGTAGTGGTAATTTTTAATAAATGTAGTGTTTGGCGCCTATTTGACCACAACGCTTGGTATAATATAGTCATCTTTCGGTATTCATAACGGATTATTTTTCTCAGTGTAGGATTATTCGTTCTAAAACAAGGATAGCAACAACAGATTCCCCCAGGACCAGTGTCTTGAATAAATTGACCTACTAAGAAAATTATCGTATCCATTCTTCCTAAGACTGAATGAAAACAATGTAATATCAAAGTTTTCTGAAAATATACATATTGTTTATTTTCTGGCAATAAAAAGTTTCAAAGTGTCGAACTTGAGAAATATAACATCAAACATGTTGTTATTACTTTTCAGTTCCACTATAAATAGGCTTATCTACTACTCTGAACATTTTCTTACTACTTGAGCTAACCATTTTATCATTTGTAGTGAAATGATGCGAGCAAACTCTAGCTTCTATTTGAATATTCTCTTTCTTGATCATATTTTTACATATATCCACTAACTTTTCATCGCGGGGAAACCCGAGAATGTTTTCAAATTACCAAAAATCGTTTCGCATATGAGGGTGGGTGAATAATGTTTATACAACGAATGATACGACACTGAGTAACTCACCAGTGGAATGTTGTGTTCTGGTCACCACTTCTAAACCGTCTCTTACAGATTTAACAGCGTTTCACCATCCTTTGACTTCGATTTGAACAGAATTAACAAGGTTATTAAGTAAAATCCTGTTCAAATTTTCACACAAAACTGGAAATATGCCGTTCAATGAACCATCAAACAAAATTTGATTTTAAAACAAGGCGTTTCGCGCTGTCTCTATCAGTGTTCGGTCGATTATCGGTTGAACGAAATTAGCAGCATTGGCGCATTCACCAAAAATGTCACAATCTCCAGAAAGACGTGCTATCTATAAATCACTAAATGACGAACATTGAATACATAGTTTTCGATACACTCATATGACTTATATAAGTACTAACAGAAGGATATATTTATTTGGGAACCTTGATAAAATGTGGTCATGAGATGATTATCACTTTCAAATGTTACGATGTGGCAACCACTGTGGGGGAAAAACATATGAATATGAATTTCATGTTGGCTTCAGGCAATTTGGGGTGTTACTATTCAAGTGGGTTTGTTGCAGTTGTCAGTTGCAACTCCTACCATATTGATTTTCATATAAAAAATATATTGGGCAGATGAAAACAGTGTTTGGCACACGGCTTAGGGAACACACGTTGCCGTTCAGATCCTGCAAATTGCCCGCAGAGCCGAATAAAGCTTTCCGCTCTAATCATTAATGAGAGCACTCACAGAGAACAGTTTTTCCACCTAGAGCTCATCAATTAACTCTGCTGTTCATTCGTCCAGGCTGAGACAAATTTTTGCGGTTCGGTCGCTTCCTTTTTTATCCTGGTTTGCCACACGTAGCGACTATAACTCTTCTTCTTCTTCTTCTTCTGTCTGAATGCCTGAATATACGAAACAATATCGGGAATTTCAAACGAGTCGTTAGGAAAATATGACTGAACTTCAGCCATCCACATGGAATTAGTTTTAGTTCAAAATTATGCAGTCTTCTTGATGTATTAATCAATTATAGTGGGGGATACGTTCCGATGTTCTGAGCAAGCTGTTCAAAAAGTTAATTCAGCGCGATTCTGTAGCTGGAAATGTAAACAGATGCCTTCTGGTAAATAGAAGTTGTGAGGATACTTCGAGGGTATGATGCAAAACCAGAAATCGTATAACCGAGGCCAAACTTCATGGAAGTTACACAACTACATATCAACATATTTCGATCTACTGACGCTGAAATGAATTGGGCGATGAGCAGAAGCGTAGCTAGGTAGTTTTCCTGAAAATAGTCAACTAACATTTCAATCGAACTGACAGGGTTTTTGGCTGTCCCTTCCTAACCAGTCTATGGGAAAGATTCTCCAGATTTTTTTGTATTCATTCAACAAGTAGTAACCTCATACTCCAAACTAGGGTAGATGCAGCTGTGCTGAATACAAAATAATGTGGTTCAATGTTTTTGTTTTTGGTTTGCTCACATATGAGGATGATACATATAAATACACCTATTAAAAGTTATCAACGTAGCATACTGAGGGAACGGTCTCATTTACAATTCAAATTTCCTATTCGGATGAAATCACTGTGCATATATACCTATACTCTGGATTTGATTCAATCAGGAATGGGAAGTATCACAGTATCACTTCCGTGAAAGCTATGAAATTATTTATGTATTTCAGCAAGGTTTTAATGGGTAAAAGGAAATGTATCTCCTACCACTGCAATGTTGTCAAATTCAGAATTGAACGTGAGGAGTAATTGCCTTTCAGAATGAATCTCAGCAGGTCATCATAATGGTGAGGTATGGGCAAGAACTACCATCTGAAGGGTGTTTGTATTGATACTTTTTACGAACATGATGTTTCCTTTCTGTAAAAATCCAAATGTGTTATTCGCCTATAAATCGAACGAATTGTTACTGAAATTTGCCTGGGTTTTGCGGTCGAAAATCTGCATGCAGTAAAGGTAAATCGATTCCCACAATATTATATAATTCAGTGCAATTACTCCTAGTAATTTCACTGGCATTTCTTCAAACTCGAGTCGAAACATTCTCGAAATTCTTTGAAATGCCTCCGTAATTCCTCAGAATTTCTGAAATTTCTCCATTCCCTCAAACATTTCTGAAACTTCCCCAGAAATTACTCATTTTACTCATTATTTATTAGAAAGTGTACCTCCTCAGTGGTATAACAACAGTCTGAAATGGTAATCCGATTCATAAAAATTCCATCAATTTCTTCTAATTTCTCGAAGCGCTTCTAATTCTAGTTGATTTTACCACATTTCCTTCATCTTTAATTTTTCTTAATTTCCAAAATGTATCCAATTCCCTTAATTTCCTTAATTTCACCAGTTTACCTAATTTCCCCAATTTCCCTAATTTCTCCAATTTCCCTAATTTCTATAATTTCCCTAACTTCCCTGATTTGCCTGGCATCCCTTATTCCCCTGGTTTCCTTGATTTCCTAAATACGCCAGATTTCCTTGATTTCCATAATTTGCATGATTTCTTCAATTTCCCCAATTTAATTAATTTTCTCAGTTCCCTTGATCTCCTCAATTCCCTTGATTTCCCTAATTTCGTTAATTTACCCAATTTCCTCAATTTTCTACTTTCCTTAATTTTCATAAATTCCTTAATTTCCTGAATTTTTTGAATTTCCCTAATTTCCTCAATTTCGTCAATTTCGTCAATTTCCTCAATTTCCTCAATTTCCTTAATTTCCCTAATTTCCTCAATTTAATTGGTTTTCCTAAGTTCCTTAATTCCCTTAATTTCCTTAATTTCCTTAATTTCCTCAATTTCCTCAATTTCCTCAATTTCCTCAATTTCCTCAATTTCCTCAATTTCCTCAATTTCCTCAATTTCCTCAATTTTCTCAATTTCCTCAATTTCCTCAATTTCCTCAATTTCCTTAATTTCCCTAATTTCCTCAATTTAATTGGTTTTCCTAAGTTCCTTAATTTCCTTAATTTCCTTAATTTCCTTAATTTCCTTAATTTCCTTAATTTCCTTAATTTCCTTAATTTCCTTAATTTCCTTAATTTCCTTAATTTCCTTAATTTCCTTAATTTCCTTAATTTCCTTAATTTCCTTAATTTCCTTAATTTCCTTAATTTCCTTAATTTCCTTAATTTCCTTAATTTCCTTAATTTCCTTAATTTCCTTAATTTCCTTAATTTCCTTAATTTCCTTAATTTCCTTAATTTCCTTAATTTCCTTAATTTCCTTAATTTCCTTAATTTCCTTAATTTCCTTAATTTCCTTAATTTCCTTAATTTCCTTAATTTCCTTAATTTCCTTAATTTCCTTAATTTCCTTAATTTCCTTAATTTCCTTAATTTCCTTAATTTCCTTAATTTCCTTAATTTCCTTAATTTCCTTAATTTCCTTAATTTCCTTAATTTCATTAATTTCCTTAATTTCCTTAATTTCCTTAATTTCCTTAATTTCCTTAATTTCCTTAATTTCCTTAATTTCCTTAATTTCCTTAATTTCCTTAATTTCCTTAATTTCCTTAATTTCCTTAATTTCCTTAATTTCCTTAATTTCCTTAATTTCCTTAATTTCCTTAATTTCCTTAATTTCCTTAATTTCCTTAATTTCCTTAATTTCCTTAATTTCCTTAATTTCCTTAATTTCCTTAATTTCCTTAATTTCCTTAATTTCCTTAATTTCCTTAATTTCCTTAATTTCCTTAATTTCCTTAATTTCCTTAATTTCCTTAATTTCCTTAATTTCCTTAATTTCCTTAATTTCCTTAATTTCCTTAATTTCCTTAATTTCCTTAATTTCCTTAATTGCCTTAATTTCCTTCACAGATTTGGATCATTCGGTTTTTCCTTCTTCCTCTGATATTATATTGATGTCGAAATTAATACTTCCCTCACCATCAATATCTTCTCATTGAATACCTTTCTGTACTCGCGAATACTTGCGCCCCATCCACATAATCGCAGATTATCACCGGATAATTCAAATTTCAATTGAACCACGGTCCTGGCTTACGCCAACGATAAATTCCTATTGTCTCGATAACAAGGCCCAGAAATTCGGTTGAAACATGGGGGGCGAATTTCAAAAAGAAGAGGTGATTCACAGGAGGGATTAAGCCAAGTTGATTGCCGAATTATTCCGTAGCAACAAGGAAACTGCCGGTGAGATTGGAGGGGGGGAGGGGGGTAATTACAGTCTGAAAATTCTAATTGGGGGGCCTTCGATGGTCTAGCTAGGGTTGATTATATTTTGAAGTAGCAAGCATTTCATTGTGTCGAGGAGTTTTGAGAAAATAATTATCCATTGAAATACTACGGTAATTTAAAAATTCAAGAACAAGAACGCTTTTATGTCTCCAGGAATATGTTTGTTAGTTGCAAAGCATTTTTTTATCGGAGTGAACACATGGATAGACTCGAATATCTCATAAGGAATAGAACATTCCAAATTCACCACTCCTTTTGATTCCGTGATTCAACCAATTCATATGTTTCTCTATATATTCCATATTGAACTATCGGCTATATAAAATAACTGACCATATCTACAGGATGTTACAAATGAGTGCGAAAGTATTCACATCCCACACTCTTTCAAAAATGAGATACTTATATCTTCGACCAGAGAAATGGATTATCTTTCCAGAGGTCAATGAAAATAATGGAAAGAAAATGACAGAATTACATTTTTTTATGTTCTGGTTCTCACGAAAAGGGATATCCTGTGATGTTCAGAGATCATCGTGAGAACCAAGAAAAAGAAAGTAGGAGTTGGTGTTCTTAAATTTCTGGAGATGCTATGCCTCGGGGAACACCTCCCTAGGCAATGAGTTCCAAAGTATCGATGTTTGTTGGATGAACGAGTCTTTGGAAAGGGACGTTCTGTAGGTCTCTAAAGTGACCACGAACGGGTGTGAAGACTGAACTTGACGGGTTAATCTCGAAGAGAGAGGAACGATTGTTGATATTTCAGAAGAGCATCGCCCATGAAAATATCCATAAAATAGAGATAAATCGCCAACTTTTCTACGGTGTTCCAGAGAAGTGAGCGAGTTTGTGAGCGAAGCATCACCGACGAGACGAATATTTATATACCTTCTCGTGTGTTTCCTTGGATTAAAATTTAACGTGTAACTTGAAATCAATAATTGGACCTTCCAATTACGTTGTTGAATATTTGAAATATGAAGTTTTCAAAAGCATCAATTAAATTTCGCTGTGAAAATATTGTCTCAAAAAAGTTTATGAACATTTTCAACAACAACTGGAGGAGAACTATGAAATACTTGGAATTGTGGTTCGCTTTCGAATTGTTTTCATTCTTAGAAACCTTTTATCTGCCTTACACTCATCAGCAATTCCATTCAATTCTCATTTCTCAGTGCTGAAAGAACTTCCTCAAAATCCCCGTTGAGATAATCACGAAATGTTCATTCCTGTATTTCCTTCGTCCGGTTTCCCTCAAGATCACCGTCAGGATAAACAAAAATTATTTAATTAAATCCCAACATTTCCGAAGCACAGTTAAAACGAGACTAATTACCACTGCTTGGGCACTAAATTCAGTCCAACAATATTCCCAGATGTTATCACCGTGTACTATAATTTGCATGGAAAAGGGGAAAGGCTGAAAAACAATTCGATTTCTTTCGTGTTAGCGCAGGTCCGGACTCTGGAGGAGTCACGAAAGATATGAGGAAAGGTGATATTTGCCCTTTAAATCATAACAATAATGTTCAACAGCTGACTATATTTTAAGTTTTTGTTCAAGGATGAAAGTTATCCGAATGTGCAAACATAAATGCAAGGCAAGAACAGAACATGTGCTTTGGATGTGAGGAACAAACTTAGTTCGGTCCTGTCTCATTCAAGGAAAATGCAACGATCCTTGCATATTAGATTCCCAACAACGGAAGGATGTTTCGATTAAGGAAGAGTTTTATTCAGAGCGATCACTCATTCCGCAGATCTTATCATTATAATTCGAGTCTAGTCCCGATTACTTCTCCCTATTTGCTTCAGGATATTCGAAAATGGATTGAGAACTGCCAGAATCTGAAATGAATTTAGTTTTGTGGTGTTCAATATGAAATGAATACAGCGTGTTGAAGAATATCTCAGGCACCGCTCACCTGAATTTAATGAAATTTTATATACCCAAGTATGAAATTATGCCGGATCCAACTGGTATAATAAGATTTGGTTAGATAATATATGCTTCCGTTTTAGTCCCATTTCCAATTGCTTAAAACATGTCCAATCAAGAAGTAGAAAGCCATAAACTTACATATCAAATTACCAATACTTCTCTTCAAAATCTATTGGTTGGAGTGGGAGAGGAAGGAATGACATATGACAGTCTCCCTTTTCTATAAACTGACCCACTTTTCATCCTCGTGTTCTGAACGTCACACTGGCATAATTATCAACTCGTAAACAGTTCAACGAAATATTGGTGAACTATGGCTTAGGCGATTGCTTAAAATAAGACAATTAGCCTAGTTCTTCTATTGCTAGATACGTGATTGATATGGCTCCGAGATTCCAATAATACGAGACTCTCATTGTTTCCGAATTCCAGTTGATTTACTGGCGCCAAACCTCGAATATTTTCCGTATTGTGCGGTCCAAGTGCGGTCCAAGTCATGCTTCATTTGTTCGGGAATAGTACATTGTTTACCGGGTAGGAAAAGCTTAACATTCCTGGGCGACTGTGAAGATTGCTAAGTCGAGGCGCAAGCCGAGACTTAGCAACACAGAGTCCATAATGTGGCTTTTCCTACGAGGTAAACATACTATTTTTCCGCAAATCGTTCAAAATTCGATAGATATTGATTTAAAAAAAAACGCGATAATTTTGTTCCCAAATAAATGGTGCTTTGAAATTCCTAATAAAATTACTTGGGCTACTATGGAAACGTATTGAGGTTGAATTGTCAAACTTGACGCTTATAAATTTATTTGCTGGTGTTCTCGAAAGTAAAATGATGTGATGATGAAATTTCCATTCCTGGGACTCCTCCAGAGCTGGTTGAGGCAGTGAATACTGCTTCATTAGAATTATTGCCAAAGAAATCAAGAGAAAAGTACGAAAATGCATACAGACGTTTTATGGATTATCGCATGAGTAAAAATACGAGTTCTTTCTCAGAAAATGTTGTAATGGCATACTTCCTAGACCTTTGTTTAAAGATGAAATCTTCAACATTATTGGCCAATTATTCGATGCTGAAGTCAACCCTTGCATTTAAACACAATGTAGATATATCTACATACTCAAAACTTCGTTCTTTATTAAAACGGCAAGCTCAAGGTTATAGGGCAAAGAAATCTAAGATTTTAACGAAGGAAGAAATTGAAAAATTTATCCAGGAAGCTCCAGATAAAGAAAATTTAATGATTAAGGTAATTTACAAGGTTTTAATTTCTATTTAGATTGTACCTTTATTTATTTTTTAGGTGGCTGTAATATTTGGTATTTCTGGGGCCTGTAGAATGGATGAATTAGTCCGAATGACTGTACACGATATAGAAGACCTAGAATCTAAGCTTTTAATCAGCATACCTGATTCGAAAACCAACAAACCAAGATCATTTGTAATTAATCAGATCTACTTGAATGTTTATCGAAAGTATGTTTCGTTAAGACCAGAAAATATGAACAGTCACCGATTTTTCTTTAAATGTCAAAGCGGAAAGGGTTGTAGACAAGTGGTAGGAATTCATCAATTTAGAAAAATGCCCAAAATAGTTGCTACCTATTTGAACTTGGTAAATCCGACAGAATACACTGGTCACTGCTTTCGTTGGTCTTCTGCAACAATATTGGTTGACTCTGGTGCCGACATAACTAGTTTAAAGAGGCATGGCGGATGGAAGTCATCAAACGTTGCTGAAGGATATTTCGAAGAATCGCTTAACAATAAGGTTGAGGTGGCAAATAAAATTTTCACAGTACAAAATATTCAACAAAATAACCCTACCACCCCGCATGTTGTCCAAAATGTTTCTTATAGTTCTAACAGTGTTCCTCCAATGTTCAATAATTGTACTAACTGTCAAATTACTGTAAATATAACAAATTGATCTTAAAAATGTATTCAGCAATGACTTGATGTTTTCAAAATATAAATTAATTCCTTATAAGCAATGTGTTTTCAATCATTTATGTAGAACACTAACAACTGTACGGAAATATAATTTCCTTACAGTAAGGAAATGACATTTCCTCACAGTAAGGAAGTCCTGACTTTTTCTTCAAGAAATTTTGACAGGAATGTCAAAATTTCCTAGCGATTTGCGGAAAATCATATTGTTCGTTGTCGCGCGTGCTGTCAAGAAAAATGACTGATATAACAGCGTTCTTCCAGCTTAATTGGGGTCCAAGCTAGGGCCGTCGTCGAAAAAAAAAACATAATAAACGATGTGCAGACGCAGGGGATGGTCTCACCCCACAATTCTCAGGTGCGGGGTGCATGAAAATTGTTGTTTACGCTTGGTGAATGCTTGCAGGGCACTCGGGATATAAGTAAACATGTTTTCGAACTGTTCATCATTAATTCTAAGGACATTTCGATTCGAGCAAGTAGCCTCTGGCAACAAAAAGCAAAGTCGCATCTATCGATAATTGAACTAATGGTCGACAAATATTGTTATTCGACTTTAGAAAATAATTACGCACACCGAGGAAGTCGATTGTTATGAGATGAACCATTTGGAGAAATGTTACGTGAGGCAATAGTGACAGAACTAAGGCAATGATGAGAGCCATTTTTGAAAAACAATAATTTTGATGACTTGAAAAAGCCAAATTGTAGAGCTCATTATAGGCGAATTTATTACCCTATTCCCATTTTTTTTGCTCCCTTCCTTAATAGAAAAACTTGTGGCTATGCTAGATTCTGGCGAGCTCAGAAGAGCAATTTTTTCAAAAACAAGATTTTTCTGTCATTTGATATAGTGATATTTCAATACCAATTTTAGGCTAATTAATTACCCTAATTTCATTATTTTTTTCTACATGCATTATAGAAGAAAACGAGATTTTTCTAGTTTTGCCAAATCGATGTAAAAGAAATATTTTGTGTATTTCGAACGCAACTGTCTTTTTCGATCGGCACTTTGAGTTCTAAATACATATATTGATTTCAGAAATGGATTCTATGAGAAGTAAGAAACAAAATGATATGCCTATCCCAAGTTACAAATCGGTTCATCCGTTCGGAGGTAATGTCAATTTGAAAAATCCGAAAAAGTTAAAAAAATTTTATGATGGAATTTTTTTTTTGATTTCCGTTTTTTCTATTGGAGTAATGGATTCTATAGAAAAAAACAAGCAAATTGGTATGCGCGAAGTTGAAAATCGGTCCATCCGTTCGAAAGTTATGTCAATTTGAAAAATCTGAAAAAGTTTAATTTTTTTTATGATAGAAATTTTTTTCTGATTTCCGTTTTTTCTATCGGAGTAAGATTCTATAGAAAAAAACAAGCAAATTGGTATGCGCGAAGTTGAAAATCGGTCCATCCGTTCGGAAGTTAGGTCAATTTGAAACATCCGAAAAAGTTTAAATTTTTTTATGATGGAATTTTTTTCTGTTTTTCGTTTCTTCTATTGGAGTAATGGATTCTATGAAAAAAACAAGCAAATTGGTATGCGCGAAGTTGAAAATCGGTCCATCCGTTCGGAAGTTAGGTCAATTTGAAAAATCCGAAAATAAATTGTTTTATGATGAAATTTTTTTTCTGATTTCCGTTTTTTCTATTGGAGTAATGGATTCTATGAAAAAAAAACAAGCAAATTGGTATGCGCGAAGTTGAAAATCGGTCCATCCGTTCGAAAGTTATGTCAATTTGAAAAATCCGAAAAAGTTTAATTTTTTTTATGATAGAAATTTTTTTCTGATTTCCGTTTTTTCTATCGGAGAAAGATTCTATAGAAAAAAACAAGCAAATTGGTATGCGCGAAGTTGAAAATCGGTCCATCCGTTCGGAATATAGGTCAATTTGAAAAATCCGAAAAAGTTTAAATTTTTTTATGATGGAATTTTTTTTCTGTTTTTCGTTTTTTCTATTGGAGTAATGGATTCTATGAAAAAAAAACAAGCAAATTGGTATGCGCGAAGTTGAAAATCGGTCCATCCGTTCGGAAGTTAGGTCAATTTGAAAAATCCGAAAAAGTTAAAATTTTTTTATGATGAATTTTTTTTTCTGATTTCCGTTTTTTCTATCGGAGAAAGATTCTATAGAAAAAAACAAGCAAATTGGTATGCGCGAAGTTGAAAATCGGTCCATCTGTTCGGAAGTTAGGTCAATTTGAAAAATCCGAAAAAGTTTAAATTTTTTTATGATGGAATTTTTTTTCTGTTTTTCGTTTTTTTTATTGGAGTAATGGATTCTATGAAAAAAAAACAAGCAAATTGGTATGCGCGAAGTTGAAAATCGGTCCATTCGTTCGGAAGTTAGGTCAATTTGAAAAATCCGAAAAAGTTTAAATTTTTTTATGATGAATTTTTTTTTCTGATTTCCGTTTTTTCTATCGGAGTAAGATTCTATAGAAAAAAACAAGCAAATTGGTATGCGCGAAGTTGAAAATCGGTCCATCCGTTCGGAAGTTAGGTCAATTTGAAAAATCCGAAAAAGTTTAAATTTTTTTATGATGGATTTTTTTTTCTGATTTCCGTTTTTTTCATTGGAGTAATGGATTCAATAAAAAAAACAAGCAAATTGGTATGCGCGAAGTTGAAAATTGGTCCATCCGTTCGGAAGTTAGGTCAATTTGAAAAATACGAAAAAGTTCAAATTTTTTTATGATGAATTTTTTTTCTGATTTCCGTTTTTTCTATTGGGGTAATGGATTCTATGAAAATAAACAAGCAAATTGGTATGCCCGAAGTTGAAAATGGGTTCATCCGTTCGAAAGTTATGTCAATTTGAAAAATCTGAAAAAGTTTAATTTTTTTTATGATAGAATTTTTTTTCTGATTTCCGTTTTTCCTATCGGAGTAAGATTCTATAGAAAAAAACAAGCAAATTGGTATGCGCGAAGTTGAAAATCGGTCCATCCGTTTGGAAGTTAGGTCAATTTGAAAAATCCGAAAAAGTTTAAATTTTTTTATGATGAATTTTTTTTTCTGATTTCCGTTTTTTTTATTGGAGTAATGGATTCTATGAAAAAAACAAGCAAATTGGTATGCGCGAAGTTCCGTTCGAAAGTTATGTCAATTTGAAAAATCCAAAAAAGTTTAAATTTTTTTATGATGAAAATCCTATTTCTGTTTTCCGTTTTTTCTATTGAAGTCATGGATTCTATGAAAAAAATAAGCAGATTGGTACACACGAAGTTGAAAATCGTTCCATCCGTTCGGAAGTTAGGTCATTTTGAAAAATACGAACAAGTTTAAATATTTTTATGATGAAATTTTTTTTCTGATTTCCGTTTTTTCTATCGGAGTTATGGATTCTATGAAAATAAACAAGCAAATTGGTACACACGAAGTTGAAAATCGGTCCATCCGCTCGGAAGTTATGTCGATTTGAAAAATCTCAAAAACTTCTAAAACAACCAATTTTTTTCTCCCAAAAAAAAAAAAACAAATTCATCTACGACTCCGGCCCATCCCGTTTGGAAGTCACCTGTCCATCCCCGCGACTCCGGAACGGTCTGTGAGTCCGGCGAGACTTGCCGGAATCCGGATCCGGAGAACCGGGCCGAGCTGTCAGTGACGTCACTCAAGTTCACTCTACGGCCCGGGGCTCCAACGTAAACAAAAATATTTCTAATTAAAGTTGGATGAAACGAAAACCGCTCTCGTGTTGTGGCGACGTCGTGCGTTGTAGGCTTTCTCTTTCCGCGCCGGATTTATTTGGATTTCCCATTTTTTCCAGGTGAAATGCCGACGAATGTTTCCCACAGCCGTTGAGTGGGATTTTATTGGTTTCTTGGAATCGCGAGATTGTCAACTCTATACGGATTCCATGTAGAAGGGGAAGGTGCTTGGTACATCAAAATTATATACAGGATGATTTTTTTTTGGAGGGACAGCTATGAGATATTTTCAAAAATATTAAGCAAGATCTCCATAGCGGCTCTCGCAAAATGGACAGCCTGTAGATTATATATCACTAATAACAACTTCTCCACTAGTGAGTTTCCGAAAAAAAAATTACAGTAACTTTTGCGCACAACCTACGACCTAATCGAATTCTATAATTTGGCTGATGATGAGCTAGCTGAGCCCGAAACATGTGCTCTCCAATATGATTTCTATTAGTTGGCGACATAGAGTCCTTATAAAAGACTCTGAAATTGGACACACCGGATCAAAGAAAACATTTTTTCGTGATAGAATATTCGTCCAGACCCAGAGGGGATTAGAGGACATTTCCCCTCTCCTTTTATGAGCTCTCAAGTCATTTCTGACCCGTATCAGTCTGGCTCAATGAACATCTTCAATGATTCGAATCTTGGCTCTCGATTAGATCCGGAAATTGAAGAAGTAAAACATAGATTGAAACTCGCTGCTTTATGGCGTTTAGGGGCGATAGGGGTTGTTTCACCCTATCACGAAGAAATATTTACTAGCAACCAAGTAAACTGTCATATTATATGTAAATTAAATTTCCAGTCAATATGCAACTGAAAAAGTTATAAACCAATCCGTCATTCTGCAAAGGATTTGCCCCACTCTCCCCCACTTCCAGGTGCCCTATTCCCTTGGAACTCTGTCGGTCTGGAAGAGCACATCCTGTCTGGATGAACAACAAGGTCACATCGTGCTCGACTACAAAAGATCGATAAAACCGAAATTGAATTGTGATATATCTAACCACGGATGCAACCTAATTTTGTTTTTATTAAGATGTCTGGCCATCCAGAGACTCATTTCCGATCGATACAGGACGTTCTCCTGACACCGGATGATATTTGAGCAGCGTTAGTGATGATAACATTCTTAAAAGATATGAAAAAAAAAACTCAGTCAACGTCAACTGACACGAATAATATCATTCACTTACTATTTCCCTAGTTTATGATGTGAGGTGTGAGGTATGAAGTGAGAAGTGTGAGGTCAGGTGAGGTCAGGTGAGGTCGGTCAGGTGAGGTCAGGTGAGGTCAGGTAAGGTCAGGTGAGGTCAGGCGAGGTCAGGCGAGGTCAGGCGAGGTCAGGTGAGGTGAGGTCAGGTGAGGTCAGGTGAGGTCAGGCGAGGTCAGGTGAGGTCAGGTAAGGTCAGGTGAGGTCAGGTGAGTTCAAGTAAGGTCAGGAGAGCTGAAATAATGTAATGAACTCACTATTTCCCTAGTTTATGATGTGAGGTGTGAGGTATGAAGTGAGAAGTGTGAGGTCAGGTGAGGTCGGTCAGGTGAGGTCAGTAAGGTGAGGTCTGGTGAGGTCAGGTAAGGTCAGGTGAGGTCGGTCAGGTGAGGTCAGTAAGGTGAGGTCAGGTGAGGTCAGGTGAGGTCAGGTAAGGTCAAGTGAGGTCAGGCGAGGTCAGGTGAGGTGAGGTGAGGTCAGGTGAGGTCAGGTGAGGTCAGGCGAGGTCAGGTGAGGTCAGGTGAGGTCAGGTGAGGTCAGGTAAGGTCAGGTGAGGTCAGGTAAGGTCAGGTGAGGTCAGGTAAGGTCAGGTGAGGTCAGGTAAGGTCAGGTGAGGTCAGGTGAGGTCGGTCAGGTGAGGTCGGTCAGGTGAGGTCAGTAAGGTGAGGTCAGGTAAGGTCAGGTGAGGTCAGGTAAGGTCACGTCAGGTCACGTCAGGTCACGTCAGGTCACGTCAGGTCACGTCAGGTCACGTCAGGTCACGTCAGGTCACGTCAGGTCACGTCAGGTCACTAAGAAATCAATAGAATAAAACGATGATAATTATGCATCAATGGCTCTAAAAAAATCTTTGAGAATGTGGATACGCTCCAAGTATCTCCTTCCTTTCACGTTAGTCGTGCATTTAGGCAGTTAATCAATCACAATCGCTGTTCTGATCGTCGATCTTGGACAATGGCAACAAAACACGATTAAACAATCAATCAAAATTTTTGGTTTTTTCTTCCTCTGCCATTAGGCCGCCAGTAACTGTATACCAGGGCGTACATAATGCGGGGTTTTGGAGTCTAAATTATATCCACCTTGTCAAAGTGGGTTGAAATTTCTTCGAAATAATAGCAGGTCGCTAGTACAAGTCGGATTATCGTTTGTAGGACGTGTGAGGCTCTTTTCGAAGTTTTTTATTTTGGATTATATTCAAATTGGTGCATGTGGTGTTAAACTTTCGAAACAAATTCGGAGGCTGGCTGAGAAAATAGTGAATTTGTTGAATATATCATGAGAATATAGAGAGAGAAACCTTGAAACTACTCACCAGCGATAGCATCAAGAAGTTGTGTGGAAAAGTGGAACTTACCTGAAAAACAAACCATAATTAATGTTGACTCTCTCATTGGGAAGCTGTAGAATTCAGTACTCAAACTAACCCATCGATATTTTAATGACCCTATCTTAATAGTTATTTATGTATTAAGGGAATTATGAGGGCCTTAATTACCGATGGCAAAGTTTGCGTCCCGAGGGCCTCTGGCCCGAGGGACAGCAATTGCCAGAGGTTATTCTCTATAATTCCCGTGGTACATAGATAATTTTATTTTTGACCGATTTTCATAACAATATGTCCATATTTAGAACGCAATAAATGTTTAAATTCATAACCTTTCTGGTATATTTGAATTAGGTAGCGTTGATTGTAGCATTGTTGGTTGTTGCTAGGTTGTCGCTATGTTACATGTTTATAAGCAAACTTTCTTTATCAATCAATGTTTTTCCGTTAAAAACGTGTTTATTTTTTACCACAAATCGACGATCTTTTTCTGATATAATGGAGGATATTATAAAAAAAAAGCGGAAAAAGCGAGACAATCATTACTTCCATCGAAAAGTGAAGCCCTATATCAAAAAGAATACAACTTATATCTGAAGTGGCTGACACAGAGAAATGTTATGTCAAAAGATGCCAACGAAACTGTCTTTCTGGCATATTTTCAAGAACTGGTAAAGTATTTTCAGTATTTTCTGGTAGATTTGGTAATAATTGTATTTATTCGTTGCAGTCAGAAACGTTTAGCCCAAATTCGTTATGGACTAAATACTAAATGGTCAATGCTCAAATCGATGGTGACCATATAAGATATCACCAAGTTCAACGAACTAGAGGCTTTTTTGAAACGGAAAAGTAAGGGGTATAAGCCGAAAAAGTCGGCTGTCTTATCTCCAAAAGATGTCATCAAATTTCTAAAGGACGCCCCTAATGAAATTCATTTATTGCATAAGGTAATTTTTTTCTCATAATTTTCTTTTTCGTTTGTTTATTTCGTTTTATTTGTTATAGGTTGTTCTAATTATGGGTAATTTTGGAGAATGCAGAACTCAGGAACTTCTAAATATGAGTATAGCAGATATAGAGGACCGGGATACTGTTATGGTAGTGAACGTACCGGAAAGTAAAACTGGTGTATCGAAGAAATTTACAGTTGTGGATGAAAAAGAGTTCTCTGCTTTGCCTTTATTGATACTTTATATGTCCTTGCGTCCTGAAGGTACAAAACGTTTTTTTTTGAGCTTCCGACAAAATAAATGTACAACTCAGCCAATTGGAAAGAATATGTTTGGCAAAATTCCCAGCAAAATCGCAATGTATTTAGGATTGCCAAACCCACTAACCTATACGGGACATTGCCTTCGTCGCACTTCTGCTACTGCCCTAGCCAATGCAGGAGCAACTATGACAAACTTAAAAAGACACGGAGGTTGGAGAAGTTCCACGGTGGCAGAAGGGTATCTGGAGGACAGTATTGAATTGAGAAATAAAACGGCGCGTATGCTGTCTACTTTGCCATCAGAAGAGGCAGGCACCTCGACTGTAGTGAACAGCAACAGCATCACCCATAAGAAAGAAGAAATTGTTTCCAGCGGCGGAAGTAATTTTCAGGGAACATTTGAAAATTGTACATTTATTATTTGTAATGACGTGAATAAGGAATTATGTCTTAGTTTTCATTACATATAAACGTTTATAAGCATTTCTTGTATCATTTTCACCTGTAAAAGGTAAGAGAGAGTTTTTGAACCTTAATATCCCAAGGGAGTTATGACCCTCATTATAGATATCGTAACTATGACGATATAAGCTTATAATGTCACTGTCAGAAATAAAAAGTTATACGGGTCTTCCGGAATCAAGTGCAGAAAATTGGTCGAACATCCCAATTTCGGGTTCACAACTCGTAATACACCGTTGCCTCAATTAAGTACGGGCATAATATGATATATCACGATGACCAATATTGGACGAAAACCAGATACATGGAAAATTAAAATTCACACAAGAGGACCCAGAAGGGTTTCGTCGTTATTACATTCTACCCGATGATCCCTATCTGATTGGAGTAATTAAGGTAGGTAATTACAGCTTAAGGCGATTATGGACACCTTTGAATAGCCCTTATTCATGGCGATTGGGACACCTAATTTGATTGAAAATGTGTAAGACGGAAGCGTACACGTCAAAAAAAAAATTGGTTAGTACGGGGGATCTAGCTGAAATGTTTTTGTTCTGCTGGATTTTGTATTGTTACGTAATAGCTTGGTATAGACTATGTGCACTTATATTTTTATTTATGCAACATGAAACTGAAGAATCACGAAATAGTTTTTGGAAGTATTCGTGAACATATTATTAATGCGTGGCTCTGACTCTACTAACCAGGCAAGAAAATAAATTTTACAAAAAAGGATACTATTCAAAATAATTGCAATATAAAAAGAATTTGGAAGATTGAATTGGTATCTTAGTTTCAAATCGATGATAGAGCCGGACATATTATCTAATATTCAATTATGAATTTTGAATTAGAAATCGTTCATTCAGAAGAATGATTTTTGGTTTGTTTTCTTGGAATCTTCTACACATTAGAATATGTTCAGTTATGAAGCTGAAGTTTTTCCCCTGAAGGATAAAGAGCATAGCTCTAAGTATCCCCCTTTTCGCTAGAGTTTCTGACAACATTTTCTTCCAAAATATTTTACTTTCCACCAAACGTTAACATTGTTATCAACAGCAATGAAGTTCATTTGCGGGAAACGTTGGAATGAACCTTATATTCTGAAATGACAATGTTAAGTTAACTATAATGCACCTTGTAATGGGATCATAAAGTTCTTGAACTGTTTTATGTAGCATGTAGAGATTAAAATTGGTGTCATTCGAAAAATTAAAAGCTTTTTTATCGTCTGATTTATAGAAGCGGTATAACATTAATGAAGACAACTGTAATTATGGGAACCCCATTAAATTCTTTGTGATCTACAGCCGAAATATTATGTCTTTCGAAAGTTGTGGGTATATACCATGCCATCAGGAAAGCATGCAGTCAATGACTACACACCATTAAAGCGCAATACGATATACAGGGTTATATTCGGGATCTCGAAAATCTTAAGAGGTCAGAACTTTGGATTATAATTTTCATTATTATTTATTGATTCAATATTGGTAAAACTGAAAGCACTTCTTCATTTGTATTTCTTGAGATATTGGCATTAATATGAGTATGAAATTCCGCATCAATTTGAATATCTTTGTAACTCTTAGTTTGCTGGCTTTATAAATCAATTATGATTTCAATTATTTTAATACAAATACTTTCAGATGCTGTAATAATGTCACACGAAGAAATACTATGATTGACATGTGCTATGGTCGTCACTGCGTGAAAACCAGATATTTCTTTTTCTATGTTGGTTCCATAACAGTGTTGCCAATTGGCGGAAAATTTCCCGCATTGCGGGAAATTTGATCGCCCGCGGGATATTTGACGGGATAAGTCATTTTGCGGGAAATATGCGGGAAATCATGAAGTTTCATGCATTTAGTGAAATAATGTTCATATTTCATGGTGATATTCAATAAAAGGTATTTATGCTCATGCGCAGAAATATTTATTTTTGCTTCCTTCACGTGTCCATCATGTCCATGATGAAATAAGCATTGAAGTTTCATGACCTTCGTGACACCCATTGTCATCCCCTCAAACATCTTGATGCTGTCACTTGTCACTGTTGTCTCGTATCACCACGTCGTACCAATCACTGGTTGAAAATGATTTCGACGATAAAAACAAAACCTGCAGTCGCAGTGATGAATCGGATACTGCTGAATCAGAAGTGGGATTTTTGAATATTAAAAAATGGTTACATTATCCTCCTTCAGCGAACCGAATCAAGGATTTCAAATACTTTCACACTTCGAAATGGTCCCAAAAATACTGAAATCACTAAACAAACTGATACAAAAATAAAATGAATATTTTGATTAAGTTGTCAATTCTTTGATAATTCGCAACATTTTACCTAATTTTCTGAAGAATATTTCAAAAGAATAAAATATAGAATATATTTTATGAACTAATTCCTGAATGATAGGTAGGTATATTATTTTGAATATGGCGGGAAATGGCGGGAAATTCTGTCTAGATCTGTGGGATATTGACAGATTTCATGTTTGGCAACACTGTTCCATAATGAGGTCATTATAAAACGGAAATGCGAATCGAAGTAGCCTATGTTTCGGAACGCATTTTTTATTATTCGGAGGTTGGTACAATCGTACTGTCAAATGAAAGTCAGAAGAGTTAGGCCCAGCTTACTTCTGAAAGATTTTGGATTTGGTGATATTAGCAGTGACAAACTCGATGTTATTATTGGTAAATTTTACTTAAGAGTGTGATTTGATTTGAAATGACCAATAATAGTTATTTATGTATTAAGGGAATTATGAGGGCCTTAATTACCGATGGCAAAGTTTGCGTCCCGAGGGCCTCTGGCCCGAGGGACAGCAATTGCCAGAGGTTATTAAGGCTCTATAATTCCCGTGGTACATAGATAATTTTATTTTTGACCGATTTTCATAACAATATGTCCATATTTAGAACGCAATAAATGTTTAAATTCATAACCTTTCTGGTATATTTGAATTAGGTAGCGTTGATTGTAGCATTATTGGTTGTTGCTAGGTTGTCGCTATGTTACATGTTTATAAGCAAACTTTCTTTATCAATCAATGTTTTTCCGTTAAAAACGTGTTTATTTTTTACCACAAATCGACGATCTTTTTCTGATATAATGGAGGATATTATAAAAAAAGCGGAAAAAGCAAGACAATCATTACTTCCATCGAAAAGTGAAGCCCTATATCAAAAAGAATACAACTTATATCTGAAGTGGCTGACACAGAGAAATGTTATGTCAAAAGATGCCAACGAAACTGTCTTTCTGGCATATTTTCAAGAACTGGTAAATAAATAAATTGTACATTTATTATTTGTAATGACTAGAATAAGGAAAATATGTCTTAGTTTTCATTACATATAAACGTTTTTAAGCATTTCTTGTATCATTTTCACCTGTAAAAGGTAAGAGGGAGTTTTTGAACCTTAATATCCCAAGGGAGTTATGACTCTCATTATAGATATCGTAACTATGACGATATAAGCTTATAATGTCACTGTCAGAAATAAAAACAATAACAACGTTGCATTTTTCACCGCCAGTATCGCAAAAACCAAAATCACTCAACAATAAACTTGGTTTTACGCTTGTGCGTCAGTTTTTAAATATTTCAATGTCATTATTGTTACCGATCGAAGATGTTTCTGTTATTTATCGATATTAAATCGATTTCTTTCAATAAAAGACTTCAAATTGATGCAAAATAGAAAAACTTGTATATAACACTCGTTTTATAAGACACGTTATAGCGTCTAATAAAATATGTATCATAATATAATATTGTGTGTATATGTTCCGGTCCTGATCCTATAATTATTCCCAACTTTCAAGTACCAGGTGAGATCGTGGGACGATCCGTTCGAATGATGAGCACTCCAGAGTCGACATGAAAGTGAAAGTAAAAAGTTGTAAATAACCATTCAGATATTTTTACTCCCCACCAATCGCCCTCGCTATCATAAAATACCTTTCGAGTCTGTTTACGAACCTGAAAAACAACAAAATACCGAAATACACCCATGAAAATTTGTCCGCCGCTCTCTACATGAAGACATTACCATAAATAATGGCTGGCCGTAATTGTCCCCCACAAAATCCTCTTCTTTTATATCACTCGTGTAGGTCTTGAATTTATTTGACACCTCGACCTCAGCGAGAGATTCCACAAAATATGTTCCAAATCCTATACGGAGGGGATCAGAAAATATATTCATATCCAGTGAGGTAGTTGATGATGCGTTTAACATCTAAACTTTCGAAAGTAGTTCCAATACCTTTATCGAATATATAACTGAGATATTCTAAATTGACAATTAAATTCAAAAAGTAAAAGTTCAGCTCCCGTCGAACGACGAATTTTTTTGTTTGAAAAACGGCTCATTTTTGTGTGTTTTAGATAGCAGAAATTTGAGATGTAAAATTATGTCAAATGGGGTATTTCCAAATCAAACGTAAAGCCCATATTACATCCGAAAGAATTTGAGAGTGCTGCGTTTTGACTTCAGATTCGTGTACAGGAGGCCAGAATATCTTGGTACCACCTTCTCAACTCGTTGGAGTGCGCTAACAAAGATTTACCTAGCTTTTTGGAAATGAAAAAATTGTATTAACTAAATATGCCAATACTTTCACTTGTCTCGCATTTTAGTTTAACAATTTTGAATACGTTCTTTCTACTTTGTGACAGCCACATCACTGACACTGACTGACGATGTTTTTTTCTGTTTCCTGATTACCTGATCAATGATATCGAACAATTCTGTGCTTGAAACAGGAGCTTCGCTGTGCTTAAAGGAGCGCGTAATTCAAAATGTAATTTTTTTCAGTGAACAGACAATAACATACCGTCTACTACACCTTTTCCAGTTGTATTTCAGAAAGCTACAAGTTGATTTCAGAAAAGTCACTTGTATTTCAGAAAGTATCAATTCTATTTCAGAATAGTGATTTGAATTTCATAAAGTGTCAAATGTATTTCAGAATAGCGAGTTCAATTTCAGAAAGAATCAATATTTTTCAATTTTACGTGAAATTTTTGTAATATTTCATGCATTATTTATCGATTTCTTCGTAGAAGAAGACCGAATTCTTTTTCTGAAATACAAATGACGCTTTCTGAAATTCAACTCACTATTCTGAAATACAATTGATACTTTCTGAAATCAACTTGATGTTTTCTGAAATACAACTGAAAAAGGTGTAGTTGATTATTCAGATCGACAATACTTGTATCTGTTAATTTTCACACCCCTATATCTGCAATAAATTGTCAACTCCTTTCCATCAATCAATGCACCCCAAAAAAACCATATAACTCGACCAAACAATTGATTCCCTCCCTTCCAGTTATCGAAGCCTCATAATCGAAATTCTGATAGATTTAACGAGATCTGAACGCAAGATGAGGGGGCGCGTTTTGACAAATGGACCACCGAGCCGAATTGAAGTCGTCATTGCCAGATAAAAAGTCGATTATGTCGGTTGGGGGACCCTCACCCTATGTCGGCTATGGACGTTCACTATGTTATTTCACGGCTGGGTTGGAAAAACGACCATTTTTTTCCTCTATCAATTGGGGCGAGAAGGACTGATGGATTTTGTTCGGATATGACAGGAAAACTGGAATCATTTGATGCAGCTGATGAGTTAATAATGGGTGGATGACAACCTCACACTGTCTGGTAGACTACGAGCAGATAACAACTACTTTCCTGGCAAATACCACGCAGAATATTGAATTATATCTGCTTGTAGTCCATGTTTGAAATTTTTAATATGGATAGACTATTTTCTCTTTCAAAATGTTTGTCCAAATTATGGCTTTTTCAGTTTTTCAAAGTTGATCATGTATGTTTCCGGATCAGTTTCCTTTTCAAAACTGATGAATTGGGATAGTCTATGGCTAACTGTTGAATATTTATTATGGAACTATATAAAATAAATATTCAACATTTCTTCCCTTCATTAAAAAATATTTTTTTAATAGCTAACACTACACCTTTTCCAGTTGTATTTCAAAAAGCGTCAAGTTGATTTCAGAATAATCGTATTTCAGAAATTTTTTTTTAAGTTCTGGTTCTCACTGTAATGTTCAGAGAACATCGTGAGAACCAAGGCAAAGAAGGTAGGAGTTGGTGTTCCTCTTAAATTTCTGGAGATGTATGCCTCGAGGAACACCTCCCTAGGCAATGAGTTCCAAAGTCTCGAAGTTCGTTGGATGAACGAGTCTTTGGAAAGGGACAATCTGCAGGTCTCTAAAATGACCACGAAAGGGTGTGAAGACTGGACTTGACGGGTTAATCTCGAAGAGACTGCTGATGGAGGAACGATTGTTGATATTTTACGGTGTTCCAGAGAAGTGAGCGAGTTTGTGAGCGAGGCATCACCGACGAGACGAATTGACCTTTTTTGGACATGATCCAATAGTTTCAGGATATGTTTAGGTGCCGCACTTCAAATATGGGAACAGTATTCCAGGACAGGTCGGATCTGTACCTTATAGATCACAAGCAGCTGACTGGGAGTGAAATAGCTCTTGGCTCGAAACAGAAAACCAAGTTTTTGGGATGCACTTTTGGCAATGGCCCTCACGTGATTTTCCCAAGAAAGGTTATTGCTGATAGTAACGCCAAGCATCGAAATGGATGACTTCAATGGTATGGTTACTCCTGAATGAATTATTTTGAGCATATTGAGATCGGCTCTTCTAGGGAAAAGACATGCTTGTGTTTTGTTTGCATTGAATTTCTCAAGGTTATTAGATCCCCACTCGAGAATTGTTGCTAAGTTCATATTTATTTGGTTAAAATTTCTTCCTCGTTTATTTCTGGTTTGACGGGCCGATATAGGAGCCCTGGAGAGCATCGATTGTATTTCAGAATAGTGGGTTCAAGTTCAGAATGCGTCATTTTAATTTCAGAAAATATTTTTTGTATCTCAGAAAGCCTCCATCGAATTTCATGATAGTCACTTGTATTTCAGAAAAAAGAGGTTTTAACGGTCTCATTTTCCATTTCTTCCTTGTAAATTATGTAGTTGAACGAGATTGAAGAGAGGATTATTGTTTCCATGATGTATAAAGTGAGCCGGATCAGAAAATTTGGCAGTACTTAAAGAAATGTTTATGGGGGCTATCCAACATATTCTCAAGAATGTAGCACTTCCTCAATCACCACTAGCAGAAAATGACAGCTGCTTTCACGTCATTTATTATTTGAACTTATATAATTAAACAATATCTCACATAGTCTGTAGATCTGGATAATTTATCAAGCTCATCAGGGTTTCTCCGGTCTATTCTTCTGGAATCGAATATTTCTAGATGGGGATATCATCTATATGTTCCTCCAGTGGTTTTATGGAATTTCCAGAGTGATCTGTAGGAGAGAGAAGGCTCTTGTCTCCATCCATAATTCCACTCGAATTTAATTGCTCAGCGCCAATCTGGATGGCTGGAAGTTCGTATATTACTTCGCGGAGCTCCTCAAGAAATAATCGTTAATCTATTTTGGGAATTCATTTTCCCACGATTGGATATTTACACCCGTGGAAATTAATGAGTTTCCTGATTTTATCAAATAATGCTAGATAATTATACCCTCACGTTTAACTGCGAAACTAATTACGATCCAGTGACTCTAATCAAGTTTTATTCGAAAATAATTATTGTACGTCGCAGCAGAGAATTAGAGTAGTAAAACGGAGATTTCACTCAGAAAAGTTCTGGCATTCCGGAATCCCATGAGCTGATCAGTAAAGTTGATTCATTTTGAGGGCAAAGTCATCTTATTTTCCAATGAACCCATAAATATCGCTTTGATATTTGGATGAAACACAAAAACAGTAGTTACTCGACTCAGACGAATAAAAAACATATACTGGTATTTTCCATCCTTTTCATGATGCCAACACGACTGTCAATTCTTCTTGTTTCCAGGATAAGAATCTATCGTTCGGGCCTCGTCGGACCAACTCGACGTTTTCGTGTTTAGAACGAGTTTCTCAGGTTTACGATTCATGACGTGGTCATTCTGTTGTCGTATCATCGTTCTCAAAGCGTTGATTTGTGCGTTTTTCATCGATTAATTAATTTATTCGTGTATTAAATATACTGTTCTTCACTTAAAATGGTAAAAAAATGTTTTATTGTAGTTAAAAGCAGGTTTCTGGGATTGAAGTGTCAATAGTGTCATTTCATTGGTGAGTGCCATAGTCGTACTTTCGGGAATGGAATAATGAAGAAAATTTCATAAATTTATTTTCAACCAATTAGAAAGCTGTTTTTTGTATACGTAGAAAAAATGTAGCAAACCGCCATCTGCTTATTTTTCTCCATAGAATCCATTTCTCCAATCGAACAAATCGAAATAAAAAAAAAATTTCATCATAGAAAAAATGAAGCAAATCGCCATAACTTTCGAACGGATGGACCAATTTTCAACATCGCTTATACCAATCTGCTTATTTTTTCCATAGAATCCGTTTCTCAATCGAAACAATTGAAATAAAAAAAAACTTTTTTCATCATAGAAAAAATGAAGCAAATCGCCATAACTTTCGAAAGGATGGACCAATTTTCAACTTCGCTTATACCAATCTGCTTATTTTTTTCCATAGAATCCGTTTCTCCAATCGAAAGAATCGAAATCAAAAATACCTTTTTTTCATTATAGAAAAAATTAAGCAAATCGCCATAACTTTCGAACGGATGGACCAATTTTCAACTTCGCTCATACCAATCTGCTTATTTTTTTCCATAGAATCCGTTTCTCCAATCGAAAAAATTGAAATAAAAATTTTTTTTTTTCATCATAGAGAAAAGTAGCAAATCGCCATAACTTTCGAACGGATGGACCAATTTTCAACTTCGCTCATACCAATCTGCTTATTTTTTTTCCATGGAAGCCGTTTCTCCAATCGAAAAAATCGAAACAAAAAAAAACTTTTTTTCATCATAGAAAAAAAGTAGCAAATCGCCATAACTTTCGAACGGATGGACCAATTTTCAACTTCGCTCATACCAATCTGCTTATTTTTTTCCATAGAATCCGTTTCTCCAATCGAAAAAATTGAAATAAAAAAATTTTTTTTTCATCATAGAGAAAAGTAGCAAATCGCCATAACTTTCGAACGGATGGACCAATTTTCAACTTCGCTCATACCAATCTGCTTATTTTTTTTCCATGGAAGCCGTTTCTCCAATCGAAAAAATCGAAACAAAAAAAAACTTTTTTTCATCATAGAAAAAAAGTAGCAAATCGCCATAACTTTCGAACGGATGGACCAATTTTCAACTTCGCTCATACCAATCTGCTTATTTTTTTCCATAGAATCCGTTTCTCCAATCGAAAAAATTGAAATAAAAAAATTTTTTTTTCATCATAGAGAAAAGTAGCAAATCGCCATAACTTTCGAACGGATGGACCAATTTTCAACTTCGCTCATACCAATCTGCTTATTTTTTTTCCATGGAAGCCGTTTCTCCAATCGAAAAAATCGAAACAAAAAAAAACTTTTTTTCATCATAGAAAAAAAGTAGCAAATCGCCATAACTTTCGAACGGATGGACCAATTTTCAACTTCGCTCGTACCAATCTACTTATTTTTTTCCATGGAATCCGTTTCTTCAATCGAAAAAATCGAAACAAAAAAAAACTTTTTTCATCATAGAAAAAATGTAGCAAATCGCCATAACTTTCGAACGGATGGACCAATTTTCAACTTCGCTCACACCAATCTGCTTATTTTTTTCCATGGAATCCGTTTCTTCAATCGAAAAAATCGAAACCAAAAAAAACTTTTTTCATCATAGAAAAAATGTAGCAAATCGCCATAACTTTCGAACGGATGGACCAATTTTCAACTTCGCTCACACCAATCTGCTTATTTTTTCCATGGAATCCGTTTCTCCAATCGAAAAAATCGGAACAAAAAAAAACAACTTTTTTTCATCATAGAAAAAAAGTAGCAATTCGCCATAACTTTCGAACGGATGGACCAATTTTCAACTACAAGATATACAGTTTATAAATGAATTATAAAGTTACAATTATCAATTGGTTGTTATTGGTAACTGAAGAAGCCTCTAGATTCCTCAAAAGTTGCCATCAATTTCCCCTTATTTTCTTTGTTCAGTCAGATTAAATGCTATGATATTGCATCTATAGCTTCATTGCATTGACATGCCTCTGTTGAATAGGTTACCTCAAGGTCATTCTACACTTTGTGTCTCACTATTCAGAACTGTTACGTTCAATTTTGATCTCTGCAGATGTTGAGTGATTTGTTGCTCTTGAATCCAATACGTGATAGACTTTTTGAATCATCTGGAGGTTGAGAGAGCTATCCAGTTTATCCCCCATTGATTCCCCATCTCTGTGCCTTTTCTCTGATATCAGTTCATTTCCGTAATGCCAAATGCGAATGATGCCTCTGTGTTCTTGTTATGGCCTCCCCATCTCGTCTTTTGGTCTGACGGTCTTTGAGTCCGCTTCCCCAGCTATTTCCTCTGACCGCTCTCGTATCATATCTCCACGTCCGGAATGTTCGTTGGACCGCACTAAAACGTCCCGGAAAGGTTCAATGCCGATGTCTCAATGGTCCATCCTGCGCGCTAATAGCTGGACTTGAGGATAACGAGCGATAGCTTTGCAGGAATCACGTTTCTGCCTCAGTCGGTCATGTTTCTATCTTAGTCGTCTATTATCCATGGGGTATATCCAAAGTATATGTGAGAGTGTTCGAAAATGGCAGATATAACCATCGAACTCATAGCAGATTAATTCTGTTTAGACTGGTTTCACGAAGCATTGAATAGCCTTCATCACAAAATGAGGAAACAATTCGAATGTATCAGGAATCATTCCGATTGTACCTCAATATCTAGTATATTGAAGATTGTCGATTGTAGAGGGAGTCTGCAATGTTTATCAGGTTTCTGGAAGCTAGGTTCTTGACATCGAAGGGCTTTATGAAGGCCCCTTCCAGGAACTTGAGCCTCTTGCAGAAAAGCGCTGGGCATTCACAAAGCAAATGTTCTGCAGTTTAAGCAAAGTTCTCGCAGTAGCGGCCACTATCACCATCTGATTCACTTATCTTCTTGAGGTGATACCTCAGAGGGCAGTGTCCAGTTTCATTGTTTTTGTCCAACTCGAGACGCTGTTTAACTTTCCTTGGCGAAAGGCTCACTAGCCTTTTCGCTTGTCTTTGTCCTGACACTTCATTCCAGTGAGATTTCATTTCATCCTCTTCCCAATGTCGAACCTCTTCTCTCAAGTGGGTCTTGGAGAGTCCACAGAAAGGTTCTGAGCTAGGAAATTGTGTATTTGCTCCTTCTTCGGCAAGGCAGTCTGCTGCTTCCTCGTTGCCTTCAACTCCCTTATGACCTGGCACCCACATCAAAGTGACCTGGTTGTTCGCTGCCAGTTGTCTCAAGGATTGTTTACAGTCCCAACTCAGCATAGACTCACAAGTGTATGACTTCATAGCTTTTAGTGCTGCTTGGCTATCTGATAGAATATGAGGCACTCCTGGGCACATATCTCTATAGCATGTACATCTGCTTGAAATATGGTTGTGGTATCATCAAGGGGAGCCAAATTTGGCCCTGTTACTCCCACTCATCCATCTTGGATCCTTCAGTAAACCACACTGATGAATCCCTTCTTGGTGCCCGAGTGGTTATTCAAAAACAAATGTGGACGTGTTCTGGAATATTTCCGTGAACGATAAGCCCTGATAGAGATCCTAAACATCATCGACGGTCTATTCGATGCGATCGGACATTCCTAGCCAGCCGTTATGTTGATATAGTCAACGCCGATAACAATGGACGTTTTGGCCCAGAATCCCCGAATTTATCACGCCATCGGCCATGCAACCAATTGACCAAATCGATTGAATTTCATCGAGGTATTATCCCCGACCGTTATTTGTACAGGGTGTACGACCCATGAATTCGTCGTTACAGCTCTTGATGAATAACTACGGAAGCGAAGCAAATATATGTTTTGTGAAAGGAGAACAATGATGTCAGTTTGGAATTTAATATCGCATCCATAGATTGCAATAATGTGAGTATCTATACGTAGTAGGAATTATGGATAAGTTAGCGTTAGATGGCCGAGTTTCAGGCTTTCAGAAGCATGCTAGGAAGAAGACAGAACACTGTAGGCTCCCCAAAACCTATTTGAAGACGTCAGGAAACAGATGGAAAATAAAGTGCCAGGACAAAGACAAGCTAAAAGGCTAAACAGCTTCTCAAGTTGGACAAAGAACCGGTAACTGGACTTCTCACTGGACCCTGCCCTCTGAGGTATCACCTCAAAAAGATAGGCTTAGTTGACAAATGACAAAGTTGCCGCTACAGCGCTGTCAGGAACTTAGCTCCCAGGAAACTGATAATCTTTGTACGAAGTCTGGGAATCCCAGGACTCGAATAGATTAAGGGTTATGCATAAAAGAACAAATAGGTCAATGTGCTCGTTAAATATCTGCTCATATCTATGGTACACACACTAGTTTTTCCTAACGTTTGTCTCGTACTATCAATGACTAGTTGCTATCCAGCATGATTTAATTTCTTGGGTCGAATGAAAGCCATATTCAGCTGGTTCTGAAAACAATTATTTTGTTGTTCACCCTGTATGCGCATATATGTGCAACGATTCGTGTATTTTAACGATTATCGCGGACACAAATGCCAATTAACAGATTTAAAAATGGAGGCGCGATAATGGCGCCCAGCTTAGCGATAGGGCCCTTCATTTATTCAATTAATGGTCAATAAAAAGTCAACTTTATCGTTTCATACGATGGATTTATCTCGACTTTTTATATGGACCAATCTGTTGGATTTCATTACATCGCGTGCAATGCAAGTGGACTACACTCAGGAGAGCTTTTTCATCTGTCAAGTAACTGTTTTTCGACAAAGGAGGGCTGTCAAATACGCTCAAGATGTCATATATGATGAAGTGGCCACCTAGGTCACCAGATTTAGGCGCTCTAGTCTTATCTTTTGGGGGTCCCGATGAAGAAACACATGGAATTCTCCCTAATTCAGCGTGGATATTTGTCATTGGATGATATTGTTCACTAGGGTGGTGTTTCCTTATTTCCTTATTCCTCCTATCTTTCTACTTTCGCCAATATCACTCTTATCATAAGGAATCGGGTAACGTTTCAGCATTGTGTCCTTAATTTCATGCACTGCCGACGCATTCACACCTCCAGAGATCTTTCCAGTTATCAGTATCTTTGGAAGCGGATAAGGAATGAGGAAATATCTCACTAGGTGTTTGTGGTGTAAAGTAGCTATTTGCACAAATCAGAAGATTGAGTCTTCCTGAGACCATGGACAATGTTCTAACCATAGATATTATTGCTTACGCTAGATCCGGCATCCTGTATTAATTTTTTGGTCTAGAGGGGTCTGCAAGAAAGTAGGTACTACATGATCACGTGGTACAACACATGTATGGACAAATATGAAAATAAATGACCAATCAATGGCCTAGTACTTTCAACCCCCCCAGACCTACAAAACAAATAACCTGGATACCGTATCTAGCGTAAGCAATAAGATCACCTCCATTAAGCTAGCAGAACCACGTTGGATTTTTGGATTTTTTATTCAGCCATAATTTAAGGCTAATTCAAGGCTAATTTATTACCCTATTGCCGAATTTTTTGCTCTTCGTTTTATACGAAAAATCTTGGGTTCTGCTAGCTTAATGTTAAGCTGGCAAAACCACTTCTACTACATAAAGTTTTCGAAGGATCTGATTACATCATAATTTAAGGCTCATTTAAGGCTCCAATCCTAGCCTAATGCCGATTTTCTTGGTCTACGTTTAAAAAAAAAACGTGGGCTTTGCTAGCTCAACCGTTAAGCTAGCAAAACCAAACATATAAGAAATAGTTTATGAAAAATCTTAACACACCATAATTTAAGGCCCATTTAAGGCTCTCATTGTAGCATATTGCCGAATTTTTTGCTCTTTGTTTTTGGAACTAAAATACAGGCCTTGGTTTAGGGGAACTGAAATTCATGCTAACATTCCTAAACATAAATAAATCTACGATTTGATGCTAATTTCAACAAAATCGGACAAGAATGAAAAAAGTTACATTGTGATTAATTCTGGACGGTTTTTTTTTCATTGAGTGTATTTCGAATCATCGAAAACGCCCGGAAATCTAGATTGAGCTCTAAATACCAACCCGTGAGTGACAACCAATCACAAGCGACATCATATTTTATTTCGGTCAGATTCATCTTGGCTATACGCAATATGCCTTAGGTATATGTCGTTTTTATTTTGATGGCATTCTTTTGAAACGACTTCTGTCTTAAAGGCTATCCGGCCATTTACGTTCTTCAAGCGATTGTCACAACAAATCATAACGACATTCTGCTCAGTTGTCATATTCGATTGGGTGGATTAAGGACTTTTAGGAATGTTCAATATTATTCTCTTCCTGATTTGAACGAATATAATTTCCTCATTTAGTAAACGATATGCGATATTATGATTGTGTTTATAATTATTTTGTTTTCTATCTAGAATGAGAGCCTTCATTTTCCATAAACTACATATTTTATGTTTGGTTTTGGGCTCGAATAAGAGCTCGAAATGAGCCTCAAATTATGGTATATTCAGATTTTTCATAAGTATTGTCCTTAATGTTCGATTCATTTAGCTCACACACCTGCATACCTGAACCGAAGTCCGATTTTTTGTTAAAAAAAAAGAGCAAAAAATTTGGCAATATGCTACAATGAGAGCCTTAAATGGGCCTTAAATTATGGTGTGTTAAGATTTTTCATAAACTATTTCTTTTATGTTTGGTTTTGCTAGCTTAACGGTTACGCTAGGAAAACCTACGGTTTAAAAAAAGGAACCGAAGGCAAAAAAAATCGGCATTAGGCTAGGATTGGAGCCTTAAATGAGCCTTAAATTATGATGTAATCAGATCCTTCGAAAACTTCATGTAGTAGAAGTGGTTTTGCCAGCTTAACGTTAAGCTAGCAGAACCCAAGATTTTTCGTATAAAACGAAGAGCAAAAAATTCGGCAATAGGGTAATAAATTAGCCTTAAATTAGCCTCAAATTATGGCTGAATGAAAACTCCAAAAATCCAAGGTGGTTCTGCTAGCTTAATGGAGGTAATAAGATCTATTCCCCGGACCTACGAAATAAGTAACCTGGATACCGGATCTAGCTTAGGCAATAAGATCTATGGTTCTAACTGATGTCCACGAACAATTCTCATGGACGCAGCCCTTTTATTTTTCTGGCGATTCTCCAACTTCCAGCTACCGATCACAGGTATGATAATGACGAGCGGACTAGTGTTGCAGAAGTCCGGATTTTGTCTGGATTCGTATCTCATGTCGACAAGATCCTGGATGAGACTGAACTATTGTTCTATATGCCGCTTCATGCGCGGTGAGACATTGAATTATTAGCATCTAGGGATACATTCGCCTGGAAAATGAGCAGTTCCAGATCTCAGTTACGGGATGAATTCGAAATGCAGCAACTCGTGCCAAGTTTGGTGAATCTTCGATATACGAATGCGGTCGACATTCGCAAGGAAATATTTCCATAAGAACCTAGATTGTATCTTGGAGCGGCAAGAACTTCTTCTGGAATTGCAATAAGGATTGTATCATAGATTTCCAGATATTTCAGACATCTTGGATAGTCAGATAAATGGATAAGCGAATGTACAGTAACATGAGAAAGATTTTGTCAAACAATAGTAGCTTTGAGTCCAAATCAGAGATTTTTTGGAATCCAAAAGGTTCTTCCTGATACAAATAGAAGACCTCCACCTCCTGGATTCTTAGATGACTTGAATGGGAATGATTCTATAGGTCTAGCTCTCGGATAGTCTTGGTACAAAGGAGAGGAATGAATGGAAGAGTCAGTGCTCTTTTTCAGCAACTCAAATGCTATTCTCTCAGAACTACAGAATATGATATTCGATTTGCTCCTTCAGTAGATTGTTTTTCATGAATATGCAATAATGAATGCCATCAAGTTTAGAGAGATTGAATGATGAAGTAGGTATATATTGTTCTTGTTATGTACACGTGTGCGATATGACGTAATTCCAATAACTAATATGTATTTCCGGTCTATATCGAGATATGGTAATGGAATCTATATGATTTCGAATATGTGCAATACATCAACCTAATTCAGCATGGAATCGACTCGTGTATGTATGTACTCTGTGGCATATCACATACATAATTTGCGGAAACAACAGACCCATGAATAATCAGCTATATTATTTCATCAATTTGTTCGCCAAAGGCATTCGTGGTTATTTTCACCAAAGTTCATTCCTGTTGCCCCCATGAAGCCTCTTACCTATTGGAAATGTTGAAAGCTGAATAGTTAGTTTTGCGTACAACTGCATGTCAAAACTTTGAACTCAATTTTCTCGAAACTATGAGAATGGTGATGTGCCTTTGGCGTGATAGTATAACGTTTGATCATCCATAATTCTTGCTTGTCAGCACTGATGTTTATAAAAAGGATATTTATGGTACGGAAGATTATATTTGATACCTGGAGTTAGTCGCTTATTACTGTCACTATAATGGTTCAAATACTTTCTCATAAGTTGCTCATTCATTAGGTACTGCCGATGGATATGTGCCATAAATAAATAAAATATTTCATCATTTATCACGATTGACTAGTTTACCATTAGGTATAAAAAAATAGATTAGATACATCGATTATAACGTAAATCATTTTTCATTGAGAGAAACCTTTTAGTCATTGAAACAGTAATTACTTCAACATAATTTATTGTATCCATATCTGGCAGAAACATCGAAACCGTATATGAAAATGTTCAATCAAAAATATGGCGAACTGCCGCCATATATTTTATAATTATGTTGAATATCTCGAGAACTGTCAATTAATATATATACAGGGTGCTTCAGGTTTTAAGGCACAACCTAAAATGGGTAATAAAACTCATCATTTTAATAAAAAAAATTCACATGAACATAAGGCCGATCTCGATCAGTAGCGGAGCTACAGGAGGTCAAAGTTTAATAATTTTCTCCTATTAATCAAAATATCTCGCGTGATTTTGAAGATATCAATCTGAAATTTGGTGTGGTTAATACTTTTTAGAAAATCATCATTATGAACAGTTTGATGATATTCAAAATCTACAGGGCGATACATTTATAGGGGTAGAGGCTTCTTTATCCCCTCAAACTTTTTCGTAGTACGCCTCTGAAGTCTTTCAGTCAACAAATTAGGTGGCTCGTTCAATTTAGAGGCGTTTTTGTTCAACAATTTTCTTCGAGAAACGAACCGTTGTCGAGATAAATAAGCATATCCGTTCTAAAACATGTTAATTTTACCTTCCCTAATATTTTATTCTTGGACAAAATTCAATAAAAATGAAATTCAAGGTACTAAAATTGCTTTTCTTCAGTTTTTGAAGTTGGTTGGATGGTTCATGCATACATCCTAACATTTCGAAAAAAATTTAAAATTTTGTCCAAGAATAAAATTTAAGCGAAACATAGGCAAAATTAATATGTTTTAGGAGGGATATGCTTATTCATCTCGATAACTGTTCGTTTCTCGAAGAAAATTGTTGAGATATTGTGATTGAACGACCTCAGAGGCGTACTACGAAAAAGTTTGAGGGGGATAAAGAAGCCTCCATCCCTAAAAATGTATCGCCCTGTAGATTTTGGAAATCTTTAAACTGTTCAACATGATGATCTGCCAGAAAGTATTACCCATATCAAATTTCAAATCGATATATTTAAAAGTCGGTGAAATATTCTGATTGATAGAAAAAAATTATTGAACTTTAACCCCCTCCCCTGTATCTCCGCTACTGATCGAGATCGGACTTATGTTTATATAAACTTTTTTTATTATAATGATGAGATCTATAACCCATTTCATTTTGTGCTTTAAAACCTGAAGCACCCTGTACATTGCCACGTATTTTTTAATTAGAATCCCAGAAAATTATGAAATACTCATAATATATGGTCCAATATATAGTCTTTGGAATTTTTCAATAAAATAAGGTTTATTTGAAATAAGTTATAAGAAAATATACTTTGTGGACCCAACCCGAGTGAATTTATTCATACAGTATGCTACTCGCGTTATGTACTTCAGACTGAACCATAAATTCAGTTCACCCCTGCAATATTGGGCGATTTCGACGAATAATAATCAATCATTATTGTCTGGCGAAAAACCCAACCCTGTAAAGGCCGATAATCTACCAGGAAGCTTTCATAATATGCCGAAGGCGTAATAATATGCGTGTAGCCGGCATATACCAGCTAATTTATAGCCAAGTACGTGCCAGTTTTCCGCAGGTTCGCGTGTTCCTTCCCACAATTTAAAGGCTATAGGTTGTAGCGCCAAATTGCCCTTCTGCGAATTTTTTCTCTTGTGAAACGAAGATTTCCACGATCGCAACGGTACTTGCATGGGGTGTCCCCCAAGGATCAGTTCTTGGACCACTTCCTCACTAGGATTCATGACCGGTATTCTGTATCTCGACTATGACGATATTTATCCAGTTTGTCTTATAGAATCGCACCTTATAGTACTTTGATCCGTTGATTTATTCCACTAGTGACAAAGCTTATCATTTTATGTGAAAAAGCTGAGTTGTTTTTCAAAGAGTGGTTTACAGACGAGCAGTCAGTAATGTATTGAATATAGAGTATGGAGAACGGCGTTTAGTGAAGAGTTTGGTGTTGTATTTCGTGTCCAGTTGAGTTTGGGTTAATATACAGTACAGCATTGGATCTTACATGAATCATAGTGAGTATACTTAATATATAAAAAGATTTACATGAATGAATTCTATTCGCATTCAGAGAACATCTTGGAACCAAGGGAAAGAAGGTAGGAGTTGGTGTTCTTCTTAAATTTCTGGAGATCGTATGCCTCGGGGAATACCTGCCTAAGCAATGAGTTCCAAAGTCTCAATGTTCATTAGATGAACGAGTCTCTGGACAGGGACGTTCTGCAGGTCTCTGAAGTGATCACGAAGGGGTGTGAAGACTGAACTTAACGGGTTAATCTCGAAGAGACTGCTGATGGAGGAACGATTGTTGATATTTCAGAAGAGCATCGCCAATGAAAATATCTATAAAATAGAGATGAATCGCCAACTTTTCTACGTGTTCCAGAGCAGTGAGCGAATTTGTGAGCGAGGCATCACCGACGATACACCCTTTTTTGGACAGAATCCAATAGTTTCAGGATATGTTTAGGTGCCGCACTCCAAATATGGGAACAGTATTCAAGGACAGGTCGGATCTGTGCCTTATAGATCTTAAGCAGCTGACTGGGAGTGAAATAGCTCTTGGCTCGAAAAAGAAAACCAAGTTTTTGGGATGCACTTTTGGAAATGGACCTCACGTGATTTTCCCAAGAAAGGTTATTGCTGATATCAACGCCAAGCATCGAAATGGATGACTTCAATGGTATGGTACTCCTAACTGAGATCGGCTTGTCTAGAGAAAATACATGCTTGTGTTTTGTTTGCATTGAATTCTACCAGGTTATTAGATCCCCACTCGAGAATTGTTGCTAAGTCCATATTCATTTTGTTAACATTTCTTCCTCGTTCATTTCTGGTTTGACGGGCTGATATAGAAGCCCTGGAAGAGAAAGCGGTATGGAGGGTACTATCATCCGCGAAGCTGTGTATAGGACATGAAGTTGCTTCCAACAAATCGTTGATGTGAAGTAGAAATAGTGTTGGTGCTGAAATTGATCCCTGCGGAATACCAGCGTAGTATCAGATGAAACTCCATCGATCACTACATGGAGAAACATGTTTGAGAGAAAACTAGCAAGCAGAGAACACAGCAGAGGGGGCAAACCATAAGATGGAAGCTTGGCGAGGAGTCCCTGGTGCCAAACTCGATCAAATGCCTTGGAAATATCTAATGCCACAGCTGAAGTTTCTCCATATTTTTCAATAGATAGCTGCCATAAATGTGAGACGTAAGCGAGCAGGTCACCAGTTCATCTTTGATGACGGACGCCACATGAGAATCAGAAGATGAATGGCTGTTATGTTTCATTACGTAGGTACGCAACTTATGCTAAATGAACATTTGATTGAAAATCTGTGTTTCAAGTTATAACTCAATATAATTTGCATTTTCCTGTGGAAAAAGCGGTTTTGTTGCATTGTGTTCCAAGCAAAAAAAATTACAAAATCGCACCCTTCGATCATGATCATTTTCGAAAAATTTGTTCGCTACCAACCAAAAATCATCGAAGCACCCTCGTATTCCGCATTAGGCTCATCGAGATAATGGGGATAATGCATGAGGGAACAGCTACAGCAGCTGCGAGCCGACCTGCAACTAAGATGCTGGGACCAGATCGAAGAGTGCATCAGACCACCTATAGAGATCTTGAACATGACCTCAGGATGCTCATACACCTGAAGCGCAAAACTTGTGAAATGAAGATTACGGGTTGTTAGACGTTATGTAACGTTAGATGGTCGCGGCGGTGCCGGCTTTGTGCCCTTAGGCATCAGGAGCGTACCCGATATATCTTTACTGAAGGAAAATTGAGTTTTGCTGAAATATTTTCGGCTGTTATGTAGAAATCAACACATCACATCACATTGACGTTAATATAGAAAGCAGGAAAATCGAACTGATTACAATGAAATTTCCACAGAACACTAATATAAACACCTAACAGCAGTTCTTGAACGTTTATGATCTCCTGTCAGACATGATGAATGTGGTTGAATTGAATCAAACCAAAGAATCGAACAAGTTTGGTTCTTCAAGCCGGATTTCATATATTGTTATATCAAGCTTTGAAACACGAATATAAACATATAATAAAGCAATTACCGCGTAAAAAACCTTTGAACATTTTTTTTATTGTTTCATGTGACTGAGCTAGAGGAAAGATATTTTCATATTATACATGGCCAGATATTAGATGGCCGTCTAATGTCGGATACCATTTTTCAAAGAGTCAAAAGTGTATGAGTTCGATAATATTTTTTATCTCGAATTCCATTCACAATAAATGTTTTGTTCCTTATATTATGTTTAATTACACATTGGACTGTGTTATGGAGCTATTAAGAAGTGCATTACTTGATTATTAATACAAAATTCCAGGCATTTTCAAAAACTATCCGACCTTCCTCTACACTACTAATATCTGAAGAAGCTTCTGTTTTAGCGAAACATGTCGAATGGAATATACTCGGGAATATATATGAAAATATATTTTGTGAAAATATCATTGTTATATGTTACTCTAAAAATATTTTTCAGTACTTGAAAATTTATGATCCCTTTTCAGACATAAGATTCAAAAAATGTGGGTTCTTCGAGTTGGATTTAATACATTGCTATATTAAGCTTTGGAACACGCATGTAAATGCTACAAACATTGTTCTTGACAGTCAATGATCTCTTTTCAGATATGTGAATGTGATTGAAACGAATAACACAAATGAATACAAAAATGTTGGTTCTTCGAGTCGGATTCTAGCATATGAAACAACTCCCTATTTTTTAGTTCGTGTGAAACTTTTTGGTTTGACACCATGCCTTGGTCAAGTCAAAACAGAAAGGTTAAACATCTAATTTTGTTGATATGTCAAGCTTCTACAGAAAATTTTCCTTGATTATACTCCAACGAAGCTTGCAATATCAGAACGAGAAGTTCTTTACTGAATATACAATTCTTGATTTGTGAAATCATCAATGGCAATACACAAAAATAAACAAACTGCTTGAATCAAACGTATCCAATGTACTAATAACTTCGTTTTGAAGAATATACGCTCTGGCAAAAATCAAAGAGCTATATAGTGGTGGTATTTAAAAACGTATCATCCGGTATATTGGGAAGGCGAGCTCCATTTTGAAGGAAGTACACTCCGTGTAATCTGCTCACTGCTCTAGAGGGATACTAACTTGCTATACACCGGCGGCTTAGCTAATGTATGGTCAGGCTACGATTAGATTCCAAGCGCAAAAGGGGGATTTAAGATGAAGGCGGTAGTTAATAAATTGCAGACTCTCACAGTGGCTTCCAAGCAATTCTTGTGGGCAGTAAATCAGAACACACGTGAAGCATCATAACCATAGATATACAGACTAATTCATTGAACTGTTTACGCTAAGCGATTTCAAAAATGAAAATAGTTCAATTTTACTTGAAACTGCTTGAGAGTTAACACCCTGAAAACGTTCGCAGCTATTTCGCTGTTAACAAGTTTAAAAAAATGTATTGAGGAAGAGGTTTTTTTTTTCAGGAGCATATTCCCCCAGCCATCGTATTTTCTGTCGGCACACAAAGTATATTTTTTCGCTAGGGAACATAGATTGAATAACAAAAATAGACGTTGATGCTGCTTTTTCAGCGTTCTTTTATTAGATTACGATAGGTCGAAGTGTTTATGTTGCTGATACCACTTTCAGAGCAGTCGGAAGTTGATTGGGAATAGTTATATCAGGGCAACAAAACTTCATGAAGTTTATGACGCAACTGTTTGTACGAAGCAGAAAACCCAAATTGTTCACGAGCCCAACAAATTATACGCGTATAAAAGTGAAAACTCCTCAAGGGGATAACTGCTTCAAATCAGATAAAAACCCACCATTAAATTATGAATTCGTTACGTAGGATTAGATATAAAGAACACAGAATTATATTCACAAAACATTTCGAATATATACAATTCTATGGTAAAGTGTTGAATATCGTATGTTGACAATTTATGGAATCTTATATCAAGAAGAATAAAAAACTCGCGTTGTTTTTACTCTAAAGAAATGCATTGGGAGTTTAGTGATCAATTGATTCAATCCAACATTCCCTCCCATCCTCAATAATGTTATCTATAGATAGTGAATAGTGCGGGGCCCATAGGAGTACCTTGTGGAGCTCCGTATCCAACAGTTGATCACCCGCAAAAACAGTGTCAGGGATTTGTTAGGTTGATGAAGTCTTCTCAAACTATTGCGAAAAGCGACTTTCTAACAGTTGACTGGTAGAAAGCTACGTGTGGCATTATCCATTGGAAAACGAACTTTCGATATTCACAAGAATCGATTATCCACAGGGTCCAAAACAAATTTAACTTTGTCCATAAAAACATGAAATGTATAAAGTTTCGTGTTAGTCAACAATTCCAGCAGTGGAGAGACAGGTATATACCAATCTTTTCAAGGGAGCTTTTCTTCGTCGTATGGAGTAGCGGTTTAGAGTTAACAAGGACGCACGGAACTTTTATAATAGTCTTTTTGTGCGTTAAAACTCCAAGAAATACTAAAGCTGGCATGCTGCAGGAATTTCTGAATGAGGGGGGAATTGTGTTCGCGTTTTTTTAAGCACTTGAGAAGAGAAGGGTCGTATGCATAAAAAAGTATACAACGCAGTATTCTTAATACGTGAGGAAATTCTGATGAAAATTTTATATTTATCCAACAACAATTTTCGAAATCACCAATCCTGAGGTTAGCAATTCTAAAATATTGATGCCTATATGTACTTTTTTTTTTGGATTTCGCTGAATCCGTTGTCTTTCAACATTGCTAAAGTTGGATAGTTCCATATCGATGTTCCTGTTTCTTATCATCATTGTCATTGTCTCGGAACCTATCGAATTGTTACTTCACACTTGTAATTAGGTTTTATGATCGATATGGGATGTATATTATGGATGAATAACCAAGAATATAATAGTTATTTATGTATTAAGGGAATTATGAGGGCCTTAATTACCGATGGCAAAGTTTGCGTCCCGAGGGCCTCTGGCCCGAGGGACAGCAATGGCCAGAGGTTATTAAGGCTCTATAATTCCCGTGGTACATAGATAATTTTATTTTTGACCGATTTTCATAACAATATGTCCATATTTAGAACGCAATAAATGTTTAAATTCATAACCTTTCTGGTATATTTGAATTAGGTAGCGTTGATTGTAGCATTGTTGGTTGTTGCTAGGTTGTCGCTATATTACATGTTTATAAGCAAACTTTCTTTATCAATCAATGTTTTTCCGTTAAAAACGTGTTTATTTTTTACCACAAATCGACGATCTTTTTCTGATATAATGGGGGATATTATAAAAAAAGCGGAAAAAGCAAGACAATCATTACTTCCATCGAAAAGTGAAGCCCTATATCAAAAAGAATACAACTTATATCTGAAGTGGCTGAAACAGAGAAATGTTATGTCAAAAGATGCCAACGAAACTGTCTTTCTGGCATATTTTCAAGAACTGGTAAAGTATTTTCAGTATTTTCTGATAGATTTGGTAATAGGTAATTGTATTTATTCGTTGCAGTCAGAAACGTTTAGCCCAAATTCGTTATGGACTAAATGGTCAATGCTCAAATCGATGGTGACCATATATGAGAAAAGAGATATCACCAAGTTCAACGAACTAGAGGCTTTTTTGAAACGGAAAAGTAAGGGGTATAAGCCGAAAAAGTCTGCTGTCTTATCTCCTAAAGATGTCATCAAATTTCTAAAGGACGCCCCTAATGAAATTCATTTATTGCATAAGGTAACTTTTTTCTCATAATTTTCTTTTTCGTTTGTTTATTTCGTTTTATTTGTTATAGGTTGTTCTAATTATTTGTTATTTTAGAGGATGCAGAACTCAGGAACTTCTAAATATGAGTATAGCAGATATAGAGGACTGTTATGGTAGTGTACGTACCGGAAAGTAAAACTGGTGTATCGAAGACATTTACAGTTGTGGATGAAAAAGAGTTCTCTGCTTTGCCTTCATTGAGACTTTATATGTCCTTGCGTCCTGAAGGTACAAAACGATTTTTTTTGAGCTTCCGACAAAATAAATGTACAACTCAGCCAATTGGAAAGAATATGTTTGGCAAAATTCCCAGCAAAATCGAAATGTATTTAGGATTGCCAAACCCACTAACCTATACGGGACCTTCGTCGCACTTCTGCTACTGCCCTAGCCAATGCAGGAGCAACTATGACAAACTTAAAAAGACACGGAGGTTGGAGAAGTTCCAAGGTGGCAGAGGGGTATCTGGAGGACAGTATTGAATTGAGAAATAAAACGGCGCGTATGCTGTCTACTTTGCCATCAGAAGAGGCAGGCACCTCGACTGTAGTGAACAGCAACAGCACCACCCATGAAAAAGAAGAAATTGTTTCCAGCGGCGGAAGTAATTTTCAGAAACATTTGAAAATTGTACATTTATTATTTGTAATGACGTGAATAAGGAAAATATGTCTTAGTTTTCATTACATATAAACGTTTATAAGCATTTCTTGTATCATTTTCACCTGTGAAAGGTAAGAGGGAGTTTTTGAACCTTAATATCCCAAGGGAGTTATGACCCTCATTATAGATATCGTAACTATGACGATATAAGCTTATAATGTCACTTTCAGAAATAAAAAAGTTATTGCACCTCTGTGTGCTGATGTGAAAATGGTAGGTATTTATTTGAAAATCGAACAAACAACAATATAATAAATGATCGATCTCATTATTCTAAACAAGAACATCAATTTCGTGATGATGATGAGTCTATCAATATTGTGGATAACAAAGTCACATTATGTAGAACGACTATGTATGCAAAAACGACGTTATAGCAATTTCAATAGGGATAAATTGAATGCTGGCGTTCGACATTTCATCAACAATTCGCTTGTTCTCTTTACAATTCCCCTTATAATTCTGTTACTATATTGAAAATTACCAATTAGGGACCAGATAACTAGGCATTGTGTTGATTCCAAAGCAAAAACAAATCATTATTATGCATATGTATGCCGTAGGTCCCATGTGGAAATACTTTGATGAGATCCATTCGCGAAATATATGCAAACAAAATTTTTAGAATATCTAACATTATCTCTACTGGAAACGGCGTACCACAAGGCTCTATCCTCGACCCTCTTCCATTATGTGTAATTATACATCAGATATCCAAATACACGAAGATACACGTGGTTACAGCTGCCAGGAAATCAAAGATCTGGAGAACTTGATATCTGCGTCTCAAGAAAATACTGTCCACTTTTTGAAATCTCTTGGAATACCTATCAGCAGTCTGAGAAATCCATACGTTTATCATTAAATCTCTCCACCAAACTCTAACCAATTATTGTGCTTCATACTGTAACTAATGATTCTCATATCATCAATAATATTACGAATTCATAGTATTGTTGGTATCAGATGAGTATATACAAAACACAACGAATTAATAACACATTAGCAACACTTATTTTACCATTATGATATCGAATAGCAATTATCTGTGAATAGGTATACTAGATGAATCTTTTATAGGCTCAGAATAAGGTAGATTTTCCAACAATCGATAAATTAATTTTATAACAATGTTCAAGTACAAAAACTACAAAAGTATTCATGAAATACGAAAAATATCTCCCGAATCTTGTGATATTTTTTGGTGATCCAATGAGGAAACCATTTTTTTTATCGAATGGTAAATATAGCCGATCCAATCTGACATTTCCTGGTGAATTCATATATGAGCATTTAGTAAAACCTACAAAATACACACATTACATGTTTAGTTTAATGCAATTAATATAATTTGGGATTTGAATACGTCGATATAAATTGTTGATGAATGTTGTTTTGTTTTCGCGGACATTTTATATCAGATTAGTGACGATCCATAATGTCAAAGCTGTTTATTTCATTGTACAGGGTGGCCAGATAAGAATGCAAAGTTCAGTATCTCGGAAACTATTCGTCTAAGAGACTTGCGGTGAAAAATGTTATAACTAAAGTTACCAGAAGAAAATCCTGGAAATTATTTTCATGTTTCCAAGATGGCCGCCAGGGGGCGTAACCGCCATCTAAAACTTTTGAAATGAATTTTTGACGAAATACGCCTAGTAAACGTACCAATTAAATATATACCTTTTAAAGTTGAGTTTCATTCGAGTAATTTTTGCTCGACACTTTTTGACGTTTCTATTAAAATGAAGTGGTGGGGGGTGGTTCAATGTTTTTTCAAATAAACAGCTGTAACTCCTGAACGACTGAACGAATTTCAACAAACTTGGTATCGTTGGAAAGAGCATTCATTGGTCTATCAAATCCATCTTATTTGAAATGTGTCTGATTTGAAGTGATGCCACTAGAGCGCGTTTTTTGACATAATAACAAAAAATTGCAAAATTGTCTGTAAAATCAAATGCAATTATGTGAAATTTTTTCCATGAAAATATAGTGGAATGATACCTCAATAGGCTAGTGAAAACCGTATCTCGATATATACATTTTTCACCGCAAGTCTCTTAGATGAATAGTTTCCGAGATACTGCACTTTGCATTCTTATCTGGCCACCCTGTACAATTTCGTATAGAGGTGGGGTTAGATGGCGTCATTTGGAATTATCATCTTTTTGGAATGGGTGCGCCTATGTATTCTGAATATTCATAAGAGTTCTCGGAAATAACTACATTTATATTTGGTCGATTGCTTGGTGGAAATGTCAACAAGTGTTCCAATCCTCATCTGTCATTTAAAATTTCAATTTGGTTCTGTTTTTTTTCCTGGACAAGTCGAGTCAACGGACTTCTAATTGCCGAAATTAAAATAACTCTTCAACCAGAAATAGACGATATTACTCTCATAATTCAGTCAGAAAATATCAATTAAGTGGCTTCAAGAAAGAGCATCATAAAAATAGACGTGTTTTCATCAAGATGTTATATTATTACTCTATCGAATGAAGGAAGGAATTTGATGTAATAATAAAAACATGATAAAGAAACGAATTTAATTTGCATATATTTCACAGCTGACATTCCGTCGACTAGTTCAAAGATATCTTTTTCAATTATTGTGGAACAGCTTTGCAAGATCCCCGAAACAATTGCCAATGATTTATTTCTGGAGAAGAGAAAAACTACATCAGAAGTTCTCTAAACTTGAAGAGATTAATAGTCGGTCATAGCAGTTCTTTTCCTGTAATCAATGTGATGGATGATCTAGACTTTTCAGCATTGATATCCAAATGACAAAATCAGAGCCAACTCATTCTGTTCCTGAAAACAACTGCCAAGAAAACTGATGGTGGCATTGTGGAGTTATAATTTCTGATAGGTATGATTAACTGTCCATTTTTGTCAAGAGGTTTCAGAAATGTTTTCCTTGGTTTTACAACATATACAGAAACCAAACAGAACAATAGGCCTCTCAATCAAAGAACCGAAGAAGATGAAATTACTGGTGGTGACAAGCAGATGACGTACTCTCATTAGTCTGAAGATTGTTTTGTCTATGCATATCTCAGAAGGTCCAGGACTTGGTTAGGAAACTTGTAATTCTGATATGATCAATCTCGTCTCTGGTCATCCCAAAGACGATTGTTCATCAGCAGTTGCTTCCAACCTAAATATCCTTGCTTGGTATACCATTCTGGTCCAGACAACCATCCAGCTATTTTGATACACCCTGGAACAAACTCTGATGACCAGCTCTGTCTCCTTGACTATGCAGATGATATATCTCAGGAGGTCTAAGGCTGCATTGTCTACTCCATGCATGGAGTAAAGCAGATTATTTCTAGGATGTTGGTTACTTGGTAGGAAAACATAGATTGTAAGGCTGTGCAGCCTCTCAAGCACCTGGACCTATTAGCTATTTCGTGCATAACCCTTAATCTTTTCGAGGCCCAAGATTCAAAGACTTCGTGCAAAATTCATCAGTTGCAGAGATGCAAGAGCTTTGCTTGGGCTTAGCTATCAAATAAAAAAAATTCCAAGATGGACATCGCAATTGATCATCAGTTTATATTATCCTAGTGTATAAAAGTGAAACTAACTTAACTATACTAGCTACTGTTATAAGAAATTGGACATAAATGAACAGGAATAACAGGTATTATGTGGAACTACTACATTCAGCTGTGAAACTCAACAATGGACATCTACCAGTATAGAACGACAAACACATCATCTGGCTCTCGACATTCTCATCCCTTTAGCCATTCCAACAAACAATTCTCATTCAAAACTCTGGTGAAACGCTGCACTGCAGTCAACTTACATCACATTCACCCTACACTGTTACGCAATTCGAATGGCACCATCGTTATCAAAAGATGGTGTTGTTGTGTTTTTTTTTGTGAAGTTTCATCCAAAATGATGGCTGGATCATTCCAATCTCCGGATTTCCACGTGAGATTGTTAGGCGTAGGTACGTTGTACAGTATGACGCATCTACCATACAAACAAAACCTAACCTCTTGAGAAAATCCATTATACACTTCATTATTGTATTATAAACGCGGTGTATCGAAGGATTTATATCTCCATCGTGATTAATGGCTTGCTTTACGGGGGTGTACAGTTTACGAGGGAAGTTGGTAAAGTTCTCGTAAGGCTCTGCTGGATTGATAACCATAATGCCAAGATGGCAGCAGACCACCTGTTCATGTCTTCAAAGCTTCCTTTCAAGCCCTAACAGTTTTCCTGGGTCCACCTCATTGAAGTATATTGTCCAAGTTTTTCATACTGAAGTCTTCTAATCAACTTGGTAGTGGGTTCAAGAGCCCAAGTAGCCTGCACAGATCTTCTACATTTACGTTATTATGAAAACTTCAGCAGTAAGAGATAACCTGACTTGAATGCCTGCGTTATTGGAACGTGATACGATTCTCGGAACTTTGGGAAGACCCCTCGTAACTTCATCGCGTTGTAAGATGTATTCGCCTACTCACGCCCTATATTTAGACCCTATAGAATTCCTCGATTTATTTGTTTTCGTCACACCTCCCACTTTATAATTTTACGATTAATCGACAAAATGAGATTTTTAATGGAGGATGGTGAATAAATTATGTTTTATTGTTGAGAAGAAACAAGTATTGGAGTAGGTGCTTTTCAAAAAATACATCAGCTCTTCTACAGCCACACAGGGTGTCATGATTTTTACCAGTAGTACTTAAATAGCCTCTATTTCGATACGCATTTTTTAATTATTCGGAGATTGGTACAATCGAACTATCAAATGAAAGTTAGAAGAGTTAGGCCCAGCTTACTTCTGAGCGATTTTGATTTGGTGATATTAGCAGTGAAAAACTCAATGTAATTTGATTTGAATTGACCAATAAAAACAATAACAACATTGAAATTTTCACCGTTGGTATTGCAATAATCAAAATCGCTCAAATGTAATTATTTCAATGTCACCATTGTTACCAATCGAAGATGTTTCTGTTATTTATCGATATTAAATCCATTTTTTTCTTCAAATCAATTCAAAATAGAAAAAATTGCATATGACACACGTTTGATAAGACACGTTGTCGCATTTGTTCACACAGCGTCTTATAAAACTTGAATCATAATATCCTATTATCTTTTTGGGTCCTTTAATAACATATAATTTATTTATCGACCTCAAAACTGTAATGATTTACTGATTCGTCTGAATTAACACACTCTGTAGTTATGTAGAACATCACCTTGAATGTTAACAAAATCATAGACACCTTGAGAAATTATTATTCAAGATTTAATCGCTTCTGCTAAAAAATGACTAACATAAAAGAATACGGGAAGAATGCCTCTTAGATTCCTCAAGTGCAATGGAATGTTTTTTAATAAAAACGGAGCTGGTTTATAAGCCTACAAGATCGACAATTGACTTTTTCGCAATCACTGCTGTTGGAATTTGAGTCTCCTGAGGAAAACTCAACGTTGGTAAAATTGAAAACGAATCCGTGAAAACGTGGAAATACTTATTCCTCGAGAGTTCCACTATAAAATGAAATATCATCCCGTGCTTCGCCAATAAACCCTGGCTGCAGTGAAAAGACTGAAATGACTTCCCGATCGGCAGAAAATGGCGTATCTCGCTCCACAATAAATTGGTTTTCCCACTTAAGAAAAACAAAATGAAATTATTCCGAGTTGGGACGCGGACTGGATGGGAATATTGGGAAAGTGGCGATTTTTTCGGATTACAAACGACTCTCGCAAAACCGAATTAACTGACTGATTAGCCCAGTTTCCCGGAAGGACACTCCCATCATCAGGAGGTTAGGTTAGTACAGGGGTTGAAAAACTTTTGAGAGTCAGTGACAAAGAAAATATTTCATTAATTTTTTAATGTTAATGTATATCAGAAAATGCCTTCTGATGCATAGAAGATACGTACTAGGTTTCAGAAATCTACTAGGGTAATATCAAAATTATCATAGAAAAAATAAATTTTTCTTGAAACTTCACTACCTGTTATTTATAATTAAGACCTTTATGACATTTGTTCATATGGAGTTTTTTTTCAAAGTGAACCCAAGAATAAACTTCCCAAATATTAGCCCATTATTATGAACTGCCCTGTGTTTTCAGCTACAATAAGCGCTCTGGATTCAACTTTTTTTAGTTGAACTTGAAAATCCCCAATGTACTTACTTGAAAAAGCCAAATTTGACTAGGTTTTGGAAGCTTGTAGAGTTCAATTTTTATGTACCAGAATAGTATATTATGACACAAGTTTTATAAGACGCTATTTTGTCGCACGCATTGTTTGGAGTACGACGAGCGAAGCGAGTAGTGCTCCAAGTGAACAAGTGCGACAACGTGTCTTATAAAACGTGTGTCATATGCAATTTTTTCTATATTTTTGAATTGATTTTAAGAAAAAAAAATGGATTTAATATCGATAACTATCAGAAACATCTTCGATTGGTAATAATGATGAAATTGAATTATTTTAAAACTGACGTCCAGTTTAATGTTGAGAGATTTTGATTATTGCAATGCCAGAGGGAAAGAATTCAATGTTGTTATTGTTTTTAGTGGTCAATTTAAATCAAATTACACTCTGAATTAAAATTCACCAATGAAAACATCAAGTTTTTCACTGCTAATATCACCAAATCCAAATCCCTCAGAAGTAAACTGGGCCTAACTCTTCTGACTTTCATTTGACAGTTCGATTGTACCAACCTCCGAATAATAAATAATTACTTCATTATTTATTAAAATTTTGTTGTCGGTACTCTCATTTTTTTATTTGAATGCAATTTGGTTGTTACCCCCTAGAGGGAAATTCAAAAATAAAATCCGACGTATCATACTTTTGTCAACCATCTCATACAACCCACCCGTTACTTTCGAGAAGTTTGAATATACAGTACGTTCATAAAGTTCATTACATTACGAATTAATCAAGGAACTCAGTTCGAGCTTTTGTTGTGAGTTTGATATTCGGTTATTTTTACTACCCACTTACTTGTGATATTGACATTGCAAAATGAATAATATTGAAAAATATCAGTGGCTGCTTTTACACCCAGTATACTGTATCTTTGAGGTGCTACACATGACGTTTGTGTTATGATTGAATTCAGAAAAACATGGGCTTTCATTTTTTGGTATTAAAAATGAAGCGTTTTGGTTTGAACCGTACGAAAGGAAAACCATTAACATTCGTGGAACATCGTGCAAGCCATAGGAAGGCTATTGAAATAATTTTTCCACAACTTCACCGTTCGATAGAAAAAAATAATTTTGATAAAGGAAAGTTCGGCAGGTCTCAAGCTTGACGACGAAAGGATGCACACACACTTTTCAGGATGTTTCAATTCCCTTGGGACCCCTTCCGAGCATCAAGGGGCATCGATTACATATCATTAGCGGCGTTTCCTTTACCGTTTTCACTTCTGCAGTAGGCGCGACAAAGTGGACCTAATTGAATTTGGTTTGATAGAATCGGAACGGGGAACGATAGAATTAAAGGATCTGCCGGATTGGGTCGAGAGCCAGTTTTACACCAATTAACTACCGAAAGCTTTCACGTTCCTTCAGGGAAATCTTTTCCCGTTATTGGCGAACCGACTCGATTAGCAAACAAAGTTTCCTCGATTTCGAGAGAATCGAAGAAAAATAGAGAGATGAGAGATCGTTCGGTCTTCGAGTAAAACACAACTCAATCAGGCAGGCAGACGAACTACCCGAAAGTTTACAGTTTCAAAATAAAAAGCCATGAAAATATCAATATTCTTTCAATGGGGAATATTCCTCAATTCGGCTTATTAAAACTAATTGAATCACTTTGTTTCTACTTCACAAATTGGCAACAGCGCCTAGTAGGCTAGAAGAACAACAACTCACATTTGGCCACACTTTCATTAAATGTACACTTGATGTCAATGTATAATTCAGGAGTCAAACAGCTAACATAAAAAAATAATCAGTCAAAACATGAATTTCAGTCCAACAAAAACACCAGTCCATCCACAATTCAAACATAAACATAACCTCCAAAACTGAGTAGCATATCTTTTGAGGAGCATGGAACAGAAATAAGCAGAGTGGCACCTAATCCACAGAACTTATTGGTAGTATAAGTTCCGTGTTCTAACCTGATCAAAATATGACTAACTTTATTCACCCAATCAACGTAATGGAATTGCTGTTCTTTATTATTCATGAAATCTGCAGTCAATGTTGCCAAATGGTGAAATAGGAACAAGGTGATTTAAATTTTAAGTTCCCAATTGAAGTCTCTTTTTTTCAAACAATTGAAATTGTTTTTTCGGATGAAGGTTGAAATGGTAAGTTTGAAATGCGTCGTTTTGAAGATATTCAATAAGAATTACTTTATTATCGATATGGGAGATTTGTTTCTGGAGTGTTTCTTTCTTCTACCGCATGGTGTCGCTAATTCCAAGTGTCTCATGTTACTCGGCTCACTACGGTGGAATAGACGAACGCAGATCTGCATTAACAGTGTGAATCGTTGCATGGACCACGACATTTTGTTTTCACTTGAAATATTACTTAAAAATGTTGAACCAGAATGACAGAATGACATACGTACGAACCTGAAGGGTTTTAAAATATAAACTTCAGGGCACATGCCATTGCGAAGACTTCTTAACCATGATATTTTGAATAATTTATATAGTTATAAGTTAGAGCAACATTACAAGAGAAATATACTACTCAGAAATGAGGGTGCAAAAGAAGTTGCTTCCAAATATGTGATGTTTACATAAAAATGCATTGAAACACTTATCATCATAGTACTGAATAAATCCAGTGAAAAAAAATAGTGATAACCATCATGTAGTGAGTGTAGAGACACATGAATAAAACACATTTAATTGGAAAATTACAGACTAAATGAAATAAATATCAGATGATTGATGAAAACACGCTGTTAGCACCCGTAAATGAAAGTGGAACTTGTAATTACTTGATTACATTATAATTAACGAGCTTTGATGTGATTTCTATCAACAGTGTTCTGTTTGTTTCAAACACGGTCACGTAAAACAATAATATATAATATAATAATTGCTCAATTAGAGAATAAGTATACCATTTCGACGTGAAAAAAATGCGATTTTCTATCAACGCCATCTGGCGAAAGTGGATAACTACGCAATATTTTGATGGTGAGTTTCAAAGCATTTCCAGAGTTATAAGATGCAGTAGCCAACTGAATCACCAGATTTGAGACCCACAGAGATTTTGATTCCACCAAGGTAGCTAGATAATTTATGAGAATATATTTTCAGATATGCTTCCACTAAAATTTGCAGGTTTTTTGAACATCTATTCAGTGTGATTTTAATGAAATATTGCTACTCTAACACAACATGAAGGGCAAAAATCAATAAAAATGTAAATTCCATGTCCCGAAGAAAAATATTTGGTCTCGATAACGAATGGGCTTTATTTCTGAAACCCTCGTTGACAGATTATATATTGGCGACTATGGTAAACAATGCAAAGTGCTCATTCGAATTTGTAAATACGATTCGATTATTGCGAATACAAATAAAATTCTGTTTGTTCTCATGATGAATCCGAAACAGCCATGTTATTTTTCTGACGGAGTAATCACGTGATGCATTCGAAATTTCAAAGAGTCCATCAATTATTGCTTGGATAATAAACTGCGCAACAAGTCGAGTGGTGCAGCATCATCTAATAACCTGGTAGAATTCAATGCAAACAAAACACGAGCATGTCTTTTCTCTAGAAAAGCCGATCTCACTGTGCCCAACATAATTCAGTCAGGAGTAACCATACCATTGAAGTCATCCATTTCGATGCTTGGCGTTACTATCAGCAATAACATTTCTTAGGAAAATCACGTGAGCCAAGAGCTATTTCACTCCCATTCTGCTGCTTATGATCTATAAGGAGCAGATTCGACCTGTACTGGAACACTGTTCCCTTATTGGGAGTGGGGCACCTAAACATATCCTGAAACTATTGGATTCTGTCCAAAAAAGGGCAATTCGTCTCATTGTCGGTGATGCCTCGCTTACAAACTTGCTCACTTCTCTGGAACACCGTAGAAAAGTTGGCGATTTATCTCTATTTTATAGATATTTTCATGGGCAATGCTCTTTTGAAATATCAACACACGTTCCTACATTAGCAGTCTCTTCGAGATTAACCCGTCAAGTTCAGTCTTCACACCCCTTCGTGGTCACTTTAGAGACCTGCAGAACGACCCTTTCCAAAAACTCGTTCATCCAATGAACATCGAGACTTTGGAACTCATTGCCTAAGGAGGTGTTCCCCGAGGCATACCATCTCCAGAAATTTAAGAAGAACATAGACAAGCAGTTTGAGATGAGAGACTGATGTCCGGAAGTGCATGGTTTTCAAAATACAGGGTGTCAAAGTTTTTTTCAAAAAACTTTTTTTTATTATTATTTCAAAGACACGTTAACCGATTTTCTTGAAATTTGTAGTGATGTAAGCTTTACTAAGACGCTCAGTTAGCACTAATTAAATGTTAATTATGACTTCCAGTGGCGCCCCGGGGGACAGTGTCACGAATAAAAATGACAAAAAATGTACGCTGCTGACTTTTTTTGAAAATTTTATATATTTTTTAGAAAGCTCAGTTAAAAATACAACTTTTTTGTCACTTGATATTTTTTCGTATCTCTCTCCGTTTTCGAGAAAAATTTTTTATTAAAAACTTTATTGAAAGGTTGTCATGGTAACACATAAACATGTCAAACTTTAGTAAAAGTGTCAGTTTCTAACATCGAGACTTTGGAACTCATTGCCTAAGGAGGTGTTCCCCGAGGCATACCATCTCCAGAAATTTAAGAAGAACACCAACTCCTACCTTCTTTCTCTTGGTTCTCACGATGTTCTCTGAACATTCCAGGTTATCCCTTTTCGTGAGAACCAGAACATAAAAAAAGCATTCTCTTTGACAACATTGCTGATAGCAAGGTTCTACCAACTAAATTTTGACGAAAAAGTTACAGAGGTCAGCTACGCAAGATATGATGCAAAGATAAATTCAGTGCTTTCATTGCAGCACAAATAAAATGGAATGGCAGCATTTCCCGAACACCCTGTATGCACTGTGATGCTGACACAATAATGGTGAGAGTAACAATATATAATCTGTGTTGCACTCGACATAATATCTTGATGGGGAATTTAACAGAGCATAAAAGAGTCCATAATAACTGATTACTTAAGCATACATATACCTATCTGTCAAGAATCGGATTTCTCTCGAATGAGTTCAGAGTCTATATTCATGAAATTATTCATTTCTTACCGACATTTTCGCGGTCGATGCGTTTATTTTGACGAGCAAGTATTCCAAGTATGCCGGAATACGATTTGCAGATGTTAGAGTGGAGCAATTTCTGTCGGTAAACATAACGAGAAAGTGGCTTGAATATTTCGAAGGAGATTTAGGTATTACAGTTTCACCCAGGGTGATGGGAATGATCAACATAAAGTATTTGTTTTTATTCGATTGACATGAATTTTGATGTTGGCATTTTGGAAAAATCTCGTTTTTAATTTCTTCGCAAGTCATCACTATCAGAGTTTCCTCCAAAGCTTCTCCAACCTTATGTTTTCTGTGCATTTATAAATTCTTATTATCATTCAATATATTTCAATTCGACAACATTCGGCAGAAATAATAAAGGAATCATAATAGAGTAAAAGTTCAGTTTTTGCCTGATGTAATCACTTATAATACCAATTATTACTGGATATTTTTTCGACAACACGAATTTTCTACAAAATATTCGCGTTGGAAAAAAATTTACAGTTTTTTATTGAGGCTACAGTGGTATTCGGTAAGGAACTTTTACACCGAAATATTATTGAAGTATGTGCGTTAGTCTATCTAGACGCCAGGCAAGCATACGAGTGGTTCACGGGCGTCGCTAGCCAATTGGCCAGGGGGGGCAAGATGATGGATAATAGATATGAAATGTAGGTAAAATAAATACATTTTGTAGAGTTTTAATCGATTGCTACAAAATATCTTAATTGAAACATAATCTTCTTGGTTTTCTTGTGAATGTTTCTATTTCTTCATGTTCTCAATAATAATCTTTCGTTGAACACTCATCATTGCAAGTCGACTAAGGCGACTTTCTGACATGGTACTTCTGAGCAGAAGCGGCGAGTTTTGTTTCGTCAATTGGGTGGAAAAATAGAGGGGTGTGGGCAAGGTAACTAAAAATGCGACGCAGGCGAAAATTTTTTATGGTTATAGGTCAAATACCTTCAAATTTGAAGATAGATAGGAGTAATACTATATATTTTGCATTATCTGTTAATTACCTCGACCAAAATATAATATTTTGTGACTAATAGGGTTTCAAATCTATAGGTAGTTGATATTGATAGTTGTGGACAAAGATGAGGAAAAAATATATTTTTATTTGAACTTTTTAGGCCAATGAAATCATCAGCCACTGTTTTGATATGTTTAATTCGTTCATTCGTTCTCTATAACAATGTAACATTGCCACATTATTAGGTCGCTTTTGTAAAATGAAATGAACTGGATTCCTAATTCCTAATACAAACTCAGTTTGAATGACTGGTAGACAACTAGTAGAAAACAACCACTTTACTGGCTAATACCACGCATTATATCTACTCGGAGTCTATATGCAACGATTCACACAGTGGATACAGAATTCAAAACAAGAAAGAGACATATGGAGTGTTTTCTATGACACCTGCACACTAATAATAGATACCTATCAACTCCCATATCAATTCCACCGATGGATAGAATAAAGATTGATCCGCTTCGTTCAATCCTCCCTATCACCGATTGTTCGCTAACAGAATGTGTGGTACGGATGGTTATCTACTTGTCCAGGAGTATTTAATCTATGCAAGTGCTAAATACGCCCGTTTCTATTTTGATTTTCTTACACCCACACCCATTGCCTACATGGGTGCATTTTCCCCGATGCCCCCATTCACTCGCCGCCCCTGCTTCTAAGCTAGGTGATCATAGAGACTGCTGAAGGATCGCTCTACTGCACACGTTGTGCATGGTAGAGCGATACGAAGTGTTGTTTTTGAGAAATAAAGACTTTTTCAAAAAGAAATTGATTTTTTTCTCTGATACTAGAGCTATAGAGTTACTTGAATCAAGCAAGTATTTAATTTTGGTAGAGTCTCTAGAGGGGGGCAGCTGCCCCCCCCCTGCCCCTCCTTGGCGACGCCCTTGGAGTGGTTAGTTGACCGTACGGCTGTGTATAAACAGTAAAGTGAACGAGATTGACTGTTTAATTCTTATTTCTATCATATTTACCGTGAGTTACTTTAATCAAGATGTTTGATTTCAATAATCGTACATTGAATAATCATGACAGAAAACGCTAACTGAGGTAAAGTTGGTACAAATATACTTACACTGAGTGCGCACCAGTTTCACAAATGGAAAACGTTATTGGTATTTGAAGTTAGGTCATTAAACCTTTAAACCTATAAACGTCAAAAAATTCAGAGTGTAAAATACCATGCTCCTTCCCCAAAATAGAGAACAATTTTCGGAAATCGTTCTTGTTGCCATGGTAACGATACAAAATATAAGCTTTCGATTGGTCGGAAATGTTAGTTGTGAAATTTTCTTGTGAATATCATTGTTCAGTTAAGTAAAGTTAGATTTTTTTTTGTTCGGATACTATGTACGGTATTGCTTCAAAATACTGAGAATAATTCATATTTTTAAGTATCATATCGTTTGTTATACTTTTCAATTTTAACGGTCTCCTGACTTAGGGCGTCCAGTTTATTCATATTGCGATATGCTCAGAAAAAAATTACGTCTTTTTTGTGGCTTCTATCGCGAAGACTGGAAGCTTCGATTTCTGGACACTCATGCACGCGCTATCGGTGGTCCAACGCAAACTGCGTTCGAGAATGAAGTTTTTCGTCGGCAATAATTACGTGATCTCAAAACTATTTTTCCTTATTCCCTAACGTACCAGCATTCTTCATACGCAAAACGAAAGTGTTTGTCATCCCAAGAAACAAGCGACTGCTCTTTGGAAGGAGAAAAAGCAAGGTAGGCCCATACTGACGTTCGTTTGACAGAGCCACTTTATTTTTCGCGTCCTCGAGGTTGGAAGTCAAGTTGATGTGAAATGTGATCGTCCATATTGAAATTACGATTATTAATTGAAAATATATTTATGAAAGTGAAGATACAGTGAATTATAGTGAAAATCAATTGGTCCTCTTGTTTCTACGCCGGTTAGAGGCCGGATGACAACGGATTTGTCGAATGAGGGGGCCATGCTTGTATTGAAGAATCTCTTGAAATTAAGAACTTTTTTACGTAAAATTACTACTAGAGAAAAATTATTATTGAATAATTAATTTTATTTACCTGATCTGGAGAAATTGGCACCGAAAGGAGCCAGAAATCCAATAAACCAAACAGAAGAAGAAGAAGAAGTAATTTTTCTTCGATTTGTAAACAATCATAGCAACATGATGATGCCTCATTTCAATTCTTGAGTAATTCTTTCTCGTGTAATCTAGCTTGCAAATAATTTATAAATAAAGACAATTCCAGGTATAAGTTAGTTTATTAAACAAAATCTTTCCTAATTATTATTTTGTTTACCATGCAGAGCAAGGTAACTAATCAAATATAACTCATCAGCCAATTGCATTGTTTATTCATTCAGAAACGTGACTGAAATATGCATATAATATGTTGATTTTTTTGTAGACATGGGATTAATCTGTGTCTGTGAATGCTTAATGGATGGTTTTCGAAAATATATCAGTCAGCGAAAAAACAACTGCCAGTGTTATTTGAGATGCAAGTTTCAAAATAAGGATTCATTTGTTTCACTTGAATTCCACGTAGTGTTTGTTATCTTGCACTGCTTTAAGATAAAATCGAGACTCTTAATGCTGTGGTAATCCCTTACCAATCCTCCTAGTAAGTCTTCTTGTTGATACTTACCTGAAACAAAAAAAAAATAATTGAAATTTATTGATCACATTGACTGAATTTTACACTACACAACTATTATATGAGTGAGATTATTCAATAAAATGAACAAGTTTGTTCATCACAATGAGAACATTTATTCATTATAATTGATGAATATAACTCATCCGATTATTCATTATAATGCCTGAGTTGATTCATTGGAATGATCCAGTTCTGAAATAAGTGAGTCTACATATTATAATCAGTGAGTTGGTTCATTATAATGAGTGATTTGATTCTTAATAATGAGCTAGTCTATTATTAATTATACGGAGCTAGTCCATTCAACATGATTGATAGATATATTCGAAAATAAAAAGCAAGTTCATTCACATATCTCTCAGTTTATTCATAATGATTAGCTACTTTATTCGTCACAATGAGCAAGTTTATTCATTATTATGAGCAAGTATACCATTGGAAATGTGAGTAATGTAAAGTGATCAGTTGATTGATGATTTATTATGAAAAGCAAGTTTGTTCATTATAATGAGCAACTTTATTCAACTTGATGGGAGAGTTCATTCATCATGAGCAGTAAGTACACTCATTATAATCGAGTTTATTCATCACACGGGCTTCCGTATTAGGAGCACAATAATCACGAATCAAACACGAGGTTGAACACATGTTTCTCAGTTAACTTTACCCTACACGTGATGCCAGCTGCATTACGGATGTGCAAATAAAGTTGCGGGCATTGATTCGAACACAGATTTATTTGCTAAACAATTTCCCTGACCCCTATGGGATTTCTAGTCTCGAATTCCGGACGAATTACCTAATTCCAACTCCCTTATTCGCGCCAGTCTGTTCTCTGACGGACTCGCGGTGCTTTCTAATGCGCGAGTGGAGCACTATACTTTCTCTACGACTATAACACTGCCAATATGGCCCAGCAAGCCGTTGTATATTTTGTATGCTATTTGAATAATCGAAATGATTTGGAACAGTAATAATTCAGTGGAATTTCACAGATGAGTAGGTGCATAAAATGGTGGAGCTAGCGTTATATCGGAACACAGATGATGTTTGTTCCAGAATATACATATCATTTATATTGTAACTGATAGTGTTTATAATTAATCGCTACTCTCTTCAATACCAATATTGATTTGAAATATTATAGCATGATGCGCTGATGCGGAATGATAATGCGAAGGTTGACTGATTTGTATTTATATATCATTCATGTTGGTATCCTATATGATTCATACAGGGTGTGAGTCTTCCAAACCACCTGAATATTCAAGCTCCCTGTGCAGTAATTCGCACTGTGCGAGGTGCACAGTGATTTGGCCCCCGCGTTCTCCAGATTTGACATCATCGGCTTTGTTTTGAAAGTCATGAAATTTCGGAATAATCTCTCATTTCAGTCGTCTTTCATCAAAATTTCTGACCATTACGCGAATGTCGAACCGCATTGTATATTGGGAATTATTGTAAAACGATTCGAGTTTTTTTTTTCTTGAAGCGTATATCTACTCATTCAAAGTTATGATTATCAATTTAATGATAATGTTCACACTTCAAGTGGGTTTTCCTAAATAAGTTATATTTCGGGTAGATAACATTTATCAGCAAACTAGAATAAAAACAATTGATGCGTTGACCTTGGATCTACGATTCAGATAAGCTTATTTGGTCAACCTACAGGGTGTGGGCAGGTACTCACTGTCAATATAAGCGTTCTCAAATCAAATTCATATTATTTATTGAAATTTCTGTCTCGTTTTGAATTATACCAAGAACTCTTCATCTATTAATTTCAATGTGTCCTCGAATGTGTCTGATACATAACCTCTGAATTCACTTTAAAACTGGAACCTATACTCTTTACTGGAACTATTTCGATGTTGATGACAGAGGGTTAGATCATTCAAAAGAGTACGGCTACAGTTTTATGCGCGGCTTGCTGCTTGCATCAGTTTGATATCACAGTATCACCAACGAGAAGATTATTTGGTATCACAGATGTTTGCAAAGAGTCAAGGACGCACTAACTCGAGTAACTCGTACGCGCTTGCAAACTACATACTTCTATGGTTATGTATCCCTGGTTGCGTGATTACTGGCGCTAGCAGGTGAATGGTGTCAAGGTTGTTTATGTACGCTGGTGTCAAATATCAATAAAATTGTTTGTCCGAACAAAACTAATTCAATTAATCAGTAATTCACATAATGAGGAATTGTTGGAGAAGTATTCAAATATGATCTTGAATAAGGAAATAAACAGTACTTGATATATTGAATCAAAACCACCTGAAATTCTAGAGACCGCTCAAGTTACATTTTTGACAAGACCTCCCGCGAAATGAAAGTATTCGGAGTCGTAGGAAAAAAAGTGTACAAAACTCGTTGGAAAGTGCATTTCCTTCACTCGTTACGACTACTCGTGTGAAATATGTCACTTTCCACACTTGTTGTGTAATATACTATTCATCAATTTGAAGAGTTTCTAGACAAATTAATCCATGTATCCAAAGAGTGATACATACAGAGTGTGCATTACTTTCGAAGTATAGTACCTGATGAAGTGAGGTATTCAAATAGATTTGAAGTAATTCATATACCTCATACCCTGTAATATTGATTTTGTTGTATCGGTATGTGATCTTATTCAGTTTGATGGACTTTTCTTTAGTGCTCTGTAATAACAAAATGTTCCCATTTGCCACCTTGCTATGTAAATATCTATTATTATCGTACTGTCAAACAGCTTCTACGAATCGAAATGTGTTGGTGTTTTCCAAAGAATTTATGAGAGGTTTTTTATACTTCACGCGGTATACCAAATTCATTCTTCCGCTCGAGTACGTAATAACGCTGCTTTATTATGCTGTTGCCAACCAACCAACGTTGCATAATACGCCAGCAGAATTCATAAATGGAACAATATGCAGTCATTTCACGGTTAATTTTGTGATGAACCATATTGGTCGCTCCCCAAAAATTCCCATCCCACTGAAAAGCATCCGCATAATATTCTGCCCACATCAATCAATCTCAATGTGGACATTCTTCTGCTCTAACATTCCTTCAATTAAGTCGCATTCAACGGAAAATATTGCAACCTTGGACTTGGTCCAAATGTCTAGTCGAGTGTTGGGTTAGTTTAGATGCATCTTTGCCTAGAACGCGTTGATGGCTGCAACCTATTCTGATCTTTTACTTCATTTTCTTATCGTTTTGTGAGATTCCTCTTTTTGTAGAAACTGCGAGCATGAGTTGTATTATCGATAACCAGCTCTTGATTTCGAAATTATATAGCTAGATCTTCATTCACAGTATTGACCTATATTTAGCTTCATATACTGTCGCAACTTTTGAAGGAATGACTTTACATGAAGGAGAAGGCATTAGTAGCCATTTTATCAGACGAGTCGTCAAAATGGAGTGATCTATTCAAAAGAAAGCCTGCTAGTTCTTGGAGAAACCTAACAAGTAAGCTTCTGCAAGAAAAATATTACAAGGAAATAAAAGCGTTGCATTTCAACATGCGCGAGCTACCCGCGATGTTTTACGTAGAATACTACAATCAGATCTCTGTAAAAGCAAACAAAGTTCATTGGCATCAAGTGCAGAAGAGATAACAAAAATGAAAAATTTGTGGGATGAAAACACCCCTGAAGGGCTGCAACAGAAATTCTATCACATAGCTGCCGTAGAATAAGCTTGGCGAGGTGGGGAAGCTGCAGCTTGTTTGATTGATTTTGGATTTGATTGTATTGAAACAAATAACGATGTTTCTGTAACATATCGAGTTGAATATAACCATATTTTCAGCAAGACTTGCCAAGGTGGTTCAAGAATGTGTACTGACAGCAAATTTTTAGTGGAAAACAACGACAGCAACGTATGTCCTGTCAGATTATTTAAGAAATTGTTATCAAAAAGGGGCGCAAATATCAAGACTAATAGATTATTCCTATAAGAACAACTCGGTTCTGGAAAGCCGAAAATGATCATTGGTATGATAATATGCCCATTGGAAAGAATATGATTCAAAATTGGACAAAAACGTCTGCCGAGGTGATTGGCTTGAAAACCAAGAAAAAAATTACTAATTACTACAATAGATCGAACGCGGTCAGTCGGTTGACCAAAAGTGGTATATCTAAGCAACAAACTTTCGAAATCTGTTATAATAGTTATTTATGTATTAAGGGAATTATGAGGGCCTTAATTACCGATGGCAAAGTTTGCGTCCCGAGGGCCTCTGGCCCGAGGGACAGCAATTGCCAGAGGTTATTAAGGCTCTATAATTCCCTTGGTACATAGATAATTTTATTTTTGACCGATTTTCATAACAATATGTCCATATTTAGAACGCAATAAATGTTTAAATTCATAACCTTTCTGGTATATTTGAATTAGGTAGCGTTGATTGTAGCATTGTTGGTTGTTGCTAGGTTGTCGCTATGTTACATGTTTATAAGCAAACTTTCTTTATCAATCAATGTTTTTCCGTTAAAAACGTATTTATTTTTTACCACAAATCGACGATCTTTTTCTGATATAATGGAGGATATTATAAAAAAAGCGGAAAAAGCAAGACAATCATTACTTCCATCGAAAAGTGAAGCCCTATATCAAAAAGAATACAACTTATATCTGAAGTGGCTGACACAGAGAAATGTTATGTCAAAAGATGCCAACGAAACTGTCTTTCTGGCATATTTTCAAGAACTGGTAAAGTATTTTCAGTATTTTCTGGTAGATTTGGTAATAATTGTATTTATTCGTTGCAGTCAGAAACGTTTAGCCCAAATTCGTTATGGACTAAATGGTCAATGCTCAAATCGATGGTGACCATATATGAAAAAAGAGATATCACCAAGCTCAACGAACTAGAGGCTTTTTTGAAACGGAAAAATAAGGGGTATAAGCCGAAAAAGTCTGCTGTCTTATCTCCTAAAGATGTCATCAAATTTCTAAAGGACGCCCCTTATGAAATTCATTTATTGCATAAGGTAATTTTTTCTCATAATTTTCTTTTTCGTTTGTTTATTTCGTTTTATTTGTTATAGGTTGTTCTAATTATGGGTTATTTTGGAGGATGCAGAACTCAGGAACTTCAAATATGAGTATAGCAGATATAGAGGACCGGGATACTGTTATGGTAGTGAACGTACCGGAAAGTAAAACTGGTGTATCGAAGAAATTTACAGTTGTGGATGAAAAAGAGTTATCTGCTTTGCCTTTATTGAGACTTTATATGTCCTTGCGTCCTGAAGGTACAAAACGATTTTTCTTGAGCTTCCGACAAAATAAATGTACAATTCAGCCAATTGGAAAGAATATGTTTGGCAAAATTCCCAGCAAAATCGCAATGTATTTAGGATTGCCAAACCCACTAACCTATACGGGACATTGCCTTCGTCGCACTTCTGCTACTGCCCTAGCCAATGCAGGAGCAACTATGACAAACTTAAAAAGACACGGAGGTTGGAGAAGTTCCACGGTGGCAGAGGGGTATCTGGAGGACAGTATTGAATTGAGAAATAAAACGGCGCGTATGCTGTCTACTTTGCCATCAGAAGAGGCAGGCACCTCGACTGTAGTGAACAGCAACAGCACCACCCATGAAAAAGAAGAAATTGTTTCCAGCGGCGGAAGTAATTTTCAGAAACATTTGAAACTTGTACATTTATTATTTGTAATGACGTGAATAAGGAAAATATGTCTTAGTTTTCATTACATATAAACGTGTATAAGCATTCCTTGTATCATTTTTACCTGTAAAAGGTAAGAGGGAGTTTTTGAACTTTAATATCCCAAGGGAGTTATGACCCTCATTATAGATATCGTAACTATGACGATATAAGCTTATAATGTCACTGTCAGAAATAAAATTATTTCCACAATCATCAAATTCCTTGGGTAATTACTATACTGAAATTTGCATACCTAAATAGTACCGAAAATCAACAGGGTATGAAGGAGTATTAGCTTCCGTTAAAAAATATACAATTATTTCATCAGTACTATAAAAGCATGATGATATCAGTTAAAATAAACATTGCACAAAAATAAATACCACGATGGTGAGTCACCTTGCATTGAGCAAGCATCATGCCAAATATAATCTAAAAAAAGGTACACAAAAAGCCAACAGAGTCATGCTTCGTGATGCCAGCCATTGCCGTAGCTACTTATTTATATATCAACCTTCAGTGGTTGAACAAAAAAAATCTGACCCCAAATGATTTCTTCGTATATAAACCACGTCACTCATATCTGTACTCCCCTAGTGCTGTTTTATATTAGGTACGTGTATGATTATTGGGAACTCCAGATACCATATCAGTTTTCCATCTCGCTGAAAATCAACTCAATAAAGTTGTTCCACACCGAAATTTTCCAGAGTGAATTTTAAATCAATCTAGAGAAAGTTCACAGTATACGTTGATAAGCGTTCAGTCACTCACAGCGACTATTAAATATCCTGTAATTTGTGTCTGTACTACACCATCTGCATTTAAATGCTTCATGTACCTACTTGGGTTGTCTCATTTATATTCATCATCAGTAAGCGATGGAACATTATTATTACATAATTACTATTATCATTTCAAACCATCGAATGAGTTCTATGAATTAACGTTGCAGAATTGCTAATTAATTCGAAACTAAATGAGCGATTTCCCAAATTGTACAATTCGCAATTTGGTATCCAGAACTGCAACGTATTAAATTCTGAAAACATACGATCGATCTTTTTGCTACTTGTTATATTGATTTCCATGTTCAGAGTGGGCCATGCAACCAATATCGAAACAAGATCTGACAGTGCTCAAACTTCCTACCACCGATAGTCATAAACTTGGAGAATGAGCAGGTAGAGGCCCAAAAAGGCTCCTTGTGGCACACCTATTAATTCCACAGCTTGTCCCCTTTATGATTTGGTAGTACACCACTGAAGCTTGTATGTAAATGCCTCTCATCCGCCACAAAACTTGTATACCATATGCATTTTTTTATTATGTTTGCGATGTTGTAAAATTTTACAACTCTGCCGAGTATGTGCCAATTAAATGCAATATTCAAACGGAAATCCAAGTTGAAGTTAGTAAAAATAAATTTTATATTATCCTCTCGTATAAATATCAGGCAGTATCAATAACAGCGAAAATTTATTTCCTATTGAATTGATGTTTCATAAGCTCAGCTTTTTGAACACATTTAAAAGTAGAGCGTAATTTGTACAGGCTTCATTCATGTCGCAAGAAATATTTATATTGTGTCTGGTAAAATATCTTTTCAATAATGATTATTCATGTTGTATTATCCAAGAATGAAAATCTTGTTGAAGTAAGTAAATAAAGATAAATGTTAAATTCGGTCAGTAACTGCTTATATATATCTATTTTCTTTTACATTGTTTTAGGTGCCAGCATATCAAACTTGAATTTCACTACATATTCAAACCTAGAAATTGTGTTATTTGTTTAAATAATACCGAGATTTAACCACGAAATTGTAGAATTTTCTGTATTATCGTTTTTATATCATTAATAATATTGTTCGAGGTTCATGTACTTATCGAAATAGTTAAATTTTCAGATAAATAAAAAATAAAAAAGCCGCAGTCGGTAGGATTCGAACCTACGCTCCCAGAGGGAATCTGATTTCTAGTCAGACGCCTTAACCGCTCGGCCACGACTGCTTATGGAAAATGCTGATGAATAACCAAACAGATTGTGATCTTATCAGGCAGTGAATAAATTCGTCAAATTTACATGGTAAGATTTTCAGGCAATTCAAAAATTCGAAAATATTCCATGGGTACCCCTCTTGAACCATTTTTTTTCTATGATGAAAATTGTTTTTTCCGATTTCTGATTTTTTGATTGGCGAAATGAATTAATTCTACGAGGAAAAATAAGCAAAATTATATCCCTGAATGAAAAAATCCGTCCATCCATTCGGAAGTTATGGTGATTTGAAAAATCTGAAAGAGATAAACCATTGAAAAAAGGAAAAGCCATAAATTGGACAACAATTTTAGAAAGAGAAATTAGTCTATCCAATTAGAATATCAAACATAGTTTGAAATGAATGTCTGGTAGACTACGAGCAGAAAACAACTACTTTCCTGGTAAATACCACGCAGAACATTGAATTATATCTGCTCGTAATCCATGCAACGATTCACACTGTGAATGCAGATCGCAAATGTTTCTTTCTTCCTAAGACGTGACAAATTCACATCGGGACAGGCACGCCTAACAACCTTTAGACCGGTTTCGGGCTTATTGGCCCTCATCAGTGCAGGGTAGTTATCCGAGTAGAGACCGTAAGATCTCCACTCGAAGCGTTGCCTGTCCCAATGCACCTTCGTCGCGTTTATTTGACCGCACTGAGCCGCGTTCCAACAGACAATTGGAAGTGGCGACACCATGCGGCAGAAGAAAGAAACACTCCAGAACTAAATCTCCCAAATCACAGAACTTGGAAGTGGCTTATAGCTCGACTAAGCTAATAAATGAAAAAAGGAAAAGCCATAAATTGGACAACAATTTTAGAAAGAGAAATTAGTCTATCCAATTAGAATATCAAACATAGTTTGAAATGAATGTCTGGTAGACTACGAGCAGAAAACAACTACTTTCCTGGTAAATACCACGCAGAACATTGAATTATATCTGCTCGTAATCCATGCAACGATTCACACTGTGAATGCAGATCGCAAATGTTTCTTTCTTCCTAAGACGTGAATTTGTCACGTCTGTATCTGTATTGGATAAAAAATAGCATTTTGCAATGTCTGGAAATTATTGCAAGATCAAGGATTCTTGGTTTGGTTATCAGAAAATAATCATTTCTCAAGGACTTGACTCTTATTAACTGGTTTGTTGAATTCCAATCTTCCACGAAAACTTTTTTATTTGGTGAAAATACTTATTGATCAAAATCACCAGACCGTAGGAAGAGTGATTTCATCTGATTCGGTTTGTTTGACTGCTTTCTCCTGAAGTAACGGAGTTTGAGTAATGAATTTATCTGAACAAATTTGATGAAAGAGTCGTGTTTGGAGATATTATTTTTTAGGCAATTTTTTAGAAACCAATTCATCGTCCTTTGTGTTCTTTATTAAATGAACTTGGAAGCCATGAAGCAACTTTGAGCCGGAAATATTAGGTATAGTAGATCCCAATAAATATCATAGAGTTATATTGGACCAGTCATGTCAGCGAAAATGAGGAAAACATTGCACACTTTCACAAGAGTTTTATCTCATTATGCCCAAAGAATTAGCTATGACGCCGATGACTATATACAACATATTCATTTATTGGATTCTTCTTGTTTGCAAAACATTTTAATTGATATCAAACAGTCAGTGAGTTTTTTTATGTTCTGGTTCTCACGAAAAGGGATATCGTTAGAACCAAGGGAAAGAAGGTAGGAGTTGGTGTTCTTCTTAAACTTTTGGAGATGGTATGCCTCGGGGAACACCTCCCTAGGCAATGAGTTCCAAAGTCTCGATGTTCGTTTAATGAACGAGTCTTTGGAAAGGAACGTTTTGCAGGTCTCTAAAGTGACCACGAAGGGGTGTGAAGACTGAAATTGACGGGTTAGTCTCAAAGAAACTTACTAATGGAGGAACGATTGTTGATATTACAGAAGAACATCACCCATGAAAATATCTATTAAATAGAGATAAATCGCCAAATTTTCTACGGTGTTCCAGAGAAGTGAGCGAGTTTGTAAGCGAGGCATCACCGACGAGACGAATTGCCCTTTTTTGGACCAGAATCCAATAGTTTCAGGATATGTTATGGTGCCGCACTCCAAATATGGGAACAGTATTCCAGGACAGGTCGGATCTGTGCCTTATAGATCTCAAACAACTGACTGGGAGTGAAATAGTTCTTGGCTCGAAACAGAAAACCAAGTTTCTGGGATGCACTTTTGGCAATGGACCTCACGTGATTTTCCCAAGAAAGGATATTGCTGATAGTAACGCCAAGCATCGAAATGGATGACTTCAATGGTATGATTACTCCTACGTTGGGCACAGTGAGATCGGCTTTTCTAGAAAAAAGACATGCTTGTGTTTTGTTTGCATTGAATTCTACCAGGTTATTAGATCCCCACTCAAGAATTGTTGCTTAGTCCATATTTATTTTGTTAACATTTCTTCCTCGTTCATGTCTGGTTTGACGGGCCGATATTGAAGCCCTGGAAGAGAAAACGGTATGGAGGGTACTATCATTCACGAAGCTGCTGTATAGGACATGAAGTTGCTTCCAACAAAACGTTGATGTGATGAAGTAGAAATAGTGTTGGTGCTAAAATTAATCCCTGCGGAACACCAGCATTTATAAGTAGAGTATCAGATGAAACTCCATCCACCACTATACATGGAGAGAACTGTTTGTGAGAAAACTAGCAAGCAGAGAATACAGCTGAGGGGGCAAACCATGAAAAGTAGTCAAAGTTTCCAGCGGTAAAATAGAAGATATGCTCATTATTTCGAAGACAACCCAGTTGTAGTGCCATCGATTTTGAAGCAATAATTTATTATTCAATATCTCAAAGAGCTAATTGAAACATCGCATGTGGACCCACATTTACCTCGCCATTCACACGTCGTGGTCTGACTTCTTAACGAAAAATAAAAACAAATAACTCTCGCTGACTGATTGACAGCTTCGATGGCCATAAATAAATCAGACACTCGCAGAAACCACGAGGTACAAGACTTGTTTTTTGACAAGTCATTTGTTTGGGGCCGAACGGAATCGTAAAAATGCCGATACTTTTTTTTGTTCGCCGCGTATAAGTAACGAGGAACCACTCGAAAATGATTGTGAAGAGCCTCAGCTCCGCTGATTTCTCCAACTCTAACCTCCAATTCTTGATGTATCATCTTTTTTACCACACAAAATGGAATCCTATAATATTCTTGACTGAGCCCAAATACATCTTGTTTTCAATTTCATACATCGTATTGAATTTCACAGTATTCCAGTACCACTATTATTATATTTGATCCAGCAGTTCCAAAATGATGTTGCATTATTTTAGGAGATCATCTTCGCAGTTATCGAGCTTTTGGTAATGATGGAGGTCCCATATCAAGAGAGGCTGTACCAAAAAGTTGATTACAATATTGGCGAACTGGTTCCACACGTGATTGAACGTATTTGGCCTCAAATAAATTGACATGTCAGTTTATTTTCGCTCATTTCGATGCAGTTATTCATACAAATAATAAATCAGATCGGGCAGCTCGGTAGGAGACTATAGTCCAAAAGGAATTAGCATATTAAAAGTCGTTTTTCATTTTTGGAATTTGATGTACACACATAAAAAGAATTACTTAATTTGATTTGATATGCTTTGATTCAAGAGTATGTCTTGTTTATATATACTGGAATAAATGTCTGCTCAATTCAAGACTATTATGTTTTCAACTAAATACACTCAATGTTATAGATTTCTTGAATCGTAAATGAATGGAGTTCTTCGTGAGGAGAATAATACAATATTTCAGATTGAGAACACAATACATTCAAATCAAGACAATCATAATCTCTCAATGACTCGCATTTTTGTTGAACAAAAAAAATCAGATTTTCAGTTTTAGCTGTAGATTGTTTTGTATCAATAATTCTATCAAACTAGAGGAATTATATCGATTTCTTGAAATGAGAATCATCCTCAACTTCCGTTCTCTTATTGGGGCTCTCATCAATCACATCATCGACATCATCACTTGCAGACCTTCTTCTTGACAACCTTTCCCCCTATTCGTAGAGATTATTTCTGAACTTGTTCACCAGTTTACCTCGCAATGAAGTTGTATTCCTCTGGTTTCAAACGACTGAAAAATATAAAATATATCATTCACAACTCCATGTAGGTACAATGTGAGAGATAATCTGACTTAGCACAATGCATGGTTATTATATTTCTTCGAATCTGATTTCACATTCTTACTACTGAATTCATTTTCCTTGAATCGAAATTTGGTAGAAAATGGTAAAAATATGTTAGGTATAATATGCAATATCAAAATACCTAAGATGTCTACAAGTTCAAGAAGCTCTTTTCCACTGTTCAATCAGTGTTTGGACCGAGGTTTGGACAAAGTTAAACGTTCATCCGCACATAGGTACCTAACCCCAATTTTCACTCACTATGCCGATCCTGGTTATTCAAGTTTTTCACGAATTATCAGTTTTCGAGATGATATAGCTACGTTAATTGATTGGATACACAATAATACCTACCCAAGAATGAACGTCGATAAGATATAGGCATGTAACTTACCTCTAAAAGTGGTAATTATAGACCTCAGTTTTCCTTTCATGGTAAGCCAATATTTCTATGCCAATAAAATAGGTTGAACTGGTTGAACAATGATGGATGCACGACAAGAGCACCGAAACAACACACTCACACCGTTTGGCAACATTCTCGGCTCGAAGGGATCGCAATTATATTCCAGAAAATGTTATGGTCAATCCAACGAAACTTTCTCAGAGATTTACTTATTCAGAGATTTAATGTCTTGTAAATCTCATTATTGAAGAAAATGCTACATATGTTATTTTGAAAGAAGACATTCTGTGATATATTTTTCAAGAACTTCATTATTTTTTTCTGGATACTTTGAATTTCTTGAATTGAGAACATTTTGTTATACCAAATGAATATTCCAGTGAAATAATTTTCTACAATGACATATTCAATGAATTCATTTCAAATAAATTATTTCAGAAGAAGAATGCGGTTTTTTAAAACAAGAATTGGACGTTGAACGAATATATCGTTTTCATTTGAGAATTTGTTTTTATGTGTGTATACAGTACCAGTAATCGAGTCATTTGTTACCTGATATTTATGTGTCAATGTGACATAGCATCTGAATTCACTTTGAAGAAAATTAGGTACTCAAACTGTTTTTACTACATCACCCCAAACTTGCTACTAAAAACGGCTTGCTCCACAAATGTTTGTAGTATTTTTTTGGTATAAAGGGGTCTGCAAGAAGGTAGGTACTATGATCACGTGGTACAACAAATATGTATGGACAAAAATAAAAACGACCAATCAATGGCTTAGTACTTTCAACCCCCCCGCTCCTACAAAACAAATAACCTGGATATCGGATCTAGCGTTATGAGATCTATGGAAAAAGCCATCAACATCGAGCTCATGAGATATCTGGAACACTCAGGAACTGTCAACGATAGGCAATATGGCTTCCGTCATCGGAGATCAACTACTGGTGACCTGCTCGCTTACGTCTCACATTTATGGCAGTTATCTATTGAAAAATATGGAGAAACTTTAGCCGTGGCATTAGATATTTCCAAGTCATTTGATCGAGTTTGGCAACAGGGTCTCCTCGCCAAGCTTACGATGTTCCAGATCCCAAGCATCATCTGAGATTTTTTTATGTTCAGTTGTTTTCATTAAGCTCTACTAGATTATCAGACCCCCATTTCAAAATTCTAGCGAGATCTTCATTCACATTAAAGACCTGTCTTCACCTTGACCCTTTTTTCATTGGGTATACCTTTCCAACATAATCAAGGGATCATTTATATCCATGAACTAAGCATTGGAAGACACTTCCTCATGCCACTTCCATTTGAATCTATGGAACTACCTACTTCGAGAAAGGAAAAATGGAAACGGTCATAACTTTCCATCCGCCTACGTTGGTTCAGGTGGAACAAAACCGATCAGAATCCCAGCAGAGACCGCATCAGGAAGACATTTTCAATTATGATTCTCGCCTGTTGTAATAGCCGTAAAACGGTCTATTACCGGCAGATAACTCTGTTTATTTCACGATGTGTTGTACTGAGCACGTATCGCTAATCGGCGTTTATAACCTTTTTTTATTGCGACGATCTGGGGCCTTTTTCTCATGCCGACGTTAAAGGGTTATCGACACCCATGAGGTTGACAGGACACTTGCGAGCGCCTCAAAACAACTTTGGAAATACATCCAAGATACACACCAGCTAGAGCCAGTCAAAAATAGACAGCCAGCTGCGCAGACAGTTTGACAGTCAGCTTGACAGCTAGATGGATCAATTGATGGAGAGCCAAATAGGCTACGTCCGTTTTAAAACGTCGTAGGCCGACATTCAGTCAAGATATATCCAGTTAGATATATATCTAGATAGCCGAAAATTCGTACAGTTTAGAAGTTTCTGACGTCGGAGTCCGTTAAGACTTCCAGGAATTTAAGCCTCTTGCAGAGCATTTACTAAGCAGTTTCAGCGCAGTTCTTGCAGTAGCAGCAACTATAACCCTGTTGTCCATCTTCCCAATGTCACACCTCATAAAGAAGGGTTCAGTGAGGAGTCCCATGTCCAGCTTAAAGTTGCGAAAGGCTCGCTAGCCTTTTCGCTTGTCATTGTACTGGCACTTTATTATAGTGAGATTTCATATCATCTGTTTCCCAGGAACGAAACTATTCCATCAAGTGGGCTTCGGAGAGTCCACAGAAGGGTTTTGGGCCAGCAAGTTGTGTATTTGTCCCTTCTTTGGCAAGGCAGTCTGCTTCCTCGTTGCCTTCAACTCCCTTGTGACCTGGTTGTTTGCTGTCAGTTGTCTCAGGGATTGTTTGCAGTCCAAAAGTCAGCTTAGACTCACAAGGTCATGACGTCAGAGCTTTTAGTGCTGCTTGGCTATCAGATCTAGGTGTTGCCAAGGGATTTTGAAGCCTGAAATTTGGCCTTGTAACTCCGACCACATTAGATAGATACAACTTTGATGCATCCCTTCCCAGTTGAGATCCTTCATCTGTGCTCAGACAGATAGTCAGATGATATGCACACAGGCGGTCAGTTAGCAACTAGATACATAGATCAATAAATGAACAGTTGATTAGACTATCTGTTAGATACCTAGATAAATGGACCAACAGTAAGAAAGACAGCCAGATTGACAGGGAGCAAGTTAAACATTTCAGAGAGACAGAAAGCCAGATAGCCAGCTAGCCAGGTATTCATACAGCTAGATGAATATCTAATAAAATCGCCAGTCGAATATTCAGATGTTTTGCTTATCTGGTACGTAGAGCTGCCCTACATATTACAAATAAATTAAGACGTTAACTAGTTATATCGTGACAAAAACTGACTGAAGAAGAATTATAGGTGGTAATTATAAGGAAAAAGTTTCTCGAACACAGTGGTGTATATAATTATACTAATTATCATGTTTGAAAGCATTCAAATACCGAAAAATGTGGAACTTGTTATTAAATGTTTCCGAAAGTCAGTAAATCCTGATGGTAAACGGGGTAATTGTTCTAGAACATGCACAAAGGGCCACCTGTCTTCCGAGAATGATGACGTGTGTTTCGAATACGAATACACCAAGAATCACGTAGATAATATACAATACATTGTTGTGATTCTGGAGATAAAAAAGATTTCGTTCATGAAAATCCATGGGTTATATATATATTTTAATGACCCTATGGATGCAATAATCCAGTGAATTAATCTAGTACGCTGCGCTTATAAACTATGCACGCTCTCTGGATAAAAGATAATAGATAACTCAAATGACATGAATATATGAGGAGCGCATGTTCCAGATAGAAAACAAGGTTTATTGTTGATAAATATCATTGTATATTGATAGCTGAGCTACCTACGCATAAACCAAATGGGAAATCAATAGATACATATCTGACCCAACTCAATTTAGAATTCAAACTCATATTGCCATAACCTGTGAATTGTTGGTCGAGTAATCATAATATAAAGAACGGATGATTGAATAAATGAACTGAAGTAAATAACACGATGGAAATCATTAGTTTTTTCAACAGATTGATTTATGAGTTGCCTGTGAGGTCGTCATCTTATAATATTCAAATTGTGTAATTTCATGGTCTGGACATTAGAATAATAGGTCCGCATTGAACGTTAGTTTGGAGTAAAATCACCTAGTGACCTACCAGTACGATATAGTAATGATATATGACAACGATTTGTTTTCATACGTGTGAATTTGCTGAAAAATTTCACACCTGACATTTTCAACCAATGAAAAACCTTGTCGTTACCATAGCAACTAGAACGATTTCCGGAAATTTTTAACTCTTTCTTTGGGGATTACACTGTAAATTTTTTGACGTTTATAGGTTGAATTACATTTACATTTACCTAACTTCAAATACTAATAGCGTTTTCCATTGGCAAAACTGGTGCGCACTCATCAGTGTAAATATATTTCTACAAACTTTACATCAGTGGTCAGAGTTTCCTATAAGTGATAAGAATGACGTCATTCGTATGTGGATCCTGATAGATCTCTGAAAGAAATGATTAACATATTATGGTGGTGTTTTATTTTTCATGAAATCCTTCCACGATTAATATGGATAGTTTTTACAGTACATTGTTGAATGAACTTCCTGCACAAGGATACCAATTTTAATTCATTCTCCCCTCTAGGGAAACCCCAATTGGCTACGCCAATGGGCCAACCTCGTAATAAACACAATCGAGGGTAATGTCTTCCACCTAATTTCCCTCAAGCCATCCAATTAATTTGTCATTCGGAAAAGTGTCGACCCTTGAGATATCCGATCTAGAAGCTACTTGAAAAAATATTGAAGAAACGGGCAATGTTTCACCCAAGCACCAGACCATTATGTAATCCAATGCATAATAATGGCCTCACTTTACCATGTCCGCGGCTTGGTTATGTTTTATCTTCGAGTAGCGTACTTGGAGTTTTACGAGGTGACACCGATTAGATGAAATGTTTATTGTCGAGGTGGTCTGGTCATGTTCTTGTGATTTGCTCACTTCCACAATTTACATGACTGTGATTACATGGACAATTTCATTCATGCACTAAAAATGTTATATTTCGCGTTGTTTTGTCATTATGACAGCGGAAAGAGTCTGCCCTTACTTTCCCAGCGACAAAAGGGATCCCAACTTTCGAAAGCATGACCCAGAATTGTAAAAAAAATCTATTTCGGTTGTATAATGAAGTCATTGTGCAACGCAAACGCGTGTCGAAATAGCCTCTATTTCGAAACGCATATTTTATTATTCGAAGATTGGTACAATCGAACTGTCATATGAAAGTCAGAAGAGTTAGGTCCAGCTTACTTCTGAGCGATTTTGAATTTGGTGATACTAGCAGTGAAAACCTTAATGTTTTTATTGTTAAATTATAATTCAGAGTGTGATTTGTTTACAATTGACCAATAAAAACAATAACAATATCGCATTTCTCACCGCTAGTATCGAAAAATTCAAAATCGCTCAAAAGTAAACTGGGCTTTACGCTTGTGCGTATTTCAATGTCATCATTGTTACCAATCGAAGATGTTTCTGTTATTTATCGATATTCAAGCTTTTTTTTCTTGTTCCCTTAGATTTGTTGTTACCTAAAATACTTCAAATTGATGCATAATAAGAAAATTTGTATATGGCAAACGTTTTCTAAGACATACAATCGAACTGTCAAATGAAAGTGAGAAGAGTTTGGCCCAGTTTACTTCTGAGCGATTTGGATTTGGTGATATTAGCAGTGAAAAGCTCAATGTTTTAATTGTTGAATTTCAATTCAGAGTGTAATTTGATTTAGATTGACCAATAAAAACAATAACAACATTGAATTTTTCACCGCTGGTATTGCAATAATCAAAATCGCTCAACTGTAAACTGGGCTTTACGCTTGTGCGTCAGATTTTGATTATTTCAATGTCATCATTGTTACCAATCGAAGATGTGTCTGTTATTTATCGATAATAAATCCATTTTTTTTCTTCAAATCAATTCAAAATAGAAAAAATTGCATATGACACACGTTTTATAAGACACGTTGTCGCACTTGTTCACTTGGAGCACTCCTACAACGCGTTCGACAAAATAGCGTCTTATAAAACTTGTATCATAATATACTATTTTAATGACGTTATGTCAATTTTTCTCAAACTTGTAAGAAATAATCCTATTTGTGGAAATGTCGCGATTTGGAGAGTCTTCGAGTGGAGGAATTGAAAAAGCCATCAATTATAATGTGTCTCGCAATACTGTCAATACGTCAATTTGGCGACAACTTGCGATGTTTTGTTTGGAAAAAAATATCAACTCATTGCAGAAAGTTTTACTGAGGAGTTAGCTTCTAATTCATGTGACTGGGCATTCAACATGAAGCAAAACAATGTGTTGAAGAAGATTATAAAGAGAGTGCAGTCAAGACGATTTGGCAAACTTACTTAAACAGTCAATCTCTTGAAAGTCGTATTTTATTTGACTGTTTATACACAGCCGTACGGTCAACATACCACTGTATAGCTTCAATAATTAAAAACTGACATTTTTTCTACAACACCAACATTTTGGATTTGAAATATTCGTTGTTGGACTTACTTGGAATTATTTCACGGTATATTGGAAATAATCACCAATTCATTCATAGCTCCATACCAAGTGAGATCTCCTGTAGGTCAGTGAGGCAGTATTTTCAAAGTTTTTGTTTATTTCATTTGGCGCCGGTTCGTTTTAACTATGAACCAAAACCAAAACATTCACTGTGTTCCCTAAATAGCATGCTCTCTGCGAGAATATCAACTGGTCCTAGCGCACAGGTGGTATAGGAATCTGTACGCGAGGCTATTTCTGGAAATGCTGTAATATTTCATTTGAACTGATTATAAAATGTCTAGTTTCATGTGAAGAACATAAAATGAAACATAAAACATGAATGCTCGCATACCTATTTTATAACTAGAGACACCTTTGTATATCGTAATTGTTTCTTTCATATAGTATGTTTTTCACTTTCAGATGGAATTTTTCGATAAATATTCGGATAATAATATAGGTAAGTACAAAATTAACTCATTGCCAGACCACGCAATATAATCAAGGCTGGATATAGTTTACAAAATCGGCTAATTTATCGATAATAAGCTCGCTATACTCAGAAATGTTCTCCAATGATATTGTTGTAACCTTCATCCAATCGAAAATAGCTGGCAAATAAATATATACGTCTATTTTTGAAAATTTCCGTTGGAATTAACTTCGCTATCCTACTAGGCGAGTTCTATTCCCAATTATCATAAACAACATTGTATCGCGACCTCTAAACCGTTGAATCAATTACTTCTAGGTTGAATGTTGTGTTAAAATACCACCGCAACTAATAAATCAATTCTCATCATCATTTTATCTTATCATACATCTTCAAATGCTTTACTGATTAGAAGACGTGATAGAAAACCATTTCCAGAATCATCAAACGACCCAACATCATTTCACATCTATTTATCATCTCGAAATAAATATCCTAACAGTTGGTTGAGATCCGACATCATTTGTCTTTGAGAAACCTGAACACCCATTGTTATTGATAGTCCTATGATTGTTTCGATTATCTGGTTCTTCCATTCTCACACCATCAGTCGAGAATCAAAAATCTTTTGGGATAGACAAGGCAAGGCAAGTTCAGGAACTGGATTAGAAATATATGAGGTTCGCTAGAAGCCAGATAGGTTTTTAATTGGCCCGCTGATTGAGTTAATTATCTAACAATTTAGCGTCCAAGGATTACACCGATTTAAGCCGTTTGAGGTTCTAGATACCTAATTCTCCATCTTTCACATCTTGAGAGTCTTCCCCTAGGCGGTTTGGTTCAAAGCATTCTCGTATAATTCTTCTCGATGTAATTAACAAATGACTGACAAATCGCTTGACGGTCCTGCTACGTACATGTTAATGAACAAACTGTTGACGATTTCTTGGTGCTGCATAGAAGCACAGATGCATGTGTATGGATTTGTGTCAATAATCAAGGCTTCAAAAATAAACGAGATGATAATGTCACGAGACCACATAATAGAGAGGCAACTTGAAGATAACGAGAAAAGTTGTGTTCATTCATCATTTCATCGTTTCGACAGACTAGAAAAAACTATAAAAACACTTCGAGAGGAAAATACGTTTTCCTACGACCCCGTATGAAAACGTCAATAATCACACTGTTTTGTTATTCAGAAAGTAGCTCATATCACCATGGTATCGTTTATTTGAAAGAAAAAAAGCACTAGTGTTGATATGAAAAATATCACAACGGTCGCCTGAATTGATATAGAAATAATTAGGTATATTGGGAAGGTACTCACTGTCAATATAAGCGTTCTCAAATCAAATCTCGTTTTCAATTATACCGAGAAGTCTTTCTCTATAAATTTCAATGTGTTTGATACATAACCTCTGAATTCACTCTAAAACTGGAACCTATACTCTTTGCTGGAACTATTTCGATGTTGATGACAGAGGGTTAGATCCGAGGTTAGATCATTCAAAAGAGTACAGTTTTATGCGCGGCTTGCTGCTTGCATCAGTTGGATATCACAGTATAACCAACGAGAAGATTCTTTGGTATCACAGATGTTTGTAAAGAGTCAAGGACGCACTAACTCGAGTAACTCGTACGCGCTTGCGAACTACATACTTCTATTGATCTGTATTCCTGGTTGCGTGATTACTGGCGCTAGCAGGCGAATGGTGTCAAGTTTGTTTATGTACGCTGGGGTCAATATCAATAAAATTTGTCCAAACCAAATTAACTCAATCAATCAGTAATTCACCTATTGAGGAATTGTTGGAGAAGTATTCAAATATCATCTTGAATATGGAAATAAACAATACTTGATATTGAATCAAAACTACCTGAAATTCTAAAGACATCTCAAGTTACATTTTTGACAAGACCTCCCGCGAAATGAAAGTATTCGGAGTCGTAGGAAAAATAGTGTACAAAACTCGTTGGAAAGTGCATTTCCTTCACTCGTTACGTTTCCGCACTCACCGCTACGCGGCTCGTGCTAAACTACTACTCGTGTGAAATATGTCACTTTCCACACTTGTTGTGTAATATACTATTTTCCTATTGGATGATGATGAAAAACAAGTAAAACAAGACTGATGTGCACAATCAAAATCGCCCATTGAGTGTCATAGTCAGATCCCGAGTCAAATTCCTAATGAAGACGTTCCCAAAATTTTTCAGGGTCACTCGACAAGGCTTTAGTTAGAGTCAATTAGTGCATGACACTTGGATGAGTCGATCCCTAGGGAAGAGGGAAAGTGACAGGGCTGGGAGAAAGACGATGCTTCTTGATAAACTCGAATGATAATCATCAAGTTAGTTGGCAAACAACAGGTGGGCGAAATTTGGAGGGAAATGTGGTGTGATTAACACGTAATTGGAATCGGTAACTTGTAGGCATAAATATTGATGTAGACAGAATTTCGGTCTGAAGCATGATCTTCAATGATCGGTATGAAGTGCACTATCATCCGTGAAGCAGTGGACGGGACAGGAGGTTGACACCATTCGAATGATTAATGAAATCCAAAATCGTTTGTTGTAAATGAATCAAAATATGTTGATGAAAATATTGGACGAACCTTGTATAGCTAATTAGGTCTGGTGAACATTTTATTACATTGGATCTTGATGTAGATTGATTGAACTGATACAAGCAGACATACAAACATAATTATATCGTATGATATATATTAAATATGATTGAATAATTTATTGCAGGCATCATTATAAGTTCGTGACCAATAATAATTATGTTGGATATTAGTACTTCATTGGTTTTTTGTTATGTATGTATCCTATAGGTTGTACATTGTACAGTTCGGGTACTGAATTTTAAGTTTGTATACGAGGAGTGGCTATAAAATAATGGAACTGATGCTACAACAACGTTGCATATTTTAACACGATGACGAAAATATCAACCTCAATACTTCAATGATAATTGAAGTGTTTCCGAAGAAATTAGAAAATTGTGGAAAAATATAATCAAATATGTATGAATTCAAAATAAAAAGGTTTTCAACATCATTCTCGTTTATTTTTTGTAGCCACTCCTTTAAACAGTTTGACCCATTTTTAATGGATACACCCCCTAAAATTTGAAGTTGTCAACAGATTTTGATAATTTTTTTTTGAAATGTCAAGTACTAAAAGGTCTACCTTGGGACGAAATTTGAAATGTTCATTCGAATTTTCAGAGCATACTACGATATTTTTTTTAGTAGAAAATCGAGATTTTTCATTAGCGATTTTTTTATTGAAAAAATCATTACGCCACTTCAGATTCAGAGTGCCTCTAAACAGGTGTGACCAAAATTTCATGAAAAAATTAGTTTTTTATTGTAGAAATCATAAAAAAATATTCTCATGGCTATATCTGTTGATATAGGGTGTTTTTTGTAACTGTTAGCTGTGAGTTTTCGAATTTTTGAGTTGTCATAACTTTGTTATTAATGAATATTTTTTCATGAAATTTTGGTCACACCTGTTTAGAGGCACTCTGAATCCAGTGACGTAGTGATTTTTTTCAATAAAAAAATCGCTAATGAAGAGTCTCGATTTTCGACTAAGAAAAAATATCGTAGTATGCCCTGAAAATTGAAATGAACATTTCAAATTTTGTCCCAAGGTAGACCTTTTAGTACTTGACATTTAAAAAAAAAGAACTGAAATCTGTTTAAAACTTCAAATTTTAGGGGGGTGTTTCCATTAAAAATGGGTCACACTGTATATCGGCAATGCTTACACCGATTCTTGGTATGAAATAATCATACTTTCTCGGAATCGTCTTCAGTTACCGTAAATCCATTAATAATCATTCTGTATGACTGTCATTGTGACGATATGTTTTTAGGAACACATGTCTGATATTCAAATTTCTTATTTGGCAGTTCATTCACGTTTGGCTCGAATTTTATTATCCCATGAATTTTTTATTATACCTTGTTGCCGTTGCCAACTTTCTTCGCTGTTTATTGAAAAAAAAAAGTTTATTCCTGAGGTCAAAGAGGAGGAGGTCACTGACTCGTATCGATGGTGAATTTTTTTTTATATCTAATTAATTCTAATTGCTAAGCCCGAGGCTAAGCTTCCTCCTTCTCATTGTGGAACAACATGGACTTTGAACTTTATAATTATTGAATTATGTTTTCTCTGAAAACATTATCCATCTCTAGCGTGTAAATACCGAATGACATTTAGGTTGATCCAAATTAGTGGAAATCAGCAGATTTTTTTTGCCAATCACATTCCGAATACCGGAGCTCAAGTTTCGCCTTCAGGGGTTAGGATAGGAAGTTCACGTCATGAAACATTGAAAGACGAAAAAGTCACAAAAAGTCTCGGATAAAGTCGTCCGAGGGTATTTATTAAATAATCGTTAGTATCCGGTTGGAAGGACCAAATAATGTTATTTGGGAGGAAGAATATCATGTCTTCTATAACACAGTATATGTATATGTGTGAAATTTGTCTATCATAAGTTCTATCAAAAGATGAAAAAGTTATCAGAAAGATTCGGTTTTATTATTATTATTATTAGACGATTAAAATAATCATGAATTGTTAAGATCTCTCACAATGATGATTTTTTTTATGTTCTGGTTCTCACGAAATGGTATATCCTGTAATGTTCAGAGAACATCGTGAGAACCGAGGTGAGAACCAAGGGAAAAAAAAATTTTATTGTCCAAACAGGGTCAAGGCCCCAATTACAGGACAGCTAGAGTTAAAAGCATAAAAGTATATATAAAATAGTCAATTAAATTACATTAAACTAAAATTATGAATATATATAGGATCATTATATAAGGTTATTTTCTTCCATATTTAACATATTACAGGCTCCTAATATCAATGCAATAAATATGTATATAATAGGGAGAGATACGAACTAAGAAACTAAATAAAACAAAAACAATTACCGATTGTTGTTTCTGATTTGTAAAGTATTCTTGACTGACGTTTTAAATGAACTTATAGATTGGTTAAATAAATCGGTTTCTTTTCTGAGCTTATTAAATTTATTACACATTGCATACAGATGCGATTTGGCAAAGATATTTGTTCTTGGGGTGGGAAGGTAAAAAAAGTTAGCATTTCTGACAATGAGTTCCAAAGTCTCGATGTTCGTTGGATGAACGAGTCTTCGGAAAGGGACGTTCTGCAGATCTCTAAAGTGACCACGAAGGGGTGTGAGAACTGAACTTGACGGGTTAATCTCGAAGAGACTGCTAATGGAGGAACGATTGTTGATATTTCAGAAGAGCATCACCTTCGAAAATATCTATAAAATAGAGATAAATAGCCGACTTTTCCACGGTATTCCAGAGAAGTGAGCGAGTTTGTAAGCGAGGCATCATCGATGAGACGAATTCCCCTTTTTTGGACAGAATCCAATAGTTTCAGGATATGTTTAGGTACCGCACTCCAAATATGTGAACAGTATTCCACGACAGGTCGGATCTGTGCCTTATAGATCATAAGCAGCTGACTGGGAGTGAAATAACTTTTGGCTCGAACAGAAATCCAAGTTTATGAGATGCACTTTTGGCAATGGACCTCACGTGATTTTCCCAAGAAAGGTTATTGCTAATAGTAACGCCAAGCATCGAAATGGATGACTTCAGGCATTTCCATGCAGGGTTTTTGAAGCACGTGCGATTTACAGGCACATGCATTTCTGACGCTTGTGCCTGAAAAAGGCATGACATGTCACATATGTGCATTTCCATCGCATTTCTTACTCAAGGTCATATTTTAATTGATTTTTTCAGTATTGTCAGTTCAAGTAAATCTAAAATTTCAGCTCATTCATTTTCTCGAGATTAAAATCACAAAAGAGAAAGGCGGGAATGTATTACAAACTTTACAAAATGATCATCAAATTCAAAATATATCGAATGCCAAACTCAAATACAAGATTGTCAAATATTCCCAGGCTATTTGGGATGTTTCGGAAAAAACGCATGCAATACAGTGGAAAATAAGAACGCACGCATTTTTCATGCAGGGTCAAAAATGCAGGGTGGGCGCGCATGAATCTGAATCGGCCTTTCGATGGTATGGTTCTGTGATCATTGATGAAAATATCAGATAAAAATGCCCCCACATTATGTCCCTGTGGAACTCAAAAATTGACTAGCCTATCAACAGGTACAAATCTCAGAAATGTGTTCTTTTCATCTGACGAATGAATATAATTGCATTACAAGCGGTCTGTATGATCACAGAATAGTTTTTCCTGGTTGGCAAGTCACATCCCATAGCAAATTAATATCAGCTGCTCAATCACTCTGCAATCGATCCGTCTTTTTTCAAATCGCTCTAATTGGATGAGATGCACTCCATTTTATAAATGATTCCAATTCCATCGATAATAGCATGTGAGAAATTTTAATGACTGTTTGCGTTCCACTCGCATATAAATCAAACAAAACTGTCCCAGACGTATTTAAGGAGACGGTTAAAGGGGACAAAAAAAACGTTAATGGACTGTGAGGTGAGCGGTATCATTAACGCATACAGGGTGTTCGAGGATTTCTAAGCGAATTCTCGATCACAAGAAAATTCTATAATCCATTGTCACCGGAATCACCTGTATATACGTGCCCAATTTCAAATCAATGAAGTGAAACAATTTTAACTTTCAAGATATTATTATAAAAACTATCGTCAGTGTTATAAGTGTTCACTACCGCCAAGTTAGTTACAAAGGAACCCTCGACAGTCCAAAGTCTAAAAGAACGCTTCTTTATATTTTGGTTCTATAATTAAGTCATTATGAAACGCAAATGCGTATCGAAAAAGCATGTTTCGATACGCTTTTTTTATTATTCGGTGGTTGGTACAATCGAACTGTCAAATGAAAGTCAGAAGAGTTAGGCCCAGCTTACTCCTGAGCGATTTTTGATTTGGTGATACAAGCAGTGAAAAAGTCAATGTTTTTATTGGTGAATTTCAATTCAGAGTGGGATTTGATTCAAATTGACCAATAGAAACAGAAACAACATTGAATTTTTCACCGCTGGTATCCCAAAAATCGAAATCGCTCAACACTAAACTGCGCTTTACGCCTGTACGTCAGATTTCAAATATTTCAATGTCATCATTGTTACCAATCGAAGATGTTTCTGTTATTTCTCAATATCGAATCAATTTTTTTCAATAAAATACTTCAAATTGATGCAAAATAGAAAAAAATTATATGACAAACGTTTTATAAGACACGTTGTCGCACTTGTTCCCTTAGAGCACTCCAAACAACGCATGCGAAACAATAGCGTCTTATAAAACTTGTATTATAATATACTATTTTCTATTTTGGTTGTATAATGAAGTCATTGTGCAACGCAAATGCGTGTCGAAATAAACTCTGTTTCGATACGCATTTTTTATTATTCGGAGATTGGTACAATCGAACTGTCAAATGAAAGTCACAAGAGTTAGGCCCAGTTTACTTCTGAGCGATTTGGATTTGGGGATATTAGCAGTGAAAAACTCAATGTTTTAATTGGTGAATTTCAATTCAGAGTGTAATTTGATTTAAATTGACCAATAAAAACAATAACAACATTGAATGTTTCACCGCTGGCATTGCAAAATCGCTCAACTGTAAACTGGGCTTTACGCTTGTGCGTCAGATTTTAATTATTTCAATGTCATCATTGTTATCAATCGAATATGTTTTTGTTATTTATCGATATTAAATCAATTTTTTTCTTCAAATCAATTCAAAATAGAAAAAATTGCATATGACACACGTTTTATAAGACACGTTGTCGCACTTGTTCACTATTTCATTAACCTGTCATTCTCTCTCACTGATGTCATTAGTCCATATTTTCCTCTAAGGATTTTAGTATCTTTATGCACTACCTTAATTTCCTTTAAACTATGCGATCTGTCATCAAAAATAAACATTCCTTTTCTCATTCAACTCCTATACATTCCATATCATTTCCCAAAGTTTTTGCTAAAAAACAAGAAGTCATTATCTGCTTGACAGTACAATATGAGAGGTGGTTATCTTTCAAAGAGTAGCTAAGGAAAGACAAAACTTAATTTGTGAAATGTAGATCATGAGTTTCAACGTCTCTAGTGAAAACGATAGTGTCTTGAAGTTGTATGAGTTGGAAAGTGGGTTACAAGTGCAGCTAAATAAAAGCTTGTAAAAACACTTCTGTTTCATTGCGTCAGAATGTTCTTGGGTAGGTATTGCATTGTACCTTCTCGATATTTCCTGTCTATGTTTACTTTTCCACAGTTTGTGTCACATTGGGAATCCAACAAATTACCAGATATACTCTTGGCGAACGAACCCATGAGAGACACATATTTTCGCGTGGATGTGAAAGCAAATATTGGCTTGGCGAGAAAACCAAACAAAAAACCTCCTTGGCGCCATGAGCCGGTTACAATAAGGCCACAGGCCGAAACTGACAGTTACACGCATTTGTTTGTGTTTGCCGAATATGGAGTCGAATATCACGGCCTCATCGATCAGATCAGGTGGGCCTTGAAGTGTGATAGCAGCCAGTCCACTGACATAATTGGTAAATGGGCGCAGTTGGCATTAGTTCCACCATGGGTATAAGCTCATCACCGTAGTAGGTGACCGGTGAAAAAATTCATGTAAAGATAAAAATGCAGGGATCTCACATACACGAAAAAAAATATAATGCTTTTCATAGCATTAGCCATCATATCAGCTAGGCTGACGTCCAATATTCAGTAACAAAAACGTGGTAGGAAGATGAGATTTTATTACAAGAATAGTGATGATTTTTCCCAGTGTATATTCTGAAATCAATATTACCTGAAATGTCCCATAAAGTAGAGCAAGCATAATGATTTTAATCCGCTTATAATTATAATATATTTACCGCAAAGCATCTGAACGAATACATATAATTGACATTACCACTATGTAGATGAGTTTTTTTCCAGCTGAGAGAATATAATCACATCTTCAAATGAACGACGTACCTATACGAACGCGTTTGACTCTGATCGCTTTCCGAACGCAGTCATCATTGTTTCAAAGCCTCCTATGATTATCATCAGCAACAGTTCGTTCTTTCTTAGATTGCCTAGCAACAAACCGCACACTTTGATTTTACCGCGTTAGGTCAGGAGAAAGGTGATCGTCTATTGTTTTTTCGTTGCAAAAATCCGAACAATGAGCGTGTGTGTGTGTACCAGACTAATATTTGATCTTGGCTCTGAAGTGCACGCCTGCATGATATGGACGATAGGAAATTGACGATCTTTAGTTAGTTCGTTTACCTCACTAATTGTATATCTGAAGATAAATGTGGCTGTATACAAGCAAAGAATACCGATAATTATTACTCGTCGTGTTTGGTAGACTCACGGATTTTGCAATGGTGGACGATAGCCAACTGAAGATGAGAGGAAGCATAACTATGTTATTAGGAGATAATTATTGTTCATCTCCATCAGAATCAACCAAGTAGCTAGGGGCTTGTTGGGCCAGTACCAAATTCATCATCTAAATCTTTTTGCTGGGGTGTCCAGTAACTTATAGAGCTTATAGACGTCATGATAGATATTTAAATCCTTGTTTTGAGATCCAGGGAAATAGTATATTATGATACAATTTTTATAAGACGCTATTTTATCACACGCGTTGTTTGGAGTACCTACGATTAGCGAAGCGAGGAGTGCTCCAAGTAAACGAGTGCGACAACGTGTCTTATAAAACGTGTGTCATACACAATTTTTTCTGTTTTGTATCAATATGAAGTCTTTTGAAAAATGGAAAAGCCATGAATTGGACAAAAATTTTGAAAGAGGAAATAGTCAATCCAATTAAAATATCAAACATAGTTTGTTTTTTCTTCTGCCGCATGATGTCGCCACTTCCAATTGTCTGTTGGAACGCGGCTCTGTGCGGTCAAATAGACGCGACGAAAATGCATTGGGACAGGCGACGCTTCGAGTGGAGATTTTACGGTCTCTTCTCGGATAACTACCCTGCACTGATGAGGGCTAATAAGCCCGAAACCGGTCTGTAGGTTGTTAGGCGTGCCTGTCTCGATGTGAATTTGTCACGTCTTAGGAAGAAAGAAACATTTGCGATCTGCATTCACAGTGTGAATCGTTGCATGGGCTACGAGCAGATGTAATTCAATGTTCTGCGTGGTATTTACCAGGAAGTAGTTGTTTTCTGCTTGTAGTCTACCAGACATTAATTTCAAACCATGTGTGATATTTTAATTGGATATACTATTTTCTCTTTCATGAAGTATTTTATTGAAAAAAAAAATTGATTTGATATCGATAAATAACAGAAACATCTTCGATTGGTAGCAACGATGACATTGAAATATATAAAATCTGACGCACAAGCGTAAAGCCCAGTTTACAGTTGAGCGATTTTGATTATTGCAATACCAGCGGTGAAAAATTCAATGTTGTGATTGTTTTTATTTGTCAATTTAATACGAATTACACTCTAAATTGAAATTTACCAATTAAAACATTGAGTTTTTCACTGCTAATATCACCATATCCAAATCGCTCAAAAGTAAACTGGGCCTAACTCTCCTGACTTTTATTTGACAGTTCGATTGTACCAATTTCCGAATAAAAAAAAATGCGTATCGAAAGAGAGGTTATTTCGATGGGCATTTGCGTTTCATAATGACTTCATTATGGAACCAAAATAGAAAAATATATATTTTGATGTCGAAAATTTGGGCAACATTTCAGAGTATATACATTTCATGGACGTACAACCACATACACGTTTTATACGTCCATGATATATATGCCAAGAAGTTTCAACTTCACAGACAACGATCTGATGGTAACGGATTCATTTATAAGCGCTGCATATATTATATACCTACGGAGGATATAAATGTATCAGATTCACAGTACCTAACAATTCCAACTATTCCAAGGCACATCGAGTCTATTTAAATTATGCAAAATGAAGACATCCCTGCTAGGTAATACTCGAATGCGTTGGGGCGTTGAAACATTCCGGGGGGTTGAAGGGTGGTTGGGGAAAAGCAGAGACGTACTTTGGCCTAGAAGTATCTTTGTCGAAGCAACGAGATGATTGAATCAGTACTACAAGCGACAATCGGGTCAATTCTGTTTGAATCTTGTTATATGATAACCATATTGTTATGTTTATGAAATTCGGCATTTTTTTATGTTCTGGTTCTCACGGAAAGGGATATCCTGTTATGTTCAGAGAACATCGTGAGAACCAAGGGAAAGAAGGAAGGAGTTGGTGTTCTTCTTGAATATCTGGAAATGGTATGCCTCGGGAAACAATTCCCTAGGCAATGAGTTTCAAAGTCTCCATGTTCGTTGGATTAACGAGTCTTTGGAAAAGGACGTTCTGCAGGTCTCTAAAGTGACCACGAAGCGGTGTGAAGACTGAACTTGACAGGTTAATCTCGAAGAGACTGGTAATGGAGGAACGATCGTTGATATTTCAGAAGAGCATCGCTCATGAAAATATCTATAAAATAGAGATGAATCGACAACTTTTCAACGGTGTTCCAGAGAAGTGAGCGAGTTTGTAAGCGAGGCATCACCGACGAGACGAATTGCCCTTTTTTTGGACAGAATCCAATAGTTTTAGCATATGTTTCAGGATATGTTTAAGTGCCGTACTCCAAATATGAGAACAGTGTTCCAGGGCAGGTCGGATCTGTGCCTTATAGATCATAAGCAGCTGAATGGGAGTGAAATAGCTCTTGGCTCGAAACAGAAAACCAAGTTTTCGGGATGCACTTTTGGTAATGGAATCCACGTGATTTTCCCAAGAAAGGTTATTGCTGATAGTAACGCCAAGCATCGAAATGGATGACTTCAATGGTATATGGTTTCTCCTGACTGAATTATGTTGGGCACATTGAGATCGGCTTTTCTAGAGAAAATACATGCTTGTGTTGTGTTTGCATTGAATTCTACCAGGTTATTAGATCCCCACTCGAGAATATTTATTTTGACTCTGATATTCAGTACTTTGCCAAGACGAATACGCAGTAAATGACAAGAGTCGGTTTTTAAAACAGCAATTCATCGAATCTTTGCTGTGAAAGCAATATCTTCTCTGTATTGCTATTCAAAAACAGAATAGACCCGACTATGATTCACGAATAAATTCAGTTTTCTCTTTGACCGATATTGAACTGATGATTCTCGTGTTTACCACACCCTCAAATTTTTCACAAACGCTCATCAATCTGGAATAAAAACATAGGCGTAGATAAACCTGCCGGGAGGAGAATTATTGTGAATTGCAGAGCTATCTGGCCTAATTGAAATGAATTTATGATATCCATAGTACGCACGATAATATGTAATTTACTTTGATATCCGCGGTTTGGAATTGGATAAGATATAACGGAATTAATTGTACATTCTTGTTGAATTATGACGTGCGCGTGTATCGAGAGTGACGGACCGTTTGTTGTTCTGCGATTAGATAATTGTTGTTTACGGGGCGTTTAACAATTAGAGCGAAACGGGTGAGTTAGGCCAAGTTAGGCCCAATTTATACATCACTGTCTTAATCATTGTCTTTATCACAGTCACAGTCATAATTTCAGAGCATGTATTTTGAATATGTTTTAAGACTATATGATTAATTACTTTTAGGAATTTGAGTGTATTACATTCTCTGTGTGGTGCTTTTATTTTAGTATGTTTATTTTAGTATTTTTAATGTTTATTCTTTATATCCACTGTATATGTCTGTAAATGGGCCTAGACCTGTTGATTTGTCAGTATAAATAAAGTGATTTTAATGCTTGTATCGAAATGTACACTTCCAACTCGACTGTGACTATAGGACTATGATTATATTTGCGAATGCGTTCGAAGTTTTCAATTCTATGACGGCTTTTTATAGGTAATTATCTGTGATTGTGTTGTTTATTCAAACTTATATCAGAATCATTAGATCTTAAAAAAAATGGATATTGACGACTGAAATTGTAAAGTGACCACTGACACAACCACAGAAATTGACCAATGGGAGAAGTTACCCTTAAGACATGACAGTCCTTAATCAAATCTTGATACGTTATAATTTTATATAAGTTAGTGATGATCAGTTTGTTAACGATTTCTAGCGATCTTTCAAGGGCAATAATACGAGGTGCTCATAGAGAGTTTATATAGACCTACTGTCTCAGTGTAACTGTTTCAATGGAATATCTCATCAGCCATTTCCAAAGATAAAAATTCGAAATTCCTAGCATCTATAACTCAAAGAAAAAATAGTCCAATTAAACATAACAAACACAGTTCGAATTTGAATGTCTGGTAGACTGAGAGCAGAAAACAACTTCTTTCCTGGCAAATACCACGCAGAACATTGAATTATATCTGCTCGTAGTCCTGTATACTCAATATTGCCTTTTCAACGATGTATTACACGTTGTACTTTACATTTGAGAATTAAAATGTTTCTAGGGCACCCGGTATATATATACGATGATTTAGAGAGAAGGTGGTTCGATGTTTATGTGATGTTACTTTTTGTGACCTTTGCCATTTTTCTGGCATTCGTTTAACAGATGAAGTCACACTTTTATCACCGTTTGCTAGCCAACTGAGATTTATGTCATCGATAATAGCGGACGAGATTCAGTCGGCAAAAATTGCAAATCTAGCAAGCCTTGCCTACCGTGTAATTCGTATAATCCAGTGGTGTAGATGTGGCTCTGGAGAGAAGTCGAACGATTATTCTTCTATTTCAAACAGAAGGAAATTACACTTTGAAAACTATTTCCAATTTTTATTATTCATGATATATTAATGTATATAACATAATATGTGCATAATAAAAAGTATATCTATCCGTGAGGGAAACAGTCCCTAGCAGATTTTATTGTTTTTTACATTCAGACCATTTTCAAAGTTGAGCATATTGATCAGAAAAGGTCATCAAAGCTTCTCCGGAAATTTGAACTTAAAATATCGTAGTGCCTCACACTATATTGGTATTGGATTGGGTACCTTCTAAATCTTCGAAAGGGCGCCAGTGCCCTGAAAATTAATTAATAGGAAAATCTACGAATCTGGCAATCGGACTGGCGAATTTTTATTTGCGATTTGTGAGATGAAATTAGGCTTCCGTAATGAAACTGAACTGAACTGCCACGTGTTCAAAATAAACTAGTCAGCATCAGTGGATTGAAATGTCAAAAATTAGATGATAATATTTGTCCAAGATTATGCAGTTATATGAAAGTCAGATTTTGAATCTCAAACAATCCACAAAAATGGGTAAATGAATTCATGTACGCCCGGGCGTAAAATGACACTTTATGGCCCGGTTGTGCGGGCGTAAAATAGCACTTTACCGCCCGCCGGACGATAAATTATCAAATATAAGAGATATAGCAGAAGTAAAAACACTCTCATGTAATGCTTTTTCGAGAGGAACATCATGGGCGTAGCAAAAATTATTTTAAAGGGGTTTAAAAGGTATTCAAGAACCGTTTTATTTCTATCATGCTTGAGAGGTGAAGAGGTATTTACAATAAAATATACTGGTCGTGCATAAAAAGTTGTATTTATTTCGGGGGTAACTTGCTTTTAAGGACCTAAACGTGTTAATAGCCCTCGCTGTCGCTCAGGCTGCGGTCCATAAAAGCCTATTTTACGCCCTTGATACATAAATAACTATTGTTGTAACATGAATACCTCTACCATAAAATCCTTATCAATATAGGTCATATTCGAAGTAAGCTGAAAAATGGTTGAGATACTTTGAAATGCTTGTAATAAGCTCGGTTACATTATTTCGAATTCAATTCATTATTAATTATTCAATTGAATTTCTCACTAAAAAAGTTGATGACTAGGATTCATTCTCGAATAGCGATTTGAACTCTCGTCAGAGTCTAACAATAATTATTATTGAGATTGAACTAATTCAATATCTCGAAACACTGATGAATTTGACTATGATATAACATCATACCATCAAGTTGTTTATAAATATTCAAAGAATCCAGATTTATGTTGTCGACTTTGCATGTTTAACGTATAAATATTGAAATATTTAACGGTGGATGACTGTGTTCAACAGCAATATTACCAATATCAATGTAGTAAAGACCACTTTTTGTGAAATATTTTCTATAACGAATTTGAATAACATTAAATAAACGTTGAATATATTGATGGGTCATTAGCAGAGATATCAAGGTCCAAATACATTCAACAATAAAGTTGTGTTTTCATAAAATTTGAATGTTTTATATCAACACTGGTTTTTAAAAAATTTGTGTTCGAAAATGTATAGAATAATGTTAATTCCGAGGTAAATTCAATTCATTATCATTAATGATATCAATTCAAATTTACAGGTGATTCCAACCATGCTATATATGCAATTTATTCTATGAACTATGAACATGTCGAAAATATATTTTCCATGGAAATAAAAAGATCATGAAAAAAACCTGAACCCGATTTGAAAACATGCAAGCAGGACTACTCAAAATGTACAAAACAGACAAAACTGGTAAATAAATTGTTTTCACCTTGTATGATGTGTGTCGAACACAATATGGCGAACGAGTACTAAAATTCTGCTATCGGCGGTCATAAAATATATTATCACGTATTAATTTTACTGGTTCCAAAATATATTCGAAATTATGAAATCGATAACCCCAGCACATAAAAAATCACACTGGTGTTATTATAATTATTATTCCTGACTGAAAAGCAATGTATCGAAATAATGTAAAGGGCGATTCAGTATTTGGTAGCTCAAAGAAAACATTGTTTCAAGATGAAAATAGTAGGTAATCCTATATGCATGGGAGCTTCTGCATTCAATTTAACACAATTTGGATACTTTCTGCTCTCTTCTGTATGTTTTTCCTAAACTGTATGAATTTCGAAATGAATGCCAAAAATAATTTACTTGTTATACAACTTACGTCTTGCGTTAATCGCAATCTGAACCCTTATTTCTTGAAACGATACGCATTTCTTATTCGATGAATGTGTTTTTACTTCTTTGAACCAGGCTTTGGTAAACTTTATCATTTAGAAATGGCCAAACAAAAAAGTTCGAGGGAGTCTGATTACAAAAGTTTTACTTATAATGATGTTTCACATTCAAATTAATTTTGACACTCAGTTTTATTAACACACGATATAAAAGCTTTCGTTCATTCCAGGTTCAAACATTGAGAAATGTCAAATAAAGTGTGCCCGATAAAAAAATTTCCAATAGACAAGAATATTTATTTCGGCGTTTATCGCGAAATTTATATTGATTTAGTTGAATAAGAAAGCCTACATACACATAATAATTTGGACAACATCTAGCTCCAGGCAATCTATCACTGTCAATATTATCAGCAGTTGGCTATTTTTATTTCACGGAAATGATTTCATTTTCCAGATATTCAAGTTAACCTTGGCATACAAATCAAACCATCAGAAATGGGTTCGAATCTTATCTCTATCGAATACTATTTCACTGTTGGACAATTCTTCAGTTGTTTTATGTTTGTATAGATCAAGATCTTGTTTGTTGTCAGACCAGCTGAACGGAGGTAGAGTTGTAGAGTTTGCTTCCATAAAAAGTGATACAATTTTAGATTTTTCGGGAGCAGGTAACATATTTCAATAAAAAACATGTGTTTCGATAGTGAGATAAAGAATCAGAAGGAACTTTTAACCTAGTTTGTCTATTAATAATAATACTGTAGAAATTGGTATTTGCATTGCGACCGGCGGGCAGTGTATATACAGGACATCTCTTGATATCTTTCTCCTTTTACACTGGCAAGTTTTTGAACTCGACACACTTTCAATGGGTTCAATCAATGATATATTTTCAGTGAATCACTCTCAATAGTAGCATGAAATTTTTGTTGAATTGATCTTCTCAAAGTGTTTCAGAACTTGTTGTGAACATAGACGTTGTGGACCTTTCACTCTTCTACAAATCCTACCATAAACGATGTGCAAATGTATTCTAATTATGGTTCAGTCACAGATTAAAGAACCTTACAGATGAGACTCTCCTCCCATTTTGTATGATGTACCGACATCCATTTTCATTGACCTGGGACTTTTAAATTTTGCGCATCGCAGTTGCCGGATAGTTTTCACCGCTGGGACTACTGATGTGCAATGTTGCCATTTCAGTAATGCATAATCAACACAAATATAATAAAATGTTAGCAACTTCTGAGTGATACATTATGAACAAGTTGTCTCCAGAAATTAGTTTCTATCATTAATAAATTTCATGATAAAATTCGGATAGTTCATTGTTATCAGGAGAAATAAAACACGATTCAATCATCTAATAAATGATCAAACTCTGAATTCCCCAACTTGAATTGTAATATAACAGTAAAGGTAAAGCACAAATAGTGATATTCTCATCAAAAGGAAAAGTTTGATTGAAATCAATATAAGTACTAACAGTTTTTGGTCTTTTGAAAAACAATGTGATTTGATAATCTCCGATTCATGTGAAGATGATTTGCAATATTTATATACACAGCAATGATTGCCAATAAACATATCATTGTACCTAATTCACATTCCAGATGATGACGGTATATATACCTATGATCACAGGTTATTCAATCTGATGTGCTTTGATAATCCTGAACATCTTCATTACTTTTCCTTTCGAATTATAGTATATAAATAAACCCATCCGAAATACTGGATCGTGAATCGTGTAAAACGAAAAGAATTTCAACATAACCAACAAAATGATGACGATGTAAACAAAACTCGATCAATATTTTAGCGCCTGCGCATATCTACTACTGGACCTTTAAATTTTGCGCTTTCGACATCTCTCTCTAATTTAATTCGCTCTGTAAGGTTCTGTAATTTGTGGTTCTGTGCTTGGAGATGGAAAATTGCTGTCATAACTACGTTGAAACAACTTTGGCTGGCCTAGAGGTGAATAAATCAATAAACCTCCGAAAATACAAAAGACGTATTGTTTCCACTTCATATTTATTTAACCGTTCGGAGATATTGACCTCGGATCCATTGGTTACCTACTCCGCCTTTTGTTTTTCTTTCCGCCCAATAAGGCAATGCTAATATTCTTGAACTTGGGCTAATGGAATTTCAAAACAGAAGGTATTAGCTGACTTCAACTAATAGCTGGATCCGTTTATGGTATTGGTTATCGAAGGTATATACAGGAGGTTGAGTGGAAGTGGACAGTTTTGGCTAACGCTCACTTTTTCCGAATTTATTGTTTCACAATTGAAAAGTAACATTTATACAGGCTGTGTAAAATGCAGTTTGAACGTTCATAAAATTATTTCAAACAAACAATCAAATCCCTAATTATCAGAGGTTCAAACGATCTTTCAATTTCATTTTTGTTTTTCCTTTATTTCGGTCGAATTATAAAAAAAAACAAATATCATAATGAGAAAATTGTGGTTTCTAAGAACATAAATGATGGAACATCAGATTTGGGTATCCCCAGCTCAGAAAAAGTTCCGTGGATTCATGTTACGTCAATATACTTCCATGAATCAATATATACGTGAGCGTATTTGAGATAACAATGAAACTATTCGCAATATATTTTTATGTGCCACCCACATCACAACATTCATCAGTTTATAGTTCCAAATTATTTAGGCATGCAGTTGAAACAATCAAATCGTTAAAATTCCAGTAGAGGCTTCAAAAATCCGGTGCAATTAAAATAAGAATTCCTTCTCGACACGTGTGCTCAGAAATAATATTTTTATCGGTGCGATTTTTCACAAGCAATTTTTCTATTTTGGATGTACGTCGCCACGCTGCTTGGTATTGATACATTTTGAGGACATTAACAATATGAATCCTTCAAGTTGGTGTTTTGTAATACCTTGATTATCTTTGCACAACAACACTTCAACCATAATATTTTGGTAATCACCAAATTTCATGTAGAGGGATTAAAGCAGTCAGCTGATAAGATAACAACTAGCTGTGTATAATAATGAGTTCAAAGAAACAATAGCAACTACATACATGTGAATGCCAAAAAAATATTATCACATGATAGGATATGTTGTACCACCAATAACATTTCCAAAACAGTATGATACGAAGTTGGTTGCATTACACAAAAGTTTCTTGAGGTATTTCCGAGGGTATTTCCATATTCTCACTCAAATATTTGAAATGCACCAAAGAAATTATTCCAAACTTGGTCCCTGTTTGTGTCAAATATTTGCAACAATTCTGTTTACCATGAACATTGAAGGAATTTCAAGAATGTGGCATGTCTACATAATAAAAATTCGCAAAAGTCAACGTCGACATTTTTATTTGAGCGCATATTTATAACCCAGCCATAAAAATAATTTTATTATGCCTGTATTGTAGGCGATGAAAAATGCAATAAGAGATTATCACCAAAGCTTTGGATCGAAGCAAATCCATAAAAATGACAAACGACCTTCGTACGATGGTCCAAACATGTTAATTACCAAACGCAAAACGTCAGGGATTCTTCAAATTGATGAATGCGCCGATATTTCAAAAATGAAATCAACCAAACAGGCACTAGAAAGTGTGGTACGTGATACTGAACATGCTAAAATCTTTACCTATTCTTCCATCTTTCGGAATTGGCCAGAACGGTTCATTCTCACACCCAATCTTTTTTTTGTGAAATCTTTCTCCCAGTATTAATGGTTTCCTCTTCATCCGTATCGCTTCGATTCACCTGACGATTTATATTTTCCTGTCGCTAATTATCCATTAAATGCGAACGATTACAGTGCTGCTCAACTGATGCTTACTGCAATTACTAGAATTTCTTGAGGAATTTTAGCACTGCAGCGGGATATTTGAGTCTGAGACCTGGTCAGCATCGAATTTCGTTAGGCAAGTAATTTTCGTGAGAGTAACACGGTGAATGATACACCACAAGGTAAACTGCAGCATGAGAACCAAACGAAGCAAGAAAAAAGAATCGTATATATAGCTATAATAGGCAGTCGAAATCGTGAAACGTCAAAACTCATCCAACTCGAGTACCAGCAGTTTATTCTCGCATTGATTGCTCTATCGGTTAGAATTTGTTGACAAAAGCTGAGAACCATTCACCTTTAGCTATTTATGGCGCAATGACAAATTGTCGAACACTCGAAGAAAGAAAAACAAACCTCTTTACGATCAATAACACGCAGAGATTTTCAGAAATCAATGCTCAAGTGTCAGATGCTAAACATTCGGTAGTTGCTGTAGGTAGACCATTGATAGGAAGACACATCTCAAAGAGGAGTGGATGTAGTTAGGAAATAGAGTGGGACACTCGAAGGGCAAAAATATATATTCTATCAGATAGCCAAGCAGTCCTAAATGCTTTGAAGTCATACACTCGTGAGTCTAAGCTGACTTGGGACTGTTAACAATCCCTGAGAGAACTGACAGCGAACAACCAGGTCACTTTGATGTGGGTGCCAGGTCATAAGGGAGTTGAAGGCAACGAAGAAGCAGACTGCCTTGCCAAAGAAGGGGCAAATACACAATCTCTCGGCCCAGAACCCTTCTGTGGACTCTCCAAGGCCCACTTGAAAGAATAGGTGCGACGTTGGGAAGCGGATAAAATGGAAGCTCACTGGAATGAAGTGCCAGGACAAAGACAAGCGAAAAGGCTAGTGAGCCTATCGCCAAGGAAAGCTAAACAGCTTCTCGAGTTGGACAAAAAAGACTTGAAACTGGTAACAGGACTCCTCACTGGACACTGCCCTATGACCTCAAAAAGATGGGTAAAACAGAGAGTGATGGTTGCCGCTACTGCGAGAACTTCGCTGAAACTGCAAAACATTTGCTTTGCGAATGCCCAGCACTCTTCTGCAAGAGGCTCAAGTTCCTGGAAGGGGCCTTCTTAGAGCCCTCCGATATCAGGAACCTAGCTCCCAGGAAACTGATATACTTCGCAAGAAGCCTCGGAATCCCGGGCCTCGAATAGATTAAGGGTTGCACAAAAAATCTGATAGGTCGAGGTGCTTGAGAGGCTGCACAGCCTTAACAACCCCCCTTACAATCTACAATCTATAAACTAGGAAATAGAGTGATCTGTTTAATATTCAACGAAATCTCTCGGGACTGTGGAGTGAAGTTATAGTCGTCAGAAATAGGGGATCTTCCATGACTTTGGAAATAAAATACAAACGCCTGCCTGTCCCCCTCATAGTCCTTTTTCACCCTTAATTTTCAAGGTCAGGGTTACATCATGGACGAAGTCAAGGTCGCCATATCTATACTAGAACAGAACCGTGGATCTAATTCTGGTGAATGTGCCAGATATAATCCAAAAGATTATCAGGATTCAAAGAATAATGAGGAAGAGGAGATTCCTCGGGAGATTCTGATGAATTATTAGATGATTTCAATTCTCTCATCTCTTCAGCAGTCTATTGGAATAATTCTTGACCTTTTTACGGCACAAATACATGACATTATGGAAGACATGTGGCTACGCTCCAAATTATTATTATATGCGATAGATCCTCGAATAGATCGTACTTTGTACCCGCTACGTATTTGGAATACAAATGAATGAATTAAATCTCATATACGGCTGGAGAATGTCATAATAATAATTGAAATATATTGTGTAAATACAGACGTTATAAATAATCGCAAACATGAAGTGTTGTGTTGGAAAAAGAGTTTACCTAAATTGAGGTTATTGCTTTATTTGCTGATCTTGATGTTTTCTATGAAACTCTTAATAATTCTTATAATTCGCAACGTGAAATGTCTCGAGAAATGTACAGTTATTTCAGTATTTCAACATGTTTATTGTAACAAATTAGATGTTTTTGGCAGAATCGAAGTTTATTTAGAAATTCAATATGAAAATCTTGTTATTGTTTCCGTTTTCTGCTATTCAAATTTCAAGATTATAGGTTCATAGGATTCATGATATCTTATAAAAACACACAAAACACACTTGAATGAAAATTCAAGTTGTGTTGAGTAATTTAGAAATTATACTCACCATTCATATTCTAATTCTCGAAACATGCATGTGTTTTTCCAAGGGCAACCTTTTTACTTCAGAACTAATCGATCCATTTGCAAACAATGAAAACAAAAATTAACATAACAAAATAATCAAATCCTTAAAAAAAAGAAAACCACATTGTTACGCTGCCATTATTTCACCAGGTTACATAACCGGCATCTGTATGTCTATAACACGAGGCCGAATTCCAGAATAAAAGAATCATTATGAGAGAAAAGAGATGAGCATTGGATAAAAAACGGATAAAATATTCTTTCCACGAATTAATCTGACCGACAGATTCAAAACAATGCAGCTAACCCAGAAATAACAAATCATTATCAGTTCAGGAAAAGGACACTCTGAATATTGATGACTTCGCTTTTGATTCTCTTTGATGATTGATTGAATGATAATCAATCTGATGTCAGTTTACGAGTCTATACACTTCTAAATAAAACTACAACATCCAATAGATTTGATTTGCGAAAAATTCAGTGGCATAAATGAAAAAACAATTGAGAACAAAGTTGGTATACAATGAGCTTCAAGAAGTTTTAACCTCGGTTGAAATCAAGGGGTTGACCACTAGGGGGAAATGTGTACACTGGAATTCCTATAAGCCGGAATTCACCTGGAATTTCCCGGAATTCCCCTGAAATTCCCCGGAATTCCTCCGGAAGAAATATGTCAATTTGAACCGAGATTTGAACAAATAACGATGGAATTTTGAAACTAATTTTGAGACGAAGTTGAAAATTGGTCCATCCGCTCGAAAGTCATGGCGATTTGAAACAATTTTTCTATGATGAAAAAGATTTTTTTGATTTCGATATTTTCGATTGAAGAAACGGATTCTATGGAAAAATAAGCAGATTGGTATGAGCAGAGTTGAAAATTGGTCCATCCGTTCGAAAGTTATGGCGATTTGCTACATTTTTTCTATGATGAAAAAGTTTTTTTTTATTTCGATTTTTTCGATTATAGAAATGGATTCAATGGACAAAAATAAGCAGATTGGTATGAGCAAAGTTGAAAATTGGTCCATCCGTTCGAAAGTTATGGCAATTTGCTACATTTTTTCTACACACATAAAAACAAATTCTCAAATGAAAACGATATATTTGTTCAACGTCCAATTCTTGTTTTGAAAAAGCGCATTCTTCTTCTGAAATAATTTATTTGAAATGAATTTATTGAATATGTCAATTGTAGAAAATTATTTCACTGGAATATTCATTTGGTATAACAAAATGTTCTCAATTCAAGAAATTCAAAGTATCCAGAAAAAATAATTAAGTTCATGAAAAATATATCACGGAATGTCTTCTTTCAAAATAACATTCAATATTTAATCTCTGAATAAGTGAATCTCTGAGAAAGTTTCTTTGGATTGACCATAACATTTTCTTGAATATAATTGCGATCCCTTCGAGCCGAGAATGTTGCCAAACGGTGTGAGTGTGTTGTTTCGGTGCTCTTGTCGTGCATCCATCATTGTTCAACCAGTTCAACCTATTTTATTGGCATAGAAATATTGGCTTACCATGAAAGAAAAACTGAGGTCTTAGGAGATATCTGAGGATATAATTACCACTTTTAGAGGTAAGTTACATGCCTACATCTTATCGACGTTCATTCTTAGGTAGGTATTATTGTGTATCCAATCAATTAACGTAGCTATATCATCTCGAAAACTGATAATTCGTGAAAAACTTGAATAACCAGGATCGGCATAGTGAGTGAAAATTGGGGTTAGGTACCTATGTGCGGATGAACGTTTAAATTTGTCCAAACACTGATTGAACAGTGGAAAAGACATCTCAGGTATTTTGATATTGCATATTATACCTTTTTTTACCAAATTTCGATCCAAGGAAAATGAATTCAGTAGTAAGAATGTGAACCTAGATTTGAAGAAATATAATAACCATACATTGTGCTTAGTCAGATTATCTCTCACATTGTACCTACATGGAGTTGTGAATGATATATTTTATATTTTTCAGTAGTTTGAAACCAGAGGAATACAACTTTATTGCGAAGTAAACCGGTGGAAAAGTTCAGAAATAATATCTACGAATAGGGGGAAAGGTTGTCAAGAAGAAGGTCTGCAAGTGATGATGTGATTGATGAGAGCCCCAATAAGAGAACGGAAGTTGAGGATGATTCTCATTTCAAGAAATCGATATAATTCCTCTAATTTGATAAAATTCTTGATACAAAACAATCTACAGCTAAAACTGAAAATCTGATTCTTTTTGTTCAAGAAAAATGCGAGTCATTGAGAGATTATGATTGTCTTGATGTGAATATATTGTGTTCTCAATCTGAAATATTGTATTATTCTCACGAAGAACTCCATTCATTTACGATTCAAGAAATCTATAATATTGGAATGAGTGTATTTAGTTGGAAACATAATAGTCTTGAATTGAGCAGACATTTATTCCAGTATATATAAACAAGCCATACTCTTGAATCAAAGCATATCAAATCAAATCAAGTAATTCTTTTTATGTGTGTATGATGAAAAAAAGTGTTTTTTGATTTCGATTTTTTCGATTAGAGAAACGGATTCTATGGAAAAAAATAAGCAGATTGGTATGAGCAAAGTTGAAAATTGGTCCATCCGTTCGAAAGTTATGGCGATTTGCAACATTTTTTCTATGATGAAAAAGATTTTTTTGATTTCGATATTTTCGATTGAAGAAACGGATTCTATGGAAAAATAAGCAGATTGGTATGAGCAGAGTTGAAAATTGGTCCATCCGTTCGAAAGTTATGGCGATTTGAAACATTTTTTCTATGATGAAAAAGATTTTTTTGATTTCGATATTTTTGATTGAAGAAACGGATTCTATGGAAAAATAAGCAGATTGGTATGAGCAGAGTTGAAAATTGGTCCATCCGTTCGAAAGTTATGGCGATTTGCTACATTTTTTCTATGATGAAAAAGTTTTTTTTTATTTCGATTTTTTAGATTATAGAAATGGATTCAATGGACAAAAATAAGCAGATTGGTATGAGCAAAGTTGAAAATTGGTCCATCCGTTCGAAAGTTATGGCAATTTGCTACATTTTTTCTATGATGAAAAAAAGTGTTTTTTGATTTCGATTTTTTCGATTAGAGAAACGGATTCTATGGAAAAAAATAAGCAGATTGGTATGAGCAAAGTTGAAAATTGGTCCATCCGTTCGAAAGTTATGGCGATTTGCAACATTTTTTCTATGATGAAAAAGTTTTTTTCGATTTCGATTTTTTCGATTATAGAAATGGATTCTATGGAAAAAAATAAGCAGATTGTTATGATCAAAGTTGAAAACTGGTCCTTCCGTTCGAAAGTTATGGCGATTTGCTACATTTTTTCTATGATGAAAAAAGTTTTTTCTGATTTCGATTTTCTCGATCGGAGAAATAGATTCTATGGAAAAAAAATGCAGATTGGAGTGAGCGAAGTTGAAAATTGGTCCATCCGTTCGAAAGTTATGGCGATTTGCTACATTTTTTTTATGATGAAAAAAAGTTTTCTTTGATTTCGATTTTTTCGATTCTAGAAATAGATTCTATGGAAAAAAATAAGCAGATTGGTATGAGCAAAGTTGAAAATTGGTCCATCCGTTCGAAAGTTATGGCGAATTGCTACATTTTTTCTATGAAGAAGAAGTTTTTTTTTTATTTCGATTTTTTCAATTGGAGAAATGGATTCTATGGAAGAAAATAAGCAGATTGGTATGAGCGAAGTTGAAAATTGGTCCATCCGTTCGACAGTTATGGCGATTTGCTACATTTTTTCTATGATGAAAAAGTTTTTTTTTATTTCGATTTTTTCGATTATAGAAATGGATTCAATGGACAAAAATAAGCAGATTGGTATGAGCAAAGTTGAAAATTGGTCCATCCGTTCGAAAGTTATGGCAATTTGCTACATTTTTTCTATGATGAAAAAAAGTGTTTTTTGATTTCGATTTTTTCGATTAGAGAAACGGATTCTATGGAAAAAAATAAGCAGATTGGTATGAGCAAAGTTGAAAATTGGTCCATCCGTTCGAAAGTTATGGCGATTTGCAACATTTTTTCTATGATGAAAAAGATTTTTTTGATTTCGATATTTTCGATTGAAGAAACGGATTCTATGGAAAAATAAGCAGATTGGTATGAGCAGAGTTGAAAATTGGTCCATCCGTTCGAAAGTTATGGCGATTTGAAACATTTTTTCTATGATGAAAAAGATTTTTTTGATTTCGATATTTTCGATTGAAGAAACGGATTCTATGGAAAAATAAGCAGATTGGTATGAGCAGAGTTGAAAATTGGTCCATCCGTTCGAAAGTTATGGCGATTTGCTACATTTTTTCTATGATGAAAAAGTTTTTTTTTATTTCGATTTTTTCGATTATAGAAATGGATTCAATGGACAAAAATAAGCAGATTGGTATGAGCAAAGTTGAAAATTGGTCCATCCGTTCGAAAGTTATGGCAATTTGCTACATTTTTTCTATGATGAAAAAAAGTGTTTTTTGATTTCGATTTTTTCGATTAGAGAAACGGATTCTATGGAAAAAAATAAGCAGATTGGTATGAGTAAAGTTGAAAATTGGTCCATCCGTTCGAAAGTTATGGCGATTTGCAACATTTTTTCTATGATGAAAAAGTTTTTTTCGATTTCGATTTTTTCGATTATAGAAATGGATTCTATGGAAAAAAATAAGCAGATTGTTATGATCAAAGTTGAAAATTGGTCCTTCCGTTCGAAAGTTATGGCGATTTGCTACATTTTTTCTATGATGAAAAAAGTTTTTTCTGATTTCGATTTTCTCGATCGGAGAAATAGATTCTATGGAAAAAAAATGCAGATTGGAGTGAGCGAAGTTGAAAATTGGTCCATCCGTTCGAAAGTTATGGCGATTTGCTACATTTTTTTTATGATGAAAAAAAGTTTTCTTTGATTTCGATTTTTTCGATTCTAGAAATAGATTCTATGGAAAAAAATAAGCAGATTGGTATGAGCAAAGTTGAAAATTGGTCCATCCGTTCGAAAGTTATGGCGAATTGCTACATTTTTTCTATGAAGAAGAAGTTTTTTTTTTATTTCGATTTTTTCAATTGGAGAAATGGATTCTATGGAAGAAAAAAAGCAGATTGGTATGAGCGAAGTTGAAAATTGGTCCATCCGTTCGACAGTTATGGCGATTTGCAACATTTTTTCTATGATGAAAAAGTTTTTTTTTATTTCGATTTTTTCGATTGGAGAAATGGATTCTATGGAAGAAAATAAGCAGATTGGTGTGAGCAAAGTTGAAAATTGGTCCATCCGTTCTAAAGTTATGGCGATTTGCTACATTTTTTCTATGATGAAAAAGTTTTTTCTGATTTCGATTTTTTCGATTGGAGAAATAGATTCTATGGAAAAAAATAAGCAGATTGGTGTGTGCGAAGTTGAAAGTTGGTCCATCCGTTAGAAAGTTATGGCGATTTGCTACATTTTTTCTATGATGAAAAAAAGTTTTTTTTGATTTCGATTTTTTCGATTGGAGAAATGGATTCTATGGAAGAAAATAAGCAGATTGGTGTGAGCGAAGTTGAAAATTGGTCCATCCGTTCGAAAGTTATGGCGATTTGCAACATTTTTTCTATGATGAAAAAGTTTTTTCTGATTTCGATTTTTTCGATTGGAGAAATTGATTTTATGGAGAAAAATAAGCAGATTGGTATGAGCGAAGTTGAAAATTGGTCCATCCGTTCGAAAGAATTGCCCGGAATTCCCCTGGGATTCCCCGGAATTCCCCTGGGATTCCCCGGAATTCCTATCAATTGTACACCGGAATTCCCATGTGGTCAACCTCTCGGTTTAAATCATATGGAAAACTATTTTATTGAGTACCACTTTGTCACCAAATTTGATTCTCGATAAGAAGTGGTACATAGCAAGAGACTTTCTTTCTCTGGGCCCTTTCGAGTATTTATTTCATTTTAGTGGCTCGACTCATTTTTTAATAACATTACGAATTTGACCATACTTGACATGAACAACCTATATCTCAGAGTGGGTTCTAGCCCTGCAGATGAGAATACTCCACAAAGATGAGACCTATATATGCAGACAAGGTCACAGTCTGATTTGAGATGCAATAAGCGGGCTTCCAATGTATGCAGGTACAAAATCGTTGATTTATTTGAACTCGGGAATTTGTGTAGGATGGACGCACACAAGAAAGGATGAGGGTAAAATTGAGTAATTCAAATGGACCAAGAATAATCACTCGAATTGGATATTTGGACATACAGTCTGAGAAAAAATACCTCGGAAGAAACGGAACAATTATTGGTATATTTCAATAAAGATTTCAACTGATGATTGAATCGTTTATAATAGAGATTGCACGAATATAGTAATATATACAACCTTTACTATAATTCTTGAGCAAAGTGGTTGACAATTTGAACAATTCTCCAAAGTTAGTTTTGTGAATTTTCATAATTCAAGCTTACTTATAGTTATTGTCAATTTGAACTTAGTTGCAGCGGTTTTTAAATACATCCTGTTTTGAGTTGAATGTGATAATTACTAAAATGAATAAATAAAACCTAAAGTTACTCAAAGTCATGATTTCTACCTTGTTGATTGTTGACAATTTAGGAAGGTAACTCAGTTACAAATATTACATTCCATTTTCTGCTTACTTGCAGATATACGTAGGATATTAGCTTAGTTGTTATAGTATATTGTATAGCCGCAATGGTTTGTATTTCACAGGTGTCTGGTGATACGTAGGTTTCTAATCAACCAACACAAAACATGTCGCGTAACTGAAACAATTTTATAATACAGTGCGTTTGTCTGCTATGCAACGATTGGGCTCACAAAAATATCTAATATTATATATAAATACCGCTAGTATATATAGTTTAAATAATCGTAAATAATTATTTATAAATATAATAGTGTTTTAATAATATAGGTACCTAGGTATATTATAACCTCGTATATAATTACCATTATGAAATTCACTTGGTGTCTTTTTCGTTGTTGTTGGAGAAGAAATCGTAGGAATAATTGTTTTTTTTCCTTTACCATTCAAAAGTAGTTTCAAATTGGTATCTACTCTGTGTATACCTATTTCGTCAAAAATATCGTAGGTGATGTTGTAAACCATTTTAGATTTATGATTCTTGGCAGCTTGGCATCGGATTCAAAACCCAATGTAAGTTTCCTTAAATTCTAAATTGCTACGTTGCTTCTGCGAGAAAAAAAGTAAAATGCTTCTGCTTCTCTTCGATTCCAATATAGAATATTGATATGAAGTATTCCATGAGCTTCAGTGGCAAATGAACTAAGTTTTCGATGCCAGGATGAGTGAAATGAATGAGTGAATGAGGTTGAGTGAAAGGCGAGGGGGAAACAACTCTTTAAATAGGTGTACACGACGAACTTTTTAGTATTTAATTACTTTTTTAGTGCATTAAGTATGCTTTAGTAAGTTCTTCAGTACTTAAGTACCAGTTCAAGTATATCAAGTACCAACTTTAGTCTTTAAATACTTCAAGTATCAGTTTCAGTACATTAAGTACCAAATGAAGTCTTTAAATATTTTAAGTATACCAGTTTTAGTATATTTAGTACCGTATTAAATCTTTAAATATCTTCAGTACTACTTTTAAGTACTCAAGTATTCTACAATTTCTGCGGAAAAAACCGACAGACTGCACACGAATGCACCAGAGCCTACACCGGCTGAAGGTGTATGGTTTGTGTTATTAGAATTATTAGAAATTCAAATGGCGAAGTAAATGATTCATTACATTCTTCACGAATTTCACGATCAATATTCAGTACCTGATATTAGTGTCGTATAAATCTACACATCGACGATGATGAATCGGGATTGGCAATATCACTGCCAACACAAGTTGAAAAATCTCGATTTTTCAACACAAGTTGAAAAATCTCGATTTTTGTCATCCTATATCTCCTATATATCCTGAATTGCAATAGTATATATAGTATAATAGGCTATCCTAGAGGGTGTCCCATTCGAAATAAGAAAGTTGCTATCATTTTCGGGTATAGTCACCTCGATAATCACTGAATAATTGAAATTACTTCAGATAGATAGATCAGGTTTGTTTATGTAAACAACCTAATTTTCATAACGATTCGTTGTCTATAATAGCTCGCCAGAAACGTCAAACCAACGGTTCGATTCATGGTTCGATTCAATCACGTTGCATTGTTGATTTTACATCCTCAATAGAATTCTTAGATGCAACCTGAAATTCCTTGGAAGTCCTGGTGATAATTGGAATACATACCTGTCGAAATCGATTTTCAGAAAGTGTTACAGTTATCAATACTTTTTCATTCAATTAAAATGTCGATATCATTTGAGAATATACAAGGTGTTATTCAAGTATGTGGCCAAATTTTCAAGGAATTATTCTTTGAGTTCTTAGTCAGCAACTCGAATAATCTCCTGTTGAAGTTTGGCTGCTTACTTAAATAACACCCTCTATATCAGATGAAAATAATGGAGTTTTGGCCACTTCAAAGACCACTTTCATTTTAACCGGGATTCCTAGCGAGATTTGTATTTTTGAATCTCAAGCTGTTATCGGAAGAATTCGACAATAAATAAATGTCAGACGGACTATAGTATGAGAAAATATAATTTGCAGTTCAATGTTGGCCCAAGTGGAGAAATGATAATTATAACATTTTTGGTTCCACATTAAGATGGCTTTCGGAATTAACTTGCCCGACTTCAATATCAATATCCTTGAAAGGAATGGATATGATAACAAAGTTGCGCTGGTTAATATTTCAGAAGATGATATTTTGTGTCAGCATATACTTGATGAGCGATTTACCCGAGGATTTACCCCAGTAACTTCCATAATTTTCCGACAAATTTTTCACTAGGATTGCTATACTCATCCATCGGATTTATCGTTAATCTGAGTGATGTTTGTTCACAAGATATTCTCATTTGAAGAAATTGTTTCTTTACAATAATTTCAAGTTATTTTCGACCACTCTAGATGAAAAAATAAAAAACTTTCTATAAATCAAATGTATTAAATAATTGTCTCATATTTACGTGATCGTACTCAGTATCTTCACTAATATAGAATTCAAAACTGTAAAAGTGAAATTCCTGAGTTGAGGCCGAGTTCGAATCTCATACCCTTGAAACTTTGGAAACCATGATGGCTTGTTTCATAAATTCGTTAACACCCGGTATAGTAATAGTTCCATTTAAAACATGGAGACTATTTATTATATTTCATTTTGTTTCTTATTATTCGTTCACTTCATTGTACTGTCTGTTCAATGTATTGTATAATTATGTATATATAAATTCTATGATTGAAGTACATTTTATTTACATGGTATCTGTTCTATTCATGTACTGTTATCCATAATGTGTTGTGAATTTAGTTACTCTGTATTCAATTGCTGTTCAAGAAGTCACTCAGACAACGAAACAAAAATAATCAATAAAAACATTGTTTTTTATAAAAACAAGAATATACAATTAAAATCATCTCGAATTTCAATCATCATTTTCTATAGCAAGAAAAATCATTCAAGCACAGTAAGTGACGTGAAAAAGCTCACGACACCGAACAGTATCCCTGTTTCATAGAAAAACGTATCTTTAGTACTTGGAATTTGTCATTTGATTACTTTCAAGCACATAAGTATGTTAAAATAATTTCAATTACCCTTTTAAGTATCATATACTTGATTAAATGTCTTTTAATATTCATCTAATACTTCAAGTAATCATTCAATACCTTAAATAGTCAATATTTAATTTAATTATCAAGTACCAGTTTAATACAAATACTAAAATTTAAGTAAATTAAATACGCTTCAAGTCTTTAAGTACTCTCTCAAGTACCTGATATTTAAATATGGTGTACACATTTTGGGTAGTTGTTTCCCCCTCGGTGAAAGGTGAGAGCAAATCTTAAAAAAAAAGTATTCCATAAGGTAGAAATCGTAAAACAAGTTGATGATACTGTGTTAATATACCCAATAGAATTCGATCCAGGATAAACGTCATTGGAGAAAAAAAAGTTATATTCTCATGTTCAGCTCCTGAGGAATTACTATGTATTATATGACACCTATCGTCTTGGCGATATTATAATATAAATAAATAGAAAGCTTCGGAACAGAAATTATCTGCATGTGTATGCCGGTCCAACAAAACTTCTACCTACTAATTTCCTATTCAGTGCACAGTTGATTAGCGGATCATTCAGAATAATGTTATCAGGGGATTGAGAACTTTTTGTTTAAAAGAAAACACTAATTGAATTGTCATTATCCAGACAGAGCTCATTCGCGTCTACCCACTTCCGAAAATTTCCATAAACAAGCATCGCAAATTATAGCCAGCCATTACCCGAAATAATGAACATAAAGTTTTCATTGATTCCATCATGTCTTATGTCAATAACGTATGATTAGAAGTGTGGGTTCAAAGATCCCAAATGCTTCTTGTTGATCGTCTAGAGTGTCTTTGATATTTGAATCGAGGATTCACAAAGTGTGGTCATTTTTCGAGAAACCACGTTGGCTCTTTGCTTGTCACCTGTCAAAACCTTCACATCAGTAAGGTAAGGTTCTTTCGTCTGTGTAATCTACATCACACTATAAATCAGCTGATTTTTAGTGCAGTTATTCTACTGATATTCAGACGATTGAGAAACTTGAAGAGTAACGTAAATTTTTGATATTATTTGTGATCGTTGATTGATAAATTATTTGTTATATTATATATGGTTTCTGAGAACTGGATGGTGAATTCATCAATCATCAATAAATTTTCATACCGGATGTGAGTCCACATTCCACCCATTCAATACCCACCATTTTTTAAACTAATTAATTCAATACCCGCCATTTTTCAAAAGAATTAATTCATCAGCCTGTTATTTTTAAATCAATTTCGAGTGTATTTCACACTTGGTTTGGACTAGGTGGAAATAAACTACACTCAAAAGTATAGTGCAAAATACACGTGGAGTAGGAGAGTGCTAGGTAATTTTGAACCTCGTTTTGCAGTTATCATGCGATCTATATTTTGATGAGAATTTTTGTTGTAACCTAAGTATTTTCACCTGAAAAACACGAATTTCATAATATTAACATGAACATAATAGTAAAAACTTCGTTTATCGCACTCCTATGAGTTTGGAAAAAATTGTGGTGGAACTTACGTATTTTGACCTCGTGATCACGAATCTGAAGTCAAAACGCGGCGGTCTCAAGTATTTTCGGAGATACGGCCCCATTTTGTCTCAAAAATGCACCATTTGACCTCGCATTTGACATATCAAATTTCTGCTATTAGGAATTAGGAATACACAAAATTCACCCTTCTTTGAAAACACTTTACACGCATATATTTAGTACTTCTTTCCAACACTTCTCAGCAGAAAAAACTATTATTTTTCAAAAATTCACCTTTCTTTGAAATGTAAACAAAACAACCTTTTTACACTGATTTTCTGGTAATTTGTATTTATGATGTTGGCAACGTGATTGTTTGGCTCATGGTAAGACGTTGCCAACATCTCAAATGAAAATAACCATCAGAAAATCAGTGAAAAAATATGTTTTGTTTACGTTTTGAAGATCGGCGAATTTTTGTGAAAATAACAGTTTTTTATGCAAAAAAGTGTTGGAAACAAGTGAATGTGAGCATGTGTGATGTTTTGGCTCCAAGAAGGATTAATTTTGTGGGTTTTTATTAGCAGAAAATGGAGATTTGAAATGGTGCATATTTGAGACAAAATGGGGCAGTATCTCCGAAAATACTTGAGACCGCCGTGTTTTGACTTCAGATTCATGATCTGGAGGTCAAAATACGTAAGTTCCAACTAAAATTTTTTCCGAACTCATAGGAGTGCGATAAAGGAAGTTTCACCTCTTTTTACATGTATTGAAGAGAGAAAACATACATCACTGACTCGTGTTGCTATAAGGCAGCTATGAATTCACCTTTATTCGCTCAAGATTCGCACAGAGATTTTCAAAATGGCCGTTGTTTATGTATAGCCTACTTGAAGAAATAATAGGAAGATTACGGAAAAATTACACGTTTATGATGTTTTTCTTACACAAAAATCATAATTTACCATGTTAAATGCATGTAATATGTCCTGGGATCTAAGAAGATACAATACTTGTCCAAAACTTGCCATACAAAGAAGTGAAAATTTCGAACTTTGGCATCGATTATCTCGAAAACTAGAGATATGTTCACGATAATATTATGAAATTCCTGTTTCCTGTGCTACACTTTGCTTACAAACGAAAGGAGAAATTATCACAAGGTGGCGGCTCTTCGACAATCACCATCGATTATTCCGAATCATCAACACGCACCTTTGTTGACAAATCAGCTGATGATGGCCATTCAGCGCTACCGAACAGTCTAAAAATAAAAACTTACGTGTCTGACTCTGAACAAGCAGCAGGCCCAAAACGACCAACACCAGCTGCTCCATTTCGTCGATCCGGAAAAACACAAGGGAACCCAATCAAACGGCACTGGTCCACTCAAAATGTGGCGCCCAAAGTACGACCATCATCCACCGGTTAACGCCGAAATGCTCGCGGATTTCTCGCTGACTGAGACGAAGCTGCGCGCACCTTGAAACGCGAAGCAAGACTGCCGGCTAAAGCGCGGTGTGGCGCGGTTTGAGCCGCTGTGTCGCGTCCGCGGCCGCGATCGTAGGTGGCTGTGGGCTATCTGGCTCTCGGGTGGCTAGATAATGCGCCGCACGGGTTGCATAGCGGTCGGGCGTACCGGCAAGGTGCGGTGTTTGCAGGGCTTTCAATTGATTGGATTTATGCGGATAATGATGATGGTGGTGGTGGTGGATTATTGGATTCACCAATTTTCTTTATGGTCGTAATTGGGAAGTCGAGCAATCGTGAACTACTTATACAGTGTGCCTCAAGATAAGGTTGAACAGCATGAGCGTGAGAGGTACTCTGTGGGTCGAATGAGCAAAAAGTTGCTCAATTGAGAGGTTAATGAATAGATGATGAGAAGTCTTGAAAATGTTTACTTGCGGAGATATTGAAAAAAACAAAATTTGACATATTGGTTTTAATTTCTCTTGAGTTATTTGAATATTCTCAAAGAAACCAAAAGGACTTTCTAATTGCCACTTTTTCAGCTCTTCAAGATAGCGTTTACAAAATCTCTGTACAACGTTTCGTTTCGAAAAAACCGTCATCAACTTTGTGTTTTTATATGACATGAGAAAAGTACACTCTGTATGATAGGGCATTTTTTATTGCGAATGCAACAAGCAGCGAGGTATAGCACAATTTGTTTTCTCATGTTTTTTTTTCAGACAAAATGAATTCAATAGTTTTTCAACATAATCTTGAATTTAACCAACAAAAACTATATTAATAAGAACTGTTCATCCTTATCTTGGGCACACAGTATATTCCTGTCGTCTAGGCAACAAGTTCCAGGCTTTTTATGGAATAATAGTTATTTATGTATTAAGGGAATTATGAGGGACTTAATTACCGATGGCAAAGTTTGCGTCCCGAGGGCCTCTGGCCCGAGGGACAGCAATTGCCAGAGGTTATTAAGGCTCTATAATTCCCGTGGTACATAGATAATTTTATTTTTGACCGATTTTCATAACAATATGTCCATATTTAGAACGCAATAAATGTTTAAATTCATAACCTTTCTGGTATATTTGAATTAGGTAGCGTTGATTGTAGCATTGTTGGTTGTTGCTAGGTTGTCGCTATGTTACATGTTTATAAGCAAACTTTCTTTATCAATCAATGTTTTTCCGTTAAAAACGTGTTTATTTTTTACCACAAATCGACGATCTTTTTCTTATATAATGGAGGATATTATAAAAAAAGCGGAAAAAGCGAGACAATCATTACTTCCATCGAAAAGTGAAGCCCTATATCAAAAAGAATACAACTTATATCTGAAGTGGCTGACACAGAGAAATGTTATGTCAAAAGATGCCAACGAAACTGTCTTTCTGGCATATTTTCAAGAACTGGTAAAGTATTTTCAGTATTTTCTGGTAGATTTGGTAATAATTGTATTTATTCGTTGCAGTCAGAAACAAATTCGTTATGGACTAAATGGTCAATGCTCAAATCGATAGTGACCGTATATGAGAAAAGAGATATCACCAAGTTCAACGAACTAGAGGCTTTTTTGAAACGGAAAAGTAAGGGGTATAAGCCGAAAAAGTCTGCTGTCTTATCTCCTAAAGATGTCATCAAATTTCTAAAGGACGCCCCTAATGAAATTCATTTATTGCATAAGGTAATTTTTTTCTCATAATTTTCTTTTTCGTTTGTTTATTTCGTTTTATTTGTTATAGGTTGTTCTAATTATGGGTTATTTTGGAGGATGCAGAAATCAGGAACTTCTAAATATGAGTATAGCAGATATAGAGGACCAGGATACTGTTATGGTAGTGAACGTACCGGAAAGTAAAACTGGTGTATCGAAAAAATTTACAGTTGTGGATGAAAAAGAGTTCTCTGCTTTGCCTTTATTGAGACTTTATATGTCCTTGCGTCCCGAAGGTACGAAACGATTTTTTTTGAGCTTCCGACAAAATAAATGTACAACTCAGCCAATTGGAAAGAATATGTTTGGCAAAATTCCCAGCAAAATCGCAATGTATTTAGGATTGCCAAACCCACTAACCTATACGGGACATGCCTTCGTCGCACTTCTGCTACTGCCCTAGCCAATGCAGGAGCAACTATGACAAACTTAAAAAGACACGGAGGTTGGAGAAGTTCCACGGTGGCAGAGGGGTATCTGGAGGACAGTATTGAATTGAGAAATAAAACGGCGCGTATGCTGTCTACTTTGCCATCAGAAGAGGCAGGCACCTCGACTGTAGTGAACAGCAACAGCACCACCCATAAAAAAGAAGAAATTGTTTCCAGCGGCGGAAGTAATTTTCAGGGAACATTTGAAAATTGTACATTTATTATTTGTATTGACGTGAATAAGGAAAATATGTCTTAGTTTTCATTACATATAAACGTTTATAAGCATTTCTTGTATCATTTCCACCTGTAAAAGGTAAGAGGGAGTTTTTGAACCTTAATATCCCAAGGGAGTTATGACCCTCATTATAGATATCGTAACTATGACGATATAAGCTTATAATGTCACTGTCAGAAATAAATAAATGAATTTCGCCAAACTCGACAATTCGAGATACCGGTTGTTCAATTTTAATGTTAATTTTCGTATTTTTTTTAGAAAAGTTTCATGCCAAATTACATCAAAAGAAACCAATTCGAATTATTAAAAATAATGTTTCAAAAATCCAATTGCATCGAGTGATAAAACTGCAAATATCTTGAAAACGTTTGACTTCAGCTTGTTTTGCTGCAATAAATGATTTGTTTCATTGGAAAAGTGGGTAACTACACTGAAAAAGTTATAACACAGCAAAATGGTGTTGCTAGAGACAGGGGCTCTAGCTACTCAATTCAAATGCAATACGTTGAAAATTCCCAGAATATTTGACAATATCGATTGTTAAAAATTGATTGCAAATATCATATAAACTTCAAGTAATATCGACCGTAGAGAATTGCTACCTAATTAGACTCAACAGAAAATATTGAGATATCTCACTGAAATAATTTCCCAAACCCATAATAATTTCGGTGATATTTCATTATATAAGATAAGTAATCAATATTTCGTTGATGTATCAGTGATTTATGACAAATTCAAAAAAAATTCACATGTGATACTTTTGTAATAAGATATCTAGGAGAGCCAAAACCATCTTAACTAATTCGCTACGGTTGTCAACTTGTGAAAAACATCCACAGGTAGATATTTCTGAAGTAAACCAATCAGAAGAAACGAAGGCTCAGAACATCATCCATGGCATGTGGATCCAGAGGTGTCAGACCTGGTTATTCAGCTGGCCACCCCACCGCTGTTTCTGGTTACAGAGTTCCTCACCAAATGTTCTAGAATCAAGCTCATTAGCTTTAATGTACCAACTACCGGTAAGGTGAAACAAAGGAAATGCAAATAGAGCTATGAGAGCTGAATAATGACCCGAGGTCCAATGCTCATTATTGCACTTGCTTAGATAAAATGTGGGGTATCAGGTGCACAGACCGATGAGAATATGTAAAAGAGACATCTACATATTATACTGGGGGGACTCGGTTACTCCATAACGGTACACGTGACTCTGATGAGGCTGGTGATTAATCAATGTAACTTGGTGGGCTTATTTTTGATTCTGACTCCAATTCTTCATGATCATCAGCGAGTTTCTGTAGCTGTAGGTTCCCAAATAACGTTATATAAGTAGGCTATTTGTTATTTTGGGTTGATAATATACAAGAAATCTCCACTGATGGACCTATTGGTATTAGTAGTTAACGAAGAAAATGTTGTTGACGTCTTCAGGAAGTGATACCTGAACAACTGTTTCCGTATGTAGGAACTGGTAAACCGAATGGTAAACTAGAGCTTTTCTTTTGGCTCACATTGTACCTTTATACTGAACCACTATGGAATCAAAAATGTATTTCTATGTATGTATTGAATAGAACTCTGCAATTTCCAGGGTGGATCGCTCTCCCATTCATTTCACGAAGTGTTCTTATAATGGCGACGTTAATATTAGGAAATTCTCCAACCTCTCTTCCATGTGAAGTTTCAATTTGAGCTGGTGATAATAATAGAGGGCGAGTTGGTTCCATAAATGGGGAATTAATATAAAGAGAATTTTCAATTGAAGGGCATAGAGTAACTTGAAGCATCTTCATAAGGCTCTATAATTAATTCTGTAGCGAGGATAAAAGGAAAATTATTGATACAACGTTATTCAATTTAGTTGGTGGAATGAAACATCTATGGAACTGCGGATAATTAAGTAATTGAAATGAATCAGTGTTTGTTACGAAGCAATATATGCATGTGATTGGTTGTAGATGATGTAGAAACTAAGCATCATATATTTTTTTATTTATTCATTTATTAAGAAGGCAAGCAAGCCTAATATACAAAACATATTACAACTGTAGATATGAATATCTAACAATATTGCGATGAGCTAATGAATATAATAAACCCTTGAACATATATTTGAAGTAAACCAAAGTATACATATCACTATATTGATAGGTTGGATCACATCAATCATCAATCAAAAAAATATACTTCCTCAAAAATGACTTAAATTGATTTTCTGAATTAAATTCTTTTACAAATTGTGGTAGTTTACAGAGTTGGTGAAACATACTATCAGTTCCATCAAATTCAGTGTTAGTTTATTTATGTAAATGTTGTTATTTCTTCTCGTATTGTAACTATTGTAAGAAATCCTATTTATATTTGCCAACTCTGCTTGTCTGCTAGACATCAACAAATACTAAAAGGAAGCAAGGATATCAGTCCTGACCAAAAATATGGCTTTCTCCATCATAGATCAACGGAAGTTTATGATGGGTTTTACTATTTAATAGCATAAGCCGCAAGTAAATTGTTTTGGTCTAAGAAAGGAATACGTGTCAAATTTTTGTAAAGACCTTTTACACTGTTGGAAATTAGTTGCTAAATCATCAAAAAAATATAGTCCCAGTAGGTCTACAACATTTTATAGTTGAAATATCAAGAGTATTTGAAGTTAATTTTCACCATAATGGTTATTGCTCGTCTCAACAACCGCCTCTTTGTATGGCTACTACGTCTTATTGGTGAATTAACTACAGTAAGTTAATAATTCCACTTCACCTTATAGCTGTTCGCAGTATTCTCTGAAGTTGATTGAGCAATTACAAATTGTCATTTTCACTTTAATTTGTTGTTATGAGTCCTACGTCATAAAGTAGTTCTAGCTACAAAAAGTTGTCGATTGTACTACAACTCAGTGTATTTTCAACAATATTCTACTGCTAGAATTCAAAGTTCAAAATACTGAAATAACCATATATCATGAAAGATATTTTATTTTCTGCATATCAACAATACGAAAAAATCCACTATTGGCAACAAAAACACATCAAAAGCTGTCAGTGAATCGAAAGAACATCGCGGCACGTGATTCACTACAATGCTGGTCAACCTCTGTCTGTGTTTGTCATCCGAGACAACTTATTCCTATCCTCCTGGAATGTTGAGTACCTCTCGTTCAATTGCTGAAACAAAAATTATATTAATAATTCATTTTGGATTCATTTGGTCATGAATTTTTCAATCCAATTAACTCTTGAAATCACTTGGATTTATTATCTGAATAGTACATTATCATTCAAAATATAATTCAGAACGAATCTTACCAGTACATTAATTTCTCTTCAACTTAAATCAGTTTTTGTTATATTTTTTGTTACCCAGTAGTAGCTTGAAAAAATCCGAAGAAAGTGAAAATCGATCCATCGAACAAATACCTGAAATGACGAGTTGTACAAATAATCACATCACAACTTCAACAGTTTTAACCTAGATGTTGCAGTTATCTTCATTAGTATAGTAAAAAATATATGAAATATATGCATGAGAAGTAGTAAAACTTCCATAACAATAATTTCAAAATGTGAATATAAAACTGATATGATTATACTCACTTTTTTGAAGCGAAACTTCAATAATCACAGAGAGAATCCAAGAAAAATTCTCAACAAATCATGTGAAATTATTGCGCTTGCAGATTCCGACGAAACATTGTTATTTGTTGCTCTAGATCAGGAAAAATATTTTTAACTGAAACAAAACAAAAATAATATTAATATTGGCATGAGTAAATAAAATTTATGTACGAGTCCACATCAATCTACTCCATGTAGGTACTTACCTTTTTTATATCTTGACTACACGAGAGGAAAACCTAATGTATTCGTTCTAATGCTTTACAACGGCAACAGACTGCAGATAACTGAGTAAACTTGGGTTGGGACTTGTAAGGAATCGGTATTCGTGAGAAGACAAACGAAAAGTAGCGAATATATCCGAAGAGATCGGAACTAAAAAATCTTTGTAACCGAGCACAAACTGTTGCAAATTATAAAACTAGGTGATGTTAATTTGTCAACAGAGTGCGACAAAACCGCTATTTAATATTAATGTATTAGCAACTAGATGATATTCTACTGTCTATGTTTCAATAACAATTATTGAAGTTCTAGTTACAATTATTTGTTGTTGTTTCACAGATTATATCAAGTTGTTTGGACAGGAATTGTATCTGTTCATTTGATGCAAACTTGTTGCTGTTGTATTGACATTATCAGTAGTGAATTCGATAACTGACTGATTTAACAACTACATCGAAAATTGTGAAAGTGAAATTGAGACACATTTGTTGTTGAATTTGACTACAATTTTTTAACCATATGAGAAGTTGTTGAAAGTAACAACTAATTTCCAACAGTGTAAGGACAACCTGTACAACTCCAGACTCAACTTGTTGCGTGCAAAATCCACCTTCAATGTTGATTGATCTGCGATGGCATCCAAAGCCAACGTTGACGTACCAAATATTGGATTCCGCAATAGCGAGTGGAATAATGGCGAGTAGAGATGTGACAGCACGCGCGTTCCATTCACCATAAATAAAGTCGACTAATTCTATTAAGCGCCTCGACAATTGCTTTCCCCCTATAACGAATGACGGCATCGATTATAGATTCCATTGTCGATATGGCCAGGTTTCCGTGTGGAGAAAGTTGCGCCCACAACAATGAATTGTGGCTTGCCGCTATGGGGCGTTTGGGATTTCTGCTAGACAGTAGCGGAGCTGATTCATTTTCGACAAGTAAATAACTCAGTAAAGACAAATAATCGGTTTATCTATGGTTATCGAACTGTTCATTTACGGTTACTGAGCTGTTTACTTATGGTCACTGAGCTGTTTACTTATGGTTACTGAGCTGTTTACTTATGGTTAGTGAGCTGTTTACTCATCGTCAGTGAGTCCTAAGTTAATGTAGGCAGCGAAAAATCTGTACACTACCTGTTATCGAGAGCATATAACAAAAAAATATCAAAATTAATCATGAACCCGACTCATCTTCTGTGATATAACAATGTTTTGATAAGAATCTCGAAATTACTGTGCAGGTACTTTATTCACTCGGCATAGATGATAAGTACAGAATTTTTCGCCTCTTGAATCGTCGCATATAAGCACTTCAACTTAAAAACTTTGCTCGGTGCTACCTAATCTTCACACAGAGACGAAAAACTGAACTGGGGCAGGTGAAGTGTAACTATAAATTCTGTTGATGACTTGAAATGCTAATTTGCCGTACAGCTGGCTGCACCTGGAAGAAGAAATATTCTCACTAGAGGGAAGATTTGCACATGTGCATAATTTTGTTTTATATTGTCACTTTCATATTCCTGCGCGAGTTGATGTATAGGGAGTGCTACAAATTTCACGTCTGAAATGGTCGATAATCAGAGACATTTTTCAAAAGTCACTACGATCTATTTCCTCTGTATGGTAGATATGTGGTTTTCATTCGATAATAATGAACGAATCTCATTCTTCATGCAGATTATTTATTAGGCACCCATCAGGACAAGATTTTAATGAGTAGAAACAGGTCATCAAAACGAAATATCATCTCTCGAGATGCTGGGACTCAAGGATGATGTAAGAGGATTTCTTAGCAGGAGTTTACTGTCATTATCGCGTTGATTACATACATTTTAAAGCGAAATATTTCAGTTTCTGGTGACGGAGATGGAGGATACATCATCTCACCCAGTAAATTAGAATACAGCCAGGATTTAGTAGGTATGTTTCGAGACTGGATGAAAAAAAACATGAAAATGTTGTTCTTGTAACAAACAATCATTATTTGTGGATTGCGCTGAAACTGAAGAATTAAAATATACATATATAATTAATATCTCACAATATCACGTATCAAAAGGTAACAAAAGCTGTGCCGAAATAGATACGAATAGTCACATTTTACAACCTCAAATCTGACACTAAAACAATAAACAAACATTTGATGAACAATCATCGGGAAATGACAAATCGTCCAATAAGAATTCTAGCAAATATCGTTTGAATGAAACAAAATTACAGTTGATATGTTCAATTTCCCACGGAAGTTTGTTGAAAAATTGTAAACCTAGGTATGAAGGTTATATTGTCTTTATACAATGTGATACATGTATCTCGTTCATATTGAATGAATATTTCTTGTTTTTATTTAGATTCAGATATTTTTAAATGATTTTCGTTGGCACTTTATCATATTTTTGGAAATTGTTGGAAGCTTGATTTACTGCTCAAAGTTCAGGTACGTACGAAGTGAACTGAAATGGATTCACAAAGCAAAATTACAAAATCAATCTATTGTTTATTACAAATGATACTATTGTTTTTTGTTTCAAATAGTTCAATAGTTCCCTCGAGATATAAATTGGTGCATTTTGAGAATGGAATGGATTAGAAAAATTCCAGTTGCCATTCTTTAAAGAGCTTAGAACTCATTTGCTGAGAATTCATTTGAAAGAAAATTCCTAATCCCCGTATCTTCGACATTTCAACAAATATCTCCATTTGTGAAAGTCAGCATGTGAGATTTCCAAAGATAAACGACGTTTCCGTTGTTACCGCTATTCCACAGCCTCACACAAATAAAGAGCGTTTTCCTAGGAGAGTTCTAAATCGGAAATTACAAGTCGAACAGATGAGTATCGCCAACTAACAGACACGATTGACCTTAGCGCCCTCTAACGGCTAATGGAACCGATAGGCGATTCTCGGTTTGAAGAAATGAAGATAAATCTGAACGAAGAGACATGGAAATAGGCTGGGAAATGTTGATTAACACTTCAAGATACTTGGTTTGTTTTCTGAAAGGATTATACACAAATGATTTTTTCTATTATTGTTGTATAATGAAGTCATTGTGCAACGCAAATGCGTGTCGAAATAGCCTCTATTACGATACGCATTTTTTATTATTTGAAGATTGGTACAATCGAACTGTCAAATGAAAGTCAGAAGAGTTAGGCCCAGCTTACTTCTGAGCGATTTGGATTTGGTGATATACTAGCAGTGAAAAACTCAATATGTTTGGTGAAGTTCTGTTCAGAATGTGATTTGATTTGAATTGACCAATGAAAACAATAACAATGCACAATATCGAAAATAAAAGCTGACATTCTACTCTACTGAACGCTAATAGTTTTAATTGATTATTCGCATGAAATGGATCCTTGACATTCTACATGTGAAGGGATGATACCATCTAAATTAATCCAGCCCTCTACCCGACCAGTTGGCAATTTGTTCATTATTTAAATGCCTCGAAAACGCTTTTTCGGAAAGAGCAGATTCAATTTCATCCGCGGCTGAAAACTAATTCAGCAAGTAAAAAAGTCAAAGAATGGTCGTCATCAGGGCTTCCTTACATCCGGGAGATTTTCAAAATGAAACTTTTTAATTATTCGTACTTAGTCTTTCAATTTCGGGTAATGAAAGACATCGAAAAGTTTTGCTTCTCGCGATTCAGGGGCATCTTTGTTAGACCAACTAATTACCATACAACTTTATTAATTTCAGTGAATCCTGGAATTGTGTGGCAGACATGCAGAAAAATCTAATGGGTCTGTCTTGGTTGAAAATCAAAAGAATGCGGCAAAATAATAACCTTATCTGAGATCTGAGAATCTCAACAAAGGACCAGTGGAAGTCTGAACAATCTTTTTTTATGTTCTGGTTCTCACGATGAGGGATATACTGTAATGTTCAGAGAACATCGTGAGAACCAAGGAAAAGAAGGTAGGAGTTGATGTTCTTCTTAAATTTCTGGAGATTTTATGCCTCGGGGAACACCTCTCTAGACAATGAGTTCCATAGTCTCGATGTTCGTTGGATGAATGTGTCTTTGGAAAGGGTCGTTCTGCAGGTCTCTAAAGTGACCACAAAGGGGTGTGAAGACTGAACTTGACGGGTTAGTCTCGAAGAGACTGCTAATGGAGGAACGATTGTTGATATTTCAAAAGAGCATCGCCCATGAAAATATCTATAAAATAGAGATAAATCGCCAACTTTTCTACGGTGTTCCAGAGAAGTGAGCGAGTTTGTGAGCAAGGCATCACTGACGAGACAAATTGCCCTTTTTTGGACCGAATCCAATAGTTTCAGGATAAGTTTAGGTGTTGCACTCTAAATATGGGAACAGTATTCCAGGACAGGTCGGATCTGTGCCTTATAGATCTTAAGCAGCTGACTGGGAGTGAAATAGCTCTTGGCTCGAAACATGATGTTTCCAAAAAAGGTTATTGCCGATAGTAATGAATATAACCTGTAGAGGATTTGGAAGATCTGTGGAGAAATCTAGGATTTATTGATGATCTCTGGAATCATTCAAGGAACCCAAGAATATTTCGAGATTTCTGAAAATGCAAAAGATCTGTGTTTGATCTGAAGAATGTGCTAAGAGTCTGGGTGATCTATGAAGGATTTATGAAGAAATTAGAAATCACTGTGAATATTTCGAAGAATCTGAGGGCATGTCAAAGGTCCGATGGATATACATAGAACTATTACACATGAGAGATATTATTGTTTCATTCCATTTTCATTGTTCATTTAATTCATTAGTACTGATGAAAGCATCGATAAAACTTTCATCATCGAAGTCAATAAAATTACTACTGCACATATTTCGATTTTCCATGCTGTTTTTTTACGTTCTAGTATCAAAGCGAACACTGATTATCTTCCTAAATACTAGATCCTGAATTGCTTTGGGCAATATCCAATATCAACCAAATTCGGCATGTCATCTAAAATTGAAAATGACAGTAAAAATACTCCTACTGCTGAAATCTTTTTTCAGTTCACCTCATAAGTACGTTTGCACACATAAACGGAAGATTCTTTAAAATAAACAACGGCTATATTTACCAATTCAGTTGCACTTCTCTGAATAAACAAAGACTTAAGTGTCGTCCAGATACGTTGTTTGTTTTTTCGCATTCGTACTTTTGGCACACTCGATGATTGGATAATCAGGTCTGAAAGCAGCTGTTGATTTCCAAATGTATATGGCCGATCGTTAATGAGAGATTATACAGTGTGGTTCGTTACCAGCAGACAATTTTAAATTACTGACGAGATGTGCGATTCATTCCCATCAGTATAAGCACAAAAGAAAGCTAGATTGATAAAATCCGAGATAAAGTTGTTGGAATGCCCCGAATTAATGAAGTCAGCTACACATGGTCGACACCTGCGGCTACCAGAAACATCAAGCTGGAGTTTCGATTGAATCAGCTGTGCTTGTCCATTTCGTGGAATTGAGGTTTTGTATGAACTTTGACGAAGGCTCTTGTGTTTTCATTGTGGAAATGACAGGTAATACCATGTGAAATGTTTTTGAGATTCCTGAAAACACGAATACACGCTCAGCCACAGGATATGCCACATAAATGAGTGCAAACGGGCTGGAAAAACAGGGCTTGAACCCAATAGAGTATTTCAGAATGCTGTCAAATTAGACCTACTGGACCAGAACAAACATAACCACGCATATTTTCGCTGTCATTCGAGTTGATTTTTTTCTGTTGGAAGTATTTGAAATCAGATCTTGAGACATGTTTGGTCCCGAAAGAGTCTAAATACTGATGATGTCCAAGGAGGCAACTTTTGGAAACAATTCCACGTCAGTTTACACTTCATCATTTTTAATAGCATATGGATCAACAGAATTCATGACTCTTATTTTATCGATCCCTATATCACTGCAGCTTCACTACAAGAATTTTATGAACCCAATAAATATTTACTTTTACCTTAACAAGCCATGAACTAAATGATCTTGAAAATATCTGGTAAATCAGCAACTAACTTTCCTGTTTACTGACATTTCCTTTATATTGGCATAATTTGGCGCCATGTTTGGTCCTTAGGTCACATATGCTTACGCTAGATACGGCATCCAGGTTATTCGTTTGTTAGGTCCAGGAGGATTTAACGTACTGCCATTGATTGATCGTTGTAAAATTTTGACCATACTTATGTATATGTTGTACCACGTGATATCATTGTACTTTTTACAGACCCCTCTAATACCAAACAAATACTACATGATGCCGGATCTAGCGTAAGCATTAATGATCTAAGGTTTGGTCCAACAAGGTCACGTGTTCTAAAATGCTCTATAGCAGCCAGAAAATCCTGAAGGGATTAGGACCACCCAATATGGGATGTCCCCATCTGGAAAACATTGCTTGAAAAGAAACCTAAGCGCGAACGCCTTGGCGAAATTTTTAGGGTTTTTCCAAAGCATTTAGTTCATACAATATAAAGTTACAAGTCATACAGGGAGATTCAAAATTGGATGTAGATATTTCCAAGATGGTCAGGTACTTATATAAACATTTTCCATTTCTAAAGTGAAAAAATAATCAACCCGCTAAAAAAAGCGAACTAAAGATAAGTAATTATAAGAACTCAAATTTAGATATCACTGTCCACTAAGTTTGGTTGGTCTGATAAGTTCACCCTTTTTGTTGATAATGATTTTCTTGCAAACGGTCGGTTCAATGAAGATGCAAAATTTTTCATTTTGATCCCTAAAAATGTTGAATCACCATGTATATACACGGAACGATCTTAGGCCTAAGGCAGAGCACATCTCATGAACTTGTCCTGCTTATTTTTCAGCCTAGGCTAGGCACTCTGGATATCCATTGCTAGTCATAAACAGGACGTCTTAAATGGGCAGTTAAAGGAATTTTTTAATTCACGTAACTACATACTTACATTCAAAATGTATATATTTTTCTCGAACATTAATTTGCATCCCCACTTAATTTTGCATAAACATCAAGTTGTGTTTCTAGCAGAAAATTTACACAATAAATTAAAAGCTATCAATGACACTGCACTTAATTTTGTTTTATGTATATCCAATTCAATGCCAGCAATTATAAATGGATAGCCTGCGGACGAAAATGGCATCTTTAATATTTCTAAATTATATCTTCGACCTTGAATGAATTACGTTGATAATGAGTGCGAGTAAGAGTTTAGCGTTTATTAATCTCTTTCAATTTTCTTCGAACTGCCATTAGAATATTCCACAGTGGTTACTGTGAAATACACACATAAACCATGTACAATAAATTTTCACTTATAATATCACTAGAGCTTCAATTATTACTGGAAATTTTTTCGACAACACGAATATTTTTGAAATTTTCTTCAAAATACTCGTGTTGGAAAAAAAATGTACACTTTTAAATTGTACACTTTGAAATTAAATACAACTTTGACGAGATTGACTGTTCTTATTTCTATTATATTCATCGTGAGTTTCGTTAATCAAGATGTACAATTTCAATAATCGTAGGACACAAATTTGATTCTCATCAACACTTGACAGTTTTCATTGCCAACTGCTACCGGTCCACTAGCCACCAAATCCGTATCGGCTATTTTGAAATATTATTGTAAATTGTGAATCATTAATTCAGTTAATCATTATCTACCGGTACCGTCTGGATATATTGAATAATCATGACAGAAAACTCTGAACCACTGAGGTAAAGTCGGTAGAAATATATTTACACTGAGTGCGCACCAGTTGCACCAATGGAAAATGCTATTAGTATTTGAAGTTAGCTAAATTTGAATGTCATTCTACTTATAAGAGAAGAATTTCTGGAAATCGTTCTATTTGTTCATTTCAATGATTTCAATGATCATTTTAAAATGTGTGCACAACGTGATTATTTTTTCGTGACGTTTAACTGTCACATATACAAATAAGCATATAATTTGATGTTTACAGAGCTGAAGACGCCGAACATGATAGGCCAATCAGAGTCAAGAGTCAAGTTTGTGTTATCGATAATCCGAACTTGCCTAGAGCTCCTGATTGGTTCATTTGGCAAGTGCGTGAAATAGTCGCATGTAATACAACAAGTGTATTGATGATTATCGAAACAAAAATTGGGAAACCACACTCGCGCTTTGAGCTCGTGTAGTTTCCAAGCAACATGGTTTGTTTCGAAAAAGAGAAGAAATTTTCGATAATCATCAATAACACAAGTTGTATTTGTTCAGATTATTTCATGAATGAAATCAAAGCCACTTTGATGATTTCTTATTTATTGTTAATATTAATATTGAACGTACAGTTTATGGAATTACTTATTTTGATTATGCATTGTAGTTCGACACAAGAAGATTCGTTATGCAACCAACAATACATTTATGCCATTGTATAATGTAGGCAAGATTACCTATGCACTAGGTACTACTGAGCTAAATTCATTATGATTGTTGTCACAATTTGTGTGGTCAGGAGGTTACATTAGATTAATTCTATTGATGCTGAAATTGTCCAGAATTTGTGGAAAATGAAGTGGATACATATTAATAGTGTGTGTTTATCATGGTTCAGACGAAAATTTGGTGTAGTGGCATTCATTTATTTACCAGGGAATCGGAAAATACTATGACTAGTAAGTCGTTGTTTAATTAAACTACCCTACTGCCTACGAATCAGAAAGCGAAATACAGAAACGAAAACACAGCATGTAGGTATCCAATAGCCAATCAGGAGCCGAAATACAAAATCGAAAACATTGTGTTGTTGCTTATCAACACAATCATTTCAACCAATCAAAAACGTGTATTTTAGCATGAATTTAATAATCGCATGTAATACAAGTGTATTGATGATTATCGAAACACAAATTCCTTCGAAAAAGAGAAGGAATTTTCGATAATCATCGATAACACAAGTTGTATTTGTTCAGATTATTTCATGAATAAAATCAAAGCCACTTTGATGATTTCTTATTTATTGTTAATATTAATATTGAACGTACAGTTTATGGAACTACTTATTTTGATTATGCATTGTAGTTCGACACAAGAAGATTCGTTATGCAATCAACAATACATTTATGCCATTGTATGATGTAGGCAAGATTACCTATGCACTAGGTACTACTGAGCTAAATTCATTTTGATTGTTGTCACAATTTGTGTGGTTAGGTTACATTAGATTAATTCTATTGATGCTGAAATTATCCATAATTTGTGGAAAATTAAGTGGATACATATTAATAGTGTGTGTTTATCATGGTTCAGACGAAAATTTTGTGTAGTGGCATTCATTTATTTACCAGGGAATCGGAAAATACTATGACAGATTGCAACTAGTAAGTCGTTGTTTAATTAAACTACCCTACTGCCTACGAATCAGAAAGCGAAATACAGAAACGAAAACACAGCATGTAGGTATCCAATAGCCAATCAGGAGCCGAAATACAAAATCGAAAACATGGTATTATTACTCATCAACACAATCATTTCAACCAATCAAAAACGTGTATTTTAGCAACAGCAGCGATAGATTTCCTCAAATTTCCGATAAATATGTTGTCTGAGCAATACTTCAATCCAACATTCCTGACGCAAAAAGGATGAAAAAGGCCCAACTCCTGTTGATGTATCCTGGGAGGTTGCCTCCCCACTCTCGTATTTATCGCTTCACCCGGCATCTTCGAAGACCTCAATCCTTTACCCCCATTTGAGATGACTGTGGTGATTTATCAGAGCAACAGCATCTCAAGCTGCCGGCACACTTCGGCAATAGGATCGTAGATTGAAAATTAAAACAGGCGCCATCAGCATCTGTCTTAGTTTCGCGTTGTTGAGGTTTCAGATTTCAACAGATGTTCAGCGTTTGGGTAACTTGTTACGAGTTGCTCAGAGCAATTTGTTTTTTCAACTTTTCGTTGCTTTTCAAGCCGTTAGATCGAATATCGAATGATGAAATAAAACTAATGAAATTGTTAGTTTGGAATATGACGTTTATAGGAAATAGACTAAACATCCACTGTCAAGAATAAGCATTCAACAGTTTATTCCATAAAAGTTTCGTCCAATCTCTCATTCAAAAATTAAAGTTATATAATCAAGGAAATTGCCCTCAGCAATCAATCAAAAATGCCTCGAAAACACCTTTGTTAAAAATATCTAGTTCTTCTGGTTTTCGCTTTGAAAAAAACGAAAATAACAAATTTCCGTTTTTTCAGAACCTGAAAATTACATATCATTTTTTTCCCTTGATTGAATTGATTGAATATTATATGTAGGCTTGCATTTGTATCAGTTTCTTGTTGAACATAATGCGTTATAATTCTCAATGAGCTATTTCTCTCATACCTCATTTTCAAATCCTAGGATTCAAGAATACTTTATCTCCTAGACACTAGAAGTGCTGCCTAGCAACATGCATATTGATATTTCTAAACGTCAACTTCAAAAGCTAATTTCAGAACAAAACTTGAGTCAATTACAGAAAAATGATTATAATTCACACAGAATATACACAGAATATGCTGGATTGGATGAAGTTCCAGGATTTGTGTTGAAGAAGGTGTTGAGTGTGATTATAAAGCCCTTGACAATTCTAGTAAATATGTCTTTTATTTTTTGGAGGGTGATGCAAAACTCAAAATTTTGAACCACCCGTATTTGTTTCAATTAAATATCAATCGATAGTAAATGGAAAGTTGAGATAGGGACATGTAAGCCGTTTTGAGCAAGAATGGATAGTTTCGGCACAAATAATTCCTAAATTTGAAAAATCTCGATTTTTCACACCCTATATCTCTGTAATCTTTCTCGCTATACCCCAAGTATGATATATCAACGAAATCAGCTCTTCAGGAAGAATCTGAAAATGAAATAAAATACAGGGTGTTCCTTTTGAAATAACAAAGTTGTTGCTACTTTTCGATAGAAGCGCCAACTCCGCAACGCTGAAAGTATTTTAGATCGCTAGAACAAAACTGGTTACCCGATCTCCGTAAACGTCTAAGGTACCATCGACCGTGAGTGACCCTGTATTTACGTTTTTTTTTTTTTTTTTTTTTTTTTTTTTTTTTTTTTTTACTGCTGAGTGCCTGGCAGTAAGAAAAGGAACAAAAAGAGAATATGATGCCTTCGATATACGAGTCAGGAACAGCTACAGTTTTCCGAAAAACTGGAGATTTCGTCAGTCTGGTTAGGTTATCTTCTTTACCATCCCGGAACTGTTTGTGCTCCAACATTGTTCTCTCTATTAGGTTTGACCGCAAGACAATCTGGCGGCCGATAGGAAATTGGTTACGGTCTGACATGGAGATAAGTTTCCCCAGCTGGACAGCTAATTGTCGGCATTACTGAGATTAATGGATTCGAAAGGGTCCCGACCCATTATTTTCCGTAACTGATTTCTCATGTCCTTGTCAATTTCGCGAGAAGTAAACGATGGAAAAGTTGACCCATCTCATTTTCAAACCTGACGTTTGACGAATTTCGCAAGGATGGGTGGGGAAGAATCTGTCTCCTCCTTATTTCTTTCTGTCAACTTCCATAATATGAGAATGATTAATTTAGTTGATGAAAATAGAACGTGGAAGTATTAACAAAGAAGGCGCAAGCTATTTACATTTCTGTGAAAAAGTGTGACAGTGACAAAATATGGAATTACGGTGCTGAATTTTCAAAAAAAAAATCATATTCAACGTTTTATATGTATATGAAAGTTGACTATTGTATAGTCAATCGTGGTAATGAGTATCATAATAAAGCGAACCCATAATGTAGTACCCAAGGTGGATATAGTATGGTGAAACAGCTCTTCAATTGTTTCTGCGAAAAACTTGTAGACCGTTTGATTAGGTAGTAATATTTCAGCTACTTGAATGAAGATGGCGGTAAGATCGATTTTCGAAGAAGATTTCTGTTGCTTACGTATTTCTGTGGTTCGCATCTGACAGACGTGACTTGAATCGACATTAAACAATATATTTTCTTTAAATCTGGAATGAATATTGATATTTTTACTCTTCTCAGTCATTTTTCATCTAGAACAGAATAAACTGATAAAAAGATGACAGAAGCACATCAGTTTCTGTTTTACCGACACAAGGTATGTCGCCATCTCTGTTAATTTCAGGAAATATTACTACGGTATGAAATCAAGTAGGCAAAGGTCTACAGTTTATTCTAGTGCTTGTTAATAGGAAGCTGTTTCACCATCCTATATCCACCTTGGTAGTACCTAATGAATCAAGCTGCTGCTATGAAAATATCTAGAACTCATCTGATTCAATCTCAATAGTAGTAATTTATTGTAACAGGGTGACTTTATGAAAACTTTGAACATTTAAGATTCATCACCTAACATTCAAGATTTAAGACCTGATAAGTTGATTCTGTTTTAAAAAAAACTTGAGATTTAGGAATATTTGACACGGAACAAATAATTTTGACATGTTCTAACCTATATCTATTATTATTATTTCTGTCCACTGTCGCTTGATTTTGTTTGAATTTTCATTAATTTCATTTCAATATTATTTGTGTCATGGACGATGCTCTATATTAATTCAACAAGTTGAAGAATTCAGACATATTTATGATAAACAAAGCAGGTTATTCTAAAATGAACTCGACAGGAAAACTGCCTGGAAAACAATTGGCCAAATATATCTTAGGAACTGAAGGTAGTAATGAAAAATTGAATTACGGAATACATTTCCATCATGATTTGATCCTGGACAGTCTACATTAATGAGATGCATCACAGATAACCATTAATACTATTCTTGAAAGTCTTCTTATGGGAGAAGAATTCTGTTCCAGCATGTTTTGAATTATGTATCTGAATATGCTTTCCATCAAGGGCACCAATAGAGTTTGGCATATTCAATTTTTAATAAAATTCAACGTTCCCTTGAAATTTCATGCCAATCGATTTTTTCAGTAAATTTTCCACAGTACATCGCTGGTTTCTTCTATGATGACTTGTGTACATAGTAGTCAGTAAAACATAAGCAATTTGCTGCATAGAGTTATTGTTGTTGACATCGATTTCGAAATAAAAAACTGTTCAATCTCCATATTATCCATCATGTTCAAATAAAAATAGAGTTGGAATGGGTATTCCTCTTCCTATGCATGGGTTTACTTTGTATTTTCAATTCCGGCCTTTCTTTCTCACGCATCACCAATCCCAGAAATCATGAGCAAACTACATAAAGTAAATTATGCCCATGGTCTTATCACCATCATAACAAAAATTGATAAAAGAAACCATTGCAGACTATTATCCACACCAACAAATATTATTCGAAAACCAAAATTCAAATATCGCGGGAAACAGGATGTCACTTTTCGTTGCTCGAACATGCGCATCTCCTATTTTCATCAATGATCATTTATTATCCACTTCTTAGGTTGGAAGTTGGTCATCTTCTTAAGTCTTAGGTTTACAACACAATCAATGATATTTCCAAGATTCATCTGTCATAAGTGATAAGTATTAAATGTTAGGTGATGAATCTTAACACTTAAAGTTTTTAATAAAGTGGCCCTTAGTGTTTAGAGAGCATTTTTTTCGCGCAAAAATGTCATTTTCCTGGTGACATGTATCAAGAACACGCATGCAACACAACGTTTCATCCACAATCATATTCATTTAAAATCAAATTTTTTTATCAAAAAATGATGCTCTGACAGAGGTTGCCACCTCTTAAGAGGAGACATCCATTCATACTAGAAATTTATCAAAAACGAAGTAAAACATAATAAAAGAAAGAAGAGAATGTCTATCAATATAAATGTTGATGCATTGTCGTTCTATATGGAAACCAAGTAGGCTGGAGCTATAATATTGTCTGTTCACTCAAGACCCAAACGTCTGCCAAGTTGAGGTCGCTACTTTTTTATAGAAGTCGTTCGCTGCTCATTTGTTTCAGTTTTTTCTCTGTCAGCGACCCAATTTTAGGTTGAAGTTATGGTCTTCTTTTTTTTGACTTCAGCACATATTGTATGTAACTATCATAATCTGACATAATTTTACTTTTTATACAAATTTCTACTCGAAAAGGTCTAATAACAGTTTGTAGGAACAATAATAAGGCATATTCCGAGGAAAATTTTTGGAGGTACTCACGTATTTTGGCCTCCCAGAACAAGAATCCGAAACGCTTGTTTCGTAAATATGCACCCACCATTTGACATCTTAAAATTCTTTTACTAAAAACACAAAATTCGTCTTTCTTTTAATTAAAACACCACACACGCTCACATTTACTTATCTCCAACACTTTTCAGCGAAAGAATTCAATATTTTTCAAAAAATGTACCGTTCTTCGGAAACACTAGACTTTGATCTGTCAACTTGACACTGTCACAAAGTTCAGCACCCGTCATGTCATGCTCGGTTCTCGATGGGTTTGGTAAAAGTTTTTGAATTTCTTCAAATATACTGGTTTATTATGCTGAAATATGTTTTAAAACAAGTGATTGTATGGTGTTTATGTTCAAAGAAGGATTAATTTTTGTGTGCTTTCTTCAGTGGGTATGAATTATGCATGGAGCAAATATATCTCAATGTAAGTGATTAAAATTATATTAACTTGTACATTCGATATGCCAATACATTCACTTGCCTCGCATTTGAATTTCTCATGATGTTATTTTCTGTTTCCTGATCAATGATCAATGAGGAAAATGTGATTTATTGTAATTTTCATCATTCCACTAGTGCATAAAGTGGTATATACGGTTCATAAGTGTGGATATTTTATGATCATTATGTGACAAAAATTATCAATACCTACTACCTACCGAAACTATAGAATCAAAAGTAGATAGCAATTTTCGGATTTGTATTATTCTTCACAAATTGATGAATTATAAAAAGAAATCTGATATGTATATAGAGGTTTCCAATCAATCTGGATCCGGACTAATTTGGAATCTTTCCAGTCCACTTGTTTATACATCTATAAAAGCATAAAATCAAGCAGATGGATAAGCAAAGTGTCGTACTACTTTGGACTATCATCGGTTAGAAGGTGAGTTAGACAGAGTTTAATAAAGATGGAATTTTAATTGCTTGATCTTGCGAAATATTGGATCCGTAAAATAATCTTCTAAGTAAAACAAGGCTGATGGAATTTCATTGTTAGTTTTTCATTCCTTTCGAATATCACAGGACCCAGAACAAGATCAGTTGATCTTCCTTTGAGGTAGAGCTGTGGCAATACTGAGAGAGTCGAGTCAGAATAATTTATCTACCATCAGGACAAATATTTTCTGGAATTATATATCACCACCAACGTTCACCTTCAGGATAGACTTTTGAGGCTCCCAGAACTCTCGCTAACAAGAAGAGATTACACCTCTTATTGAATGAACTTCTGTGAGACCCCGAAAAAGGATTATCGTTCATACAGTCCAGGTGCTTGCTGTCTAGATTGCGAACAAAAGAACTCGTCACCTGAAAAGAAACAGGATTACCCTTCGGTATAAATTTCGGTTCCATTAGAGTAAATCTCCGGAATCAGTTGAGATGCATTAGTCTGGCTTCTGGAATGAAGAATTTGAATAAAGGATGGAGGAGCGGTATAGGCAGAAATGACCTCGGGTCATATTCAGATTTGGGGAATAAATCACCGGGAGATTACGTTGGCGGTGCGTGGCTTCATGAGGGCCTTCAGGAGAGCTTTTCAGCATGCCAAGGTGATTGGAAAGAGATAGAAACATTTCTTCTGGTTAACCATCTAACTTTCCCGTAATGACAGTCCATATCATCGGCCAGTTGTTTGAATAATCTTCCCTGTTGCAACTGTACTCTAATCCACTTCATATTTTTTTCATAAAAAAAAGTGGTAGTAATAAAGTATCGAGTTTTTTTGTCTAGAAACTGCGGGTGTATAAGAAATCTTGCAGCAACTGTCTTTTTCCAGCGGCAATCTATCACTTTGCTCTCTGAATACACAAATAGCTATAAAAGATGTTGATTTTTTTTAATTGTCCACTAACTGCTTTCTAGTGGCAGAATGTGGAGTATTTCCATCAATGAACATAATTTTGTTTTTCGAGATGAGAGTGACAATTCTAGAAAATAGTATATTACACAACAAGTGTGGAAATGCACTTTCCAACAAGTTTTGTACACTATTTTTCCTACGACTCCGAATACTTTCATTTCGCGGGAGGTCTTGTAAAAAATGTAACTTGAGCGGTCTCTAGAATTTCAGGTGGTTTTGATTCGATATCAAGTACTGTTTATTTCCATACTCAAGATGATATTTGAATACTTCTCCGACAATTCCTCATTATGTGAATTACTGATTGATTGAGTCAGTTTAGTTTGGACAAATTTTATTTATATCGACACCAGCGTACATATAAACAACCTTGACGCCATTCACCTGCTAGCGCCAGTAATCACGCAACCAGGAATACAGAACCATAGAAGTATGTAGTTAACAAGCGCGTACTAGTTACTCGAGTTAGTGCGTCCTTGACTCTTTGCAAACATCTGTGATACGAAAGAATCTTCTCGTTGGTGATACTGTGATATCAAACTGATGCAAGCAGCAAGCCGCGCATAAAACTGTAGCCGTACTCTTTTGAATGATCTATCCCTCTGTCATCAACATCGAAATAGTTCCAGTAAAGAGTATAGGTTCCAGTTTCAAAGTGAATTCAGAGGTTATGTATCAGACACATTGAAATTAATAGATAAAGAGTTCTCGGTATAATTCAAAACGAGACAGAAATTTCAACAAATAATATGAATTTGATTAGAGAACGCTTATATTGACAGGGAGTACCTTCACAATATCCCTAATTATTTCTATATCAGTTCAGGCGACCGTTGTGATATTTTTTATATCAACACAAGTGCTTTTTTTCTTTCGAATAAACAATACAATGGTGATATGAGCTACTTTCTGAATAACAAAATAGTGTGATTATTGACGTTTTCATACGTGGTCGTAGGAAAATATATGAATGTCGTATTGTGTTCCGCCATCCATAATGAAAATTTCACCTTACACATAGGGATTATCTTCGTACGTTTCCGTCAGATAATTTCCTTTGGAGAAACTCTGGAAACTTCACTATATTGGTGACCTCCCGAGAAACTGGAATTGAAGACCCAAATCCAACTCCTGAAACTGCGGCGTTAACTCAGTTTTACTTCAAAGGAGCATTTCACGTACACTTTGTCTGCCTTGGTCGGTACCAATCTGAACCGATGCAATTTCCTTTGTTTCGTTTCCGGAATTACAGCAATTTCACGGATTTTCTACGTTAGAATTTAACGAAACCAGAGGAAAGTGTTACCCAATGGATCGGACGATGAAAATTCACTGGAATGTTGAATGCCGCTTTCACGTTGTGATTTAATCACTAGTCACAAGGTTTCAAAGCTTCTGCTTCAATCTCATGAACATCATCATCAGCAAACATGGAACAATGGAAATATATTCCAATGATGTCCATTGACCAAGACTCTTCCTATATATTACATCGCAAAGCCGATTATTTTAGCTGTCTACATCAATATTCATTTCAGCTGGTTTTAGCCTCACCAGCGAAGACATCGAACGTCATCTATTTTCTTTCTAGTCCTTCGGAAGTTTTTATCCTCTGCTTGGAAAAGTTTGTTGTCCTATTCCTCTCTTGGAAAGTATCGAGAGTAGATGTTTTCCGCGATGAAGTGTTGACTGGAGTTTATCCCCCTGTTGAATTGGTGATGATGGAAATATATGGTGCAGGGGGTGCAAATAGAAGTTTGTGAAGAGGGTGATTGAGTGAATCTCATACTACACTGCATGCGAAAAAAAACTGGAGATATTACTAGAATCGAAGTGATTTTCACTGGTTTATACAGTTGATATATGGACAGAGATTCTTTCCAGTGAACACTACTATCGAGTCCAAGTAAATTGAGTCAACTTGCTGTTTATATAATATAGTCAACTTCATCAGGAACATGGTTGATTGGTTACCATTTGTACATCATTGGTGTGTACATTGAGGAATAATAAATTACACAATACTGGGAGAGTACTGCTTCATCGTATCAAATATTGTATTTAACCTTCGAGTACTGGTAGTTTTTGTTTTTTATTCAGTCAAATCAACTTTATATGATAGATTAAAATGTACTACATAAGAAGAAGTGACAATTCGAATCTACATCTTTATTACCGGTATTGGAATACTCTCAACAGATTTATTGTAATCCCTTCTTCTATTATACTCATTGATGGTATTCATGATTATAGAACAAGAAGCAAAAACTCTCCTTGCCCTTTCAATTTCGAAGGCCTCCTTGATGAGTCTCTGATTATTTTTAATGAAAAATATAGTTGGGATGACTATAGGATTGCTCTTGAAAAGTATCAGGAAATGTTCACTAGTCGGAACTGAGGATATTTCTTATCGTTTGACTGGCAAAAAGGTTTCACCTGGACAAAATCAATCGTTGGAATGTTTCAGGAACATACTTTTCCTCTGGGAACCAAAGTTTTAATAGCGAATCGCAAAAAGCCCGGGTCATAACTTAGAGTACTTGGTTTTGTTGTAGTTTGCAATGTTTACCGCAAGTGAGAGAGGGCTCGTAATGAAGTGGAGGTCGCGGGAAATAGACAAATTGGGGTTCATTTTATATTTCGCATAGCTGGCATCCTCGAGTTAATTGAGTTTTCCAGTTTGGACGGAGCGTTAGGCAATTATTGGGCGGAGTTAATCACCTGCGCTCATAATTATTGGAGTGTTCATCCCTCAATTAACAGTCAACGTTTCTCCATGTACGCCGAATTGTTCGGGGCTTGTCATTCAAAGTTTCAACTTTGGCTTTATCCAGACTGAATTCTTTTCCTTGTACATCAATTTATGCAAATCGATACAACTACTGAAGACAGCTTTCTCGGCCATTGCCGTCAGATTCATTAACATATTTATCTTCGTAAATTCAGTAATCTTGATTGAGGGATATTGAACCATCAGATGAACGTGAATGAAATGAGTTGAAGCAGGGATGTGGATTCAATATAGAATGAGGTGCAACTGCTTGTGTCTAACGGCTTTACGTGTCTGGCCTCCCGATATCCTCATCTCATAGAAATAGCCTTAATTAAAATGTGTTTAGGTTGCCAATACTAGATACATGAGCAGGATGGAATCTAATCCTCGTATCCAGATCACATTAGATGAGCAAATCGTGTTCGACAAAAAATATAACGAAACAATTCAGAGGGTTTCTGTAGTGGCTATCTTCGAATTTTTGTCATTATATTCTGTTCTTCATACTTACCTTTATGTATAATCTGACTATGAGGAATCTCATTTCGAAAGTATCAATTATCACTATAATATCTCATTAATAAAAATAGGATAATATAAATATTTATGAAATAGTCCTAATAGGATATTATAAGTTAGGCAGATGTAGCAAATGAAGCAGATGAAGCAAAAGCCTGTGAACCAGCTCTTGATTGACAACAAACCTTTCAGTAACTGAACTTCAAGATACAATTATATCTTGCAATAAAATCATGAATATTCACACAAATAGCTAATGGGAATTGTTTGATTTGTGTTTCATTTGGGTTTTTAAATATTCGTTGATAATATTATTTTTCTATTCCAGTTCTATAACGAAGTCATTATGAAACTAAAATGCTATCAAAATAGCCTCTGTTTTGATACGCATTTTTCATTATTCGAAGGTTGGTACCATCTAATTGTCAAATGAAAGTTAGAAGAGTTAGACCCAGCTCACTTCTGAGTGATTTTGGATAAGGTGATACCAGCAGTGACAAACTCAATGTTTTTGTTGGTAGATTTTGGTTCAGAGTGTGATTTGATTTGAATTGACCAATAAAAACAATAATAACATTGCATTTTTCACCGCTGGTTTCGCAAAAATCAAAATCTCTCAACAGTAAACTGGGCTTTACGCTTGTACGTCAGATTTTAAATATTTCAATGTCATCATTGTTACCAATCGGAGACACGTTCCCTTGGAGCACTCCTCGCTTCGCTCATCGTACTCCAAACAACGCGTGCGACAAAATAGCGTCTTATAAAACTCGTATCATAATATACTATTTTCAAAATGTCCACATTATGATATGATAAATATCCTTCCTTTCGAGAGCTATGACAATTTGAAAAATTCGAATAAGTTTCAAGGGTATACCCCTTTTGATTAAATTTTTTCAGTTTGTTGTGAATGAAATGAAAAGATCAAGCTACATAGAGAGAGAGAGAGAGTAATTTATTTGACCACTTTACATACAAGGTACATTTATGGCAAGTCATTTATAATATTAGCCTAAAGCCTAATTTACTAAAGCCTAATTAAAAAAAAAAAAAAGGTCTCAGAGTGAGTGAGAACGTCTGTGAATAAAAACAATAGAGTGAAGAGTAAATATAGAAGTTTCACAATTTAAAAATCTTAAAATGAGGACATTGTCACTTAAAAATATAATTGAAATCAACAAAGATTTATAAACATGAGTTAATCACAAGCATATCAAAAATATTTAATTCTCAAAAACTATGAATTGTCCAGCTACAGCAACATATTCCTCGATTGTGTAAAAACAATGTTTGAGAAGGTATCTCTTGATATTATTTTTGAAATTTCTGAAATCCAAAGATTTTACTGATTGATGGAGATAGTTATATAAATTTAGATTTAGCGAGTTTTTTTGAGTAACCGCTAATCGGTGTCTTGGATTATTCAATAAGAATGCAGATCTTGTTGAGTAATTGTGGTTGTTGGAGTGTTTTGGAAACATCTCGATATTTTTGTGAATTTCCAATAACACAACATAAATATATAAAGTAGGAAGTGGCATGATTTCAAAGTGAATAAAAAGAGGACGACAATGTTCCCTATATCCTACATTTGCCATGATTCTTATGGCTTTTTTCTGGCATCTGAATATAGTTATGGAGTTTGTGGCATGCCCCCAAATCAAAACTCCATAAGAAATGACTGAGTGGAATATCTGTTGCTTCAATAAAGTATACCTAATAATATGAAGTTACAATCAACTAGAGTCTTATGATGGTTTTGATTGGATTTGAATAGTTAATCATGGAAGTTTAGCAGCATCTTTTCATTCAACTGGCTTGCCCACTGAACTATCTCTCAAAATTCGTAGAACAGAATTCCCAATCTCCAGAGTTCCATTGTATACTGATGTTGTGCTCATCATATTAGCCTGCGGGAATGTCTTGCATTTAGGATAACAAAGCAAACTACAATGTACATACACCTCTGCTGATGAAATGATAATACCACTTTATAGCCGGATGATTGTGGAACCTCTTTGATCTCTGCTGACTAACTCCAAATACCAACATAAGCAAACTGGTGATCATACCATACTCATTCATTTATCCATTTACCACACGCCTCCACATCATATCTCAGCATTTACAAGGTCATATGAGCGGATATGTTGATGGAACTTTCCTAAGTTTATATGCAGATTATTCCTTATGTGAAGTTTTCAGACTTGTTCACGTATAGCAACGTGACTAGGTGATACATCAAGTCACACTCTAAGCTGCGAAATTTTATTCGAGAAGGAGATAAAACCGAGACATCTCCTGTTTCCCAGAGAGCACAGATTGATTGATGACTCGTGGCTAGAATGTATCTCTCTATGAGAACCACAAGGGAGGGATCTGAAATGTGGAAATTAGGGGAACTCAAACATCTGAAGTAGATATTTCAATCAAGGATGTTATCCGTTAATTCTAGCTTGTATATTGACAAGTCAGTTGTGGCAATTTCGAAACAGGTGGAATGATAGACGAATCTTGTTCAGAAAGGTTCAGAGACTCATTATGATATGTTAATTGCTGACTGAAGCTCAAAGTAATTTATCATTCCATTTCAAAAATTCCTCTCGCTAGCGCACCTGGTAAAAACCACGAAAAACCCTGTGAAGTATATTCATGGAGTGGAGCATGGAACATCAAAATCTCTTTCTCGAATGGAAATGTAGGCTTTTGGTCGCCGACACGTTGCTTCCTGGTGTTTTTTTTTTGGGCTTATTCCGCGAAAATCTGACTAAAACAAATCGGATTCTCAGTCCTGTCTGAAAGCTTCAGTTTACGTGGCTTCGATAAAGGATCATAATTTCCTAACTGTCAAAGTAATGGATGTTGTTATTAAGTGGAGAGGAGCGATACAAGAGGCACGTTCTTGGTGGCTTCGGGGTTCGTTGAATCAGAAAAAAATTGTGGGGTCGGTTTTTATCATGATTCAGTTTTGATACTTCGGGACCAGAAATTGGACATTTTGAAATATTTTGTTATGCCTGGAAATAGGATGGTAATAAAAGAAGAATTACAATTATCCATGTTTTTTCTTGTTGCTGGTATTCATATTTTGAAGTCTCATTTGAAACATATTGATGCAGTGTATATATTTAATTAGGGATCGATATTTTTTGTCCTGAAAGGCAATCCTAGTTTTTGATTGGTTATTTATAAAAGTTCAAATCAAGTTACACACCTTCAAGTGTTTGCTATACTTATCATTTGTGAGATATCAAACAAACATTGATTAATTCACTTCAAATGAGAAAAAACTATTGTAAACTTGAACTGGCAATCTTTACGAAAATTCAGGAATGCACAGCTTTTTCTATACTTGCTATATAATGTATACTATTCTAGGAGACATTTCATAGCTCAAGTCACTGTGGATTATGTTTTTCCGTTTGTGAGATATAACAAATTTCCTGAAACACTATGTCTGAGATTGAAAACCATAATATATTCCAGAGTAAAATTTTCCGCAGCATCTATATTGAGCAAGCTCAATGAAATGTAGCAGCATCTCGCCTTCGAAAATTGGAAACTTTTTATATAACTTCATGAATAATCCATCAACTCTGATATCTACATTGATACATTTCCATTCTAAATCCACCAGGAAATTGAATGGATATTGATAATTTTCTTCGATGAGATGAAGCAGTAAGATTCATTTTTTTTTGCCCAAGGATCACATTAATTTGTGTATCATACGTTACTATTCTGTACTCACTTCATTTATACTGCCCAATTCTGAGTTTTGGCTTCTTGCTCACAGAACGTATTCACAAGGTTGTTGATTGGTTTCATTTTTGTCCTGTTTCCGTTCAAAAATAAATAATGCCGGCATGATATCATTTCCTCGTATATCTAAATGGACACTCTAGCCGCACATAGTAACAAAATCGACCTAATTACATTTAGAATCTTTCCGTCCCATGGCACCAAGATTGAAAATTAACCCCTCGTTCATGTTTTATTACGCTATGGAGATAAACGGAACGCCACTAAAGCTTGAGTTGCATTTTTCACGAGGCTGCATTTCTATTTGAAAATGCCGCTGGGAATCAGCGAAAAATCAACTGTTGGAATTGAAATGGACGCAGGCCTGTAATGGAGTTTTCTGTGCAGAAGCTTTGACGCAGATCTAGTTTAGAAACAAGACTTTCCCTTTAAAAGTGTCCAATTTGGCCCACCCTGTACATGCGAATACTTTTCTGGTGGAAAGAAACACTATACCTATTATGAGTGTGTTTAGGCGAATCAGTGCTTTTCTTGATTTCTACTAGGGTGGATTACCTATTGAAATATAATTTGTATGATGATAAACTAGACTCAGAAGAATCTAGGGACAATTCAGTTGATGATAAAATGTTTCGGCACATTAATCCTGATCAGTGGCACTATTGATACTGATCTATATCAAAATCCTCTAATATATCATGCCCAATATTGAAATCATGTACGGTAGGAAGGACGTCTGTGTCACCTATTGGCAAAAGTTCTCAACAGATGAGCGCATGAAATTCACACCATTCACATAATTACATTCAATATTTATATACTACACCACATTTGTGTCATTTTTCAATACTGAGATCGGAATTAACACCACTTAACACTTAATTGTGAAATGTATAATAAAAAAGAACACAACTTTGATATTCAGATGTTTACCGATTATTCCCTGAAAATTATTGCAAGCTCACCCAAATCGCTCCGATGTCAAAAATATAATATTGCAGTGATAATATCAACATTCCACTTCCGCATACAAATTACTCTTGGGTTTTCATGTCAAACAGCATTCACATTACGTTCACCAAATTACAGTACATGACAATGGTTCAAAAGAATATATATGTATAAATATATTATAGGATCTTTCATTTTATAACAGGGTTATTCAAAATTGGTTACAAAGAGTTTTGGGGTTTTATTTCAATCAGGATAATGAAAGGAATAATCGAGTGACTTTATTTTCCTCAACTTCTCTTCGTGTTTGCAGTTTTCTGACAACAGTAAATGTTATAATTTCTATAATAGAATCGCTGTTTTCAGGTATTTATATATAGATATCAATTATTTTAGAATTTATGAGTATGATATATTTGGAATTCAGCCGTTTTCAAGAGAACATGCTTTATTCAGGATTTATATACAACCTCGTTCAGCTAGTTGTTATTCTCCATTTCAAAACTCGATAATATGCTTGAGAGCATTCTCGTGTTGTTTTTGGGTAAAAACAACCCGAATCCAACCCCTTTTCCGATCCTAGCTACATCGAGATTATTAAAGGTATCAAGAAAAAATTATGAACAAGGACCGTTAATATCATGGAAAGAAGCCCATATTTATAGTCTCTAATATTAACATTCAATTCTGGGGTCGGGAACAGTACAAACATTGGCTCAACATTAATCTAAATGGGATTGAATGGAGGTAATGTTATTGCCAGCTAAGGAAGAAAAGTGCCATTCATCGATCTAAAACAGTGTTTTAAAAATTCAGTAGTGATGACAATAACAACAGCGTTATGATTTGTTCAATTTCCAATATAGTATTTTTATCTATGGAAAACTAGCGGAAAATCAGTCTATACTAAATTCAAACACTAATAGCACCTTTCAACAATATACCGTTCAACATATGCAAGTATACAATCATATTAATAATGAAATACAAAGCAGTTATCGTCATTGAAAACATCAGATGCGGAATATATAGACAGTATTCAACATGGTTGAAGCGAATAATTCAAACAGAAAGTTCTTTACCAAACAGAAATATACGAATGAAAGTTCCTAGAAAGTTGACAACTTTTGATGTACCTACATTGAAGTCGCATAACGAGGTGAACACATAGAAGTTTCAGAATTCTTTATCTGCATTATAAATGTCTACCGTTTGACAGTCGGCTTATGAGAGCTTCATTTAACTTTTTCAAAGTAAATTGCACAGCTTAAGCTATGTTTTGAATATTCTGGAACTTTTTCTTGCTACGAATTCGTGTTCATTTATCGATAACGCCATTAGAAATACTTGAACTTTAGCTCCACAGATGGTGTATTCGGAAAGTCTAGCCGATACAATACTTTTTGCATGAAACATCTGGTCGTATCTGGTAATTAAAGAAGACAGGCTTCAAAAGGCTTTTTTATGCAATGGAGGCATTGAAATGAGTTTAATTATCATTTCTTGCGGACATTTCAGGTGTCGAATGATATAACGAAAAGTAAATGGATGATATCAGTCAGCTCAGCTCAGCCACAACCACAACCACAACCACAACCACAACCACAACCACAACCACAACCACAACCACAACTACAACCACAACCACAACCACAACCACAACCACAATCACAACCACAACCACAACCACAACCACAACCACAACCACAACCACAACCACAACCACAACCACAACCACAACCACAACCACAACCACAACCACAACCACAACCACAACCACAACCACAACCACAACCACAACCACAACCATAGCTGAGCTGAGCTCAGTCAGTTAGGTCAGAGTTAAAAGTCACTTATTGCACAGCGAGGTTGCTAAATCCTTTCCATTATATTTCACAACTAGCTGTACCAATCTTGATGCTGTATAGGTACAGATTGATTCTAGTGACCGTGTGTAGAATCGCTTTGCACGTACAAGACTAAATTAATTTTGCTGGTCTCTGCGGACATCTGCAGAATCCAAATTTCTGTTGGAAATTCCCTTTCAACAGCACGTCGAATAATAACGGCAACGCAGCGCCAGTAATTGTCACGTATATTCCTGCGGCCAGGATCTGTTAACATCCCCATAAGGATGGGGCGACTCCCCTCTCGAATATTTCGTTTCATATGTGGACGTTGTACAGGGTGAACGGAAATGGCTGCCCAAAAATGGAGCGGATTGTAGAGCACGACAATGCATTTATTTTTTGTTGAACATGTTTGGCCGCAATGATCAACAAAATTTCAGGCGTGAATAAACAAAAACATTTCAAGACGAAATCGAAAGTCAAAAATTTTTATATTCTCCAATTTTGGGTTTCTTATTTTGCATTGAAGCATTGATAAACTTATCTGAGCTATCAGTCACTCCAATGTCTTATGACATGAAATAGTAAATTATGATACAATGTTAGTAGTCATACAAAACGTCTATCTGCCCAGAGTTTCTGATTTCTCAAGGTCATACCTTTCAATAAGATCACTCATTTCAAGGTCACATATTTCAAAGTCACTTAACTCAATGTCATACTTTTCAAGGTCACTCACTCCGGGGTCATACATCATACATTTCAAAGTAAAGTTTTAAAAGACGCTATTTTGTCGCACGCGTTGTTTGGAGTACGAAGCAAGGACTGCTCCAAGGGAACAAGTGCGATTACCTGTCTTATAAAACGATAAAACGTGTGTTATTTACATTTTTTTCTATTTTGCATCAATTTGAATTCTTGTATTGAAAAATATTTATTTAACATCGATAAATAACAGAAACATCTCTGATTGGTAACAATGATGACATTGAAATAATTAAAATCTGACGTACAAGCGTAAAGCCCAGTTTACTGTTGATCGATTTTGATTTTTTCGATACTAGCGGTGAAGAATGCAATGTTGTTATTGTTTTTACTGATCAATCTAAATCAAATGACACTCTGAAATGAATTTCACCAATAAAAACATTGAGTTTTTCACTGCTAGTATCACCAAATCCAAAATCGTTCAGGAGTGAGCTGATGGGCCTAACTCTTCTGACTTTCATTTGACAGTTCCATTGTGCCAACCGCCCAATAATAAAAAATGCGTGTCGAAACATAGGTTATTTCGATACGCATTCGTCTTCCATAATGACTTCATTATAGAACAAAAATAGAAAAAAAATAGTGTTTCTTTCATGTTACTCATTGTCTACCAATCATTACAACTGTGTTGTATTATGAATTGGTTGAGACGTGAAATGTATGTTAGTTTTTCTCTTAAAATTTCAAGAATCGAACTAAAATAGTGGGGCTTGCACATTTCCTGTTCATTGAAAACCAATCGAAAATCGATGAGATTGCTTATGCAAGAATGGATCGAGGAGTGGGATATTTTGCAAAAATTTACCTGATGGTGGGTACACCTTCTAGGGTCCCTACGTAGTATCCCAATCGCTATCTGACCCGCCCACCGTCTGTGTCCCTGATTCATACTCTGAGGACCCACCCCAGATGTGAGGAATGGCTTTTGCATCAGGCTTTCATTAGCAGCGACCGTCGAGACAGCAACGAGAACAGACGGAAATTGAAAAGGATCGGATTAATAAAGGCAATATGGCGCACTCTTTAAATTATTCCATGGGATATTTATCGGTAACGACAGGATGGAAATGGATGGAGAAAGGTTGGAACATTGACGGTTATTGGGGAGACAATGGGGGACCTAGAAAATATGTCGATGGGGGTAGGGGATGAGATGGTTCCTACGAAATGGTGATTTTGCTGTTATCTCAGTCTGTGTTCCTTCATCATCGATGTTTCTCACACATTCATGATGTTTAGATATAGTCTCATTTTGTTACCAGCTACTTTTCTCAGACAACAAAGTATTCAATTCAATAAGAAGCAGGAAACGGGAGACTTGGTGTACCTCAGGGCTCGGTTCTAGGTCCGCTCCTATTTATGTTATGTATAGAATACCAATCATACCATGTCAAGGAATAATCTGATCCGGAATATCTCAATTTCTGTCAAGATTATTGACTGCCAAGCCTAACAGTATTAGATTATATATAAGACTAACCTTGAATCTTGTTTTCAAAAGGAAAATCGGTGTATATTCTCTTGTCATTGAATTCAACGAACTGAATGCAGAATATCAACCTTTTCGTATAATTACACCTTTGAAAACTCGTCATTGGATCTCGTTTTTGCCTTGCTTTGAAATAAATTAAATGAAATGCGAGTCACACGACTTTAATAATGAACGCGTCTAACAGATCGAGTTACTTTGTGAATCAACATCAGAGAGACAGTGTGGGTGTAGCCGGGAATGGGGTAACATTAAGAACAATGGGGATGCTGTGCAAATCTGCAGATGGTGCTCAACTTCAACTTTGATCATTTACCCAGTTCGGCCACATTGGGATGGGCCCGAAATCTTGATTGTCGATGGGAATAATCTGATGGTGGATTCATTAATTAATTATGATTACATTTCGAATAATTATAGGTGACAGATGAAGCCTATTATAGGAACTATGACTTTATTCTTGAAGAATTGATGCATTCATCATCTTTATAATAAATGGGTGGATATGTTTGTATAGGTTTTTCATTTGGCATTGTCTTCGAGTGAATCATTTTAATTATCGACGAGTGCGATTTTGTAATGTTAACTTGAACATGATGCAACTAGATCGCTTTTTCCAGAAGAAAATTATTCGGTCTGGAGCCACATAAATCCTAGATTGATCGTACATAGAGAATAACTCCGAGCAAATAGATGGATAACAAAATACGTCCCAGTACCGTTCCTTGAGGCACTCCACACTCTCTATATTCATCGTTTAGTTTCACGCACTGTTTTGGAGTGAACGAAACTGATTATTTATATCATCATACATGTACCTAGAACAGATCAACTAATGGGAAAAAGTCGATATTGTTTGGTTATTCAATATTTTTTTGGTTTTGGATTTTTTTTCGAGGTCCATGTTTCGAATTGTCTCGATTTGATATGCATTTTGGGGCAGCGACTTAGGAACAAATTTTGCGACTCAAAGAGAGACATTTTTGATCTGATTGAAAAAAAAGGGCAATTCGTCTCGTCGGTGATGCCTCGCTTACAAATTCGCTATCTTCTTTGGAACACCGTAGGAGAGTTGGCGATTTATCTCTATTTCATGGATATTTTCATGGGCCATGCTCTTCTGAAATATCAACAATCGTTCCTACATTAGCAGTCTCTTCGAGATTAACCCGTCAAGTTCAGTCTTCACACCCCTTCGTGGTCACTTCAGAGACCTGCAGAACGTTCCTTTCCAAAGACTCGTTCATCCAACGAACATCGAGACTTTGAACTCATTGCCTAGGGAGGTGTTCCCCGAGGCATACCATCTCCAGAAATTTAAGAAGAACACCAACTTCTAGCTTCTTTCCCTTGGTTCTCACGATGTTCTCTGAACATTACAGGATATCCCTTTTCGTGAGAACCAGAATATGAAAAAAGATGCTATTTTTTTGCAACCAAAATAATTGATATCCAATTAATAAAATAAGTGGAATTGTGGCACACGAAAATCTAAACTTGACCAACTTTCTTATAGGAACGGAAGAGGCCAATAAGGGCAATAAGTCAAAAATAAGAAGAACTATTACCTGAACCTAACCTCTACTTCTCCTGGTCTGAAAGATTCAAAAGTATTCAAAATTTGCGGATTTGATTTATATTTGAGAGATAATAAATGTTAATAGAGTAGATGCAGCACTGGAAGATCAACATTTTATACTTAGGCACTGGAAGTGTTGCCTGGGAATACATATTACTAATTTTGTTGTGTCAGTAAAAGAAATGTCAACTTCTAGAGCTGATTTCAGAACAAAAATGAACGACCTTTGGATCGGTTGCTGAAAAATTTCATTTTATGGTCCTACAGTCCTTGGTTTATTTCTTCTCAGATCGTTCTTGATAACTGGTGCTGATGCGAAATATGTCAGCTGACGGTGCGGAAAGACTGGGAAAAACGCACACGTCACGCCAGCAGATAGCCGAATGGTTTATGAGCAAACTACGGAAGGAGATTCGCCCATTTTTCAGACGTTTCCCCAATATCTGGAACGCGCGACGCTCTCCTCATAGGCGTCCAAATCCGAGATGCCGCAATTCAATACAGCACCCAGATAATCCAATATTACTCCAGGGATACAATGGAGATGACGAGAGATGAGAGCTCCACCCCCCCGATTGTCGGTTTCACCACAGCCTTTCTTGTCATCCGATCCACGCAGAGAAATATGGCAACAATGTTCCGCAGTCCCTTGAAATTTTGACTAACGGAAAATGAATCATAGATTTAAAAATAATTGTCCTGCCTGTCAGGGCTGATGGCTTGAGAAGTCGCGGTTTGAACCAGTTGGCTATTGAGGCTACTTGAAAACTTATGTCCATCTCCCAGTTATAATACGTTGTGAACCAAAAAGATTTTTTCCAATTTTTTTTTGCTTCATATTCAACGGATTCAATGGTGTTTTTCGAAATACGACATTTCGAGGATACTTACATCGATATCTTTGGCATTCAAGCATTTCATGGCACCATGCCATGAATCTGTCATATCATAATTCATACTTCACATCGATTTCGCTGGTAGAAGGTTCAAATTTACAATGTTTGCACTCACCAATTTTCAACTACTTGTCAACTTCCAGAAATCCCCAGACATATTTGAGTTTGAGATGCCCAATTAATTACCTAAGAATAGTTACTCAGACGCGTCTTTGTTCGAAATTAAGTATAAGATACTATATAAACGGAAACTATTACAATATTGATCAGACTGAACTTTGTACCTGCTGCAACATGCAAGAATTAGAGACATTGGAACATGTATTTATTTTTTGTCCAATTTATGATTGTTTTCGTCCATATGAACTGAAAATAATGAATGACCTGAACGATTTATGCAATTACTTTGACTCTTTAAATTTTGAGAAAGTAAAAATCATCTCCACGTATGTGAATAATATGTTGAAACTCAGGTCATTTATTTGGAATGAATGAGCTATTCCTTCTTTCTTTCGTTTTTTTATCTGATCTCTGCTTTTTTATATACCTACTTACTTCATTTGGTGAAAAACATAACATAAAAATGTCTTACTTTTTTTTTTTCATTTTATTTTCACTCCTGCTCATCATTGTATGATTAAGCATAATTATAGGCTAGTAAACCATCATAAGATTTAGTTTAGTTGGATTGATAATTTCATTTTTTCATTATTATATTAATAATACCTGTATATTGCTGCAAGCCAAACCCTTGCTATATGTATGTATTTACATTGAAGCAATAAATTATTCTATTCTATTCTATTCTATTCTATTCTATTCTATTCTATTCTATTCTATTCTATTCTATTCTATTCTATTCTATTCTATTCTATTCTATTCTATTCTATTCTATTCTATTCTATTCTATTCTATTCTATTCTATTCTATTCTATTCTATTCTATTCTATTCTATTCTATTCTATTCTATTCTATTCTATTCTATTCTATTCTATTCTATTCTATTCTATTCTATTCTATTCTATTCTATTCTATTCTATTCTATTCTATTCTATTCTATTCTATTCTATTCTATTCTATTCTATTCTATTCTATTCTATTCTATTCTATTCTATTCTATTCTATTCTATTCTATTCTATTCTATTCTATTCTATTCTATTCTATTCTATTCTATTCTATTCTATTCTATTCTATTCTATTCTATTCTATTCTATTCTATTCTATTCTATTCTATTCTATTCTATGTTTGCACTTTCTGCTATATCAAGAGATGTGTAAGATAATTCACTGTCAATATCATTTTCCATCATGCAACAGAATGATAAGTTCGTTTTCAACAATGGTGTTTGAAGATAAACGAGATTTTTTTTACATACAGGAGGTTGTGGTCTTCCTAAAAATCATCTGAGTTAACGGTTATATTCTTCGAGACCCTCATTCGCCTTAGCTACGCTCATGCCTGTAGGATTATTCGGTATGACGATAGGTACATTTTCTTTATATTAGAATGCATCAGCGGCTTTTAGAAACTCCTTTGCAAGCGGAATATCATTAAGATGGGATTTCGCTTTTTTTTTAAATTCCGAGATAAGTACAGTTGCTTCGGAGCTTTGCGGTAGCTGGAAGTTTCAGATGGAATAAATGAATGATAATGTATTCACTAGCCAAATAGATTGAATCAATTCGTTTTTTGCGAAGAAAGTAAGAAGAAGAAATAGTTGAGAATAAAATTATGGAAACATATAGTGAACAAGAATCTGACTTATACTTGTTTACTTCTGAAGATAAGGAAGAAGATTTCCTTTCATACTCAAGAGATTCAACCAACTCAGTTATTACTTACTATTCACATTATTTACATATTTTTTTATAACGTGGTTGAAGGAATTTTCATATTATCTGTTATGCGTCACATACAGTTTTTACGGAAATATTTTCCTCAGCTCAGAAAATCAGATCTCCGTAGAAGAATTTAATATTGAATAAAAAGAAGGTATCATACGCGAATATTCCTGTTAAAAGCTCTGAATATTCAAACTCGAATATTTGTCTACCAGGTGTGCAGCAGAATTTTCATTTTTCATTGGTATTATTACCATTCCTGAAAGCAAGAACGAATTTTTCAACTACGCTGAGAAAAATACATAATAATAAATGTTGGGGAACCAATTGAAAGATAAGTTAATAAACAAAAGAATCACGTGAACTGTTACCTGATACCATACAATATAATGCATAACGTGGGAGCCTTGTTTCTGGAGTGTTTCTTTCTTGTGCCGCATGGTTTCGCTAGTTCCAAGTGTCTCTTGGTACACGGCTCAGTGCGGTTAAATAAGCGATGCGGATATTGCATTGGGACAGGCCTGTCTTGATATTATCCTTTCCACGTGTTAGGAGGAAAGAAACACTACTTAGATAATCGGTGCATAGTTTAGGAATAGATATAATTCGAAATTCTGCGTATTATTTGCCAGCAAAGTAAGTTGTTTTCTGCTCGTATAGCTCTTCAAAGACTTTCGAGATTTAATATCTCATTTCGTTTTTTGTGTTACCTACCAATTTTTGTGATGTTTGCATTAATATTGTAAATAAAATTGGAGGTAAATTTCTTACGACAAGATTAGAGATAGTTTTCTGTACACTCATTTCCACAAATACTCTCGAATAATGAGTTAGTTAGGTTACGTCAGCTCAGGTTGGGTAAGGTTGAAGATTGGATGATCAGATTACCAATACGTAAACCGTAAATCTGAGAAACTTCTGCCATGTGTTTTCAAACAAATTTTGAACAATTACTCGCCTTTAAACGCTTCACATGCGATACTCAGAAGAAACTCATTGGGAAACACAACTTCTCGCTGAATCACTAAAACTTCCAAGAGTTTGGCACATAATGAAACTGCAGAATCGGAGTTGCTGAATCTGAGAATAAACAAGATACCTTCACTGGTTTCGAGTGAGGAACGTAACCTAATCAAATTATAAACGATTTGGGCCGCAAGTTTGTCGAAAAGCGTTTCGGGAAAGTTAGATTCAAGAAATAATGATTGTGAATTCAGATAGTTGTGTGTTTCTGACTTCAGTGTGAGAATGCGAATTCGTTACTGGTAATAATGGAAGTTGCCTAGCCTAGCATAGCCGTTTGAGAGCTATTTACGACCACAAAATGTTCTCTGTATTTCCCTCTAGGTTAGTCACATTGAAGTAATAACAAAACTTCTCCATAGTAGAGAATATCAAGAATTATCAAGTAGGTTCATTTTGAGGTACTCAGCTTGTGTATCCAAAAGTATAAATCAAATAGACAAACCCACAAACGAAAGTAACTTTTGTAATGGATCTCAAACAATCAGATTTGCTGCTGTTCTGGCATATCTATATCAAATATAGCCTCTCCAAGTGTAACTAACCACATCTTCTGTAGTTGTATAACTCATCTAGATCAAATATAGCTTCTCCAAATGTATCTTACCACATTTTCTGTAGTTGTACAACTCATCTAGATCAAATATAGCTTCTCCAAATGTATCTTACCACATTTTCTGTAGTTGTACAACTCATCTAGATCAAATATAGCTTCTCCAAATGTATCTTACCACATTTTCTGTAGTTGTACAACTCATCTAGATCAAATATAGCCTCTCCAAATGTATCTAACCACATCTTCTGTAGTTGTATAACTCATCTAGATCAAATATAGCTTCTCCAAATGTATCTTACCACATTTTCTGTAGTTGTACAACTCATCTAGATCAAATATAGCTTCTCCAAATGTATCTTACCACATTTTCTGTAGTTGTACAACTCATCTAGATCAAATATAGCCTCTCCAAATGTATCTAACCACATCTTCTGTAGTTGTATAACTCATCTAGATCAAATATAGCTTCTCCAAATGTATCTTACCACATTTTCTGTAGTTGTACAACTCATCTAGATCAAATATAGCTTCTCCAAATGTATCTTACCACATTTTCTGTAGTTGTACAACTCATCTAGATCAAATATAGCCTCTCCAAATGTATCTAACCACATCTTCTGTAGTTGTATAACTCATCTAGATCAAATATAGCTTCTCCAAATGTATCTATAACCACATCTTCTGTAGTTGTGAAATAATGGAAAAGCCATAAATTGGACAAAAATTTTGAAAGAGAAAATAGTCTATTCGATTAAATTATCAAACATAGTTTGAAACGAATGTCTGGTAGACTACGAGCAGAAAACAACTACTTTCGTGGTAAATACCACGCAGAACATTGAATTATATCTGTTTGTGTCCCGATGTGAATTTGTCACGTCTTAGGAAGAAATAAGAAACTTGCGATCTGCATTCACAGTGTGAATCGTTGCATGGACTACGAGCAGATATAATTCAATGTTTTGCGTGGTATTTGCCAGGATAGTAGTTGTTTTCTGCTCGTAGTCTACCAGACATCCAATTTCAAACTATTTTTGATATTCTAATTGGATAGACTATATTCTCTTCAAAAATTCTGTAGTTGTATACGAACTCATCTATCATAATTCAACATCACATCGTGTTAAACACGATATTATATTTTTTGTTACCACGTACGATATCCGTGTGTATATCCCTTTAGTGCCACTTAACCCCAATCAATCAACCACGGACTCTATAACTGTATGTCTTTTATACAAACAGGAGCGACGAGATGTTATTGGGAAAATTGTCAGCGTCCAGAAAAGCACTTCATCATTCCCTGAGGCTCTCGTTTGTTGCATACCAATCGGTTTGGACCTGCGGATGATGCTGGGAAGGATCAGCAGTGGCTGCGTAACCTATGTGCGGACAGATAGACTTCTTCCTCGACCACTGAAAATCAACCTCAAAATCGATATATCTAATCATAGCTGCATGTAACTGATGCTGAAACATTCACCATGGCCTTCTTTGCGTTGGGCTATACTTCCTGACTCTGCGTTTTGTAGCCACTGCCATATATTACCTTTCTGATCTCCAATAGAACACGTGGAACTCGGGTGCTATGGGCTATCGATGAATTAAATTGCTTCTCCTGTTTTCGATGTGATGCCCTGTCATGACAACTCGCTATCAAACATTGAAATTGAGTGGCGAGACCTCAACGTGAAGCGTGTAGGGTAGCAGATCAACTTTCTATGTATGCTGTACAGGGTCCTGTTATATTTTGACCCCTACCTACAGCCTTTACTATACGTGATGGAAAAAAACATTGAAAATAAAAGTTGTAGGATTTCACTAGTAGGTACTATCTTTTGGCACCCACTTCCAAAACAAACAAATGCGAATTGCGAAACTGGAAATTGATTTTTTTCAAATGAAACACCTCGTATATTTTCAACTTTAACGGGAGAATGTTTTCTTCTATTATCAAATATACCGGGCTATTCCAATTCGTTTCTGTACATGGGGATCTCGTAAACGATAAGAGATAGAGTGTCGGTTAAATATTGGCAAAAATGCGTATTTTAGAGACATATTCAATGATGTGAAAAAATCGAATTCAGCTCTTTTGGTTCTGGAGATATACAGGAAAAACAAAAAATCCCAAATTATTTATTTGCCTGTATCTTCTTTATTCGCAGACATATTGAAAATCTATCCACATTTTGCTATTGGCACTTGATGTGAGTTATCAGAATATGTTCATGAATCTTTTATACAGGGTGTCATCTGACTTGGGCCACCACCATCTTTGAATTTTTAAATACGGACCTGTATTTTTTGTTGTAGTTTTTTGATCATCGACGTTCACTTCATACTAAGAAATTAAAATAATTCAGTATGTGCTACTATCAGGAAGTAGAGATGGATTTGGATTGAGTTTCATTTTTGAAACCCGATCTTTCAGATAAATTATTAATATTCTTCGTAGAATACAGAATTGTTACCTTCTCTTCTTATAGATCGTTTCGTCTACAAATTATTCTGCTGAAATTAAGAAATCAACATCAAATATTATTTTATTATACTGAGAACCTTTGGTGAGAGAATTATCAAAATAAACTCACAGGATGGACTTCTTCTTCAGGATTTTATACTTTGGTAATTCAATATTCTCCGATTCAACTTACAATCACACAGATTGATCCAAAGGTATGCAAACTGTTTCTGGAACACTTGGTACGTACAGGTTATAATCGGCAGTGTTGCCAATATGTTAGATGTTTAGCAGATCTACCAAATTTCGAATATTCAAACTAGGTTTCGCTGACATATTTTTCCATTTGTTCTTCCTGCTGATGATGTTCACAACATTCCAGCAGATACGGGACGTTTCCCTCATTCCCCGCATATCGCAGTACATTCTCCATTTTTACTTTATTATTGTCGGACCTATTCCCCAAAATTCTGCTGACGTTTGGCACTACCAAATCATACCTTTACGAGCGATCGCATCGCACGTTATCGAAGCCAACTTGGAGATGGGAAACAAGACAAACATCTGAAGATGATGGCGCTGTCGTCATTACGGCCGAAATAGGAAGCGCAAGAAGGGGCGATAAGGGCTCTGAGTTACTGTCGAAATTACACAAAAGCGACGGGCTGTACACCTCCTTCTAGCCGTTTCGTTTCATTGAATGTAATCTCTTCCAGGGAAGAGGTGAATATAATGTGAACGGAGTTAATCTTCGCTGCATGAGGAATACGGGACTTGGGAGGTGAAGAGCTGTCAGATACCTATTCGTATAGAAATAGAAATAGAAATAGTTTTATTCATCACTAAAATTTTCATACATACACAATTACAAAATTAAGTACATGAGAAAACTTATTGGACTAGTCAGAAGAGTGATAATGCTAAAAAAGCTAAAACACAAAAATTCAAAAAGACTACATGTATAAAAGAAACTATGTCATTTAGGCACTGAAAGCAAGAAATTCATCCATATTGTAGAAGCAGTTATCCAACAGGAAACCATATAGTTTATTTCTCATTACATTTCTTCTTTTATTGATCCCTATAAAAGTTATTATTTTATTGTAGCATTTAATACCCAAATATTTTGGGGAATTCTGACTCACACTCAAGCGAGAGTAGGGGTGATATAAAGTATCTTCACCCCGAGTAGCGTAATTATGTATATCAGAGTTTTTTTATATAGGTGTTTATTATCATAGATGAATAGCACTAGTTGTAATATGTAGAGGCACGGCAATGGTAAGATGCTATATTTTTTGAATAATGGTTTACAAGAGTCGAGTGGACGAGCCTTGTCCATACAGCGAATGACTCTTTTCTGAACTTTAAAAATGCGGTCAGTATATGCAGAGTTACCCCAGAAGATCAATCCATACTGTAGCCTTGATTGTACCAATCCATGATACATAAGTTTTAAAACTTCTGTAGAGACCGTGTCTCGCAGATTCCGAATTGCGTAGTTTGCACTGCCAACTTTTACACATAAACTGTCAATGTGTGCCTCCCACGTTAGCTTTTGATCCAGAATTATTCCTAAAAATCTAGCTACCTGACAGTATTCCAAGGTTTCACCACACATATTGATATTGTTCATTAGATCTGGGTTAGAGGTACCGTTTTTGGGTAAGAAATTGATAAAATTGGTTTTCTTTATATTGCAGACAAGGTCATTGTTGCTACAGTATTTACATGCATAATTGCCTAAGTTTACCAGATTTTCCAAGTTTTTATGGGCTAGTAGTATATTTGTATCATCAGCATAAAGTACCATTCTATTTGGTGTGGTACATGTATCGTAGATGTCATTTGAAAATATTATAAAAAGAGTTGGTCCCAGTATAGACCCCTGGGGTACTCCTAACTCAGCACTCTTACAGTCAGATTTGCTATTATTTATTACTGTCACTTGCGTACAATTTGTCAGATATAGAAGAGTAGATTATAGTTCTATGAATTAACATAAATGACTGATCAAAAATCGATTTGGTTTTTCAATTCCGCACGAAAACAATGTTCAACAATCGTAGATCTAATGAACACCCAGTAGACGGTATAATGGACTCAACCAAGACGCTGTCAAATCAAATTCAAGATGGATACCTTGGGACATACAAACCGTTTGAGTGCATTAGAACTCTAGCTATTTGAACCTTGTGATTTTAATTTGAAATAAGTTTCAACTCCAGAACGAATATAAACATTCATTTGTGAATATTCTGTGTTTAGACTATATTGTGATTTGTGAATTTTCTCATAAAATTGAAGATAGAGCTACAAAAACATGCCACAACATACTTGTTGTGTTGTTAAGTGTGGGAGTTGAGGAAATCGTGATGATGCGAAGTTTTTCAATATACCCAGTGTACTACATTTTGCACACAAAACAGAATTGAATGAACTATCAAAAATCCCAAGAGAAAGATGGTTGAAAGCAATCAAAAGGGAAGATCTCAGAAGTTAAACTAAAGTATGCCAAAGTATGTGCTAAACATGTTTTGAAAGGTAAAAAGTTACATAACTTTTCATGAAGGTATTTGTTGCGAAATGTCGTTTCAAATTTTAGGAAAACCAGCTGCTTTAACTGATTCATCAGAGTGAAAGCATCAATGCCTTGAATGACTCTGATTTTTTCCTTATACAGTAATGCAATGTCTTTATCTTCAGTCTCTAACGATAACAGATAATCCCTTTTATTATCACAAGCCATTGTATTCACTTTTGAAACCTTCAAAAAAGGCATCCATTTTTGATCACGTGTTCTGGATTGGCTTATATTGTCTGTTTACTGGAAACAATGACGTAACTTTTTCTGTAAGGCAGTGACATCTTCTGATAATAACCGTGAACCATTTTGAACTTGAAGTGCCATACTGGGCATAACCTAACGTTTTCATTCACCTTTCGAATTACGCGCTCCTTCTAACACAGCGTATCTTTTTTTTAAAGCACATAATTATTCGATATCATTGATGTCACAAAGTATAGAGAATGTGTTCAAAATTAAGAAACTAAAATGCGAGCCGTATCTATTGTAGCGATGATAGTTGATACAATTTTAATCATTTACGTTGAGTTGTATATTTTCTCCACGCATAAATCATACCCACTGAAGAAAGCACACCAAAATCAATCCTTCTTTGAACTGAAACACCACACTACATTTACTTTTTTTCAAAAAATTTCAGCAGAATAAACTACACCTTTTCCAATTGAATATCAGAAAGCATCAATTGAATTTCAGGATAGTCACTTGTATTTCAGAAAGTATCAATTGTATTTCAGAATAGTGAGTTGAATTTCAGAAAGCGTCAAATGTATTTCAGAATAGCGAGTTCGATTTCAGAAAGTATCAATTGTATTTCAGAATTGTGAGTTTAATTTCAGAAAGTGTCAATTGTATTGTCACGTCCCGGGTGTGGCCCTACCCTGGGCTGTGAGCTTAATTTGGGGTTATCGCTTGGCTACGAGAGGTGGTTGATTACTTTCAACCCTATCATGGATACATCAAAGAAAGAATGCGTTATTCAGTTTAAACATTTAATAAGTGAAATTAGCCAACATAATCTTATGGTGAGAAAATAGTGAACATGTGAATTAATCTCAACTGAATATTTGAAATAACAAAGTGAATTATAAAAGTGAACAAAGTGAAGTGGGGTTTGTGACTAAGTGCATTTTACGTTATTTCCTGCCTCAACTGACATAAGGGCACAACGAGGGATTAAAAAAAGGTAACAAAATAATATAAGTACTTACATGAATAATATAACTGTCATCCAGGCCGAGGAGATGTGTCTCTTACTAAGGTCCATGGCTTCCTTTGAAATAATGGTGAAGTTATCACTCCCCGATAAATCCGAATCGCGAATTAGGAGGCCGAAATCAGACTGAGTGTCAAAATCGGAATCGTGGTCAGAATCGTAATAATAAATGAATAATTAATAATGACCAATGACTGAATGATTGATTTACTGAATCCTGAATTGAATGAAATGAATTGAATCGAAATGATTTCGATACCTCGATCAAAAAGTACTTATATCCGACTCTTGCAAGATCAGCAAACAAGCACGACTTGACCGGGCGCATCGTCACAGTTTCGAAACTGCAAGTTTTGAAGTTCAATCAATTCAATTTAGGAAGCTTACTTTAAATTTTCCTAGGTCGATAAACCTGGTATGTTATGGTTATCGTGGACTGATTGTTATATGTTTCGCAATTTTGAATAAATGGAAATGCAATGAACTTAATAGATGGAAGGTTAATAATTCTTGATATACTGTATGATCCCATACGTGACAGTATTTCAGAAAAGTCAACTGAATTTCAGAATTCGTCATTTGAATTTCAGAATATATCATCTGTATACAGATGATACGAATTCTGAAATTCAATTAACTATTGTGAAATACATTTGACGCTTTCTGATATTGAACTGACTATTCTGAAATACAATTGATGCTTTCTGAAATTGAACTCGCAATTCTGAAAAACATTTGACGCTTTCTGAAATTCAACTCACTATTCTGAAATACAATTGATACTTTCTGAAATACAAGTGTTTATTCTGAAATTCAATTGACGCTTTGTGAAATAAACTTGATGGTTTCTGAAATACAACTGGAAAAGGTGTAGTATATTAGTATAGCTGAACTTTGTGACAGTGTCAAGTTGACATATCAAAGTCTCGTGTTTTCGAAGAACGATACTTGTTTTGGAAAATATTAATTTTTTTGCTAAAAAGTGTTGAAAATAAGTGAATGTAAACGTGTGTACTGTTTTAATTGAAAGAAGGACGAATTTTGTGTTTTAAGTAGAAGAAATTCAATATGTCGAATGGTGTATTTACGAAACTATTTGAGTAAAAATATGTATAAACGTAAAAATATGGCAGATTATGATAGATATATAATACGTGCTAGAGTTAGGAAAGATAAGAAGAATATAACTTCAACCTAAAGTCCGTATTACATGGTGCAGAAATTGAAACAGAAAATGTTCCATTTTGTCAAACAGACTCTTGTACAGAAAACATTGACAAATTTTCTGCAAATAAATATTGTTTGGTAATACACGATATCAATAATACAACTCATAAGCATGCGCAATATGTGAATCCAAACGGCTTTTATGAGGATTTTAACCTCATTTTAACCTAACTTGTTGAGAGATGCTTTTGGAAATTTTCTACACAAACAAGGATGTCTCCAATAAATCATTCTTTGACTGTGGCAGCTTCAGCTTGCAGTGCTTTAATAATGTTTACATTAATGAAAATTTATATGGAGAGACATAAAAATAGCAGGAAAGGACGGCTTTGGAATCGCGAATGGCTGAGAAAGAGGTGGATAGATAGGATAGATAGGATAATTGCTGAGAAGGAGAGATAATGGCAGAGGTGTACTTAATATGGTTGAGAATGAACTTTTTGTTGAGAATACTTGTTAGCATACAAAAATCGGTATTCTTCTATTAGTGCCAAAACTTGTTCTGCTGTCCAATTCATATTGCCCTAACTGTGCCCAAAGACTCTCACTTTTATTTGTATTTCGAGGCGATTCGCGAAATATGATGATATTTATAAAATTAACCTCACAAATATTCACAAAAACAATAAAGCTGCAATGCAATAATCACACTGCACATGATCACATACAAAAAATCTGTCCGAAAATAGAACCTGTCCTATATTTCTTGGATGGAATATTCAGATTCAGTTTTTCTGTAATACACGATGCAAAAAATATTGCCTTCACATTTTCATACAGTAAATGTACCATTTTCTGCACCGTGTAATACGGACTTGAGATTGGGTCGCTGACAGAGAAAAAACTGAAACAAATGAGCATCGAACGACTCTAATAAAGTAGTGACCTCAACTTTTTGCAGACGTTTGGGAGCAGACAATTATATTTCCAGCCTACTATGTCTCCATTTAGAATGACAATGGTTCAATTTTGTTCTCACTGCACATGATTGCTGCTGCTCCAGTTACCAAAACTCCGAATTCAGTTTATGAGTGGGGCTAATATATTACGTCTTTTGGATCTAGCTTTACCTCGTGGCTGGTCAGATTTAGTAGACGTTGCAGGCAGTCTCAAACCACTCCTGATGACTTGATTTTGAAGTATCCTGAAGATTGGATATCCCCAAAAATACTGGTAGAGAAAAGCTGTACCTGGGTTTTTCTGTGTACCAAACTAGCATTTCTTCTCATCAGCGTATAGGTAAGTATAGGGGAAAGGAGTCCATCATAGTTCGATATCCAACGGTTTAGAACCCATTCCCATTACATCGCTGCTAGCGAATTCAATTAGGGATTTCCGAGAAGCACGTGGGAATTCCTCGGAATGGCATATCCTCCCGAGTTAAAACACAATTACGTAGAAATATAAATGAACTCGCGAAATTTTAGGCAGACGCCGCAAAATTGTCTAATGAATATTCATAACGGCGCAGCATTGTGCGATTTTGGGTGATTTCTATTAAAACTGCAACAGGATTAGCAATTTCCGCAAGTTATAATGATGTCGTGTTTACACAACCACATTGGGTTATGCAATATATTTGATGAAATCTTTGAAGGTGGATGTTACGAATACCAGTTGTAAACGAAGACAGAAGAAATATACGAGATGTTGGTTCTCGGGAACTCATTGGATCACCTATTTATTTCACAATACAATCCAAAACTTTTTAGTCTAATTGGCAATTGAATCGAAAGAGGAAGACCCAACTAAGTTGATTGAAGAACTATCTGGCAAATTCTTCAACAGCTGTGAAGTGAGTGAAATTTGAGAAATAACGTAATAGCGTTTGATATCATATGCTATTGTAATAAATATTTGAAATTTTGCTAAAAAAACCTTCAGCAAAATTATAAGCTTAGTTAAGATGCAATGCATAATGGATGCATAACGCACAACTCACATAGTTGACCAACTTTTATGCATTATTCACTATGTAAATTAAGATCGTGCGCATGCGTCTGTCAAAAATGTCAACTTGTCACTTACAGTGAGATTATAGCTTTGTTTTGGTTTTCCCCAAAACCGTTCTAGAACCGTCCTAGAACGGTTCTGCTCATGCGCATTTTCTTCAAGTGAACAATTTGAAGACAATGCGCATGAGCGCATGATCAGTATAGTTCCAGAACGGTTCCGAGCAGAACCAAAACAAATCTAATATTTCTGTTCTGTACATTCATTGTAAATTAATAATTGATATATTAATCACACAAGTCACAAATGAGAAAAAACTATTATTCAAAACACAAAAGTTGGGTCAACTGATTGATATTTTAACCTTAAAAGATAAATGTCGTCTGCCAAATCTGTCATTTATTTGATGAGCAAACAATTTTTAACAATGTCCATCAAGATGCTGCGGCACTTTCATTAGCTCATCCCAGATAATTCAATTCAATTCAATTGTATTTTACGTCGTAAAATACATGTTTTTTTATCAAATTCTGGAATTCTAAGGGCCGATTGGGATTGTATAAGACTGTATCTTGAGCTTACAAAAGAACGCGAAAACAGAAAATAATAAAAGTTATATTCACCGCGGAATCTGCCGCGCAAATTGTTGTTGCTCGAATGAGCCTATACAGGGTGTTCCATAAACTTCATGACAAACACTAGCATCACATGGGCCCATCAAGTACTGATGGGTAGTAAATAATTTCAACACGATCAACGTCAGCTGAGTTTGTCATATAGAGCTTGTAGAACACCCTGTATGTTGGATCGGTGGGAGAATCGAGACTTTAAAGTGGAAATGTGAGAGCAAGATGAATCAAAGCTATTGATTGTTTTATAAGCGCAAGGGAAACTGGGAGGAAGACATAATTCAGGTGAATTATGTGTATACAGTGTGTCCAAGATAAGAATGAACAGCATGGGGATATCGGAAACGGTAAGTGATACGGGGTCGATTGAATTAGAGAAAAGTAGCGCATTTATGTGCCTAATAATATGATATTTAGAAAGTTTTAATATTCCAAGTAGTTTCGGAGATATCCGAGAAAAACCGAAATTTGAGAATTTCGTTTTTATTTTCTCCTAGCTTTATTTTCAAAGGAAATGTAAAACAAGTAGCACTTCGCCATGGCCAATTTTTCTGCGACGTTTCGTCTTTTAGAAAACATCATCAACTTTGTATTTTTATATGTGCCGAAACTAAAGTATTCCCTGTATACGACTCCATTTTTCATTGTTAATACAGCAATGTATCACACAATATGATTTCGGAACCATTTCTCGCGCAAAATGTAATTTAGTGAGTACTTAATTTGTTTTTCTTCAATTTTAGATAGTAGGCGTCTAAATATTGATTTACCAAGTTGTCGCCTCTCTGGATACTTATTAGAGTACGCACGTTCAGAATCAACACAATTTCTTTGGCACAAAATGTAACATGACAACATATCAAATTTTTCGGTATTCGAAAAGCTGCAGTTTTCCATTTTTAACACAAATTAGGTAGGTAACGAGATGTAAGAGTAGGAACGGTAATATGTCAAAAATTTTACCAAACTACAGTATTATTATGACAACAGAACATAATGTGGTCATTTTTTCCAGCGCCTACTATCTGAAATTGAAGAAAAACATAGTTTCGGCCCATATAAAAATACAAAGTTGATGATGTTTTCTAAAAGACGAAACGTCGCAGAAAAATTCTGCGTATGTTATCGTGTAGTCCTTAAAAAGAGACAATGGCGAAGTGCTATATTTTTTTACATTTCCTTTGAAAATAAAGCTAGGAGAAAATAAAAACGAAATTCTCAAATTTCGGTTTTTCTCAGATATATCCGAAACTACTTGGAATATTAAAATTTTCTAAATGTCATATTATTAGGCACATATATGCGCTACTTTTCTCTAATTAAATCGACCCCGTATCACTAACCATTTCCGATATCCCCATGCTGTTCATTCTTATCTTGGACACACTGTATATGGCGGATGAAATACTATGTCAGAATCGATGAATGAATGGGCTGCTATAGGGAGACTTATTCATAACATCGAGATGATTTATGGCTCTTAGCTGTTGCTTTCGCTTTTCCATAAATTTCGTACGAGCACGGTGTCAAATCATAATAAGTATACCTACGCGTTTTCTGAAGATTCTCTTTCCATAGAGCTTTCATGGTTTTCTCATTGAATTCGGTATATTTTCAGGTGCTAATCCAAGAAACCATTCACAAGGTTGATTGCCTCAACAATGAAAAGTAAGTCACTGTGTTGATCAAACTTCGAGAATAATTATACCGAGGGACAACGAAATCTTTGGCCGGAGCGTTATTCAGTTGTTTTTCAAGTTAGACTTTCTTAGAGCCCATATTTTTCATGAGAATATAATTGAATATAAAATTTTCGTCAAGAAACATACAAAACAGCGAATAATCACCAATTATCAGGATTTCTCTCAATAATTCATTCATACAACATTATTAGCTTGTGGTTTTTCGAAAATTTCAAATAGAGAATTGTACATCGCTTTTTTCAGAATTGATAATGAAGTATTATAATCAGAATCTATCAGATAAATGCTTGAAGATTAAGACATTATTATATGAAATCTCTATTGATAATTATCAACATCATAAACGTACCCAAACCTTAGTTACTCATAATACATTAGTTACCATAATTTGAGTGATTATTTCATTCATGCTAAAATACACGTTTTTGATTGGTTGAAATGATTGTGTTGATAAGCAATAACACCATGTTTTCGATTTGGTATTTCGGCTCCTGATTGGTTATTGGATACCTACATGCTGTGTTTTCGTTTCTGTATTTCGCTTTCTGATTCGTAGGCAGTAGAGTAGTTTAATTAAACAACGACTTACCAGTTGCAATCTGTCATAGTATTTTCCGATTCCCTGGTGAATAAATGAATGCCACTACACCAAATTTTCGTCTGCACCATGATAAACACTTAATTTTCCACAAATTTTAGACAATTTCAGCATTAATAGAATTAGAATATTAATCTAATGTATCCTAACCACACAAATTGTGACATTTGTGACAACAATCATAATGAATTTAGCTCAGTAGTACCTAGTGCATAGGTAATCTTGCCTACATCATACAATGGCATAAATGTATTGTTGGTTGCATAACGAATCTTGTTGTGTCGGACTACAATGCATAATCGAAATAACTAATTCCATAAACTGTACGTTTAAAATAGGAAATCATCAAAATGGCTTTGATTTCATTCATGAAATAATCTGAACAAATACAACTTGTGTTATTGATGATTATCGAAAATTCCTTCTCTTTTTCGAAACAAATCATGTTGCTTTGGGAAACCACACTCGCGCTGTGCGCTCGTGTATACAACATGATTTGTTTCTCAAAATCGAAGGAATTTTTGTTTCGATTATAATTAATACACTTGTTGTATTACATGCGATAATTCTATGTTTGTGCCACAAAACTAAAGATAAAAAATTCTTGGAGAGATACCTGACCGGTTGCATTTCTATTAGTAGCTCGTGCTCTAAGAAGAAATCGCCAATCTCAGACCACACAGAAATCCAACATTCCCGGCCCCAATGAAATACATTTGTGTCTGATTATGTGGAGAAAAAATGGCACGGCAACCAGTGATCAATCTCGGATGTTCCAATCCTCGCTTGTGCCTACAACGTTTCCGATAAAGTTGCACCACTTTCCATAACGTTATGTGGAAAGTTGTGCAGCCTGGGGAGTCTCGAATATGACAAGGCCGCCATTGGCTATAACTCACGAACATCCACAGAATCGGTAACACAGTTTTTTAGGCAAACACGTCACCGGTACAAACCTGAAATTATTGTGAGATAAAATTCAATGTTCTGCGTGGTATCAGCTAGGAAAGTAGTTTTTGTCAAACGGTCATTATAAATGTATTAAGAATTGGTAAAGAGTTGAAATGTCCTTTTTCTTTTTTCAAAGCAGGAATGAAGCTCGAAGTCATCTCCACAACATTTATTATGAAAAAGGGGTTATGGGGGACATGTTTCGAATGCATATGCATTCATCATCAGCCCAAATATAAACAGTTGCTACAAGAAAACATATGGGGTGAAGTTAACAATCTCAACAAGAAGTATGGTACTTACTTGAAGATGAAAAATATTTTACATAACTAGATTATTAATTAAACAGGTATTTATAAAAGGGACCCTGTGCCCAAAAATTAATAATATCAGGATGGTAACATTATGAAAGTTGACCAGTTAAAAATATAACAAGGCATGGTTGTAATCTTCATTTTGCACAACAAAATGGCTATAGCGGAAACGGAAAAAGTCTGGATGACAATACTAATCAATAATAACAATTGACATAAATGAAGTAAAAATGACAGACAGATGACATAAAACATAAACAAAAATCTAAAATTGCATTGGCGTGTAGAGAAGTTTGAAAAGGTGAGAGACCAAAATAAGAAATGAACATTAGAAATTCAGTTGGTTAAAGAACTTTTGGCAATCAAATTGTGTTTGTTCATTGAGTGAGATGATGTTATTATCTTTCAATGAAGAGTTAATTTCATAAATTTCAAAAAGATTTAACAGAGGACCCTTGTTGCAAACATGTAAAATCTCTAGATCCTTGTTGATGTCAAAGCAATGTCCAGAGTTAAGTATGTGGTTGGCGAAAGAACTTTTGGTATTATAAATATCCAATGGAGAATTTTTGTATTTATCTATTAATTTAACATGTTCATTTACTCTGGTACTAAACTTTCTACCAGTTTGACCAATGTATTGTGCATTACAGTTTGAAGAAGAGCAAGAGATTTTATAAACACCAGATTTGTAAAGTACAGGAAGTTTATCCTTGGTATTAATAAGATTAGAGGTGTTGTTGAGTGTCCTAAATGAAATATTGACGTCATCTGAAAATCTTTCTTTTTTGATTTTATAATTCATTATAATAATAATATAAACAATCGAACTGTCAAATGGAAGTCAAAAGACTTACTCAGCTTACTTCTGAGCGATTTTGGATTTGGTGATACTAGCAGTGAAAAACTGAATGTTTTTATTGGTGAATTTCAATTCAGAGTACGATTTGATTGATTATATTGTCGCTTCGCTCGTCGTACTCCAAACAACGCGTGCGACAAAATAGCGTCTTATAAAACTTATACTTATAATATACTATTTTCAGTTTAACCTCAATTATTTCGAGAAGTAATGAATATACAAGAGTCGATCTCTTCTTGTCCCTGTTGTAGTCAGAAATGTCAACTATTTAGCAAAGTTTAAAGTGTCTACACACATGATACGGATACGTCAGATAGTACCAAAGTTGTGGGGAAAAATTATTTTAAAAAAATCTTCAAATATAACCCAGTCAGCAGCCTTAGTTTATTCGAGTTTGGGTTGAATATTCATATTATGATCCAAGGATTCTACTCCAGTCAAAATGTATCCAATTGATAATTAAACACTGTATATCTCTCTACTGGCTGAGACGATTTGTTGGCGGGAATAAAGAATTATTGACGACAATTTAATGGCTGTTAGGGTTTCTAGTATGGGTCTATCCTAAACTTCTGAACTTTGTCCATGTATTCTCCTGGATATTACATTTTTAAGGTGGATGCCATAGGGAATCTAAAAAGTAAGATGGTATAATCTAGAATTAAAAGTTTTCTCTTACGGTGAAAGCATCGGGAATGTTCGGTCTTCTACTTTCCTACATTCCATTACCAGAATAAATGGACCGTAATAAAAGAATTGAATGATTCATTGAATATTCTATAGAGGAAATATTAGTTAAGAGGGAGGTGAAATCTTGTAGTGAATCTATTTATAACATGCAATATCTGGCACCAATTACAGTTTATATAAAACCTATTGAACACACAAAGAAAAGTAGGTATGTTGAGTATGCAAGCTCCCCCTAGAACTTTGTCTGGCCCACCACTGACGAATTGAATATCCACCTGAAAATATTCAACAACGCAACAATTCAACAAGAATGCATCAACCCTCGAAGAGTACAATAACTTTCTCGGATTTCCATTTGGTCTTGGTAAATATCAATCCGCGATAATGTTTGCGATTCCATCTAGATATGGAAAACTTGTCACAGCTTCCAAAAAATACCGCTAGGAAGATCTGCGATAGAAAATATTTCTATCTAATGTCGATCATATACACAAAACTATGAAAAGGAATGTTGGAAGTTTCAGATAGATGAGATACTTCTTCATTTTATTGAGTCGTACAGGTACTCCCTAAATTTAGCTTGCCTGAGAATCACAGGGGCAATATTCACGTGACATCAGTATGGTATACCGATGAATCCAAGATGAATGAAAGGGCTGAAATCTCCTTGGCTGGATAAGGAGTTACAGGGCCAAATTTCAGGCTCTCAAAACCCCTTGGTAACACCCCAACTATCTTTCAAACAGAAGTACATGCTATAGAGATATGTACCCAGGAGTGCCTCGAAAGGGACAATCGAAGGGTAAAAATATATATTCTATCAGATAGCCAAGCAGCACTAAAAGCTATGAAGTCATATACTTGTGAGTCTAAGCTGACTTGTGACTGTAAACAATCCCTGAGACAACTGGCAGCGAACAACCAGGTCACTTTGATGTGAGTGCCAGGTCATAAGGGAGTTGAAGGCATCGAAGAAGCAGACTGCCTTGCCAAAGAAGGGGCACACAATTTCTCGGCCCAGAACCCTCTCCAAGACCCACTTGAGAGAAGAGGTTCGACGTTGGGAAGCGGATGAAATGAAATCTCACTGGAATAAGGTGCCAGGAGGAAGACAAGCTAAAAGGCTAGTGAGCCTCTCGCCAAGGAAAGCTAAACAGCTTCTCGAGTTGGACAAAAAAGACTTGAAACTGGTAACGGGACTCCTCAATGGACACTGCCCTCTAAAGATGGGTAAAACAGAGAGTGATAGTTGTCGCTACTGCGAGAACTTCGTTGAAACTGCAGAACATTTGCTTTGCGTATGCCCAGCACTCTTCTGCAAGAGACTTAAGTTCCTGTCTTAAGTCTCGGAATCCCGGGCCTCGAATAGATTAAGGGTTATGCACAAAAGATCTAATAGGTCGAGGTGTTTGAGAGGCTGCACAGCCTTAACGACCCCCCTTACAATCTATACAATCCACTCCCTGAATGCAAAAAGACGAATTGGACGCTAAGTAACAATGAGGAACTTTTCAATGTTGGGATTGCTCAAAGTTTCAGGACTAGTTTAACTCCTTTATGATTCTGATGACACTAGCAAGTAAAATTTCACGTTCACACAATAACAAATTGCGATTCAGCCTGTGGCATCTGAAGAAAAATTCCTAGGCACCTCGCTCACCGGACTTAGCTCACTAGATTTTTCTCGTGAAAGAAATCAGTAATCTGTGGCCACCCAGTAACTATACTCATCCATTGATTCATCGATGCTTCTGCTGTTTTATATGATTGACCATCATCAGTGATAGATGAAGGGGAAAACGAAGTTGACTTGTAAGTCCATATCCGACAGATTTGTTCCCAGGATGCTCGCCCAATCAGGAACCAATCAACTTTTTCCGCCGTGATCAAAACACCGCAAACTGAGAAATTCTGTCACAGAAAGCGGCGCCTGCTGTCAGGCACTGTAATTATCCCTCTGCGTTCTGAGAGCCGATGCAAGGAACAGGAAATGAACATTTTCCATCGCGCTTCACTTCCGAATTGATCGATAGCTGTATGACGCATCTCCAAACGCAGTTCCAGAATTGTATATATATATATTTTTTTTTGCTTTGGATTTCAACCTTTAGCCACACACATTACGTTAATTTCTTATTCTCCATTTTTTTAACTGTAGGACTCTACAACTTCTACAATTAGGTCATATATAACTTTATCCTCCGTTGCTAATGAGTTTTGAATACTGGTGGGAAATTGTAATTTCAGTTGTTGGAGTTTGTTCATAAAATTATCAATTCCAAGAATGTTTTCACAGTTGAAAAATAGATGATTCAAATCAGCAGTTTCATTATCATATTGACATAGAGGTGATTCAAGGATCCCAATTTTATGTGAATGGGCCGGGATGCAACCATGATTGGATTTTAGTCTTGTTATAATTGTGGAATATTTTTTGGGTGCATCAAATAGGAATATGTGGGGTACTTTTTTGGGGAGTTCCTCGTGTATAAGGAAGTATGGGTTGGTGGACTTCCCTACTATTTTTGACCACTTTTCCATCCATGCTTTGTATACATTTTGTCTATAGATACTCAAGAGATCATTGGTACACGGAATTTCATCAAAATTAGTACAAGTTCGTGCTTCTTTGGCTGCTTTGTCTACTATTTCATTTCCAAGAATGCCACTGTGTCCTTTGGCCCAGATAAATATAACTTTTCTGTTAATGAGAGAAAGCTTATAGAGTAAATACCCTGTCCTACAAACATTGAAATTTTTGTATATACAGAATTGTTTATTGTGATACAAGTTTCATAAAAAATATTTTATTGGAAAAAATTGATTTGATATCAATAAATAACAGAAACATCTTTTATTGGTAACAATAATGACATTGAAATATTTGAAATCTGACGCACAAGCGTAAAGCCCAGTTTACTGTTGAGTGATTTTGATTTCTGCCATATCAGCGGTGGAAAATGCAATGTTGTTATTGTTTTTATTGGTCAATTCAAATCGAATTACACTCTGAATTGAAATTAAACAATAAAAACATTGAGTTTTTCACTGCTAGTATCACCAAATCGAAAATCGCTTAGAAGTAAGCTGGGCCTAAGTCTTCTAACTTTCATTTGACAGTTCGATTGTACCAACCTTCAAATAATAAAAAATGCTTATCAAAATAGCCTCTGTTGCGTTTCATAATAACTTCATTATAGAACCAAAATAGAAAAAAAATGTTTCTGGAGTGTTTCTTCCTTATTTTTTTCGTCCGTAATTAGTCAAAAAACTAAAATAGTTAATGCATATTTATTTCTTGGTGTTGTCCTGTTTTTATCATCTGAACTACCTTATCCAGTTTTCATACGATTGCTCAAATAAAAATTTTACCTGAGTGAAAATGAACAGGGAATTTGTGGTAATGGTTCGAAAAAAAAACCATTAACAAAATATCAACTAATGAATAAAAAACTGACCATCGAAGTGCCTACACCTCCGTTTAGGAAACGTTGGAAAAAATATATCATGCATGTCGACTCATATTCTGCGTGGTATAGCTAGGAAAGAAGTTGTTCTGTGTTCGTTTTCAAACTTTTCCTGGTAAAACTTCGTTTATCGCACTCCTCTATGAGTTCGGAAAAAATTATTGGTGGAACTTACGTATTTTGACCTCCTGATCACGAATCTGAAGTCAAAACGCGGCGGTCTCAAGTATTTTCGGAGATACGGCCCCATTTTGTCTCAAAAATGCACCATTTCAAATCTCCATTTTCTGCTAATAAAAACACATAAAATGAATCCTTCTTTGAGCCAAAACATCACACATGCACATATTCACTTGTTTCCAACACTTTTTTGCATAAAAAACTGTTATTTTCACAAAAATTCGCCCTTCTTCAAAACGTAAACAAAACATCTTTTTTCACTGATTTTCTGGTTATTTTTATTTGAGATGTTGGCAACGTCTTACCATGAGCGTTGCCAACATCATAAATACAAATTACCAGAAAATCAGTGTAAAAAGGTTGTTTTGTTTGCATTTCAAAGAAGAGTGAATTTTTTGAAAAATAATAGTTTTTTCTGCTGAGAAGTTTCGGAAACAAGTAAATATATGTGTGTATTGTGGTTTGGGTGAATTTTCTGTATTCCTAATAGCAGAAAATTGACATGTCAAATGGTACATTTTTGAGACAAAATGAGGCCGTATCTTCGAAAATACTTGAGACCGCCGCGTTTTGACTTCAGATTCGTGATCAGGAGGTCAAAATACGTAAGTTCCACCACAATTTTTTTCCGAACTCATAGGAGTGCGATAAACGAAGTTTTACCCTTTTCCGAACACTTTCGATTTTTATTGTTGAATTGTTACGACATTGGGTTTTCACTTTCCCGTAGTTGAATCTGATCTTTCTTTTCTCTCCAAATGAGCCGCGAGAGTTTCACGTGCCAGCATCTCGAGAATAAATTATTAAAATTCACTCAGCGACCGAATCACCGTGAAGAGACTCTCACGTCGACAGAAAAAAAAAATGCATTAAACGTCACGAACCCCTCATAACTTCCGAAAGCAGCGCCTCTCGGCAATATAAATTACTGCCCGCCTTTTCACGAGGGCTCTGTTCTGGATTCAATTTATCCAAAGAGTTCAAATCGATTTGTAGGGTGACTTAAAACGAATTATGTGTGCCGTAAATGGGGGTTCTGATGTTTCTTGAATATTCATTTATGTTGATCTGATCACTTGACACGGAAGAAATCCTATTCCACAAAAAAAATCCGAATCTGCTACTCTATACTTCGAACCGTTGTATCCTCAGAGCTCCGTGAATTTTTTCAAGATCTTGTGGATGAGGCAAGAAAACAATTCAATAAATATTTTCATCCTCAACTACAAATAAAATATTTAGCGAGATCTATAAACTCAGATACTTGCCAAACCGTATAACTCGTTCTCATATCTTTAAAATGACAAAAAATTATCTGAACCTGATTTGTAATTTCTTCCTATCATTAATAAGAGGAAAGAAATAACCAAATTATATAGTCATCTGAAATTTCATAGAGAAATCATTCGAACCAGATTTTTATTTTTTTATCCTGAACCATAATGATGAAGGATATCTTCAATAATTATCACGGTGGTCTTTATATAATATGTTTTCAATATATCTGTCCATGTTTATTCTGACTGTTGAAATGTGTCAATATGTTTCTTGTAAAAATACACATTCAACGAGTATTTCGCCAAAACTCCACGAATGGCGGAAAGCTTTCTGAAACTTACAAATATCATATACCTGACCCAGTGCAGCAGGCAAGAAAAACTGAAAAACTGCTACTCTGCGTGCTTTTCTCGCAGTTTTATCACTCTTCTTGGTGATATTTTATTCTTAGGACGAGTTCAGCCAAAGCTCGATATGGATGAGCACTTCAAGAAGTTCAAACTGCTTCAACTCTGGATATATCAGTAGCTTACTTCTTATCCAGATGCAGATTTAGTTATGGAATGAATATACTGATTATTCCTCCATGAAATGTTATTTTTGCAATTATAATCCCAAATTGCCCCAATTGAAAGGTGTTATTTGCTTCAATCAACTCATTCCTTTGAACTCAGAGTTCATTTTTTATCTTGCAGTTGTTTTCTCAGACGACTGTGAAGCCTGCTCGACACTCAACAAATAAATCTGGCTTATGGACTGTAATTTTCATGCGAGCTAGACAAAAAACAGAGCAATAAATTCAGTTGTTTCCGCCCCACAACAACATCATACCTATAATCATCGTACTGAACTGAAACTTTGGAGTTTGGGCTGAAAAAATGCGAAATCCCAATAATTCAGGGGCCGCGTGTGAGTAGTTTCCACATCTAAATTCCAAATTAGCATTCAGAAAGTCCATTCCGAACTGAATTTCGTTACAAGTTACTTTTGACGGGGTGTAGCCAGATAAATCAAGCGGGGGTTGAATATGCCTCTCGATATTTATTTTTATAGGTCGAAGCTCGTATTTGTTGGTACCAATTTCCAATTCAAGATATTCGTGTGATAATCAGGCGTATAATATCTTCTCCGACTCGTATATAATCCAATCACATAAGAAGAATCGATAAACTGTCGATAAATCTCTCCCCTATATCCCATTTTGTCGTCGCTAGACCTTCCTACCCCCATATAATCCCTTAATTGCTCTAGTGGGGACGGTAGCAGAACCGTGGAAACAAAAGAACTCACACGACCTACCTATGTTGATCTTGATAGCGAAAATATTTGCATACAGTGTTGTTGTCTTGGAGTGGAAAGCCAAGTAAGTGCCTTTATAATTTTCTGTTGTTTCTACCCTCTGTTAAGAAGAGACATACAGTATTTGAACTGGCAACCACTTGTGTATCCAAACATTTTGTTCTAGTTGGTATCATCGACCACTATAGGAAAGAACTATAATAGAAGCTCTAGAATCTCCAACAGATTTCTTAGACCACCTCAAATAGAGCCATAAAAACACCGTTGCACCATCTCAGCTCAACATATTCCCTGGGTATGGGGATTTTATGTTAGCATATCCACTATAGGTTGTCTGGATAAATCAGCATCTCGAGTAGATTGTAGATTGTAGGGGGTGCAGTTAGGCTGTGCAACCTCTAAAGCACCTGGAACTACCAGAACTTTGGTGCATAACCCTTAATCTATTCGAGGCCCGGGATTCCGAGGCTTCTTGTGAAGTTGGGAGCTAGGTTCCTGACATCGGAGGGCTCTAAGAAGGCCCCTTCCAGGAACTTGAGCCTCTTGCAGAATAACGCAGGGCATTCGCAAAGCAAATGTTCTGCAGTTTTTAGCGAAGCTCTCGCAGTAGGGGCAACTATCACTCTCTGTTTTATCCATCTTTTTGAGGTGTTACCAGTGAGGAGTGCCGTTACCAGTTTCAAGTCTTTTTGGTCCAACTCGAGAAGCTGCTCAGATTTCCTCCGTGATAGGTTCAATAGTCTAGCATCTCGAGTAACTCATCTATCAAGAGGTAGGTGAAGTCAACATATCCATAGCATCTCAAGTAGATTGTCCATCACTCATGGACACCTGATTATTGCCTCTTGCTTTATTTTCAGCAATTCTTATTGTGACTAGCATTTCACACTCATGTTTGAGGCAACTGGTGAAAGATCCAGTCCACTTCCTTATCTCTTAGGAGATTGTAGATTGTAGGGGGTCGTTAAGCCTGTGCAGCCTCTCAAGCACCTCGACCTATCAGATTTTTTGTGCATAACCCTCAATCTATTCGAGATTCAAGTTTATCAGTTTCCTGGGAGCTAGGTTCCTGACATCGGAGGGCTCTAAGAAGGCCCCCTTCCAGGAACTTGAGCCTCTTACAGAAGAACGCAGGGCATTCGCAAAACAAATTTTCTGCATTTTCAGCGAAGCTCTCGCAGTAGCGACAACTATCACTCTCTGTTTCACCCATATTTTTGAGGTGATACCTCGGAGGACAGTGTCCAGTGAAGAGTCCCGTTACCAGTTTCAAGTCTTTTTGGTCCAACTCGAGAAGCTGCTCAGCTTTCCTTCGTGATAGGTTCAATAGTCTAGCATCTCGAGTAACTCATCTATCAAGAGGTAGGTGAAGTCAACATATCCATAGCATCTCAAGTAGATTGTCCATCACTCATGGACACCTGATTATTGCCGCTTGCTTTATTTTTAGCAATTCTTATTGTGACTATCATTTCACACTCATGTTTGAGGCAACTGGTGAAAGATCCAGTCCACTTCCTTATCTCTTAGGAGATTGTAGATTGTAGGGGGTCGTTAAGCCTGTGCAGCCTCTCAAGCACCTCGACCTATCAGATTTTTTGTGCATAACCCTCAATCTATTCGAGATTCAAGTTTATCAGTTTCCTGGGAGCTAGGTTCCTGACATCGGAGGGCTCTAAGAAGGCCCCCTTCCAGGAACTTGAGCCTCTTACAGAAGAACGCAGGGCATTCGCAAAACAAATTTTTGCATTTTCAGCGAAGCTCTCGCAGTAGCGACAACTATCACTCTCTGTTTCACCCATATTTTTGAGGTAATACCTCGGAGGACAGTGTCCAGTGAAGAGTCCCGTTACCAGTTTCAAGTCTTTTTGGTCCAACTCGAGAAACTGCTCAGCTTTCCTTCGTGATAGGTTCAATAATCTAGCATCTCGAGTAACTCATCTATCAAGAGGTTGGTGAAGTCAACATATCCATAGCATCTCAAGTAGATTGTCCATCACTCATGGACACCTGATTATTGCCGCTTGCTTTATTTTTAGCAATTCTTATTGTGACTATCATTTCACACTCATGTTTGAGGCAACTGGTGAAAGATCCAGTCCACTTCCTTATCTCTTAGGAGATTGTAGATTGTAGGGGGTCGTTAAGCCTGTGCAGCCTCTCAAGCACCTCGACCTATCAGATTTTTTGTGCATAACCCTCAATCTATTCGAGATTCAAGTTTATCAGTTTCCTGGGAGCTAGGTTCCTGACATCGGAGGGCTCTAAGAAGGCCCCCTTCCAGGAACTTGAGCCTCTTACAGAAGAACGCAGGGCATTCGCAAAACAAATTTTTGCATTTTCAGCGAAGCTCTCGCAGTAGCGACAACTATCACTCTCTGTTTCACCCATATTTTTGAGGTAATACCTCGGAGGACAGTGTCCAGTGAAGAGTCCCGTTACCAGTTTCAAGTCTTTTTGGTCCAACTCGAGAAACTGCTCAGCTTTCCTTCGTGATAGGTTCAATAATCTAGCATCTCGAGTAACTCATCTATCAAGAGGTTGGTGAAGTCAACATATCCATAGCATCTCAAGTAGATTGTCCATCACTCATGGACACCTGATTATTGCCGCTTGCTTTATTTTTAGCAATTCTTATTGTGACTATCATTTCACACTCATGTTTGAGGCAACTGGTGAAAGATCCAGTCCACTTCCTTATCTCTTAGGAGATTGTAGATTGTAGGGGGTCGTTAAGCCTGTGCAGCCTCTCAAGCACCTCGACCTATCAGATTTTTTGTGCATAACCCTCAATCTATTCGAGATTCAAGTTTATCAGTTTCCTGGGAGCTAGGTTCCTGACATCGGAGGGCTCTAAGAAGGCCCCCTTCCAGGAACTTGAGCCTCTTACAGAAGAACGCAGGGCATTCGCAAAACAAATTTTCTGCATTTTCAGCGAAGCTCTCGCAGTAGCGACAACTATCACTCTCTGTTTCACCCATATTTTTGAGGTGATACCTCGGAGGACAGTGTCCAGTGAAGAGTCCCGTTACCAGTTTCAAGTCTTTTTGGTCCAACTCGAGAAGCTGCTCAGCTTTCCTTCGTGATAGGTTCAATAGTCTAGCATCTCGAGTAACTCATCTATCAAGAGGTTGGTGAAGTCAACATATCCATAGCATCTCAAGTAGATTGTCCATCACTCATGGACACCTGATTATTGCCGCTTGCTTTATTTTTAGCAATTCTTATTGTGACTATCATTTCACACTCATGTTTGAGGCAACTGGTGAAAGATCCAGTCCACTTCCTTATCTCTTAGGAGATTGTAGATTGTAGGGGGTCGTTAAGCCTGTGCAGCCTCTCAAGCACCTCGACCTATCAGATTTTTTGTGCATAACCCTCAATCTATTCGAGATTCAAGTTTATCAGTTTCCTGGGAGCTAGGTTCCTGACATCGGAGGGCTCTAAGAAGGCCCCTTCCAGGAACTTGAGCCTTTTACAGAAGAACGCAGGGCATTCGCAAAACAAATTTTCTGCAGTTTCAGCGAAGCTCTCGCAGTAGCGACAACTATCACTCTCTGTTTCACCCATATTTTTGAGGTGATACCTCGGAGGACAGTGTCCAGTGAGAGTCCCGTTACCAGTTTCAAGTCTTTTTGGTCCAACTCGAGAAGCTGCTCAGCTTTCCTTCGTGATAGGTTCAATAGTCTAGCATCTCGAGTAACTCATCTATCAAGAGGTTGGTGAAGTCAACATATCCATAGCATCTCAAGTAGATTGTTCATCACTCATGGACACCTGATTATTGCCGCTTGCTTTATTTTTAGCAATTCTTATTGTGACTAGCATTTCACACTCATGTTTGAGGCAACTGGTGAAAGATCCAGTCCACTTCCTTATCTCTTAAGAGATTGTAGATTGTAGGGGGTCGTTAAGCCTGTGCAGCCTCTCAAGCACCTCGACCTATCAGATTTTTTGTGCATAACCCTCAATCTATTCGAGATTCAAGTTTATCAGTTTCCTGGGAGCTAGGTTCCTGACATCGGAGGGCTCTAAGAAGGCCCCCTTCCAGGAACTTGAGCCTCTTACAGAAGAACGCAGGGCATTCGCAAAACAAATTTTTGCATTTTCAGCGAAGCTCTCGCAGTAGCGACAACTATCACTCTCTGTTTCACCCATATTTTTGAGGTAATACCTCGGAGGACAGTGTCCAGTGAAGAGTCCCGTTACCAGTTTCAAGTCTTTTTGGTCCAACTCGAGAAACTGCTCAGCTTTCCTTCGTGATAGGTTCAATAATCTAGCATCTCGAGTAACTCATCTATCAAGAGGTTGGTGAAGTCAACATATCCATAGCATCTCAAGTAGATTGTCCATCACTCATGGACACCTGATTATTGCCGCTTGCTTTATTTTTAGCAATTCTTATTGTGACTAGCATTTCACACTCATGTTTGAGGCAACTGGTGAAAGATCCAGTCCACTTCCTTATCTCTTAGGAGATTGTAGATTGTAGGGGGTCGTTAAGCCTGTGCAGCCTCTCAAGCACCTCGACCTATCAGATTTTTTCTGCATAACCCTCAATCTATTCGAGATTCAAGTTTATCAGTTTCCTGGGAGCTAGGTTCCTGACATCGGAGGGCTCTAAGAAGGCCCCTTCCAGGAACTTGAGCCTTTTACAGAAGAACGCAGGGCATTCGCAAAACAAATTTTCTGCAGTTTCAGCGAAGCTCTCGCAGTAGCGACAACTATCACTCTCTGTTTCACCCATATTTTTGAGGTGATACCTCGGAGGACAGTGTCCAGTGAAGAGTCCCGTTACCAGTTTCAAGTCTTTTTGGTCCAACTCGAGAAGCTGCTCAGCTTTCCTTCGTGATAGGTTCAATAGTCTAGCATCTCGAGTAACTCATCTATCAAGAGGTTGGTGAAGTCAACATATCCATAGCATCTCAAGTAGATTGTCCATCACTCATGGACACCTGATTATTGCCGCTTGCTTTATTTTTAGCAATTCTTATTGTGACTAGCATTTCACACTCATGTTTGAGGCAACTGGTGAAAGATCCAGTCCACTTCCTTATCTCTTAAGAGATTGTAGATTGTAGGGGGTCGTTAAGCCTGTGCAGCCTCTCAAGCACCTCGACCTATCAGATTTTTTGTGCATAACCCTCAATCTATTCGAGATTCAAGTTTATCAGTTTCCTGGGAGCTAGGTTCCTGACATCGGAGGGCTCTAAGAAGGCCCCTTCCAGGAACTTGAGCCTTTTACAGAAGAACGCAGGGCATTCGCAAAACAAATTTTCTGCAGTTTCAGCGAAGCTCTCGCAGTAGCGACAACTATCACTCTCTGTTTCACCCATATTTTTGAGGTGATACCTCGGAGGACAGTGTCCAGTGAAGAGTCCCGTTACCAGTTTCAAGTCTTTTTGGTCCAACTCGAGAAGCTGCTCAGCTTTCCTTCGTGATAGGTTCAATAGTCTAGCATCTCGAGTAACTCATCTATCAAGAGGTTGGTGAAGTCAACATATCCATAGCATCTCAAGTAGATTGTCCATCACTCATGGACACCTGATTATTGCCGCTTGCTTTATTTTTAGCAATTCTTATTGTGACTAGCATTTCACACTCATGTTTGAGGCAACTGGTGAAAGATCCAGTCCACTTCCTTATCTCTTAAGAGATTGTAGATTGTAGGGGGTCGTTAAGCCTGTGCAGCCTCTCAAGCACCTCGACCTATCAGATTTTTTGTGCATAACCCTCAATCTATTCGAGATTCAAGTTTATCAGTTTCCTGGGAGCTAGGTTCCTGACATCGGAGGGCTCTAAGAAGGCCCCCTTCCAGGAACTTGAGCCTCTTACAGAAGAACGCAGGGCATTCGCAAAACAAATTTTCTGCATTTTCAGCGAAGCTCTCGCAGTAGCGACAACTATCACTCTCTGTTTCACCCATATTTTTGAGGTGATACCTCGGAGGACAGTGTCCAGTGAAGAGTCCCGTTACCAGTTTCAAGTCTTTTTGGTCCAACTCGAGAAGCTGCTCAGCTTTCCTTCGTGATAGGTTCAATAATCTAGCATCTCGAGTAACTCATCTATCAAGAGGTTGGTGAAGTCAACATATCCATAGCATCTCAAGTAGATTGTCCATCACTCATGGACACCTGATTATTGCCGCTTGCTTTATTTTTAGCAATTCTTATTGTGACTATCATTTCACACTCATGTTTGAGGCAACTGGTGAAAGATCCAGTCCACTTCCTTATCTCTTAGGAGATTGTAGATTGTAGGGGGTCGTTAAGCCTGTGCAGCCTCTCAAGCACCTCGACCTATCAGATTTTTTGTGCATAACCCTCAATCTATTCGAGATTCAAGTTTATCAGTTTCCTGGGAGCTAGGTTCCTGACATCGGAGGGCTCTAAGAAGGCCCCCTTCCAGGAACTTGAGCCTCTTACAGAAGAACGCAGGGCATTCGCAAAACAAATTTTTGCATTTTCAGCGAAGCTCTCGCAGTAGCGACAACTATCACTCTCTGTTTCACCCATATTTTTGAGGTAATACCTCGGAGGACAGTGTCCAGTGAAGAGTCCCGTTACCAGTTTCAAGTCTTTTTGGTCCAACTCGAGAAACTGCTCAGCTTTCCTTCGTGATAGGTTCAATAATCTAGCATCTCGAGTAACTCATCTATCAAGAGGTTGGTGAAGTCAACATATCCATAGCATCTCAAGTAGATTGTCCATCACTCATGGACACCTGATTATTGCCGCTTGCTTTATTTTTAGCAATTCTTATTGTGACTATCATTTCACACTCATGTTTGAGGCAACTGGTGAAAGATCCAGTCCACTTCCTTATCTCTTAGGAGATTGTAGATTGTAGGGGGTCGTTAAGCCTGTGCAGCCTCTCAAGCACCTCGACCTATCAGATTTTTTGTGCATAACCCTCAATCTATTCGAGATTCAAGTTTATCAGTTTCCTGGGAGCTAGGTTCCTGACATCGGAGGGCTCTAAGAAGGCCCCCTTCCAGGAACTTGAGCCTCTTACAGAAGAACGCAGGGCATTCGCAAAACAAATTTTCTGCATTTTCAGCGAAGCTCTCGCAGTAGCGACAACTATCACTCTCTGTTTCACCCATATTTTTGAGGTGATACCTCGGAGGACAGTGTCCAGTGAAGAGTCCCGTTACCAGTTTCAAGTCTTTTTGGTCCAACTCGAGAAGCTGCTCAGCTTTCCTTCGTGATAGGTTCAATAGTCTAGCATCTCGAGTAACTCATCTATCAAGAGGTTGGTGAAGTCAACATATCCATAGCATCTCAAGTAGATTGTCCATCACTCATGGACACCTGATTATTGCCGCTTGCTTTATTTTTAGCAATTCTTATTGTGACTATCATTTCACACTCATGTTTGAGGCAACTGGTGAAAGATCCAGTCCACTTCCTTATCTCTTAGGAGATTGTAGATTGTAGGGGGTCGTTAAGCCTGTGCAGCCTCTCAAGCACCTCGACCTATCAGATTTTTTGTGCATAACCCTCAATCTATTCGAGATTCAAGTTTATCAGTTTCCTGGGAGCTAGGTTCCTGACATCGGAGGGCTCTAAGAAGGCCCCTTCCAGGAACTTGAGCCTTTTACAGAAGAACGCAGGGCATTCGCAAAACAAATTTTCTGCAGTTTCAGCGAAGCTCTCGCAGTAGCGACAACTATCACTCTCTGTTTCACCCATATTTTTGAGGTGATACCTCGGAGGACAGTGTCCAGTGAGAGTCCCGTTACCAGTTTCAAGTCTTTTTGGTCCAACTCGAGAAGCTGCTCAGCTTTCCTTCGTGATAGGTTCAATAGTCTAGCATCTCGAGTAACTCATCTATCAAGAGGTTGGTGAAGTCAACATATCCATAGCATCTCAAGTAGATTGTTCATCACTCATGGACACCTGATTATTGCCGCTTGCTTTATTTTTAGCAATTCTTATTGTGACTAGCATTTCACACTCATGTTTGAGGCAACTGGTGAAAGATCCAGTCCACTTCCTTATCTCTTAAGAGATTGTAGATTGTAGGGGGTCGTTAAGCCTGTGCAGCCTCTCAAGCACCTCGACCTATCAGATTTTTTGTGCATAACCCTCAATCTATTCGAGATTCAAGTTTATCAGTTTCCTGGGAGCTAGGTTCCTGACATCGGAGGGCTCTAAGAAGGCCCCCTTCCAGGAACTTGAGCCTCTTACAGAAGAACGCAGGGCATTCGCAAAACAAATTTTTGCATTTTCAGCGAAGCTCTCGCAGTAGCGACAACTATCACTCTCTGTTTCACCCATATTTTTGAGGTAATACCTCGGAGGACAGTGTCCAGTGAAGAGTCCCGTTACCAGTTTCAAGTCTTTTTGGTCCAACTCGAGAAACTGCTCAGCTTTCCTTCGTGATAGGTTCAATAATCTAGCATCTCGAGTAACTCATCTATCAAGAGGTTGGTGAAGTCAACATATCCATAGCATCTCAAGTAGATTGTCCATCACTCATGGACACCTGATTATTGCCGCTTGCTTTATTTTTAGCAATTCTTATTGTGACTAGCATTTCACACTCATGTTTGAGGCAACTGGTGAAAGATCCAGTCCACTTCCTTATCTCTTAGGAGATTGTAGATTGTAGGGGGTCGTTAAGCCTGTGCAGCCTCTCAAGCACCTCGACCTATCAGATTTTTTCTGCATAACCCTCAATCTATTCGAGATTCAAGTTTATCAGTTTCCTGGGAGCTAGGTTCCTGACATCGGAGGGCTCTAAGAAGGCCCCTTCCAGGAACTTGAGCCTTTTACAGAAGAACGCAGGGCATTCGCAAAACAAATTTTCTGCAGTTTCAGCGAAGCTCTCGCAGTAGCGACAACTATCACTCTCTGTTTCACCCATATTTTTGAGGTGATACCTCGGAGGACAGTGTCCAGTGAAGAGTCCCGTTACCAGTTTCAAGTCTTTTTGGTCCAACTCGAGAAGCTGCTCAGCTTTCCTTCGTGATAGGTTCAATAGTCTAGCATCTCGAGTAACTCATCTATCAAGAGGTTGGTGAAGTCAACATATCCATAGCATCTCAAGTAGATTGTCCATCACTCATGGACACCTGATTATTGCCGCTTGCTTTATTTTTAGCAATTCTTATTGTGACTAGCATTTCACACTCATGTTTGAGGCAACTGGTGAAAGATCCAGTCCACTTCCTTATCTCTTAAGAGATTGTAGATTGTAGGGGGTCGTTAAGCCTGTGCAGCCTCTCAAGCACCTCGACCTATCAGATTTTTTGTGCATAACCCTCAATCTATTCGAGATTCAAGTTTATCAGTTTCCTGGGAGCTAGGTTCCTGACATCGGAGGGCTCTAAGAAGGCCCCTTCCAGGAACTTGAGCCTTTTACAGAAGAACGCAGGGCATTCGCAAAACAAATTTTCTGCAGTTTCAGCGAAGCTCTCGCAGTAGCGACAACTATCACTCTCTGTTTCACCCATATTTTTGAGGTGATACCTCGGAGGACAGTGTCCAGTGAAGAGTCCCGTTACCAGTTTCAAGTCTTTTTGGTCCAACTCGAGAAACTGCTCAGCTTTCCTTCGTGATAGGTTCAATAGTCTAGCATCTCGAGTAACTCATCTATCAAGAGGTTGGTGAAGTCAACATATCCATAGCATCTCAAGTAGATTGTCCATCACTCATGGACACCTGATTATTGCCGCTTGCTTTATTTTTAGCAATTCTTATTGTGACTAGCATTTCACACTCATGTTTGAGGCAACTGGTGAAAGATCCAGTCCACTTCCTTATCTCTTAGGAGATTGTAGATTGTAGGGGGTCGTTAAGCCTGTGCAGCCTCTCAAGCACCTCGACCTATCAGATTTTTTGTGCATAACCCTCAATCTATTCGAGATTCAAGTTTATCAGTTTCCTGGGAGCTAGGTTCCTGACATCGGAGGGCTCTAAGAAGGCCCCTTCCAGGAACTTGAGCCTTTTACAGAAGAACGCAGGGCATTCGCAAAACAAATTTTCTGCAGTTTCAGCGAAGCTCTCGCAGTAGCGACAACTATCACTCTCTGTTTCACCCATATTTTTGAGGTGATACCTCGGAGGACAGTGTCCAGTGAAGAGTCCCGTTACCAGTTTCAAGTCTTTTTGGTCCAACTCGAGAAACTGCTCAGCTTTCCTTCGTGATAGGTTCAATAGTCTAGCATCTCGAGTAACTCATCTATCAAGAGGTTGGTGAAGTCAACATATCCATAGCATCTCAAGTAGATTGTCCATCACTCATGGACACCTGATTATTGCCGCTTGCTTTATTTTTAGCAATTCTTATTGTGACTAGCATTTCACACTCATGTTTGAGGCAACTGGTGAAAGATCCAGTCCACTTCCTTATCTCTTAGGAGATTGTAGATTGTAGGGGGTCGTTAAGCCTGTGCAGCCTCTCAAGCACCTCGACCTATCAGATTTTTTGTGCATAACCCTCAATCTATTCGAGATTCAAGTTTATCAGTTTCCTGGGAGCTAGGTTCCTGACATCGGAGGGCTTTAAGAATGCCCCTTCCAGGAACTTGAGCCTCTTACAGAAGAACGCAGGGCATTCGCAAAGCAAGTTTTCTGCAGTTTCAGCGAAGCTCTCGCAGTAGCGACAACTATCACTCTCTGTTTCACCCATATTTTTGAGGTGATACCTCAGAGGGCAGTGTCCAGTGAGGAGTCCCGTTACCAGTTTCAAGGCTCTTACGAGATATTATCGAAAGCATTTTTGTAATGAAAAACTCTCATTGTGCGCTGTTCATCCAGATGATATCATATTACATCCTTTCGCAGGAGATTAAACTGAAACAATGTAATTACCGAGGACCGAGGAGAGTCTTTGGGTTATCCCACTGAATTAATGGGAAGCGACATCTGAGCGAAAAACGAAAAGGAGAAGAGATAATGCCTCATAATCAACGTCAGAAACAGTCCATTCCGTACCTCTGGCATCTCCCTTTCTCCATATAAACTTCGTTAGTGTCAGTGTATTTGTTTGGCATTCCGATTTTGCGGCTGAATTATGAATGCGTGGGGTTAGATTCGCCCTTATGGGGGTTGCAAGCTCTGGGGGGTGCCGCTTTATTGCCCCCTTTCAGTGCGTTCAGTCTCCTGAGAGATGTGAAATTGAGAGAGCATCGGCTGTTTATCTTTGAAGATTTAGGTGAGTATTGCCTGGGAATGGTATCACTTGCAGATAGATTATCTGACATTCTGGTGATCGAATAGTTGATGATATGAACAAAGGGGGGTTATCCACCCCCAGTACCCCTGTTTGGGCCCAGAAATAGTTTATTTGAGATCAAAACAAAGGGATCAGGAGTCAGGAATGTTGATTGACCAGTTCGTATAGGTACGCGTTGAAATCCTTTTTGAATGGAATTTCTGTTTGCTTCGAATTGAAAGCCGCTTACTTCCTAACAGAGCGCTTTGTCATTTCAATAATCCGGGTTTATGATGAACAATTAGTTCCTTCTCGTCCGGTCCTGATATGATAAATAGTCGCTGTATTATCGCCGATGGGCCTTCATGACTTATTTTGATGGATGCGCAGACTATATCAAGCTAATCTGACAGATCAGAAAACAGGTAGCTGCCCAACCGGAAGTTATGGGACATTTGTGCCCATTTTCGAGAGCGTCCACGTCATACAGGGTGATCAAACAACCATAGATGTTGTCTGTGAATTGCGTTAGTAGTACAAAAATTCTTTATAGTTATTTATGTATTAAGGGAATTATAAGTTTGCGTCCCGAGGGCCTCTGGCCCGAGGGACAGCAATTGCCAGAGGTTATTAAGGCTCTATAATTCCCGTGGTACATAGATAATTTTATTTTTGACCGATTTCCATAACAATATGTCCATATTTAGAACGCAATAAATGTTTAAATTCATAACCTTTCTGGTATATTTGAATTAGGTAGCGTTGATTGTAGCATTGTTGGTTGTTGCTAGGTTGTCGCTATGTTACATGTTTATAAGCAAACTTTCTTTATCAATCAATGTTTTTCCGTTAAAAACGTGTTTATTTTTTACCACAAATCGACGATCTTTTTCTGATATAATGGAGGATATTATAAAAAAAGCGGAAAAAGCAAGACAATCATTACTTCCATCGAAAAGTGAAGCCCTATATCAAAAAGAATACAACTTATATCTGAAGTGGCTGACACAGAGAAATGTTATGTCAAAAGATGGCAACGAAACTGTCTTTCTGGCATATTTTCAAGAACTGGTAAAGTATTTTCAGTATTTTCTGGTAGATTTGGTAATAATTGTATTTATTCGTTGCAGTCAGAAACGTTTAGCCCAAATTCGTTATGGACTAAATGGTCAATGCTCAAATCGATGGTGACCATATATGAGAAAAGAGATATCACCAAGTTCAACGAACTAGAGACTTTTTTGAAACGGAAAAGTAAGGGGTATAAGCCGAAAGAGTATGTTGTCTTATCTCCTAAAGATGTCATCAAATTTCTAAAGGACGCCCCTAATGAAATTCATTTATTGCATAAGGTAATTTTTTTATCATAATTTTCTTTTTCGTTTCTTTTTTTCGTTTTATTTGTTATAGGTTGTTCTAATTATGAGTTATTTTGGAGGATGCAGAACTCAGGAACTTCTGAATATGAGTATAGCAGATATAGAGGACCGGGATACTGTTATGGTAGTGAACGTACCGGAAAGTAAAACTGGTGTATCGAAGAAATTTACAGTTGTGGATGAAAAAGAGTTCTCTGCTTTGCCTTTATTGAGACTTTATATGTCCTTGCGTCCTGAAGGTACAAAACGATTTTTTTGAGCTTTCGACAAAATAAATGTACTCAGCCAATTGGAAAGAATATGTTTGGCAAAATTCCCAGCAAAATTGCCAAACCCACTAACCTATACGGGACATTGCCTTCGTCGCACTTCTGCTACTGCCCTAGCCAATGCAGGAGCAACTATGGCAAACTTAAAAAGACACGGAGGTTGGAGAAGTTCCACGGTGGCAGAGGGGTATCTGGAGGACAGTATTGAATTGAGAAATAAAACGGCGCGTATGCTGTCTACTTTGCCATCAGAAGAGGCAGACACCTCGACTTCAGTGAACAGCAACAGCACCACCCATAAAAAAGAAGAAATTGTTTCCAGCGGCGGAAGTAATTTTCAGGGAACATTTGAAAATTGTACATTTATTATTTGTAATGACGTGAATTAGGAAAATATGTCTTAGTTTTCATTACATATAAACGTTTATAAGCATTTATTGTATCAGTTTCACCTGTAAAAGGTAAGAGGGAATTTTTTAACCTTAATATCCCAAGGGAGTTATGACCCTCATTATAGATATCGTAACTATGACAATATAAGCTCATAATGTCACTGTCAGAAATAAAATTCTTTTTCTTTCTTCGATATATTTAATGTCCTGAATGTTCTGAATATTTATGCGGAAAAAGACGAGACTCTTGAAGCCGGTTCTCCCAAAGAGAGAAATTTTTCTTGTGACGTGAACTTGAGCAAAAATACGAATGCAAACGATATTTAATCATCCTAATGAATTTCCATCTGCCTCCACCGCCATGAATATAAATAAAAATGATAATCCTCGCATTCCATCCAACCTCCCAAACGAAATTGACCTTTGACCTACATAGCTACGACGTGGAAATATTAGGGACGACCCGGTGATGATTGAACATCGAAGTAGGGGAATTGTAGGGGTAGGAGCATGCAGAAACTGCTTATGAATTCAGATCTGCTACGCCTGTCGATGTTTCATTCGTTTTTCCGGAGTCAGACTCGTCTGGATTTCAGAGTACTCCGGGTATATTTCGTGCTAAGCGACAATTTGAATACTTGATTTGACACCTACAACGATCAGTAGGGAATTTGATGAGATATTTTTTGTATGTCAAGATATCTTGGTTATTTCCGGAATCAGGACTGATAATATACAGGGCGCCAACAATTTCATCGGGATAGTATGAACGGTTAAAGATAGAAAGACGGATACATTAGTTATTTCAACCTCCGTGTTTAAAACCGGGAAAAAGTTAGTGGTTCCTGAAATATTTTGAAAGAACTAAACATTTCTCTTCGTCAATTTTAAATATTTTCATAACATCGTTCAGGATTAGGCAATTGATACTGTAGGAGACATTTTTATAGGAACTTGTCATCTTATTATTTCAGATTTTATCTGAATTCGATATTCCAAATTTTTCCGGACACCCTGAATATTTAATCAAATATGTTTACTCCTTGGAGTACGGGTCAAAATAGCTTTTTTGCACGATTGATCATTTTTGACTGTTTTTCGTGACAGATTTTACGTCAGTACGTAATTCACTTACCGTCGAGTTAAAAAACCTCTTAATTTTAATTTATTTTTTGAAAGAATAAAGAAAACTAACGAATTATTTATTAATATTGAAACTTATGGTACAATTTGTTAAATTATTTAATGAAATCCCACTTGTTTGGGCTGTGGTTTCACTTCTAACAGAAACTCCTGCAGAATCGCATACATTAGTAGTATTACTAGTATTGCACAATATTTTTTCGGCAAAATCTATTTTATTTTGAAGAGAATCTTCTACATAGCTTTCTGCCACTGTCGATGAACGCCAACCTCCATGACGCTTTAATCCGAGGACATCAACACCTTTATTAGCCAAAAGCGTTGCTGAAGTCCTCCTGAACGAATGGCCAGTATAGTTCTCGGGATTAGGCAAATTTAAGAATTTGGCAATTCGAGAAGGCCAGCCCCCGATTGTCCCTTTCCCTATTACTTGAGCACAACATTTTCCTTTGGCGTATCTTAAGAACAAATGATTTGATTTTACTTGCAATGGACGAAGTTTTATATACTTTTGCAGAATTTCTAAATATGGAATTTTATCGTCTGGTTTATTAACGACTGTTAAATTACGCTGGATGTTCGTTTTTGTATTGGGTAATTTTACAATCATTAAACCATCCGTTAGTTATATTATATAATTCTTCTCTTCTACAGGCACCAGATATTCCCAATATCATTGCGACCTACAAATTATGAAAAAATCTTCATTAGAGTATCTCTTTTACCTAAAGTAGCTTACATACCTTGTGAATTAGAAATTCTTCATCCGGTGCTTCCATCAGAAATTTTTCAAATTGCTCCCGTGTAAAAATGCTCGCTTTCTTATGCCTATAGCCAACATTTTTTCTCTTCAAATACGCGAACAAAGTTGAAAACTTGGAAATATCAATGTCATCATAAAGAAAAACGGTGGATTTAATCATTGAATATTCTGCCCAGAGGCTTCCAGGAGCTTTCAACTGCATATGTATTTGAATGAAATATGCCAATAGAGACTTTTCATCGATTCTTAAATTCTTGCGTTCGCACCATTTTTTAAAACTTTGGTAGGTATTTTGATAACGGATTTTAGATTTTTCGGGAATAATTGCGGAACACCCTTCTTCCCAAGCCCGTTCAATTTCTTCTAATTCACTTTCGCTCATATTTTAATTTATAATAATCAAAATTGTACTTAAAATTATTGACAACTGAATAAAAACTCAATTCTCCATTGTTGTTATGCACCCTAGTTACTACCTAACTACCAAAGTATCTATCTTGATAAAATGAATGAAACTAGTCAATATGACGGAAATGTTTAATTTTATAATTTATAATGGTATCAATCGTGCAAAAAACGTTATAAGCATGTCGAACGTTAAGGGTAACCGATCTCAGACAATAACAATTGTCTTCGATCGATATAAAACCCTTACCGTATGGAGAACCATACTTAATATACTATATCCTACTGATTACTATTGAAAGAGACCGGGTGTCCCTAATTTCATTAGCAATTCGAAGAAGAATCACCTTAAAGGAAACGCTTTTTTCAACATAAAAGGCTTTATTACGAGATTATCAAAGCTGACATCAAGATCTATTATATGAAGCCTTCAAGTACCCATCTTGGTAGGCAAAGTCGTCAAAGTCTTCAGAAGCAATAATTGTACAATAACAAATTCACAGGTACACTGATATAACTCGTTGTAACGACATCCAATCCCATATCAAATTCACACAACGTCACATATCCACCCGACAATCACCGGATGGTCGGTCCAGCAGTCACCCCCGACCCGGCCACAGCATTGCTGCCGACGGTGACGGTGAAGCTGGCGATGAACACGTTGATGATGGTCACCAGGAACACTCCGATGATGACGTAGTTGTTGATGCTCTTGGCCAGCGCGTTCTTGGACTTGCCTCTCACGTCCAACCGGCCCTTAACAATAAGGGCCATCCCAATGGCGACCTGGAGGACCAGCGAGACCGAGATCATAATCAGGGTGAAGTAGTAGGTGGGGCTGAGCCGGTTGAATTCCACCATGTAGCGCAGCTGGTTGGCATTGGCCGTTATCAGGGCAATGTCCATCATACCTGGAAAGAATCAGACTGTATTGGTAAAAATTACATAGAAATTACATAGAAAATTACATAGAAAATTACATAGAAAATCATATAGCAAATCACATGGAAAATTACATAGAAAAAACAGAAAATTATATAGAAAAATGTATAGAATATTACGAAGAAAATTACATGGAAAATTACATAGAAAATTACATAGAAAATAACATAGAAAGTTAAATCGAAAATTACATGAAAAATTACATAGAAAATTACGTACATTACATACAGAATTACATATAACATCACATGCAAAGTTACGTTGTTAAAAATTGCTACAAAGATACTTACAAATACATGTACAAGATTACCTAGAAATTACATACAAAATCACATAGAAAATTACATACATTACAAGATACACTGTACAGGCTGACTCATTTTCGATTTCCTCACGGGAAATCTTGCTCATTTTCAAAAATAGAGATTCACGGTATTCGCGATTGTTGGCTACTTTTTTTGTGAAACTCACGATACTGCATGCGAAACTTGAAAATATTGCCTGTATCTCAGCTATCTTTTGACATGTATAAAAAGTAAATTCTGGCTCTCATACAATTTTTTACTTAGAAGTGGCGTAGTCAGATTTTGTAAATGAGCTGTTATTATTGAGCTATAATAACCATAAGTTATGTATTTTAAATGGAATAAGAAATTCAACATCTATGAGTCAGGTGACCTTGGTGGCTACTATATTCCATGAATACTAACTAACATGTTACTAGCTCGATTTTTTTGAGTAATTAGAAGCCAAAACCACACATCAATGAGCATTTTTAACCCCCCCCCCCGTGACTTATCTATTCATGATTATCTCCTGTTTCTGTAAAAATATCCTTCAGGCACTTTTTTTTAGAAAAATCCAATGGTGTTTCTCAGTTTTTTTCTGTAAAACTGGTTACGCAGTTATGACATAAACTAGTAACTTTTCTTATGGCCCATCCTATATAATTCCGGATATTCTTTTTGAAAATTGAATTGTCTCTTCAAATGTATATTCTATACTTACCACTTTTCTCTTGAAACATTCGTTTTATTGATGTTTTCAAATTATTTCAGGTGAGTATTGAACATCTTTGCATGTCTTGCTTATTTTCCTTCAGAAACTGATGTTTCCTATCAGAAGTGTCCAATTTGGACCACCCTGTATAATAACGTTTGGATTTAATCAAATGTGATATAGATCAAAACAATTACCTACTCGAACAGCTATTTCATGATCAGTTACATATTGTTGACATTTCCATTGTACCCCAATAGACCCTGGTACTAATTTACAGACTCAATTAACCTGTATTTATCAATGTGATGTATGTGAGACGTATATCATTTGTAATGATCATGTCGGTAACATACCCCGATAATAGATTGTCAGTCTCAGACAGACTAATACTATATAAGCTCTAGGAGAATTATATAATAAGCTAAGGATATTTTGAATTCCAACCCCAAGGAATCGACAAAGGATATTCAGATCATCAATTATCATTTGGGAGCTTTAAACCTCTCTTGATATCCCTCTCAAATACATTGGATTAACAATTATGTTTTCGGCTATAATTCTCATCAAGAAAAGATTGAACTATATTAGATATTCACCTTGAGCTACTGTCTTTTTAGATGCATAACTGTTGGAGGGTTTTTTCAATGCTTGCTCTTCAGTAGCGTCTATGTCTGTCATCATAGGTACATCTTCGTTGTCTTGGTACAGTGATTTTTTCCTTTTAGGTCCATCTCCTTCATCATAATCGTCCTTATCTTCTCCATCAACGTTATCTCCTTTATTATTTTTCTCTTCTTCATATTCCTCACTGCTATCGTTCTTTCCATCTGAAATAAAGACATTACAGCATTTATTAGTCATGTGGACGAAGAAAATTTGATAACGTACTGACATAATATTACATAAATTGTTATGTGCTTCAAGTTACTAATAGATCGACCTTCGAATGAAGAATTTTTTATATGGCTATAATGCATTGATAACGCTGTAAGCACTAATGGAAGCGAAGATTGGTTTATCTTTCTTCGAAATCCTTGATTTTCTAATCATAATCAGAATGAATTACGTGGTTCAGAAAATACCCATCCGCTCAAATTTAGAGTTCTCTGTAGGTACTGATTATTGTTGGCCATAAATATACACTTCAAAAGCTCCACATTCATCACAAATCAAAGTATTGTTCGCCAGGGGTATTATGAACAGCAACAATTCTATAGAAACTGCCCTTCGCTTTATTTATTACAATGTCTCCCACGTTGGTGCTAAGTGCAAATCCTTGTAATTATCAGTCAAAATAGTATACCTGTTTTCTCTTTCATCTTTATCTTTTCTGAAGGGAATCTTTTGCCATAAAATGGCCAATTGGGGGTGGCATTCTAGCAGTTACTGTCGACAAAGTTGGAGCTCCAGTTTCGTGAAGTGATAAAAGTTTTCCAAGGTAAGTGAAAAATGTATGTAGATATAGGAGATGAGTTTAATTTCAGTGGTAGAGAATTAGGTGGATTGAAGAGATATTTTAAATTTACGGAAAATGTTGGGAACTATGGAATCATATTTTTTTTATAAAAACCTGAAAAAGGGGAACAATAATTGTATTGCGAGTTTATTATGAAACTTTTATGGCTATGGATAAGTGAAGTCTATGAGAATATAGTAACCTCAAAGCTCTATATGCTTTATGGATAATATTACGTTTATATTTTTATAATCATCTGAGGGTTTTTTTTTGGAATGCTTGATTGATAATAGTTACTGAATACCAATTCCATTGAATGGATAGGTAGTGAATTATTTTACTGAACTCAGAATTACTAGTGATTTTTCCAAATTGAAAACCATGTGTTGAATCAAATAAAAAAAAATCGAGTTTTTCATGAAATCTTTCCAAAAAAGAGATTCCATATCATTCCACTTTTTTCATGTCATCATTTTATTGGCGATTTTTATACTGGTTTAAGTCTTATGAAATAAATCTTTACTTTATTTCACTTCACTCCGAAGGGGTTAACAAATTTTTTTTTCTACTTTGGTTCTACAATGAAGTCATTATAAAACGCAAATGCGTATCGAAATAGCCTCTTTTCGATACGCATTTTTTATTATTCGGAGGTTGGTACAATCGAACTGTCAAATGAAAGTCAGAAAAGAGTTAGGCCCAGCTTACTCCTGAGCGATTTTTGATTTGGTGATACAAGCAGTGAAAAACTCAATGATTCTATTGGTAAATTCCAAATCAGAGTGTGATTTGATTTGAATTGACCAATGAAAACAATATCATCATTGCATTTTTCACCGCTGGTATCGCAAAAGTCAAAATCGCTCAACAATAAACTGGGCTTTACGCTTGTGCGTCAGATTTAAAATATTTCAATGTCATCATTGTTACTGATAGAAGATGTGTCTGTTTTTTATCTATATTAAATCAATTCGTTTCAACAAAAGTCTTCAAATTGATGAAAAATAGAAAAATAAAACTTGTATCATTACATACTATTATTTCATAATTCCGAATTACAAGTCACTCGACGCTACTGTATGATTTTTGGATTGACATTTTTTTGGTGTCCCTGTTCTATTGAATAGTTTGGTGCAGCATTTATTATGAAACACCCTGTATAAGTGCGAAAAACACCACTTTCCCGCACGCATTCAAATAAAAAACCACGTTCGAGGAAACTAAATCAGCTTCCTCTTGCAGATGTCCCGCCACCTCAACGCCCCCACAGCCATCCTGCTGACCCTTCTCCTAGCCTCTGTGGCCGCCCCCGCGCCCCCTCCACGCCCAGATCAGCCGCCCCCCTCCGATGTGTCGCTCTCCATCACCTGGAACGCGTACCACAAGGTGGCCGTGGGCACTGCCTTCGTGGCGGCGGGCCTAGGTCTGGCCGGCCTGCTGGCCGTACTGTTCCCCCTCGCTGCCTACAAGCTCTGCTACCTGCTGGGCGGCTGCCAGCACACCATGGACTACTTCGTGGACAGGCTGGTGGCCGAGGAGGGGAGGGGGGTGGGGAAAGTCAAGCGGTCCGTGGAGTATTTCGAGCCGTTGATGGTGACCTTGGCGGAGGCGTATAGGAAGTTCGGGGGGGTAGGGGAGTCGGTGGGAGGTGGGGATGGGGATGTATGAGTTTGGTTTGTGAAAGGGGGGGGGGGGGTTTCAGGCTCTCGCAGAAGTTTCGGGGTGGTTATTTGATTTTCTCGTATTGAGGCGATGATTTAGAGCGCAAGAATACATTGGGAATGTGACTGCTGAGTAATAATAGTGAATTTATTTAATTTAAAAGGATTGTAGAATGATTTAGGTTACACCATTGTCGTTCTAGATGGAAACCAAGTAGGCTGGAGCTATAATATTGTCTGTTCACTCGAGACCCAAACGTCTGCCAACTTGAGGTCGCTACTTTTTTATAGAAGTCGTTCGATGCTCATTTGTTTCAGTTTTTTCTCTGTCAGCGACCCAATTTTAGGTTGAAGTTATGTTCTTCTTTTTTTGACTTTTTTTGACTTCAGCACATATCATAATCTGACATAATTTTACTTTTTATACAAATTTCAACTCGAAAAGGTCCAATAACAGTTTTTAGGAACAATAATGAGGCATATTCCAAAGAAAATTTTTGGAGGTACTCACGTATTTTGGCCTCCCAGAACAAAAATCAGAAACGCTTGTTTCGTAAATATACACCCACCATTTGACATCTTGAAATTCTTCTATACTATAAACACAAAATTCGTCCTTCTTTTAATTAAAACACCACACACGCTCACATTCACTTATCTTCAACACTTTTCAGCGAAAGAATTCAATATTTTTCAAAAAATGTACCGTTCTTTGGAAACACAAGACTTTAATCTGTTAACTTGACACTGTCACAAGTTCAGCTCCCATCATGCTCGGATTTTCGATGGTTTGGTAAAATTTTTTGAATTTTTTCAAATATACTAGTTTATTTTGCTGAAATATGTTTTAAAACAAGTGAATGTAAGTGTGTGTGGTGTTTAATTTCAAAGAAGTACTAATTTGTGTGTGCTTTCTTCAGTGGGTATGAATTATGCGTGGAGCAAATATACAACTCAATGTAAGTGATTAAAATTATATTAACTTGTACATTCGATATGCCAATACATTTACTTGCCTCGCATTTGAGTTTCTCACGATGTTTTTTCTGTTTCCTGATTCCCCGATCAATGAAATCAAACAATTCTGTGCTTAAAACAGGAGATTCGCTGTGCTGAAAGGGCGCGTAATTCAAAATGTAAATAAAAACGATAGGTTATGCCCAGTTTGACACTTCAAGTTCAAAATAGTTCACGATTATTGATGAGAAGATGTCTTTGCTTCACGGAGAGAGTGACGTCACTTTTTCCAGTGAACAGACAATATCATACCGGGTGTTCATTTAGATCGACAATGGTTATACTAAGAGAATAATTAGGTACCATGAAGCTAGGTGGGCTTGGTCAAAGCAACTAATGTCACTGATATATTTGAAAAATAATGGAGTTCCAACAAGAAATCACATATTGAGAAAGAAAATTCCTTACAATGTAACAAAAACTGAAAGGATGAATCAGTCTGCATTACCTATTTTTATTCATTACCAAATTTTGGATTTCAAGATAGATATGTACCATATAAATGAATACTGACGGAATGTTAGAATCGCTCAGGGAAGCTACAGCTTAGCTAAAGCAACTCTAGTTTACAGTATGTTGAATTTGCGCGTTTTGATGGCAATATAAAATTTCTGGAAAAAACTTATATATTTTCTAAATGATCATCGAAAAAACTGATATGATCCTCAATTGCTTCAAACATGTACAGTTTTTTCGGGAAGTTGGGGAGTTAAGTAATAAATCTGTCGAGACATAATAATTTCTCCTAAAGAAAATTTTTATTTTTTCACTCATGAGATTCGCAATTTTTCTATATTTTTATTGTATAGACAACTTCATGTCATAGTATATTATGATACAAGTTTTATTTTTTATTTATTTTTTTCAGTATCTAATGTTTTATTCAGTTGTCGATCTTAGAATAAACACGTATTATTAATAATGTTAATGAAGATGTGATTATTGTTGAATGAGACAAAGTGGAATAAAGTATTTATAATCAGGTTGCCTTTTTTTTGAAATTACAATGGAATTCAAGGAAGTTGATATTGAAAATTTCACATATTTATATTGATGACGTGATGGAAAAAACGAATTATTTCCTAATGCGACTTAATGTAGTAGTAATTTCAACGTCTCTAACTCAACAAAAGTATCTTTGCTACTCACCACTGTCTGTACTCTTTCTCCTGTTTTTTTTCTTAGCAAAATATTCAGCAACACTCGTTTTGCTTACTAATTCTTCGTTTACAATAGATAACGTCGATGATGACGCTGTTGAACCTAAATAAGAGACGAATTATCGATCACAAGTTTTGAAAATATATTTATTGACGATATAATCAATCGATATTTTTGTTTCAATAATTCAAAACCACAAACGACCCTGCAACTAGTTGATAACTTTGTTTCTTCCGGTGAAAAGATAAGAGTACCTAATTATTTACTACTACAGCAGCAAGCTCAAAATATTCGATTATGAATTTGTAGCATGTTCAATGTTCGATACTATATGGCAAAATATAGCAATTGGCTTTTTTAAAAATGAAGTATCAAAATTTTGACACGCTATATAGGAAGCTTAATTTGAAAATAGTATATTATGATACAAGTTTTATAAGACGCTATTTTGTCGCACGCGTTGTTTGGAGTACGACGAGCGAAGCGGGTAGTGCTCCAAGTGAACAAGTGCGACAACGTGTCTTATAAAACGTGTGTCATGAGCAATTTTTTTAATTTTGAATTGGTTTGAAGAAAAAAATTTATTCAATATCGATAAATAACAGAGAAATCTTCGATTGGTAACAATGATGACATTGAAATAATTAAAATGTGACGCACAAGCGTAAAGCCCACTTTACAGTTGAGCGATTTTGATTATTGCAATACCAGCGGTGAAAAATTCAATGTTGTTATTATTTTTATTGTTCAATTTAAATCAAATTACCCTCTGAATTGAAATTCACCAATTAAAGCATTCAGTTTTTCACTGCTAATATCACCAAAATCGCTCAGAAGTAAACTGGGCCTAACTCTTCTGACTTTCATTTGACAGTTCGATTGTACCAATCTCCGAATAATAAAAAATGCGCATCGAAATAGAGGCTATTTCGACACGCATTTGCGTTGCACAATGACTTCATTACACAACCAAAATAGAAAAAATCATTATTTGGGCATTTAGGATGAAACGTAATCTCCAACATTTTTTGTTGCCATAAAAATATTTGAAATTTAAACAACAAAATAGGATTGAATAGAAAAAGTAGAGAGAACTCACCAAAATTAGGAGATCGGTCACCATCCATATCAACGATAACACACCCATTTCCACATTTTGAAATTTCCATATTTCCGCCAACTCCCACTATTTTTCGTATGCACTATGTCAGTCACTCCCGTTACAGCGCCTAATACTGATTGGAAAACCAACGTCTGGTCCGTATAAATATTTTCTTGAGGTTCCTTGATTTGAGCTTATCTCGGTCTACCAGGAACTGATACTAACCCACCTGATTCAGATTGTTTTGGAAATTTATTTTTAGACAAGGATTCTGCTGGATGAACCGACCTTCATCAGTGGTTCATAGAAACCCTTCATTGGTGGTTGTTTTATCATGTAATTCTCGATTTTGTGATTGATGGAAATGGTTTCAGGGTGTTCCAGAAATATCCGCGAGACATTGGATGGTTTTTCGAAGATTTACCAGTGTGAATTATCTGGGAATTATACATGAATAAGAGATATGAATGTTGGTTTTTCATTTATTCCTATATCAAATCATTTCCTAGCATAAAATATTCGATCAAATGTATTCCTATATCGAAAATACTTCTGATCATGAGAACTCTATCACGACAAATATTCTTTCAGGATTTTTTTCACGATTTTCGGAACGGGTTAATTCGATAGTATGAGTTGGTTTCTCAATTGACTTCACGTTGAAACAAAAATTGTGCACAAAACATATTACTTGAAACCGAAAACATAGTAGGTATATATTATAAGATTTCTCGTGGAAAAATAATTGGCTCCCTCTTTTATCAAAATTTTTATTATTCAAACACAGAAATTTCGTTTATTGAAATATTGAATCCGAGAACAGGACCAGAATCTGGTTTTCGTGGAATTCAACAAATTGAATGGTGTACGTTCACACATTCCATTTTCCATTGAAATAACTGAAATATTTCATTACCTATTTGAAATTGTGTTGGCCATGAAAACATGGGAAAAAGTTCATTAATTTCTCTTCATTTCGACTATTTCTATGAAATATTCTGAATATTCTTTTGGCAGATCCAGTGAAAGACTGGGAAAAAAATAGTTATTGGAATTTTTCTTTATTGCTATCGAGGAAAATATTTGATAAAGCTCCACAAAAAATTCCTGCATTTCAATAATAGCAATGCAATGAAAAAAAGGTTTGTTTCAGTGGCTCTTGGCAATCATCTAAGTGGATTTTCAATCGTAGTACAGGGTATCCCACATAATTTTGGCAATCACTCTATTTGGGAAACTGAATGAGATACAAGAAAATGTTGGTTCTCAAGTCATATAAACTTTCTATTCAGGTATTACCGATGTCGAGGAGCAGAAATAGGGGATGTTCTTCGGGCATTAGCCAGGAAAGTAGCACCATGTCCTGCCATCTTTTTCGCCTAAGGTGTATTTCTGAAGCCTTCATTTCGTTATGAATACATTAGTTTAGTGAAATGAAACAAGTTGAATTGACGCAAATTGAAAAAAAAAATAATTCCGTGTGAAAAAAAAACAATACAGTGAGAAGCAACGGGAGTTTCCATATCCCAGCATCATTCATTTTTATTTCATCCACCGCCAGGAAATTTATTGTTATTTATCAATCCTCCTGTGCCGAGTTGCAGAAAAAAGAAAATCCCGCTAGAAAAACAGGGCACGTCCCTCACGGAAAAACCCGGTCTAGGGACATCTCTCGGCACGCTCCGTTCGTGTTGAAATATGAATGTTTCATTGCCTTTCATTGCAGTCTTTTGTTTCGCGCGTCCAACGCCATCTGCGTTTGGCTGAGAGATTTCTCCTAATCCTCATTGGAATATTTTTGCGAAATGAAGTTCGGGGTTTTTGTTTCGCGCCTCTTGAAAATTCTATAATGCAAGGGCCTGGATTTGGAAACGTATATTTCTCCTCGAACATTATAGGTTTTCCTCTCGTGCAGTCTATAATGAAAAAAAAACTACGAGAATCAATTAGACGAGGAATATTTTTCGCGTCTGATTTTTTCTTGGAATTTTCCCTCACATCAAAGACCTCATTATACAACTCCCAAGCAAATTTCTGAATCTTCTTCGTTCCCATTCGTTTTCCACAGGGGATCATATTGATTGGTCTACGTCTTTCGACTACCAAACATTATGCACTTTCATATTTCACATCAAAAGCTCAACACTAATAGAATCGAGACGAAGTAAAGCGAGACTGAAATCATGAGCCTGGATCGCGATGAATAGCAGTAAAGCATCCCGAGAAACTCCAATATGCAAATCAAATTTATTCGCCCCCAATGTTGGACTTATTAAAAATGGTTGAAGAACTGCCTGTTCCATTCTGCATCTGTATCAGAGGAGCAGAGCTGGTAGGAACTCCTATACAGAATCCATTTTGATCTAAATGAATAACACACAATCCTTGTCACAGTAGTTGTTTGAAGCCAACATCTGAATCAGTTACTAGGGTAACCTCAATTTGGAACAAGGAAAGCAACAACATTAGTACCATTGCTATCTTGGAATGGTCTGAATTTGAATAAATTGACTTATCAACAAAATTATCATATCCATTCTTCCTAAAAGTTAATGAAAATAATCAAAGTTTTCTGAAAATATACATCTCAGATTCATTTCGAATGATACAAGATTTAATTCGCTTTAAGAAAATCGGTTGAAGAGGAAAAAAGTTATGACTGCAAAACCAAAAAATTGATATTTTGAATCAGGAATGCCGTTATACATTGCATATATCTGGTACGTGAAACATCTTCAAAAAATCTCCAAACGAAATTTTGGAGGGGTAAGTCGGCCTTTGTGCCTTATATTGAGATTATGCACGTCAGTCCTGAAGGAAATTTTTTCATATAAGTAAGGAGGGTTTTTTCCATGATTATTTTGTGGTATAAAGTGGCAGCATGTAGTTTCCTCCTATTTCCCATGTCTAACCATCCGATAGCTTTCAATTCGTGAGATATTCTCTCTCTCTTTCGGATACCAAAAATAAATCGTAGGCACGAGTTCTGAACTTTTTGGATTTTTTGTTTGAATTGAACTTTATGTGTGACACTGTATATATTTAGGAACCATCAAAAATTTGGTCATGGGATGATTATCACTTTCAATTGTAACGATGTGGCAACCTCTGTGGGGAAAACATATGAATATGAATTTCATGTTGGCTTCAAGCAATTTTGGGTGTTAGTATTCTAGTGGGTTTGTTGTTCGGAGACTCCAATGAGCAAAATCCCACAATGAGCTTTGAAATAATAATTGCCTATCTGGCAACTAGACTATCCTTTGAAAACAGCACGCATGGTAATGTATTTCAGGGAATGCATGTATAGAGGATGAAGGGATAACAAAGCGAAACCTCAAAAAAATGGTGTATAGTGAAGTGACGTGTCTGTTCTTCTGTATCAAAGTGAATTTGCACCTGACCCGAGGTGACAGCTAACTGATTTAATACAAACGAAAGAGGAGCAAATCAAGTTTCACAGCTTCCATTATTTTTGACGTAAAGACACATGTTCAGGATGTAACATCCAGAGTTCCAGTCTACTAGGAAACGAAAATCCGCATAGTGGGACATATTAATTACCGAAAGATATCCAAATGGGATCTGAAACGACCACCCTACGTGGATAATCCGTTCATGCAGCCTGCCCTTGCCCCTGTTGACATTCATCCCCCATATTCCCAACCCTTTCGAAATTCGTTTGCCAGGCATATACCGTGTTTGGAAAGGCTCGTTCAATTTGAACTGTAAACCTTGCTTGTTTGCAGAAGGCTGCCACTGTGATACGATCATTTTCACACGTGCGGATTGTACAGGGTGTGCAAAAATGCATAATGGAATTGCTAGAGAGACATGGCCGGAAAAAATGGGTTTTCATCACGAAATTGGTCTACCACTATGATGAAAACTGATACTCAGTATAAAGGTTCAGTACATAGATATGCATTTGTTTGTTTTCTCACGTTATAAATCGAAAATACCTATTTTTTCTTTCCTCCAATTGATCTTGAATAATTTCTGGAATGGTGTGGAAGTTGAAGAGGTCAAAGAAGAAATTATAATAACTCCACTAACTCCAGTTTGATTCAACTGACTCTAGAATTATTTTTCTGTCAGATTGATAGAAATCAAGTGGGTTTGAATATGTTGACAGTCGAGAGAAAGCATATGAAGATTTATCATGCATCATACCCCAAGGTCTTGTTCAGAAAAATTTACCTCACCTTGATTTGAGTCCAAATCTTCACTTTCAGATGATATATCCACATGTACTTCTTGCAGTTTGTCCCCCATTTCAACTGGTATTATTTCTTGATTCTCAGAAAAATCCTTGAACTGATTAGATTTCATATTTTCCTGGATTATCACATCTCTACTGATAACCACATTATCAGTTTCAGGATTGTAGATTCTGTTGCCCTTCATGTTCTCTGCATATCCCACTAGTATATGTTTGCATGACTTCTGCAGCCTCTGGTATGTATCATGGGGTATGCAATGCTCTTGAATCATAAGGCAATATCTCTTCCAAAGCCAACTTTCTAGATATTTCCTCCAGAGGAATACATGAACAGACATGCGAGCTTTTCTGCTATCTCAGACTCAGCCAACTGTGAATCCTTGTTTTTTTGCCAGTTATAACGAGTCCCATTGAAGCATTAGATTTCACCGACATTTGGGTAAGTTCTCCTCCATATCTCAAATCATGCAGCGCTCAGGCTACTGTGAAAATAATGGACTGTATTATATGCAGATAAATCGGAGTATGGAACGATGCCAAGTGACCTAAAGTACACTGGAATAGCAGACTATGCTTCATCCAGTTTTTCGCTTGGGTCAAGTCATGAGGAAATCATAGGTTTACAGTACTAATCTTTGAATTATCAGCAGATATCAATGTTTCGATCAAGATGGATAAATAATCTGGTCGCTATAACATCCTCAATTGAAGTCATGGAAAATGCCAAACTCTGGTGTGGTTTTTCGAATTGATGGTTGGTTTAGGCTGACTCTGCAATCAATACGTAGCAAACGGCACATCTTGCAGTTTCATTTGGAGTCGTCCACTCGAGATTTACTGCCCCCAGAGTTTCGCACGTCTAGAAATCGTCTTTGGAACGATGAGACTGAATGATTCAGGCAAGTGCGAAGAAAGAACTAATTTTCAGGTCACGGAGAGTTATACGACCCGTGATTCTGTCCTTTGACGAGGATTTATTATAAGACATTTTCCCTCTGCTCGGCGTCAAGATCATCTGGGGTCTGAGTTGATTAGAAATTATTGGGGGTCACATTCCTCACATGAAGAGGTTTGTTATTGGAGCTTACTACTGCAAACCTAGGCATAGCCTCTTATTTTGAATCCAGGAGAAATCTCATTGAAGATGGGATGGTAGAGCATTCATACTGGGTTTCCATACCATACTTCCTCAAGGGAGTTGGATGATATAGCTTCCTAAGACTTCAAGCAACGAGGAGATCTGAAGGCTTTCATTTCTGATATTTCCTTCTTTTCTTTCTCCCGGAAGTGATCAAACTTTCCGATGAATTCTCCAGTAATCGAAATGAAATGAAAAAAACTTCGTCGGTCTTCTATGTCAATCCAGGAAGTTTCTGAGGAATTCAAAGAATGCTAGTTTGTTCTCCCTGTCTAAACTGAGAGAAGAAAATCAATATTCTATCTCAGCAACACTAGAAACATTCTATTTCAACACCAGTTTCATGCGCGATTACCGGGAAAGGCTATTTCTCCGTAAATTAACGATGCTAAAATAGGGCCTTTTCCGCTTCTCCCCACTTTTCCATTTCCGCTAACGGCAATAGAATCATGCCGTTTTTGCATCGGACAAATGAGGGTCAAGAAGAGGATACACTGGGCCGACCTGGTATCCCTTTGAACCTTTGAATATCGACTGAAATGTAGGCAGAAGTTTGGGTGTAATAACTTTAATCGTTATTTTTGCCTTCTATCCGGGAGGCTTTGCGCTTCTTTCGATTCCTCCGGGCTTTTTTATGCCGAGATTTGTATTCCTCTCATATGGGAAAAGGTTATCCCTTGATCTGGATATTTTGCTGAATGAAGATGAATCGCCAGAGGAGGATTGATAAAAAAATTTTGAACTCGTAAAATCAGGACGATGCTCAAAATTGATTTTTTTGAATACTGAATCATAAATTAGTGAGTCTTGAGTACCTACTGAAAGTTTTGAATACAATAATTGTGTTTACCCAACTTTGAATCGATTATGTCCTTGAGAATTACCAATAAAAATCACCCTCAGCGGAAGCTAACATTCTTTTCTCCGCTTTTACAAATCTCTTGAGAACAGCAAACATCTTGATGGACGAAAAAGACGTCGACAATTTCAGACATTCAACTGGACTGCAATCAGGGTTTGTGGCCATCTGGCCAGATCCATTTCTGATGTGAGGCCTACGGGGAATATATGATGGCATCTCCGCATATCCTTGCTTGTTTTCATTACAAACCCTCCCCATTTGCCCCCAGAAAACCCTGAGGTATATATCGCATTTCCTCTCGAAATTGGACAATGTAAAATAAGCTCCGGTATGATGTAAAATCAGTCGTCGGAAAATTATTCCGAAATGATGTTATTCCAAGATGAGGTTCTATGATGTTCGGATAAATTATATGCCAGATGGAATTCGTCAACCGTGTTTTCCCAAATTGGTTTCTCGGATATTAATACAGTAGGCTGTTTCTAGAATGTAAGAAGAATATGCATTCGATTTCCACCAATTTCGAAAAAGTTTCAAGGGTTTAATATAATCTCAATTTCGTATCTTCCATACTTATCCAAAACTTTTTACAAAATAAAACAGCAATGATCCTGAAACCTTACCCTCCCAAAAATATCAAAACTGCCCTTGAAACTCCAGCTATACGAGCCTCATAATTTCGGTTGTCAGACATTAACGCCCGAACATCACTGTGGATATTCCCCTGCTACATTGGCAGCAGGCGGCCATCTTTAATAGAAAGTAGTAAAAGTGATTCGAATCTTTTTTTTATGTTCATAGTTATTACCAGGATTTAGTGAGGACGATCCAGGATGCAGACCTCATTTTCGCCAGATGATAAACCTGGATGAAAGCGAAATGGGCCATGAAGAAGACATCGACTTTATTTTCCATCAGTGCTGCCATCGAGATGTCATCGAGATAATTTCCCAAACTGTATTTCTTCATAAAAGCAATTATGACTGGCTTTTACCTCTCCCTTTCCCAACCAGCTATATTTTTCCATATTCCTCCATATATTTCCGCTTGAACCTTCTCGTATGAAATTTCCCTTTGAATTCAAAGTTTCTTGACTGCCTTTGACACCCTTCAAAAACGATCCGATACTACAAACTTACTTACCGGATTCCTGCTAGTTTTCGACTGTCTCTAACAGCCTCAGTGGCTGGCCAATGCATATCCAATGCTGTTTATCGAACAACCGAGTAGAATTGCATAGATTATATATCCCACTTCTGATGCACTTCTGCAGCTGCCCGAGTTTCGAGATAGAGAATTAGGGAAGTTGGGATCCGGGAGTTGTTTAACCGGATTCAGTGTTGACTCGAGCGATACCAGCATATTTGCCAAATGAAACAGACGTAATAGATACCTACTTTCATGTATCAGCGAATTAATACATTATTCAAGTTGGTACACACGGCTTGGAGCTCAGAGAGAAAAGGGAAGTGGTTAAGTCGAAACCAAAATTAATGGAAGGTATCATCTGAAACAGTATTTGTGAACATCGTTATGGTATATTATCATTTCACCTACTAGAAGAGTTACACATTTCCATCACAGGATGAGCAGGGCTGAAATAATGAGACGCATAACAAAGAACTTTCGCCATCACATTCTTATAACAGTTGGAGAGTATCAGATAAGCCTTGAGCATCACGAAGGAAAGTTTTCTTTTGTTAGGGAATTATTCAGCAGCGACAATAGCTGCGGATGAAATTCTAGAATGAGATGATTAATCTCGCTCCAGATCAGAAGAAAATGTCGAGGACGTAATATCGGATCAATTATTATGACGGAGTTTTGCTCGACTCGTCGAGATGAGATATTGATTAACATTTCGACAATGATGATTCTGTTTTCTAATTAATGATTGTCGTGTTGATATCAACTCGATAAATATATATTCTACCCTCTGTAGGTACAGTGAACAACATTTTTTATGATCTCTAAACAATTTTGCCTGATCAGCAAAAATAAAAGGATGAACATATCAGATCATATACAACACGACTCCTACACATTTTTACCTGGAAGATGAAGTAGGTGTCCAAAAGAGATAACAGTGACCTTGATGAGCAGTAAGCACCAATTACACTGCCAAAATATCGGCCTAGAAACGCTGCACGCTCGTTCAATTCTCAGTTAAACTACCTTTATCGCTACTCCAAAGCTCAGTTTTCATCGAGCTCCAAAAGGGAACCATTTCCTGCTCATTATGAACGAATACGACCGGAACAATGCGCTCCTTACAAAGTATCCTCCATCAAGCAGTGAATCATTTTAGTCGGCTGAACAGTATAGCGGCATTTGAGGTTCGTGCCCTGCAATACGCATACATTGTTGTTAAGTTTATGGGAGATATAGCGTGAAGGCGTTAGTTGGGTCTTTATGAGGTCTCGGCATTATAGAGGTGGAAGAAATCGATCAAGAGTGAGGCAAAGGGGAAAACAACCGGGTCCATCCGTTCCATCAACTGGAAAGGAAATTTAAGAATCTTACATCTTCCAAAGTGACAAGACGTAATGGATGCGAAACAACCGAAGTTAAAATTAGATTATTTCGAATAATTATCTTTAGCTTTCCTGAAAAGTCACAAGCTGTTTCCCTACTCGTTGAGGAATATAACAAACCTCTCATGAGTTGTGCTAACCTATTATACCTATGTGTAATATTTCTCAATTCCTTCAAAGTTGTGTATTTCAGAAATAAAACCAAGTGAAAACATTCGTAAATTCGAATATCCTAGTGGAATGTTCAAGAAGAGATGATTGAGGCGTTTTTCATATATCCTCCATACCCTATCACGAGCTTGAGATAAGGCTATTGTTCTGATCAATGCGAGCACAGCCTCCTGCGTTCGAGAAGATCAAGATCTGGAATCAGCTTCCGAGAAGAACTATACACGTCAGCTGTTAGCACATATCGGGAAAGAGGTCTCTTGTAACCTTCGAGGGTTAGCACGTAGCTTGAATAATGAAATATTCTGTGATCGTCAGCATTGCTTTGACAGAAAAAGTTCGGTCTGGATAATATTTTCATGTCCTTCATCGAAAAAAAGGAATTTCAATCGGTTGATGTATCAGCTTTCATTTTGAGAATAAGAAATGTGCCGAATTATATACCGCACCAAATAACAGTATCCCACTTGTATCGTGATAAATAATTTTCCCCAGAGTGAACTGTAACAGCTGTTTGAATAAATAAAACCATTTTATTGATTACATTTCGAACATAATTTGAGTACACGTAATATACATTATAATTCAATGTTCTTTATTCCCTAGTAGTATTGTCACAAATTTACACATTAAACTTGGATAGCAGTCACAAATAGCGCTTAAACTAGAATGACGAAGCCGGGAAAGGCTGGAAAAGAGTGTTTTCATTAAAGAGTCGGGAAGAAGATACGGTTCAGCACTTTGCACATTCATGTTTTTATCGTGTGTAGCTTTCACGATTCGTTGATCGTGTCTTCTACGTCTCCTCGCTCTACTGGAAGTATCTTCCTTCGGGTCCACATTGCACAGCTCTCCAATCTGAAATAGAGAGAAACTTCGTTGAGGAAGTCGATCAGACTTTATAAAAATCATCCTCGAATAAAGTGAATACAGTTTCACCGCACACTACATAATAATATGTAAACATTGTTCAACGTCGAAGATCATTACCCTCTTTCGTGAAATTTGTAGGTGCTGCTCAGAAATCATGTAACTTCATTTATCTCAACCATATGCAATTATTATCCAACATCTATCATTTACACTCCCACAGGAAGTCGCTTGAGTGAATTTGAACATGCCGAAATGGATCGTGAATTTTCCAATTCTGGTTTCCGTACCTGTGAGTGACAAAGAACAAACGCATATTCGCGATACGGGAAGAAAAATCTGCCTCCCATATATACGAAGCAATACTGAAATGGATGATGTTTATTCTTGGTCGTGACTGAGATTGATATAGACCAGTTTTTCAATATAAAATCGGCAGCGTGCACTTGTTCTCACGGGTAGGAAAGATCAATGTAAGATGACGAGGTATAAAAAATACAGTGAACTTTGTCATAATACTAACTTTATGAAATACAAAAAGCTTTCCTCAAAGCTGGATATTGTCTGACTGAGTTCTATTGATGGTATTGCCTGAATTGAAAGTCTTGGAATAGAATGATAGATTTAAGAAGAATCAATCAAGCGTAGGACTAATAATTTCGTTGTTCCAGTAGTTTTCCCCTTCACCAGACTTGCGAATCCCGCAAACAATATGTAATTGGATGGCATAGCATGATGCATCGATTACGGTTATTGTGAGAACTTCCTATAGACAACTTCTTCGTGTATAGCACGTCATTGAATGGCAGTTAGTTAGGAAGTTAGGCGCTTCCAAGTGGTGCATTGTTCAAGCATAGACACAAACAAGAAGAATAATCGATATAAGATGGGGAATGATTGGCAACCAATTCCATCTCAGATACTTCCAGAGGTAGGACGTGATAATATACAGAGCGTCTCATTGAAAATATTGAAGTTGGATTCGAGTTTGGGTAGAACCGTCTTTAGATTGCTTGTGAATAGCACTGTTCTCTACGACCTAGGAAATAACTAACGCTTACAAGCCCGTAAATTCTTTAGCAACCCAATAACACCCGAGCATAACTCACCCAGTATGTGCCGCCGTCTTCAAAATACAAATAGCTCCAATCTTGTTCTCAATTAACGGTTACAGTAGACTTATTTGAGTTGTCTCTAAGAGTAAATATATGTTCAGATGTTGGTAATTGGAGGCCCTAATTGGTCCTTGATGACAAAGTGATTTGGGTGTACGCTGCGCCGAAACTTCAGAAGGCTATCGATTGTCAGAATATTATCTTTGGAATAAAATGGAAACCTTGGACGTTTACTGATTGCTTTGTCATATACCGAAACACAAGTCATTAATATTTATCTGAAGAAAGAAAAATTTCATCCCAAAGTTGAGTCGCATTCTCCTGGAAACTAACTATTATATATAGGTATGATTATTGAAAGTTCCACGTAAACCTTAAGGATTACTGGAATTATAAAGTGCATTCAGTGTGTTTGAATCATTAATCGATCAACTCTAATGAAAACCCAATAGATTATATCAGTTACCGGAACATTGAAATGAAAAATAGAACTTTTCAATACTCATATGAAAGTAAATGTAAATATACGGTATAATTCAAAGCATATTTCGTATACAGATACAAGATTCATATCAAAAGAGAACGCCTCTGGGATGAAATTTTGAATGAGAAACCATTTTTCCTGGTTCTCCATTTTCTGGCCCCGGAACAAGTGAAGATTTCTCCGAAAAGTGAGCTCTCGCCATTAAGAAATGTAAATTTCATGCGATAGATGCGAGTGTATCAGATACTTTTCTCCAGAGAAATCACTGAAGATGATATCATCAGGAATGGCTTTTTCGATTCGATAGACATCAAATAATGATGTTTTCCTTTCCATCCGACGATAGTTACGATACGTAGACAGATAAAAATTCACAATATAGGACTGAAATATACAGGGAAAGTAATAGAGAAGGTGAGATAAATAGATACTTACAAATGAACAAAAGATGCAGGAGCATTTTTCACGTGTCTTCGTGGTTGTCAAATATGATTGGTCTGCAGGTTCCTTCGCTAGGGGAAGGTCCAGGTTGTTGGCACGATAGACCTGGTTCGCATGTACCGCTGAAGCCCAAATCTCCCCCACAGGGTTCCCCTTCAGTCTTTGCGCATTCTTGACAACATCTGGAAGACAAAAATCAGTCGTTAATATTCATTGAATTTGCGAACCTACCCATTTGTTTCAAAGTCGTTCATCTACTCTGTGAACTCTGTCACTATCATTTTTCATATTATCTCTCATCCACCCTGTATAGGTACTTAATAGGAGTATCATAAGGGTCTAGTCTTAGTACTCTTCTTGATTATATTAACTAATGAAGAGCAAATGATCATCTATACAGACCCAAATTAGCTTACAGCTGAAAGAGAATTATTAGGATAAGTGACAATACTAAATATCTGTGAAAGCCAGATTCATGATTGGTGTATCCATTAATTGAATTGATACTTGATGTCAATTAAACATATTCTATATTATTTCAACAAAAATGTATTAGCTGTGACTCAATTTTATTGCTCTTATCAGGATCAATCACAAGTGAGATGATTATATCAAATTTTCAGGAGATATGTATTCAGTATGAGTTTTGTGATTCTTGGATTTTTATGATCAGATAATTGGATATTTGCATTTTTCAACTAATATTTAATATTTTCAGAACTGAATCACACTTTCATTTACATTTACACCAGAGTAGTATTGTTCTGTTGTACGCTTTATCAATGAATGAATGTGTCTATCAACTTTGAACATCGCTGTAAACTAATCTAGTGACTAACCCTGTATGATATACGTCTCTTGCCGCATTATATTCCAAACAATTATTTCAATGGAACGGAACGGATCATCAGCAGTTATCAATATAACGGGGATAAACTGAATCCAATACATTTATCAATCGACGGATGGTATATTCAAACATAGTGATTGGAATTTGTGCATTTCAATATGGAACTGGAACGGAAGTAATAGTGAATTTTGCTATTCGTTTTTATAACTTTCATTCATTCAGTATGAATATGCAACCTTTCATAATATGCAGTAAAATATCCCAGTTGAATATAAATTTGGGATTATTTTCCTCTTTAAAAAACGATTTGATTTATCTAGTGGAACTCGAAATGGACCTTCATATTTCACTTGGCGAAGTTCTCATTAGAATACCCCTGAGAAATTATTTCACAATTTCCCTCCCTCTTCTAACGAATCACCTATATTTAATTCATTTCATCTGTATTTATTTCTCCCTGAGGAGTACCCACAAAAATTTCGATATATCTCTATATGTAGAAAGAAATATCGACCTGTTTTTAATAGTTTCATTAAAGGCGAGATAGAGAAAAATGTATCCCGGCTCCGCTCCAGAAAAGCTTCAAGCTTTTCATTAATTTTAATCAAGTATTCCTGAGGTTTTTGAACAAATTCACAATCGCCATGATTCCCCAGCGCTAGTCACGATAATTAATTTCTTTTAGATCTCACCAGTTCCAGAAGAATGTAGAAATAGAGGATAATGGAGGAATATTAAGGATTCTGAAGCCTTGGACGATGTAAACTGGGTGGAGGACCATGGCATCCATTAAAAATATGATTCTTTCATAACATTCCTCAGTATATCGCATTTTTATGTATTGTTTATCTCAGTTGTTATATTTTGAATATTTTCTTTGTACCTATTGATCCTACTCTATAATTGGATGCATATCTGTTGAGTAGTGAAAAAAAAAACAAAAAAAAAATCTCAATGGAATATATTTCCAGGAGGTGCCAAAGGTTTCTCTATCTGGATTTATAATTATATTATCATAATCATGAAAGCTTTGCCTTTAGGATATCCAATATGTTTCCTCTTCTCTGTCTTCGGTTGTTGGCTATTATTGTTGTATCTCCCTAAGCTCAGGTTTATGAAAACTTTACACGGCGATAATTTCCTTTGAATCAACTCCTTAGTGGCCCCATTGAAGTAAGTATAAGTTATCAGTTAGTCTGGAGTCGAATGCTAATTTTAGTCAAAAGAAATTGGAAATCGGAGTTTCCGAATAGTGGTAATTTCAGTCTTTCAGAGTCGATAGAAAGACCTTTTAAGCAGAATTTATTTCCGCTTTCTGCTCTGGAATCGAACACACGAAAATATTAGTTGAATTCGAGAAATCTGGTTTCAATGAATTCGCTTCGAAGTGAATTGATTTAATGACTCCAAAATAATGGAACCTAAGCAAGAATATCTCATAACTTACTATGATCCTGCTTTCGATTTTGATATTCATATTCTTGAAGTGATTGATAATGTATCTGATTGAGTTGTATCTATTTAGCATTCCAGCCATTTCTAGATGATTCCTGTTCTTTTGATGCTTATTTTTCCTTATATTACCCCTCTATTGGTCCTTATTTCAACATTCTCTTTGCTGGAACTATTTCGATGTTGATGACAGAGGGTTAGATCATTCAAAAGAGTACGGCTACAGTTTTTTGCGCGGCTTGCTGCTTGCATCAGTTTGATATCACAGTATCACCAACGAGAAGATTCTTTCGTATCACAGATGTTTGTAAAGAGTCAAGGACGCACTAACTCGAGTAACTCGTACGCACTTGCGAACTACATACTTCTATTGATCTGTATTCCTGGTTGCGTGATTACTGGCGCTAGCAGGCGAATGGTGTCAAGTTTGTTTATGTACGCTGGTGTCAATATCAATAAAATTTGTCCAAACTAAACTAACTCAATCAATCAGTGATTCACATAATGAGGAATTGTCGGAGAAGTATTCAAATATCATCTTGAATATGGAAATAAACAGTACTTGATATTGAATCAAAACCACCTGAAATTCTAGAGACCGCTCAAGTTACATTTTTGACAAGACCTCCCGCGAAATGAAAGTATTCGGAGTCGTAGGAAAAATAGTGTACAAAACTCGTTGGAAAGTGCATTTTCTTCACTCGTTACGTTTCCGCACTCACCGCTACGCGGCTCGTGCTAAACGACTACTCGTGTGAAATATGTCACTTTCCACACTTGTTGTGTAATATACTATTCCACACCTCCTGGGCCAATTCATGCGAGATTTGGATACCCTGTAAGGGAATTGGTCTAATTGAGACCATTCAGGATATTGACTGTGGCTAACGGCTCATTGGCGTACTGGTGGCAAACGTGACGAAACTAAGAAAAAGAAGAAGAAGAAGTCTCAGCAGACGGTGCGATGAGCTGGGTTGTTTAGGTGAATTCTCTGCCAGAATAGGATCGTTAGAAAACAATTTTATTTCGTCTCGTTCTCCAAGTGTTCATCAATATCGTCGTAGGGAAGACGAAATCTGTTCTAAACGTTCCATGGAAACAATATATTGGACACGTTTGAACACGTTATGAAGCATAGACTGGGCAACACGTTTCAGAGGATTTTCTTTTTGCACATAAAAATATAAAACTATATATGCATTTTTCAACCTACCAAAACACATTTGTGACTCTAAACAATAGTGACTCACTCCCTAGGTAGGCATAAAATACATCGCATGCAAGGTGGATATAGGATGGTGAAACAGCTTCCTATTAACAAGCACTAGAATAAACTGTAGATCTTTGCCTACTTGATTTCAATTCGTAGTAATATTTCCTGAAGTTATCAGAGATGGCGACATACCTTGTGTCGGTAAAACAGAAACTCTGCATCTGTCACCTTTTTATCAGTTTTATCTGTTCTAGATGAAAAATGATTGAGAAGAGTCAAAATATCAATATTCATTCAAGATTTATCGAAAATTTATTGTTTTAATGTCGTTTCAAGTCACGTCTGTCAGATGTGAACCACAGAAATACGTAAGCAATAGAAATCTTCTTCGATAATCGATCTTACCGCCATCTTCTTTCAAGTCGTGGAAATATTAGTACTTTCTCAAACGGTCTACAAGTTTTTCGCAGAAACAATTGAAGAGCTGTATCCACCTTGATCGCATGAAATGAAAATGAATCGATAATTTCAATAGCTGATACTGAATGGTAAGAACAAGACTTCGTGGATCACTTTTGCAGTCCATAAAGCTATTCAACTAACGATTTGATATCTCGTTAAGGCCAGCATCGATTTTTCAGAGCATCCTCGGAACAATTGATGCGATTCTTCCCCAGACTATACTCCGGAGGGTTTGTTATTTTCAGGGATGAAAGGTCTACAATCGCCGTAAAATTGTGGGAGAATGAAAGCCATATGGCGACAAGAAATCCAGTAGAGGTACCTAATTGGTTATACGAGTTCATTCTTTCACTTACTGGATAAGAGTTTCGGGCGCTGTGGCGTTTTCATTTCATTAAAGTATACCTATAGACTAAGAGCATGCAGATAACTGCATTTTGGATGAATTTTTTCCCAAAATAAAAAAACAACGAGATTAAATTGTACGGCGATTTAAAAATTCAATATCGGAGCATCGAACATATTGGTCCTTCGAGCCGGATATTGTTTTTTCAAGAAATAGGAAGTGAAAGCAATTTCGAAGCATCCATCCATTCGATACCCATCCAAGCCCTATTAACCCTCGCCCTTTGATTTCCAAGACAACAAGCTTCCCCAGGGTCCCTCTCATTTTTCAATAACGAACGTTGGACCTGGAGGGACTACCGGAAAATATCTCTTTTACAACTCGCCTTGTGAAAAGGAAAGTTTCAATGGCCCTCGGGGAATAATTAATTACATCTTGATTGCAGTTTGCCCCGGTCTGGTTGCGATAGCAGCGATGTTTTGGGGTGCTTTGATAGTTGGCTCAAGATAATCCGGTATTCAGCTTAAGAACGTCGGAAGAGCTATTAAAACTGTAGGAAACAACCACCAAGTAACTGTCATTCAGTCTGGTGTTGAATTATTTTCACTAAACTAGGTGGCAATGAAGGTCCTATCAATAGGTACTAAATACTGTTCTGTTTTCAATAGTGAATGTACTCGAATCTAACGTTGCTGACTGAAATTTTATCGTTTTTCTCAAGGGACGTTTTCTTCTCTTTATATCATCCTGTTCATTGATGATGGAGCTTCGTATCATCAATAAATGAACCATTTCGTGAGTTTATAGGAAAAGGGGCTGATAGTAGAATGAATTATCGGAGTTTTTCGCTATTTAAGACTTATCTGCAGTCTAATAACTCCTTTCACATGAACCCTTGGGAATACCAATGAATAAATCTAGAGTAATATAGTGTTATCATTTGAACAGGACTGATCACAACTCTATAAATTCATCCAAAGAATCCCCATAGATTCTGGTAGTATTGATTTTGTGTAATCTATTATTATTATCTGAATTCAATGTGTTCAAGTTTTCTTTCATTTCTGACATGTTCAACTGATGAAAATTGTTTCTTGATATGAAATCGATTGTGAAACTTTTTCAAATAAAGGTAAAGAAACAATTTGAACAAAATGTTATTTCGGAGAAAACAGTGGTACCTATATGTTTTTTTATATCAAACCCAACTAAGTCATCTCCTAGGAAGCTACTGGATTAATTGAAATAATTGTGATTACATCAGAAGAAGTGTATCTGTTATTTGAATGCAATCCCACAAAATTTCATGAAATGCGAATAAAGTTTTTTTTATAAATCGATAGAATGTAGTTTTCTATACTTTGTTACTCAGTACCTAACTTGAAATTCGAGGCTGTATCATTTGCATGAAAATATCTACCCTTCAACTTTTCCACAATATCAAAAATACCCTGTATTAGTATAATACTGCAGGTACAATAAGAAACTTTGTGAAGTTCACAATTTTTGTGTGATTTTAATGAAACGTTTTCCGCATTATGAGTGAATCAAAATTGCAATTTTATGGTTGTAAATTCCTGCAGTCATGAAGTTCCCATGTAATTACAACTTCCGGTTGTTTGACATGTTCGTGTAGAAACTTTGTCTTAATTTACGACCACGAAATGCCAACTCGACGGCTCATGACGTCATTATTTTTCAATTTTCATCTGCACCAGAAAATCCTATACGATGGTTTCTCAAAAAATTATCTTCTAGTAAACACAAAACAAATGGAAATCAAAAATACCCAAGCGTATAATATTTCTCAGCTAATAAAATATGCAATAGTCGTTCAAAATGAAATTGAAATTTTTTAATGAAATTTAGGAACAAAATTGTCTGTAAAAATAGTATATCATGATACAAGTTTTATAAGACGCTATTTTGTCGCACGCGTCTCATAAAACGTGTGTCATATACAGTTTTTTTCTACTTTGCATCAATTTGAAATCGAAAAAATAATGTAATATCGATAAATAACAATCATCTCCGATTGGTAACAATTATGAGATTGAAATATTTAAAATCTGACGCACAAGCGTAAAATCCAGTTTACTGTTGAGCGATTTTGATTTTTGCGAAACCAGCGGTGAAAAATGCAATGTTGTTATTGTTTTTATTGGTCAATCTAAATCAAACAACACTCTGAATCAAATTTTGCCAATAAAAACATTGAGTTTTCCACTGCTAGTATCACCAAATCCAGAATCGCTCAGAAGTAAGCTGGGCCTAACTCTTCTGACTTTCATTTGACAGTACGATTGTACCAACCACCGAATAATATAAAACCAAAATAAAAAAAATACTTCATCTACTTATTGAATGAAAACCTCATTTCATCAAAACAGTATTTGTTACCATCAGATATGATAAAATATACTACGATGTTTTTTGTTGAAATAGATTATGATTCAACAAATTAACCTAGTAAAAATCTATCCAAAATTCGTAATTGTGAAATTCAAACAAGATGCGGTTTTTCAAGTTGGAAAATGTTTCTGTCTGAATCCCAATTATGAATCTGATTGCATTTCGCATTGTGCCAACCAATTTGGTTCGAAACACAGAAAACCACCTTTACACTGTAAATAGACATCAAGTCTTTGACAATTAGTCCGTTCAAACGGAAGTTACTTGCACAATGTTAAACCAGGCATGGAAATCAATCAGGTATGAATCGTTAGTAACTCCAGTAAACAGACACATTGTGAAGCTTGTTATACAAGGTTGCTCAACACTTCGTAAGAATCCATCAACTAAGCCCTATCAAGGACTCTCAAGGACTCCCAAACATACGCTGAGGCTTCTGGATTCTATACATACTCTGGTTGGTGATCCATCACTAACGAGCTCATCAATTTATTATCGGGAGTTAAAACAGAACAGCTTAGTATTTTCCAGTCATAAATTGTGTATGAACTTTGCCGACTCAATTGGGTGGATCCCATGAATTTTGGACTCAGTCGAGGATGAAAACTCTTGTTAGGTTATAAGAGGACGCACCTAAATTCCGAAAAAGTATTTGGATTGTTTTTAATGATCGACTTTGTTGGGATGAACAATTTACTACCTATAGCGATTGCAACATTGCTTGAGAAAAAGGGGAAACTAAAAATGATTGATAAAAAGGTCTCGAAATCGCAATGAATTCAAGAAACAATTGATGGATTACATTACTAGCTCACCACGTGCAGAGATACATAAATTGGTGTATTCCTAATCTATTTTTCCATAATTTTTTGACAGTTTTATTATTATATTCACACTACCATATTATAATCTACCTGATGTGAGGTCTATATTTTATTTTGTATATTTTTTTAGGACTCAATTTTAATGTTATAAGAAGCTGTAACTGTTTTTACGTGTCTATATATTATAAAGTGTGTATATGTTTAAGATGTGAAAATTTTATATGTTCGTGTCTTATTATTCAAAAATATTATTCAATTGATTTTCTCAACTTTTTCACAATCACATACAAACTGGTAACAGCTTTTCGTGACTTCTCTTGTTTATTAACTCTAACTCTAAACTCTATTGAATGAATGTGAATTGTTGACAAAGTGGTGAGTTTTTCAGAATCAAACAAGATGTTCAAATTCACGTGTATATCATGCCAAATATCGTATAATCAAACATTGAGATTGACGTCCGATTCATAGAAAAAAAGCGGACCACTGGCATGGTATTGATTAAACTGGCATGCAAGTTATGAATAATTTATTATTCAACGAAGGCCGCGCTTCCAGGATTTTCCATTTCCATCAGCAGTCCCAGAATTCACTCCGTCCAGTTTTCCAGACATTAATCTACCTGGAGTTTTTGCATCAGTCTGAAAAGAAGCTATTCGAAATTGAAACGGATCGAACACTACTTCAGAATCAATCTCTGACAAACGTATACGTACATTCCAACAAAAGTTTTATTCAGAGACTCATCTCCTTCATCGTGATATCTACCAAACGTTTCAGAGTTCGGAATATCTGTAAAAATATCAGCCACATCCATGTTTTGTGACATGGGAGATTTGTTTCTGGAGTGTTTCTTTCTTCCGCCACATGGTGTCGCCACTTCCAACTGTCTGTTGGAACGCGGCTCAGTGCGGTCGAATAGACGCGACGAAAATGCATTGGGACAGGCAAAGCTTCGAGTGGAGATCTCACGGTCTCCACTTGGTTGACTACCCTGCACTGATGAGTGCCAATAAGCCCGAAACCGGTCTGTGGGTTGTCAAGCGTGGCTGTCACAATGTGAACTTTGTCACGTCTTGTAGGAGGAAAGAAACATTTGCAATCTGCATTCACAGTGTGCGTGGACTACGATAATCCAATGTTCTGTGTGGTGTTTGCCAGGAAAGTAGTTGTTTTCTGTTCGTGGTCTACCAGTCATTCGTACTGTTTGATTTTCAATTGGATAAAACGAGATATGTCTTTTTTTCGATTCAGAATAATTATGTTACTCTCTTCCAGTGTAATTCGCTCCTCAGAGAATTATCAATGAAAAATTTACTTTCGAATATACTCGTATTTTCTAATGATCACAAAATACAGTGGGTGTCAAGTCTTTGTTGTCAAAAAACAATCGGACATTAGATTTATAATCTTTCTCATCAGAGAAGACTTTGCCAAAATGTATGACTACATCAGCTGAAAAATAAGCTTGGTGGTGACTTTCCAATTGTGCTGTCAAATGAACAGATGCGGAGATACTACCTACTCCGCCAGAGTATTCCCTAAAATGCAAAAATTGTGTAGTTCCTAATGATTTATCAGGCAGCAATGTCTCGTCCAAAGTCCTCCTAATAAATAATTTATATCTCTGGATACCGGCTATACGCTGGTTGGGCTTTTCTATCCACCAGAATATACTGCGCTGGGTTATCTCAACAACATTAATCTGTCAGGTCTGATGTTCAATACCGTCTGGGAAAATGAACGCTCGGTATTGAGTCCAGAATCAATCACTTTAATACTCCCGATGTCTGCACAGAATGGGGAGAAACACAAACAACGTTGGATAAAAATTTAGCGATTCGTTTCATTTAGGTAGGTATACCTATAGCGAGAATGCGAGGGTTGAAAGGAATTTATTTGAAATTCAGGAGTTCGTAAACTCCAACAGGTATCGAGGATATCAAGAATAAACATATCCAACATTTTTTCCAGTCTGGTCCGCAAAATACCAATTTATTATTGGAACACATCAAATAAAAGGTTGAAACTAACTACAATCCAGAAAATTTCCCACCAAACATTTTCAACCAATCGAAAGCCTACATTTTGTATAGTCACCATAGCAACTAGAATGATTTCCGGAAATGTAGTCAATCTCGTCAAAGTTGTAATTTATTTTACTGTTTATACACATCCGTACGGTCAACTAACCACTTGTATGCTTTCCTGGCGTATAGCTAGACCAATGAGAAACGAGGTCGAACCTTCCCTATCTCTACAACGCACAGACGCAATTGAATGTTTTGCTCGATTTATAAATAAAATCTCGCAAATCCAAGATGCGACTCTGATTGCCACAAATAGGGGAGATTTTTGCAAAGATCGATATCATATCATTGACGATTCGACTTCTGTCATATTATTCCCGATTGCTCTGCTATAGCTTAGCTTATAAAATTGATTGCCATAAACCGTGCAGTGCTTTTTTTTCCTCTAAAAGTCGAACTATGACTAATGACAGTTGCATGTGCTGTTCCACGCGAATTTATCGTCGTATCTACATGAAACTTTACGACTGGCATGCCAACTTAATAACACGTATTACGAGCACCAATGATATGGCTCGAATAGCAGCACTAGAATAAACTGATGCGAGGGATATTCGAGTCTAATTCAATTTGAGGCTATCAGCATGCAAAAACATCAATTTTAATCACAAGTCGAGTTTGGAACGATAAAACTCACCTATTCTTATGATCTCGAGCTAGCTTATGATCTATCCCCATGGGTTGTTACCTCACGAAAACGTCAAAAAATAATGTTTCTAGCTTGGTTCTATAATGAAGTCATTATGAAACTTGTATCATAATATACTATTGCAGGAAGGTAATCTGACGAGAGATAATATCCTAGAGAGCGATAAAGTGCCAGGACAATTACAAGCGAAAAGGCTATTGAGCCTTTCACCAAGGAAAGCTAAATAGGCATTCCTTACTGAAATGATACCGATAGTTGCATAAATCAGTTATATCAATACAACGGATGAAAAAGTAGCATCATCAATGCTTCTGCTAGCTTGAGAACAAATTGGATTGGAATTCTTAGATATATTGTTCTGTTATCGTTACTGTTATGGTCAGTATCATCAATAGTACAGGTAGTACAGAACGTATAGAAAATATTATTCACTTCGAGATAGCTCATCAAAATCTTCTGAATATAACGAAATATATGGACCAATCATTCACGGCCAAGCTGTCTAAAATACAACCCTTCTTCAATATATCCTCTTCCCGCGAATAACTCAACGACAATCACCTAAAAGCCTGTCTGCAATAGCGTGGGGCGGATTACCAGAACTAATTCAACAATGAAATATTCAGCCCGTAGGGCATTATCCTGGCCCGGAAAATTCCGGAACTAGATTACGTACAACTCCCGGAGGATGTCAGACCAGATGCAGATACGAGCGACACAAAAACGAATCGAATTATCGCCATACCGAATGTTTTTAGGTAAATTGCAGCTGTTTTTACTCAAGGTAGATGTGATCAGCTGATGAGCGAACAACAATCATCGAAAATCTATTCCTATACAAGAACATATTTTTGATTTTCAGTGATTATTACATCAGTTCGACATTTATAGTGTTTTCTGAATCATTCCTTTTGTTTCTTTGTTCTTTGAAATGGGATTCTGGGGTACGAAATATGATTCGCAGCAGTTGCCATCTTGCCTCAGTTCAATACTGATGCTCCTTCCTTCATATGAATATGCAACACACGTGGTTGCGAAGCTCACAGCAATTGTCACGATCGAGAGAAAATGTGTGGTATTATGCTTCACAAGTTTGGCAAGCTTATATTGTTAGATCGTGCTCCAAGTCAAGTCCATAAAAAATCAGAATGTATGGAGTACACAACGATAGACTTTGCTGAAGATCTTCAATCTCGCGGTAAAAAGACCAGGCCTCGGGCACAATGATCCTTCGTTGGCTAAGATTTGCTGTTCCATACTCCCTTACAGTTCCATGCTCAGTGATCACAAGACAACGAATCAGAGCGGCCAGAGTTCTCTTAGACTCCGCCCACCGCGGGAATCGTACACTGTAAATGAGTCTGTCAAGGAGGCACACCATTGAAATGAATATACTGACTGGAAGGAGTACGCCGTGCTGCATCGGTGAGGATCGGTTGTTAGAAGAGTGCGACTGCTTTGGCAGGGAAAGCCATCCTTGTTTAACACATATTCTTATATGGCGGGAGAGCAGCATTGAAATATATTTTGCGGGATTATAGCTTTTATCTATCACTTACACATTCAGTGGCAATAATTTATTCAAATCAAATCCCATACATAATATACTAGATTATTTAAAATTATTGAAATAAAAACAGCCCATAGAAAATGACTAATGAAGCTTGGAAATTCGATAACTAACTCAGCCCTTCGAATTTAATTCTAAAATACTGATCCAAATGCAGAAGGAAATAAAGTTTTCACTTTTTCAATGAAAATCAAAATAAAACATGATACTAGAATTGTCAATTTCATGTATAGAATAGAAATAATATAATAAAAAAATCAAAGATGAACTCACGTGGTTTTATTAGGATAGGAACAGGTATATAAATAAAATGAAGATAATTTTTCTAGTATATATTGATATAATTACAAGGTTATAATTGATGAGGAAAATACAAGAAAATAGTTCTATCCCACTATAACTTTTTGAGTTCTTTCATTGTTTTAATTCTCGTAGAACTTCTTGACACTTTCTGCTGAAGAGTTTTGATTTTTCTTCTATAAATTTTGAGTTCAGGCACTGATTTCCTTAGAAAACTTGTTTGGACTGCAACATCTTGTGTCATTGGGAAGTTAGTGGTATTCTACAAATAAAGGAATAAGCATGTGAGTTTGCTCATACCTACAGATAAAAAGATAATCTAGGATTCTGAATGTGTTGCTACCTCAGATGTACTTGCAGTCATCAACTCATCTGTATAGTCTGGGCATTTTCATTTTGGAGGTTTTCTCTGAGCAGCTTTCATCTGGAGATGTTCTGGAAAGAAGACTGAAGGTACAGCATCCTTATTCAATAGTTTTCTATTGTTTGATGACTCCAGGTAGCAATCTTTAGTGAAGTGGTCACTGCATATTACAATATTAGCAGTGAATTTGAATTCTTCAGTCTTTTACTGGATCCATAACTGTAGAACTTCCGGTCGTTTCAATGGAAATCTACAGAAGAATAAACATAAGGTTCTAACTTGCCATGTAAACAATAATAGATAATGAAACAATTAAAATATATATGTTATCTATTTTGTAAATTTTAGTAATATATGTAAGGTATACTAAAAAATAATTAATAATATATCACATTCCTCATAATCAATATAGATTTACAATTTTTGAAGAAATTCAATCTGTCACACCCATACACACACAAAATGGACTTTTCAATTCACCCAAATATAATCATCATATACTTACTTATGGAATTTAATGTTCTTTCCAGGAGTTCGTTCATTTTTTTAACCATAGGCACAGCAATAAACGACCATATTTACTAGCTTTTTGAAAAAATAAATTGTAAAGTACACAATGTCACTTACGACACGTTTAACACTGCGAGATAGAATGAGATAGCATTCCCTCTTTCAGCGTCTTCACGTCTCTCACAAAGTGGTCACACTTTTCTGCTGTTTCGTCGGATTCGTGCTCCTTCCAGTCAGTATATTCATTTCAATGAGGCACACTGACAGTATTGATAGCTTTGCGAATATTATTGACAATACCTGGTAACGGTTGCTAGAGGGAAGGTGAGTTTTTCTAAAACTATCTGCGATAGACAATAGCTCATTCTAGATTTACAAACTTGGCAACCTCATCAATCATCCATTTCGATGCTTGGCGTTACTATCAGCAATAACCTTTGTTGGGAATATTACGTGAGGTCCATTGCCAAAAGTGCATCCGAAAAACTTGGTTTTCTGTTTCGAGCCAAGGGCTATTTCACTCTCAGTCAGCTGCTTATGATCATATCTAAACATATCCTGCAACTATTGGATTCTGTCCAAAAAAGGGCAATTCGTCTCATCGGTGATGCCTCGCTTACAAACTCGCTCACTTCTATGGAACACCGTAGAAAAGTTGGCGATTCATCTCCATTTTATAGATATTTTCATGGGCGATGCTCATCTGAAATATCAACAATCGTTCCTCTATTAGCAGTCTCTTCGAGATTAACCCATCGAGTTCAGTCTTCACACCCCTTCGTGGTCACTTTAGAGACCTGCAGAAGGTTCCTTTCCAAAGATTCGTTCATCCAACGAACATCGAGACTTTGGAACTCATTGCCTAGGGAGGTGTTCCCCGAGGCATACGATCTCCATAAATTCAAGAAGAACACCAACTCCTACCTTCTTTTCTTTGGTTCTCACGATGTTCTCTGAACATTACAGGATATCCCTTTTCGTGAGAACCAGAACATAAAAAAATCGAAAATGAAATTACTAATAAGGGAGTTCGCCGATAGAAAGGATAGAAAAGTTAAAATTCATTAGATTTTTTCAATGAATGGCTTTCTTTGCCTTTTTTTCGTATGTGTTGAAACCGGCACTGTGTGTCAACGTATTAGCCTCACGGTGAAAATCTTCTCATAAATATCACCATTTCTATCTTATAAGGTAATAGAGCACGTACAACTTTTCCAGCACTTTTCCAGAACCGAATTTACAATGTAAAATACATCTAAATATTCGAATGGCATTGAAAGTTATTCAATGCGGGAGTTCGTATATCATTGATGTCATCACTGAAGTGGAATAACACATTAATTCGATACCGAAGGCTGCATGTGGAAAAACTTTCCCACGTCCGCGAGGAATAAATTCCAGTTGGTAATATTTTCCACACGTCTCTTCTAATCAAGTCGAGAGCCATTGAAAGCAGGAAAACCAGCCGCACATTGTTCGAGAATTCCAAGGGAACCAATATCCGCATTTTATACGATGGCTTAGATGGTGATGAATTGTGTAGACGAGGAATTGGAGCAGTTCATCCCCTTTTTATTTCATTTTCGTTTATGCCATGCCGCCTGTTCTGTTGTGTTGCATCTCCGGAAAGCATATATCTGGGGGCCAGCTGGGTTTTCTCAACCAATAAGGCGGGGGATGGGTTGTGTAGATCGACCTAGTTCGGTTGGTTTTTTCCGGACACAGAATTTTGGGCGAGCACACAGACAGTTACGCCAGAATTCGGAAATGTTTGAGTTATGATAATTGCGGTGTTACATATACAGGGTCGCTGATATGTATGGAAACGGTCGATTATTTCCTAAGGTAAGATAGCTAGCGAAAAATGTTAGGATACAAAAGTTGTAGGGTTTTTCAAAATCCATTAAACTAATGAAAAATTAAGTATACAGGATGAGTCAAAAAGTCAGGACGAAACAAAGTTGCTTTTTCTCTAATGGGACGCCCTGTATATTATTCCACATTTCAATTCTGCTCGAAATTCTGAACAAAATTGATGAAGCGCTTCATTTCCTAAATTCAACCGATTTCGAGATATCGAATTTTGAAAATAACTTTTTACTACTCTCAAATTTATTAAAGAAAAAGCACGAAATGATGCATATTTATTATGAAAGTCACAAAAGGTGGAGTATGTGGATATTATGATTACAATTTAATTATAATTTTTTTACAGAAAATAAAAAAAGCATAATTGTTCAGGGTTGATTAAAATGCAATTAAAACAATAAAATGTATTTTTTAATGAATGTCCAGGATATTTAAAATTTTATGAAAACAATAGTTAAGACAGGAGGAAAAGAGAGAAAACAAGTTTTAATAAACAACAAGTTTTTCTTTGAAATTCTATTTAATAAGGTGCTCAAAGTGTTTACCATTTACCTCCTGACAGTAATGAACTCGCTGAACAAAATTTTGTAGTGAATCTAAAATCATGTGAGGAGGAATGGTAGAAATTTCATGCCTTATTCTTTCTTGCAACTCTTCGATATTTGGCGGCCTATTTTTGTAGACTACATTTTTTATGTGACCCCATAGAAAAAAGTCAAGTGGGGTCATATCGGGAGACCTAGCTGGCCATTCAATTGCTCCCCTGCGTCCAATCCATTTATTAGGAAAAGTTTCATCTAGATATGCCCGTACCATACGTCCAAAATGTGGAGGAGCCCCATCTTGTTGAAACCATATTTGTTCTGCCGGCAAATTGGGATTGTTATTATTCGGGAATAATCGTCTAAGCTCTGGAATAATATGCTGTTGTAAAAGTGATAAATATCGTTCAGAGTTCAAATTTCCGTTTATAAAATAGGGTCCTATGACGTGTCCACCAATAATGCCACACCAGACATTTACTTTTTGTGGCCGTTGAGTGTGAACTTCCTCCATCCAATGTGGATTTTGGTCTGACCAATACCTACAGTTGTGTCGATTCACGTGCCCGTTTAAACAAAATGTAGATTCGTCAGAAAACAATATGTGGTTGACAAAGTTGACATTTTCGCTTAATTTATCCATAATAACTTCACAGAACTCGATTCTACGATCAAAATCGTCTTCACTCAATTCTTGTACCAAATGAATTTTATATGGATGGAATTTTTGCAGTTTGCAAATTTTTTTAATGGAATATAGACTCATGTTATGATTCAAAGCCCTCTGTTGTGCCGAATTTATTGGATTTTCCACCACATCTAACATGACATTCAAAGCATTTTCTTCATTTGTAACGCTTACTGGTCTTCCACTTTTTGGTCGATCTTTGACATCTCCAGTTTCATGAAAACGCTGCAATGTTTTTGAAACTGTTGATTTAGAACTTGGTTCCCGATTTGGATGCAATTCATTAAAAATATTCACTACTTGGTCACAACTTCGTCTTCTATCACCGAATCCTATGATCATTAAAATTTCAATACGCTGAGTATTAGTTAAACGTGCCATTTTTGCGCGAAACTTATTTACACTAAATGTATTTTTGACATGTGTTGTCAAGATCATCACTGTTAGACAAAAGAACGACGCGGCGTTGTTATGGAGCTGGAAACTTTCAAAGGTAACTTGATGGACTATGAACTTAATGGACTAACATTTTTGGATAATTTATTATAAGTTATTTTCAAAATTCGATATCTTGAAAACAGTTGAATTTAGGAAATGATGTGCTATATCAATTTTGTTCAGAATTTCGAGCAGAATTGAAATGTGGAATAATATACAGGGCGTCCCATTATAGAAAAAGCAACTTTGTTTCGTCCTGACTTTTTGACTCATCCTGTATACTTAATTTTTCATTAGTTTAATGGATTTTGAAAAACCCTACAACTTTTGTATCCTAACATTTTTCGCTAGCTATCTTACTTTAGGAAATAATCGACCGTTTCCATACATATCAGCGACCCTGTATAGGGCAAACTGGGAGACTGATCGAAATCAGTTTTGAGGAACATCAGCAGGTGAAATTTTAGTAAAAAACAACATAGATGATTATTTCTATTTTGGTTCTATAATGAAGTCATTATGAGACACAAATGCGTATCAAAATAGCCTTTGTTTCGATACGAATTTTTTATTATCTGGAGGTTGGTACAATCTAACTGTCAAATGAAAGTCAGAAGAGTTAGGCCCAGCTTACTTCTAAGCGATTTTCGATTTGGTGATACTAGCAGTGGAAAACTCAATGTTTTTATTGGCAAATTTAAATTCAGACTGTGATTTGATTTAAACTGACCAATTAAAACATTACCAACATTGCATTTCTCACCGCTGGTATCGCAAAAATCGAAATCGCTCTACAGTAAACTGGGCTTTACGCTTGTGCGTCAGATTTCAAATATTTTAATGTCATCATTGTTACCAATCGAAGATGTTTGTTATGTATCGATATTAATTTTTTTTTCAATAAAATACTTCAAATTTATGCAAAATAGAAAGGAACGTACATGACACACGTTTTATAAGACACGTTGTCGCACTTGTTTCCTTGGAGCAGACAAAATAGCGTCTTATAAAACTTGTATCATAATATACTATTGTTGCAATGTTACTTTAATATTTTTTTTTGAAGACAGCATCAGATTATTAATAACTGAGAACATCGAATCAGGGCCGGATTATCCATAAGGCGGATTAGGCAACTGCCTAGGGGCCCCGCACCAACTAGGGGCCCACGGGGGCATAATTATTGATGTTAAACGCACCAAGAAAAAAACGTTTCATTCGTGACATTGCCGATTATTAACATCCGGTAATATCACCATAGAAAAAATGATGGTGCGGGCACAGATAACATCGTTTGGATTGATTTTTGATAATATGGTACAATGTAATGATAGCATTGCAAATATACAGGGTCACTCACGGTCGATGGTACCTTAGACGTTTACGGAGAACGGGACGTAGGATTATTCTGAGAATTTCGTTTATTGGGTAATCAGTTTTGTTCTATCGATCTAAAATACTTTCAGCGTTGCGGCGTTGCCGCTTCTATCAAAAAGTAGCAACAACTTCAAATGGAACACCCTGTATTTTATTTCATTTTTAGATTCTTCCTGAAGAGCTGATTTCGTCGATCTATCATACTTGGGGTATAGCGCGAAAGATTACAGAGATATAGGGTGTGAAAAATCGAGATTTTTCAACTTTTGGAATTTTTTGTGTCGAAACTAATCATTTCTGCTCAAAACGGCTTACATGTCCCTATCTTAACTTTTCATTTACTATCTACTGACATTTAATAGAAACAAATAGAGGGTGATGCAAAACTCAAAATTTTGAACCACCCGTTTTTGTTTCAATTAAATATCAATCGATAGTAAATGGAAAGTTGAGATAGGGACATGTAAGGCGTTTTGAGCAAGAATGGATAGTTTCGGCACAAAAAATTCCTATAACTCTGTAATCTTTCTCGCTATACCCCAAGTATGATAGATCGACGAAATCAGCTCTTCAGGAAGAATCTAAAAATGAAATAAAATACAGGGTGTTCCATTCGAAATAACAAAGTTGTTGCTACTTTTTGATAGAAGCGGCAACGCCGCAACGCTGAGAGTATTTTAGATCGATAGAACAAAACTGATTACTCAATAAACCGAATTCTCAGAATAATCCTACGTCCCGTTCTCCGTAAACGTCTAAGGTACCATCGACCGTGAGTGACCCTGTATAGACGTCTGATGATATCAAACGCCACAGGTGAACGAAATTTTTCAAAATAAAATTAATAAAAACTTTCTTCGTTCAGCAATATCACTGAATCGTTTAAATTCATTGTCGATAATGACGATTGAAAATGATGTGTTGGAAAAGGTCAACTTCCAAGATGATTTCAACGATTTTGTATCTAAAAAGTTGCAAGAATTGCTATTTAAACTTATATTGTACCTACTTCACAAAAATATTTTCTTTGGTTGTGAAAATATTTTGTGATCAAAATCATTTCATTCAATGAAAGCAAAAAGCAGGAGTCGATCTGATCGATTCAACTTTTGTAATAGATAAAATATATATTTTGAAAAGTAAGAAAACGGTAAAGGAAAGGGGCCCCGAGAATTACATTGCCTAGGGGCCCCGATATGGTTAATCCGACCCTGCATCGAATATTCCTAAACCATTTTTCCTAATTTTGATGTATAACATGAAATATAACGAACATCAAATAAATAATAATAATATATAATAATAATAATAATAACGTTTATTCAAGATTGTACATAGAAATTTTCCCTTTTTATAAACATTTATAAACACCCGAACAAACATTGGAAAACCACAAAAGCCGAAGCTGTGCGTGGTGCATTCAATGTTGAAGAAAACTTGAAATTGGCGGAAGGATATAAATATTGAATAAAACAAAAAAAATAATATCATAAATGAATTAAATAATATAAATGAGGATTTGATATGCATATTGAGTTCAAATAATTATGTATGCATACAGTATTCCCATACATTTCTACCTAGAGTTATTCACATGTGTATCGCCTGGAAAAATGAAAATATCATAGGAATCATTTTTTTATTTTAGTTTAATACGGGCAAACCCAATTAAAAAATATTACAAGATATACATTATGTAAGTAATACAACAACAGACACAACATATATGATATTGATAATATTGAAGACATTAAAAAGATAAATGGAAAGTAAAAATACAAGTACAGTCAGTGTAAAAGTGGAAGATAAAATGACAAGATGGTCACTGACACAGTTGATTTTTAAACTTATGAAGAGGCGTTGAGAAGATGTCAATATCGAGGGAATTTGCCGCTCTAAGGGATCTTGGGATATAGCTGAAATAAGCAATGTTGGTACGATGGTAGGGAATATGAAAAGTAGCTACCTGTCTCGTAAGGCGAGTGGGGACTACTAAACTGATTTGAGAAAGTAGATCAGGACAGTCATATTCACCATTTAACCATTTAATCATGGTGAGAAGAAAATATCATGCTAGTAATTCATTGATAGTGTATATAGTTTCATTTCAAGTAAAAATACTTAGATTTTTTTCCTCAGTAAATTTCTAGAGTTGATAGTGAGTTCAGCGAGCTTTCAATTCTCTTGGACTCAATATATTTCCCAGCCATTTCGGTAATTCAAAGAAACCGAAATATAGGTAAGCGAGAAAAACAGTTTCACCAATTTTCCTCGATGAAAACTAATATTCCAAATGTTGTTGAGACCTCCCACAAATCTCTTTTTCTCGACGTGGGTATCTAACCACTAGAAACGTCGAATTCCAAGAAGGCATAAATATCGAATCGCTGCTAAAAAACGGTTATTTGGAAATCCCGGCCTGGCCCTTAGGGCACATCCTGTGTCCTGGTTCACGCAAGTCGAAAATTCTACCCGAGAGCACGATATTTCTCAATCGGATGTTGGTTTTTCCGGGGTTCTACGACCTTTGATCACGAATGTCGAACATGGCAGCTGAAATAGAGGGTGATTGAGGGTGAATGGAATGTTGGAAGTTGGAAGAATCGGGAGAATTGCATCACAAAAAGACATTTTGGTAATTTGTGTCCGTGGATGATAGAATATATTTTCATTCACGAATCACGATTAGTTGAAGTTGTACGTAATTGACAAATTTTGAAGGAAAACATTGTAAGGAAACATCAAGTATGACATAGTCAACTTGGGAGTTATACAATTAGTATATATATAGTAAATTTGAGAATTTCGTTTTTTCTCGGATATCTCCGAAACTACTAGGAATATTAAAACTTTCTAAATGTCATATTATTAGGCACATAAATGCGCTACTTTTCTCTAATTCAATCGACCCCGTATCACTTACTGTTTCCGATATCCCCATGCTGTTCATTCTTATCTTGGACACAGTGTATATTCTATCAAATTCATCAGCAAAAAATTAATGGCTTCAAAGGGTGTTCTATTCAAATTTGAAATAACAAGATTGACTCGTTCCTGAGCTCATTTCTCACGGCAACACTGTACCGGTTAATAAATTTAAAATGGAGTCCGAACATGCAATAATACCAACAAATCCCAAAACAAATATAAACTTACTCCTTATTCAAAATACTTATCCACATCGAATCACCCTATATATCAATGTGTATATTCACGAGCTATGCTAAAGAAAAGTTTGAGAATACATAAATCTCGCCATGAAAGCACTTGATTTTGTACGATTATTGTAATTGGGTCGAAAATTCAGGGTCGCATCAAAACATTAGGAAAAATGGTTAAGATAGGTATATTCGATATTCAAAGTTATTGATAATCTGTGGTTGTTCTTGAAAAATATTAAAATAACATACAGCAAAATCAACCAGGTTGTTCTTTTCTGGAGTCTCAGCACCTTTTATTTATCGAATTAATAATGTTAGTTCATAGTGATTCGCTGTTTTCAGTTGTTTTTTCTTCACAGTTTCGACTGGAAAGCTCTAACAAAACCTTAAATAATTCAATAATAATTGTACTCTTTCCCTGTTCTTTATTTATTCATAATTATTTGGGTATACATTGGTTGTGAGTCTGTATCGAGAGTATACTATAATAATTATATTCAAGCCAATATCTTCCAAAGTACATATTTTGCTTTGGGGCGTACAAGAAAATATTTCAGGATAACGCATCTTCCATTTCCGGGGTAAGTATAAACAAGATCTTGGCGGAAACCGTTTTCATCGAATTTTTCCGCGTGCGTAAATATACCCATGAAATGGAAGGGAGAATGAAACTGTTGGAGAAAATGTGATTATTGTAGACACTGTATTAAGTGTAGCTGGAAAATGCAGGAAAGTATTCGCGATAGCATTCCTTTCTCCCCATTTATAATCCAGGAGCTTATGAGTGACATAATTCGGGGTAATTCAGTGTGCAGGTCAGGCTTGTCAATATTGACTAATCTTCTTATCGACTTTGACAAGTAGTGTCAAAATTCAAACTAATTTTGTCAAAAAAGTTCCAAATGTGTACGTGTACTACTTTTTAATGAAATATAGAACATCATAGGCAGGTTCACACCATACAAACCTTGTACGACTTTTATATGCACACAACTGTACAGCGGTGTAATATCAGAAATTACTTTCTATAGCAGCTTATATACATCAATTTTTGCGTCTTCAATATAGAAAAGCATTTCTAGTGACTTGTTTTCCAACAACATCTAATGGTGTTCTATTTGACCCTATTGTTAACGAGACTTGCACTTCAAAATGAGGTAAATTTCATGGAAAAGAGGCAAACCTGTAACAGCTTGGGATTTTAATAAAAATTCATTATGTTTCCCCTTCTCGGAAAAGGCATCAAAAGTTTGAGTGAAAGAACAAAAAAAGGTTGCGTTCGATATTTGGCGAAAATAAATGAGGAACGTCATATATTTCCCGGATTATGAAGAAAACAACATATTCACTGTAGGTGTAGAATAATGTGATATTTTATTGGTTTTTATACAAGAAGTGTTATATTGATGACTAATTAAATGCTTATCAAACTCCTGTTATAACACGTTAATTCAACGCATTGAATATCCTTCATATCTACGGGGGTGTACAATAAAACTCTCTGATAAGAAAGTTATTTAAAAAAAATATTTTCACATGATGATATTATATAGATCATACCTACTAGTCAAAATATTTTCACATAATGATATTGTATAGATATTATTGAGGAATGATTTCTGAAATTGATATTCTTTCAAATTTGGTTTTTTAAAATCAATATAATTTATTGTTTCTTCTAGTGCACGGATTTTATTCAAATCTGTCATACTTGTGAGATAATCATTCTGAATAGATATATATAGTGTTATAGGAACTTTTGGCGACATTTGTGCAAATAAAATCACCCCAATGTTCTTTTGCGGACACCCTGTATATTTCCAGAAGGAAACTTCGTAGACACTTTTGACGTAGGTATTATCTTCGTGTTGTCTGACTCAGCAATCGATTTCCATTCAGTTTCAATCAAATGGGGATGATGCCACAAAATATACATAATAACATTCTAATATCGACTTATACGTTGCAACATATTGTATATTATGTAAACGATGGCCCCAAGCCAAAATTTCACGCCACATTGTATCCAATTTTGACTGTGCTGCCATATCGGAGGATGAGATTCAATAAAAGCGACATAAAAACCAATTTATTTTTAATTGAACCAGCTTTTTCATTTCGAAGCGTTGCAATATACGACGTAGCCCCGCCAGGGATGGGATGATGAAACGGATCTGCATTAATGAATCTTGAATTCACTTTTCCGCATAGCGTTAGGTAACTTCTCGACGTGTCAGTAGACACTTCCAATTTGGCGAGAACATCTCGTCGTGTCAGTAGACACTTCCAATTTGGCGAAAACATCCATAAAACATCTTGTGGTGTCAGTAGACACTTCCAATATGGCGTGAACTTCTTGTCGTGTCACTAGACACTTCCGATTTGTTTTTTTTTTGTGAGTTTGCTATCCAAAGTGCCGTTTGGCGTGTGCATTACACAATCCAACAATGATGATAAAATCGAATGCCCTTGTTGGAAAATACTACCCAACACATATTGTTCGACTATATAATGCAATGAAACAATCAATTATTATTCCTTTCTTTCATCATCAAATGGAAAATATAATGCCTTGATGTGACTGATGCACAAAAGAGTTCACAATATGGAAGCGACATAATATTTTCAACATTTATTATGGACAAACTTTCCTAGCAAAAATCACATTGTTATGACCAGGAGATTGAAGCTGAATAAAAACGTGATTTATTCAATGTGAGCATAATATGATAAATATAATTTAAAAAAATATGAAATTGAGAAAATATGCGATTGAAACGAGGATTGAAATAGCTATTTGTAAACCTATATATTTCAAAAAAGCTGTAAGACACTTTGCGCACGAAATACACACGAATTTTTTTATACAAACGCAATTCCTATAGACAAAAATCTTGATACTTTACCACTATCACTACTGATGTTTCTCAAACTATATCATATAGAGTATAAAGATAATTGAAATTCATCATTTTCAGTAGATAATATTTTTGCTTTATACAGTGTCCTTCATAAAGTCCGCATCATATGGGAAAAACTTTTATTAATGATCTATTTCGAAATTCGACTTGGGCGTTGAGTTGTGTTTTAAAAAATATGAAAAATGACCTACTCGGATGTGGTCACGTGACTTTCGCTACCTGTCAAAAGTAATATTTTTTCAAAGTAATCGCTGAAAATAGGCTTATTTATCGGAATTTCAAAAAATTTCAAGGGAAAAAGTTGTTTCTTTTTCGATTTTACACCTACATGTGAAAATTTGAATTTTCTATTGCAACTTTCACTTTTTGAAATTTTTTTGATAATTACAAAATTTCTGGAACATTAAAAAATTCGTAACTTCGACAAAACTGTTTTATACCAGTAGCTCTAATATGCGACTAACTTTCAATCACGAATCATCCAAAAAAATATGTTTTTCTCAAGAAAACGAGAATTACTGGTTAACATTTCTGTTATTTTTGATGCAAAGTTGACGTATCTTCAAGCATGTAGGATAAGAATTCATTTAAGTGGATTTTTTCAGTATTAAAATGATACCAACGTCATAATTCAAAACATCATAAAACTTCTTTACTTTTATCTAACCAAAGTTTACGACTTTTCACGGTACAAATCTCAAATTAAATTCTTACTACTCCGGTTATGAAAACTTTCATCAATTTTGTGAAGTAGGCTTTGGAAACGAATGAAAAAGGTAGTCAATGGAAACAATTTCATATAAAACATTGTTTGACAGTTAAATACGCGGTTCAATACGTTTGAATCAGAAAAACGTAATAATGTTATCTGTACAAGAAAAAATTGAGAGTCACGTGACCACATCCGAGTAGTAGGTCATTTTTCATATTTTTCAAAGCACAACTTAACGCCCAAGTCGAATTTCAAAATAAATCATTAATAAAAGTTTTTCCCATATGATGCGGACTTTATGAAGGACACTGTATATTCAGAGGACTGCTGTTTTTTGAGAAATACGATAAGTTTAGGACACTTTTTGATAGATTTTTAACATTCAAGCATACCATGCCATGAACCTATCATATATCATAATTCATACATTTCCTTGTTTTTTTCTGGGGAGGTTCAAATTTACAATATTTGCTCTTCCTGCTACACGAGGAGGTGCCTAAAATAATTCACAGTCACAATTTTCAACCAACCAAGAGAATATGAGTTAGTTTCCAACAATATACCTATATGGTAGAGTCGAGCGTTTTTTCAATATATTCGCTCATGAGCGCGAATGCTGTCACTTTGACATTCTTCGGAGAACGTCAATTTTGTGATGAGATTGGAAAGCGTCTAAGACGACTTTTTCAACCGATGAATGAGTTCTGAACAGCAATTGAAACATTCTAGGGAATATCCTGCCGCAAGAATTTCCATTTCTCGCCAATCAGATTATCGGACAGCAAAGTTGAGGAGTTGGGAAGTTGGCAATACTTGAGACTCTATCAGAAGAAGTTAGCGGTTGCTGCGTTTCACGAGATTCCCAAGGGATAGACCCGTTAAGTGAGTTTGCTTTTGAGGTAAAGTTCGTTCGGGAATATCGTTTATTTCTAACGTTTTTTTCGAAATGACGAAGCAAAATTCACATGCACACTCAGTGCAAGAGATACAAGAAATCCATTCGCAGTGTTACAGCCAAGGTGGATATAGGATGGTGAAACAGCTTCCTATTAACAAGCACTAGAATAAACTGTAGACCTTTGCCTACTTGATTTCATACCGTGGTAATATTTCCTGAAGTTAACAGAGATGGCGACATACCTTGTGACGGTAAAACAGAAACTGTGCTTTTGTCATCTTTTTATCAGTTTCATCTGTTCTAGATGAAAAATGACTGAGAAGAGTCGAAATATCAATATTCATTCCAGATTTATAGAAAATATATTGTTGAATGCCGATTCGAGTCACGTTCTGTCAGATGCGAACCACAGAAATACGTAACAGACAGAAATCTTCTTCGATAATCGATCTTACCACCATCTTCATTCAAGTAGCTGAAATATTAACCTTCTCAAACGGTCTACACAAGGTGGATATAGGATGGTGAAACAGCTTCCTATTAACAAGCACTAGAATAAACTGTAGACCTTTGCCTACTTGATTTCATACCGTAGTAATATTTCCTGAAATTAACAGAGATGGCGACATACCTTGTGTCGGTAAAACAGAAACTGTGCTTCTGTCATCTTTTTATCAGTTTCATCTGTTCTAGATGAAAAATGACTGAGAAGAGTCAAAATATCAATATTCATTCCAGATTTATGGAAAATATATTGTTTAATGTCGTTTCAGACGTCTGTCAGATGCGAACCACAGAAATACGTAAGCAACAGACAGAAATCTTCTTCGATAATCGATCTTACCACCATCTTCATTTAAGTAGCTGAAATATTACTACCTTCTCAAACGGTCTACACAAGGTGGATATAGGATGGTGAAACAGCTTCCTATTAACAAGCACTAGAATAAACTGTAGACCTTTGCCTACTTGATTTCATACCGTAGTAATATTTCCTGAAATTAACAGAGATGGCGACATACCTTGTGTCGGTAAAACAGAAACTGTGCTTCTGTCACCTTTTCATCAGTTTCATCTGTTCTAGATGAAAAATGACTGAGAAGAGTCAAAATATCAATATTCATTCCAGATTTATGGAAAATATATTGTTTAATGTCGTTTCAGACGTCTGTCAGATGCGAACCACAGAAATACGTAAGCAACAGACAGAAATCTTCTTCGATAATAGATCTTACCACCATCTTCATTCAAGTAGCTGAAATATTACTACCTTCTCAAACGGTCTACACAAGGTGGATATAGGATGGTGAAACAGCTTCCTATTAACAAGCACTAGAATAAACTGTAGACCTTTGCCTACTTGATTTATACCGTAGTAATATTTCCTGAAGTTATCAGAGATGGCGACTTACCTTGTGTCGGTAAAACAGAAAATGTGCTTCCGTCATATTTTTATCAGTTTCATCTGTTCTAGATGAAAAATGACTGAGAAGAGTCAAAATATCAAAATTCATTCCAGATTTATAGAAAATATATTGTTTAATGTCGTTTTCAAGTTACGTCTGTCAGATGCGAACCACAGAAATACGTAAGCAACAGAAATATTCTTCGATAATCCATCTTATCGCCATCTTCATTCAAGTAGCTGAAATATTACTACCCTCTCAAACGGTCTACAAGTTTTTCGCAGAAACAATTGAAGAGCTGTTTCACCATCCTATATCCACCTTGGGTCTACAAGTTTTTCGCAGAAACAATTGAAGAGCTGTTTCACCATCCTATATCCACCTTGCTTGGCTGTAACCAATTGTTTCTGCGAAAACCTTGAAGACCGTTTGGTAGTAATAAGAAGGTAGTAATATTTCCACGACTTGAATGAAGATGGCGATAAATCGGATTTCAAGAAAGATTTCTGTGGTTTCTGTATTTCCAGAGATAAGTTACCCACTTCTGTGGTTCCAATCTGACAGACGTGAATTGAAACGACATTGAAACACTTATTTTAGTAAATCTGAAATAATTATCAATATTACCTACTACTCTTATCGGTATTTTTTCTCCTGAAACATATGACACTGACAGAATCAGTTTCTGTTTTACCGACATAAGGTATGGCGCCATCTCTGGTTATCACAGGAAATATTACTATACGTATGAAATCAAGTAGGCAAAGGTCTACAGTTTATTCTAGTGCTTGTTAATAGGAAGCTGTTTCACCATCCTATATCCACCTTGCAGCCGAGCGTTATATGCGAGTCAAACATGTCTCTTGTCATCTGTCACTGTCCCTATTATCGTTTCCTTCTCCAATTTCCTCATGGCAAGTTCAACCCACCTCAGGCTCATGTGTTATCAGGGTAATCCTTTAAGGACTTTGGAGCATGTAATCGTGATCTTGAAATATTCGGTGGAGATGTCTCTCTGGATTTTCGGGATCAAACGACGTCTTATCCTATGAGAAATTTCAGTTGGAATATTTCGCGAGAGAAACTCCAAATTTGTTTTTAGGTTGTCGATGATGATATAGCTTGGGTACCGGAAACACGTAACACGTGTTCTTAGACCTTAGATGAAGAGGTTTTTCAACGACATGTATATCGCAAGTAGAAAATCAAGATTGCTTTCAGATGTACTCAGTTTGGAACAGGATATTTTCTATCTATATCCTGAATAGCACTATACTGAATTTGAAAAGATAGCTCAAAATGTGTCTTGATTTTTTCATTAAGTTAGTTTGATGATGATATCCACAGGGCTGGAATTCCATTGTAGGTTTTTTAGTCTCGATTTTTCAATTTTCAATCATTTTTATATTATTATAACAGTGAATCACGTTCTTATTTCGATTCTTTCTCCTAGTCATAACAATTTGATTTTCATGATTTTTGATAGAAATGTTCGTCCATTATAAATGTTGGAAATGTGTCAATATCGCTTCCACATATGAGATAGTCAATAACTATTCAAAATATTCAATACTAATTTCGTGGAGAAGTGTGGTTTACGTTTATTTGAATTGATCTCAAATATCATATTATGCGAGTTGATGGTTAACATGTCATTTCTTCGCTCTCAAATGGTTGAGTTGTAAATTTGTATATTTACATATCGCCACACTGTTTTGTTATTTGGAAAGTAGCTCATATCACCATGGTGTTGTTATTTGAAAGAAAAAAGCACACGTGTTGAAATGAATTATTGCGCGACTTGCATCAGTTGCATGTTGCATCATATCACAGTATCACAGATGTTTACACTATTTACATTTGACAAGGAGTCAAAGACGGACTAACTCGTACGCGCTTGCACACTACGTACTTCTGTGGTTCTGTATTCCTGGTTGCGTGATTACTGGCGCCAGCAGGCATGTGGTGTCAAATATCAATAAAATTGTTTGTCCAAACAAAAGTAATTCAATCAATCAGTAATTCACATAATGAGGAATTGTCGGAGAAGTATTCAAATATCATCTTGAATATGGAAATAAACAGTACTTGATATCGAATCAAAACCACCTGAAAAGAATAAAAATTCTTATTGACAAAGCATGTCTAAACAATTTAAAAAATTAAGGTAAGTGGACAACACAAGTAAAAAGAAACTCAAATGTAACAGGACATGGAATTCTACATAATAATATAATAATAACAATTAAATAAAGGTTCAGGCACTCAAAATCTGTCTTCAAAATATTCTTCCAAGCTATAATATGCTTTTGGAAGTAAAAGTTCTTCTATACATTTTCGAAATACTTTTGAGTCTGTCATACTTTTTATTTCAGATGGTAGATGATTGAATATCTTCCGACTCTCAAAGATTATGGAGTTTTTCGTTAATGATGAAATTGGTTTTGGCAGAGGTATATTGGCATTTTGCCGGGTGTTATACATCTTTTCGGAAGGAAATTGTTTTTTCTTTTAAGAATAAGACATACCGTTTCCAAAATGAAGATGCAATGGATTGTTAGTAATTTATTTTTGATGAAAAGTGGTCTACAGTGTTCAATACGCCTAGCTCTTGATATATATTTCACCGCCCTTTTTCGTAGAATAAATACCGATTGCATCAACTGTTTGCTACAGAAGCCCCAAAAGGCTATACCATATCTCAAATGGGTTTCAACAAATGAAAAATACGATGTTTTTCCTGCTACTATTCCTAACTCATTGGTTATGACCCTGACAGCATAACATCCTGATGCAAGTTTTTTGTTGAGATATTGTACATGTTCATCAAACTTTAAGGTTTGATCAATCCATAATCCCAAGAATTTGGTGCACGTCTTATTTTCGATTGTATAATTCTGAAGACTTAGGTTTCCAGAAGCAAATTTGAACGATATCAAGTTAGTTTTATTCACATTGAAGCAAAGAGAATTGGAATCACACCAAGATTTGACTTTGTCTAAGTCAACTTTAATCATATTTTTCAATGACTCTATATTATTTCCATGCCATAGTAAGGTAATTATAGAGACCGCTCAAGTTACATTTTTGACAAGACTTTCCGCGAAATGAAAGTATTCGGAGTCGTAGGAAAAATAGTGTACAAAACTCGTTGGAAAGTGCATTTCCTTCAATCGTTACGTTTCCGCACTCACCGCTACGCGGCTCGTGCTAAACGACTACTCGTGTGAAATATGTACTTTCCACACTTGTTGTGTAATATACTATCTTGTGCATCCACCTAATATTTTATATATTCTGGTGGAGTCGCCATCATTGAATTTGGTGGTTATAAGCCACTCACGCGGATACTTAGTTATATGTATTCAATGATTCATATTCCTCTGCCCATCAGGTTCCAATAATAAAATCAATTTTTTCAAGCAAACCACTCACACGCACCTCTAGCATTTTGCCGCACAGTTTCCATTTCCAGTATCATAAATTACTGAATCCGGTGAAACGCTAATCCCCACCCCCCCAATCGACAAATCAACCCTGACAGCCGACATGCCCCCATTTATTCTGTAAACATTTAGCCGCTAGAAGAGGCTTGACCCACATCACTCGCGATCTTGACCCCGCCGAAACAACATCCGAAGACAAATTTTCCCAACGGAGTGGGCCGTGCTAGGAGCATAAAACAGCGGTTCAACTAAAGGGCGGGCGTTTCTATCAATGGGCGGGACTTTTAACAAATGGGTGGGCTTTTCAACAAATGGGTGGGCTTTTCAAAAAAAGGGCGGGCTTCTCAACAAATGGGTGGGCTTATCAACAAATGGTCGAGCTTTTCAACAAATGGGCGGGCTTTTAAACAAACGGGCGACTTTATAATAAAGTGGGCGGGATTTTCAATAAATGGGCAGGAGTTTTGAGAGGTATTCACAACCGAAGTCACAGATTTTTCGGATATATTCTCACTATAACAGCGTTCTCCATAAATTTAGCTACATTATTTACAGTTTCAATTACAAATATTAGTTGGTTTGAATCTTATTCACGTGTTGGGAATATTGAATAAGTTTATGTGCATCAAAATACAGGGTATGACTACACCCAGTAACAAGACTGAATCATGTTTTCATAATAATTAATCTTCCGAAAAATATCTACTTGATTCGTTTTGCCTCAAACTTATATAATTTAGATTATTGAAGCTGTTACCATATGAAACAAGAATATGTAATGTTTCTAAGTAAGGGTAGAGGAATACAATGTTTTTTCTTTCTGGCCCAAAATTGGATTCCAAACCTATTCTCTCGATGAAATTTTGCAATATATTGTCAATTTGACCCATTGTCAGCACCACAGACAGCTTTTTTAAATTCCTGTCAAATCTGAGGTCACGTGATATGAGCCGCAACGGATTTTTCATTCATTAGACATGCAGAAACAAACGGCCCATACAGTTTTTCATCAATTTCTATAACAATTGCATCAGTTTAATTATTTGGGCGGCCTTTTCAATTGATTGGCGGCAGTTTCATTATTCAGTCGGTTTTTTCAATCAATGGCCGGCAGTTTCATTATGTGGGCGGCTTATTCAATTGATGCGCGTTAGTTTCATTATGTGGGCGGCCTTTTCAATTGATTGGCGGCCGTTTCATTATTTATGCGGCTTTTTCAATCAATAGCCGGCAGTTTCATCATGTGGGCGGCTTATTCAATTGATGCGCGTTAGTTTCATTATGTGGGCGGCCTTTTCAATTGATTGGCGGTAGTTTCATTATTCAGGCGGCTTTTTCAATCAATGGCTGGCAGTTTCATTATGTGGGCGGCTTTTTCAATTGATGGGCGGCAGTTTCATTATGTGGGCGGCTTATTCAATTGATAGGCGGCAGTTTCATTATGTGGGCGGCAATTTAAATGCCTAATCTTTCGATTCGGGAACTCAAATGACAACTTACTTGCACGGATCCCAAACGACAATTCCCAATCCGGGACAGTCGACTTCGTTGACGATTTCGCACTCCCTTCTGTCGCACACGCAGGCTGGGGCGGTCAGGCCGCCGCAAAAAGCGATAACGCCCACAAACGCCAAGACGAACACACTGTTCATCTTGCCTTTGGATCGGTGGCCCGTAGCGAGAAAAGTTACATAATGCCGGGCCAGGTGTCCCTGTCCGTGTTCTACGTCACTTTTTCTACGATGGGCGGCACTTTTAATTCGGGGGCGGCACTTTCAAAATGTGGGCGGCACTTTCAATCTATGGGCGGCACTTTCGAAAAATGGGCGGCAGATCTAATGAGCGAGCTAGGATCAGTCTGTCCAGCGAAAAATTTCTAGTGTGTTCACGTTGTATTTGGGGTAGTTACGAAGCGAGTTGAGGCGAACAGTTAGGGATGGTTTTGCTATGGGGAGGAATGTTTTATCGATAATGTTATAAGTTCGCCAAGTTTCGAGTTTAAGCACTGGATGTCACAAAGTTTTGAGCTGAATGTATTCTGTCCGAGGATTTATCGAAGATTTTCAAGCGTACTTGGGTTGAAGATGATGAATGATGAGCCTCGAGCTGAAACCTCATATTATAAATGGAACTAATTCTAGAAAAGATTACTTCCACATCTGCTGTGTTAGACATTCAATGTTAATTAATAGATATAAAGTATAGGCAGATTAAGAAGTAATCAGAATTAAGTATTGATTTGAAGATTGAAAATCCCTTTCATACAGATTAGGTAACATTCAATGCATAGATAGATAGATAAAGAATATTGAACAAATAGAGAATAGACGTGTAAGCCGAAAAAAAATAGGAATAGAAATTGGTAAAAAATTGAATTCTGCAAAACCAATGTTTATCAAAATTTCGTGTTGCTTCAATCGTTTCTACATTTACCATAATGAAAGCTCAAAAAATGTGATTCTCATGTATTCTTAAATAAATTTCACATCACATTTTGTTGTTAATAACAGAAAAATCAATGGTGCTTTTCGAGGTGCTTTCCTTTCATTTTTTTTTTTTTTCGTTTTCAGATGATTACCTTGTGTTTATATCAAATTTCAATAAACTAGCATAATTATTTTATCAGAACTATTTCAAAAAAATTACACTGTACCTATAATATTGTTTGAAAATGTTGTTAAAGCTACATGTATAAATCATTGATCAACGAATGAAAACCAATGTTCAAATTGTTTTCATATATTGAGGATAGAAATTATCTAAGCAAGATAGTTTATATCGATGAGACTAACCCTCTGTTCTAATTGTTTATAAAAGTTATTTCGTAATTAAGGAAAAAATTATGGAAGTGGTACTTATTTCCAAATATTTTATCGTTTTTTGGGTTATATTTTCATTTGTTGTAGGTACTAGTTATCATTAAATTTTTTTGATTATGACAAAAAATTATTTGATTTCATAAAATCTGAATTTCCTCTGATGGTTTTCCGAACTCAAGGCTCACCCTAGCATCATTCAATAATTACAATAATTGTTCTACGTGTGATTCCTACACTGCCACTGAATCAAACTCTCGCAAACTAAATGCACTGTCAATCTATAGCGTGCCCTGCTGGAAAACAATCGCGAGTTCGATTCTCCCGCGCGCGTCACACGTCAGAACGCCTGTTGAAAGATACGATGGCCTACTGGATTTTCCGCGGCAGTTGATTCCCGCTTGAGCGTTGTCGGAAAATTCGCGCATGCGCGTAAATTCTTTCTGTCGGCCGCATTGATGGTTATATACAGGATGGGTCGGTTTGTAGGGGTTAGACAATCGATAAAAAACATGTTTTTACCAACAGGAATGAACCAATAGTATGTTGGAACTTTCTGTCGCCCTTAGAAATTGTTTGGAGAGTTAGTTTCAAATTTCGAGGTATCACATTCTCTTTTCTCATGAAACAACTTTTTTTTGTCGAGAACTGTAAAAATCATAAATCATAAGCCATAAGTAGTCTATAAAAACTGATCTTATCTAGGTGTAGTCAGATTCATGTATTTTGGATATTTTTTTCGAGTGAGAGGTGGATAGATAGACTGGTGAAATCACTTCCTATCCTGTGACATGTCCCAAATCTCTTGATTTCGCCTACTTCGATAAAACGTGTATAACGTGACATGGCATGGGTCAGAGTCAGAGATAAGTAAAGGGTTACTTATCTCTGGCATGGGTGAATCTCGCTAAGTGAAGCCGCGATTTCAACCAAATGTACAGGTTACTGCAGGTGTCAACACAGAAGCATGAATATTTGATTCTGAATGACTTCTAATCGTTTCTAACAATTTCATGGAGCCATTTTCCAATGAGTTTGATGCGAATATGTATCGAACATGATTGAAAGAAAATTCTTCAAAAATATTTCGACAGTATCGCCATCTATTGTAGTACATGAGAACCCCACGTAATGAGCTGAAATTCAATTGTTCCAAATCAAGGATTTGTCTGCTGAAACAATTGAAGAGTAGCGCCACCAGGTCTTATTTCCATCATTTTCGAGTGTTATTTCAATAATTATAGATAAGTTTCCATTGCGAATAATGATTCAACTGTCAATATTATCGAGTTTTTCTAATCTTTCCACTTCGATTTTTAAAGTAGTTAATTTGACTATACCGTTTGTCGATCTAAAATGAAATCATTGACCTGCATATTATTATATTGATCCTGTATATTGATCATTTATAAAATTATTGAGTCATTTTTTGATTTCTTGATGTGATAGGTGGCTCCATCTGTTTTCCAAGAGAAGAAATAAACTAGTCCTTCGCTCTCACCCCTATACGAATGGATAGAAGATACCTGTTTACTGAGGCAGCCTCAAGCGTTCATGTCATTTCAATTTGTCATGTCACAGACAGATGTCAGTGACAGAGATGTCACAGACTGTATGTCACAGATGACAGATCGTCTCGATTTTTAAAAAAATTTGTATTTTTTGTATATGTTTTTTTCATTTTTCAATGAACGAGTATAAAGCAGTGATTAAAACCTCCCACGGCTTTTGTGATAGAATGTTCTGTTTGTAATCATTGTGCATTTACAATTTTACAGTATAATAATATTTTCCAAATTCCAATTCCAATAGTATTCTAATCTCTTGGAATTTCCTGTGGACTTTTTCACACATTATTCTCTATGTTGACATAAGATAATCATCTCCACACAGTGTTGAGTGGTTAGCAAATAGCAGACGCGAATACCATTCTCTCTCTGTATCATCTGACCCACTTGTCTGTGAAAGTGCTTAGCGTAATACTCTCGTCGATCAGTCTCGAAGATGTCTTCCACACAAGACATATACAAGAAACAAAAAACATGCATGCAAGTGGCCACTAACGTGACAGAACAAAAACACCATGTCTCGAGAGCAAAGCGCGGACAAATCTTGGGTCGCCCTCGAGGCTTCAGGGGTTGCACAGTGTGGTTCACGGGCCTGTCCGGAGCCGGAAAGACTTCCATAGCGTTCGAACTGGAGGCCTACCTCGTGTCACACGGCATTCCAGCTTACGGCCTGGATGGAGATAACTTGAGGACTGGCTTGAACAAAGATTTGGGTTTCTCAAAAAGAGACCGTGAGGAGAATATCCGCAGGGTTGCAGAGGTTGCCAAGTTGTTTGCAGATGCAGGGCATGTTTGCTTGTGCAGCTTTATCTCCCCATCAGCTGAGGATAGGGATGTGGCAAGACGTATTCACAGAGATAGTGATCTCATGTTTTTTGAGGTGTTTGTGGATACACCTTTGGAGGTTTGTGAGCAGAGAGATACCAAGGGATTGTACCAGAAGGCTCGTCAAGGTGTCATAAAAGGTATTGGTATATTTAGTTCCAGATGAAAATATCCCTCAATGAGTGGTTTTCTTTGTGGAATAGGTTTCACAGGCATTGATCAGGCCTATGAAGCTCCTGAACATCCTGAACTGGTAGTTAAAACTATTGATTGCAGTGTAGAAGAGTCTACAATGCAAGTTGTTGAGATGTTGCAAGAAAATGGAATCATCCCTTTCATTCAAGAGGAAGAAGATAGAATCCCTGAGCTGTTTGTGACCAAACATAGGCTTGCTGGTGCTTTGGAGGAGGTGGAATCATTACCTGCACTGCAAATTACCATGTTAGATTTACAATGGCTGCAAGTAAGTATTGAAAAAAAAATTCATCTCTTCATTATAAAAATATTATAGTAATCTCATCAAGTTTTTTGTTGACAATCTTTTTTAAACTAAGGTCCAGGAAGGAAAATAAGGAAAGTTTCCTCAGCATAATTTTACCATCAGATAATAATTGCCTTACTTTCTCCAAGTTAATTTGAATATATTCTCATAATTAAAGTTTACACATATGGATAATCAACTATTTGCACTAGGTAATGGTTATCTTTAGAAAAGATATTCACTTGAATAGTTTTTTGTACCACAATAGTTGTGCAAATATTTCACAATTATTATTCATCATAATATGTAACATAATTCTCATTGTATTTTATATCAGTGAGATATTTCAGAAACAATGCCCATGTTTAATTGTAAAATTCCATTGATTTTTTGTGGATTAAGAAGCTTACAAAAACATACTGAAAACCTCGTTTTACGGAAAATTTCTCAGGTTTCTTGTTGAAAATGAGTACTGAACTCCAGATGGCAAGTAATGACAAAATAATCAGTAGGAATATGTTTGAACATTTGCTATAGCACTAACTATTTACAATTTTTAACAATAATTCTTGCCTTCTCAGTTCTTATTATTTTTGTTTCTGTTAGTTTAAATTTCAGATTGAATTGAATAACCATGGAAAAGCATTTTTTCTGGATAAAAACATGAAAAAACAAATAGAGGCGTACGTCGTTGCTTTTACAATAAAAAATGCTTTGTCATACAGGGTGTACTTTTTTTTAATACCATATAAAGACATACCTAAACACCCGCTATAACCTTCCGAAAACTTTGTCGGTCAGGTTTTTTGTTGAAAATGAGACCTGAACTTCAGATGGAAAGTAGTGACACTTCCATCCTACCGACGAAAAACTTGCATATTGTTACGATACTTTCTACTTGGGTTCTTTAAATTAAACACTCGGTACAAAACTGAACAGTTTATTGCACTAAACAATCAATTAGAATTCAACAAACACTTAATTGAATTACTTCAATATTCGCTATACAAATCTCTATGTTCACAATACTTGCTTTCTTGCTAAAAATCACTCTTTCTAAACTAATACTGATTGTCCGCGCCACTGCGCTCCTCTATATAAGTACAAAACATCAATTCTGGCAAAATATTGAATATTCAATAAAGTTCTAAGAAATACCGTTCATTTTCGAGAAACTGCGACGGCTATGAGTCACCCGCTATTTTCCTCTAATTGGTTCGTCGGTGACCGTTGTTATCGCGAGGCCATAAATCACAGCCAGTCGCGCGCTGCCGAGATAATGACTTCCGGTATTCTCAGAACACAGCACAGTCTTTAACAATATCAATATGTGTCTCAAATATTACATTAGAATAATTAATAAACAAACTTTCTGAAAGAATACGTGGGAGTTTTGAAAATATGCTCGGGATGTTTCGGAGGGTCATCGAGAGTTTATGAAAATGCTTCCAACTACCATGGAGTTTGGGGGCAGACATCAAGAAACTCAATTGAAAAATTATATAGAGATTGAGCACATGTTCCTAAGTATCTCCAGAAATTCCGAGGAGTCATCCAGAAGCTTTTGACAACATTATCCAGAAAAAAAATCAAAACCGATCCTCCCTAACCCAGATCCTGAGCGAAGGCTGGGCCTACCCCCTCAAGGGTTTCATGCGCGAGGACCAGCTCCTCCAGAGCTTGCACTTCAACTGCATCCAGACGGAGGGCGAGCCGGTGAGCCAGAGCGTCCCCATAGTGCTGCCTGTCACCGCCTCCGACGCCGAGAGACTGCGCGACTCCTACGCCATAGCGCTGCACCACCAGCAGACCTGCTGCGCCATCTTGCGCAAGCCGGAGTTCTACAGGCACCGGAAGGAGGAGAGGGTCGCCCGGCAGTTTGGCACCACCAACAAGGACCACCCGTACGTCAGGATGGTGTACGAGGCGGGAGATTGGCTGGTCGGAGGTTAGTTTCCATGGTTGAAGAAGGTCCATCTTTGTGTGGAAAAGAAAGAAGACATTCACTGTCAAATGTCTTTGAGTTCATTCGAATGATCTTGGCTTGTATTCTAACGACCTTTGGATGACCTCGGCATGACATAAATAACCTTGATTTACCTTTAAACGACCAACTTTCTGACGACCCATATCTTATGGTCATATGAAAGATCAGAGCCAAAATTCAAGTCACTGAATATACCATAAATATATTTCGGTGGCAGCTTTTTGAGCATTCCTAGGTTGGCAGTTGACATTGATGATAGTTGACATTTATGACTGTTGACGTTGATGACAGATTGGTACCAACCCTAGAACGCTAAGAAGCTGCCACCAATAGCGATTTCAATCCATCTTCCTCCTATCAAAGTTGACCTTCTTAACTTGTTCTACCTTTACACGACCTTGAGTCACCTCAAACAGCCTTGACCTATCTTCGAAAATCCTCGACCCACCTTCAAATAACCTTGATCCACCTTCAGATAACCTCGACTCGCGTACATTTCTGAGCTCTCGATGATGGTCTTCCAGGTGATCTGGAGGTGTTGCGGAGGATCACTTGGAACGATGGTTTGGACCAGTACAGGTTGACCCCTAACGAGTTGCGGGCGAAGTTCAAAACGATGGGCGCCGACGCGGTTTTCGCGTTCCAGCTCAGGAATCCCATTCACAATGGGCATGCCTTGCTGATGACCGACACCAAGAAGCAGCTGCAGGAGAGGGGATACAAAAGACCTGTTTTGTTGCTTCATCCTTTGGGTGAGTGTTTTTGGTTCAGTGTTTGATGGTTGGATTTTCAGAAGTAAGACGGTTGGATAATAATGATAATAAAGTTTATTTATTATGAATAACAAAATTTGTCTATAAAGTTGGCTACATGTGGGAAAAAAGTGTTATTGAGATTTCTGAAAAATTCCTATGGCGGTTCGTTTCTGCTTGTCTGACTATTTAAAAATCCGTTTAGACTTTCATCAAGTTACCTCAGATATACAACAAATGGAAATATAACCCAAAAACCACAAAATATTTTGACAACTAAGTCATCTTCAGTGGAAATACCAATGAAACTGACCTTCAAGTAGCCGCAGATCTGGCGGGAATTCAATAAAAGTTGTATGTGGTGTCTAAAAATGAGACAAAACATACTAAATAACTCAATAATGCATTATTTTCGGTACCACAGACAATCTTTTCAAACTCCCGCCGAATATCAGTTAGTTTAGTTTAATACGGGCAAACCCAATTAAAAAATATCACAAGATATACATTATGTGAGTAATACAACAACAGACACAACATATATGATATTGATAATATTGAAGACATTAAAAAGATAAATGGAAAATAAAAATACAAGTACAGTCAGTGTAAAAGTGGAAGATAAAATGACAAGATGGTCACTGACACAGTTGATTTTTAAACTTATGAAGAGGCGTTGAGAAGATGTCAATATCGAGGGAATTTGCCGCTCTAAGGGATCATGGGATATAGCTGAAATAAGCAATGTTGGTACGATGGTAGGGAATTTCCCTGTCTCGTAAGTCACGTGGTAAGTATCAATGGATTTTTCAGTTGTCAGTCCTGCAGAAAGAAACCGCCATTAAAGTTTTTCAGAAATCTCAACAAATTTTTTCCATATGTAGCCAACTTGGCGGACGCTGTATACAATTACATACCCAAAAATATTTTATAAAAAACAACAAGAAATCATCATTCTTCTCTTTTTCCACGTCACTTGTAGATTATTTACAATTTTTATACACACAGGAATGTTTGCCAATGAACACAGTATTGTACCTGATTCACATTTCAGATAATGAAGGTAGCTATGATCACAGGTTGTTCAATCTGTGCTGTGATAATGAAACCTTTATCACTTTTCCTTTTGAATTATAGTTTAGTTTAGTTGAACCCATCCGAGATACTGGATCGTGAATCGTGGTAAAACGAAAAAAATTGTAACCTAACCAACAAAATGATGACAGCGATGTAAACAAATATTTTAACGCCTGCGCATATCCACGACTTTACCTTTAAAACTTGCGCTTTCGACATCTCTCTCTAAGTTTATTCGCTGCTTTGTCTGACTGTCTCATCTGTAAGGTTTTCTAATCTGTGGATGTTGGCGCCACGTGTCATTTTCTATTGCGAATTGATTCATATTTATTATGTCATGAAAAAAAATCTTCTGTACCCAAATTCCATACGAATTGAACACAAAATCCCCCCCCCCCATCCTCCTTAGGCGGTTGGACCAAGGACGACGACGTGCCTCTACCGACGCGCATGCGCCAACACCAGGCCGTGCTCGACGCCGGCCTACTAGACCCCACCTCCACCGTGCTGGCCATCTTCCCCAGCCCGATGCAGTACGCTGGACCGACGGAGGTGCAGTGGCACGCGAAGGCGCGGATGAACGGCGGCGCCGACTTCTACATCGTCGGCAGGGACCCGGCCGGTGTGCCCCACCCGGCGGGCAAGGCCGCCTCCGATGACGGCAACCTGTACGAGGGGACGCACGGCGGGCGGGTGCTCAAGATGGCGCCGGGGCTCGGTGCGCTCGAGATCATACCGTTCAGGTGGGCGGTTTTTTGGTTTGTCGTTGTTGCAATCGAAGCACTACGAGGGGGTCATGTTTATTGTAATTAGAGCTCGGGTGCACCATCTTTATTGTAATTACAGTTCGAGTGCATCTTCTTTATTGTTATCACAGCACGAGTGCATCATATATATATTGTAATTACAGCTTGAGTGCATCTAATTCAATGTAATTACAGCTCGAGTGCATCAACTTTATTGAAATCACAGCTTGATTGCATCAATTTTACTGTAATTACTACTCGAGTGCATCAACTTTATTGTATTTACAGCTCGAGTGCATCAACTTTATTGTAATTACAGCTCGAGTGCATCAACTTTTCTGTATTTACAGCTCGAGTGAATCAATTTTATTGTAATTACAGCTCGAGTGCATCAATTTTATTGTAATTACAGCTCGCGTGTATCAATTTTACTGTAATAACTACCCGAGTGCATCAACTTTATTGTATTTACAGCTCGAGTGAATCAATTTTATTGTAATTACAGCTCGAGTGAATCAATTTTATTGTAATTACAGTTCGAGTGCATCAACTTTATTGTAATTACAGCTCGCGTCCATCAATTTTACTGTAATTACTACTCGAGTGCATCAATTTTATTGTAATTACAGCTCGAGTGAATCAATTTTATTGTAATTACAGCTCGCGTCCATCAATTTTACTGTAATTACTACTCGAGTGCATCAACTTTATTGTATTTACAGCTCGAGTGCATCAACTTTATTGTAATTACAGCTCGAGTGCATCAACTTTTCTGTATTTACAGCTCGAGTGAATCAATTTTATTGTAATTACAGCTCGAGTGCATCAATTTTATTGTAATTACAGCTCGCGTGTATCAATTTTACTGTAATAACTACCCGAGTGCATCAACTTTATTGTATTTACAGCTCGAGTGAATCAATTTTATTGTAATTACAGCTCGAGTGAATCAATTTTATTGTAATTACAGTTCGAGTGCATCAACTTTATTGTAATTACAGCTCGCGTCCATCAATTTTACTGTAATTACTACTCGAGTGCATCAATTTTATTGTAATTACAGCTCGAGTGAATCAATTTTATTGTAATTACAGCTCGCGTCCATCAATTTTACTGTAATTACTACTCGAGTGCATCAATTTTATTGTAATTACAGCTCGAGTGAATCAATTTTATTGTAATTACAGCTCGAGTGCATCAACTTTATTGTAATTACAGCTCGAGTGCATCAACTTTTTTATATTTACAGCTCGAGTGAATCAATTTTATTGTAATTACAGCTCGAGTGCATCAATTTTATTGTAATTACAGTTCGCGTGTATCAATTTTACTGTAATAACTACCCGAGTGCATCAACTTTATTGTATTTACAGTTCGAGTGAATCAATTTTATTGTAATTACAGCTCGTGTGAATCAATTTTATTGTAATTACAGCTCGAGTGCTACAACTTTATTGTAATTATAGCTCGCGTGCATCAATTTTACTATAATTTCCACCCGAGTGCATCATCTTTATCGTATTTACAGCTCGATTGCATCAACTTTATTGTATTTACTGCTCGAGTGCGTCAACTTCACTGTAATTACTGCTGGAGTGCATCAAATTTATTGAAATTGCAGCTCGCGTGTATCAATTTTACTGTAATTACTACCCGAGTGCATCAACCTTTATTGTATTTACAGCTCGAGTGCATCAACTTTATTATATTTACAGCTCGTGTGAATCAATTTTATTGTAATCACCGCTCGAGTGCATCAACTTTAATGTAATTACAGCTCGAGAGCATCAACTTTATTGTAGTTACAGCTCGAAAGCATCAACTTTATTGTAATTATAGCTCGCGTGCATCAATTTTACCGTAATTTCTACCCGAGTGCATCAACTTTATTGTATTTACAGCTCGATTGCATCAACTTTATTGTATTTACTGCTCTAGTGCGTCAACTTCACTGTAATTACTGCTCGAGTGCATCAACTTTATTGAAATTACAGCTCGAGAGCATCAACTTTATTGTAGTTACAGCTCGAAAGCATCAACTTTACTGTAATTAAGGTTCGAGTACATTATCTTTATTGTAACTATAGCTGGAGTACATTATTTTTATTGTAATTACAGCTCGGGGGCTGATTGTTCTCGCAATTATTGATTTTACTTGGATTTTCTGGATTTGCAATTATGCAGCACAATGTTGAAATTGAAGAATGGATCCTGTTTGCCAATTTTCCTGACATTATCGACATATTTTCAGGGTGGCGGCCTACGACAAGAAGAACAAGAAGATGGATTTTTTCGATCCTTCGAGGCAGGAGGATTTCGAGTTCATTTCTGGTACGAAAATGCGGTCTTTAGCCAGGGCTGCTGTCAGCCCACCCGAAGGTTTCATGGCGCCCAAGGCCTGGGAGGTGCTAGCTGGGTACTACCAAGGCTTGAGCAAATGTTGAGAGACACAGGGTGTAATTATTGCGTCTGTATCAGCAAATTCCAACATTTATCAGTATTTCATGGTGTTCCATGTGATTGTCAGTTTCGAATTTTATATGATTGATTCCAAACCAGTGGGTTTGTTTTATTTTGTGTTGTATTCGTTGTGTTTTAAATATATTTTATTAATCCACACTGATATTTTCTTTCCTCAATTTTGTAAAAAATCCCAGATAAAACGTTCACGATTCATAGATTTCATTTTTTCACGGCATCATTCGATGACTGAAAGAATTCGTAGAACTAGGAAAATGTTTCTAGACTTGGCAACCTAGCTGTCATATCATAGTCCTGTCACTCCTGTCAGCACGTCACATGTCGCATTTGGCGCGTCAGTAGTCTAATGTCAGTTTGTCAATTTCAGTCATTTCGTCATTGGACGCGACTCGGGAGTAAAATTGCTCCATTCCACATATTTTGACTTCAGTCATTTTGTTTTTGTTAAAAGTCGAAGTAATTCCACGTTCTTGTGAATTTTGAACATTTTGAAGATGTTATTCAGTGATAAATGTACCGTCTGAAGATGTTCATAAAAAACATAATTCAGTAAAATTTCAGTTTACCGTTAGGTTAGATTTATTTCATTTGGAAGGCATAAAATGTCAGGTTTGGGTTACCGTTTTGTGTTGCAAGGCAGGAAATAGTTGTTTTTTTCTAAAATTCTCCTAAAACTTTAGTTGAAGAAATACCGGCCCACATTTTCTGCCTGAAGTGAATTCAGAAACAAAAGAGACGTCCTTGTTCACAAGTTAACAGGAGATAAGCAATTCAGTAAAAATGTGGCAAACACAGTCCTTGACCACTACACAAAATAACAAAGAAAACAGCTCTCAGCAGAATGATGACAAGCTAACTACACTTGGTATGACATCAGCTATATCCACAGCTTTGCCAAAAGCATTAGATTTAGTGAAGACAGTTGAATTAGAAGAGGCTCTCAAACCATTTGATGTGTTTGAAAGTGAACAAGAACTCAATCATCGCATGCATATACTAGGTAAATTGTATAACCTAGTTAAACAGTGGATTAAAGAGGTATCCATTCAGCACAATATCCCTGAGAGTATAGCTGAGACTGTAGGTGGCAAGGTCTACACATTTGGTAGCTATAGGTTGGGAGTAAGTTATTTGGGGTACCATTTTCAAAGGCTTATTTTTGTTATGGTTTTTTATTCATAGGTTCACAACAAAGGAGCTGATATAGATGCCCTTTGTGTTGCTCCAAGGCACATATACAGAACAGATTTTTTCACTTCCTTCTATGAATTACTCAAAGCTCAGCCAGAAGTCAAAGAGTTGAGAGTATGTATACTGTAGCTAACCTAATTTGAGACCCTCCATTGTATGATATATCCACTAATGTTTTAATTCTAGGCTGTTGAAGAGGCATTTGTACCAGTAATAAAAATGAACTTTGATGGCATAGAGATAGACATGTTATTTGCTAGGCTACTCCTCAAAGAAATTTCAGATTCTATGGACTTGAGAGATGATATGCTTCTGAAACATTTAGATTCAAAGTGTGTGCGTAGCTTGAATGGGTGTAGAGTGACTGATGAGATACTGAGGCTAGTACCAAACATTGAAAATTTCAGGCTGGCTTTACGCTCCATCAAATTATGGGCCAAAAGTAGGTCACAATGTCATCTCTGGGGCTGAATAATGTTTTCCCCACCTTTCAGGACATGGAATTTACAGCAATGTTTTGGGCTACCTAGGAGGGGTATCTTGGGCCATGTTGGTTGCCAGAACATGTCAGCTCTACCCAAATGCTGCACCCTCTACCCTGGTGCACAAGTTTTTCTTGATATTCTCCAAGTGGCAGTGGCCCCAGCCTGTGTTGCTCAAGCAGCCTTCCAGTGTCAATCTTGGATTTGTTGTTTGGGATCCCAGGGTAAATACAATCTGTTTATTTATTTAATGAACATATTCTTTCTCTCAATGAAAAATATTGTTTATAGAAAACTAAAATACATGTTTCAATATCAATGTGAACCAAAAAGTGAGAAAAAATTGTCATTGCAATTATTCAAAAATGAAAAAAGCTTGGGTGCTCTTGAACTATGTGTTTATGTTGTTAGTGATTAATTTTATTTTTTGTTAGTCTAGAACCCAACCCAAAAACCCCTCAAATACCAATTCTATAATTACATAATTCGTCCACTCTATCAACTTTATAAATTTAAACAGAAGATTCATATCTTTAACCCTTGAAACTCTCACTTACCTTAAATGGAAATGGGCCAATCTAATTACAAAACTCTTCCACCATCTTGAATTTCCGAATTTTGTCAAAATTTTCAATAGAGCCTACCCCAAAAACATTTGCAAATTAATTGTGAACCGAATTGGACCATAATAATAAAAGTGGTCCGCCATCTTGAATATGTGAATGTTGAACAAATTAGTACAAATTTTGGATCTAATCGGACAAATCTCATCCGCCATCTTTGATTCTTCATTTTGGATAGAATTGAAGTTAATCGGATCATAGTTACAAAAACTCGTCCGCCGATTCGATTCTAAATTGCCACATGGAGGTTTTAGAGGTCGCTTATTACGAATTTCTCGTCAAATTCCACATATTCAAGATGGCGCCTCCAATATGGCGAGCAAGTTTTTTAATTACGGTTCGATTCGACTCAAAATTGCCACATGATGGTTTTCGAGGTCGCAGATTACGAATTTCTCGTCAAATTCCACATATTCAAGATGGCGCCTCCAATATGGCGAGCAAGTTTTGTAATTGCGGCTCGATTCGACTCAAAATTGCCACATGGTGGTTTTCGAGGTCGCAGATTACGAATTTCTCGTCAAATTCCACATATTCAAGATGGCGCCTCCAATATCGCGAGCAAGTTTTGTAATTGCGGCTCGATTCGACCCAAAATTGCCACATGGTGGTTTTCGAGGTCGCAGATTACGAATTTCTCGTCAAATTCCACAAACTCAAGATGGCGGACGTGATTCGAGCTTTGGCCGCCGAGTGCACGTAATTTTCTCCCAACAACAGGTGAACGTCCAGGACAGGTACCACCTGATGCCGATCATCACGCCGGCGTACCCGCAGCAGAACTCGACGTTCAACGTGTCTGCGTCGACGCGCACCATTATGATGGAGGAGTTCAAGCAGGGCCTCCTCATCACCGACGACATCATGAGCGGCAAAGCGGCGTGGGACAAGCTGTTCGATCCGCCGCCGTTTTTCAACAAGTACAAGCACTTCATCGTGCTGCTGGTGATGGCCGACAATGCGGTGGACCATCTCGAGTGGTGCGGTTTGGTTGAGAGCAAGGCGAGGATACTTGTGGGTGAGTTTTTGTGCTAGAGGAATTTTAGTTGTATTCATTTATTTGTTCGTTCGTTCGTCGTTAATTCATTCGTCCGTTTTCCCACCATTTTCCCCATTTTTTCCTAATTTTCCCCCATTTCCCCCTCATTTTTTACCCACTTCTTCCCTCATTTTTTCCCATTTTCCCCCCTCTTTCCTCTCCCCTTTTTCCTTTCCCCACATGTTCCCCCTTCCCCCCATTTCCCTCTCCCCCCTCTTTTACCCCCTTTTTTCCTTTCCCTCTTTTTTCCTTTCCCCCTTTTTACCCCCTTTTTTTTTCGCCCTTTCCCTCATTTCCCCATTTCCCTCAATTTTCCATCCATTTCCCTTCTTTCCCCCTTCCCCCCTCTTTTTCTCATTCCCCCCTTCCCCTCCTTTTTTCTCCTTTCCCCATTTTCCCCCTTTTCATATCATTTCATCAATTTCCCCTTACCCCTCCCTACCCCTCATTTCCCCCCCTTTATCCCTCTCCATTTTCCTTTTTTCCCTGCTCCCCTTGTTTCCCCCTTGTTCCCCCTTTCCCCCTCCCCATTTTCCCTTTTTTTCCCTTCCCCCCTCATTCCCTCTTTATCCCCTTTCCCCCTACTTTTCCCCTCTTCTCTCCCGCCCCTTTTCCATATTTTCCCCCTTTTTCTCCTACCCCTTTTCTCCCACCCATTTCCCTCCTTTTTCCCCCCTTCCCCACTTTTCTCCCACCCATTTCCCCCTTTTCCCTTCTTTTCCCCTTTTCCATTCATTTTCCCCCCTTCCCCCCTTTATTCCCCTTTTCCCTTCATTTTGATCTCCATTTCCCCCTTTTTTTCCATTTCTCATTCCCTCCTCACTTCATCCCCACTTTATTCCCCTTTTCCCCCTCTTCCTCCTTTTTCCCCCTTTTCTCTCATTTTTCTACCATTTTTCATCCATTTCCCCCCCTTTACATCCCCTTCCGCCCACTTCCCCCTCTTTCCCCCCTCTGCGCCCCCCCCCCTTTCCCAACTTTTTTTCTTCTTCTTTTTCTTCCCTTTTTCATTTTTTCCCATTTTTTCCCATTTTACCCTATTCCCCCCATTTTTCTCCCATTTTCCCCTTCCACCTTTTTCCCCTTTCTCCATTTTTCTCCCTTTTCCCCTTATTCTCCCCTTCCCACCCTTTGCCCCTTTTTTTCCCATTTCCCCCTTTTCCTTCCTTTTCCCCCCTTCTCCCCCTGTTTCCCATCCTTTTTCCCTTCTTTCCCCCCATATTTCCTTTTTCTTCCTCCTTTCCCACTTCGCATTCCCCTCTCTCTTTCTTCAACCCTTTTCCCCCTTGTTCCTCTTCCTCCCTTTTTCCCATTTTCACCCCTTTCTCCCCCTCCCATTTTCTACCCCATTTCCCCCCATTTCTACCTCATTTCTTCCCTCCCCCATTTCCCTCCCCTTCTCCTCATCATCTTCCCCCATTTTCTCCTTTTTCCCCTTTCCCCCCTTTCCCCTCCCTTCCACCCCTTTTTCCACCCATTTTCCCCCTTCTTCCTCATTTCCCCCTGACCCCCTATTTTCCCTCCTTTTTCCTCATTTCCCCCTGACCCCCCATTTTCCCTCCTTTTTCCCCCTTTATCGCCCATTTTCCCCTCCGATTCCCATTTTTTCCTTTTCCCTCATTTTCCCCATTTCCCTCCTTTTCCCCCCCTTCCTCCTTTTTTCCCTTCTTTTTCCCATGTTTCCCCTTTTCCCTTCTTTTCCGCCCTGCCTTCATTCTTCCTTTCCCTCCATTTCCCCTCCCCTCTTTCCCCCCTCCCCCCATGACCCCCCCTCCTTTCCTTCTTCCTTTCCTTCTTCCTTTCCTCCCTTTTTTCCCATATTGGCGAATTTTTTCCTCGTGTAGTTGGTTATGTGCCTACATTATCCTAATTTCCAGGAAACTTGGAAAGGAACCAATTCATCACGCTAGCCCACGTGAACCCGGAAAGTTATTCAATGTTAGAATCGCTGAAGGAGCCAAACACGATGTGTTCGATGTGGTTCATCGGACTGGAATTCGCCAAAACCGAAAACCTCAGCGTGGATTTAACCAAGACCATTCAATCGTTCACGGAACATGTCCAAAAACATGCCGTGCACATACAGGTGAGTGAAAAAATCATTCACTGAAATTCGCATTTCGTTTCGCAATAAATTTGTTTGGTGATGAAAGTGAATTTTTTTTTTCAGATGTTGAAAAATGGCATGCGTTTGGAAGCGAGGCACGTGAAAAGGAAACATCTCACGCAGTATTTGTCGCCCGGACTCATCAAGAGGGATAGGAAATCGTTGCCGGATAACAGAAAGAGGTTGTCCCCGGAAAATATCGGAGAGGCTGAGGTTCCTGTCAAAAAGACGAGATTGTCTGATGAAAGACCCCCGCAAGTGAGTTCAAAATACTTATGGTCGCCTATCGTAGCGAGAAAATCTGAAAAAACACTGGTTTTCACAGAAATGTCGCAAATCGCTAAACTCGACCGCCATATTGGAGCGCCCATTTTATTTATATCTTTAAAAAAAATCTCAGTGAATTGTCACCGGACTTATCGCAAATAAATCAGACTAGAAGAAGAACACCAACTCCTACCTTCTTTCCCTTGGTTCTCACGATGTTCCTTGAACATTACAGGAAACTAGAACAGAGAAAAAAAATATTTTTTCAACACAATCATGTAAGTTGGAAAACTTTACCATGATTATGTGATTTGCATATAAAAAATTATCAAGCTTCAATATACATACTGACGGTGGATTCATGCAGAGGTTTTAAGTCGTTAGTTTTAAGTTGTAAGGAACCATTTATGCAAGAACTGTCAATAGTGTCAATCCTGTTATTTTGTGTGCTTATTTTTCTCATTTCCTTCTATTCAATCCAAATTTCCAGCCTTAATACTATTTTTTTTTATATCTATTTGCTTTACATGCATTCAACTTCTGCTTTTTGTTACGATACCCTTTTGCAAAATCAGACGCATGCGCAAATCGATCGAGTTTTTAGTCGTAAGTCGTAAAAATGTTGGCCAACTTTTCTTAGGATTTGAAACTTATGACAGCTGTATGGTCACATTAAAAACCAATGGATGAACTTCTTATGACTTATTACTTAAAACTTGAGACTTAAAACTTACGACTTAAAACCTCTGCATAAATCCACCGTTACACATATACTAAATATACATTCTTACGCTAATTTATACATACATTTTTTATGTCATACCATTATTGATATCTCGAAATCGGTAAATGATGATTTAAAGTTGGTTAAAATAGACAAAAGTTGTCTATTCTAGTGAACAATGAAATTATGCTTCCAAATCTATTCATAACAGAAATAAATACTGAGAAATTTGCCAAAGCATCTGAAGACAGGCTGATATACCCATAAGAAATTGTAAAATGCGGAAATCAGAAGTGGGATCCACAGATGGATCGTAATTGTAAATTTTTTTTTTGACGCCTGTATATGAATAAACAAACAAACGACCCAACACCGCTAAAATGGGAAATTCAGAATTGGGATCCACAATTGGATCGTAATTCTAATTTTTTTTCTCCTAAATTGACGCATGTATATGAATGAATAAACAAACAAACGACCCAACACCGCGACGCTGACCGCCACCGTCCCCAATTCAGTTGCAGTTCGACGACAGCTCGAACAATTCCATCAACGACTCGAACAGCAACCTGAGCCTGCCCGACTCTGAAAGCGCCGCCCCTGCCGCTGCCGCCCCCACCGCCGCCACCTCGCTGCCCGCGGAGGCGGTCTGCACCTGACGGCGGTCGCTCGAGCCGGCAGCACCGCCCCCAAGGCGGGTGCGGTCCTCCTCCTAGAGATCCGATCGGGAAAAACGTAAGGGCGCGGCGGGATTTCGTTGGACAAGCGAGTTGCGTCATCATGATCGGGGAAGTTTGTGGGAATTCATCGGATGCGTGTTTTTTTGTTTTTGTCGTGGGGTCGAATTTGACTTGGGAAAAAATTCCAGAAAAGTGTTGTCTTGGTTCCTCCATCATTCTGATGATGTATTACCTAGAAAAGCCTGAGCGCACGCTTGAATTGCTAGCACATTTGCGCCTGATAGTTGCTGGAAGTATTGATGTGTCTCTAAATAGTCAAACATTCCGCAAAAACATTTTGGTATTACTATGAGATCCAATTTTTTGAAAGTTCACCTTTGATGTTAGATAGTAGCATAGAAGCCAAAAAGTTTCTTAATTGAAAAGAAAAAAGAAATTATTAATTTACTGACCTACAGGAATGAAACACAGTTTTCCAATCGACAAATGTATCTCCTTCTGCTAAACGATGCGTCAGAAATAAATAAAATTTCCAAAAGCCGCGCAGGGATTCGAACCCGGACACTTTGGGCCCAAAGGCCAGCGCCTCAACGCACTCGACCACCAACCCAGTTTGAAACAAACACTAGACATAATATTATTTTTACTGTAGTGCCATAAAGAATAATAGACAGAATATTACAAATAAGATTGATACATGCATGTCCTTGTGTATAATTAGTACTCACTGTGGTTCGTATACGTTCCGTTTTACTATACTCAACTGGACACGAGACACAACACCAAACTCTTCGCCAAACGCCACTCTCAATTCCATTCCCTGAGAAAAATGCTACTCTCTACTTTATATTTTCTAGAAAAAAAAACAACTAGACACGAGACACAACACCAAACTCTTCGCCAAACGCCGCTCTCAATTCCCTGAGAAGGATGATACTTCCTACTCTATATTCAATACATGACTGACTGCTCGTGTGTAAACCACCTTAACAACACCAAACTCTTTACCAAACGCCGCTCTCAATTCCCTGAGAAGAATGATACTTCCTACTCTATATTCAATACATGACTGACTGCTTGTCTGTAAACCACTTTCTCCTTAGAAAAAAAATTCAACTAGACACGAGACACAACACCAAACTCTTCGCCAAACGCCGCTCTCAATTCCCTGAGATATCCTTCGTCACCAGTGGAATGAATCAACAATCAATATGCGGTAGTGCGGCAATAACACGACCGTACGTCAGAGGAAATTGTGGAATTTATACGAACAAGCCGAGGCTTACAAGAAGGAAGGAATGACGTGAAAAAATAAAAAAATTAATAAATAATGGTCACTACATAATTTTTTCATTGCAGTTTCAGCACTAATAATTCTCTCAATAATGACGTAACTCGCTTGCTTAAATGAAATACTGATAGTCGTTTTCGGTGGCATTCTTAATTGAACTAAAAATTTGATCGATGTAAAACGAGTTTTTCATTGTATGGTCTTGCTTAAAAAGTCAGACCATTCAAACACTCGCATTCCCTTTCACATTTGGGTGGGATAAAAAAATGCATCTGGAAAATCCCGAAAATTGATCTATATCAAAGTTCAATAACAAATGCCGGCCGCCAAGTTTTCTATCAACCGTGAAAATGCATCTGTCAGTGTTTCCAGTTTTTTTTTCAGGTGCGGCGAATGGTGGCGTTACATTCACGTACGTATAAAAAAAAATACATTTCCAAAAATCATCCATTTGGAAGTAAAATATTATCGCAACGAGTGCAATCTTATTAACGAAAAGCGTATTTCGTTGTATATGTGGGTGCGAGTGAAAATTAGTGTAAATAAATTTATGTATAGTGGAGCTTGTTTGTCTGTCTCATTTATTTCGAAAGTCTATTTATTTTTTAGCGAATTTTATGTCTTAAGCTAGGTTACCGAGATCAAAGAAATTATGTACTGGGTGAGGTAGAAACGTACAGTCTGCATCTCTCTGGTCGAGGAAAGTGAATTTGGGGAATATTCAGCAAGCTATTGATATTGAGAAAAAGTATTCACTGCCGTTCGCGTCTGTACCAATTTCCTAATCACCCTGTATGTAATTAAACTATCATTACATGATTGCGGTAATATTTTACTCATTGTAAATACATTTAAAAATTTTAATTCATACTGTATTACTTATTTTTGAAATATCAGGTCGAGTTCAAAGCACTAATGTTAGAAATTTTGATTTTATTTTTTATATAAAATTTCCTAATTTGCAATTTTCTTGACAAAGTTTCAGTTGAAATGATTAATTATTATTATGTTCATGTTTTAACAACATGGGAACTCGTTTTTTAATTATCCAACAAATTTTTGTTGGATAATGAACACAATTTTCTATAAACCACATCCTCAATGTGTCGTTTCTTTTCATGCTTTTAATGGTATAAGGGGGTGTTTTTTTATTTTCAACATTTCGAGGTGATTCAGCATCATGTATTCTGATTTTTAATCATAGAAATTTGTTATATCACTGTTATTTCAGCATAAAAATCGAAATAAAGTTTTTCCCCCGTCCCCTGGCGTTTTTTTGATTCATAAATCCTTCCCGATTCCAACCACAGAAAGTGGGCCATTTTCAGATTGTAACTTATACAGGGTGGCCAAGGTAGAATGGACTGGATAGATGACGTGTTAGCAATTTGAAGATATAATAGAGGGAATCTTCCTCACACCGAACTTTGTGATACATCTCATTGAAGGTGTGTATTTTTGTTTAAATTCATAAGAATAATCAAAGTTGGACGTTGGACTCGAAATTGACAAGTTCAGCCAGCTTTGAGTGGCTTGTGGTGTCCGCCATGATTGGAACGTAAAAAAGAAGAAGACTTATATAACCTGTATATAATTGGTTTGTTTTTCCGTTTATTTAGAATATTTTGTTAGCATTGTAAGCTTATAATTGTTGAACGATTCCAAACACATTAAAAATGTGTTATTAGTTTTCTTCTCTTCTTTCACGTCGCAATCATAACATTTTCGTTATTTCAAGTTGCAATCTTGATGACAAAAACAACACTTGCGACACTAGGGCAAACATATTTTTTCTCTCTCGAAGCTGGCTGAACTTGTCAATTCGATAACTTCATTTTTCAAAGCTCTAAAAGTTATAATGAGAATGTACAAATTACTTTTCATATACATTATCAGTAATCAATGATTTACTTCGTGTGGATTTTGAATGATTTATAACTTATTTAGCTGTTGGACTGCCCAAAGAGTAGTAACCAACCGATAAGGCTTTAAAACAGATATAACGAAAACGTCAGATGAACTCTGTTTCACATCTAGCTTAGCTAGATAATTAAACTTGTTACATAAAAACTACGAATATTATTTGAGATTCCACAAACAGATTGAACCAGCAGAAACTCGAAATGCAAAATATACAGTGAGAACCGAAAGTCCGTTGCTCTGTTTTACATTTCACAAAAAAAATTTGTAGGCGTCAAAGGCTTATTATTAGTTCAGTGAGAAAACCGTAACAAATGGAACAGCTATCTAACAATGCTAACTGATGCTGTGGGGCACAGTTTTCTCAACGAACTGGTTCAAAAGTAGCTCAAAAAGTAGTCAAAATAAGAATTCACAAGTGTTGATAATTCCAAACGACTATCAACTTTTGTGATAACTATACCATTTATCATAATTGGTCAAAAATCAATGACGTACAGGGTGTCCTATTTGAAAAACTAAATAACTCAGTTGCTGCGCTTTTTTGAGACTTCTACAGATACTACTTGAACCATCAATGAGATCAACGTTTTTTTCAATATGTAAAGCAAATAAGTCACGGCACAGACTTGAACTGCCTGACTATATGAGAAGTGATCTTTTCAACTTCACTAGGGCAACATTTGTTACTTTCGCTCGTGGTCATCAAAAAAAGTCCGATCTGTCCAAAGACCAACGAAATTTAGCTTTATCGATTGAAAAAGAGCGCTTGCGCTCGACATCCACCCAAACAAATCCCCAACTCTGACCTTTCCGAGCTCCTGCACAGCTTCATTTGGTCCACTGGAATGCTCTTCATGCAGTGGAGCGGACATTTGGTGGTCCAGAATGGGAGAAAAATCTGCGCCCGCTCAGCATCCGCACCATCATGGAGTCGTCCGGGATGAACCCGATTTTTCGCGATAGTTAATTGAAAATGAACTTGGTTTTTAGTTTGTCTGTGTTTTGTTTTGTTGGTGGTGGTGTTTTGGGTAAGTGGGGGTTTATTTTTGGATTCGGGGCGGGGATGATGATCGACCTTTGAATTTGGTTTTGATGATGAGAATGATTCTGAAATCAATAGAGATAGTCGTGGCGGGGAAGAGAATTTGAGAAAGAAATATTTGTGCAAAGGACTGCGACTTTTTTTCGAGAATTCCGATCTTTCACTGACAAAGAAAAAAGCGCGATATATTTTTTGCGACATATATCGACTGCTACTATAGAATAATTTCATAAAAAGTTATATTTACACATAACAAGAATGTTTTTCAGAAAGAGAAATTAGTCTATCCAATTAGAATATCAAACATAGTTTGAAATGAATGTCTGGTAGACTACGAGCAGAAAACAACTACTTTCCTGGTAAATACCACGCAGAACATTGCGATCTGCATTCACAGTGTGAATCGTTGCATGGATTACGAGCAGATATAATTCAATGTTCTGCGTGGTATTTACCAGGAAAGTAGTTGTTTTCTGCTCGTAGTCTACCAGACATTCATTTCAAACTATGTTTGATATTCTAATTGGATAGACTAATTTCTCTTTCTAAAATTGTCGTCCAATTTATGGCTTTTCCATTTTTCAAGAATGTTTTTATTTGTATCCCAAATCAATCATTCTGGACTAATTTTTATAGAAATATGGAATCAAATTAGGTGTGAGAATATATTTTTTTTTAATTTAAATTTTCGAAATCATATTTCCTCATTCAGCAACGGCTTCATATATACACTGTGTCCAACATAAGAATGAACAGCATGGTGATATCGGAAACAGTAAGTGATACGGGGTCGATTAAATTAGAGAAAAGTAGCGCATTTATGTGCCTAATAATATGACATTTAATAATAATATGACATTTAGAAAGTTTTAATATTTCAAGTAGTTTCGGAGATATCCGAAAAAACCGAAATTTGAGAATTTATTTTTATTTTCTCCTAGCTTTATTTTCAAAGTGTAAAACAAAAAGCACTTCGACATGGCCACTTTTTGGGGACTACACGATAACATAAGCAGAATTTTTCTGCGACGTTTCGTCTTTTAGAAAACATCATCAACTTTGTATTTTTATATGGGCCGAAACTAAAGTATACGACTCCATTTTACAGCAATGTATCACACAATATGATTTGGGAACCATTTCTCGCAAAAAATGTAATTTAGTGATTACTCAATCTGTTTTTCTTCAATTTTAGATAGTAGGCGCTGGAAAAAATGACCACATTATGTTCTGTTGTCATAATAATACTGTAGTTTGGTAGAATTTTTGACATATTACCGTTCCTACTCTCACATCTTGTTACCTACCTAATTTGTGTTAAAAATGGAAAACGGCAGCTTTTCGAATACTGAAAAATTTGATATGTTGTCATTTTACATTTTGTGCCAAAGAAATTGTGTTGATGCTGAACGTGCGTATATACTCTAATAAGTATCCAGAGAGGCGACAACCTGGTAAATCAATATTTAGACGCCTACTATCTAAAATATTGAAGAAAAACAAATTAAGTAATCACTAAATTACATTTTGTGCGAGAAATGGTTCCGAAATAATATTGTGTGATACATTGCTGTATTAACAATGAAAAATGGAGTCGTATACAGGGTATACTAAAAATACAAAGTTGATGATGTTTTCTAAAAGACGAAACGTCGCAGAAAAATTCTGCTTATGTTATCGTGTACTTTAGTTTCGGTTTTTCTCGGATATATCCGAAACTACTTGGAATATTAAAACTTTCTAAATGTCATATTATTAGGCACATAGATGCGCTACTTTTCTCTAATTTAATCGACCCCGTATCCTTACCGTTTCCAATATCACACCATGCTGTTCATTCTTATCTTGGACACAGTGTATAAGGAGTCTCTCAAGTACGTGTTCAGGAGAATGTAATGCGCGTCCGCAAGTTAATTATTGGTTTCTGATATATACAGATAGATTTATCATTGAATTATCAATTTTTGAGTGACGCCACCTCCACGAAAGAGACAAACTAACATACAATTTGATTCTTATAATTACGTCATTGAAAAAAATCCCAGAACTTCACTCGAAATATAACAATAATTTATTTCGAAATTTATTCACAAAAAACAAAAATAAGAATTAAACTTTGATACTATCATATAAACGAACATATAAAACTTGCAGAAATATGTTTGAAGGATCTTTATTGGTTCTCATTTTGACGTCAGAAAAATATGCTTCTAAATTTTCTACACGTACGTACTTAAGGAATACCCTGTATAATTTGTTATCAATGTGTGTCCCGTTTTTATTCTTCCAATGCCCATTAATCATTTTGTTATACATATAATTAACCAGAAATTTTTAATATTTCAATGCACACCTCGATAAAAATTCATACAGCGTCCGTCTTAAAAGTTGGCTACATAAGGAGAAAAAATTGTTATTGAAATTTCTGAAAAATAATAATATAATTGTGGTTTGTGTGAAAACTAAAAAATTAGTTTAGACACATATCGTGTCACACCTCAGAATTGGCGGAAATTGACCCAGTGATATTTTTGATTTTTTTATCAATCTGGTTCGAAATTCCCGCCAAATCTTAGAGGTAACGTGAAAAATACGTCGGATTTCTACAGTTTTTAAACATGCAGAAACAGATACTAAAATTAAAATTCACGAAATCATGATAATTTTCTCATTCGGCAACGGCTTCATATAATCTTCTAATGAATGTTGCGTATATTCCCGTTTTTATACTTTCTAACGCGCATAATATATATTCATTGTTATGTTACTATTTTTTATATTCCAATATATTAACTCATAAAAATCCATAAATCAGATCCATATTTCATATCGTATGTATACAACAAACATTACAATGTTCGAGTATTTCATGCGCATGCGTACCAACGTACCAACTACCAACAATGGATACCAGAGCTGAAGCCGAAAAATAAAACAAATGACAGTCTGCGGGACCAATCGCGAATATGCGCATGCGCAAGTTTGAATTAAGAATCGACATTCGTTTTCATCATGGAGGAGAGTAGCTTTCTAGTGAGCGAAAAACGTATGATAATTATTAAAAATCAATCAAATGTGTCACGTAACCTTCAATTCGATGTTTTTATTTCATCATGACATATATTTTTCAAATATTCATTTATTGATGGATTGTTTGACGATATTGAATGATAGTTGATGATAAATGCAGAAATGGATGTGATCTACAAAGCGATACTTGCGATTTGCTGAGAAACCTGTCACGATAAAGTCATCGGAACAAGATTCGTGGGCTAATTTTTGATCAATCACTGATCACTTACTAATCACTTCTTTAAACGGTCAGTAAGTACATTAATAACTATATTAACGCTATTTTACATAATTTGGGTTAACAAATATACCTAACCTATGAAATTATGAAAACGTCAGTGGATTTCAACTCGTCAAAACCCGCGCATGCGCACAATTCATCATTAGTAAGCCAGACAGTCTTTTGTTTTTCCAAAACTGGCTTCACTTTCGCGTGAAGAGAAGAATAGAGGTGTTGTAGTGTTATCCATATAGTTGTTATTATATATATGCGTGTTGCGAAAACAAAATGCCTAGAAGCCCGCTTCTCGTCACCAAAACACCGTGCCTACTGAACCGTCTCCAGGATATCAAACGCCCCCGCAGGCACCAAAAATGACACCACGAAGAATAAACCCACCGACGACTACGACTACCCCAGCTACGACTACGACCTGGCGAACGGCTCCGCCGACGCCGAATCCCTCATCCTACCGAACCCCGCATCCCTCGACGCCCGCTACACCGTCGAGGCGCTGCCCAACGTCGACCTGCCCGAAGACTCGCTGGCCGACGCAGACCTGCGCGATCACGACCTCATCGACAACATCATGTACGTGTACTACGGGTCGCACCAGAGGAATGTGCAAACCTATGGCCCCGAGGTCATCATCGTGGGGTCGGTGCTCAGCTGCGCCGCGCAGATGCTCACCATCTTCTGCGTGCTGCTTAAGAGGAGCCAGCGCGGCGAGAGGATGATGACGTACATTTTCTTCCAGATACTCGGCACGTTCTGCGTGTCCAACCTGATTTTTATGCTGGGGGTTTACGTGAGTATCAGAGGGGACTATCTAGCCCAACCCTGTGAGGACGTTGCTCTCGAAAGAAAATCTCCGAGGTTGTTCCAACATGCCGGGTTTACAGTAATAATCAGCTTCTTACGAAGCTCTAGAAGGTCCACTCCATGTCCACTCAATTTTTTTCTGAATTCTCGAGTTACCAAAGTCGACAATTCGAGATCTCGAGTTGTGAACGTCGAGAATTCGAGATATTACTAAGCTCTAGAGTGTTTGGTCCACTGAACTCAAAGTGGTTTGGTCTAAGGATTAAATACTCAAATTTTTGAAACGCCACTGTGAACTGTGACGCCACCTCTATCTATCCTTCTCTTTCTTGCTAATTAAACAAAGACATATATATAGGGTAAATCTTGAAAAGCTTATGCGATCCATACGAGGGTACAGGGTAATCCAACTCTGACGCTTCGTCGAGTTATCGTAGAAAGTTGAGTTAGGACAACAAAAGTTGCTCATAAAAACATGTTCTCCTTAATTATCAACATTATTATGTTTCAGGCCACAAAAAGTACAACAAAATGTCTGATTATATCACTAATTCTGTACTTTTTGCACCTGATGACATCGGTTTGGCTTTGCTTGTACTGCTTCTACATCTACAAGCGTTTCGCACTGAATGGACTAGTGAAAGAACGCCACCTCAAAGTCAAATACTTCAACATAGCAGCCTACGATATCCCAACGTTCCTAACCTTGGTAATACCACGACTATCCCCACAGGGGAATCCCAGAGTTGACTACAACAAAGTCCCAACTTTTTTTCAGGCAACTTATTTCCTAGCACCCCACAGTTACGAATCGAAAAGGTTCTGCTTCATCTCGGTCCAGAAGGGCATGATCCTCAACTACATGCTGCCAGTCTCCTTCCTGATAGTCCTCACCACGATTTTTTCGCTGAGCGGCATTAGAAAAATCAACATGGAGCTGTCCAAACTGGAGTTCAACAGTTCGGCAGAGTCCCTCAACGCATTACGCAACGAACTTGAACTGCTCAAGGACACTAAGGACGAGACGGACGAAGAGATACAGAGTCTGAGGGAATCCAAGACCTGCTTGAAGTCGTTGTGCGTCATCCAGACCGGGTACGATATCGTTTGGTTCGTCGTCGTATTGGCCCTGGAAAACGTCAATGACAGCAACGGTATGGCTGTCATCTATGCCATAACGTCTTGCATACTGGTGAGTTTGTTAATCTCCCCCTTTATCGCATAATAAAATCTGGAACGTAAACAATTCGCCAAAAAAAATCAGAGTTTCAAAAGGTAGTACGAGCAGAAAACAACCACTTTCCTGGCAATTACCACGCAGAACATTGAATCATATTTACTCGTAGTCTTTATATGCACCGATTCACTATGTGTTCCTTTCCCACTAATAAAATAATCATTACATTGAGATTGAAAACGCCTGATCTCTACTCGGTTGCCTACCCTGATGAGAGCCAATAATCCCGAAACCGGTCTCTAGGTATGTGGTAAGGAGGATATTAAAACTTAAAAGTATTAAAACGGCTAACAACGTCAACCGTCAAACGCTTGTCGTTTCTTTCAGTCATAGCACAAAGAACGTATACTCTTTGGTCATAGACACGCAGGAAAATGACAGATCGCTGTCAGTTGACATATGTCAACCGCTCACGGACAATAACCATGAGCGTAACATAGGAGGTATATAATAAGCATGGGTGTAGTCACATTTTATTCGAATCTTTCGCAGAATTGGTACATTTTCATCAAACGGAAAAGCCTGATGCCGTTCCTGAAGGACCTGCCCGATGATATGGAGGAGATAGTGATCAGTAGAGGGGAAGATCACATCGCCACGGCTTCAGCAAATGTGTCGAGAAGAGGTTCCTCAGACAGCATTCCTCTTTTGAACTCGGATTCATGTACCGAAATGCGGGAATTGATGAGGTTGGATCATATCAGTACCATTAGTACTTGAGCGTTGAGATAGTTTTTTTCGAGGTTTTTTATACATTTGGCTGTTGGAAATAATGGAACGTGATGGGTAAATAATTTCGTAGGTACATATTTCTGATCAATCGTTTAATGATATGTCTTGGTGCTTTTCATTTTTTACGATGAACTGTTGTTTACTACTACACTTTTGTGAATTTTTTTTGATATCACGCAGTTAAAATTTATTGAAGCTGTGAGGTACATATACCTATATATTCTAATCGTTATTTGAGACAAAATGTGATTCAATTATCATATAAAAATTTTAGAATCCATGTGAATCTCTTCTCAAATTCTATGACTAAAATAGAGGATACATATCATTAATACTGTAATAAAATTCAAGTGTATCGAAGTTTAAAAAAAAAAACAGAATTCAATCACTTTAACGAAACAATTCATGAGATTTTCTTAAAATTTTATAGAGACACACAGAGTCCGCTATATAGGATAGGAATACTTTTATAATAAAAATTAAGTCACGCCACTGTTTTTTTCTCAGGTTACATTCTGTTTAGCTATTTTAATTTTTCACGTTGTCTTACTCTTTCTGAATTATTACAACACCTTGCATAGAATTGAATGGAGAATTTTTCCGTACACTGATAAAAACTCGTTTTTTAACCTTGGGCACCGGTTTTTATTCCAAAATAATAGTTACAGAAATTATTTTCTCATTTTTCATCGAGAATTCCACCCTTGAATTTTCATACATTATTAATTGATAATGTAAATGATTCATCGATTCTCTAAAAACTACTGGGACCTATTATCCTACATTACGAAATGGGCTACCATAAAAGCCCTATCTAAGTGTTTTTAGCAAAGTTGATAATAAAAAACGTATTCCAAATATGGTACTTATCTATTGTGAATTTTATTGTACATTGCGCAATATACTAAATTTCATCCTACATCTTTTTGAGTCGTCGTTATAATTTTTTTATTGGGATCGTCGACTTTGGTTCTGCGTTGGAAAGGGGTTTCTTTGTTCCTGAGACAACCCGTAAAGAAAGCTGCCTAAATATGCATGCATATTTTTTGTTTTACACTCGCATTTCATGTAAAGTCTGAACCAAACGATTTTTTTCGAGTATTTTCAGAACATATGCCGCATTCAAAATGGCTGAATTCATCGTAAGAGGATGTTGGATGGAATCTTTTTTATCGTTATTTAATATTTATGTATACTCATATTAGTGTCTGATAAACTACATTATCGTACAAGAAAAAAATTTGAGACAGTAGTTTTCAGAAACGTCATATTCATATAGCTCTACAATTTTGTAAACGATAGCATATAGTGATTCAGAATGTTCATAATGATTATATAGGATATGAAAATTGTGAAAAAAAGGAGATATGCATAATTTCTATTGAAATTGAAGTTTTCCATCTGGTATGATGGTGTCATGTTCACATTTGGGAGAAAATATTTTTTCATACACTATGACATATTCAAAAAAAATTGCCAAAAACTGTTCTAAATATAATCTTTTCTCTAAATATTTCGAACTTTTATGGTGTTTATCAAAATAGATGTATTTCGTATATATTTATGCGACATCGGCCTATATCAGTATTAATAGTTTTAAGGAAAAGCACAAATACATACCTATTAGTATAAAAATTGTGACACCAGTTCAGAGAAGCTGGTGTTCAAATATTAATGAATAAATGTTGTTAGGAATTTTGAAGTTCTTTTTTAAACTAACTTCTTGCTACCCTCGAAGGCTCTATAGAAGAAAAAGTCCTCATTTGACTCACCCTGTATAAATATTTCACATATATGTCGAAATGTTTGACATATTCAACTTTTTTCAAATTGCTAACTAAAAAAACATCTGTATAAATCAACTGCATGTATTAAAATAAATACATATTCATATATAACTTCATGTATATCAAAATAAGACAACATCTAAATACAATAGTATGATTTTGCAACAAATTGAATATGGGACATCATTTCCCCCACTCCTTGCCATCAATTGTCACATTTCACAATGTGGAAAGTGGGAGAAACGACACACACCCATAAAGTCGGATTATTAAAAACGAAAATTAAATCAAAAAAATTTTTTTATGTACAGTCAAAGTTTAAAAGTTACGACATTGAATCTGAATCCGAATCTGCATTATTATCCTCTACCTCGATTTCGCTCTCTTCATTCCATTCATTTTCGCTCTCTGAGTGGAAGTCCATTTTCAGATCCTCCTCTTCTGACTCACTGGAATCTGAAAAAAAAAATTGTTCGGTACAGCGACAACCAAAAAACGATTCTACAGCCGCTGAAGTTTTCCGAGGAATGTAATCAAGTAACAGCATTGCCGCTCGTGCGCGGAAATAATGTCATTAAGTGACAGCATTGTCGCTCATGCGCGGACATCTCATTGAGTGACGAATCCATCCTTGTTGACAGTGAATTATCTAACAAATCGAGTAAATGTACGAATTATGATATGATAGATTCATTACATGGTGTCATTAAATGCTGGAATGCCAAAGTTATCAAATTAAGTATCTTAAACTCGTCGTTGAATAAAGTGAAACTAAGTTTGACTCTATCTCTTTGGTTCATAACGTATTATAACTGTGGAATAAACATAAGTTTTCAAATAGCCTCAATAGCCAACGGGATCAAAGCGCGACTTCTCAAGCCGCCAGCCTGATATCTGTCTTTTTCGAGCGACAATCCATCCCTTTGCGCCCTTAATACACAAAATGGCGATTTTACCTTCGTCATTGTACATGAGGAGGGGCTCTTCGTTCTCGGGCGACTCGTGGGCACCTCCTCTGCCGACCTGGGGCAGCAGAAGGTCCAATCGACCCTTCAGCCTGTTCAGTGGCGTCAACAGGGCCAGCCTGTTCTCAATGCTGCCCAGGGTGGTGCCCAGTATGTCGGGCAGTTCTGGGTTGGATATGAGGATGCCCGCGTGGATTTGTAAGATGTGCCTCAGCCACAGTGAACCGATCTGGCTCCTGAAATCGGCAACAGCTCGAATAATTGAGGTTTTCAGCAAGTGGAGGGGTTTTTTTCTTTTATTTATTTGTAGGGATCATTTCATGAACAAAAATAGTAATTTACGTAACAAGTCCGGAAAATACTGTTTTTTGGATGAGTGGAGTCTGCGAGTCCAAAAAAACTGTTTTCGGGCGTGTTGCGTACACAATTTTTTCGGCAACCGTGTAGAATAACAAATCAAAGAAATACATTTCTTTATTAGAACAAAATTTCGAACATTTCAATTCTTATTTATATTAATATTTACATTAAAATTAGAACAATTGTTAATATTGAATGGATTCAATTTGTTTGAAATGCTTGGTATATTTAAGTGCCTTTTGTTGAAGTCAGAACAAGAAGGTAAAGTTTCCGTTTCACATTGATTGTTTTCATCTGATAATTTTTGAATGTTAGCTAATTTTATGTCAGATAGCTGTCAGTCGTTATTTTGCTGCTATGGTAATGATCAACTGCATTTATCAAAACCATACTACCAAGATTTTCATATTTACAATGACAACAACGATGTGATTCTTCCCGTCCTAGTCCGGGAAGTACGTACTTCCCGGACTAGGCCGGAAAAATGCCACTTTCTCAAAAAAAAAAATCGTCTGGAAATTACGTACTTTCCGGACGGTTGCCGAAAAATATTTTTTCTGGAAATTAACCTAAATTGACTCTGAAAACGGCAACAGCTCTGAACATTGAGGTTTTTATGAATTGGGGGGTTTTTTCATTATCTATTTGTAGGGTTTTTCTCAATGAAGAGCAATAAACAATGTCCCTAGAAATTCATGGCCACTGAGCAACAGCTCCAAATATTGATATTTTTAGGAAGTGGAGTGTTCTTTCAATAGTTATCTGTGGGAATTCTCTAAATGAAGAGCAATAAACAATTTTTCTTAAAATTAACCTATATGGCCCCTGAAAACGGCAACATCTCGAATAATTGCGGTTTTTAGCAAGTGGAGGGTTTTTTCTCAATTTATTTACAGGGATTATTTCATGAAGAGCAATCAACAATTTTTCTGGAAATTAACCTTAATTGACCATAAAAACGGCAACAGCTCTAAACATTGAGGTTTTTATGAATTGGAGGGATTTTTCATTATCTATTTGTAGGGATTTTCTCAATGAAGAGCAATAAACAATGTCCCTAGAAATTCATAGCCACTGAGCAACAGCTCTAAATATTGATATTTTCAGGAAGTGGAGGGTTCTTTCATTAGTTATTTGTGGGAATTTTCTCAAAGAACAATAAACAATTTTTCTAAAAATTAACCTGTATTGCCCCTGAAAACGGCAACAGCTCGAATAATTGAGGCAAGTGGAGGGTTTTTTCACTATTCATTTGTAGGACTTTTCTCAATAAAGAGCAATAAGCAACTTTTCTAGAGATTAACCTGCAAGAGTTCGAAAAATATAGATATTTTTATGAAGTGGAAGGGTTTTTTATCAATCATTTGTAGCAAATTTCTCAATGACAAGCAATTGAAAATTTAGCTAGATTAACCTAAATGCACCCTGAATGAAACAACAACCAATCAAAATAATAAAGTTTTCAGCAAAGTGAAGTTTTTTCATTTTTTTTTCAGAGATTTTTCTCATGAAGATCAATATAGAATTTTTACTTACGAAAGTGTTTTTCCTTTAATAAAACCACTCAATTCCTGCACCAAGGGCACAAATACTGTGACTGGCAACCTCTTGACAGTATTCCTGATAACTTGCTCATCCCTCTTACACAAAACTGTCCTGAGTATGTTCTTGTCTTTGCTGTGAAGGCCTTGCACCAATAGCTGAGCAACATTGTCTGATTTGGGTACTTTAGAACTACTCTCATTCAAGGTCAAGTTTTCCAGACGTTGCTCCATAGGCACTTCAATTTTCCCATCATTTTTTCTCTTGGTTGCAGACACATTGGAGGTTTGTGAAGTTAGATAATGCACATCTTCATTCACAACTGGGGTCATGGTTTTGGTAACCTGGTCTTGTTTGGAGATTGCAGAAGCCCCAGGTGCATTACGAATGAGACACTGGAGTTTTTTGTAGGAGCTAATAACCTAGAAGGAGATAATCAATTATATTATGACAGGAAGTTCAAGCATTATTGTAGAAGTTTCACTCACTACATTCTCAAAGGTGAGTAGTATGTCTGTTCCATGACCTATACAGAGTGTTTCATCATCCCTATAGATAGCACCAAGAATTCTGATTGGAGAAACAACATCATCAGTTTGTCCAGTATCTCTAACCACCTGGAGAGTAGTTTTAGGCTTCAAAGGTTTTCCACACTTGCTGTAACAGCAGAATATTTCAGAAAAATTGTTTTTAATTCAATTATGGTGTACTTACCCATTGAGAGTATGCTTGTAAATGTGAACTACCCCACTTCTTACTGTAGTAGCCAGGTGTGTTGAGCCATCACTGGCAATATTCAAAGAAATATTCTGTACTACATCTTCCATGAGAAAACAAGCAATTGCATTTTTATCATTGGAACTGTCACTCAAGCTCCAACAGTTTAAAAGACGGTCACCCTAAGCAAAATTCAAATTGAAATACCCATACAATAAAAAATTAACTAGTCTTACTTTGGATCCAGAGATGAAATAGGCATCTCTTGTGCTCTTTGGAGCAATGTACTGGAGAAAACATACTTCAGAACTGTGGCCAGTGAAAGTCCTCAGAACCTCTTGAGAATTTACATCCCAAAGTTTGATATTCTTTGCTGCTGTTAGTAGTTGTTCAGTTTCTGGTATAGCAAGAAGAGAAAATAATTTCTCATTACCAGCATTCCATTTACTACAAAAAATCCTATTTATATTGCTGTTTGGAGAAATGGTTCATTGAACTTACCTGGCAAGTTTTCTTTTCTCCAGGTTCCACACAAAAACATTCTGCTCAGCACCAGAATATATAACATTATTATCAATAGGCGACAAACAACTGAGAGCCTGACTTGTTTCACTATTTATGGAATACTCTAAATTTGCTTTTGAAATTGAATAAATTAAAAGTAAACCTGAAGATGTTCCTAAAACTATGTTGGGATCTGAGTTCGCCTCGGAGCTCCTACGTTTTTTCTTTTTCGGAGATCCTCCCTGAAGATTAAAGACGTTTAGAACAATAAATACAATATTCCAAGAGAGCACATGGTTACCTTATATTTGAGTGATTCTCCTTGAATAAAATGTAAACAGGTGCAAGGGGACGCTAAATGAAAATCTGGTGTGAATTCTTGCTCGAACCCATTCGATATCGTATTCCAGATTTTTAGTTTTCCATCAATAGAAATCTTTGCGAAGTATTTGCCATCCTCACTAAACATCGATGCCATCGTCGAAACCGCCATTAACACTCATTTAAATTCTAACCTCAAAATCCACATGCCACTCTCTACACCACAACACGAATGACAATGACACGGACAAGGAAAACGAGCACAGTTCACATGTCAACTGACAGCAACTAACTGACTGATGAATCACAGACACACAGAATACCTATACAGTCACAAGCATAGAAATAAGTTTGTTTCTGACAGTTCCGAAACTCAACGTTGTCTTCTATTGACATTTCTCAATTTCTGTATTTAAACGGGCTCGGATTCTTTTTCCAGGAAAATTCAAAATTTGATTTCAAGTCATGGGTGAAACTCACGAAGATTGGGATATAGACTGTTCGGACGACGAATTCAAAGATTGCAAAGGACCCTGGGAACCAAACGTGGAAGAAATAGATCGCTTGTACACAATGCTCCAAAATGGTGAGACACAAGAGCTATTGTGGAAGTGTCCAGGATATAGATCCCCTTCACCGGAATTTGATGAACATCAAGACCAAGAAAGCGACACTAAAGAGTAAGTGAAATTATTTTTCCAATAATTGTGTCAAATTCTATGTCTTTCAGGCCTGAGGAACAATCTGATTTTGATTTCATGGATGAAGTTACTTCACCAAAATTGAAAATTAATCGAAATAAAGGAGAAGAAACTCTAAAAGGGAGTGCCAAAAAGAAAACTGCTTCTTTGGATGGTGTTCTGAACAATATGAGGAGACATAATTTATTGCCTTCAAAGTCCAAATAGACTTTACATTTCCTCTCTCAAAACTTTGACTCTTATGTTCACAGATTATCAAAGAAAGTGCATATTCTACATAAGAAAATGATGCACATTATTCATAATGATGTTTGTATTTCAATAGTTTTAATATTACATAAAATCAATCAATGTAAGCACATTGAATGTTCTACAAGCCTAGTACCATAATTCATGGGAAATATAATGATGAAATTATATATCAGTACTACTTTCCACCTATTTCTACAAATGCACAACCTTTAAAAATGAAGTATTCAATGAAAATAACATGAGTACAATTATTATCATTATCATACTAACCAGAATCATTTGTAGGGAGTGTTGTGAATTTATTCCAGAAGAAATATTGATGTAGAACAGACTAATAAAAATTCAAATACAAAAAATATAGATATGCAAACATGGGTTTTTCTCACCTCTGTGGTGCAGGTTTAGGTTTTGGCATTTTCCCCAACAATCCCTGAATTTCTTTCTTTTCATCATAAGTTTTCCATAATTCAAACAAATTTATAATATACCTTGCTATCTCTTGAATTTTTTCTATGTCTACATTGAGTTCTGCAAACCATGCTTTGTGGTCTTTTTGTAAGATAACACAAGCTATTTGAAGACTTCCAATGGCTATTTGATAAGGTGGGTAGAGCAAAGAAACATCAGTCCTCAATGAATCATTGACAATTCTCCAAGCTAATGTTAAAAGCTGTTCTTCATGTCCTATGTCCTGTACTAGTTGTAGAAGAGGCCTGTATGGTTGATATACAATGAGACAGCAGTCTAAATTCTCTAGGAGGTAGAATTCACATTCTAAAATGTGGTTTGTTCTATATGGAAATTCTTGTGAATAGGCATATCCAAATTTGTTCTTGACTGAAAAAAAAAATCGGAACAAGATAAAACATCTGTTTTGAAGTTTCAATACTCACTGACTGTCTGGCATGTTGTGATAAGCCTAGTGTTTGATATAACACCAAACTCTTCAACTTTAGATGCTAAAAAGATGCAAGTAGGTGCTAGTAGGAGAGGGTCTATGCATTTCAGTGAATTTCTTGCATAAAATCGCTTGAAATATACTGTGGCTGTAGCTATAACTTGTTGCCTAAGTTTGAGTTGTTCACCCAGAGTCTGAATTACTGAAAACAGATAAAATGGAAGAACATGTTCAATACCTATTCATGTCATAGCTTACCACTAGAGAAAAATATAAAAATTTTCTGATATTCATCTTCTTGTAGAACTGATAAGTCTTGGTGCCTATCTCTAATGAGGTCTTGTTTATCTAAAAGCCACTGTTGACTGAAATAAAACCAATTATGAGTGATATTGTCAAAATTAGAAATTATACTGGACATAATGGAAATATACTTACTGATGTGAACTTTGCCAAAAATTACCAGACATTTTAAATTTAAAACTTGGTACTTAGTAGGACCTCGGTAGTATGAAAATTGCTGAAAAAATGAAAATTTTTCAGGCTACACCTAACCTCAATTAGCTAATCCATACCACGTGACCCAATATGGCGGATGAGGGCATACAATCCGATACTTGCCATTGAAGTATCATTTGTTTTCTGGACCTTGGCTAGTAAGGAGTGAATCGTGTTTATTTTCGGAGTTTTTCTGGTGTTTAGAAACGGAATTCAGATGGAGAGTGAATATTTAAAGACATTGATGTTGAATAGCAGAGATATTGGTGAAAGGTATGCTTAAAACAATTCATTCAGTTCCTTTGTTTACATTTTTGTCACTGTATTTGTTCTAGGTATAAAATGAAGTTGGGATTGATTAATAATCTAGATCCTTTTACATTGGATTCTGATGCTGATTTGGATTATTCAATTGATGCTGTTCCTCCTGTAACATTCATGGATATTGCTGCCTATTTGGTTTTAACTCATAGCTTTTATTCCCAAGTCCAGATGAAGGCCTACAAAAGCTTGGAGTCATATAAGTATTTCCAATCTGGTTTGGTTGTGAGGGTGGCAACAAAGATGGAGAATAATTTATTCATTTTAGTTGGTCAGGTGAGTTTTTTAACCAGTATACTGATTTCGGAGTTCCTAATGGTTTATTTTCAGGTGAAGCATTCACAGAGAGTTAATGTTAAACCATTAGATGTTTGGTGCATTGTATCCAAGGATGGTAGCATATGTACTGCTCATTGTACATGTATGGCTGGAAACAGTGAAGTTTGCAGTCATATTGGTGCCATATTATTTGCAGCGGAATATGCAAACTCAAGGAAAGAGGCAATATCCTGCACAGATGTAGGAGCTGTGTGGCCTATGCCATCCATGTCAAAAAAAGTTGACATTGTACCAGCACATGAAATGGATTGGGGAAGAACGACACACCAACAAGAAAGCAGTTTATTAAGAGGAATTAAAGTACCACCATTGTCAGGAAATGAGATGGCTGATATGTTGGAGACAATGAGCAAATTAGGATACAGCTGTCCTCTCATGAGGATTGTAGAACCATTTACTACCCAGATTTCTCAAAATAGAATTGAGATTTTAGTTTCTAGGATGAGTATCTTCGATGAAAATAATATTAACAAGAGCTATTCTGAGCTCATGAGGATAGCTAAAAAGTCAAATATTTCCTTAACAGATGAAGAAATTACAAAAATAGAGGAGGCTACCAGACAGCAATCCCAAAATCAAAACTGGTATCAACAGAGAGCTGGTAGAATAACTGCATCCAAATTAAAATCAGTGTGTAGAACAAATAAGGAGAAACCTTCCCTCTCCCTCATAAAATTGATTTGCTATCCAACTAAAATGCCATTTTATAGTAAAGCTATTTTATGGGGTATATCAAATGAAAATAAGGCTGTAGAAGAATATAAGAAATTTATGGAAGAGGAAAATCATGAATTTTTCAATATTAATGAAGTGGGATTACTTATCAATGAGAAGTGGCCCCAATTGGGTGCTTCTCCAGATCGATTAGTTTTTTGTGAATGTTGCTTAGGAGGGTGTCTAGAGGTGAAATGTCCCTATTTATTACACACCAATAATGTACAGGACATACAGGAATATTTGACAATGAAGAGCTCATGTTTAGTTGAACTAGATGGAAAAATAACATTGGATAAAAAACACAGTTACTACTACCAAGTTCAGATGCAAATATTTGTCTCGCAGTTGCTATATTGTGATTTTGTGATATGGTCTCCAAATTTATTCTTTCACATCAGAATACTACCAGACATAACATTTTGGGAAAATTGTTGTACAACTGCACTGAAATTTCATTCAGAAGTGATAATGCCAGAACTTTTAGGCAAATATTTTACAATTAAAGAGGGTGCTGCCAAAATCAGTCATTATTGCATTTGTAAAGGTGTCGATGATGGTACACCAATGATTAGATGTGATGGAGATGCCTGTGAGACAGAATGGTTTCACTTTGAATGTGTTGGGTTGGACCACACTCCAGATTGTGCTTGGTATTGTAGTAACTGTGCCAATTAGAAGTGCTTACAACTTGCATTAATTCATTAATTTTCAATTATTTTATACTATGATCACATATTTTGTAGCCACATAATTTTTTTCTACTTAGGATTTCTACTTATGCATATAAATGTATTGTAATAATATGCCATCATTAGTGTAGTGTTTAACTTCATTTCAATATATTGTTAAAGCATTTGAAAACGTTTCAATATCTCCTCATACTTATAAATATATTGTCTCTTCACATATTTGTACCTATGCTCTATCAATAAAGAAAAAGATAAGATCAAACAACAGATATTTATTTATAAAATTTCACATGTCAAATTCATAAATAAAGTATGGACCAGAAAAATTAGGCAAAAATAATATCATTGAATAAAATATCAAAATAATACACATATATAATTCTGATAATTTGCAGTTATATAAAATAATTATCAAATTTTTGTTATCATTTTTTTGGATTCCTTGAACTAAAGTGGAATTATAGGTGGAGAGATATTCACCAAAACACTACAAACAGTTACAATTTCATCCAATAAACTAACATTTCCAGTACCCCTTCTCAACATGGATATTGGAATAGTACCTTTGAAAATATTAAATTTGTTTTTTATGAGACCAATGATTCTTTCAACATGTATCCTTACATGTGCTATTTGTCTGGTCTCTTCAATTTCCAGAGGATGTAATTGATTTTTACCTCTGGTGAATGCAGGCATGATCAATTTAGCTCTCAATACATTGAGTGTATCCTCTATCAAAAATCCTCTGTCTGCTAAAACAATATCTCCTGGTATAATGTTATTACAAAAGCTACTACCTTCCACAATTTGTTTGTCAGAAGCACGTCCACCCCAAGCATTACTGATGTAACATATACTACCCTGTGGTGTTATTCCAATCAAAAATTTGATTGTATAATGGTGCTTGTAATTTGACCAACACTGTTGACGAGTTTTGAGTAGAGCTGGCTTTTCAATGAAAATTTCAAAGCAATCAATGATCACAGTAGTTTTATCATGAAATGATTCCTTGAAACATGATGGAATATTGCTTCGTAAAACAGGACGCTCCGGCCATAATATAATTGGTCTGAATTTCCTATACATTATTTCAATTATGATTTCAAAATATTTTGATGCAGTAGTTGGAGAAATTTTAAAACGATAAGCTAAATCCTTAAAATGCAGATCTAATCTCAACTTTATGAGTGTGAGAAGCAGCTGATTGAATGAACTGAGAGCAGTTGTATGTGAGGAGGGAATGTATATCTTCACCATACTGAAAATAATTTCATTCACAAAAATAAAATCGAATCCAGTGTAGTATTTCCAAATATTGTCATCTGATTGTCTGTCCATCAGTCCAAATGGTGAATTCTCTACTTTGTGTTCCAGATCACTAATTTTTTGTGATGCAAACCTCAGTTGTTCACATTTCAAAGTTACTTCCTCCATTGTTAAATCAGTTTGTGTTGATATTCCTGTTTCTTGTTCTGGTCCATCTTCATCTACACCATATCAGACTGGGTTACATTCTGAAGATAAAATATATTCATGAATTATATCAACATTTCTTTCATTGAATTTTGTCACAACTCACCTCAGATAGTTTGTGTTTTCGCTTGTCCAATCTTGCTTTCCGTTCAACATCATCAAAACTTTTCTTAACGATTTGTGAAGTATGTCCCATATTTTGGGAAGGCACCCAGTCAGGATTAGTTTCATCTTCCAAAGCAGCAGGTTTCCCTAGAAATAGTAATAAGTATCCTCTGAATATTTCACACACAATGCAAAATAAAATAAGTTGCCAGTGTAGACATGAGTATCCTGAGACTCACCTGTTAAAAAATGTTTACTGCAGACTCTCTGATACTTGAGTTTGGAATCTGTGAGATCATCTCTCTTGATTGCAGATAACCAAAGGGCCCTTCGCTTCTTAGATAAGTCGTTTTTACTCGTTAAGAACCTGTGATTTGTAACCGTAGGAACCGAGTACATTCCGACTTTATCTCTGTTAGTACGAGATCCACAGCCAACTACAATGCATGTAATAGGCATATTTCTTCAGTAGAAGCGTTAATAACTATCCACAATTGAAAAAAAACACGTAAAAAACTCACAAAGATCACTAAATAAAACCGTTTATAACCAATGTCACATATGTAAACATCTAATGTTTGCCATCAGCCGCCATATTGTTTTGATTTGACAGGTCATTGGATTGGGTAATAGGTTAAACCTATAACCTATGTGATTCTACTTCTTCTTCTTTTTAGTGTGAATGGCTTCAGTTACCATGACTCTCCGGCCAAGTCTGTGATTTTCATGTTGGTTAAATTTGTCATAGGAATGGAACATGGGACTCATGGAAGATTTTAGGATTGAGAATGGTTTTGGAACTGTGGTTTTGGGAAGTACCGAACGTGGAAATCAAAAAACGTTCAATTGCTTTGAAAAATAACTTTTTATTATGAGTACAGTACAAGTGATCGACTCAGCAAATTATTATTTTGTGATGTGAGTATTGCAACTAATTTCCCATATTATCGTAATTCATTGATTTGATTGTATATTAATTGTTGACAGAAATTATAAATATGTAGGTTCTTGAACCTATACTTTGTCTGTACTCTGTAGAGTTCAGTTGATCAGTCCCAAAACAACACAGTATGCATTGTTAATGAATATAATATGATTAATTATTTTTTAAGGAAAAATAGAACATAGGTTTACACATTGTATAAGGACTTTAGATATTGTTTCTTGCATTATCAAACCCTGAACAAGTTTTTATATATGTAATATACAAATCCTACTCAACAATAATTAACTGGGCTACACCAAATTTATGTCCATGAGAAGAGTTTTATTAATCAGGCTTTCATTATCCACTTTCACATAATTGAAACACTTATTAAAGTTGTCCTGAAATGCTTTTGCAACATTATAATCAGAAATGAAAACAATATCTTCATAATTCTCCATAACTGCTGATGGGTTCATGTTCAATGAGCCTGTAAAGACATACCCACCACTTTCTGAATAATCTTTTACCATGAATTTATTATGCATGATGCTGGATAAGCTTGGTTTGTGTGGTATGTACATCTGAACTTCTATGCCTGTAAATTACAAACTATTATATTCAGGTTTCCACTTTGACACCGTAAATACAACCTTGTTTGGTACATTTTCTAATATTAGTTAACACACTGTTACAATGCTCATAATTTAACAACATTCGCACTCTAACACCATTTTTGTGAGCTACTATAATTGCTTCAAATATCTTGTCAATTCCTATCATCATACAGGCAATGTCCAAAGTCTTCTCAGATGTAAGAATGAAGTAAATCATTGGTTCATACAATACATCTAAGCAGTTCTCGCTGGTCAAATTAGGAATTATTCTTCCTGAGTATGGAGGCCATCCGCTCATGCCTTTTGATCCAGAGTACATCACTACACAGTCATGTCTTTTACGAAAAAGGACATCTTCATCGTATTGCCGTTTCAAAGATTTATAGACGGAAATGAAATATTTACATGTAAAATATGGACCTAATATTGCAGCTGCTGAGGATATCATCAACATTTTATTGCAGCGAATATTTTTCAAATCCATCTTTCTTAATTCTTTTATAACATAACCTCAAAGCATACCTCAAAGTTTTGACATTTGCATGATGTGATTGATTTGTGCCGTCCCTTCCCGTGCCACAACTGCCCATTGCCACTATTGCCAGATGATTCAGTCACGTGGGCAAGACATTTTTATCAGATGTCAAAAACAACAATCAAAAATCAAAATATGTCAAAAGATCTCAGTTGTGTTGGCAGGTAGATTTTTAATCTTTGCAATTAATAAATAAACAATGGTTGTTATTTCTTTTTCACCCCGAAGATACTGTCTGTGAAAAGGAGAAAATGTCGTGGATGAAACTCAACGAAGGACTCAGTAGCTTGAAGGGTCAGATTTCGAATTTTGCTAGCAATGTTTTGGCTGATGATGAAGGTTATTATTGCCTTTTCCTATACATAAGTACCAAAATCTCGTGTAATACTCATAAATAAACTCGAATGTTTACAAACCAATTATAACTGAAAAACAAGTATTAAAACCTGCCAATCATTATTGAAAATTATTTATATTTTGTTTCAGACTCTGAGGTGATAACCAGTGAATTGGAGAAACTCAAACAACTGTGTGTTCAACAAAAATTGGAGGTGAGCTGAACAGGGAATTATACTCTTCTGGTTGTTTCTGCCATCTTCACCCACTACTATAGTTATTCATATAAAGTGATTACCACCTGCCAATCCTTTCATTTCATCAAGAATAATAATAACACCAATGACCTTGACTGTTGCCTTTTACAAATGTATTTTCACATCAGATTTTAGATCATTTATTAAACTTTTGCACTCATGAGTTTCACTATAGATAACACATTTGCTGACTGCCTAAAATCTATCAGAAGAATAGGTATTCAATCTGATTGTTTGTTGTAGATTGTTAATTTGAAGACAATAAATGACCAGCTTCAGAACAAGACTAAGCTGAATCAGGTGAGTTTTAAGAACACAATTTCAATCTTACAAATAAAGTTTTGATTAAAAAAATAAGGCATATGTGTATACTAGGATACTGTCATAAAACTGGATAGAAGGTGAATCAAGCAGGCATTTTGTACATTTTTGAAACTGAGGCTTTATCAAACTTCAAACTGAGGGGCAGTAAGTTTATTGAGAACATATTTTCAGTTGGACCATATGAAATCCTCATTTTGAGCAGTAAATGTTATGGCTATGATTCAAATAAATTGGAAACACCTCATCAACTACTAGATACTCTTCTATATGACATTCATCATGAATTTTCCTTTAGAAATTCCATTGCTTATATTTTTTACTTTACTTTATTTTCATTTCTTTGGAAGTCTGGGAATTTTTTTGAATCATTCTCAATATTTTGTCCAACTCTTTCCATATCCTAATTAGCTATTATAAGATATGAAGATCAAATAACTGCAAGACAAACATGCCAACATAAACAGCAGATAATTGTGTCAGAAACTGGTTGTGGGTTAACAATATTTTTACCATTTATATTGAATGTACATTTCTCATGATGTTCGATCCCTTGTCCAATGAAAAATTGTCCAATATAAATAACTGATAAGATTTTTCATATCTGTCTGGATGTGTGATATTCTCTCTCACCCCTTCCATGAGAGCGGAAAAGTTACGCTGATAGCTTAATATTTGTGAATGTATCCTATATCTTGGTAATGTTTGAAAAATGTATACTGGGTGCTCAGAATTTGGAGCCAGATATTTGTGATTCAAATGCTGAAAGCAGAAACACTCCTAAATGAATAATTGATGGCTTTGTTGAAACTTGAATACAGGGTTATCTAATATAAAATGTTACATTCAAAAACTGTTATTTCTTTTTCTTTTTGAATGAACACTGTATTTAATTCGATTCATATCGTTGCAAATTTGATTCTCTCATTCTATGATGAAAAAGAAGGTGTCAAAAACAATCAAATTCAGTCCATCCGTGCGGAAGTTACAGTGATTTGAAATATCTAAGTTCCAAGGGTGAAACAAACAAATAATAGATTTTTTTTTCTATGAAGAAAAATATTTCCGTTTTTTGATCGTAGAAATGGATTCTAGGAGAAAAAATAGACAAATGAGATCAGTCCATCCGTTCGGAAGTTATAGCGATTTGAAAAAATTAGAAAATTAACAAATTAATAGATAATTTATTTTTCTATACTTCCGTTTTTTGATCGTAGAAATGGATTCTAGGAGAAAAAATAGACAAATGACATCAGTCCATCCTTCGGAAGTTATAGCGATTTGAAAAAAAATTGAAAATTAACAAATTAATAGATAATTTATTTTTTCTATGAAGAAAAATATTACCGTTTTTTGATCGTAGAAATGGATTCTAGGAGAAAAAATATCATCAAAATGACATCCCAGGTCGCAAAAATCGGTCCATCCGTTCGGAAGTTATGCCAATTAGAAAAAATCGAAAAAGTTACAAGATATGGCGAATTCCAGTTTCTGAGATTATCTTTTGCGGACATGGCTTGCGCACTGTTTTTCTTGGAAAGGCGGTCCCTATGGATGGATAATCGCCGGCCTGATATTAGAAATTATTTTATTTTTGGTGCGCCTGTTATCATCACATAAATTTACCTTATGCAAATAAAAAACATCTGGTTGTTTACTCTCGATAACGCTGTTTGATATCGTTTGTATCTAACCACTCGAACAGTTCAACGGGAAAAAAGCGTTTTTTGAGGATAGCTTTGGAAGCTTATTCTTCGCAACACATCAAAAATGAAATGACATGATGGAATTTTTTTAACTTGTGAGTTTCATTCGTTTTGAATAACACGCTTTCTTACCATTCATCTGTACTCCCCAGAATGAAAATAATTCCCATAATTCACAGCTGAGAAGATGAATTATTTATTACCTACCAGATTTATAGCAAAAATTGTTATTGATATTTCAGCATGACTGATAACTGAAAAATCCGTTGTGACTTCACGTGACCTGTGGTGCCAAAAAGTGGGTCATATTGACAAGTTATCGAAAGATTTTATGGAAAAATATGCTTGGAATCCAACGAGCACCCCATATATCAATTTTGAACCAGATTGACAAAAAAACAAAAATACAATTTTTATTCCTCTACCCTTACTGAGAAACATTATACATTTTTGTTTTATCTGAAAACAGCTTTAATAACCTAAATCACACAAGGTTGGGTCAAAATTAATCAATTATTTGTGGAATATATAGACATTTATAAAAACACGATTTATTTTTGTCACTAGGTGTAGCCAAATTTATGGCGGACACTGTATAACTTCTGGATTACTTTTTTACAAACTTATGAAAAATAATACTTGCCTGAATAATATCAGTAATACCTACAAAAAAAAACATATTCATGGAGTAACCTTTTGAGAGCGGATTTGAAACTAAATATAAAAATATAATATAAAATTTCCGAAGCATCAAATTGACAATTTCAGCCAGCTTTGAAAGAGAAAAAATATGTGTGTCCTAGTGTTGTCTTTGTCATCAAGATTGCAACTTAAAGTAACGAAAATTTTATGATTGCGACGTAAAAAAAGAGAAGAACAAGAAATCTGAAACACATTTATATTGTTTGGAATCATTCAACAATTATGAGCTAACAATGTTAACAAAATATTCTAAATAATCGGAATAACGAAAAAAAACTACAAGAAAAACAAACCAGTTATATACAGGTTATATAAGTCTTCTTCTTTTTTACGTCCCAATCATAATATTTTCATTATTTAAAGTTGCAATCTTGATGACAAAGACAACACTAACCTATTAAGCCACTGTAGGGCAGACATATTTTTTATCTCTCAAAGCTGGCTGAACTTTTCAGTCGACCCCCTGATTGATCTGAAAATTTCAATTATTCCGCAGTGCTTCACCTTTCAATGGAAATTTAAAGAATATTCCTGACTTTACCAAACCTGTAAAAAATATCTGATAACTACTATAGTCGTAGTTAGAATAATTATCTCCTTTTCATTCATCACCGTTTGTTAGTTATGATTTAAAATTTAAATCGGTTGGTACAATAACTGTTAAATTTTTCGAAAACCGCTTTTTGGATTTTTTCAAACAGAAATGTTGTATAAAATCCGGAAAAACCTTTAAAAACATACAATTTTTAAAAAATTCGTAATCTTTATAAATTGAAACATCGACAAACGAAGTTTGGCGGTCATCCTAATAGAATGTGTCCCATTTTTAAAACAATTATTTTCAACTACACTGAGAAAAAAGTTTGCTACATCTTACCTAATCCATAAAATGAGATTCATTCCAAACATACCTGTTTCCGTGTATTCGTATAAATCTCGAACTCATCGGAAATGTATTTTTCGCATATTCACCAATATGGAAAATGATAATATCCATTTTTGGGGTAGATACTGAATTACTGAAGTCCTGTGCAAACAACGTGCTAAGCATATTACCATCGATCGATCAACAATCTAACCGAAATGTTTGATGGATCAAGCAAGGAATAACCCCCCGTATCAGCATATTTAATTGGTCGTTTTATCGCGCTTTGTTTCTATGGTAACCGAAGGGTACGTATAAATATGGTGGGCCCTCAATTGATAGGTCTTGTTTGGATCAGAAGTGCCAAAGATACGTGCCAAATATTGGTGAGTTGGTTTTTGCCCTAGTAATTTTGTCATCTCGCTATTAATTCTTTTATTTCGTAATCGTTCTTGATTTTTTGTAAAACCTTTATTTTTGATAATGAGTGTTCTAAGCGAGATAAGGAAATTTATTTTCCTCTGCATTTCAGTAGATTATCGTTAGAATATGGTCAATTACAAATTTTATCACAAAAGGATGTGGAGACCTTATCTAATTTCTGAATCCATTAACTATTTCTGGTTTATAATGTTGCTCGGTTTTCTTTTATCGGTTTGGTTGTAGATATATTTTATTGATGAAAAAACAATTTTGCTGTGATGCTGTTCTGGTAACGTTTTTCTTCATTAGGAATAGTATACTATGATACAAGTTTTATAAGACGCTATTTTGTCGCACGCGTTGTTTGTGCGACAATGTGTCTTATAAAACGTGTCATATGCAATTTTTTCTATTTTGAATTGATGTAAAAAAAAAGATTCAATATCGATAAATGAAAGAAACATCGTTGATTGGTAATAAAATGATGACTTTGAAATATTTAAAATCTGACGCACAAGCGTAAAGCGCAGTTTACTGTTGTGTGATTTTGATTTTTGCGATACCCAGCGGTGAAAAATGCAATGTTGTAATTGTTTTTATTGGTCAATTTGACTCAAATCACACTCTGAATTAAATTCACCAATTAAACATTGAGTTTTTCGCTGCTAATATCACCAAATCCCAAATCGCTCAAAAGTAAACTGGGCCTAACTCTTCTGAATTTCATTTGACAGTTCGATTGTACCAATCTCCGAATAATAAAAAATGCGTATCTAAATAGAGGCTATTTCGACACGTATTTGCGTTGCACAATGACTTCATTATACAACCAAAATAGAAAAAATATTTCAAACATATTTGGCTGTTTTTTTTTGGGAGAATTTCAACACCCTGAAAATAATTTGTTGAATTAATGACCCTGATGGAATTTTATATCATGACGTGTTTATTTACCAATAATTCATTATTATAAAAATACCAAGTAACCATCAGTATGTAGGTATTTAGTTAGTTTGATATTAGGAATTTATCATTTTCCGGCGAAATCTAAAGCCATCGTGACCCAAAAAAATTGCAATAGTGTACTCGGAAATCACATTCAAACATTCGTTTCCTGATGTGATGATACTAATAAGGCCTAGCCTTTCTGTCAGCGGACTCAATGTCGTTCCTTTGAAACATCCTACAAATATTGACTTATTGCATGACACATTGAGAGAAATTTCATCCACTTTTCATTTTCGAAATCTACGTTGAACTTGCATAACGTTTGTTTGATATTTCTCTACGTATACAGTATGTCCAATTTTCAAAGCATAAAGCCTGGTTCATGCTCATACGAATATCGGAATATTTTTGCGGATAAAATGGCCGATGAGAAGAAATATCGCAATAAAGTTGAAATATTTGAACTTTTTCCCGGATTTTTCATGTTATCATGATATGATACTACAGCATGCACAAATCAATAGTGTTGTAATAATATCAATGTAATATTTGTTATTTTCCGATTCGCATTAACCAGGCTTTATTCGGTTGAAATTTTCATTCATAGATTATTTTGTATTTTATCACACGCGGCAACTATTTTTTCATTTAAATCCTCTCATATCCAAAGAATTTTCGAATTTTTGGTGGATTTTCATATATAATTTATTTTTCATACCGTTACCATAGTGTTGTGTACTGTCTTGTATTTGAATATTCTACGAATTTGTATGCATATATTCATCGTTGTTTTTTTGTCTTCGATGGAACTAACAATGATAAAATTGAATGGACACCACCCCGCTAATGAAAAAGTTTGAATAATCTTTACGATTTCCGTTGTTCTTGAATATTTATGAATCCGAGAGGACTTTAAAGTTTACTACTACTACGTATTATTATCAGTCTGATATTTTGTTCGAGTTTTTTCTCTTCATGGTGAAATTGGTCAAATATATATTTTCAACTCAATCAATTACGGAAAAATCGCATAGGTTCGATGTTAAACTCAAAAAATGATTAGAACCCTAGAAAAGTAAAGAAAATCACCCGTATATAACAAAAACTCATCAGGTTTTGGTAATTTTCTTCTTGTATTTTTTGATTTTTTTAGTATTTCAATACTAATCCTGATAGATATTGCTCTGAAAAGTTGTTGATACCTTGATAGGATTATTTCCATTAACAACACGTTATATAATTTCGATTGACATACAGGTTGTTAATATTTTGAGTACAGTTGATAAAAAACTTAGTTTTCTATTATTTCATTCAATTCTCAACTTTCAGGCCTCTTGAAGGTTTATAATTTTTCTTGTATTTCAAGTTGAATCAATTCAACATTTCTTCACGAATCTAAGAAATGAAGTGTTGCATTCTGGCTTGCAGTGGTATCAATTAACAAAAATTAACGCTATAGGTATCCGGTACACATTCTTGAAAAGTCCTTACTATTTCCATTTTTTAGAGAAAGTTAAAATAGTCTAGATTCTCATTACATCCAACAAAGGAACCGAACTAAATTAAATTTTGTTGTAAACAGTGTTAAGTAAATGAATTTACTATGTGGTACCTATTGTTCAAACATGAGCTTTCTACGGTTGAATCACATTTCAAGTTTAAGTGGCTTATAGCAGAGGCATTGTAATTCTATAAAAAGCACATCGTTAGAAAATGTATTCGGTGTCTTGAAAATGAATCCACTTACTGAGAAAAAAAAACAACGGTCAGATCCAAATAAAACTGAAAAGTCGAGTCGGGGCGATTTTCAATTAAACCCTAGCTTTTTCCACTTTTCATTGAATACACATTATTTATTTTTATATACCAGTTGACCCTTATAAGGCAAGTGTTTTTGACATATGACACAACTTTTCGTTGTTAAGGATTACATTCTGAATGCAACAACATATTATTTGGGACTTTTCATTAGCTCAGCAGAGTCAATCAGACATTTATTTCCAGCATATGTTAAAGTACTTCATTTAGATCTTAGTGAATTAGAAAAAGAATCAATGGACGAGTTCAGCAATTCATTGCCAACCTTAAAAATAGATGAAAAGCTCTTCCTCTAGAAACACATTATTTTCATGAAATATCGATGCCATTTTCTTTCCTATCAATTTTTGAATCATCCTGAGAGTACCCGACTTACAAATCTTCGAAATAATAAAAATTTCGATAATAATTGATTTTGAGGTTATTTCAGTTTCATCATATTCTATTCGCGATAGAAAATAACACGTAGCACTATCTCATGGTAACAACTCAAACTTCTCGAAGTGGTGTCGTTTTTGTTTTGTTTTCATATTTTTGATGTTTGTGTCATTGTGACATAGGTGTCTTGTCACCAAACAATAACTGAAACGAGAAAAACGATATGATTTCACATGTATTTCACCAGAACATCTCTCGAAAAACTGCTGGAAGTACACCTTTCACATCAGAAGCGAACATAAATAGAACAGAGGTTAAGTTTTTCTGTGGGTTATCCTCCAGAGAGTTCAGTGGTTATCCCACTTCGAGTGGTTCACGAGTCACCGCTAGGTAGCGTATCGCTTAGCACCTATCGCGAATTATTTCGAAGATTTGTAAGTCGGGGACTCGCAGGATTATTAAAAAATTGATAAGAAAGCAAATGGCATCGATATTTCATGAAAATAATGTGTTTCTAGAGGAAGAGCTTTTCATCTATTTTTAAGGTTGACAATGAATTGCTGAACTCTTCCATTGATATATCATTTTTTATCATTATTTATTGAGAACATATTTATGCGTGGAAAATTCTACGAATAAAAAAGTATGCCGAAACGGAAAGTCCATTTATCGGAAAAGTAGTTACTAGTAAGAATGGGAAAGCCAAAAGTTTAGCATGGGGAATCCCTGTTAATGAATATGAATTCGATTTAATTCAAATACAGTCAATGGGAAAGTTCGAATTCACAAACTGAAATACCAACGAGTGATTAATCAAACGTGCATCTCATGGTCCTTCTGGATAATCCCAAAGCATCATTCAATGCTGGAGAACAGAATCATGAAAACAATAATTCCTTCTTACTGAATGTCAACTCTGGAACGCCCTGTAGGTTTGTACGTGATCTTGATAAGTGACAGGTGTCGTATTACCTATAAGAAAACGCGCGTACTTTATGTGGGTAACTGTAGTTCATCGATTTCTGCTGGTACACATTAAACAACGGCTATGTGGGAGTTATAAGAAAATGTACGTCAGGTATAAATAAGTACTTGGTATATGCTCCGACGTTTCTTTGTTTTTATGGCCGGATCATAACCCATATCATCGTAGATTAATTTGGAATACTATTACTATAACGATTATTACTTTAGAATGTCACAATGGAAGTCATTTTTCAACACCTTTGTGTGTTTTCACTTTTTTTGTCAAAATTCCGAGCAAATTTCATAAGACTTACCTAGTAAGGTCTTTCCTGACGCCTATAACCTTGAAAAAATAACAAAAGGGTAGATTTGATTGTAGGGTCGTGAGACTATATGCAGCCTCACAACCCCGAGGCCCGGGATTCCGAGGGCTTTAAGAAGACCCCTCCCAGGAACTTTAGCCTCTTGCAGAAAAGCCCTGCGCATTCGCAAAGCAAATGTTCTGCAGTTTCAACGAAGTTCTCGCAGTAGCGACAACTATCACTCTCTGTTTTGCCCATTTTTTGAGGTGATACCTCAGATGGCAGTGTCCAGTGAGGAGTCTCGTTACCAGTTTCAAGTCTTTCTTGTCAAACTCGAAACCAGTTTCAAGTGTTGTCAAACTCGATAAGCTTTTCAGCTCTCCTTGGCCAGAGGCTCACTAGCCTTTTCGCTTGTCTTTGACCTGGCACTTTATTCCAGTGAGCTTCCATTTTATCCGCTTCCCAGCGTCGAACCTATATTCTTTCATGTGGACGTTGGAGAGTCCACAGAAGGGTCCTGGGCTGGGAAATTTGTCTCTTCTTTGGCAGGGCAGTCCGCGTCCTCGTTGCCTCTAACTCTCTTGTGACCTGGCACCCACATCAAAGTGACCTGGTTGTTCGCTGCCAGGTGTCTTAGGGACTGTTTACAGTCCCAAGTCACCTAAGACTCACAAGTGTATGACTTCAAAGTTTTCAGTGCTGCTTGGCTATCTGATCTCTGCCCTTCGAGTGTCCCTTTCGAGGCACTCCTCGGCACATATCTCTATAGCATATACTTCTGCTTGAAATTTGACCCTGTAACTCCCACTCCAGCCCTTTCATCCATCTTGGATCCAGCAGTTGAGGTCCCCTCTCTGTGCAGACTTGGTGGTTGTTTGTGACCACTTCCGCAACCCCAATTAACAAACACATCTACAAACATTCACGTCTTCGTTTATTGTTTCTTTGAAAGGAATGATACACGTCTCGATTACCCAGCAAACCCTCACAAACTGCTGTTCCTCTTGCCCAAAACGTTGTCGACCACAAAGGCTCTCAGCTGGCCGTACGCCGTATCCAAGTCATCGTTGACGATGACAACGTCAAAATTCCCCGGAGATGTCCCATAGGCCATCTCTTCTTCGGCGTGGTCCAGCCGCCTCTGCAGGCTCTCCTGCGTCTCCGTCTTTCTGTTCACCAGGCGACGTCTTAGCTCCTCCACTGAGGGTGGTTGGATGAACACGCTCCAGGGCCTCAGGTCGGTCTTCTTCACCTGCTTGACGCCCTGCACGTCGATGTCCAGGATGCACACTTTACCTGGAAGAAGCAGGCACGCCTTGTGTAGGTGTTTGCATGATTTTGTTATATTTGATCTTCTTTCTAATGGACCATAAGGGCGCTTTAGATGCATTTATGTGAGTTGAGATTAACAGGGGCCCCGAAATGGATCCTTGGGGCACTCCGGAATTTTTTTCCGTCCATTCGAGTGCGTTCGACAGCTGCTCTGACATTGACTCAATGAATGTTTATTCGACCCAACAAAACAGTGTTCGATAAAACTACAAACCCTTTTTGCAAGATTTTATTTAGCTCTACTTGTAAGTTTGTGACTAACAATGTGATACAAAATCTTGCAAGTACAATTTGACCCACTTCTAATCGCCCGATTGATATGAAATTTAGCAGGTGTACATAATTCCGGTGACAATTCACTATGAATTTTTTTCAAAGATATAAACAAAATGGCGGCTCCAATATGGCGGTCGAGTTTTTTGATTATGGTATGATTCGATTCAAAATTGATATGTGGGAAATTTGGGGATCTGAGACAACGAAAATTATGAATTCAAGATGGCGGGCGAGTTTTGTAATGTTGATTCAATCCTATTGAAGAAAAGTAATGTGGAGGTTTTTGGGGTCACATATGAAGAATTTTTAGAAAAAATATCTTTTGATTCATTTTTCTCTAGAAAAAAATATTTTTCTACGATTTAAGTTTTTATTTTCAATTGGAGAAAAGGATTATATGAGGAAAAATAAGCGAAATGATACCCCAATGGAAAAAATCGGTCAATTCGTTCGGGAGCTATGGCGATCTGAAAATTTCGAAAAAAAAAATCAAGATTTTGTTTTTTTCTAACACCAAACTGGATTCTATAATGAAAAATTAACATAAGATATATTTGTGGGAGTAAGCTTCTATACAAATGCACTAAAAAGGAAAATATCGGCTCAAGATTACCCATTTTGTATCCGCGCCAAACTCTCGAACCTGTTTCTCACGTTCATTTAATTGCGTGTGTGTAACAATTGTCACTAAAAATCAAATGGAATCACCTGTACAGCCCCGCGATTCACAAAGACGCGTTCAAACGAACCCTACCGACGCATTTACGCGACCAGACGATAACACGGGCCCCAAACCGGAACCGTGCGGCACCCCGAAAAATTTCCCCCCACCTTGCCGGCATATGCATTCAAACGGACCCTACCAACGCATTTACGCGACCAGACCATGACACGGGCCCCACACCGGAACCCTGTGGCACCCCAAAAAAAAATGTTCCTTCCCTCACCTTGCTGGCAAATATGTTCCACGGCCGCCTTGCTCGTGCCGTACATGTTGCCGGAGAACACCGCGTTCTCCAAGAACGCCCCATCCTCTATGGCCCTGCGCATGCTCTCTGGATCCGTAAAGTGGTAGTGGACGCCATCCTCTTCCCCCTGCCTCGGCCTCCTGGTGGTGTGGCTCACCGAGAAGCCGAACTTGTCGGGAAATTCCTCTAGCATGCGCTTCACCAAGGTGCTCTTGCCAGAGCCCGAAGGGCCGCACATCAGCAGCGGTCTGATGCCGGAAGACATCGTGGAGAATGCTGTGGAAGGTATGGGGTGTTGGTTAAGGGTGGATGGTGGCATGTTTCTGCAAGGGTAGTCGTTTGGCACGGGCCGCGGAAGTGGGGGAATTGTGTGAGGCGCGAGTGGAAGACTATACTTTCTCTACGACTGTCGCAGGAAAGGTCTAGTTCACATTAACATAACTGAACGATATAACTAATGAGCTATTTATATATAAAGCGTGATGCAAAGAATATATTATGAAACATGGTCCATAACTTAAAACTGCTATCTGGCAATATCATAGGATTTTAATGATTAATTTATTAAGTTACCTAGTTACGGAATTTACTCAAACGCTGGAAGAAGGCAGAAAATCCAATGAATATTGATGTGGTGTAACAAAACCGTTTATGGTAACAATGAGCTACAACTAATATACCTAATTATATATATCTAGCCATACATACGAGCGAGCGATTTTTTTTTATTTCAACAAGTGTACTTTTATTTGTGCTTTAAGTGTGCTTTGTGACGTTTTCATACTTGGTCGTATCAAAAAACTTGTCGTGTTTGGCGGGAAATTTAAAAAAATACAAAAATTATGTCTCAAACCACACTTATTTATAAAAAATTCGAAAATATTATCTGGAAAAGTTGTTCAGACCGACATTTAATGACTATGAATCATAAAAATCAAATAATTTTCCATGTGATGCGTACTTCCTGTCGGTTACTGTATACACTAGTATACAGGGTGATTCAGGTATTAGGCGGGACATTATAAGTTTTTCAATTCAGTTTAGAAACTCAATAAAGAATCTAACAATTTTTCTGATTTATTTAATTTGATTGTTAAAGAATAAACAACTATTCAGTTCGATAAAAAATGTAAAATATTTTTTGAGTTGAATATTTTGTACTATCGGAAAAATTGTTTGTAGATTCGGAAAATTATTTGGGTAGGCTCTCCAAATATTTATAATAAATTGACGAAATATAGTATTTCCACAAGATATGTATAAAATCATGTGGACCTCCCATGACTGAAATAAATTAATTGTTTGTATTGAATGATAATAAATCCGAATGTTGTATCGATACATATTCTTGTCGAAAACAATGTTTGCATCAATTATAAATTTGGTTGGTTGAATAGTCGTTCATTTAGACTGAAATGTTGCGTGTATGTACTAATTACTATTCAGAAAAAAATTAACCTACCTTGAAATTCAATATTATTGATACTTTTGGTGAAATGAAAGATGACTTTGATTTGACGTACGAAAATAAGCCAATCCAGAACACGTGATCAAAAATGGATGCCTTGAGGCATATACGGAGTGTTTAGTCTGTTCGATTACATGTTTTTTTGTGTTTAAGTATAGTTTGAATTTCCTTTTTGAAGGTTTCAAAAGTGAATACAATGGCTTGTGATAATAAAAGTGATTATCTGTTATCGTTAGAGACTGAAGATAAATACATTGCATTACGGTATAAGGAAAAAATCAGAGTCATTCAAGGCATCGATGCTTTCACTCTGATGGATCAGTTGAAGCAGCTGGTTTTCCTAAAATTTTAAACCACATTTCGCAACAAATACCATAATGAAAAGTTATCTAACTTTTTACCTTTCATAACATGTTTAGCACATACTTTGGCATACTTTAGTTTAACTTCTGAGATCTTCCCTTTTGATTGCTTTCAACTATCAACTATCTTTCTCTTGGTATTTTTGAGAGTTCATTCAATTCTGTTTTGTGTGCGAAATGTAGTACACTGGGTATATTGAAAAACTTCGTATCATCACGATTTCCTCAACTCCCACACTTAACAACACAACAAGTATGTGACATGTTTTGGTAGCTCTATCTTCAATTTTATGAGAAAATTCACAAATCACAATATAGTCTAAACACAGAATATTCACAAATGAATGTTTATATTCGTTCTGGAGTTAAAACTTATTTCAAATTAAAATCACAAGGTTCAAATAGCTAGAGTTCTAATGCACTCAAACGGTTTGTATGCCTCAAGGTATCCATCTTGAATTTGATTTGACAGCGTCTTGGTTTAGTCCATTCCAGTACCGTGTTGAGAAAATTGGGGATGATCATTCTCGTAGAAAATCAGCATAAAAAAACGAAAATAGTAGGAGTTTCAACGCTACGAGACATCGGTGAAATTTTTCTAATTGATTTTGCGTGTATAAAATGACTCCTACTTGACCTTTCGTTATTGTTCTCGATGTCTATTGGCCATTATGTATCGTTAATTCACATTCTCCAAGATGCTCTCCGTTTTGACTTTCGACACACTTAATATGCAAACATTGATTTATCGCTTATTATGTTCGTCAGTGCAAAAATGGCGTATTACATGTTTCAATAAATTCTTGGGCGCTAGTGGTACATTGTTTATTCAATTATGTTTTTTCAACGAATCGTCTTTCCTTTCTATACTGAGTCTAAGTTATACCGAGAGTTATACGCATCATGTGAGTTCCACATTTTCATCGTTCGATAAAAAAAATTCTGATAGAAATATGATATTGAAAGTCAATCACATTTTGATTATGAACGAAATAATCGTGCATACATAAGCTCCTCAAACGTAGTGGGTGGGACACCCTGTAGATATTGCTCGATATAAGATTCGCGTGTCATTAGCCATTGTTAACTCCCGCCTATAATATCGCGTGTTATGATCCAATTTCATATTAACTGTGAAGATGGAGAAAGTGTATAACACTAATAGGTGAATTTGTTTGATTTTGGCTATATTTCCAACCACTTCAATGTCGTGTAAAGTTATGATTGATGGGGGCATAATAAAATTCAATCAAAGTTATCTGAAACTATTGATAATAGGCTAGAATGGCTAGATGTTGAAAAAATCGACTTCCAAGCATTGTAAGAATTTCTGAATATCAGCAGATTTATCACACTGTACGTATAATGCCTATGAAATCTATATTTCGCAATTTCAAGAGCTTCGATTAATTTTCTGAAATGTTTGTTGAAGAAAATCACGGCCGTTGCCGTTCCACCTAGTTAATTTCAACACTGATAAAAAATCAACATTTTTGGAAAAAGCATCATTCTTTAATTGGCCAAACAGAATTATTATCTTACAACTATAAATCCATAAATGGAAGTCATTAGAATATTCCGCATACTTGGATTATATAACAATTCTTTGGAAATACAATTCCAATACATCAATGAATGCTGGGAAGATTTATCATTTTTGCATCAAGTTGGTGCAATCAAACTTGATGACGTCACAACCAGGACGTGATCCATCAGGATAAAAACAAAAGATCCCAAGGGGCCGATCCTACCTAAACTTTCAATATCTACTTCTACGACAAGCATTTCTATCTTTACTTACGGGGTATTTTTGGGGTTAGAGATACGACTTTGAAGGAGTCCAACGGGATAATGAAAATAATGAAATGCAACGAGGATCTCTCTTCGATTTCTAGTCGACTCATGCGCATTACCGTTCTGGATATACACGGAGAAAAAAAAAACCTGGAATAGGGATCGCGTGTTTGCTCTCGAATGACCGTGGCTAATAAGGAAATTTCGCCTCGGAAGGTGGTAGGGGATTGGCCAGCTCGCTGACCGGATTCGACACCCGTTTGAAATCCGTCAATTTGGCTAGAATGACTTCGCAAAATTGACCAGGCATCGAGTGGAGAGTCGTTACTCAATGTGCCAGAAGAATTTAGGAATATTTTGCTTAAAAAAATTGGACTTTCCAAATATATTTTTTCCAAATGTTCTTATTCGTGAATTCGCTTCATCTTTGAAAAACCAATTTGATTAGTACCTATTATATGGTATTATGTTGAAAGCACAATCTTGTAAAAGCTTGGTTTTTCCGGATCCACACACGTATACATTTTTTACTGAAAATCGAATGAGCAATTCTAAAAATAAATAAATCTTTTCATTTCATCAGTTCGTAAAAAAAATGGGAGAAAAGGTAGCGCTGGTAGCACATGAAAATGTGTTTTTTGTTCGAAATAAAGCATTAATTGAACAAAACAATCTGTCAAAATCAATTATAGAAAAACTTTCAAAATTGCGGAAGTTATGAATGAAAAATGCGTGTTATAGAAATGCTGTTGCTAGTTTGAGAGAAATGACGTTTCCGGTTTTATAGAAATGACGTTGCTGGTTTTATAGAAATGACGTTGCTGGTTTTATAGAAATGACGTTATCGGTTTTGTAGAAATGACGTTGCCGGTTTTATAGAAATGACGTTGCCGGTTTTATAGAAATGACGTTGCCGGTTTTTATAGAAATGACGTTGCCGGTTTTATAGAAATGACGTTGCCGGTGTTGTAGAAATGACGTTGCCGGTTTTATAGGAATGACGTTGCCGGTTTTATAGAAATGACGTTGCTGGTTTTATAGAAATGACGTTATCGGTTTTGTAGAAATGACGTTGCCGGTTTTATAGAAATGACGTTGCCGGTTTTATAGAAATGACGTTGCCGGTTTTTATAGAAATGACGTTGCCGGTTTTATAGAAATGACGTTGCCGGTTTTGTAGAAATGACGTTGCCGGTTTTATAGGAATGACGTTGCCGGTTTTATAGGAATGACGTTGCCGGTTTTATAGAAATGACGTTGCCAGTTTTATAGAACTTACGTTGCCAGTTTCATATAAATGATGTTGCCGGTTTTATATAAATGACGTTGTCGGTTTTATAGAAATGACGTTGTCGGTTTTATAGAAATGATGTTCAGGGTTTTATAGAAATGACGTTGTCGGTTTTATAGAAATGATGTTCAGGGTTTTATGGATATGCCTTTGCCGGTTTTATGGATATGTCTTTGCCTGTTTTATAGAAATGACGTACAGGGTTTTATAGAAATGACGTTGTCGGTTTTATAGAAATGATGTTCAGGGTTTTATAGAAATGACGTTGTCGGTTTTATAGAAATGATGTTCAGGGTTTTATGGATATGCCTTTGCCGGTTTAATGGATATGTCTTTGCCTGTTTTATAGAAATGACGTTCAGGGTTTTATAGAAATGACGTTGCCGGTTTTATAGAAATGACGTTGCCGGTTTTGTAGAAATGACGTTGCCGGTTTTATAGGAATGACGTTGCCGGTTTTATAGAAATGACGTTGACGGTTTTATAGAAATGACGTTGCCAGTTTTATAGAAATTACGTTGCCGGTTTCATATAAATGATGTTGCCGGTTTTATATAAATGACGTTGTCGGTTTTATAGAAATGACGTGGTCGGTTTTATAGAAATGATGTTCAGGGTTTTATAGAAATGACGTTGTCGGTTTTATAGAAATGATGTTCAGGGTTTTATGGATATGCCTTTGCCGGTTTTATGGATATGTCTTTGCCTGTTTTATGGATATGTCTTTGCCGGTTTTTTAGAAATAAGTTTGCTTGTTTCATAGAAATCATCAATAGATCCAGACTAATAGATCCGTACTTCGTAACCTTTTCTTCAAGATTCTTCAATACAAAATTCTAATGATTTCTATCAGTGCGTTTTACACATTTGAAAGAAAGCAATAGATACAATCAAATTCGCTGAAAAAGGTGTTGAGAGTTGAATTGAAAATATTGACTAATTTTTTCTTCTTAAAATGCCATAAAAATAAAACATGATTCCAGTATGAAAGCAATGAATTCCTGGACGACAATGTGCTTTTACTACGAGGCAAACATACTATTTGTTTCTGAGATCGCAATAAATATAAATCAGGCAATTTTCATAGATGTATAACAATTTTTGATTACTGATTATGATCGCATGTGCCGGTAAAAAAAATTCTGAAGTTGCTCCACAAAAAAAACATTTCAAGTGGTTTTCGATGAAAAATACGATTTTGTGGAAATAATAAGTACAGAAATGCGGATTCGCCTTGCCCTCATCATCGTAAACACCAAACAAACGCGGCCTACTTGAGATTGGCGCCAACACCATTTCCGCCGGTGCGCGCTGCTCGTACCTGATTGGCCGACTACGCGACGTCACTCGCGACTCCTCAGAAAACGGGAAATCGTCGCCTGACCAGAAATTCTCTTGACTGAACGGAGCGCGGTTCGCCTCGTCGACGGGATATTATTTATCCGGCTCATGCGTCGTGGGCTTCCTCTGCAACGGGTGTTGTGGGGTTCTCGGCACCCGGTGCCACTTGGTGATCGCTGGCGGACCGTCACGACGGCCAGTCGGTGTGGCCGTTTCAATTGGTGAGGTGTGTTTTTCGGCGTCCAGCGGAAGGATCGAGAAGGTATTCGAGGGTGCATGGGTTTTTGTTTCTTTTGGCGCGTATTTTCCGTAGGGGGATTATTTATGGAGATTCTCGGGAGGACATTATGACAAAATGTGTTCGGAAAATGTTGGGACTGATTTTCGAATTAGGGCCGCGCTGTTGAAGTTTTTTTTTGGATTAGAAACTCGAAATTTGGTTTGCAGTCTTCATTAATCATGTCGTACATGGAATACTTTTATGCCTGCAACGATACAGGGTGTGCGAGAAGACGGTACGAACGGGAAAATGTGGAATTATTTACTTGAATTATTGAACTATTGATTCTTGAGAAAAAACTTGATGAATTGTGTTCTGAAAATGTTGGAATTGTTCAATTTTCGAATTAAAGCATTGAATTAGAAGTTTTTTTACCTTGAACTTGGAATAAAAACTTTGAATTTGGTATGCTGTCACAGGGTGTGCCAAAAGTCAGTACAAACGGGAAAATGTGGAATTATCTATTCAAGTCTTGAAGTTTTGTTAGAATATTCGCACATTCTATTGGTTCATGAGAAAAAACTGATCAAAATGTGTTCTGAAAGTGTTGTATTGATTTTCAAATTTGGGCCGCGCATTAGAAGTTTTCGAATTTGGGCCGCGAATTGGAAGTTTTTTACTTTGTGCTTGGATTAGAAACTTGTAATTTAGTGTCAGTCATAGTTAATCATATCCATTTTCATGTTTTCAAATATACATGGTGACCAAAAGTCGGTACGAACCGGAAAAAGTAGAATTGTTTAGTTGGAGTTTTGTTCTGATATTTGAATGTTCTGTTAGCTTTAGAGAACAAAACTGTGTTCTGAAAATATTTCAATTTTCGAATTAAAGTTTTTCACGAGGTTTTTCAACTTGCACTTGTATTAGAAACTTAATATTTGATTTGCTGTCATAATTAATCATGATATCCTACATTTAATTCTTTGATGTCTTTACCTATACTGATGGATAGCCAAAAGTCGGTACAAACGGAAAAATGTGGAATAATTCATTTTTTTGTTCGAATATTCGTACGTTCTATTGATTCTTAAAAAAAACTGATTAATTGTGTTCTGAACATGATGGTAATTGTTTGATTTTCAAATTAGGGTCATAATGCATTGATAACTTTTATGCCTACAACTATACAGGGATTGATAAAAGTCGGTACGAACAGGAAAATGTGGAATTATTTATTTGAAGTCTCGAAGTTTTGTTCGAATATTCGTTAATTCTATTGATCCTTGAGAAAAAACCCGATCAATTGTGTTTTGGAATGATTATTATTTATGAAGATTAGAGTTGAAACCTGATCAAAATGTGTTCCTTCATAAAATGATGGGAAACTGAATTTCCGAATTTGGGCATTGGAAGTTTTTTTTTAACTTGCACATTCTGTACGAACGGGAAAATGTGAATTATTTATAGATTATTTAAAGTCTCGGAAGATTTGTCCTGATACTGACACGTAATGATGATTCTTGAAAAAAACCTAATCAAATCTGAAAATGTTGGGAAAATGTTTCTATTTTCGAATTTTATAAGGGGTGATTCACGAGGGTTGTGCCATAGTAGTGACCTGTACTTTGCTTAAAAACTTGAAATTTGATATTCTGTCATATTCTACATTGAATACTATTATGCGTCCAACTATACAGGGTGTGCTAAAAGTACAAACTGGAGAATGTCAATTATTTATTTAAAGTTCTAATTTTATTTTACAAATTGCACACCCAGTATATTAATTACTATTTATACTATCTTATTTTAAATATCAACAGTAGCAACAATTTCTAATTTAAATTTTCTTATAATTTTTTATTATAAAAAATTCATAGTAGGTATAGTAACATACAAAGTATTGAAAACGAGATTGAAAATTTCGAACTAGCATGGGCGAATCTGCAATTTTTTGTTGAATTTTTTCAATCAACTAGTTTTCTAAATTTGTTACGCTCAATAACATTTTAATATAATGAAAATATTGAACTATCATCAGTACTTAAAAACTTTGATCAAAAATTGAAAAAAATATTAATACAAAACGAAATCAGATATTCATTTTACGATATCGTAATTCAACTGAAAATATCCCATAAAAAATGGGCATGGCATATTATACATCTCAAAAAAAAACCGGAACTTTATTTACACACTGTATGTTTGATTACGTTATCTTTTCCGGCGCTGGTCGAGAACAGAGATAGATATATAGATAAAGCGAGAAGGAGAAGGCAAAATCTACGAAAGAAGGCTCGAAATTCAGGGAGATAAAATAACCGTCTATAGCGTCAAAAGCAAACAGTCGGAAGTTTCAAACTGAATTTCTCAAGATGGACCAACGTAACGTTATCAGCTAGGAAAAAATACACTACGATGGGATTTGGAAAAAAGGCGGTTACGTTTTGGTATTTGACTAATGATACTTTCTTTACTAGGTTAAAAATCTAGTGTGCATTAAAATAACAGCAATGGAGTTCTAGACACGCGTAAATTATGCAAATCAAACGCATTTGTATCAACAAACAAAAGAAGTGGCCCATTCTTAGCATACCAATAGGAATAGACAGGGTGTCTGAACTATAACCGGACAATGTTTTGAAAAGTCTGGAGTTGTTTATAAACAAAACAGGTGAAATTGCATTTTTCTGAGGTGAGGTTTTTAGATGTGAATTTTTGATATTCAACAAAAATATTTCGAAATTTTCTTGCACTGTTTATTATGACACCATAGAAAATTTATGCAACCTAAGTAATTTTTTTTGCGATATTGTTGAGTTCTGGGAAAGCATCAACTGCTGAGACAAATTTTTGGCAAGAATCCTGAAACCAGCATGTTTTTTATTTCGATTTATATTTTTTCACACGTTTCATATTGTCATTATTTGTTGAATGTTGCGCATATTTCGACAGTGGTTTTGAAATTTTTGATAGCACATTCATTTTTTCCTTTATACTTTTCAACTCAGTTGTTCATGATGATTGTAAAACCATGCCTTGGTTTTCTGTATTCACTTCGAGTTTGAATGTACATAAGCAACGTGAAATTGAAGCAAATTATTCCTTATAATTAGTTGATTACACGTAGTCGGCGACATTATCTATACCGTCTCAATTTTCGAACTAATTAAGTGAAACTCTAGTTAGTATTATCTATATACAGGGAGAGAAACGACCGCTGATTTTACGGTCATATGCTTCTGAAGTAAATTCGCGGTACTTTTTTTTAACCCTGCGCAGTTGGTGGGATTTGTTTATTTTTGTGTAACTGCGAGGAACATCCTGTATAGCACGTTCACGCTGTCAAGTGATATTTTGCCTGGCACGGGAATAACAAGTAACTACATCATTGTACATTTTATATAATAACGTCGAGTCGACAAAAAACATTCTCGTGTAGTGAGTATAAATATTATGCTTCATTTGCTCATTTCGTTTGTCACGCTCGAACATACAGAGTGATGCAAAAGTTCGAAGAAAATTCGTACCCAGCTGCGATGATTCACCACATTTTTATTCACTCACTTGTCTGTTTTTTTAAACACCTAGAGATTTCTAACAAATTTCAAACTCTAAAGATAGCTCAAATATGGAAAATGTAAAACAAATCTGAACAGAATAAATTGAATACATAAAATATAGTTTTGTGCCTCATGGTGAGCATGAGTGGAACGCCCTGTATACTACAGGTTTCGTAAATTTGTATAGTGGCAGTTTCATTAGTATGAATTTAAAAAAATTCGAAATATACATTGCGAAGGGCATTTTTTTGTTGGTGAATTGAGGAATATTATTATTCTGTCGATAGGAAATTATTAGCAATCAATAATAATGTGAACAATCTTTGAAAAATGGAAAAAATTATCACATATGGCAATAGGACTCTAGATGACTAGAACATGAAGGTACAGAGTATATAATTTGAATTTCATTGCTCAATGATTCTCGAGATATTGAAAGAATATATCACTAGCAAAATTCAACTCAAATTCAACGAAATTGGTGACTATTTAACCAAATTCTCGAATATTTCTATGAGATTGGAATAATGATGAGTATTCTTTTTGGACCTAAATGAGAAATAATTCAATGTGATCTGTAGAAACATTTTTCGAATTATAGTTCGTATTTTTTACCTACCTCTTTTCAGCATTTCCTCGACTATTTTATCATCGTCGTCTGTCAAATCATGCTGAACTAAAAAAACGTGGCAATTACATTGTCACTAAAAACAATGGTATTCATTTCATTCTCGCGTTATAAATAAATTAAGAAAACTTCGATATTCCACAAATAGCTTTTATACTACACCACTACACTGATAATTCATTCGGTTGTTATCACAACAATTTTTATTCACAATATTAATTCTTTTGTTTCATTCGTTTACGAGTTGAGTTTATGTTTATCATCTACAGAGTGGCCAAAAAAAGAATGTAATGCTTGGAATCGACATCGTAGAGAAGCCCTTTTCTTAAGATATCCCCCGAGAACGAAAATAGATCATCAACTTCTGCAAAAGCCATGTGAAATCGCACAACTTTTATCTCTTATAACCGACTTCCTGACTTCCCCGTTCCCAAGATACCCGCTGTGTATTCTTATCTTGGCCACATTGTATAATTACAATACGATAGGTTCTTGGTTCAAAGAATAGGTTGTATTTCATTTTTATCATAACTGGATTTGAAGATTGTGTGCCTGTGAGTTTTATGGTGCGTTGTGGTTTTCATACCAATTGAGTGATTTGTATTTCATTTAATAGGAAAAAATGGAAGTGCTGCATTAGTTATTAATGGTGAGCTCATTCTGAAATTTCCGTTCTTGCGTGAATTCGATGATAAATGAAAAAGCAGGATGTTGTCATCAATATTTCCAAGAACGTTTACCTATATTTGTATTGTGATAAGAGAGCAATATTCATGACGCTCCATTTTTATACACCGTGTAAACCCAAACAGCCAAACACGAAAATATAACTAGGAGTTATCAAATGCATTTAACTTTCATCAGGGGCGTACCTAAATTTCCTACATCCGAGATTACCCCCATGAAAAAAAACTTGCATTGATTTTGTGTGTTGCTATATTTTGTATTCTACAATCTATTTCCACTTATTTGTGACTTGCCGAAATTGATGTCCATCAATTTATCGTCACCCCAGCGGTCACGTGACATATACGGGGTGATTCAGGTGTTCTCGAATATTTTTGTTGAAATAAGGTTCATGCGATTTTATGAATGTCTTGTGGAATGGACTCTCAGCACCAGTTCTGGATTATTTATTTCCAAAGCCAATTTCGATTAAATGTTTGTCATATACAGGGTGCCCTTTTCTCGAGCTTCACCATGGGGCACAGTCGCGCTTTTTCATGCTGAACAAAATTTTGGAAAAAACGTTTCAACATAGCCACTGGTCAAAATCTGATTTAATCGAAAATTTTTAGTTTTTTTCTTCGCTATATTCTCACAGTTTCTGGAAATATCAGAATTTGACGCCTTGTGACTTCATTATTTTTCGGGTTTTGTTGAGTTTCCATCCATTCTTGAAATAAAAACTGAAATCAAAATATGTTTCAGAATTTCATGTATAAATTTTTCAATAAGGCAATAATAGCTAATAGGCAATAATAGCTATTTGTGTATTTATGTATTGTGTATTTAGACACTTTGCGTTCGATATACACAAAAGATTTTGTCTACAAACGCAGTGTCTAGACAAGAAAACTCGATACTTTTACTATACTACTACTGATGGTACAAACTACCAACGAGTCTGAAGTATATTTGAAATTTACATTTTTCAGTGAATATTAATTTTGCTTTATATTTCACGGACTGATGTTTTTTTGAGAAATGCGACAAGTTTAGGATACCTACTTTGATATCTTCAACATTCATGCATTTCATGGCACCATATCATGAATCTATCATATCATAATTCATACTTTTCCTCTATTTCTCTGGTAGGAGGTTCAAATTTACAATCTTTGCTCTTTCTACTACATGAGAAGGTGCCTCAGATAATTCACAGTCAATATTTTCAATCATGCAAGAGAATTTGAGTTAATTTTCAACAATATACGTATGATAAAGACGAACGTTTTTTCAATATTTCCGCTCGAGAGCGCAAATCCTGTCACTTAAAGACAATCCTCGGAAAATGTCAATTTTATGTTGAGATTTGAATAACCGCTTGTAGAAAAATCTCATCTCCTAGTCCGTTTCATCCTCGAATTTAAAATCGTAGAGACGGTGTGAAGTGTCAAAAGTTAATCCCAAAATGCCCACCTTTTAAACTCTGTCCAAACATCTCGGGGTGTCGACTCGTATATATACCTTCTACAAGAATGTGCTATACATACAAGCCCACAAATATTTAACCTTTGTTAACACTGGCCCGATGAATTTCCTGTGGCCCCTATATGTATATATATATCAACGGCTGAGTCACACGTACTACACCACGGTGCCTTCTCTCCATCATGAATATGCATTCGAGCAAATGGAAAACAAGAAGCCGCATTATCGCGGCATTATAGCGTACAACGCCCTCTTGATGGCAACCTATGCCCTCATGAGTGCGTTTCTTTTTCCGTGAAACAGTCTGACGACACGTGCGATGCGCACCTGTGGCTTGGCCAGGGTGGGTGCAGGTTAGAATGGTGTCTGTTCGTCTTTTTTTTATGTTGACAGCGGGATGATTGCCTCTCTAATAGTCACCAAATCTCATCTCAGCAAGAGTGCTTTGTAAAATGGTACTCAGACCATATATCTAATAATAACAACTATATAGGGAACATGGATACCAGAGCTGAAGCCAAAAAATAAAACAAATGACAGTCTGCGGGACCAATCGCGAATATGCGCATGCGCAAGTTTGAATTAAGAATCGACATGCGTTTTCATCATGGAGGAGAGTAGCTTTCTAGTGAGCGCCAAACGTATATGATAATTAATAAAAATCAATCAAATGTGTCACGTAACCTTCAATTCGATGTTTTTATTTCATCATGACATATCAAATATTCATTCATTGATGGATTGTTGGACGATATTGAATAATAGTTGATGATAAATGCAGAAATGGATGTGATCTACAAAGCGATACTTGCGATTTGCTGAGAAACCTGTGACGATAAAGTCATCGGAACAAGATTCGTGGGCTAATTTTTCATCAATCACTGTTATCACTCACTAATCACTTCTGTAAACAATCAGTAAGTACATTAATAACTATATTAACTATCTTTTACATAATTTGAGTCAACAAATATCCCTAACCTATAATTCTAAAAACGTCAGTGGATTTCAACTCGTCAAAACCCGCGCATGCGCACAATTCATCATTAGCAAGCCAGACAGTCTTTTGTTTTTTCAAAACTGGCTTCATTTTCCCGTGAAGAGAAGAATAGGTGTTATCCATATAGTTGTTATTATATATATGACTCAGACATGTCCTTTATTGAAGATAAGAACAATTTGTGCCTTCGAATGTACAGTCTGTCCAATTGTCGAAACTTTTGCACAATATTTCAGTTGTCTATGGAGATAAAGATTTGTGGTTTTCACATTACCGCCCTAATTTTTTGTGAAACGAACATTGTCAAAAACACACACAACTGTTTTTGAGATAGGTACAGGGCAAAATTTAAATTTCCCACTTACCGGAAATCTCCTGCATTTTTTATTACTTTTGAACCTAGATGCATTAAAAGCAAAGAGAAATGTCGACTATTATGTATATCTGATGAGCTTAAAAAATCTCACAGAAGACTGGATACATATGCAGGGTGCCTCTTTTGAAAAAGTATGAATTTGTTTCATTTTCTGAATATAAAAGTTTATGAAAATAAAATAACGTAAAAAGTTGTATAAGGTCCTGTTTTCATCATGATGTCTATCAAAAATATATAGATCACTCGTAATTTTGGATGTCCAAATACTTCAGGTAACTCAATTACAACTATTTATAATAATCAAATAATTACTTCAATTGATGCAAATAATTCCACATTTTTGAACACTGACAAAAATGAAATGTGAAAGGGAACTATGAATATTGTTAAGTGTCCAAATACGTCCATGGACACATTGAAAAATATAACAGCAATCATGCTTTATGGTGTCCAAATACTCTTGAATGTCCTTGGATGCTTGAATCCATTGTCGGTTACAAAAATTACATTCAGCTGAGCTGACCAAGAATGCTCCAAAGTACCCAAATATGTCCATTTGGGGTTCCCCATCTTGAAATGTTTACTAGAAAACAATAGTGACCGATGTCCTATTACTGGATGTCCTTGAATGCTCAAGTGAAAATATTTTTTTAAATTTTAACATTTAAAAATATTCGAAACAGAGGAATCCATTTTAAGATCCAATGAGTTGTTTTTCAGTGACCACGTGGATTGAAACAAGCGATTTCATTCAAGTCACCGTGATCATTCTTTAACCATATCGAGAAATGCCACAGATGCAACTCGATATACTTATGGTCGCATTCTCAACGTAACACAATACTGCGACTCGGACATTATATATAGAGCCGAATAGTGCTGATTATTATGTAAATAAAAACTACAGGCATTTGATAATAACCTCTTATCATGTGCATGAGTTTGACTTTAAGCAGGCAAATACACCGTTTTGCGGTGAAAAATATACACAACACAGGAAACCGGCATACCGAACCTTTCGCTTATCAACACCATTTTTTATAGGGAGAGCCAAAAAATGCATCCTACATTGTTCTTTTGTTTGCAGAGCCAAGAAAACGATGCAGTTGTCTCCAATGGTTCTTGGAATTGGGAATCACAAGATGACAAACCCTCTACCAACAACCACGAATATCCTATATCCGACCTGAAAAAGCGAGTTGCTTCGCTAGAAATTGAGAGAAACGATGCCTTAGCTCAAATTGAACAACTAGATTCGGAGAACCAAGAAAATTTGTCCAAAGTCGTGGCGATGAAAGAAAAACTGCAAGATGAACTCAACGATTTGAAAGAGGACTATGAGAAACTCAGGCTGGTCAACAAAAACTTGGTTGCTAGAGAAGAAAAACTCAAGAGTGAAGCCATGGACTTGCGAGGAAAGCAAAACACAGACGATAACAAACAAACACTGGAAGGCCTTGCAGAGGAAAACCAGAAACTCAAAACCGAGCTGGAAGAATCTGGAAAACAGCGCAAGGTTCTGGACAGCTCCAATGCCACCTTACAAAAAGTCTTTGAGGACTTCAAGTTGGCCAGCGAAGATGAAATTGCTGGGGTTGAAGGTGCTAACAAGATGCTGGCTGCTCATCTACAGAACGCGAAAGAAAAAATCCAGGTGTTCGAGAAGAAGAGTTTGGAGGACGAAGACAACTGCCATAAACTAGCTGTCATCCTAGAAACCTACGAGAAGCAAGTCAGCATGCTGAAAGAAGAAGTGGAGAGGTTGAAGAGCGAGAGCCAGTGCAGCAAAGTGGAGGAAACAAAAAAGCAACTCAAGTTGGTGACAGCAGAGTTGGAGGAACTCAAGACGCAAAAGAGTAGATCTACTGAAGAAGTAACCAACCTCCAAGATTTAGAAAATGACCTACAAGCTTTGAGGATAGAAAACAGCGACTTGAGAAGACATAATGAAGATCTGCGAAGGAAAGTCAACAGTAGCATGGACGCAGACTTGGAAGAAGAACTGGAGCGTATAAATGAGGATCACGTGGCTCAGTTGAACATCTTGGAACAAGAAATTGAGCAGCTGCGTAGCAACGACTGCAAGAACATAGTCGACGAAGAACAAGTTCACGAGTTGGAAGATTGCATAAAAACGTTGAGGATCGAAATCAGCGACTTGGAGGAGCAAAACAAAGAACTCGCAGCGACCCACGAACGAGTGATGAAGGAACTCCATGATCAATACGTGAATATCATAACGGAGAACATTAAGAAGTTCCAGGACTGCGAGAAGCTTTCGGACTTCAAGAACTGCTCCGACGAAGATGATGCTCAAGTCGCAGATTTCAGCAAGCAGGTGGAGAACATAATGAAAATCTTGCTCGACTTGAAATGCAAGTGCCAAACTCTGGAAAGCAAAGTCATGGAGCTGTCCGAGGAGAAGACGAACATTCTGTCCGAGAAGAACCACGAGATCGAGAAGCTGATGCACAACTCTGAGATTCTGAGCCAGGAAGTGTTGAGGAAAACCCAAGAGATCAAGGAATACGAGAAAGAGTGTAGCGAATTGGCAGCCAACAATGATCTGTTGATCGCTGACCTGGAAGCCTACAAAAACAACTCTGTGCTGCAAACAATATCGGAATCGAATGAAGACAATATGGTGCTGTTGGAAAGCCAGCTGGAAAACGCTAATAGGAGAATCGAAGATCTCGAGAAAATCATCGATGATTATGACAAAGAAAAGCTGGAGAAAAATCGATTGGAGCAAGAAGAAGCAGTGCAGCAATCTATAAGCACATATGATGACACTCTCCAAGTTGAACACGATGCCCTCAAATGTGACTTGGAAGCTTCCAGAGATTACCTTGAAAGTGTCAACCATGAAAAGTCAGAACTCAAGTCTTCCTTTGATAAGGTAACATCTGATTATGACAATCTAGAGTATCAAATCAGTGAGCTGAATGTGAACAATGATAGCATGAAGGAAGAAATGTCGATTTACAAGAATGAAGTTGATAATCTGCTGAAGGAGAACTCTAAGTTGAAGTTTCTAGCTGAGGAATACAAAGACACCAACGATGAACTGAAGAGTAGGCTTGATTCTATGGAGAAGAAACTCGCCGAAGAAGAAAACGAGAAAGCAGCGTTAGAACTGCAAGTTCGGACTTTCACAGAGAAGCTGCAGATTTCCAAGATGGCAGAAACCAGCCTGAAACTCCACTGTGAGCAGAAAAGCAAAGAAGTTGCTGCACTCTCAGAGGCGAACTACAATCTAGAACTGTCTCTGAAGCAAACCAATGCCAATCTGGCACAGTTCCAAACGAACTTTGCTGAGTTACAGTCCCTGAACGATACATTGAACAAAGAAATTGAGGAGTTGATAGCAGCTGATAAGGCGAGGCAAGAACAGATTCAAAACTTTGAAGAACTAGTCAAAGACTTGAGTGAGAAATTGGAAAGAAGCGAGGCTTCGGCTACTTTCCATCTCAACTTAGAAAACACAAAACCACCAGAGGATCCTGATGGTAAACAGCATAATATACAAATGGAGACCCAGCTTACGGAAACTTTAAACAAATGCAGTCAGCTTCAACACCAGCTTCAAGAGATATCAAACTCCCGAAACGAGCTCATAAACTTGGTCACTACGAAGCACCAAGAGAGCATAACCTACCACAACGAGATACAGAGGCTCACCCAAATCCTAACCACGGAAAGCGAGAAGTACCGAAATTTAAAAGCCCAGTTCGGCGAGCTCCAAACCAAACTTACTAGCGAAGACATCGACGCTCTAAAGCGAGAGCTGGATAAGCTAACAGACCAGAACGGCTTCCTCCGGGAGAAATGCGAAGTGTTGGCCAAGAACCTCCTGGAGGAGCAGTCCAAAGCGCAGCAGCTGGCGGCGGAAAAGTCCTCACCGACGGAAAAAGAAGTCGCCCTGCAGAAGAACCTCGACCGGCTGCAACGCCACCTGGCTGAACTAGAGGAGCACCACACGCAGGAGCTGTTCCAGGCCGAGCAGAAGAACGCTGCCCTGCAGGCGAGGGTGGCAGACATCGAGGAGCGCGAGAAGAACTCCAGCAACATGTACACGTCGGTGAGCATCAGGGCCAACCAGCAGGTGGAGTCGCTGCAGAAGCAGCTGCAGGCGGTGGCAGGCGAAAGGGACGGGCTAAGGAGGCAGGTTTCGGAGGCGGAGGATCGGAATACGGAGCAGGCGGCGGCTCTGGCGAATTTGCAGTACGTCCTGGAGCAGTTCAGGAAAGGTGCGTGTTGTAGATTGTAGGGAAGGTTGTTAAGGCTGTGCAGCCTTTCAAGCACTCCGAGCTATCGAATCTTTTGGGCATAACCCTTGATCTGTTTGTAGCCCGGGATTCTAAGACTTCGTGTTAAGTTTAACAGAAGGTTCCTTCCAGGACTTGAGCTTCTTGCAGAAGAGCGCTGGGCAGTTGCAAAGCAAATGTTCTGCAGTTTCAGCGAAGTTATCGCAGTAGCACCAACTATCACTCTCTGTTTTACCCATCTTTTTGAGGTGATACCTCCGAGGGCAGTGTCCAGTGAGCAGTCTCGTTACCAGTTTCAAGTCTTTCTGGTCCAACTTCGAGAAGCTGTTTAGCTTTCTTTGGCGAGAGGCTCACTAGCCTTCTCGCTTGTCTTTGTCCTGGCACTTTATTCCAGTGAGATTTCATTTCATCTGCTTTCCAGCGTCGGAACTCTTCTCTCAGGTGGACTTTGGAGAGTCCACAGAAGGGTTCTGGGCCAGGAAATTCTTTGGCAAGGCAGTCTGCTTCCTCGTTGCCTTCAACTCCCTTATGACCTAGCACCCACATCAAAGTGACCTGGTTGTTCGCTGCCAGTTGTCTCAGAGATCGTTAACAGTTACCAGTCAGCTTATACTCAGTGTATGACTTCAGAGTTCTTAGTCCTGCTTGGCTGTCTGATAAAATATAAATTTCTGCCCTTCGAGTGTCCTTTTCGAGGCACTCCTGGGCACATATCTCAATAGCATGTACTTCTGCTTGATTTGATTGATTGTTGGGGTGTTACCAAGTGGTTTTGAGAGTTTTACCCTGTGGGTTCTGATGCACTCTTTCTTTTCAGATAAGGAAAAGGACGTCCACGTGGAAACTGAGAGGATTCGCCGGCAGATCGCTGTGGAGAAACAGGTACAGGGGGAGCTGAGAAAGGAGATTGCCAGCCTCAAAGGGCAGCTGGAGGAGAGCAACCAAGGGTTGCTAGCCGCCTCGAGGCTTTCCGACCAGTTGGAGAACACGAAAAGAACAGTGTCGGCGTTGAGAGATGAAGGTAACACATGGATTGGGTGTCATTTCGTTGGGCATGTAGGCTAGGAGAATTATTAACGAAGTCTTGAATAATTTCAGTTTCATTCAAAATGGCTGTCCGTGAAATATCAGCTGGTAATTCTGGGTTGTTCTGTTCCCGGAATATCAGTTGATATTGTCATGAACTGCTGTATCGACTTCGTATTTTTAACAACATTTGTCACGTTTAAACATTTTCTTCTCGGTACAAATTAATTACGATGTGTGGACTCGTGGATTTCTAACGAATAACTGTGAATTCCTCTTGTTTGTTTTTCAAAGCACTAATTTGGTATTAGAGATCAGAATACACACTGCAATGGATGAGGAAAATTTTAATCGAAATAATATGCTTGCAGTTGCACTAAAAACATGAATCCCTTTAGAGTAGCCTACTAATTCACTTTGTAACTTCTATCACAATTTTTTTCAATCAATAAAACTTATAGTAGTTGAAAGGCTTCAATAAAATCAAGAAATGTTGCATGTGATTTTTTTTATGAAAACTTCATGGGAAATATTGTTTTGAATGAGATTTTCCTGACCATTTCCAACAAGTTTTCACACCATAAATTGGATTTTTTTTCATGTAATTTTCTAAAAACTGGTTATAATTTGAATACGTCAGCATGTTACCTTGGTTCATTATTGATTTTCGTTTTGTGAGTTTCTGTTTGTTGAATTCGACTATGCTTTTATTGATGGTTTGTTCTCGTCTCAACAATGAATTACGATTTTTTCAGCACGCTACTATGCACTTTTTTTTTGTTTAGAGAATGCACCGTTTTTGCACGCTTTACCTATGTTTTTTTAATCTCATTTGGTAACTGTGAGGTTATTTTGTTCCCCAGGTACTGAATGGGATATACAAAATATAGTGTTTGAGCCACCTTTTTTTTGCAAACCGTTTGTCTACCTTTATGTGGTTTTATTTTTTTTGCTTAGATATTTTGTTTCTTGTTTTTTTAATGCTTGAAATATTCGATCATGTCCCATTAGAAATGAAACTATTTTGTGATAGCATTTTGAGAATGATTTTTAAACATCAAATTTCAACTAATATATCGATAAAAGCTTTTGGGACATGATCTTTTGGTTTTGTTGTAGTTAAAATGGATATTTGAGTTTAATGATGATTTTTTTACAGTTTTTTTTTGAGTCTCGCCGCATGGAGCATGTTTGCAGAAGAAGTAGGGAATGAGTATTACATCAGGTACTGGTAGATTTTTGCATTACCAGTCCCTGAGTAACACTTACTTTCTGCTTTTTGTTAACAACAAAGAGTTTGTATTAATTTAATCATTTATTTTACAGGTCATATCTTTTTCATTTATATTTTTCACATCATAAAGGGCGATTTTGAATAGATCCACATAAGTGAACCATCAAATGATATCTATTTGAGGACACAAAATATTTTTATTACATAATTCGAAATTACTAACCCATTCTAGTTTACTATTTCAAACCATTTTTCCCCTCCGCCTCGTGAATTTTTCATAAGATTAATGAATGTAATTAAGATTAATATCATATTTTGTTTTCACTTATAATACCACTAGAGCTTCATTTATTACTGAAAATATTTCGAAGACGAGCTGTAATTCTGGTTTTGACATTTAAAATTGTCAAATTAATTGGATGCGCAACGCTTGATAAACGAACAGTACATGCTAATTGACAAGTTCAGCCAGCTCTGACAGAAAAAAAATATGTCTGCCCTAGTGTTGTCTTTGTCATCAAGATTGCGGTAAACCTTCGTTTATCGCACTCCTATGAGTTCGGAAAAAATTTTGGTGGAACTTACGGATTTTGACCTCCTGATCACGAATCTGAGGGCGGTCTCAAGTATTTTCGGAGATACGGCCCCATTTTGTCTCAGAAATGCACTGCTAATAAAAACACACAAAATGAATCCTTCTTTGAGCCAAAACATCATACATGCTCACATTCACTTGTTTCCAACACATTTTTGCATAAAAAACTGTTATTTTCCCAAAAATTCGCCCTTCTTCAAAACGCAAACAAAACATATTTTTTCACTGATTTTCTGGTTATTTTTATTTGAGATGTTGGCAACGTCTTTCCATGAGCCAAGCAATCACGTTGCCAACATCTTAAATTCAAATTACCAGAAAATCAGTGTAAAAAGGTTGTTTTGTTTACATTTCAAAGAAGGGTGAATTTTTTGAAAAATAATAGTTTTTTCTGCTGAGAAGTGTTGGAAACAAGTCAATATATGCGTGTATAGTGTTTTGGTTCAAAGAAGGGTGAATTTTTTGTAATACTAATAGCAGAAATTTTACATGTCAAATGGTGCATTTTTGAGACAAAATGAGGCCGTATCTCCTAAAATACTTTAGACCGCTGAGTTTTGACTTCAGATTCGTGATCAGGAGGTCAAAATACGTAAGTTCCACCACAATTTTTTTCCGAACTCATAGGAGTGCGATAAACGAAGTTTTACCAAGATTGCAACTTAAAATAACGAAAACGTTATGATTGCGACGTAAAAAAAGAAGGAATCTAATAACACATTTATAATGTGCTTGGAATAATTAAACAATTATAAACTAAAAATGCTAACAAAATAATCTAAATATTCGAAATAATCGGAATAACAAATAACGAATCAATTATATACAGGTAATATAAGTCTTCCTTTTTTTTAAGTCCCAATCATAACATTTTCATTATTTAAAGTTGCAATCTTGACAACAACAAAGACAACACTAGGGCAGACATATTTTTTCTCACTCAAAGCTGGCTGAACTTGTCAATACTTACATTTCTGTTCTTTCCTATTTAGCCGATAGCAAACTAAGAATTTTGTACTCATAAATGGGCAACGTCGTATGTTTGTCAAGAATTCAATGCTATTTCAGCTGACTACCGAAATTTTGTTGTTTGGCGGGTTAACACGTCATCAATGTCTGTCGTTTTATGAGAGTGTGTGAATTTTTATTCAGAAAATTTGGAGCTTTGTTAACTGTTTAAACCTAATATAGTGTCCCTAGGGACTTTATCGATGAAACCTGCCCATTTAATTGAATAAATTGATATTCAAACTTATTGTACTTCACGGATATATCTTCAAGCTCTCAAGTAGCTCAAATATCGCGAAACCAAAATCGAATTATCGACATCACAGTTTCTATTAAGACTTTCCCAATCCGCGTAAAACAAACTCTAACCTAAATTTTCATGCCGTAGCCACCCAGTTGCAAACAAAACTATCCAAAGCCGAAGCAGACCTTCGAGCAGCCTCGACCCACACCAACGAAAAGGTGGACAAATCCCTGATCAAGAACCTCCTGATCGGCTTCGTCACCTCAAACAACAACCTCAACAAGGACCAATCGCAGATCCTCAAGATCATGGCCACAGTCCTCGACTTCAACCAGCAGGACCATGACAAGGTGAGCCTGCACAGGCCGCCGCAGGGGGGCTCCTCCTGGCTGGGGTCCCTCTTGGGGCCCGGGGGCAGCCCTGCGGAGTCCCTGTCGCGGGCTTTTGTGAGGTTCTTGGAGAGCGAGTCGCAGCCCAGGGCTGTGCCGGACTTGCTGGGCGTTAAAGAGGGCGGTGAGACGAAGAGTGGGCAGGCGCCGGTGGTTTTGAGCGAGATTGTGCTGCCCACTTTCGCGGATTTCGCGCAGAATAGGAATTCTAGTTCGATTTTGAAGGATGTGTTGAAGGATAACAGCTGATGGGGTTTTACGTGAATGGTATTATTGTTATTGTATTATATTTGTATCCGTATGTGTTGATATTTTATGAGAAGTTTATTTGTATATACCAAGCTACATTCTTATGTAAATATGAATAAAGAAATATTAAAAATATCCAGTTTTCTTCATTTAAATAAAGAAAGGACTTACCTGCCTAATTCCCTTAGTATGGAATCAAGATTACTTACTGAAAATAAATCTCTGAGACATCCTAGATTGATAGGTAACTTTAATATGATTATGAAAATTCTGCTAGTTCTCAAAGTATAAAATATTTTTGATCAGTACATTTCATTTTTGAGCAGATTAAAGTCAAATTTGGACAGAATAAAGGAAAAAATGTCTCTTGGGAAGCCTAAAGACAAAAAATCTAAAGTAAGCACTTCTATAATATATCATAATATTTTGATAGAGGATATATATTTGTCTCAAAACACATATTCATGCAGCTAATTTGATGGTCAAAATTTTGATTTTATATGAGCTACTGCTAAATATGAATTGTCTATACCTAGTTAAGAAAAAAGGGGAAGAATTGAAATTATTACTTCAACAGATTTATATGCATCATCAACGCTTTTTTTTGCAACCTAATAGAATGCTTATCAAAAATAGCTCCATTTTTATTAGTGTGCGAAAAAATACAGTACTTAATTGTAATACAAATAAATACAGGATGTTTCATTTACACAGGGTTCTCCTGGTTACTCAATGTAAGTATATCAATTGGTTTTAATTCTCATAAAGCAGAAGTTCTCAATAATGCGATTTTTCATTTTTCACAAAGTTTACACAGAAATTATAACATATTTATCATCTGAAAGGTATAATTTTGATTTTATATGCAATCAATTTTGATCCAGAAAAAAAATAAAAAACCCAGGGTTGGCTCCTCCACCATTATGACGCAGCAAGTGAAAAAACCGCGTTTACACAGAAACAAATTACTATTTAACATGCGAACATACAATGTTGCCATCCTTCCAGTTTTTCAGAGATATCTAGAAAGACTGACGAAAAAATCTTTTGATGTAATATGTGATAGATTCTGCGATACTACCGCATAATTCGCAGGAATTATTAAAATTTTATGATATAATAATAAATATGTTATATGAAATATAACATGCAGAAAAATATATTTCAGCAATAATAGGCTTCTGATATAAAATAACTTGACTTTCCATAAAACAGGAATACATATATATATCTGGTAACTGCGCAGGTGTTTGCGGTTTTCGTAGAAAAAAAATATTTCCTAGCCTAAATACTCACCCCGATATAAAATTTGTGAGAATGCAGTAATCGTGATATTTTTGGGAATACTTTTCTGAATAAATGGATGCCCGCGTACCAGCCCAGAGCGCCGACTATGGTAACACGTTCTTTTGTTTCAACTTCAACGAACGTCTTCTGCCAACATGAATAGCACTTTCCACCGGAAATTTGGAAACAGCAGAAACGCTCTCCTTGAGAGGACTAGTTAGTAGTTGTAGTAGGTAGGATTTGGAATTGAATTTTCGGAAACAACAGTTATTCTTTTTTCACGTGTACACCTTGAACGTGCATGTGACTCGTGAATATGGGATACACAAAGTAAACATTTTCGATTTGGGGATTTTCAATTGCCGAATATTCCTGAGTTGTCAGCACTGTAGTAAAAACATGGCTGACTGCAGAGCACCTGTCAAAGTCAAATTCACGTAAACATTTTATTTTATTTTAAAACTTTAATCGCGTACAATGTAAGCAGCCAAAATTCCTTAAAATGGCTCAAGGGGTATTGAGCTCGGATATCTCCAGAAGAAATCCGCAAGACGACTACGAGTTAATCCAGAGGATAGGGAGTGGAACTTATGGAGATGTCTACAAGGTGCCTTGTTAGAATAATTTATTTATGAACCTATTAACTGGAAAATTGATCTATTACAGGCTAAAAGGCTCTCAACAAATGACTTGGCTGCGATTAAAGTTATAAAACTAGAGCCTGGTGAGTACTCAATCTAAGATAACATAGTTTTCTCATACCTTTCTTCCTTACCCAGGAGATGACTTTGGTATCATTCAACAAGAAATTCTTATGATGAGAGACTGTAGGCACCCCAATATAATAGCTTATTATGGTAGTTATTTACGGAGAGACAAACTATGGATATGCATGGAATACTGTGGGGGTGGGTCTCTTCAAGACATTTATCACAGTGAGTCAACTTATTCATTTCAAAAGGGAACTTTTCTACATACTCTCATTCCAGTCACGGGTCCTTTAGCCGAAAATCAAATAGCCTACATGTGCAGGGAGACACTGTTAGGCTTGCAATATCTTCACTCCATGGGAAAAATGCACAGGGACATTAAAGGTGCTAATATTCTCCTAACTGAAAGTGGTGATGTTAAATTAGCTGATTTTGGTGTTTCTGCCCAAATCACTGCCACAATAAATAAAAGAAAATCCTTCATTGGAACACCTTATTGGATGGCACCTGAGGTGGGTTTTCTGTTAAAGTAAATTGACTGTTTTCAAGTGTTTCTGTAATTTCAGGTTGCTGCTGTTGAGCGTAAGGGTGGTTATAACCAGCTGTGTGATATTTGGGCTACTGGTATTACAGCAATTGAACTAGCTGAGTTGCAGCCACCCATGTTTGATTTGCACCCTATGAGAGCTTTGTTTCTGATGTCCAAAAGTGGTTTCAAACCTCCAACATTGAAAGACAAAGAAAAATGGTGAGGGGTTCAATTACATAATTTTGAATTTATTATCATTATCCTTGAATTAGAATTCATAATAGATAACATTTTTTGTGCTATAAGTCATTGATTTTTGGGTTTATCTTATCTCTGAAATAATGGCTCTGATAAAATTAATCATTATTTGTGGTGGAGGATCCAAAAATGCAGTTATCTTGAAAATAATTAGCATTCTAATGATAAATCAGTGTAATAATATTGATCTCTCAACATTCTCCACTATTATTAATTGAAGATGAATAATAAAAAATAACTATTGTTACTATGCAACTCACATAATCATGTTGAAAAAAATAATTTTATTATTATTTACTACTACACTGTATTTTTTATTTCAAAATAAATGAAATAATGATGTCTTTTAATAGTTGCATTATATTGCAAAAATGGGTTGAACATCCATTTACCACTTACCATTTCCGATGATTTTTGTAGGAGTCCCACCTTCCACAACTTTGTCAAAGTAGCTTTAACAAAAAATCCAAAGAAAAGACCCACAGCTGAAAAGCTTTTGCAGGTATTGATATGCCCCTCTCAAAATCAATTGTCAATCTTGACCACACTTTCCTTTTAGCATGCCATTTTCCAAGGAGATATGCACAGAAGACTGGCCATAGAGTTACTCCAAAAAGTTAGCAATCCTTCACACATGTTTACCAGTGAAGAACCAGATGATGATGGGGTAATTGGCAAGAATGATAATGTTCATTATGTGGCACTAATGCTATGTTTCAGGCTGTTCCAAATGTACCACAAAGGATTGCTTCTAGACCAACAGCTAAGCCAAAATCACATAATGCCATTCTTTCAAATTCTGATATGGATAGAATAGATGAAGCAAATAATACACTACTTAGATCATCAGGTATGTCTGATACAATATTAATATGAAGTATATATGGGATGTGATGAAATTCATATAATTTCTTGAGGAAAATCATGGAATTTTTTTGAAAAATTTCGATGGTAAATTTCTAATTCTCTCAACTCCTGGAACTCTTTGAGAAACCTTGAAATTATTTGAAAAAATACCTCATAGTTCTTTGGAATATTTAATCTTTTAATAACATTATTCATACTTTTTTTTCTTTTAGAATTGCCCAGTGTTGTAGTTGAGGAAAAATCACAACCTTGGGATGTAACAGACATAATGAATAATGTGACAAGTGTCCACATATGTGTGGAGCATCAAAATCAAAAATGTGGTATAGGAAATGCATTTGATTCACTAAACAGGGAGAAGTGAGTATAGTGTTTTTATTCAAGCAGATTATTAATTGTTGGATTTATCTACTTTATTCAAAATGTTTTAAAATCAAATACATTTCATGAAAAATTCAGGTTCTGCCATTTGGAGCTTGGGATTATATTTTTTTAGCTTGAATATGTTGCTTATATCATGATTTTTCCTCAGTCCAGAAAGACAAGCTGTGACAGGGTCACAATTATTGAGAATGTCATTGAGGTTAGATTTTTTAATTGGTGATTTCCTACTTTTTTGTTTTTTTTTTCGCAGTGTTTATGTGTTTGTTTTGCTGAGATTCTCAATGCTTTGGATGCGAAAATTGACAAATTAAAATAATTATCATGGTGTTTATTAACGTTGAATTCAATATCTTGTATTGGAGGACTTCAGACTGTGGTTGAGAATAATAACATAAAAAAACACAACGAATTTATTGTGTTTCCGGGTTCTTTCTAATATTCTTTGAAAAAATTGATTTGTGAAATATTTTGTGGTATGCTGAATAATATTGTACACCTTTTCCATAGTCCTGGGTTGATTTTTCCTAACAGAATAACACCAATTTCAAAATAACAATATCCACTAATATCTTATGAAATGAGTGAATCTGAAATAATTTTTTAATTGATATCCTCAACTCAGATGTATTTTTAATTTGTTGTATGTTATCCAGGAGTCTTTTGCAGTACATTGACGAAGAATTAATGATGAGGTAATTCCTTTCTCAAAAAATCCATCAGCTAACTAACCACACAACCTGGCTTGTTTTTTTCTATTTGCCGCACTTTTTCTTTAAAACGCTTAGACTCACGGCTTTGGTTTGACACTCTTCTAATGGTATAAAGGACTTTGTGACGGCATACGAGGGTTTTTGATTTTATGTTTGATGAGTGTAGTTCATTTGTTGTTCCATCGTTTTAGGGGCAGCTACAAATATCACCAGACGGATTATGAACAACAGTAAGTTATTTGTAGAAAGTAAAAAGGTGTAGGGTAGGATAGTTCAGTATAGACACTTATAATTTAACAACTTCTCTTAGTATAGATCTAAAAAAGCATATCTCCTTGAAGTACCTATTGAATTCCTCGAGGGATTTTAAAAATCGAATGAAATGGGGAAAAAAGTGCTGGAATAGGTACAAAAACACTTGGAACATTAGAAAGTAGTTCTAGCATGTCTATTAGTATTGAACTGTGTTGAAGATGGATTGTAGCATATTGCATGCTTTCTTGAAAGATATCTATCTGCTCTTTCAAAACAATCGATGATAATAGATGGAAAAATTGTGGTAGGCTTAAGTGCTATTTAATTATGATAAAGCTCAGGCGAGGTCAAGCGCTGAGTGGGAAAATAGTTCAATTATTTCAGTTGTTACTTCTCATTTGCGAGATTTGTAGAATTTGTTATTAGGTTATACAGTGTTGTAGTTTATATCAGACGAATTTGTTATTACTTTGATTTCAGTGAGTATATTATTGAGCATAATTATTCTAATTAGTTTGCAAACGTCTGCGAAAACTCAAAGATTGAGTGCCCATTGAAATAGACGAGAGATTCGAGAGAGCAACTATAGAAGTGATGGAAAAAGTCATCAGATGAAGTGAAATTAAAAACATAATGATAATTAACCATAATGTTGAATGATTTAATCGTCTCCAATTAAGTGGGTAGTTAATTTTTAATTTTTCGCATGCATTGCTGCTTCAACACTTTGTTTAACATTAACTATTCGAGACTTGAATTGAGTACTATATTCAATGGACCGTTCTGATTTGTTCACATTATTGTACTTTCAGACTTATCCAGAGAAATCTGTAATCTTGAAATACCGATAATAAAGTTTTTGTCACCAGGATATTTGCCTTCAGAACTGTGTCAAGTCACTACCAAAATTCAATCATCAGTAACTTTCATTGAAATTAAACAATCGCCTGGTCCATTCCATATACTTAGTATCCAAAGAAGATGCAACATCTCAATCTTAAAACTGTATTTTCCGAGTAACCGTCTGTGAACCAGAATTTTACAATGTCTGATCGTATGAATGCGAAAAATTTATGCTCCTTTGGATATTGAGTCTATGGTCCATTCCTCAATCAAAGTCATTGAGAGGGCATATTCCTGGATGCCACAACCAATCAAAATAGGTGTCGCTCCTAAGATCTCCCAGAGTTATTATGGATAATCGTTAGATCGAATTATTTTTTCTGATCTAATGAATTTGAATAGATGCTTTAATTATTATCGATTAAATTATCATTATTTAAATTCTAATGTATAACAATAAAATTTCCATGAGTGAATTTCTGACCAACGGGAAATTTGGAGCGAATGTACCTAATTAAATCATGTATTGGGTGTTTCTCAGATGGGGCTTGAAAATCACATTGTGAGTACAATGACATCCCATTTGTCACTTTGTGGCATTTATCATCTTCAAACTTTAAATTTTTCCGCTATTAATGTAACGAGGTTATGCGATTTATAAGACCAGGGCCATGCTTGCGTTTTTGTAGCGGCGACCAATTCGCGGAAATGTGTTGCATTGATTGTTATGTAGACGGCCAAGCTTGCGACACTAAAACTGAAGTGAGAGAAAACAATTGAATACGACAAAACCATATTCATGCACCTACTATACCTACACAAATAATTTCACTCGTGTACTTTCGAAAAAAAAAAAAAACGCAACTTCCGAGAAACACCCGGCACATCGATCTCGAGATGAATATGCCCTGCTCTCACCCCCATCGATGGCATAACCCCCCCCCCACCCCTTAACGCCGCCCGCCCGTTCCGCAGGGCGACCCTGCCGGCGCAAGACCCGCCCGACCCGGCTGCCAGGGGCGACCCGCCCGCCGCCCACGAGCCGCCCTTCAACGGCTCCCCGAGGCGGCACTCGTCCGTCGACGAGATCTTCGGCCTGGTGGGGTCGATGAGCCTCGAAGGGCCGAGGCAGCGGTCGCTCAGCGACAGCAGCAGGACCGGTAGGAGCAGGGAGCGAGAGGTCGACGGTCAGTTGGGCCTCTTTTATGCACGCGGCGTTTTTATGTCGCTTGTCGAGGGGTCTCTTTTATGCACACGTTTTTTGTCGCGGGGTCTTTTTTTATGCACGCGTTTTTGGTCGCGGGTCTCTTTTATGTACGCGTTTTTTGTCGCGGGGCATCTTTTTTGCAAACGTTTTTAGTCGCGGGCCTCTTTTATGCACGAGTTTTTGGTCGCGGGTCTCTTTTATGTACGCGTTTTTTGTCGCGGGACATCTTTTGTGCAAACGTTTTTAGTCGCGGGCCTCTTTTATGCACGAGTTTTTGGTCGCGGGTCTCTTTTATGTACGCGTTTTTTGTCGCGGGGCATCTTTTGTGCAAACGTTTTTAGTCGCGAGTCTCTTTTATGCACACGTTTTTAGTCGCGAGTCTCTTTTATGCACACGTTTTTCGTAGTGGGTATCTTTTATGTACACTTTTTTGTCGCGAGGCCTTTTTTATGCACGCGTTTTTAGTCGCGGGTCTCTTTTATGCACACGTTTTTGGTCGCGGGTCTTTTTATGTACGCGTTTTTTGTCGCGGGGTATCTTTTATGCACACTTTTTTTTGTCGCGAGGCCTTTTTTATGCACACGTTTTTAGTCGCGGGTCTCTTTTATGCACGCGTTTTTGGTCGCGTGGCATCTTTTGTGCAAGCGTTTTTAATCGCGGACCTCTTTTATGCACCTTTTTTTGTTGCGGGGCATTTTTTATGCACGCGTTTTTTGTCGCGGGTCACTTTTATGCACACGTTTTTTTATCGAGGGGCCTGTTTTACGCACATGTTTTTTGTCGCTATACCTTTTTCATGTACGCGTTTTTTGTCGCGAGGCCTCTTTTGTTCACGCGTTTTTTGTCGCGGTGCCTCTTTGGTACACACGTTTTTCGTAGTGGGTATCTTTTATGCACACTTTTTTGTCGCGAGGCCTTTTTTATGCACGCGTTTTTTGTCGCGGGTCTCTTTTATGCACACGTTTTTCTTCGTGGGCCTCTTTTATGCACGCGTTTTTGGTTGCGGGTCTTTTTATGTACGCGTTTTTTGTCGCGTGGCATCTTTTGTGCAAGCGTTTTTAATCGCAGACATTTTTTATGCACATGTTTTTTGTTGTGGGTCTCTTTTATGCACACGTTTTTTGTCGCGGGTCACTTTTATGCACACGTTTTTTGTCGCGGGTCACTTTTATGCACGCAATTTTTGTCGCGTACACTTTTCTCGTCGTATGCCTCTATTATGCACACGTTTTTAATCATGGTCCTCTTTTATGCTCGCGTTTTTTGTCGCGGGGTCTCTTTTGTGTAAGTTTTTTAGTCGCTGACATCTCTTATGCACATGTTTTTTGTCACGGGGCCTCTTATGCACACGTTTTTTTATCGAGGGGCCTGTTTTACGCACATGTTTTTTGTCGCTATGCCTCTTTCGTGCACGCGTTTTTTGTCGCGGGGCCTCTTTTGTTCACGCGTTTTTTGTCGCGGTGCCTCTTTTGTACACGCGTTTTTTGTTGCAGACCTCTTTTATGCACACGTTTTTTATCGCGGGGCCTTTTTTATTGACGCGCTTTTTGTCGCGGGCCTTTTTTATGCACACGTTTTTTGTCGTGGACCTCTTTTATGCACCCGTTTTTTGTCGCGGGGCCTTTTTATGTGCAAGCGTTTTCAATTGTGGGCCTCTTTTATGCCTCTATATCTATCGATTTCGTTACTGTCGAACTTGATCTGATTGACCGTCCGCAGAAGCAGAGGGCGCCACCGACGACGCCGGCGTCTCCGACCTGGTTACGTGTCCGCCGGTGCCCCCACGAAAACACCGGCGGAGGCACACGCCCCCGCGCCCCCCCAGCAACGGCCTGCCGCCCACGCCCAAGGTGCACATGGGCGCGTGCTTTTCCAAGGTGAGAAAGACCGATTTCCGTCAAAAGAGAAAGAAAAAATAGTCTTTGAATGCCTGGTGAATGTTCTGCTCGTGGTCTACCAGGCATTCAACTTTCAAACTGTGTCTGATATTTTCGATCGGATACGACTTCTTTCTCTTTAAATTTGGTCCAATTCATGGCTTTTCATTCTGCATGACTGCCGCGCCAGGTGTTCAACGGTTGCCCATTGAGGATCCACTGCACGGCCTCCTGGATCAACCCCGATACGCGCGACCAGCACATCCTGATCGGTGCCGAGGAGGGGATTTACAACCTCAACCTCAACGAGCTGCACGAGACGGCCATCGATCAGCTGTACAATAGGCGGACGGTGTGGATGTATGTGATAAAGGACGTGCTCATGACGCTGTCAGGTTGGTTGATTGTAGATTGTTGAAGATGTTCAAACACCTCAACCTGTCATATCTTTTGTGCTTTACCCTTGATCCATTGTCGATGTGATAGAAACACCGAGTAGACGGTAGAATATCGTCAGTTCACTGGAAAAAATTACAAGGCTTCTTCTGTAAGGCATAGACGGCTTCTAATAATAACCGGGAACTATTTTGAACTTGAAATGTCAAACTGGACATAACCTACCGTTTTTATTTACATTTCAAATAACGCGCTCCTTTTAGCACAGCGAAGCTTATGTTTCAAGAAGAATCGTTCTATATCATTGATTCATTCATCAGAAAAACATCAAACCTTGTCCTCGGGGTCAAATAACTCAACTTCGAGGTCAAAGACCCTAATATCGGATTCAACGACCCTAATCTCGGAGTCAACGACCTCAACCTCGGGGTCAATGACCTCAACCTCGGGGTCAACGACCTCAACCCCGTGGTCAACGACCTTAACTTCGGGGTCAATAACCTCAATCTCGGGGTCAACGACCTCAACCTTGTGGTCAACGACCTCAACCTTATGGTCAACGACCTCAACCCCGGGGTCAACGACCTCAACCCCGGGGTCAACGACCTCCACATCGGGGTCAATGACCTCAGCTTGGGGTCAATGACCTCAGCCTCGGGGTCAATGACCTCAGCTTGGGGGGTCAATGACCTCAGCTTGGGGTCAATGACCTCAACCTCGGGATCAACGACTCAGCTTCGGGGTCAACGACCTCAACCTCGGGGTCGATGACCTCAACTTTGGGGTCAATGACCTCGACCTCGGGGTCAAAGACCTCCACTTCGGGGTCAATGAGCTCAACCTCGGGGCCAACGACCTCTATATCGGGGTCAATGACCTCAGCTTGGGGGGTCAATGATCTCAGCTTGGGGTCAATGACCTCAGCTTGGGGGGTCAATGACCTCAGCTTGGGGTCAATGACCTCAGCTTGGGGTCAATGACCTCAGCCTCGAGGTCAACGACCTTAACCTCGGGGTCAACGACCTTAACCTCGGGGTCAACGACCGCATCGAACGACTTCTATGAAGTAGCGACCTCATCTTGGCAGACGTTTGGGGCTTGAGTGAATAAACAATTATTATAGTTCAAGCCTACTGTGTTTCCATTCAGAACGACATTGCTTAATCTATTCGAGGTCATTGTAGTTCAAAGGCTTTTGAGCTCTCGTCTGAGTAGTTCCATCGCTTTGGGGCTCGCGTCCGAGTAGTCCAAACGCTTTTGGGCTCTTGCCGAGTGTTCCAAATGCGCGTTTGGGCCTATATCCGAGTAGTCCAAACGCGTATGGGCTCTTCATGGGCTCGCGCCGAGTAGTTCAAACGCGCGTTTGGGTCTAAATTCGAGTAGTTCAAACGCGCGTTTGGGTCTCCATTCGAGTAGTTCAAACGCGCGTTTGGCCTGCATCCGAGTAGTTCAAACGATTTTTTCTAGGCAAGACGCCGCAGCTGTACAGGCACGACCTGCTGGCGTTGCAGAACAAGCAGTCGCACCGCTTCAGCCTGCACATGAACCGCATGCCGGAGCGGCTGGTGCCGCGCAAGTTCGCGCTGACCACCAGAGTGCCAGACACGCGCGGCACCTCCAAGTGCTGCGTCGCCAGGAACCCCTACAACGGGTACAAGTACCTGTGCGGCGCCACCGGCACTGGCATCTATCTGATGCAGTGGTACGACCCGCTGAACAAGTTCATGCTGCTCAAGGTGAAAATAATTGGGATCGGGTGGTTTGGGGTTTTGTGTTATAATTCATTCAACATTTGAACAGGCTTATTTTTCTCAACCCCAAGGATAGTTTTTTTTGAACTATTTTATTCCTTATTTGAATGCATTTTTTGTGTCTGATTTGATGCAACTCTTATTTATCAAGGGAAATGTATACAAGAAGAGATACAAAAACAGATGGATCATCTCAGTTTGACAACATGGCTATGAGATCATGAATTGACATTTAATTTCGATAAAATCATCTTTGATGCCTGTATTCAAAAGAATTATTATTATTATTTTCCATCATGTAACAAAATGATGAGTACGTTTTCAACAATGATGGATGCGAGCGCAAATAAGCTGTCACTTAATGACCTCGGAAAATGTGAATTTTATGTTGAGATTTGAAAGCGTAAAAGGCTACTTTGTCAACCAGTTGTAAAAAAAGTACATTTTGACACCCACACCAGACATGATCATTTAAAAACTTGGAAAAATCGTTATATTTAAGTGGAATAAATATTCATAACAACATGTTAGATTCAAATGTTATACTTTATCATTTCAATTTGTTCTTTCACATTACCTCTATCTGAATCGAATGTTTATTGTCTTTCATTTCATATTTTATTCAATCATCTTCTGTGTCATTACATAACCATCTGTCTCATCATTCATCAATCACTTTCCGCCATTTTTCAATGGGGCGACTTTTTTTTCACAAATAATTTCGCGAAATGTATGTTCTATTTTGTGTATTTGTGGTGCATCTGAGTGAAAATGCTGTTGAATTTCTGTCTTTCAGCATGTGGAATGTACCTTCCCGAACCCCTTGCACGTCTTTGAGATGATAATAACTCCGGAGTTCGAGTATCCCATGGTGTGCGTCTCCATAAAACAAGCCTACCAACCTAACAGATTCAAATTGGATTTGATCAACATGAATTCAGGTGAAAATCGCCAGTCTCAACCGATCACTCTCCTGAGAGTCGTTGACTTATTTGATGAGCCATTGATTTTTTCAGGTTCCAATTGGTTTCACTCTGATGAGCTCCAAGACATGGACGGTACTGCGACTGTCATCCCGAGGAGGGAGAACCTCGACATTGTAAATGTCACCCAGCTAGACAAAGACTCGATTTTAGTGTGCTACGATAATAATATTAGGATAGTCAACCCGCAGGGGAAGATGAAATCAACCAAAAAACAAGTTGCCGAGTTGAGATTCGAATTTAGAATAGAAAGTATACGTGAGTTTTTTTGTTCCAGCTCGGCTTCCAGGCGGTCTAACTTGTTTTTTTTTGCAGTTTGTCTTCCAGATAGCGTTTTGGCTTTTCACAAACACGGGGTACAGGGAAGGTCGTTGAAAAATGGGGAGATTACACAAGAGATTACTGACACGTCGAGGACGTACAAACTTTTAGGATCAGATAAGTAAGTGAATCTGTAGTTTCAAAATTTCCAATTCAAAATTGAATGGAATATAATAACACATATTATAGACAATTATTTTACTTGACATGGAGAAACTTGGGATGAAAACATTTTTTTTTTCAGAGTTGTGATGTTAGAAAGTAATTTACTACGAAATGGAACTTTAACAAACGAAGAAGGCCATGATTTGTATATTCTGGCGGGACATGAAGCAAGTTATTGAAAGAAAATCGAGTAAGTCCATACTTGCATTCCCCAGGGATCGTTTCTGGGGCCGGTAACAAAGTTCGTGTGTTTTTTCCAGATATGCTCGATTGAAATCTGAGAATTTGCTTCGCTTAAGCAACTAGACTAATCAAAAATTCAAAAACATTAACTTATTTAGATTAGACTCTAGATAAGCCAGAAAGGAAGATGATGTGTATTTGAGGAGGACTTTCAATTATTGAGTGTATACCTCACTTGTACTTTTCATCTAAGGAAAGTAGAATGTGTGGTTTTCAGGGAAATATAAAAGGCAACCCCCGAAATCGGGTTGGATTTTATCAATAGATGGAATATTGAAGTTTTCCTCACTGATAATTATTCACACTATATATAAACAATGTCAATACGAACATTTCAGCATAAACATTTGAATCAAATGCAATTATATTGATTATTCAGACTAGAGGAATAATTTACCCAGTATTAAATTTGAAGTTTTTTCAAAATGGCATCTATTTTTTTCTGTATTCTTCTAGACATTATGTTTTCTATTTAGTGTACCACCGTTGTGTTCTGATTTAAATGCAATATTTGTTGTTTATTGTTTTTCTCTGTGTTCCGATATACTGAGTTTTGGTACAAACCTAAAAATCTCATTTATCATACCTGAAACTACCAAGAAGCATTAGTTTTTCTTATCAGTTCGCCCATTTCAACAACTTTATTTTATTGAAATGCAATTAAATTGACTGCTGAAATTTTCTGTGTTATCACCAGGAAACATTTTCCAAAACAGATAATCACTGAATGGAAAATAATCTATCACTTGAGTTAAATGGTAAATGCAAGTAAATACATTGTTTATGTATAGTTTGTCACGTTTTGCATAAGTATGATGTGAGATTTACTGAAATATTTTTAGATACCAAGATGATGAAATTAGATCACTAATGATTATGCAGTACCTACACAATGACATATATATATATTGATATATTATATTTTCGTGATTAAAATGGAATTAAATTATCTATTTGAGACTACATAAGTAAGTAATTTTTCATATTAGGAATTTTAAAATTAGGATTTATTGTTTGTATTAATATTCCGTCTTGATTTCGTGTTTTTAGATGATTTTCAAATGTCTGTATACTAGCTGAAACTTTCAAAGCACAGTTTATTGGCTTCAAATAATTTCATTCTCATCAATTCATTTCTGAATAATGGAAGATCAAAATATTTATTGGCTCAACATTTTAGACTGACTTTAGCAATTAAACTTATCAGACTTCAATGAAAACATGTATCATTGAAATATCAATGCAGAAGAACTAGGTAGTGTATAAGATATTTAATTATCAAATCGAGGTACATACTGATGATTTTTGTTGTAAGTAAATTGTTGTTTTATATTTCTCCGATCATTGAAAACACAGTTAAGTGTAATCCAAATGGTTTGTTCTTTAGCAAAATACTCTGCTTTATTTCTGTATTTTTATGTAAAGTCGACAGCGTTTTTGGCTGTGTTTATTAGATCTTACATAATCGTAGTAAATGTAATAACTTGTACATATTGTAAATTCTTTAAAATATGTCAGACATACCAAAAATTAATTTATTTCATAGTTTGATGGACTTTTTTATTGTGACCAAGGCGTAGATAGTATTAAAACATTAATATTAATTTCAATTCCCCGAATTTGTTGAATTTTGATTCCATTTGAAACTGTCATCACCCACATTGTGAAATGTTTATTTACTAAATTAAATATTTTCAATTGTTGGTGGGCTGTGTTTTATTTATGCTCGTATTGCTTATGCATTTCCAAATCCAATCTATCTCAAAAAACAATTCCCTTCTTTGACACCCTGTATATCTTATGTGTAAGTTCTACAATAAATTTGACCTAATTTCATAATACGGCATTCTTCGAAGGATTATTCCTAGAGTTTCGAATATGGATGGCCAGCTAGTAGAAAGTTTACAATATATGATTTTGTAGGAATTTTCCATTGAAGAATATCAAGAAAAAAGTATATCCCTGAAGATGGAGGGCGGAAAAATCCTATCAATATCACAAGAGTAAAAGTAGTTCAAAATATCTTTCGGCTTCCCGGAACATCTTTCGTCGCCGAAAAAGGTAAACTATGTTGCAATATCAATTTTTTGCATTTTCAACTGAAATCTCTGTTATTGGTAGTCTTATTGCTGCAATTTTCACAAAATATTTGGAGGTTATAGTCATCAGGGAAACTTCACTCGTTTTTGAAAAAATAACTGTTTTTGAATTTTTTCGGGCATCATATGTATCCGGTAGTACATGAATATTATTCTATTTTGAGGCCATCAAGTTACGCAACAACATATCCATCTTGTGGCATCAAGTTATAATGATAATAAAAACCAAAATATATATATGAGCAAATTATTCTTCCTATTTAACAATTTGAATTATCTGGAATTGAAATAAGGGACAAGTTATCGAAACTGGTACCTATTTTATTCGAATTCGCTAATTTTATTTTCGCTGCTTTCTAAAAATACCTAACACAGCTCTGTTTAAAAATAGAGCACTTTAGTCCTGAACGAATTTTGTGGCTGTGTGTGAATATAACTGATGTAGCAAGAAAAAATACAAAAAGTATGTATTTTTTTTCAGTTTGTATAATATTTTGCGCTAGTATGAATATGTTGCATACTTCTTCTTTGATTCCGAAAGGAGTAATAATAGAAGTAATGAGTATATAAATATATAGGTATATACATACCTATACCTAAGTATATGGCTAAAATCTAGGCAATTTCGTCCTAATGTCAATTTCAAAGTAGGTAATTCTGGTTTCAAAATGGTTTATTGAAGTAATTCTTTGAAAGATTCTGTTTTTCAAGATTAAACTAATCGATATTACCAGGAATATAGATAATCCTAACCTAACTCTCAGAAGTTTTTATTGATTATTATTCTCAATATATCCCACGTGTGAACAGAGCTCCATAATTATTTGGAAAATAATGTATTTTCTCGGGAAGCCGGAAGATTTGTTTTATTTTCGAAATAGCCGGTGGGATTTTTATTTTTTCCAAATCTAATCTAGTTATATTTGGTTTGAGAGTTTGGTACAGTTGGCAGCACTTGTATACTGCAGTTTTTTAAAAATCGAAGATGCCCTAATTTGATAACAAAATATTTCAGAAATATTTTTCTAACGTAGTTTTTTGCCATTTTAGGATAGAATAATCCCTTCAGAATGGCTGAAGCCGAAGGAGGGTCTGAACAGGATGATGTTTCCTTCCTGCGGACGGTAATATTTGAGGTTATTCACTTTGCAGATAATAAATAATGTATTTCTTCAATTTCCAAAATTAGGAAGACATGGTATGTCTTTCGTGCACTGCAACAGGAGAAAGAGTATGCTTAGCAGCTGAGGGATTCGGAAATAGGCACTGTTTTTTAGAAAATATAGCCGATAAGGTAACTATATAGATTTTAATTTTATCAATAATGCATATAAGCACTATATTTGCTTTCCTTTTAGAATATCCCACCAGATCTTTCACAATGTGTTTTTGTTATCGAACAAGCCTTGTCTGTTCGTGCTCTACAAGAATTAGTTACAGCTGCTGGAAATGAAACTGTGAGTTTTTTCAATGCTTTTTCTATAATAGATACAATTTATTTTATTCATCTTCTGAGATAACTATACTCCAGCTATGACTATAAACAATATATGGAGGATTAATAGTAAGTTATGTTTTGCCGGAACTATCAATAAAGATATATATGAATCATATTTATGAATAATATATAATGTACAGAGTGGAATAGATTATCATTCATATATTGCAGTTGATGTAACATTAATTAAATATTTTTTGGAATATAAAAGGTCATACATTTTCGTGATCATCCCCTGTTCATAACACATTACTGACACTGTTTTTTTTTTCATTTATGTTGAACATTTTTGTGTTATCAGTCCTCATCAGTTTTCCTATTTTTCACCTGCTTGATTTTTTGCTTTTCAGGGTCGGGAAAATTTAGTAAGTGAATATAATTACTTCTCGCACTGTCGGTATCGTATTTCAAAAATATTATGCTATATATATGTTTCTAACAAAATAATGTACTTAGATGAACTAACAAAATTGCAAAAGTATTGGTGTATGATGTAGACATACATTTTGCTGCCTCATTTTATGTTATTTATTTCATAATAAAACTTCCCAATGATCACATATTACTTCAATCAATATATTTTTTATGTTGTACGAAGATTGAAAGTTTAGTTGAGATGTCAATAAACACTATAATAAATGAGAAATCAGTTTTATCGGTATACAAATAAAAATAGATGGTAAGATCAGGATGAAACATTCCACAGATACGCTTAATTTACAGGAAGTGAATGAAATTATGCCAAATGGGTGAATGCCAAATCTTGTTTCCTTGAAAAAATATTCAAATTCTATGCATAACAGTCATCGACGGCGAATGTCCCATTTCGTGATAAACTCTATATTTTGTGTTTTTGACATTACTTCGAAAACTATATTGAATGGCCTTTTATAACCATCAGCTATTCAATATTCTAACAAAAGAGTATTGCAGTGGTAGAATTTGTTAAAAACTCAACACACACTACTAAAAATATATCAAATTAAATACAAATTTGACCTTGATTCAAATCCGAGCAGAGTTTTATTAATGTATATTAATATATATTTTAGGGCAAAGGAACTGGTTCAGGACATCGTACTCTATTATATGGCAATGCCATTCTTCTTAGACATCAAAATAGCGACATGGTAGGTTGAATTTGTAATTTTTCGATATAAGAAATATCAGCGAATGAAAAAATGTATATTTTATTAATTCGGTATGTTTTCATTGGTTTTGAAATGAAATAAAATACCCAGTGAGCGGTAGGTATATGAAAAAAATGCAGTTATCTCCTAACTATACCAGCCGTGAATATTTTTGAAAACTAGGAAACCTCGTAGAATCAGGAAATTATTATAACAGTCTGTCCCATTTTCGATGTCCTTACGGGATATCTAGCTCATTTTCGAAGGTACAAATTTTGCGGTCTTCTTTTTGTGAAACTAACGAAATTGCAAACAAAACTTTCATATGAAGTGACTCTTGACATATGAAGTGACTTTTGAACAGTCAACATGTGATATTCGTTGACGATTTTCAAATTTTAAATTTTATAACGGGTTCATCTCAATGTTGGGAAAACCAAATATTTTTTATTGGTGTAAAGCAATTTGTAGCAAATGAATAAGTTTATGATTTTATGGAATTCTTGTAATACCTGACAAGTATGCACTGATGATGACGTAACAGTCGAAAGCGCTTTGCTATGATTTTAGAAAAAATATAATTTGCATGAAATACAAATCTGAGTTGTTTGAATTTTGAAAAACTTTCATAGCCCGCTTCATTTTCGAGATACAGCTATCATTTAATTTATGGTAAAAACTACTAGCAAAAAAGTATGCTATCTTTGACACAGTTTTCACTGTGGTCCTTCGAAATTTTTTGATCCCATGCTCACAATTCCGTTTGCAGTACTTGGCTTGTCTCTCTACAAGCTCGAGCAACGACAAACTCGCATTCGACGTTGGTCTGCAAGACCACAGCCATGGCGAGGCTTGTTGGTGGACTGTCCACCCTGCGAGCAAACAAAGGTAAAGTCCCCAAAAGGGGGCGGCATTTCCTTCTCAAATAACTAAATAACCTTATTGCAGATCGGAGGGTGAGAAGGTGCGAGTGGGGGATGATCTGATCCTGGTCTCGGTGGCCACTGAGAGATACCTGGTGAGATGGAAATATTGCCGTTCTTAATGGAAGCCTAGTAGGCTCTGGAGCTGTAATTGTCTGTTCAGTCAAGTGCCAAACGTCTGCCTAGGTGATGTCGCTAGTTTATGGAAGTCGTTCGGTGCTCATTTGTTTCAGTTTTTTTCTCTGTCAGCGATCCAATGTTACGTTCTTATTTTTTTTTCTAACTTCAGCACACAAGAATCTACCCTGATCTGACATATTTTCACTCAAATAGGTCCAATATCAATGTTGAGGTACAATAACCTTCGTATTTTGGCCTCCTGAACAAGTATCCGAAGTCGTAAAGCTTTTTTCGTGAATACACGTTTTGACATGTCAAATTACTGCTAATAAAAATACAAAATACGTCCTTTCAACTAAAACACCACACATGCACTTGTTTTTACACCTTTTCAGGGTAAAAAATTAATATTTTTCTTCGAAACGTTAAGAAAACATCTTGACAATAATATTGCAATAATATTGCAAATAATACTAGTTTTTCTGTTTAAAATTGTTGAAAACAAGTGAATGTGAGAGTGTGTTAATCGAAAGGAGGATGCATTTTTGTGTGTTTTCGATAGCAGGAAGATGTCAAATCGTGTCAAATGGTTCATTTTCGAAAAAAAGGCCACAATACCTACCATTTGTACCACCAAACATTTCTTTTCAACTCGTTCAACCCCTTTCTTCAGTGATTATGAAATATGCATAGAGCAAATATACAACTCAACGTAAGTGATTAAAATTGTATATTAACCATCCTATATGCCAATACTTCCACTTGATCCGCATTTTAGTTCCTCAATTCGAACACACGTTTGTGATGAAATAAGGAAATTCTTTGAGATTAGAATAAAAGAGCAAGGTTATTGCCAGGGATGAAACTTCAAGATGAAAACAGTTAGTTCAAAAGATGTCCCTTGCTTACAGAAAAACAGAAAAAGTTACGTAAATTTTTTTAGTAAACCGACAATGATGAAAATGGGATCTGGTGGCGCTACTCTTCAATCGTCTTACCAGAAAAATCCTTGTTTTCATATGCAACAATGCGTCGAAATATATTTGAAAATGTTTCTTTCTGTCATATTCGATAAAGAAATAGGCTCCATGAAATTGTTATGAATAATAAGATGTCCCTCTGAATCTAAAATATTCATATTTTTATTTCTGACAGTGACATTATAAGCTTATATCGTCATAGTTACGATATCTATAATGAGGGTCATAACTCCCTTGGGATATTAAGGTTCCAAAACTCCCTCTTACCTTTTACAGGTGAAAATGATACAAGAAATGCTTATAAACGTTTATATGTAATGAAAACTAAGACATATTTTCCTTATTCACGTCATTACAAATAATAAATATACATAATATAATAATGTAATATGCCAGAAAGACAGTTTCGTTGTCATCTTTTGACATAACATTTCTCTGTGTCAGCCACTTCAGATATAATAAGTTGTATTCTTTTTGATATAGGGCTTCACTTATCGATGGAAGTAATGATTGTCTTGCTTTTTCCGCTTTTTTTTATAATATCCTCCATTATATCAGAAAAAGATCGTCGATTTGTGGTAAAAAATAAACACGTTTTTAACGGAAAAACATTAATTGATAAAGAAAGTTTGCTTATAAAAATGTAACATAGCGACAACCTAGCAACAACCAACAATGCTACAATCAACGCTACCTAATTCAAATATACCAGAAAGGTTATGAATTTAAACATTTATTGCGTTCTAAATATGGACATATTGTTATGAAAATCGGTCAAAAATAAAATTATCTCTGTACCACGGGAATTATAGAGCCTAAATAACCTCTGGCAATTGCTGTCCCTCGTGCCAGAGGCCCTCGGGACGCAAACTTTGCCATCGGTAATTAAGGCCCTCATAATTCCCTTAATACATAAATAACTATTACATTGACACCTGCAGTAACCTGTGAATTTTGTTGAAAACGCAGCTGAACTTAGCGAGATTTACCAGCGCAACGTTAGACACGTATTATCAAAGTAGGCGAAATCAAGAGATTTATTGGAACCAGGCCCAGGATAGAGGAAGCGAATTCACGGGTCAATATCCATCCATCTCTGAACAGACAAATTATCGTTCCATCTACTAGGTGTTCATCCAGAACGAAAATGACCAGGTAAGCGCAGACGACCTTGAAAACGCCTTCCTTGTCTGTCCTAGCACACCACCAAGGAGAACGAGATATCAATAGTGAACGCCAGCTTCCACGTGACACACTGGTCGGTGCAGCCCTATGGCACCGGCATATCGCGGATGAAGTACGTCGGCTACGTCTTCGGCGGTGACGTCCTCAGATTCTTCCACGGCGGTGATGAGTGCCTCACCATACCGTCCACGTGGGACCCTGAGCCGGCGCACAAGTAAGGTTGCCTTTGGTGGTATTAAATGTTTTTATGGTCGCTATTATAATGATGGAGATGCCACGAATGCAAGGGAGCATTAGGAGACTGTATGGATATTGAAAGTTTTGAGGTTATGGTGAATAACGGAGCCGGCACATAAGTAAAAAGTTTCCTCCGGTCTTTTCATGGTCGCTATTAATGATGGGAGATGCCACGAATGTATTTTTTTCAGCAAGGGAACATTGGGAGACTGTATGGATATTCGCGAAAATCACGAACCAACAGATGCGCTCGAAAAATGTCAACAATTTTACATGAGGGTGATCAACAAACATTTGTTATATGTTTTCAATGGTAATATGTCAATTTTCAATTCGAATTTTAGGAAAGAAATAAATAATCCTGAGTATCCAAAAGGGGCGCTATTGATAGATTATCGTTTATAGAATTCAAAACAGGTATTTTATGTGAGTTTCGTGGATTAATTATGTTTTTATAGGCTTTTCAAACCACCTCTGCAAAATCAATGGGGTCACTAAGGTATTTGTATTTCAATGATTTCTCTTTATTTCAAGAATGGCCAAGATTGAAATAAGTATCTTAGAGTATATTGGAGATAAGAAGAAACCCTCAAAATAGTGAAAAGCGTTATTCAAAGCTGGTTACATACTTTGTGGGATAGATGTCAAACACATACTCGAACACATATAAATAAACTCCTGTTCACAAACTTCAGCTCTAGGGTAGCTCTAATATGAAATTAAAATAGTACCATGTAAAAATTAGCAGTGGAAGTGTGAATTTATCTGTAAACCTGTAATAATTTTATCCTAACCCAAAAATAGATGATTAGCGAAACAAAAACAAAGAATTGTAGTCAATTAACTTTATTCTCTGAGAGAAGTAAGTATAGGGGTGCTTATATTGAGATACCCACCTATCTTAAATAGGCAACACAAGTTATTATTTTCATTCATATAATAAAAATAATTATATAATATAGATGAGTAGGTATGTTCCAAGAATAACTTAAAAAGTTTGAGACCTTGTGGTCTACCAGTCATTCGAATTCATTTATTTCAATTGATACTTCATTCAATTCACAGCTTATTCATTTTGAATAAAGATTTGATTTCATTCAGCCCACATTGCCCTCACTCTTAAAGTTTGCATGTGATGACTTCCAGATGTTTATTGAAGGAATTGCATTCTTTTTGAGCCTATCTCTTGGTCCAATTCTCCTTGATGGTCCTAAAGTAAAATGAAGGTTTTCATTAAAAACAACAAGAGACACAACTACAGTTATACCAGATCTTATTTGTTTGATTTAACCTTCGCATTCACTTGAGAAATCCAGTTCTATAGGAAGTGCTTACTACAAACGTAAATGTTTGTGGTGATAAGTTCTCCTTTTTTCAACGTGATAATCCATTTTTCACACAATCATGAAAGAAAATTCAGGATTTTGTGCCAAAGGAACGATGTCTGTACGGTAGGAGGAACGCTGAAATACTGAACAAATCTTTGTCGATTTCGTCTTTACGACCTTTTGAACTTGCTGCATGTTTCAATAATATTAGTAACTAGCTGATAAGCACGAAACAAGTCCGAAAACTATTCAAAACAATTCAATTTCATTAAAGATAATACGAAAGCCTATGCTATACAATGCTAAATTGCTTTGTTTATCGCCCTCGGGAGGCTTAGAAAATTTGACACCAGAGGCCGCCCACTCCGTGATTTTCGCGAATTGAAAGTTTTGAGGTTATGGTAAATAACGCCGATACCTATTCAAATTCAAGGGATTGGAGGTTGTTTTTGTCGTTATCGATTTCCTTTATCAGATTATGTACAATTTCGGTGGCGATTCTTTAATGTTGCTGCTGAGGTTACTCAAACATGGCAAAGTTTCCAAGGTTTATTTTATGACGTCAGTTCTGTAACTTCAATAAGAACGCTTGGATGTTATCTCTGAAGTGAATAATATGCACTAGATTTTATAAAATTGACAATTTCAACCACAAAATCGAGTATTAGGCTTTGAAAAAGTCTTGGTAGCAAGGGCAAATCGATAGTTCTTCGATTAATGTTTCCTTCATGACCATAATATCTGGAGAATAATATTTGTCGAGGAAACGATTTATGTCGTCTTTCCGCAGTTTTGTTACCTAAAAACTTCTTCAAAAACGCCTATATCTTCTCCCAATTGACAAGTTCAGCCAGCGTTGAGAGAGAAAAAATATGTCTGCCCCTTATGGTGTTGTCTTTGTCATCAAGATTGCAACTTAAAATAATGAAATAGCTGTGATTGGGACTAAAAAAGAAGATTTATATTACCTGTATATAATTGGTTCGTTTTTCGTTATTCCGATTATTTCGAATATTTTGTGAGCATTGAATACTTAAAATGATTGTTGAATAATTCCAAACACATTATAATTGTGATATTAGTCTTCTTCTCTTTTTTAACGTCCCAATCATAATATTTGCATCATTTTAGTTGCAATCTTGATGAAAAAGACAACACTGGGGCAGACATATTTTTTCTCTCACAACACTGGCTGAACTTGTCAATATCCTTCTGCTGATGTGGCTTTGCACGATTATAGGTTTTCCTTTCGGGCTGTCGAAAGGTAAAAAAAATCTGAATGACTACTGAATATAAGTTGAATGAACATGAAAATTTATCTGTCCATCACTGATATTTATTTTCCAATTTGGTGCATGAAAGTCATATAAGGTGGAGCGCCGCTGTCCATCCGGATATCGCATGGCGTAATGATCTGTGTGTGTTCTGGGCCACCGACTAATTGAAAAAAAAAAACAATTCGACCCCCAACGTTTTTTCGGCCAAATCTTGCACCGAACATTTTTCAGCATCGTCATCTACGAGGGCGGAAGCGTGATGTCCCAGGCCAGATCCCTCTGGCGGCTGGAACTGGCCCGCACCAAATGGGCTGGCGGGTTCATCAACTGGTACCACCCCATGCGCATCAGACACATCACCACCGGCCGGTACTTGGCCGTCAACGAGAACAACGAGTTGTACCTCATCAGCAAGTGAGTTTTCTGCGGGGGGTTCTGGAAGCTCACCGGTGAGCCGCGTGATTTTTCTGATCCTTCTGATCTTTCTGATTCTTCTAATCCTCCTGATCAGTCTGATCCTCCTGATCAATATGATCTTTCTGATCCTTCTGATCTTTATGAATCTCCTGATCTTTATGAATCTTCTGATATTTCTGATCTTTCTGATCTTTCTGATCTTTCTGATCTTTCTGATCTTTCTGATCTTTCTGATCTTTCTGATCTTTCTGATCTTTCTGATCTTTCTGATCTTTCTGATCTTTCTGATCTTTCTGATCTTTCTGATCTTTCTGATCTTTCTGATCTTTCTGATCTTTCTGATATTTCTGATATTTCTGATATTTCTGATATTTCTGATATTTCTGATATTTCTGATATTTCTGATATTTCTGATATTTCTGATCTTTCTGATATTTCTGATATTTCTGATATTTCTGATATTTCTGATATTTCTGATATTTCTGATATTTCTGATATTTCTGATATTTCTGATCTTTCTGATCTTTCTGATCTTTCTGATCTTTCTGATATTTCTGATCTTTCTGATCTTCCTGATATTTCTGATATTTCTGATATTTCTGATCTTCCTGATCCTTCTGATCTTTATAAACCTTCTGATATTTCTGATCATTCATCATTCTGATCTTTCTGATCCTTCTGATCCTTCTGATCTTTCTGATCTTTCTGATCTTTCTGATCTTTCTGATCTTTCTGATCTTTCTGATCTTTCTGATCTTTCTGATCCTTCTGATCCTTCTGATCCTTCTGATCCTTCTGAGCATTCTGATCCTTCTGATCTTTCTTATCTTTCTGATCTTTCTTATCTTTCTGATCTTCCTGATCTTCCTGATCCTTCTGATCTTTCTGATCTTTCTGATATTTCTGATTTTTATGATCTTTCTGATCTTTCTGATCTTTCTGATCTTTCTGATCCTCCTGATCTTTCTGATATTTCTGATATTTCTGATATTTCTGATATTTCTGATATTTCTGATATTTCTGATCTTTCTGATCTTTCTGATCTTTCTAATCTTTCCGATCTTTCTGATCCTTCTGATCTTTCTGATCCTTCTGATCTTTCTGATCCTCCTGATCTTTCTGATCTTTCTGATCCTCCTGATCTTTCTGATATTTCTGATATTTCTGATCCTCCTGATCTTTCTGATATTTCTGATATTTCTGATATTTCTGATATTTCTGATCTTTCTGATATTTCTGATCTTTCTGATCCTCCTGATCTTTCTGATATTTCTGATATTTCTGATATTTCTGATATTTCTGATATTTCTGATCTTTCTGATCTTTCTGATCTTTCTGATCCTTCTGATCCTTCTGATATTTCCGTTCTTTCCGATCTTTCTGATCCTTCTGATCCTTCTGATCATTCTGATAATTCTGATCATTCTGATCTTCCTGATCTTTCTGATCTTCCTGATCCTTCTTATCTTTCTGATCCTTCTGATATTTCTGATCTTTCTGATCCTTCTGATCGTTCTGATCTCTCTGATCTCTCTGATCCTTCTGATCTCTCTGATCCTTCTGATCTCTCTGATCCTTCTGATCTCTCTGATCCTTCTGATCTATCTGATCCTTCTGATCTCTCTGATCCTTCTGATCTTCTAATCTTTCTAATCTTTCTAATCTTTCTAATCTTTCTGATCTTTCTGATCTTCTGATCGTTCTGATCCTTCTGATCCTTCTGATCGTTCTGATCCTTGTGATCCTTCTGATTCTCTGATCTTTCTGATCCTTCTGATCTTTCTGATCCTTCTGATCCTTCTGATCTTTCTGATCCTTCTGATCTTTTTGATCTTTCTGATCCTTCAGATCCTCCTTATCCTTCTGATCTTTCTGATATTCCTGATCTTTCTGATCCTTCTGATCTTTCTGATCTTTCTGATCCTTCTGATATTTCTGATCTATCTGATCCTTCTGATCTTTCTAATCCTTCTGATATTTCTGATCCTTCTGATATTTCTGATACTTATGATCTTTCTGATCCTTATGATCCTTATGATCCTTCTGATCCTTCTGATCTTTCTGATCCTTCTGATCCTTCTGATCTTTCTGATCCTTATGATCCTTATGATCCTTATGATCCTTATGATCCTTCTGATCCTTCTGATCTTTCTGATCCTTCTGATCTTTCTGATCCTTCTGATCCTTTTAATCCTTCTGATCTTTCTGATCTTTCTGATTCTTCTGATCCTTCTGAACCTTCTAATCCTTCTAATCCTTATGATCCTTCTAATCCTTATGATCTTTCTGATCCTTCTGATCCTTCTTATCCTTCTGATATTTCTGATATTCCTGATCCTTCTGATCTTCTGATCTTCTGATCTTTCTGATCCTTCTGATATTTCTGATCGTTCTGATCGTGCTGATCCTTCCGATCCTTCTGATCCTTCTGATCTTTCTGATATTTCTGATCATTCATCATTCTGATATTTCTGATCTTTCTGATATTTGTGATCCTTCTGATTTTTATGAACCTTCTGATATTTCTGATCATTCATCATTTTGATCTTTCTGATCATTTTGATCTTTCTGATCATTTTGATCTTTCTGATCTTTCTGATCTTTCTGATCTTTCTGATCTTTCTGATCTTTCTGATCTTTCTGATCTTTCTGATCTTTCTGATCTTTCTGATCTTTCTGATCTTTCTGATCTTTCTGATCTTTCTGATCTTTCTGATATTTCTGATCTTTCTGATCTTTCTGATCTTTCTGATCTTTCTGATCTTTCTGATCTTTCTGATATTTCTGATCTTTCTGATCTTTCTGATCTTTCTGATCTTTCTGATCTTTCTGATATTTCTGATCTTTCTGATCTTTCTGATCATTCTGATCTTTCTAATCTTGTTTTCTGTAGGGATGAAGCCAATACCGCTACTACAGCTTTTTGCTTGCGGCAGGAGAAGGATGACCAGAAGGTTGTGTTGGAGGACAAAGATTTGGAGGTTATCGGGGCTCCTATTATCAAGTATGGCGATTCGACTGTCATTGTTCAGCATTCTGAAACCGGACTCTGGTTGTCCTATAAGGTATTCACGTAATAGCGGACATAGTCGTAATAATAGTGTGGACAAGATGAGAAAATGTACCACAAAGTGTGGTTTTAGAAAGTTCTTGCTTGGAATGTTATCAAATAGCTCGAACTTTACGTAGAACAATCAATTTTGGAGAAAACATTACGAAGATAAGAATTAAACAGAAGAATTATTATGTTTATCGGAAAGTCAAATGTCTGATTTGAAATTTCTTTAGCTATTTTGAAAAGCTCAAAAAATAGTACATTGAAAAACTGTTCGCTTCCTCTAACAATAATCGTGAAACTCTCCATTATGTGAGAAATGTGTTGATATAACTTGTTCTGACTCAATTGACAAGTTCAGCCAGCTCTAAGAGAAAAAAAAGGCCTGTCCTAGTATTGTCTTTGTCATCAAGATTGCAACTTAAACTAACGAAAATTTTATGATTGCGACGTAAAAAAAAGAGGAGAAAAATAATAACACATTTTTAATGTGCTAACAAAATATTCTAAATAATCGGAATAACGAAAACAAAATACAAGAAAAACTAACCAATTATATACAGGTTATGTAAGACTTCTTCTTTTTTAAGTCCCAATCATTTCATTTTCATTATTTGAAGTTGCAATCTTGACAACAAAGACAACACTAGGGCAGACATATTTTTTCTCTCTCAAAGCTGGCTGAACTTGTCAATTATATTTTTAACTCCCGAAATGTCGCGAAAAATTAATGAAAGCTAAAATCGCAAAAATCACTTTCAACTTTTGTCTAATTCAATTGACTTTTTAACTCCTGATAAAACATGAGAGATGGATGAAAAATGAAATCGTGAAAGTGAAAAACACTTTAGGATCACAATCGATTTCAACGTCTTTATTATTAAACATTCATTTTATTTTATACCTTCACTATCTCCCTTATAATCAATATTTTGACCTTATCTTGACCGATGTAACAGTCTCGAAAATAATCATTTTCTTAGGCATACGAAACGAAAAAGAAGGGCGTTGGTAAGGTAGAAGAAAAACAGGCAATACTACATGAAGAGGGAAAAATGGACGATGGATTGGATTTCAGCAGAAGTCAAGAAGAGGAATCTAGAACTGCCAGGGTAATTCGAAAGTGCAGCTCCCTCTTCACTCAGTTCATAAAGTAAATATTTTTCCACAAGACTTTCTCTCACTGCCTCTTTCGATACCGGTTAACAAAATGCATCTCCTTGCTTTTCAGCGGTCTCGAACAACTCCAAATGAACAGAAGACACTCCATGTTTTTCCAAGTCGTCAACTTGAACGAAATGGTCATGTGCCTGGAGGATCTGATAAACTATTTCGCCCAGCCTGAAGATGACATGGGTACGTTCCGAAACTCCGGCCCCTCTCGCTCGATTCAAAGTTCTCTCATTTGCAGAACACGAAGAAAAGCAAAACAAACTGAGGGCATTGAGGAACAGGCAGGATCTCTTCCAAGAGGAGGGCATCCTCAACCTCATCCTCGAGGCCATCGACAAGATCAACGTCATCACTTCCCAGGGCTTCTTGGCCGCCCTAGCCGGCGACCAAAACTGGGAGATGATTGGGGGTTATCTCTACCAACTGCTGGGTACGTGAAAAAAAGTTTGGTTGATTTTTCCGATCCGAGTGTATTTGATCTTGTGAGTTATTGCCTGATTCGCCTACTGTTAACGCCTGAACTTTCTCTGCAAATATCTCATATTTTGACAGCTGCAATCATCAAGGGCAACCACACCAATTGCGCCCAATTTGCCAATTCCAACCGGCTGAACTGGTTGTTCTCGCGGCTGGGTTCGCAAGCTTCTGGGGAAGGCACCGGCATGTTGGACGTCCTCCACTGCGTCTTGATAGACTCCCCCGAAGCGCTGAACATGATGAGGGTGAGTACCACTTTGAAAAATTGGCGGCGATGATGCAAATATTTTTTTCCAGGATGAACACATTAAAGTGATCATTTCCTTGCTTGAGAAGCACGGAAGGGATCCCAAAGTCTTGGATGTTTTGTGCTCCCTGTGCGTAGGTAACGGAGTTGCAGTGAGGAGTTCTCAAAATAATATCTGTGATTTCTTGTTGCCTGGCAAAAATTTGCTCTTGCAGACTCAACTAGTCGATCATGTAGCAAGGTATTGGAATTTGTCTCTCTTTGTCTTGTTGCCGAGCATCTTTGAAAGTTTCTTGTGCATCGATTGTTTTCTTTTGCAGCGTTCGACCAAATATATTCGTAGGAAGAGTAGATGGTAGTGCAATTTACCAGAAATGGTATTTTGAGGTTACTGTAGATCATTTAGAACAAACTACTCACATGATGCCTCACTTGAGAATAGGTTGGGCTAACTCCAAAGGGTGAGTTTTTATTCACACATTTTGACATTTACTTCTAATTTTCATTTGAGAAGATAATCTCATATGAAAAGATCAACATTCATTCGAAAAAAGTTGCAAGGTTACCCTTTGCTCCATTTTCCTTCGATTACGATAAAATTTGTTTCCCGATTTCGGTTTCATTGATTGGAGAAATGGAGAGTACCCGCTATGGTTAGTTTTTCTCTAGAAACAAAAATGATTTTTTACGATTTCAATATTCAATTCTACTTTAGGTACACTAATCTTCTGATTCATAACCTGGTTTCAACCCCAATATAGCATTAGAGAAGTTGAGAATCACCAGCGCCACCTTGTTTTCAGTTACGTCCCCTATCCCGGAGGTGGTGAAAAATGGGGCGGCAACGGGGTGGGTGATGATTTATACTCCTACGGCTTCGATGGCGCCTATCTTTGGACCGGAGGCAGAAGCACCAGGATTGTCCTCAACAACAACGAACCCTTCATCAGAAAAAGTAAGAAACAGCTGTTCGGATCAACAGAAAATTTATTTTTCTCGTTCCAGGTGACGTCATAGGGTGCGCCTTGGACTTGAACGTGCCTATCATCAGCTTCACCTTCAACGGCGTACCCATCAAGGGCAGCTTCCGCGATTTCAATCTGGACGGCATGTTCTTTCCCGTCATCAGCTGCTCGTCCAAGTTGAGCTGTCGGTTTTTATTGGGCGGAGACCACGGGAAACTGAAGTACAACCCTCCGGAGGAGTTCTCACCGCTGGTGGAGAGTCTGCTACCCCAACAGGTGAAATATTTTCGGTATTTTCAAGCGCACGATATGGAATCATTAGAACGAAAACGAATAACCTCAAATTCGGTATCGACAACATCACCTGCGACTTCTCCCCATCCCCCAGGTCCTCATGCTGGAGCCGTGCTACTACTTCGGCCACATGCCGAAGAACGTGATCGCCGGGCCGCTCTTCATCGAGGACGACACCGCTTTCGTTCCCAACCCGGTGGACACCTCGATGGTCACCCTAGCCGGGTACGTCGAGTCCATCAGGGACAAGCTGGCTGAGAATATACACGAGATGTGGGCGATGAACAAGATCGAGGCGGGGTGGCAGTGGGGCGAGTACCGGGACGACGCGAGGCACGTGCACCCCTGCCTCGTGCCCTACGACAAGCTGCCGCCGGCCGAGAAGAGATACGATTCGCAGCTGGCCGTGCAGACGTTGAAGTGAGCTCGAATTGTGTGAGATTTTGATGAAAAGTTGAAATAGTAGGGGTGCTCGATGGTTTGTGACCCCCCACCCCTTTCCCTGTTGCTTTGCCACGCCCCGCCAAACAGAGACCGCCATGCGAGGCATGGCCCTGCCTACTTCTTAGCCCCGCCCACTTGTTTGTGGCGGGGGATTCGAATCTTCGACGGTTCAGACGGTTTCTGTTACGTCGGTTGACGGTTGTTAAGTATTCAACATTGATAAATGCTGGGTGTCTCGTGTATGTTGAGGTTATGTGTACAACATGTGTCGTCGGACTAAGTTGAGGCTACATGAAAAACGATCTGTCAGACAAATATAATTATCTATTTAATCCCGCGCGACGTTTTCTATTGTTAATGTGTGGGCTTCGTATTGAATCCAACTTTGTTATCAATTTGTCGGTTTTTACTGTGCATTCGATGTTGAAACTTTGACACTTTATTCGACAACTCTCCGAATTACAGACTTTTCTTGACCAACAAATTCAATGATACCGGCCGAAACAAACAAACTAGGTATCAGTGAGGGTCCGGATCACTATTTTCGCTGTATTTTTGAGGAAGGAACAACTGATTGATGATTTATGGATCGAATTCAACGCGCTGTCGCGCTATATTATTTAATGAGACTGTCTGAACTAAACAAACTAACCTATTGGTGAGAGTCATGATTATACTATTTTCAGTAAAATTTTGAAGTGAAAAAAAGGAAGTTGTTCTACGGAATCGAACCTGGAACCTACCTCGAATGTAAATGCTCTGTCCACTACGCCATTGTGGGTCTTAATTAAAGTAGTGCACATTGTGTTGTCGTACCATTCATAAAGCGCATGTGTTCTCCTTCCACTGCTGTTCGTTCGCTTTTGCTAAAGTGCCGGTCCCGAGACTCTTGTATGGTTTGCGACCCCCACTCCTTTCCCTGTTGCTTTGCCCCGCCCCGCCAATCAGAGGCCGCCGTGTGAGGCATAGCCCTGCCTACTTCATAGCCCCGCCCACTTGTGTGTGGCGGGGGATTCGAATCTTCGACGGTTCAGACGGTTTGTGATACGTCGGTTGACGGTTGTTAAGTATTCAACATTGATAAATGCGGGATGTGTCACTGAGGTCGAGGTACATAGACAGTTTGAGCATTTGTCGTCGGAATGGGATGATTCTTCATGAAACACGATGTGTTAGACAGATATATGCCATTCAGCACGCGCGACGGAAGAAATAGTGTCATTTAGACACTTTTGGGCATTCTTAAAATGAAAACTTACCTACATAAAGTCTCGAAGTTAAAGAGATATTGATCAAACTTGACGCTGACAAATGGGTCCTAGCTTCATTATTATTCGTTAGATTAGAATATGGGAGATGATAATGATATATTTGAAATGTCAACATCAGGATATGAATGAGAAAACGAAGACGTATTTGAAGAAAATTGATTTTGATTAGATGCATGGATTCTACGAGAAATAAGGAGCAGAATGGTATACCCGAAGTTAAGAATCGGTTCAACCGTTCGGAAATTATGTCGATTTGAAAAATTCCCTCTGATTTATTTTTCATCTCTGCGAAGAAGAAAATTTAATATTTTTAGTTACGCATCCGAACAATGCACCGAAGAAGCAAAATCTGACATGTTTTCATCGCCTTATGTCAAATTATTTGTAGTTTCTACTGTTAAAAATCAATATAAGGTCATAAAAATGTTTGAAAAACTAATGTATTTTCATAGACTATTGCCAATATACATGGAGGACAAACGCGTCTTGAGATTCAATCACTCATTCAAACAACTTCAGTCAAAAAAACGGTGGTCTCTGATTGCCCTATCCCATGAAGAGCCAAACAATCATCACCATCGATCCCTCCTCCGCTTCCAGGACCATCATCTCCCTGGGCTACTACATCACCATGGACAAACCGCCGTCGCGTATCAAGACCATCCGGCTGCCGAACGAGCCGTTCATGCAGGCCAACGGCTACAAGCCGGCTCCCCTCGATCTGGGCGCCATCTCGCTGGCGGCCAAGCTGGAGGAACTGGTCGACCAGCTAGCTGAGAACACGCACAACCTGTGGGCCAAGGAGCGGATCCAGCAGGGATGGACGTACGGCCTCAACGAGGTAATAATGGCTTTTTTTTAACCGCTATCCTACTTAGTTGCCTTATTGCCAACCATCAGAAGTTTGCTAGGTAAACTTGTACGAGTTGGGATAGCAGGGACCTCATACCTATTAATGGAGAAGTTTCCTTCGAACTGATTTTCATGAAATTATTGTTTGAATAATAAGCATTGTGTTTCTGCTGTCTAGAATTACTGTTGGAATCATCCTAATGATTTAAATTTTCTAATCACAGCGATATAAAATTCTGATGGCGGAACACTATGACGTTCTAATTAGATTTTGTGACATTTAGGGATATTTGTTGGATATATAAGTTTCTGAACTTAATTCGGTTGAGCCTACGGACTGAAAAATTAAGAAGTAGAAAGTTTTTGCTTGAACTGTTGCCAGATTGAAGTCACTAATTTCTTTCGGAAACACGAATGACAACTTGGCTCGCTCGAAAAAAGACAACGGCGAGTTGATCCGACGAGGCCCGAACGATAGATTCTTTTCGTGGAAACAAGAAGGTTTGACAGTCGTATTGGCATCATAAAAATGATGGAAAATACCAGTATATATTTTTTATTAGTCAATACATATGGGGGCCTGATGGCTTAGTGACGTCAGTAGTCTAACCGCTGTTCACCGGTCGATCGGATTGAAATCCTGTCCAAGGCACCAAGAAGTGGTTTCGGATCCCACTATAATGGGGAAGTTTCCGAAATTCAGATTTCCATTCCAAGTTGAAGTTTATGAAAATTCATCGAATACGTATTTTTTATTTACCTCGTGACATCATCGAATTTGACTTAGAAGAACATGCCCAAAAATGTAGTTACGGCTCCTCCACCATTTTGATGACGTACTAATTAGAAGAGCTGACAGAGATGGATAGATATTTTTATCATTGTCTTGACGCACGCTAGCACTTTTGCGCCTGTACACAGTTGCCGGAAGTATCGATTTGTCTAAATAGTCGGATATTCTGCATTAACATCTTGGTATTGCTACGATATCCAATGTATCATTCGTTCAATAATTCAAGTTGGAACTGTATATTTTGAAATTTCATCCCGGTGTCCAAGGGAATGTTGATTATAGACAAGATCAATATTAAAATAGAGTATTTTTTCATTTTGAAATTATGACCAGGTAAAAAATAATTTTGATATTGGCAATTTTTCTTTGAAGTTGATTATGCTAGGCAAATATTCCATGTTTTGATGAATATTTCGTTTCATCCAATAAATTAGTGACTTCAATCTGGCAACAGTGCAAGCAACAGCTTTCTACTTCTTTTTTCAGTCCGTAGGCTCAACCGAATTAAGTTCAGCAACTTATAAACAACAAATATCCCCAATTGTCACTAAATCTAATTAGTACGTCATAGTGTTCTGCCATAAAAATTTTATATCGCTGTAAATTGAAAATTAAAATTATTAGGATGATTCCAACAGTAATTATAGACAGCAGAAGCATAATACTTGTTATTCAAACAATAATTTCATGAAGTTCGAAGGAAACTTCCCCATTGTCTCATTATGGCGGCGCGAGTGGCAAAAATACAAGTTTGCAAAGTAGAATTTCACAGAGAGCATCTCGAAATCCACAAAACCACCAATTGTCAAACTTTCCGAGTAAAAGTGCCAAACGACTCTGAAACGCCCTTGGAACTTGCTTTCTAGGACCCCGACGTGTGCCGCAGCCCCCACCTGGTGCCCTACGGCAAGGTCGACGACGCCATCAAGAAGGCCAACCGCGACACCGCCTCTGAGACGGTGCGCACGCTGCTCGTGTACGGCTACAACCTAGACCCGCCCACCGGGGAGCAGCAGGAAACCCTCCTGGCGGAGGCCAGCAGGTGAGGGGGACATGGTTCCTGCGCGTTTTTTGATCACCACGGAAGATGTTTTGGGGGTTATGTGGGTCGAATGAAGTTTAAACTCGAAAAAAGAAAAAAACGGCAATATACTGATGTGTCAATGGTTATACTACACCTTTGTGTCAATTTGAGACGCTTCATTGAGGTGGAAAAAACATATTGGATGATCTAATTAAAATAGTATTTTACACAGGGTACCAACAATTTCATAGAGACAGTATTGCTATCGTCTGAACGGTAAGAGATAGAAAGACGATTAGATCAGAAAAAAGTTCCAGATGTGAATTACTGAATTATTTTTGCTCGTACCAACTACTCCATTGACATTTGACACTACACGACAGTGATCACTCAATCCATAATAAAGAAGTGAAATGATATTGACATTGTATATTTTTATGTTCACATATCCGGAAATGTTATGTGCAGGTCCCGCCTGGCGGCGTTCCGCACCTACAGGGCGGAGAAGAACTACGCGGTCGGCTCGGGCAAGTGGTACTTTGAGTTCGAAATTTTGACAGCTGGACCCATGAGGGTGGGCTGGGCCAAGGCCGATTGCGCTCCCGGATGCATGCTGGGCTCTGACGAAAATACTTGGGCTTTCGATGGATATAATGTAAGTGATGAATAAATCAAAAAAAATTGCACTCGAAGCTACGAAAAATTATGTCAATGTCGAGTCTACTAGATTATTATTGACACTTGACAGACATTCATCTGAAAGCGTTTGTTCTTCTTATTATCGAAAACTTGGGATTCTCAATGTTGTCGATTGATTTTTGATTTTGTTACTAGCTCAAAAAATACCATGCGGGATCCTCTGAGAGATTCGGCTTTAGGTATCACATGGGGGATGTTATAGGATGTTTTATTGACATTACGGATAGGACTATTAGTGAGTCAGCATGACACAAAAAGTTGTGATCCGTTCCTGTTGATTGTATTGATATCTGTACTAATGTTGTTGAGGGCTGGAATTTGTTGTAAAATCTAAATAAAGTGTAAAGTACTGCTCTCTAAGATGACTACTGAGATTATCAAAATAACTTGAATTTTCCAAAAACAATAATTTACCATCTTTATGCCGTAACACTTTGACGTACTACCTAGATGTGGTGACATTTGGGGATATTAGTTGGTTTCATATATCTAATAATAACTATATAGGTAACATGGATACCAGAGCTGAAGCCGAGAAATAAAACAAATGACAGTCTGCGGGACAAATCGCGTATATGCGCATGCGCAAGTTTGAATTAAGAATCGACATTCGTTTTCATCATGGAGGAGAGTAGCTCTTTCTAGTGAGCGACAAACGTATGATAATTATTAAAAATCAATCAAATGTGTCACATAACCTTCGATTAGATGTTTTCATTTCGTCATAACATATATTTTTCAAATATTCATTCATTGATGGATTGTTTGACGATATTGAATGATAGTTGATGATAAATGCAGAAATGGATGTGATCTACAAAGCGATACTTGCGATTTGCATAGAAACCTGTGACGATAAAGTCATCGGAACAAGATTCGTGGGCTAATTTTTGATCAATCACTGTTATCACTTACTAATCACTTCTGTAAACAATCAGTAAGTACATTAATAACTATATCAACGCTCTTTTACATAATTTGGGTTAACAAATATATCTAACCTATGAAATTTTAGAAACGTCAGTGGATTTCAATTCGTCAAAACTCGCGCATGCGCACAATTCATAATTAGCAAGCCAGACAGTCTTTTGTTTTTCCAAAACTGGCTTCACTTTCGCGTGAAGAGAAGAATAGGCGTTATCCATATAGTTGTTATTATATATATGGTTGGTTTTAAGATTCCAGACTTGATTCGTTTGAGCCTACAGACCGAAAATAGAAGTATGCTTGAACTGTTGCCAGATTGAAGTTACTAATTTCTTAAATGAATCGAAATATTCATTAAAACATGGAATATCTAAGTAGCATAAAATCATTTTGCACCTGGCCATAATTCATAATCAGAAAATAGAATTCGGTTCCTACTCAAACTATTAAACGAATGATTCATCGGATTTATAGCAATACCGATGCTAATGCAGAAATTCCGACTATTCACAGGTGCGATTTTCTAGGTAGTACGTCAACAAAATGGTTGAGGAGCCGATACTATTTCTTTGTGATTTTTTTCCAAAGTCAAATTTGATCGGACGAGAAAAATAAAAAATACTTTTCGATGAATTTCCACAAACTTTAACTTGTTATAAGTAGAAAACTGAATTTCGGAAACTTCCCCATTTGAAATATTTGTGACTGTTTCCGTAGGAAGAGAAAGTATACAGTAATTCTGCCGAGTCATTCGGGAAGCAGTGGCAAGTGGGAGACGTGGTGGGGGTATTTCTTGATCTTATCGATCACACCATAAGTAAGAGCTCGAGGAAAGGCTAGCTTTTGCTTTGATATCTTATTTTTTCGCTGATTGCAAAGATAGCTTCTTATTCTCAGCCTCACCACTCCAGATTTTTTCATAACACAACTCCATGCCTGCATAGTTTGTTTCAGCTACTCAACCCTGCGTTTTATTTCAACCTTTTCATGCATGCTACTGAAAGTTTGTCCAAAATGTGTTTTTGGAAGTGTCTTCACTGATTCTCCTATTTTTCAATTCCCACTTTACTTTTTTCGCTTCCTCATGCAGTTTCCGAATTATACAGGTTTTTCGCTGAACGGCGAGTTACTCATGGATGCTTTGGGTGGCGAAACCACCTTCGCGGACGTACAGGGTGACAACTTCGTGCCCGCCTTCACCTTGGGCGTGGGCCAAAAGGCAAAGCTTACTTTTGGCCAGGACGTGACCCAACTCAAGTACTTCACGATGTGCGGTCTTCAAGAGGGCTACGAACCGTTCTGCGTGTAAGTCGAGCTTTTCCGACCACTTTGAATCACCTGCAGAGCCGTCTCTCCTTCCAGGAACATGAACAGAGCAGTGACGTATTGGTACACCAAGGACCAGCCCATATTCGAGAACACCGAAGACATGTCAGACACGAAAATCGACGTGACCAGAATTTTGGCCGGTTCTGAGACTCCGCCCTGCCTCAAAATCAGTCACAACACCTTCGAGACCATGGAGAAGGCTAATTGGGAGTTTTTGAGGTTGAGTCTGCCTGTCATCTGTCACTCGCAGTTCATCACGTAAGGCGGACCTAACCCAACCCAAGCGTTGTCGCTCAAAATGGAAACCTAGTTGGCTGGAACTATAATTGTCTGTTCACTCGAGTCCCAAAAGTCTGCTAAGATGAGGTCGCTACTGTATGGAAGTCGATCGATGCTCATTTGTTTCGGTTTTTTGTCTGTCAGCGACACAATTTTGGGTTGAAGTTATGTTCTTTTTTTTGAATACAGCACATATGTATCTATCCTAATCTGACATATTTTTACTTTTACATATTCTTACTCAAATAGGTCAAACACCAGTTTTTAGAAACAATAATACCGCTTTCCAATGAGAAGAAAAACAATTTTAGAGTTACTCAAATATTTTGACCTCCTGAACAAGAATCCGAAGTCGTAAAGCTTTTTTCGTGAATACACGTTTTGACATGTCAAATTTCTTCTAATAAAAATACAAAATTCGTCCTTTTTCCAACTAAAACACTACACATGCTTATATTTACTTGTTATCAACATTTTTTAGCGAAAAAAAATATTTTCTCATAAAACTTATCGTTCTTCGAAACGTTAACAATACACAAGACTTTGACCTTTGAGTTTTGAAGGTCGAATTGTTTCTGATATACTAGTTTTTTCTACCAAAAATTGTTGAAAACAAGTAAATGTAAGTTTGTGAGGTGTTTTAGTTGAAAGAAGAACTAATGTTTGTGTTTTCGATAGCAGAAATTGGAGATGTCGAATCGTGTCAAATGGTGTATTTCCGGAATAAAAAGAGCCCATATCTCCAAAAGTACTCGACAGTTCGCGTTTTGACTTCAGATTCGTGTACAGGAGGCCAAAATATTTTGGCACCACCTTTTCAACTCGTTGGAGTGCGGTTAAAGATTTACCCAGCTTTCTTAAAAGTGGGTATGAAATATGCATCGAGCAAACATACAACTCAACTAGTAAGTGAATGAAATTGCATTAACTATCGTGCATTTCAGTTCCTCATGCTTCGAACACAAACTTCGCTGCTATAAAAGGAAAGCATAATTCAAAATTCGATTGAAAGAGCTAGCTTGTGGCCAGTAATGAAGCTTCAAGATCAAATAAGTTCTCGATTAGTTCAAATGATGTCACTCGCTCACAGAGAAAGCCAGTGAACAGACAACATTGTTCCGCCCATTCAGAACCTCAATGACCCCCCGTTGACCCCACGTGCCCTTTCCAGGGAGGACGAGAAGGCGCGGAGGTGGAACGAGATCAGGATCAGGCAGCACCGGCTCAAGGTCGAGGCGGACCAGCAGGGCCCGCCGGCGCACATCGAGAACATCATGAAGAGCGGCTTCTCGATGAGCGACATCAAGGGCCTGCACCGCAACTACGAGGACGCTGCCGAAGCCGACGAGGCGGTGAAACAGCCGGCCAAGGGCGGCAGGCACGTGCCGGCCAGGCCGCCTAGGAAGGGGTCCTTGTCGAGGAACAACGTCAACGGGTTCGATGATAATAGTGGGTGTTTGGTTCGGCGTGTTTTTTTTTTGAGATGTATAGTTGCGTCGTCATTGTTGATGGATAAATCCATAGAACCAGTTTTTTTCAAGCAATTCTATTGGTATATTTTGCGACGAAACAGTTTTGAAGACCGTTTTTGAACAGTTCACACCTCTACGTCATCATTTTATGAGCCGAAAAGATGCAACCAAGGTGGATATAGGATGGTGAAACAGCTCTTCAATTGTTTCTGGGATAAAACTTTTCGACCGTTTGAGAAGGTAGTAATATTTCAGCTACTTGAATGAAGATGGCGGTAAGATCGATTATCGAAGAAGATTTCTGTTGCTTACGTATTTCTGTGGTTCGCATCTGACAGACGTGACTTGAAACGGCATTAAACAATATATTTTCTATAAATCTGGAATGAATATTGATATTTTGACTATTCTCAGTCGTTTTTCATCTAAAACAGATGAAACTGGTGAAAAGATGACAGAAGCACAGTTTCTGTTTTACCGACACAAGGTATGTCGCCATCTCTGTTAATTTCAGGAAATATTACTACGGTATGAAATCAAGTAGGCAAAGGTCTACAGTTTATTCTAGTGCTTGTTAATAGGAAGCTGTTTCACCATCCTATATCCACCTTGGATGCAACATTCTATAATGTCACGTGTCATAGTTGTCATTCTAATTTAACCTCGGTAAATTCAAAAATCATATGTGTTCTTCCGATATTTACACATTGAAAAATATTTTCATTTCCAAATGGAGAAAGAGAATATTATCCATAGCCTTATGGAAGAACGGAATTATCTCTGTCCACCATGAGTCGTTAGGTAGCATAAACTTTCACAAAATCATTTGTATCATACCGTTTTCCATCACTTTTTGATTTTTTGTACGATTATTTGGTTATCAAAAATTCACAACACAAAGGAGGTGAAAAGTGAGGTGAATGGTAATTTTCTGACAGTTCGCCATATTGCTCCAAAAACTTTTTGATTATTCAGCTAACATTCCATTTGAACATTATAAAATCTCATGTTCAAATTTTGGTAAATATATAGTTTACGGACTGCACCTTGTACAGACCTGCGATTTTGCGGAACTTACGGAGTTATGCCTCCTAATCAATAAATTCCAATGACATTTTTAGCGCTCTCAACTAGTTTAGGAGATGCGGCCCCCCAAAGACGGGTTTCAGTCTGCCCGCTTGTTCTCCACCAATTTCCGATAAAAATTGCTCCTTCTTTTTAACAGCACACTGTACACACTCTAATTGAACGATTTCAGCACATTTTCACAAATAATTCACTCGTAAAATAACAAAAATCATCCTTCTTTCTTGCATGAAAATAATTATGAATTTTGACAGATTTGACATTTCCAACAATGTTCATGTTGTCACTAACTCAATACCTACCCTATTTACTAGAAGGATGATTTTTGTTATTTTACGAGTGAATTATTTGTGAAAATATGTTGAAATCGTTCAATTAGAGTGTGTACAGTGTGCTGGTAAAAAGAAGGAGCAATTTTTATCGGCAATTTATGGAGAACAAGCTGGTAGAACATATGCCTGAAACCCCGTTTTCCTGTCTTTGGGAGGCCGTATCTCCGAAACTAGTTGAGAGCGCCAAAAATTTCATTAGAATTCATTGATCTAGAGGCCAAACTACGTAAGTTCCCCAAAACAGCATGTCTGTACAAGGTGAAGTACGTAAACTATATATTTACCCAAATTTTTTATAAAGCATCTATAATTATCATGGACGCCGCCAGGAAGAACTTCAGTGGGGGCACAAGAAATTTAGGGGGAGGACAAAAGAGAACAAAATGTTGAAATCATGTGGTTTACACCTAGAATAAAGAAGAAATTTTACTCAAGTTGTGTTTCCATGGGAAACATCCGGTAATTTTAAAAATTGGTTGCGCACGTTTTGACATAATGACGAGTGAAATACCTTAATTTGTTTAAAATTATATTTGAATTTCGATATAGCTCTTGGGGTCAACAGCAGCAGGGGTGTGCACAGGTCCAGCAGCGAGCTAGACATCAACAGATACCAAGACACCACCCTGAACCACCAAGACAAAGATGACAAGAAAAAACGAGGAAGGTCCCCTTTCAGGTGAGTTATCTTGACAACCCAAACTTCTTGAGTCCCCGATACAGAGATTGCGTTGTAATGAACCGAGAAACATCGCTCGAGGTACATCGAATCGCTTTCCAGGTTCTTCTCGAAGAAGAACCGCGAGACCACCAGCGGCGACCGGACGAAGACCAAGAAAGCGAAAACGCCAGAGGGGATGGCAGGGCGCAGGGTGGAGGAGTTCAGCCCTCAGGGCAGGACTATGGGGTGGTCATCGAGCACAATGCTGCAGAGGTCGCCAACAGTCAAACACAACCAGTCACAGGTACGAAAATTGATCTGTATCTCCGAACAACAAACCCGCTAGAATAGTAACGCTGCGAATTGACTGAAGCCAACATGAAATTCATATACATATGTGTTTCCCCCACAAAGGTTGCCACATCGTAACATTTGAAAGTGATAATCATCCTACAACCACATTTTTTCAAGGTTCCCAAATATATATATATATCCTTCAGTAGTCATATGAGTGTATCAAAAGCTATTTGTTCACTCTTCGTCATATAATGCAGTGCCTCATTTATATATAAGTGGTTTATAAATAGCATGTCGATCTGGAGATTACGTTATTTTTGGTGAATGCGCCAACGCCGCTAGTTTGGTTAATCGGATAATCAACCGAACGCTGACAGTGACAGTTTTGTGTGAAAATTTGAATAGGATTTTACTTAAAAACCTTGTCTATTCTGTTCAAATCGAATTTAAAGGATGGTGAAACGCTGTGAAATGTGTAAAAGACAATTTAGAAAATGGTGACCAGAACACAACATTTCACTGGGGAGTTACTCAGTGTCGTATCATTCTTTGTATGAACATTATTTGTCAATCCTAATATGCAAAACACATTGTGGTGGAGTTTGCTCGCATAATTTCACTACAAGTAATAAAAAGGTTGGCCGAAGTCTATATATTTAGTAGGATTGAAAGGTAATAACAACATGTTTGATGTGAAATTTTTCAAGTTCGAAACTTGGAAACTTTCAATTACCAGAAAATAAACAATATAGTTTGACAGTAAATTAAATCTACAATCATTCGATAATATCATTGTATTATTATTTGCAGAACGATTTGGTGCCCCAATCGGCGCCGGACAGGCAGCAGAAGCAGTTGACAGTCACCCAGCCGTCTGGCATCGAGGCGGTAGGTAATGAAATCTACGACGCCGAGTGCCTCAAGCTGATCAACGAATACTTTTACGGTAATTCATTTACTCATATATTTCAACTCTTTCTTGCACAAAAGATCGTAATTAAAAATACTCTACTTGCACGAAGAAAAAAATTGAAAATTCATTAAATTGTCAACCAGAATATCATTCGATAATGCAAAAAGTAGCAGAGAATAGCTATTTGTGAATTGAGAGCGCAAAGTGGTAGATTACCGCTCGAAAAAAGCAGTTATATCGTGCGATAACATATCTCGCTTGTTCTCTTTCAGGTGTTAGAATCTTCCCTGGTCAAGATCCCACCCACACCTACGTCGGCTGGGTGACCACCCAGTATCACCTGCACAGCAAAGACTTCAACCAGAGCCAAGTGCTCAAGTCTTCGGTGGTGATAGTCGACGACTATGAGAGGATAGTCGATGGGTGAGCGCCATTTTTCTTCCCCTCAACTGCATCGTCAATTAATCATCGACATATGTTATTGGTGATGTTATTTTTACACATTTCATCATGCTGCCACAAAGGCTCCCACCAGACATGATCTCTTTCTGTATTTATAGCGTTGATAGACAGTCTTGCTACATGGTGAGAGCAGATGAGCTGTACAACGAAGTAACACAAGACGCCTCGGGCAAAGGGGCTTCCCAAGGAATGTTCATCGGGTGCTTCCTAGACGCCGCTACAGGTGTCATCACCTTCACTTGTGACGGTAAACAGACTTTACACAAGTTCAAAGTAAGTGTTAGCTCCGCAAGATTCATCAGAGGTGCTATCGTTTTTTTTTTGATTACTAGATGGAGCCAGATACCAAGCTGTTCCCTGCCATCTTCGTGGAGGCCACGAGCAAGGAAATCTTGCAAATTGAGCTAGGCAGGACCCCCACCAGCCTCCCTCTGTCGGCTGCCGTTTTGCAGAACAGCGCCAGACACGTGACCCCGCAGTTCCCGCCCAGACTGAAAGTGCAATGTCTGAAGCCCCACCAATGGGCGAGGGTAGGTCAAGAAACCGTGAAAGTAGGCGGAGCCCATGCGAATGGGCGGGGCGTGAAAGACGGGTGGAGTGGGGGATGAACCAAGCCGGCGCCATACCTACTGAGGCTAATTTTTCAGGTGCCGAATCAGAGCCTTCAAGTTCACGCTCTTAAGCTGTCCGACATCCGAGGTTGGTCGATGCTGTGCGAGGACCCTATTTCGATGCTGGCCTTGCACATTCCAGAGGAGGATCGCTGCATCGACATCTTGGAGCTGATCGAGATGGATAAGCTGCTGAGCTTCCACGCGCACACTTTGACTCTGTACGCAGCTCTCTGTTACCAGGTATGATATCGGCTATCGAATAATCACTCGAGCATCGCGGTGTTTTCAGAAAGAAAGAAATGAGGATTCCAATCCCACACCTGACACCATGACGAACATTCAGATAATATTCAGTGATTGTTGAGAGTATGTATAAGTAATATATTTTCTTTTTATTGACAGAGCAACTATAAGGCAGCGCATGTTCTCTGCAAACACGTCGACCAGAAGCAGTTGCTGTACGCGATCAAGTCTGAATATATGAGTGGGCCACTCAGACAGGGCTTTTACGATTTACTTATTGCTGTTCATCTGGAATCTACGGCAACCACTATGTGAGTAATGAATTAGTATCATCATTTGGCGCAGTCGGTAAGATCTTCACCTTTCAACATATCTGAACCATTTGACTTCCGATTTTGACTTATATCACGACTTTTTCTTAAATTGTTTACATTATTCTGCTCGAGGTGTATTAGTTTTTGTGCGAGTTATCAGTTTTGTATTGCCATGAAACATTTTGAGAGAACTTGAATATGAAAATATACTTGACGATCCACACAGTAGGAGGTTTTTTGCAATTCTACTAATTGATCAATTTCCTTTCAGGGAAGTATGTAAGAACGAGTATGTGATTCCTATTGGCCAAGAATTGAAGGACTTGTACGAGGATCCAGAACTGGGACATAGCTTGAGGAGACTCAAGATGGAATCTGTGCAACCACAGATGAAAACGTCAGAGATAACGTAAATATTTATGAAACAAGGAATGTCATATTTTCACAGAAATCGAGACACACATTGATTAACGACGAACGATTCGTTCTCGATATTCTCTACCCATAAGTCTGCTGAAAACTCGCATAGTCTATTCGTAAACATGCCTCGAAATATCGTAGGACGGTTAAAAGAACTAGGAGAGTTTATGTCAGAAAATACTTACAACCCAAATTCTTCGCAATTCAAGTATTTGCTTTCTAGAACTGTTAAAGATTTCAAGGAACCTTTCGAAGTTGTTGAAGTTACTCAGAACATTGTCAGTGGGATACATTTTTCAGCAATGAATATATGTCAAAAAATGTCCATTTCCAATAAAAGTTATCATCAGCGAAATCAAAACAATTCAGGCAATTTTGAAGATCGCAAAATGTGACAACGAAGAAGTGCTTTCAGTTTTGTTGTATCTCCAGTAATATAGCAAGAATAAAATAAAATAGATAATTCAGAAATTCAGTTTTTTTCTAATATTTTGAAAACTAAAAGAGTTGGCGCGAATTTTCTTTCACCATAATAATAACCATAAATTTCCGAAACTTTGCCCCAATTTGAAGTTCCTCGTAACTGTTACGGTATTATGTTAATCAAAAAAAAAACTGGATTCTAAAGCGACCCTCGGGAGTTCACCTAAACGCGCAATTTTCCAGGTACAACATAGACAACATCAAGAACCTGTATTCGCCGTATTTCCCTCTGGACGTAGTGCGGGATTACGTCATGATGGCCCTGGCGGAATCCGTCGAAATCAACCAGGTGCACAACAGAGACCCTATTGGCGGATCAAATGAAAATCTCTTCCTGTAAGTCAACTTGAAACGAATTCAAGGGTATTTTTCTTGAGGTCAATTTTTTATAATATTTGTGAGAGTTTCGTCATGAAGTCCAGGCGTTTTTCGAAGGCGAAGTAGGCAATAAAACGTAGGTGAGACCTGACCTATACTGTGCCCGTATAATGTCCGTTCCCCCTACTAACTTTTGAACTATTTGATATATCGCAACGATATTTGGAGGGCTTAAAAACGAGATGAAAACTACCTCTTTATGGCAAAATTACAGCTGCAAGTTTCAAATTAATAATTAATATATTCCATTTTCGAAATCTAATTTTTTAACATGCAATTCACATAATCATGGAAAGTTTTCGAACTGATATGATTTTTTTTGAGAAAATATCGATTTTATTATTATTATTTTACTCGTGAATTTATCTGTTTTTGAAATATCATCGTTTGAAATAATTAGCTCAAGTCATGGTCAGCATGGATATCGAGGATTATACTAGATTATCAGATCTCTATTGATAGCTATTGCATCATCCATCGTAAAACAAAATTCCGACTTTGAACTCGGAAATTCCGAGTTTGAAGTCGGGATAAAAAAATTCCGAGTTTAATGTCGGAATTCCCGAGTTCGAAGTCGAAATAAAGAAATTCCGAGTTTAAAGTCGGAATTTCCGAGTTCAAAGTCGGAAATTCTGAGTTTGAAGTCGGAAAAAATAATTCCGAGTTCAAAGTCGGAAATTCCGAGTTTGAAGTCGGAAAAAAATAATTCCGTGTTTAAAGTCGGAAATTCCGAGTTTAAAGTCGGAAATTCCGAGTTTGAAGTCGGAAAAAAATAATTCCGAGTTCAAAGTCGGAAATTCCAAGTTTGAAGTCGAAAAAAATAATTTCGAGTTCAAAGTCGGAAATTCCGTGTTTAAAGTCGGAAATTCCGAGTTTAAAGTCGGAATTTCCGAGTTCAAAGTCGAAAATTCTGAGTTTGAAGTCGGAAAAAATAATTCCGAGTTTGAAGTCGGAAATTCCGAGTTTGAAGTCGGAAAAAAATAATTCCGTGTTTAAAGTCGGAAATTCCGAGTTTAAAGTCGGAAATTCCGAGTTTGAAGTCGGAAAAAAATAATTCCGAGTTCAAAGTCGGAAATTCCAAGTTTGAAGTCGGAAAAAAATAATTTCGAGTTCAAAGTCGGAAATTCCGAGTTCAAAGTCGAAAATTCTGAGTTTGAAGTCGGAAAAAATAATTCCGAGTTTGAAGTCGGAAATTCCGAGTTTGAAGTCGGAAAAAAATAATTCCGTGTTTAAAGTCGGAAATTCCGAGTTTAAAGTCGGAAATTCCGAGTTTGAAGTCGGAAAAAAATAATTTCGAGTTCAAAGTCGGAAATTCCAAGTTTGAAGTCGGAAAAAAATAATTCCGAGTTCAAATTCGGAAATTCCGTGTTTAAAGTCGGAAATTCCGAGTTTAAAGTCGGAAATTCCGAGTTTGAAGTCGGAAAAAAATAATTCCGAGTTTAAAGTCGGAAATTCCGAGTTTAAAGTAGGAAATTCCAAGTTTGAAGTCGGAAAAAATTATTCCGAGTACAAAGTCGGAAATTCCGAGTTTAAAGTCGGAAATTCCGAGTTTGAAGTCGGAAAAAAATAATTCCGAGTTCAAAGTCGAAAATTCCGAGTTTAAAGTCGGAAATTCTAAGTTTGAAGTCGGAAAAAAATAATTCCGAGTTCAAAGTCGGAAATTCCGAGTTTGAAGTCGGAAAAAAATAATTCCGTGTTTAAAGTCGGAAATTCCGAGTTTAAAGTCGGAAATTCCGAGTTTGAAGTCGGAAAAAAATAATTCCGAGTTCGAAGTCGGAAATTCCAAGTTTGAAGTCGGAAAAAAATAATTCCGAGTTCAAAGTCGGAAATTCCGTGTTTAAAGTAGGAAATTCCAAGTTTGAAGTCGGAAAAAAATAATTCCGAGTACAAAGTCGGAAATTCCGAGTTCAAAGTCGGAAATTCCGAGTTTAAAGTCGGAAATTTCAAGTTTGACGTCGGAAAAAAATAATTCCGAGTTCGAAGTCGGAAATTCCGTGTTTAAAGTCGGAAATTCCGAGTTTGAAGTCGGAAAAAATAATTCCGAGTTTAAAGTCGGAAATTCCGAGTTCAAAGTCGGAAATTCCGAGATTGAAGTCGGAAAAAATAATTCCGAGTTCAAAGTCGGAAATTCCGTGTTTAAAGTCGGAAATTCCGAATATTGTTGCGACCTCTGGGTTGGCTCTCACCAACAATTCATTGCCTACGTCGCATTCAAAAACCGCCTGCCCCATATATCTCCCCGCATTCGAACTCGCGGACCGAGTCACCTCCGTGTCTACCCTCCCCCAGGCCCCTCCTGAAGCTGGTGGACCGCCTCCTCCTCGTCGGCATGCTGCGCGACCGCGACGTCGAAAAGCTCCTCATCATGGTGTGCCCCGAAACATGGGACCCCGTGTACCAGCACGACGGGCGCGACCAGCACCGCAAGGGCCTGCTCTCGATGAAGATGGCCGAAGGGGCCAAGCTGCAGATGTGCTACCTGCTGCACCACCTGTGCGACATCCAGCTGCGGCACCGCGTCGAGTCCATCATCGCGTTCAGCCATGACTTTGTCGGCGACCTGCAGACGGACCAGCTGCGCCGGTACATCGAAATCAAGCAGTCGGATTTGCCGTCGGCGGTGGCGGCGAAAAAGACGCGGGAGTTTCGGTGCCCGCCCCGTGAGCAGATGAACGCCATACTGTGTAAGTTTAAGCGGCTGGCAGGTGAGTTCGGAGGGCGGCAAGGGTGGTGTTGATCGTCGCTAATCCCCGTCGACTAAGTTGCCTGTGGTTTCTATGCAAGAATTCATATCCACATGAATACAAGCATGGCGGTTAATATCCACCAATTAGAACTATTATAGTTGCGCCTGCGTGTTACGAAGGATTTGAGACAACAGTTCGATGAAAGACGAAGCTAGTAGATTTAATAATATATGAAAGATGGACGGAGAGTAGTATGCCGGCACTACAAGCTGGCGTCCGGGGTTCGATTCCCATTAAATCTTTTTTTTGTAGTCAAGTCTCAAATATCTCTGACCGGGCACCTAGTCAAAGAGTATAGGTTTAGTAGAACCTATACTTTGTGACCCAGTAGTTGAAGAGCACTTTTTTTATCAAATAGTGATCTAGTGATAGGTTAGTACGTTCAGTTCAGGTAAGTCTCATTAAATTAATATAGCGCGATAGCGCGTTCAAATTCGAATTTTTTCGTTCAACTTTCCCTTCCTCAAAAATCTACTGAAAATAATGATCTACTGATAGGTTAGTACGTTCAGTTCAGGTAAGTCTCATTAAATTAATATAGGGCGTCAATACCGCCTTTATCGATACCAGAGATAAGTAATAACAAGATGTGCACGTCTTATGGAAGATTTGGAAATATAGTCACGTGATTGATTTTCGTTTCAACGTATTATCACAGATGGCGTTTAACGCATGAATCTCAATTTTTGTTGATATGAAGTTAGCGTTTCGCAGCTAATTCAAATTACGAACTTTCACGAACTTAGATTACATTACAGTGTGTTACAACAGTCCTCGAGTTGATTTGTTCACTTCACGTTTTACTCTGTGGTTTTTTATTTTTATTATTCATTTTCTTAAGGATGAAAGAGAAGTTTTGTTTGATAAATGATAACAGAGGTTTCATTAATATGGTGAGAAAATATGAATCACTATCAACTGATCATGACATTGCCACTGTCACTGCATTTCTCAATAATAAATTGATTATACAAATATGCAACTGGAGTATTTCATATTGTTCAATAGTACTTTGATTAAGATATGAATGAAATTCTGATGTAAAACCACAATATTCACGAGAACGGGAACAAATTTCCACCGTACAAAGTCGATAAAAATCAATAAAAATAAACAAAGTGGAAGACAGTGACAAACTGATGAAGAAAAGACAGAAAAATCTGACCTTGAACATGGCAGCCAGATATGGCAGCTGAAAAAGCTATGTTCACTCTTTGGAATCAACGGCACTAGTTCCATCTTGTGGTTGATTCCAAAAGCATGAAAAATATATTGCCAAATTTTAGCATTGACGTGCACATCTTGTTAGTGGGTTACTTATCTCTGTCGATACCAACCATTTCGAACCTACCGCCAAAACGTAAATGGTTGTTATTGGTGGATTTTAATAGCTATGCTTGTATTCATGTGGATTTGAATTCTTGCGGTTTCATTTGGGGGAGAGGGTCTAATAACTTTTCACATTGAAAGTGGGCAGGGCCGGATTAACCCTATCGGGGCCCCTAGGCAATGCAAATGTCGGGGGCCCTTTCCTTTACCGTTTTCTTGCTTTTCAAAATATATTTTTTATCTATTACAAAAGTCGAGTCGATCAGATCGGACTCCTGCTTTTTGCTTTCATTGAATCACAAAAATATGGTCACAACCAAAGAAAATATTTTTGTGAAGTAGGTACAATATTAGTTCAAATAGCAATTCTTGTAACTTTTTATATACAAAATCGTTAAAATCATCTTGGAAATTGACCTTTTTGGCGTATATATTTTCAATGCTATCATTTCATTCGGAAAAGTTGGTTGTACCATACTATTAAAAATTAATCCAAACGATGTTTTCTGTCCGATATTACCGGATGTTAATAATCGGGAATGTCACGAATGAAACGTTTTTTTCTTGGTGCGTTTAACATCAATTATGCCCCCGAGGGCCCCTAGTCGGTGCGGGGCCCCTAGGCAGTTGCCTAATCCGCCTTAATGGATAATCCGGCCCTGAAAGTGGGAAACTCATATGTCAAACGTCACTAACCATCTGTTGACTTGTGCTATATCTAGAGAGAGTAAACACTTTAAATATATGTATGCATAGTATGAGCATGAATTTAACACCGTTAACTATTTGTTCCTTAGCACTGTATTTATATTATTTCATTGTCGGGATATTCAAAGAACAGTATGGCTTTCGTTTCTAAAAATATATCCATCCGAACGAAGAATGGGGAATCCTTCTGTATTCAATGGAATTTTCTAAAACGCCGGCAAAATGTGGGAAATTTCTCGGATTCAGATTAAGATATTTTTGGAATCCTTGATTCAACATTACTTCAACTGATAATTCCTTATACAGGGAGGGCCAATGGAAACTTTCCACCCTAATTTGTAGGAGTTCAAATCAACATCTTGAAAAACGCTCGAATACGTCGATATTTGATTTTAGGGGGAACTAATTTTCAGTTTTTTTCACCCCCGTAGCTTTAACCCTGTAGCTGGGGGGTGAACAACCCTCAAAATTTGAATAGGGAAAAGGGGTCGTGCCATACCTCTTTTTGAAGGTCTCATTGAGTTCTTTATGACCCTATAATTTTGCCCTATTATTGTCATCGATAACGAAATGACAGGTTGTCAAAATCTTGGTAAGAGACTATTGTTTTCGTAATAAAAATACCAAATCATTCGAGTTACCAGTGCAATAATCAGGTGGACATGTCAAATTCAAATTCCAAGCTGTTCAAAATGTCAGCCATGAACATTCCACAATTTTGATTTTCAATCCCACAAATTTCCCACTCTATTTCCAAGAGTTTGACAACCTGTCATTTCGTTATCGATGACAATAATAGGGCAAAATTATAGGGTCATGAAGAACTCAATGAGACCTTCAAAAAGAGGTATGGCACGACCCCTTTTCCCTATTCAAATTTTGAGGGTTGTTCACCCCCCAGCTACAGGGTTAAAGCTACGGGGGTGAAAAAAACTGAAAATTAGTTCCCCCTAAAATCAAATATCGACGTATTCGAGCGTTTTTTAAGATGTTGATTTGAACTCCCACAAATTAGGGTGGAAAGTTTCCATTGGCCCTCCCTGTATGTATCAGTAACAGTTTTCGCGGTAAATATAATTTTCGAGCGAAAATTGCCAATTGAAAATTACGATTTTTTCGCAATGCAACTTCATAAAATTTTGCAATTTGGGTCATTACTTCATGAATATCTTACCAATGAACCGGATCTAAGTTTCAGCATACATGGAGGATCAAAAGTGAGTTCCTACCAAAGAATTGACATTATTATAATAGTTTACTGAGAAGGACAAGATTCATCAATCTTATAACAAAATTTATTCTGATTCAAATGTTTATCTTCATCATTTGAATCATATTTAATTTTTTTCACTTATTTTTTTTGTTTCCTCCATGAATATGTATATTTCTTGAGATAAACGTATGTTATTATTATCATAATGAAATTGACACTATCTGAATCACTATCCAATAATTATTTTATTGAAGTCGATTCCATAACATAAAAGATACGTACAGAGAAAGTATACGAAATTATGTGGGAAAATGTCAGAGCTTTTCGAACAAGCAATAATATAGAGGGTTTTTCATACCGCTGATTTGCTTCATCGGCAAAATTCAAGATGACCTTTGCTGCTAAATCGTGATAAGCTTTGTCCATCATGAAACATTTTGTATTTCTCCCAAATCGTCCGCTCTGCACAGTGCGTTTTTTATTTTCATACGAATCCAGTACTTAGTGGAATCTTCAATAAAGGATGAAGATAAGGTTGCTTTTGAAATGTCCTTTGATAACTGATATTTTTCCCAAAACAACTGTCTCACAAAATGAGTTTTTCTTCAGTTACTTCAGTAAGTAAACCTACACGTGTGCTCATTCTTTCCAATATAAAATTGAAAGCTTTCGTTCCAAAATCCAATTTGTGCATAATCCCGTAGCTCATTTTTGGTTTGGTAGAACTGATTTCCAATTGGCACACAGTAGTTTGTTGACCCCCGCTTTTCGAAATCGATGTCATTGGTAGGTCCGTAGACCCCTTCAGCTAGTCTTAATATCCACTCGACCCCTCGCAGTGATTCGCTTCATTCAAACAAGCCCCGAACTCTCGTTACGCTCCCCCGACGTTCCAGGCTTCAAGAACCAGGAGGAGGAGGAGAAGGAGAACTGCCCCCTCGGCGAAGACCTGTGCGAGAGGATGAACACCTTCCACAGCAAGCTGATGAGCCTGGTGTCCCTGCAGGCGCTGCAAGCGCCCCAGGAGGAAGAGAACCCCGACGCGCTCGGCAAGCCTGGGCCGTTCAAACGGCTGTACAACCTGATAAACGCCGTCAAGGAGCTGGAGGAGGAGCCCAAGGAGGAGCCCGAGCCGGAGAAGAGGATCCCGGAGGAGACATTCCGCAAGGTAACGTCACACAAAAGTGTTTTCAAATTGCATTTCAACAAATCGGAGACAGTCAATACTGCAGCAAATATTGTATATGCGGTCAGTTCTTGGTATATATTGATTGATTGATTGAAGGTGCTGATCAGCACCATCGTGCGGTGGGCCGAGGAAACCCAAATCGAAACATCCAAGCTGGTCCAGGAGATGTTCAGCCTGCTCGTGCGGCAGTACGACTCGGTAGGCGAACTAATCCGTGCTTTGGAAAAGACCTACATCATCAACGCCAAGACCAAGGAGGACGTGGCCGAGATGTGGGTGGGGCTGAGCCAGATCAGGGCGCTGCTGCCCGTCCAGATGTCCCAGGAAGAAGAGGAGCTGATGCGCGAGCGCCTGTGGAAGCTCGTCAACAACCACACGTTCTTCCAGCACCCCGACCTCATCCGCGTACTGCGCATCCACGAGAACGTCATGGCCGTCATGATCAACACCCTGGGCAGACGCTCTCAAGCCCAATCCGACGCCGGCGCCCAACAGCAGACGGGGGAAGGGGAGATCGTCGCTAAAGAGAAAGACACCTCGCACGAGATGGTGGTGGCTTGCTGTCGCTTCCTCTGCTACTTCTGTCGCACCGGCCGGCAGAACCAGAAGGCGATGTTCGAGCACTTTGACTTCCTGCTCGACAACAGCAACATCCTGCTGTCGCGGCCCAGCCTCCGAGGCTCCACCCCCTTGGACGTCTCCTACTCCTCCCTCATGGAGAACACCGAGCTGGCGCTCGCGCTACGCGAGCACTACCTCGAGAAGATCGCCATCTACCTGTCGCGGTGCGGGCTGCAATCCAACTCGGAGCTGGTGGAGAAGGGCTACCCCGACCTCGGGTGGGACCCTGTGGAGGGGGAGCGCTACCTCGACTTTCTGCGCTTCTGCGTGTGGGTGAACGGCGAGAGCGTCGAGGAGAACGCCAACCTGGTGATCCGGCTGCTGATCAGGCGGCCAGAGTGCCTTGGCCCCGCGTTGAGGGGCGAGGGGGAGGGGTTGTTGAGGGCCATTGTTGAGGCTAATAGGATGTCGGACAGGATATCGGACAGGAGGAAGTTGATGGACGAGGCGGAGGGGACGGTGGTGAACTGTGCGCCGTTCGCGCATCCGCTGCCGGATAGTGAGGAGGATGAGGATTATATCGACACCGGGGCGGCCATTTTGAACTTTTACTGCACGCTGGTGGACCTCTTGGGCAGGTGTGCGCCCGATGCGGCCGTCATAGCTTTGGTGAGTCGTGTGGCCGGTATTTATAGAGTTTATTACACAATTCGTGAAAGGTGCTAAGCGATACGCTACCTAGCGGTGACTGGTTGAGTTCAAGTTGTCAAATGACACTGTGTTATTGTAAAAAAAATAACAATATCAAATGTTCTATCATACTTAGTTCAAACTGTATTAATGGAAAATATAACATTTCAAGATGATAGGAGATACCGCGATATGTTACACATACACTTTCACGAATTTTCAAGTTATTACCTCTCGAAAAAACTCGACATACGCCTTTCCAGGGCAAAAACGAGTCTCTGAGAGCGAGGGCCATCCTGAGATCCCTCGTGCCCCTCGAGGACCTGCAAGGGGTCCTCAGCCTCCGGTTCTCCCTGCACAATCCAGCTGCCGGCGAGGAAAGGCCCAAGTCTGATATGCCGTCCGGCTTGATACCGGGCCACAAGCAGTCGGTCGTGCTGTTCCTGGAGAGGGTGTACGGGATCGAAACGCAGGAGCTGTTCTTCAAGCTGCTCGAGGAAGCGTTTTTGCCCGATTTGAGGTGTGCCACAATGTTGGACAGGGTATGTAGCGAATTTCATTTTCAAAAACCGACACCAGAAGCCACCCACTTCGTGATTGTCTCGAATTGATGTGTTATGGTTTTGTTAGAACGACGGCAGCGAGTCGGACATGGCGCTGAGCATGAACCGCTACATCGGCAACTCGATCCTGCCCCTGCTGATCCAGCACAGCAAGTTCTACAGCGAGGCTGAAAACTATGCTTCCCTCCTAGACGCCACCTTGCATACCGTCTACAGGCTATCCAAGAACCGCATGCTGACCAAGGGCCAGAGAGAAGCGGTCTCCGACTTCCTCGTCGCCCTTACCAGCCAGCTGCAACCCTCGATGCTGCTCAAGCTCCTCCGGAAGCTGACAGTTGACGTCTCGAACCTCTCCGAGTACACGACGGTGGCGCTGAGACTGCTGACGTTGCACTACGAGAGATGCGCCAAGTACTATGGCACTTGCACCGGGCAGGGAGTGTACGGCTCCTCGAGCGACGAGGAGAAGAGGTTGACCATGATGCTGTTCTCCAACATCTTTGACTCCCTGAGCAAGATGGATTATGATCCCGAGCTGTTCGGTAAGGCGTTGCCCTGTCTGACGGCCATCGGGTGCGCCTTGCCTCCTGATTACTCCCTTTCGAAGAACTACGACGACGAGTGGTACACCAGCAAGTCAGCAAAGACCGGCCCGGACGGGCCTTACAACCCCCAGCCGATCAACACCTCCTCGGTGGTGCTCAACAACGACCTCAACAACATCGTGCAGCAGTTCTCCGAGCACTACCACGACGCATGGGCCTCGAGAAAGCTGGAGAATTCGTGGCAGTACGGGGACACCTACTCGGGCTGGGAGGGCGGCAAAACCCACCCCAGGCTGAAGCCGTACACGATGCTCAACGACTACGAAAAGGAGCGCTACAAGGAGCCGGTGCGGGAGTCGCTGAAAGCGCTGCTCGCCATCGGCTGGTCCGTCGAGCACACCGAGGTGGACCTGCCGTCGAGCAGCCGCAACTCAGGCGGCATGAGACAGGGTGGCGAGGGCGGCTCCGCCTTCAACTACAACCCCCACCCCGTCGACATGACCAACCTGACGCTGTCGAGGGAGATGCAGAACATGGCGGAGCGGTTGGCGGAGAACGCGCACGACATCTGGGCGCGCAAGAAGAAGGAGGAGCTCAACACCTGCGGCGGTGGGATCCACCCGCAGCTGGTGCCCTACGATCTGCTCACCGACAAGGAGAAGAAGAAGGACAGGGAGCGGTCGCAGGAGTTCCTCAAGTACCTGCAGTACCAGGGCTACAAGCTGCACCGGCCGAACCGCGGCGGGCAGTCGGAGACGGAGCAGTCGGCGGCGGGGCCGTCGGTGGAGCTGCGCTTCGCGTACAGCCTGCTGGAGAAGCTCATCCAGTACCTGGACCGAGCCACCATCAACATGAAGCTGCTCAAGCCGTCGCAGACGTTCAGCCGCAGGAGCTCCTTTAAGACTTCCTCGCGCGACATCAAGTTCTTCTCGAAGGTTATGCTGCCGCTGATGGAGAAGTACTTTTCCACCCACCGCAACTACTTCATCGCCATCGCGACTGCCACCAACAACGTGGGGGCAGCCAGCTTGAAGGAGAAGGAGATGGTGGCCGCTCTGTTTTGCAAGCTGGCCAGCCTTCTGCGATCGCGCCTCGCCGCGTTCGGCGCAGATGTCAGGATCACCGTGCGGTGTCTGCAGGTGCTGGTGAAAGGCATCGACGCCAAGTCGCTGGTGAAGAACTGCCCGGAGTTTATAAGGACGTCCATGCTGACGTTCTTCAATAACACTGCCGATGACCTGGGGCACACCATAATCAACTTGCAGGATGGGAAGTACAGCCACCTGAGGGGCACGCATCTCAAAACCTCCACCTCTTTGTCCTACGTGAACGCTGTGGTGCTGCCCGTTTTGACCTCGCTGTTCGATCACCTGGCAAATTGCGAGTACGGCAGCGATCTGCTACGTAAGACTGACGGTCTGGCTCTGATTCATCGTGTGACAACTTTTTTTTTTCTAGTGGACGAAATACAGGTGGCGTCCTACAAGGCGCTGCAGTCGCTCTACACCCTCGGCACCGATCCCACTCTGCACCACGACAGGAAATATCTGAAGACCGAGATGGAGAAGTACAAGCCGACTCTGGGTTCCTGCATGGGCGCCTTCAGCTCGACGTTCCCGGTGGCCTTTCTGGAGCCGCATCTCAACAAACACAATCCGTATTCGCTTCTCAACAGGATCGCAGATCATTCGTTGGAGGCGCAAGGTTTGCATGCGAATTCTGGAAATGTCTTCCTTTTATCGACGGCTTGAATTTTTTTCACAGACGTGATGGCCAGGATGGAAGGAGCCATGCCGACGCTCGAAGCCATCCTCTCCGAGGTGGACCAATTCGTAGAGAGCGACAAGACCTATTCGGACGCTCCGCACGTCATTGACGTCATAATGCCGATGCTGTGTTCGTATCTCCCGTTCTGGTGGTCCCAAGGCCCTGACAATGTCAGCCCTACAGGAGGGTAAGTGAAAGGAAGCGATTTTCTTTTCGGGAAATATTGACTCCCTCTTCTTCCAGAGCTCACGTTTCCATGGTAACTGGCGAACACATGAACCAGTTGCTCAAGAACGTGCTCAAGCTGATCAAGAAGAACATCGGCAACGAAAACGCGCCTTGGATGACCCGAATAGCTGCCTACACCCAGCAAATAATAATCAACAGCAGCGAGGAACTGCTGAAGGATCCCTTCCTGCCGCTGGCCGAACGAGTGAAGAAGCGGACGGAAGTCATGTTCCACAAGGAGGAGAGCTTGAGGGGCTTCATCAAGAGCTCCACGGAAGATACTTCACAGGTGAGTTCGAGCATCGCTCGTTCGCCGGCTCATCTCGCCCCATTTCGCAGATCGAGACGCAGATCCAGGAGGACTGGCACCTGCTGGTGCGCGACATCTACTCCTTCTACCCGCTCCTCATCAAGTACGTGGACCTGCAGCGCAACCACTGGATGCGGCACAACGTCGCCGAGGCCGAGGATTTGTACAACCACGTGGCGGAGATCTTCAACATTTGGTCCAAGTCGCAGTACTTCCTCAGGGAGGAGCAGAACTTCATATCGGCCAATGAGATCGACAACATGGTGCTGATCATGCCGACGGCTACGAGGAGGACCGTCGTCCCAGATGGTAGTCAACCCACCGTTGGAAAGGTGAGAATACATGATAACTTTACAAATAATCGTTGCTCAGTTGGTATCCAGGTACCTTTTTTCAATAAAAACCTCGACTCAATTCTCGTGTGTGTTAGGACACTCGGTATATTATCGACTTGAATATGATTGATTCCTACTAATAGGATTAGAGTTCTTGCATTGTGCTGAATCATATCGTGTATATTCACATAACCTATATTATTGTTGATATAGTCGCCGGTATTATCATTGTAACTCGCTATAATTCCTCTTAAACATGTAAAAACATTATTCACGTTATTATTTACAGATAAATAGATGAAATATGAGGGTATTTCGCGAAAAGCATCAATATAATCATTGCTGAAAAATTCCTTCATTTTGGAAACGTGTTAGATAAAGTCATCAACAAGTGTAAGAAATTGGCGCCCGTGCCTTGTCTTCTTGTCATCTACATTTCGAAAAGATATTGATAACGCTTTCAGTCAAAGGAAATGTTTTCATTGTTTTGTTTTCATTTCAGAAAAAGAAGAAGCACCGTGACAAGAAGCGTGACAAGGATAAGGAGATCCAGGCCTCGCTAATGGTGGCCTGCCTGAAACGCCTCTTGCCGGTAGGCCTAAACCTTTTCGCTGGACGTGAACAAGAGTTGGTTCAGCACTGCAAAGATCGCTTCCTCAAGGTAATTTTGTCTACTCAATCAAACACCACAAACCGACCATCTCGTGTGTTTCAGAAAATGCCGGAGTATGATATAATCGACTTCGCCAAAACCCAGCTGACCCTTCCCGACAAAATCGATCCAGCTGATGAGATGTCTTGGCAGCACTACCTCTACAGCCAGCTAGGGAGCAAAAAAAGCGTAACGATATCCTCCGTCGACAATAACGGCAAAAACCAACTGGAAGAAACGGTCGACAGGATCGTCGCCATGAGCAAAGTACTCTTCGGCCTTCACATGGTGAGTCTGTCATTCCAATTGAGAAACAGTCTCGATCAATGTTGCTAAATCGGTTGCAAAAGATTCGTTTGATTTCTTTTATTTTCGATTCACTTGGGCGATTGAATCCAACAATTTACTTTTGCGTTGCGTTGCTAGATCGACCATCCTCAACAGCAGCAGAAAGGAGTTTATAGGAGCGTCGTATCGACCCAAAGGAAGCGAGCCGTACTATCTTGTTTCCGGCAAGCTTCTTTGCACAGTTTGCCCAGGTTCGTTGATTGTTTTTGAGGCGTCCACAAGATGGTGGAATCACTTCGGACGTAAATATAATGTTGAAAACAACTTTTTATCGATGACTCTGCGGAATCGCTTCCGTTTAAGTAGCGGTTATCTAGAACATAACCTCTATCTTCCCAGCCATGGTGAAATACTTGGCAACAGCAATCAAAACGAATTAATCCAATGTTCATTACTTGTTAGACAAACTGTTCATTATAATCATATTCTTAAGGATCCATGGAAAATTCCCCATGTTCTACAAAAATACCGGTAATTTCATTGAAATCCAGACTCATTCACCTTCAACATTATGTCGCAAGAATCACATCAACTTGTCATCGCAACCCGAACAAATTTACCAATAAATCGCCAAATCAAAAAAAGAAACCGCCGTACCAACATGGGATGAACAAAGATAGAGGAGGTTACGTCTAGAGTTTGCTTGCTTATAAAAAGCGCTACCTGCCGGTAAAGTTTCTTATCGCGAGCCGAAGTGATTACACCAAATTCGCACGGCGCCTGGAGTAGCTTGGTTTTCCGTTGTGTTGCTGTTTCCCCACGCCCCCCGGTGACTTTAACCCCCTGTTGACAAGTTTCCTAACAAGTTTGGTTGGTGTGTTACATGCTGACAGGCTTCTAAGCCGAAAGATAACCGCGACGGTTGGAGGAGGGTTTTGGGGGCAGCGCGCAAGCGGGCAGCGCTGGCCTGCCTCAGGATGACCCCCCTCTACAAGCTGAGCAGGTTTGTTTGTGTTTTTCGTAGCTAGCAGCTCGCACCGGTAGACCTAACCTAACCCAACCATTGTCGTTCTAAATGTAAACTTACGGCGCGTTCACATGACAGCTTTCTTCTATCGCGGAAAACTTGAATAAAACGTTGATACGCAATAATTTATAATAGTTAAGACCCTGAAAATCGAAGCTTCTCTTAGGCAAAAGTAGGAACGTAATCGACTTTTTGGCGGATGACCTTGATATGCGTTCACAAAGATCGGCCAATGGAGTCACAAAAGCCAGCATGTGAACCCGCCGTTAGTAGGCTGGAACTATGATTGTCTGTTCACTCAAGCACCAAACGTCTGCCAAGTTGAGGTCGCTACTTTATATGTTCTTGGAACAAGAGCTTTGCTGTGCTGAAAGGAGCGCGTAATTCGAAATTTCAATAAAAAAGTTAGGTTATGCTCAAATATGACCCTTCAAGCTCAAAACAGTTCACGGTTATCATCAGAAGATATATCCGCCTTACAGAAGAAGTGACGTCATTTCCTCAGAACAGTGAAGAGATAATATCATACCATCCACTAGGTGTTGATTTGGATCAGAGATCCCTTTTCCAAAATTAACTAATACCTGAGATCCCCATAGCCAAATTACTCTAAGAATCCTATCTCTAGTATTTATTCTTTTTGAAAAAAACGTTAAAATCGCATAGTAAAGATGAAAAAATAAATGATTCAGTCAAAACGAACTTGTCCACGCTCATAGTCATTTTTCTAACAAGTTGGCACACGTAACACAACTTGTTAAACATTATCTTGAAAGTTTCAAACTAGGTTGGTAGTCGAGTACGTTGAGGCGCTGGCCTTTGGGCCCAGAGCATCGTTTAGCGGCAGGAGATAGCTGACCAACCAAACATTCTTGGTACCTAGATATCAATCCTTCGGACTCTCAACGGTAACCAGCCGAGTAGTGCTTCGGATGACACTTAAAAAGCTAAGGTCCACGTCTTCCTTACTCATGAGACTTCGAGGGTTGCTTTGCAACTAATTTGGCGGTAACTTTCGACCCCTGTGAAACCGATTTTGACCCCAAAGAGCCCCTGACTCAGATCGCCAATCACCCTTCTCTTCCCTTAGGCACCGCGCCATCAACATCTTCATCCGCACGTACCGCGACTTCTGGCTGCAGGACGAGAACGTCGGCCAGGAGGTGATGATCGAGGACCTGACGCAGTCCTTCGAGGACTCGGAGCTGAAGAAGAAGGACGCCGAAGAGGAGGAGGGCCGGCCCGACCCTCTCACGCAACTGGTGACGACGTTCTGCCGCGGCGCCATGACCGAAAGGTCGGGCGCCTTGCAGGAGGACCCCCTGTACATGAGCTACGCCGAGATCATCGCCAAGTCGTGCGGCGAGGAGGAGGAGGAGGGGGAGGAGGAGGAGGGCGGGGGAGGTGGAGGTGGGGGGGATGGGGAGGAGGGGGCTTCGTCCATACACGTGAGTCGGATGATGTGACGCGTTTTTTGTGGTTGAGTGAATTATTTACTGGTGTTTTTTTTTTGGCGCAGCGGATGAGGAAGTTGGTGGTAAGACAAGTTTATGCGGTAGTACGATTTGGAAGAATTTTATTCGATAATTTGTAACAAAATACATGATAAAAAAAACTACTTTATTTCTAATGAAAAATATATTCTCACGATTTTGGTTATTTTGATAAAAGATCTACACATTCTTTGATGAAAAGGAAGATGTTTTCTCACGATTTCGTTTTTTTCGATTAGATATAACTGCATTCTGAGAGAGAAAAAATAAGCAGAATGGTACCCCCGATCATAAAAATCAGTCCATCCGTTCGGAAGTTACTTGAAAAAGTCCCAAGGGTTTGATTCATATTATTCTCTATGGAGAAATATATTTTTCCACTATTTCGGTTTTTCTGATCGGAGAACTGGATTCTATGAAGATATTATGACGATTTGAAAATTCGGAAGATAAAAAAAATGTATTTCACGATTTTGGAATAAGAAGAAAACTGAAATCTATGATAGGAAACAAGAAAAATGAACACCGATTGGAAAAATCGACCATCAGTTCGGAAGTTATGGTGATTTGAAAAATTCGAATTAGTTTTTTTCCCTCTCTGAATATAAATATTGTTTACGATTTCGGTTTTTTGTGAACTATAAAGCATTTTTGAACACGTGACCATGTTGGATCAAACATGGCACCTACATCAATATTGTCTAATTATGTCAATTCCAAATAAATTTTGTCAGTAAACAGGAAAGTTACTTACTGATTTAGCAGATATTTTCACGATTATTTCTATCATAGCTTGCTCAGGTGAAAGTAAATATTTATTGGGTTTAGAAAATCCTGATAGTGATGCTGTAGAGCGATATAGGGATAAAATAAAAGTCATGAATTATGTTGATCCCTGTTATTAAAAATGTTGAAGTGGAAACTGACTTGGAATTGTTTCCAAAAGTTACCTCCTTGGACATCATCAGTCTTCAGACTTTTTCGGATCCAAATATGTCTCAAGAACCGATTTCGAATACTTCTAACATAAAAAATCAACTCGAAAATATGTGTGGTTATGTTTGTTCTGGTCCAGCAGGTCTAATTTGACAGCATTCCAAAATGATCTATTTTCTATGATGAAAAGTAGAAGAAAATTGGAAAACGTTCAATTTTTTTCTCGGAATATAAATATTGTTTACAATTTCGGTTTCTTGTGATCTCTATGATGAAGCAGAAGAAAAAAGAGCAAAATCCTTTCGGAAGTTGTATGAGGAATGCAAAAAAGTTCCGAAATGACCGTGATTAAAATCTAGCTTTTCATTTGCCACTAACAGATCCCAAGCAGTCTCCTAAATATTTCTTTGACCGTTACGAGTGTAACATCTTGGCGCCCCTGAAAAAAAATCCGAGTAACACCTAACCCAACCCGCAGGAGCAAGAGATGGAAAAGCAGAAGCTCCTCTTCAACCAAGCCCGCCTGGCGAACCGCGGCGTAGCCGAAATGGTCCTTTTACACATCTCCGCCTGCAAGGGCGTCTCCTCCGAGATGGTGATGAAGACGCTCGAGCTGGGCATCTCGGTGCTGCGCGGCGGCAACAATGACATCCAGATGGGCATGCTGAACCACCTGAAGGAGAAGAAGGACGTCGGCTTCTTCACCAGCATCGCGGGACTCATGAACAGCTGCGGCTCGTTGGATCTCGACGCCTTCGAGCGGAACACCAAGGCGGAGGGGCTGGGCGTCGGGTCGGAGGGCGCCGCCGGCGAGAAGAACATGCACGATGCCGAGTTCACGTGCGCCCTCTTCCGGTTCATCCAGCTCACCTGCGAGGGCCACAATTTAGGTATATGGTGCGGGTTGAAGAACTTGTTCTTCGAGGAAGTCTGAATTATTGTTTGAATAACTGGTCACAAACATAACATTGGTCCTTCGAGCCGGATGGTATTTCCATCATTCACCATTCAATGAGGCAATTATTGTTGTACCTCCATATTTTGAGTAATGATCGATGTTTCGGTAATTCCAAGTGTGATAACTGAATTATTTTTATTTTCCTCCGAGGTGCCTCATTTCCCATCGGTTTCAGAGTGGCAGAACTACCTGAGGACCCAAGCCGGCAACACCACCACCGTCAACGTCGTCATCTGCACCGTCGACTACCTTCTGCGGCTCCAAGAGTCCATTATGGACTTCTACTGGCACTACTCGAGCAAGGAGCTGATCGACCCCGCCGGCAAAGCCAACTTCTTCAAGGCCATCGAGGTGGCCAGTCAAGTTTTCAACACCCTCACCGAGGTCATCCAGGGACCGTGCACTCTCAACCAGCAGGCACTGGCTCACTCCAGGTGAGATATCGCTTGATTGTCATGCGTATCTTCTTTGACAGTTGTTTTTTTTTGTGCTAGATTGTGGGACGCAGTCGGGGGTTTCCTCTTCTTGTTCTCGCACATGCAGGACAAGCTGTCGAAGCACTCCAGCCAAGTTGATCTGCTCAAAGAATTGCTTAACCTCCAGAAAGACATGATCACGATGATGCTGTCCATGTTGGAAGGTAATTTTGACCATTTATGTTTTTTACAATAAGGGCGCCCGAGCCGGCACACTAACGAATTTTGAACAAACCTTGATTATATCCTTAACGAACCTTTAATCGCCCAGGCTACAGTAGTTGGCTAAACAATGAATGTTCTAGATTCATTTTGAATAATCTCGGCACCAAATTATCTTCAGGTAATGTGGTTAATGGGACCATCGGCAAGCAGATGGTCGACACGTTGGTGGAGAGCGCCAGCAACGTGGAGCTCATCTTGAAGTATTTCGATATGTTTCTGAAGCTCAAAGAGCTCACCTCGACTTCTTCCTTTCAAGAGATCGATCTCAACAACGATGGTTGGGTTTACCCGAAGGATTTCAAAGAGAAGATGGAACAACAAAAAAGCTACACGCCGTAAGTGATGGATTTAATCTAATGCAGAACATTTACATGATTATTTCCACATACCTAATCTATCTAGTTTAATATATAGATTCATGATTGGTTCAGCCAATTCAATTCCCTGAGAAGAATGATACTCCGATACTCCCTACTCTATATTCAATAGATGACTGACTGCTCGTTTGTAAACCACTTTCTCCTTAAAAAAATATCTTACCACACCAAACGATAACACATTCTATATTAACTAACTCATCTGGACACAACACCAAACTCTTCACCAAGCCGCTCTCAATTCCCTGAGAAGAATGATACTCCCTACTCTATATTCAATACATGACTGACTGCTCGTTTGTAAACCACTTTCTCCTTAGAAAAAAGAATATCTCTTACCACACCAAACGATACTACATTCTATATTAACTAACTCATCTGGACACAACACTAAACTCTTCACCAAGCCGCTCTCAATTCCTTGAGAAAATGATACTCCCTACTCTATATTCAATACATGACTGATTGATCGTTTGTAAACCACTTTCTCGTTATAAAAGAAATATGTATTTTTATAATTCAGCTAGTTTATGTTGATATTTATTTTTCCCCAGTTTCAACATAGCTTCTTCAGAGGTAGGTCAACAAATACCAATATTTTGTGTTCATAATCCACACATTTGATAATAATGCTCAGGTCTTCTTCAAAGCCTTCGATTTATCACTGGATGCTTCATTTTCCCAACGAATTTAAATATCTTCGTCACTTTTATTCCTATCTAAAAAACCGCTTCTTCTACGAAGAATGCCATGGTAAAAACTCCGTAATAATTGCATCAACATCATGCGTTCCACAAGGTTCTGTTTTGGGTCCACTTCATTGAATTCATTTATAAACGACATCATTGACAGTTCGTACTGTGAACTTCCCGCGAATGGCAATCATCCACTATTATAGCTCCTATGATAGACGATGGATCTTTGCGGTGTTCAAAATCCCTCCTGCGATTCCAGGGAGGAGATCGAGTTCCTGCTGGCCTGCTGCGAGACCAACCACGACGGCAAGCTCGACTACATCGGCTTCATCGACCGCTTCCACGAACCGGCCAAGGAGATCGGCTTCAACCTCGCCGTCCTACTGACAAACCTCTCCGAGCACATGCCGAACGAGCCCCGGCTGGCGCGCTTCCTCGAGACCGCCGGCTCCGTGCTCAACTACTTCGAGCCCTTCCTCGGTCGCATCGAGATCATGGGCGGCAGCAAGCGCATAGAGAGGGTCTACTTCGGCATCAAGGAGTCGAACATCGAGCAGTGGGAGAAGCCGCAGATCAAGGAGTCGAAGCGCGCGTTCTTCTATTCGATAGTGACGGAAGGTGGGTACATTTGTGGGTGATACCTGGGCTGAAACTTACAAAAACGTAGAACGTGGAATGAAGATTATATACAATTGGCTCAACAACAGCCTATTGAGTCTTAATATATCGAAAACTAAATTTATGACTTTCTCCTCGACAGATAGAAACCTCAATATTCCGATTACCTTAACACTAACCGGTCATGCCAATCTGTTCGTGCCATTCATTAATCAAAACAATAGTAATTTACGTAACAAGTCCGGAAAATACTGTTTTTTTGGATGAGTGACAAAATTCTAGGACGAGCGTAGCGAGTCCTGGAAGTCTGCGAGTCCAAAAAAACTGTTTTCGGGCGTGTTGCGTACACAATTTTTTCGGCAACCGTGTAGATCAAAGAAACACATTTCTTTATTAGAACAAAATTTCGAACATTTCAATTTTTATTTATATTAATATTTATATTAAAATTAGAACAATTGTTAATATTGAATGGATTCAATTTGTTTGAAATGCTTGGTATATTTAAGTGCCTTTTGTTGAAGTCAGAACAAGAAGGTAAAGTTTCCGTTTCACATTGATTGTTTTCATCTGATAATTTTTGAATGTTAGCTAATTTTATGTCAGATAGCTGTCAGTCGTTATTTTGCTGCTATGGTAATGATCAACTGCATTTATCAAAACCATACTACCAAGATTTTCATATTTACAATGACAACAACGATGTGATTCTTCCCGTCCTAGTCCGGGAAGTACGTACTTCCCGGACTAGGCCGGAAAAATGCCACTTTCTCAAAAAAAAAAAAAAACTTCTGGAAAGTACGTACTTTCCGGACGGTTGCCGAAAATAGTAATTTACGTAACAAGTCCGGAAAAAAAACTGTTTTCGGGCGTGTTGCGTACAAAATTTTTTCGGCAACCGTGTAGAATAACAAATCAAAGAAACACATTTCTTTATTAGAACAAAATTTCGAACATTTCAGTTCTTATTTATATTAATATTTATATTAAAATTAGAACAATTGTTAATATTGAATGGATTCAATTTGTTTGAAATGCTTGGTATATTTAAGTGCCTTTTGTTGAAGTCAGAACAAGAAGGTAAAGTTTTCGTTTCACATTGATTGTTTTCATCTGATAATTTTTGAATGTTAGCTAATTTTATGTCAGATAGCTGTCAGTCGTTATTTTGCTGCTATGGTAATGATCAACTGCATTTATCAAAACCATACTACCAAGATTTTCATATTTACAATGACAACAACGATGTGATTCTTCCCGGCCTAGTCCGGGAAGTACGTACTTCCCGGACTAGGCCGGAAAAATGCCACTTTCTCAAAAAAAAAATCGTCTGGAAAGTACGTACTTTCCGGACGGTTGCCGAAAAAATCTATTAAATACCTTGGTGTTTTAGTAGACCAAAATTTACGCTGGAATTATCACATTACATTCACAGTTAATAGACTTCGTGAATTAATTTACAAATTCTACCAGCTCATTTTAACATTTTAAACAAAAAAAGTCTGTTAACAGTTTACTATGTGTTAGCTGAATCTATATTACGCTATTGTCTTGACATATGGGGTGGAACCTTCAAAACTTCCCTGCACAATTTAGAAGTTGTGCAAAAAACATTATTGAAGATAATTCTTAAAAAAACAGACGTTTTTCCACTTCACTTTTATTCGAAGAGTCAGAAGTTTTCAATTTACAAAAACTATATATATACCATCAATCACTCTTATAGACAATGAACACACGCCATGAGAAAGTATCCCATTCTCATAATACGCGTGAAAGTCTGCGGCAAGTCTTGACTGTCCCCTGTGTTAGACTTACACACAATCAAAAATTTATTACCTTTATCGTTCCGAAACTTTATAATGTGCTTCCTTGTGAAATTAAAAATATCAATAATATCAATCGCCAAAAAAAATATTTGAAAAATTATACAAAAACACATCCAGATTCCTTTTTAAATATCCTTGATAATTAATACTAATCTTAACATACTTTCATATTAATACTCTCTTGTTATCCTTTTCTTCGTAAAATATGTCTAATTTAGGTATCATAGAAATGAATTTACACTCATAAGCATTTGTACAGAAGAATGTCCACAACACAAGCCTTGCTTAGGTGGCTTCTTCTGTCCTACTTTATTTAATTCTTGATTAATTATTTTAAGGAACTATCTCCATGTATTCATATTTGTATCAATGTCTAATTTGAATAAACTTACTTACTTACTTACTTACTTACTTACCTCTGAAGAACAAATCCGCTAGGATAGTAATGCCGCAGATTGTCTGAAGCCAACGTGAAATTTATGTTCATGTGTTTTTTCCCCCACAGAGGTTGCCACATCGTAGGTAACATTGGAAAGTGATGATCGTCCCATGACCACATTTTTTATGGTTCCCAAAATATATATCCTTCATGCGGAATGAAGAAGCGATGAATTTGAACGATGCATCTAAATTGAAAGAAAGACATATCTCGTCTTGTCCCATTAAAAAACAATGACAGTTTGAATGACTGGTAGACCACGAGCAGAGAACATGTTTTTCTACAAAAGTTTTACAAAGTAGCCTTTGAAACTTTCAAATCTTAGCACAAAGTTGACATTTTCCGAGGAATGTCATCAAGTACCAGCATTGCCGCTCGTGCGCGGAAATAATGTCATTAAGTGACAGCATATTTGCGCTCGCATCCATCATTGTTCAAAAAGAACTCAAAAAATGAAAAAATGGATTAGCCATAAATTAGACAATAAAAATTTTTTGGAAGAGAAAAATAGTCTATCCAATTAAAAATATCAAACATAGTTTGAAATGAATGTCTGGTAGACTACGAGCAGAAAACAACTACTTTCCTGGTAAATACCACGCAGAACATTGAATTATATCTGTTCGTAGTCCATGCAACGATTCACACTGTGAATGCAGATCGCAAATGTTTCTTTCTTCCTAAGACGTGACAAATTCACATCGAGACAGGCACGCCTAACAACCTACAGACCGGTTTCGGCCTTATTGGCCCTCATCAGTGCATTGGGACAGGCAACGCTTCGAGTGGAGATCTTACGGTCTCTACTCGGATAACTACCCTGAATTACGATATATAATAGTGAATAATCAATGAAACTGATTCAGATGGAGAGTATTATGAAATGTGAGTTTATTAAATGATTGCGTTTATTTCGTGCGCAAAGTGTCTTGCAGCTCTCTAGAGATTATCGCGCTCCGCTACTTGTTGCGTGATAATTCTCTTTTTAGAGCGGCAATATATATATATCACTTTGCGCTGAATTTTAATCGGACAAGACGAAATATGTCTTTCTTTCAATTCATTTGGTACATATTAGCGTCAAATTCATTGGAAAATGTCTAGGAAACAATTAGATTCAACTAGGTTGGTAGTCGAGTGCGTTGAGGCGCTGGCCTTTGGGCCCAGAGCATCGTTTAGCGGGACCAACCGAACATTCTTGGTACCTATATAATAATAATTGATTTTATTGATAGTAATGCATACAATGAAATGTTGGCATCAAACAATCACCGTGGCAAGTATTGCGCGTAATTCATCCAAGAGACTGACTGTTGAACGACCGCAGGTGGGGACAAGGAGAAGCTCGAAGCGTTCATCAACTTCTGCGAGGACGCCATCTTCGAGATGCAGCACGCTAGCGGCCTCATGGCCGTGGAGGAAGCCGGAGGCGGCGGACCCACCCGCGCCACCAGCTACAGCTACATGACTGACGAGGACGAGGACAGGGCGGCGAAGAACCCGGTGCAGCGGATGTACCATGCGGTGAGGGACGCGGTGTGGTACGCGCTCAGCTGCCTGGGGCCGTCGCATATCAAGCACAAGTTCGCGGAGATGCAGCAGATGACGTTTGCTGAGCTGGTGGGCGGGTTCTGCCGGTCGGTGTTCTACGTGTTTTACTACTCCGGCTTCGGAGTCGGGGTCGTGGTGAAGTACGTGCTGGACGTGCTGATGTCGCTGATGCGGGGGCCCGTAGTGGAGGAGCCGGAAGTGCAGGTAGTTTATTGGTCCATTAAAAAGCTTACACTGTACATGTCGAGAAATACATTAATTAACAGTGATACATACGTAGATAACATATACATGACAAAATTTACTTACATACATTATACATTGCAAGGTTGTTTATGTACCAAGTGCGTTATATAGATCCTAACGCCCGAAGGGGCCCGAAGGCTGAATGTTGCCCACCATATGCAACTTCCTTGTAATAATGTTGTGATCCACACGATCAAAGGCTCGACTGAGATCACAGAAGATCCCATATTCCATTGGGTTGGTTGTCAAGTATGTTGAGGCGCTGGCCTCTGGGCCAAGAGGGTCCGGGTTCAAATCCCGGCGCGGCTATTAAAAATTTCATTCATTTTTGTAGCAGGAAAAGAAAGCTGACCAACCGAACAATCTTGGTACCTAGATTTCAATTCTTCGAACTCTCAACGATAGTCAGCCGAGTAGTGCTTCGGATGACACTTCAACTACTCATAAAAGTCTCAATAAGACTTCGTGGGTTGCTCTGCAGCTTAGTTGGCAGTCAATAGAACTTTTCAAATACTTTTCTCTACAACATTTTTCAGAAGAATTGAATAGAATGACACTATTCCAGGTGGTGCAAGAGGAAAAGGTGGGACCAATGCGGGTGCTGCCCTCGCTGCCCTCGACGGAGGAGCAGAGCACGCAGATGCAGGCGTTCGGCGTGGATATCACCAAAGAGGACAACGGCCAGTACAAGATGGCGGCGCACGAGTCGCCGGCCGGCAGCGCGCCATCTTCCGGCGACGGGGAAACGACGCCTGAAGAGGTGGGAGAGCATGGAGAGGCGGACGCTCCCGAGACGCCGCTGTCGCTCTCTGACTTGCTCGGGTAAGCGTCGATTTAAATGAACACCAAGTAGACGGTATATATGGTATTGTGACTTTTTTGTAAGGCGGAGATATCGTCTGATGCCCCCACTCTGTTTTCTAGCGGCGAGCAGGCCAAGCGCGCCCAGCAGGAAAAGGCGGAGGCGCAGGCGGCCCAGCAGGCCGCCATGCAGGCCATCGAGTCGGAGAGCAAGCAGGTGCACGCTACGGAGCCGTCGGCCATGTCGCAGATCAACTTTGCCGCCTACGGCAAGAGAACCGTCTCGTTCCTCGCTAGGAATTTCTACAACCTGAAGTACGTCGCTCTGGTGTTGGCCTTCTGCATCAACTTCATGCTGCTCTTCTACAAGGTGAGTATACCTACCGACTGCGCCATGTGAAAATTTTCACAGTTAAGGAGGAACTTTCGGATAGATGATATCACGAAAACTCTCAGACCGTTATTGTATGAATTCATATTTCAAATACATAACAGGGATTTTTTCAAAAGCTATACACACACATATATAGAGTGTCCGCCATTAAGTTGGCTACATATGGGAAAAAGTTATCGAAATTTCTAAAAAACTAATGACCGTTCGTTTATGTATATCAGACAGCTGAAAAATTCTTTGCGACTCAAAATATGTGTTGCGGCTCGAAATGTATATTTTTTTCTTCAAACACAGTTCGTAAGCTAACTCGATACTTAATTCAATTTACTTACATTTCATAATATTCTTCATCTAAATCATTAATTTCATTAATTATTCACTATTATCCTATTGAAATTCAATCCAATAATTCTTACCAGTGACCGAACCCGGGCTGGCGGCTTCAGAAGTTGGCTATTGAGGCTAATTGAAAACTTATGTCTATACCACAGTTACAATACGTCATGAACCGAAAAGATATAGTGAAACTTATTTTTGCTTCATATTCAATGAACTGGTGTTCTTTGAGACAAACGACAAGTTTAGGATACATTCAAGCATCATATCATAATTCATACTTTTCTTCGATTCATCTGGTAGGAGGTTCAAATTCACAATGTTCGCACTTTCTGCTACATCAGGAGATGTGTTAGATAATTCACTGTCACTATTATTTTCCATCATGCAATAGAATGATGAGTTCATTTTCAACAATGATGGATGCGAGCGCAAATATACTGTCACTTAATGACATTATTTCCGAGGACGAGCGACACCGCTGTCACTTAATGACATTATTTCCCCGCACGAGCGGCAATGCTGTCTCTCGATGACCTTCCTCGGAAAACGTCAACTCTGTGTTAAGATTTCATATCATCTTCGATGCAGGTGTCCAGCCTGACCGATGAGCTGGGCAGCGGCACCAAGGGCATGCCCGACATCCTGGAGGCCTCCGGCTCGGGCGGCCGCTCCGGCTCGGGCTCCGGCGAGGATGACGACGCCGACGATGCCGGCCCCGAGCTGGTGCACGTCGACGAGGACTTCTACTACATGGCGCACGTGATGCGGCTAGCCGCGGCGCTTCACTCGATCGTCTCGCTTGCCATGCTCATCGCCTACTACCACCTGAAGGTGCCGCTGGCCATCTTCAAGCGGGAGAAGGAGATCGCTCGCCGGTTGGAGTTCGAGGGGTTGTACATCGCCGAGCAGCCGGAGGATGATGATTTGAAGAGCCACTGGGACAAGATGGTGATATCGGCGAAGTGGGTTGGCGGTGTGGTCGTTTTCTGAATGGAAAGCTAGTGGGGTGGGACTGTCATTGTCTGTTCACTCGATGCTTATTCGGTTCAGTTTTTTCTCTGTCATCGACCCAATTTTAGGTTGAAGTTATGTTCTTTCTTTTTTCTTTGAACCCCAGCACTTTCAATGTGTCTATCCCAATCTAACATATTTTTATTCAAATAGGTCCAATGCCAGTTTTTAGGAACAATAATACCGCATTCCGACGAGAAGCAAACAAATTTGTAGGTACTCACGTATTTTGGCCTCCTCAACAAGAATCTGGAGTCGATACACCATTTGACATCTCAAACCTTCGAAAGGAATTAATTATATTCTTCAAAAACTATTGTTTTTTGAAACGTTAACAAAACGCGAGTCTTCGATCTGTCAACTTGACACTGTCACAAAGTGTTCAGCTCCTATCGAGCTCGCGGTTCTCGGTGGGTTTTTTTAATGTTTTGAAGGGCGAATTTTTCAAATATACAATCATACTAGTTTTTTCTGCTAAAAATCTTTCAAAACAAGTGAATGTAAGTGTGTGTGTGGTGGATTACTTGAAAGAAGGACTTAGGGTAAAAACATACGGAGCGGTTTTCGCCGAGTCGGCAGCCGACTAAACCATCGTACTTTCGAAATGCCAATATTTTAGCTTGTCTCGCATTCTACTTTCTCAATTTTGAACATGTTCTTTCTATTTGGTGACATCACACATTTTTCACAGCCATATCACTGGCACTGACGATGTTTTTTCTGTTTCCTGATCCTCTGATGAATGAATCAATAATACCGAACAATTCGGTGCTTGGAACAGGAGCTTCGCTGTGTTGAAAGGAGCGCGTAATTCAAAATGTAGATAAAAATATAGGAAGATGTATCTGCCTCACAGAAAAAGTTAGGTACCTAATTTTTTCCAGTGAACAGACAATATTATACCATCCACTAGGTGTCCATTTAGATCGACAATGGTTTCCGCCTGTTCGTTTCAAAGTTTCGGCTCAACTGGTTGTTTTTCTTTGTAGGTCGTTCCCCGTCAATTATTGGGACAAATTCGTGAAGAAGAAGGTCAGGCAAAAGTACAGCGAGACCTACGATTTTGAGTCGATCAGCAACCTGCTTGGCATGGAGAAAACGTCCTTCCAACAGCAAGAGTCCGACGAGAAGAAGAACATCATCTCAATGTGAGTCCGCTTCGAATTCACCTTCCCAAACACCTTAAAACTTATTACAGTCTAATTTATAACAACATTTATCTTGTAGGTTATAAACTGTGATCACGTAACACAACTTAGTATTTATACAAGACATAAGAAATATGTATTCTTGTAATTTAATTCATGTTAATATTCCTTTTTACTTATGTTTGGATTCGGATATCTCTGCAAAACGATAGAATTCCGAATGCAACCCTCAAAAGTTCCTTTCCCCAGGATCATCAACATCGACTGGCGCTACCAGATCTGGAAGTCCGGCGTCACCATCACCGACAACTCCTTCCTGTACTCGCTGTGGTACTTCACCTTCTCCATCCTGGGCAACTTCAACAACTTCTTCTTCGCCGCCCACCTGCTCGACGTCGCAGTCGGCTTCAAGACCTTGCGCACCATCCTGCAATCGGTCACGCACAACGGCAAACAGCTCGTGCTCACCGTCATGCTGCTCATCATCATCGTGTACATCTACACGGTGATCGCGTTCAACTTCTTCAGGAAGTTCTACGTGCAGGAGGAGGACGAGGAGGTCGACAGGAAGTGCCACGACATGTTGACGGTGAGGGAATCGAATCGGTGAAGCGGAATTTGAAGTCTTCAGGTTGGGTACTACCGACTGCGCCATGTGTTTTCAGGCAATTGGGACAGGAAGTGGAAGACCAATTGATCTCCACTCTGGTTCAAAATCGATATAGATCGTGGATAGGCATTCAATTGATGTAGAAACCGATGCAATAACCTTTTTTGCACGATTGATCATTTTTGACTGTTTACCGTGACAGATTTTACGTCAGTAGGTGACATTTACTAGCAACTCGACGGTAAGTAATCCAACTCGACGGTAAGTAATTCACTTACCGTCGAGTTAAAAAATCTCTTAATTTTAATTTATTTTTTGAAAGCATCAGGAAAACTAACGAATTATTTATTAATATTGAAACTTATGGTACAATTTGTTAAATTATTTAATGAAATCCCACTTGTTTGGGCTGTGGTTTCACTTCTAACAGAAACTCCTGCAGAATCGCATACATTAGTAGTATTACTAGTATTGCACAATATTTTTTCGGCAAAATCTATTTTATTTTGAAGAGAATCTTCTACATAGCTTTCTGCCACTGTCGATGAACGCCAACCTCCATGACGCTTTAATCCGAGGACATCAACACCTTTATTAGCCAAAAGCGTTGCTGAAGTCCTCCTGAACGAATGGCCAGTATAGTTCTCGGGATTAGGCAAATTTAAGAATTTGGCAATTCGAGAAGGCCAGCCCCCGATTGTCCCTTTCCCTATTACTTGAGCACAAAATTTTCCTTTGGCGTATCTTAAGAACAAATGATTTGATTTTACGTGTAATGGACGAAGTTTTATATACTTTTGCAGAATTTCTAAATATGGAATTTTATCGTCTGGTTTATTAACGACTGTAAAATTACGCTGGATGTTCGTTTTTGTATTGGGTAATTTTACAATCATTAAACCATCGGTTTGTTGGATGTCATTCATAGTAATATTATATAATTCTTCTCTTCTACAGGCACCAGATATTCCCAATATCATTGCGACCTACAAATTATGAAAAAAACTTCATTAGAGTATTTCTTTTACCTAAACTAGCTTACCATTACCTTATGAATTAGAAATTCTTCATCCGGTGCTTCCATCAGAAATTTTTCAAATTGCTCCCGTGTAAAAATGCTCGCTTTCTTAGGCCTATATAGCCAACATTTTTTCTCTTCAAATACGCGATCAAAGTTGAAAACTTGGAAATATATCAATACCATCATAAAGAAAAACGGTGGATTTAATCATTGAATATTCTGCCCTAAGGCTTTCAAGAGCTTTCAACTGCATATGTCTCTGAATTAAATATGCCAATAGAGTCTTTTCATCGATTCTTAAATTCTTGCCTTCGCACCATTTTTTAAAACTTTGGTATAGGTATTTTGATAACAGATTTTAGATTTTTCTGGAATAATTGCGGAACACTCTTCTTCCCAACTCCGTTCAATTTCTTCAAATTCACTTTCGCTCAAATTTTAATTTATAATAATCAAAATTGTACTTAAAATTATTGAAAACTAAATAAAAACTCAATTCTCCATTGTTGTTATGCACCCTAGCTACTACCTAACAACCGAAGTATCTATCTTGATAAAATGAATGAAACTAGTCAATATGACGAACATGTTTAATTTTATAATTTATAATGGTATCAATCGTGCAAAAAACGTTATAAACATGTCGAACGTTAAGGGTAACCGATCTCAGACAATAATTGGAGTCGTCGCTCCGCTCCTCCTCCAAACAATTGTCTTCGATCGGTATAAAACCCTTACCGTTCTCCATACTTAATATACTATTAAACGAAAGGAAACAAATATATGATGTGAGAGAAATAACGGTTTGAAATGAGCCAAATGGATTTGGTTTAAGTTACTCATCGAAAACTGGTCATCAACCACGTTATTCAATCGGTATTGGAAATTCAGATGGTGATTCAGATAATTTGTATTGGATCCTACCGACTGCGCCATGTGTATTCCTTAAAAGTATAGGGATGGTGGTGGTGCAGAATATAGTTGGTTAGAGTTGAAGTCGAAGTAAATGTGAAGCCACTGTACGTTTGAACTGTTTTTTCTTTCAGTGCTTCGTCTTCCATCTGTACAAAGGGGTCAGAGCTGGCGGTGGTATTGGTGACGAAATCGAGCCACCAGACGGCGACGAATACGAAGTTTACCGAATCATGTTCGACATCACCTTCTTCTTTTTCATTATCATCATACTGTTGGCTATCATTCAGGGTGAGTAAATCCAAATGTGACAGACAATTTTTTATTGATAACTAATTTATACTTCATACAATTTTGCTTAAGTTGCGAACGTAATGAAACATATAACACCCATTTCACTTCTGATTCTTATGTGATATGATCCAAAGAAGTGGAGAGACCGTCATGATTGGTTCAACCAGAGCTCAGAATTGTCCATTCACTATAGTGTTAACAAACAATACAGACAGAATTATATAATCTCTATTTATATACGATCCGATCCTTAACCTAACTTAACTGGACACGAGGCACAACACCAAACTCTTCGCCAAACGCCGCTCTAATTTCTTTGAGAAGAATTATACTACCTACTCTATAATCATTACATGACTGACTTCTCGTCTGTTAACTATTAGATCAAGATCGATAAAAAAAAGCATTTTTTCTTGTTTCAGGTCTGATTATCGATGCTTTCGGTGAGTTGCGTGATCAACTCGAGAGCGTCAAAGAGGACATGGAATCCAACTGTTTCATTTGCGGTATCGGAAAAGACTACTTCGATAAGGTGCCGCATGGATTTGACACGCACGTGCAACAGGAGCACAATTTAGCAAATTATCTGTGAGTTTCAATCATGAATATCATTCGGTGAATCTTATTCAGTCTTTTTGCTGCTTGCGAGCAGTTTAGCAATGATTTGTTTGTCAACATTCATAATCCGGCTCGAAGGACCAAAATGTTCGATATGCTCTGAGTGAAACTAAAACAAAATACTCTCTGCAAGGATGAAAGCCACGTTGATTTCAGGTTCTTCCTCATGCACTTGATCAACAAGCCGGACACAGAATACACGGGACAAGAAACGTACGTGTGGAACATGTACCAACAGCGGTGTTGGGACTTCTTTCCTGTCGGAGACTGCTTCCGCAAACAATACGAAGACGAACTCGGCGGAGGCGGCGGCTAAGTCAATGTCCATATATTTTTCGAACGTTTTTGCTCAAGTTTGTTTCCGGTTGTTTCTCAATGTTTATATTCGCATTCACAGTATGGTCGCTTCCAGTGTAACTGGCGGTGCAAAATGATTGAGAAGGGTGGCAATTTTGGATCTTAGGTAATTAATAATACTCGATGGTTTATTTCGTGTTTTATTGAATAAAAATAACATTTCACTTTTGAAATAATCTGGATTTAAAATTGAACCTTCTTACAATTTTTAACTTGGTATGAATTCAGAATGTTTTTTTAAATGCTCGAAAACGAGTATAGATATTTCGAGGCGTGGACTTTTTATTTAAGAAATATTGTTCGTACATATCAATGAAAAACTAGGATTGCACCTAAAGGTCATATCTCTAATTTCAGACACATTGTACTAACATATTTCAAACGAAAAATACAACTTCAATTATAAAAACTCGTTATTCCGAGCATTTCTAAAAAAACATATAAGGCTTATACTCATACATATCACACATTCAAAATAAAACTAGTTTACAACAATTCTCATACATATGTCAGGGTATCTGGTAATACAGGGTGATTAATTTTGGCGCTACAAGTGGAAAGGACGTGGACTGATGAATGATATGAGGAATTCAGGGCAGCAAACCTCCTAGGTTTCCAGGCTTTCAATTAAATCATCACCATTGGAAGTCTCACTAAGGAGGAATTCCTTATTTTCTACCATATCATTCGTATCACCACAAGATGATGAATCTGAATCTGAAAAAGTTTTGGAAACTGCTATTCTTCTGTAACTGCCACAATAAGATTCAATTTTGGATAAAAGTTTATTCATGTTTTTATTTGAATACGATGAAAATTCAAAAAATCAATGAAATAAGTAGGTAATCTTTATAAATGGGAATGGAACTTATGAATTGATTTTGGAAATCAAACTGAACAATTGCTACTGACATTCTTGTTTCCACTATTTGGTGTTCTCAATTCAAATTATGGGAATATCAAGTCAAATAGTAGAGAAATTAAATATTTTGAACCTATTAGCTATTCTCTATTTATTTCCCTTGCCAAATGATTTTACATTATAATGCTAAAACAACTTGAAATACAGAATACTTTTATTGGAAATACTAGTGGAATTGATGGACTAGCTTGATATTTGTTTGTTTTCTGTGAAACTACAATGAATTAGTATTTCTAGAACTGTTTGCACCCCGAATTAATTTCGAAAGCTTCAGAATACTATGACAAACATACTTATGTCAGAAACATCAAATCACTATTGGCCAAACAATCTTTGCAACCACTTTTGTTGTGCTCAGCACATACGATTTTCTTACAGCTACCACACCTACCACACTTGATATCATTGCATTCAAATTTTACATTTTTACTGACAGATCTTTGAGTCGTTTCCTTCGTTTCTACACTCTGTGAAGTGTCAACATACTTATCATAACCTGATTTCAACAGATATAGTAACATTCTTGGTGGTACCCACACACAATTCATAATTTTGACGGCAAAATCGTAGCCGAAGAACACCGGAATCAAGATCAATGTACTGATGTTGAGTAGAGGGGTTTCATCCAGATAAATCCCAAATTCGTCTACGTGAAAAAGAAATAGAAATTTAATTTTACTATGATTCAAATTATCCCATTACCACCACAGATATCATAATTTGAGGTTAATTACTGATAACTGTTTTTATACACACCCAGATTTGAACTATGGACACCAGGTTAGACACTTGGAAGTTGAAAACAAAAATGCCACAATCAATCCTCTGAAGTTGTGATAGTATAAACAAAACAATGTTTGCAGAAGGTTTGATGGGTTTTGGATCAGTTTACTTGAAGAAAATTGGAAAAATGAACAATGAGTGAATTAAAATTAAATTTGAAAGTGAATTTCTTATGTAAGTAAAAATATATTTGAATCCAAAATTAAGGCTAGAAAACAATAGTTTTCAAGTGAACGGATCCAAATGCCCACAAACCTTCTGGAATATAATACAGGGTTCGGCAATATTGGCAACATCAAAATAATTGAGGGTTCCATAAAAGACGGATCACCCTGAGTGTATGACATTGATCATTTTTTTGTTGTGAATCTCCACAAATTAGAAAACATGGCGAGAGAACATCATTCATCTATTATTCTTTCAAAAGATTACCGCCATTATTACTGGACCCTGTATATTGTTATTGTATCACCAACCTTCTTATAATTGAAAAATAATTACTTTTCCATCCCATAAACCATTTCCAACCAACATAGAAGAAAAAACATATAAATTCTATGACGCCATCAAGTATAATGTGGAGTGACAAATTTTGATCCTCAGAAGATGATTAATAACAAGCTTACCATTTTCAATGACTTTCTTCTTATTTTCTTCAAGAAACTCAATATATTCATCTGAATGTAAAATCTGATACCAACTTATCAAGCATACAACAGCTATAAAGAACAAATTTGCTGTAATACCTGAAAAAAAAACACATTATGGTAAAATAAGATCAATATTGGAGATTATTATTTTCATTGCCCCAATCAGGAAAGCAAAACCCTGCCAATGGGCTGCAGTAGAATTAACTTGATATGTAATTTCATATATGTCAATGATCATTCAGATAAATTAAAGCATAATATATCTTTGTCACAGTTGGATTATGAAAAAAGTGTATGAAATAATGTTTCAATTCATAGATAAACTTTGCCCTGTGTAAAGCTGACACATTCATAATAATTTTCTTATCTCCTTTTAGTCAGTATTCTAATTGACATAGAATGTAGGACTATTGTAAAATAAATGTTGAATTGCATATTCTTATTGAAGTGGTCCAAAATACAAAACTATCCAATATCTCAGACAAGAACAATAATTAATCATCAAAATATTCAAAAACCTAGATAAGGGGGCTAAATTCATTGTTGGCCAATTTTGAATGAAGGAAATATGGTGCCACTTTTATGGAAAAAGCATATGCTATTCAAGTTGTAAAAAAGGAAAACCACTTTTCTAATTTTCTTTATTTTCTAAAAGTGGCACCATACATTGGAAATAATATTCCAAATAATCATAAAACTTTCTTCTTACATACCCAGAGCAGCTGATAACACAGGCCAATGAAACATTACATATCTGAGCCCTGAAAACTGGGCATTCACTGCAAATCTTGCTGAATAGATCTCAATATGCCTAGTTTGAATTTCGATGTGAATATCTGTCACTTGTTCAGACTAAAAATATATGCATCAGAGCCTGTAGTTCTATAAAAATATGGATCCCACCTGGTTTTCTTCATAATTAGAAAATAATTCAATGTGAAGCTTTTGTTTCTCTTCAGAAGATCCAAACAGAAAAAATGGGCTGAACACCAGCTTGTACAGGGTATCCAAAAGCAGACCTTTATAATGTAGCATACTGGATCTACAAGAAGTTGCTAATAGATGCCCATCTTTTCCATTGAATTCCACACAAACCATGAACATTCCTAGATCTTTATTAGCTGGTGATTCTGGCATGTCCAATTCCAGGAGAACTTTGTAGGGTTGTCCTGTCATTAGCAGCTGCTGCTTATTGGTGAGCTGAACATGAGCCGAGGGAAAACTGCACATACCTTTCTTAGCTGAACATTCATCTGTAGCTCCACAAGGCCTATAATCAAAAATCATGTGGTACATGTGGGAAAAGTTAAATGACTTACTTGAATTTCAAAAAAACTGGTCTTTCATGTGAAATGGTAGGTACATAGACTTGGTAAAATGCTATATACATGAATATGGAGAGCCATACCATCAAAGCTGTAATCAAGGCAATCACTGTGCCCCTGAATAAGATCTCTCTGATACTATTCATTCCAGATCTAGTCCTTGATTTATATAGACTCACGGTATCATATATGAACTTGACTAATGGTAGTTTGTATTTTATCCGAACATATTCCCTGGGTCCGATTCGTAATAATTGGTTGATAGAAGAAAATATTCCGAACATTTTGTAGCTTTGAGTATTTATCAGTTATCACATAAGAATGTCACTTATATTATAAACTGATATCTATTCCTTGTTGATTGGAATTATCAATATTTTCCTCAACCTTGACCTACGATCTTTGGTAATAACTACTCAAACTACAAACTACTGTCAGTAGTGACAGTGAGTCACTGACATATGTCAACTTAAGACATTCCTGCTTTTTTCCTAGCGCATAGACAACCAAACATACAAGATTGTGTATTCAGGGTTGATAAAACTTCTATAAAATCCAGTTCACTGATAAAATCTACTTCACCAATTCCGTTACAAATAACATAGAGGACCGTTCAAAATCGTTACAATCTTATCTAGCTATCCCAATCGTTGACTAAGTATTTCTTAATCAACGTCTCTATTCATCTGCATGATATATCAATAGACTCTATTATCCAATATTGAAGTAGAGTTGTGCTTCCGTCTACTTTTGAAGAGCCCTGTATTTGGGGGCCCTATGACAAAGTCGAGTGCTCTTGGTCTGCTGAACAAGAATCTGTATTTGGTTTTTCTTTACCTCTGATAGTTTTTGAGATACAAGCAGATACAAGATAAAAGTTACGAAACCTTGAAAAATCGATAAAAACTTGTCTAACTGTCCTAATTCGTTAGCTTAATAAGCCAATCAACTCCGTTTTTTATTATTTCCGATATTTTCTGATTTATCAGGTCCATAACAAATTCACTCAAAAGTGGGGTCAAAAATTGCTACTTTTTTATTTTTGAAGTAAGAGAGCTGTGCTTCTTTTCCGCACTAGAGGAGCCCTAGAGGACCCTGTATATGAAATTTGATGGCCCTACGACAAAGTTGATTTTTGGGTAAACCCCTTTCAACATTTTTCAACTTCTTGAAGGTCCTGGAATGAGCTGAAAATTTGCCCACAGATTGTTCTCGTCCTGAACACGAATCTGCACTCGGTACATCTCCATCTCTGATAGTTTTCGAGATAAGAGCATTCAAAAAGTTACGTAGCCTTAAAAATTCGATGAATCACGAAGCTCCATCTCTTGACAGGTTATACAAAGTATTCCACAATATCCAATTACAGTTTTCTTCATAACCAATATTACAGGTTTCTAATTGATTATCTGATCTGAATAGGTAACAGAAATCTTTTTCATTAGTTGTATTACAGTTTTATGCACATCACATATTGATCAGATTACAGTTTCCTATTTTATGAGCAAAGTAATTATTGCAGATTTCTTCAAATCTTCACAGATTTCTGTAATAGTATTTTTCGAACTGACAGTTTAGTTCAATATTTATAACATAGATGCCGAAACGACTCATACTGTTTCACTGTCAAAATGAGTTGAAAACAAGTGTACAGGGTGTTTTCGGCCCGCTAAACACGAATCTGTACTCGCTTCATCTCTATATCAAAGAATTGTGTCGATAGACTCAATTCTCCAATATTTTGTTCAATAATTTCTATAATATAGAGTTCGACTTTTTCCAACGAAATTGTTGAATATTTCAGAATGAGCTGAAGAATGAAATACGAATGCATGTTTGAATCTGCAAGATTGGTTTTTGAAAATGTTGTGGGTGAATGAAAAAAGACTTCGGATTTCGGACTGGACGTTTATTTTTATTATCACCATAATTTCTTACATTCATTCTCAACATTTAAGCGCCGTCTATTAACAAATTTTATACACAATTTTGTTGCAAAACAATAAAAAACTATACATTCAAAAATATTACATTGTAGGTAATATCCCATCAAAGAAAAGGGCAACCACCCACCAAAGAGTCGCAATTTTCTTTGCCGCGTCGAGTGCTATCACGGCATCGCCGAGCACCCAGTATACATGAAACGGCAGAAACCGAGCCCGGAAAGCGGAACGACCACCGCCGCACGACAAAAATATCCGGAAAAATCTATGGGACAGACAGAAAGGGCGGCGGGGTGGACCGCCTCCGGAGTTTTTTTCTCGCTGCCTTCGAACATTGTAGATCTAAATGAAACACCTAGTAGATGGTATAATATTGTCTGCTCACACTGGAAACAATTACGTAACTTTTTCTGTAAGGTAGAGACATCTTCTGATAATAACCATGAACTATTTTGAACTTCAAATGTCATACTGGACATAACCTCACATTTTTATTTTCATTTTGAATTACGCGCTCCTTTTAGCATAGCGAAGCTTCGGTTATTGATCAGAGAATCAGGAAACAGAAAAAAACATCGTCAGTCAGTGTCAGTGTTGTGGCTGTGAAAAAAGTAAAATGTCACTAAGTCAAAAGAACGTGGTCAAAATTGAGAAACTAAAATTTTACGCAAGTGAAAGCATATCGAAAGTTCGATTCTTAATACAATTTGCTCCACGCATATTTCATAACCAAAAAGCTGGCTAAATCTTCGTTAACCGCACTCCAACGAGTTGAAAAGGTGGTACCAAAGGTATTTTGTCCCCCTGTACACGAATCTGAAGTCATTCTCAAGAACTTTCATTTATTACGGAAATACACCATTCGACACGATTTGACATCCCCAATTTCTGCTATCGAAAACACACCAAAATTATTCCTCTTCCAACTAAAATATCACACACATCTACATTAACTTGTTTCCAACAATTTTAAGCTGAAAAAACTGCATTTGAAAACATTCGCCCTTCAAAACATTTAAAAAATCCATCAAGAACCGAGCCCGACGGAAGCTGATGAACATATTATTAAAGTGCCAAGTTGACATATCAAAGTCTCATGATGAGTTTTTTTGAGAAATATTGTTTCTTTTGTCGCTCAAAAGTGTTGAAAACAAGCGTCTGTGGTGATTTAGTCAAATGAAGGACGAATGTCAAATGGTGAATTTAAGAAATTAGCGTTTTGACTTCGGATTCTTGTTCAGGAGGCCAAAATACGGCAGTACCTTCAACATTTTTTTCTTCTTGTTGGAATGCGGTATATTATTGTTCCTGAAAACAGTTAGTGGACCTATTTCGATACATAATATGTGCTGAGTTTAGATAAAAAAAGAAGAACATAACTTCAACCTGAAATTGGGTCGCTGACGGAGAAAAACCTGAAACAAATTAGAATCGAACGACTTCCATAAAGTAGCGACCTCATCTTGGCATCAAACGTTTGAGACCTAAGAGTGAACAGACAATCACAGCCACAGCCTCACTAAGTTTCCATTTAGAACGACAATTAACACTCCTTACGATATAGTACTAATTCAGTCGATAATAACAATCATTAAATGTGGTATCGCAACAATCATATGCATGCAAATCGATGTGAGAACGCGAACGACATCGCTGCTGCTGCTGCTGCTGCTCTCCACTCTGACGTCATCGATATGAACGTTGTAGCCGCTGGCGTATGTCAGATTGACGTGGCAATTGCCTTCCGCCAAGCCGTTTGGCGATCTCACTATTAGGGTGTACTCGCCCGTGTCAGAAGATGTAACTTTTGGCAGGAACAGCACCGCTTGGTGGCAGTTGGGCTCTGACGAATTCTGAGAGAGGGAGAAAAAAAAAGATTCAACGTGCACTTTTAGAACTGGAGCTAAGATCTCCATCCTTGGATTCACACAATGGAGAGCTAGTCAATGTTGAAATTCTCTTCTCTATGATAAACTTTCAGGTAGCAAAATAATTTTGACACAGATTGTTTCATATACATATTGAAAAACGTGATACAAATATGACAAAAACGCCGCGCATCCACAAAAAAATATACAGAAGCGGAAAGTAGGTATATTTGACCATTCCGTCAAGTGGCGCTTTTATTACGTATTTTGTTGTTTTTTATGTTTTTTGTTTTGACATTCAAATACAGTGTGCCCAATATAAAGATGAACAGCATTCATGGGGATCTCGTTGAGCGATATTATTTGGTGAATAAATAGATGTTGAAAAATCCCAAAAATTTTGTTTACTTTCGGAGATATTAATATTTTTCTGAAGCCATTCGAAAAGTTTTGAAAAAACCAAAAACACTTTCTCATTGCCACATTTTCAGCACTACAAAATTGCATTCACGAAATCTCCATATAAAATTTCATTTCTAAGAAACGATCATCAACTTTCTTTTTTATTTGTCACATGTCGTATGACATAGCTGCGGATGCAAAAAATGTGATTTTTTTGACGCTAGAATTTTCGATTGAAAATTATGATTATTTTTCGATATTGCGTCAAAATGAGGTAAATGAATATTTTCTATTTTGGTTCTATAATGAATTCATTATAAAACGCAAATGCGTTTCGATACGCATTTGTTATTATTCGGTGGTTGTATACAATCGAACTGTCAAATGAAAGTCAGAAAAGGTAGGTCCAGCTTATTTCTCAAGGATTTTGGATATGGTGATACTAGCAATGGAAAATTCAATATTTCATTGATAGATTTCAATTAAAAGTGTAATTTGATTTGATCAATAAAAACAATAACAATATTGCATTTTTCACCGCTGGTATCGCAAAAATCAAAATCGCTCAAATTTAAAATGTTTCAATTTGTAACCAATAGAAGATGTTTCTGTTATTTATCGATATTAAATCGATTATATCAATAAACGACTTCAAATTAATGCAAAATGAAAAAAAAACTGTCTATAACACACGTTTTATAAGACACGTTTGACAAAATAGCGCTTAACTTACTAGCGTAAAACTTCATAATATCTATAAAAATTTTGAATCAAAAACATTACAGAGTGTTTGGGACATAAAAAGGTAATGTTCTATCAATTTTATTGATTTTTTTTTTATATAAAAGCTGTGGGCAGCGGGCTGTGGGCTTATTGTGGAGGAAAAGTTTCGAATTCACAATTGGTCTTCAAAAAACCTTCAACAGAACCCTCTCTGAAAGCTTCAGCGAATAAAGGAAAAGAAAAACTCACCGTAATGCCGTAGGCTATGACACTCTCATCGGCATCACCTGGTTTGTAGATTTTGCGGTCCTTTGCTATCCAGATGACCTTGGTGTATCGAGGATTGGCACAAAATTCCATGGTCAAGGTCAGCGGCTGTCCGTATACCGCCGTTATGCTTTTGTTCGTTGGAGCTACGGTAGGACGTCCTGTAATGAAACATTTTCTGGTTAATCAATTGTTATTACTACACCTTTTTCAGCTGTATTTCAGGAACCACCAATATGATTTCAGAAAGCGTCGATTGCATTTCAGAATAGTGAGTTGAATTTCTGAACTTTTCTAATGTATTTCAGAATAGCTAGTTTAATTTCAGAAAGCATCAATTATTGCTGTTCTGAAATTAACTTGGAGTAATACCAAATCGCAATTATTTATTATAGAGGACCGAATTTCCGAATGCAGCTATTTCAGGTTTGCCTATCCATCCATCACTCCTTGAGGATATCTGAACTCCAAACTCATTTCAAGTAGTAAGAATACATTCTCCTCATAGTACTCTATTGTCTCTATTTGAAAGTGATTCGATTCTGACACTCTGTATACTATACGCTTCTCGTGACAAATTTTGATATAATAATGCTTCCATACTCTTCTTCTAGAAAGGCGTTCAGAGAGTGATGAAAGCAAATCATGAAAGAATGCCTGTGGGCAAAAGTTCAGTCTGAAACAAAGACCCCCATAAACGTCAGCATCGATTCGGGCACATGAATCGAATCAAAATTCACCAATCACGCTACGAGAATATTACCAATCTTTTACAACCACCTCTCCATTGTGAGATGGGATAAAGTTTGGAGATCAAATTTCTAAGTAAGGCGATTCTCGTTCGACTTGCGATGAAGTTTCGCATTCGTGAAAAGTTTTTCGATCGATAGGAAAAGACTAATTTACGATTATGCTGGGTGGAATATTCTCTATCATACACTCAAATACGATATTTTAAAGGTTTATCAAATATTTATCACCTCGATGTTATTTTATATTGAGGGCAATACGCTTTTTCAATATTCGGCGAATGCGCTAAATTTATCCCTCCATTTGTATCAGGCATAATAATAAAATTCTTCTATGGACGTGAGCAAAGTGGTACTTTTCCACATGAATTTACATGCACAAAGGTACACTTTCGCATACAACAAATATTTGTGATGAGATTTGTTTTTAAATCAAAAATATTGGAATTTACATACTACGAAATATTGCGTATTCACACAAATTGTGACAACAATCATAATGAATTTAGCTCAGTAGTACCTAGTGCTTAGGTAATCTTGCCTACATCATACAATGGCATAAATGTATTGTTGGTTGCATAACGAATCTTGTTGTGTCGAACTACAATGCATAATCAAAATATCTAATTCCATAAACTGTACGTTTAAAATAGGAAATCATCAAAATGGCTTTGATTTTATTCATGAAATAATCTTTGGGAAACCACACTCGCGCTGTGCGCTCGTGTAGTTTCCAAGCAACATGATTTGTTTCTCAAAATCGAAGAAATTTTTGTTTCGATAATCATCAATACACTTGTTGTATTACATGCGACAATTTTTGTTTCCACTCACGTATTTTGACCTGAAAAACACGAATTCCATAATCTCATCGTCAACAGATCTCTAGTTTTCGAGATGATTGATTGATAAAACAGCGGCCATTTTGAAAACCTCTGTGCGAATCTAGAGGCAATAAAGGTGGATTCATAGCTGCTTTATAGCAATAATAGTCAGTGATATCAGTAAAAGAAGGTGAAATTCCGATCTTTGGCATCGATTATCTCAAAAACTCGTGTTTTTCAGGTCAAAATACGTATGTATCAACAAACATTTCCATCAAAATATAGATCACATGATAAATGCAAAATTACTCTGTAATGTTATATAAGTATTCCGAAATATACTTTGAAAATATGCCAATATTCGAGGGGATATATATTAGACTTATTTCGAGAAAAAACTTCAAATGAATTCATGTCCTGAAGGTCTTAACTGTTGAGATACAGGGATACGGATATATTTCTTCAAAATTATTTCCTCGATAAAATCACATAGATTCATTAGAAATTATAGTTTTCTTACAACCTCTACTGTTACTGAATTTCATTTTAAACGTTACGCATTCACCAAATATTAAAATCAACTTGTTTTATAGCGCATCCGCCAAATATATAAAATTTCATAAATCAAGCGCATTCACCAAAAACTGAAAAAATATTAAGAACGCATTATATCATGTCTTACCAATTCTCAGGACAGCTAGTGCATGTGAATAGAGATACCAAAATGAAGGACGGTATTCCGAAAAAGCATGAATAGTCACCTCAAGACTGCGATCTATATTCTATACAATAACTTCAAATTTTGGCGAATGCTCGTAAATTTCCTGCGAAACCAATACAATGGACATGTATAATAGTGGCCACTACAATTGTAGTGAGACACGATATTGGAAGCACATCGGGTGCGAATTGATATTGGTCGAATCGTATACTGTGGCGGCTGCATGAATAAACGCGATCGATAAGCTGTAATAAAGCCGACCGCCATTCTGAATTGGTTGACAACACATCGAAGTTTGAACGACTCGGATATAACTACTGGAATTGCAGTGACATGAAAGGCTTTTTTTAATGATTGGTATAAATATATTCAGATCAGATAAATTTTTTGATAGCAAAACATTTCTATATGAGGAAATTCTAGGAAATAGTATACTCTACAGGGAGTGATAAACATCGAGATCAACTTGCCGAATATTACTTCAATTTCAACTGTAGCGATTTCGAGCGGAATTAGTTAGGAAATGAATGATATAATGATATTTTTAATTCCGTCACTGAGTCTTTGCGATTATGTAGTGAATCATAAAATTGACAATTTTAAAATTTCAAAAAATGCCGTAACAATGTGGAAGCTGAAGAAATCATGTTGCCCACACTTTTCTGAGCACTTTGAATGTCGCTATTTTTTCATCAGACAGGCAATTTGTTCCAGTTGAAATCCCCAAACTGTATAAATTTTGGAATCGAAGCCAAGCTTCAAGATGAAACATTATTAGTTTCGTATTTTACCAACTATGGCAGAGGAAGAAGAGAACAGGACATTATCCGATTATCTTTGTAAGTTTTCGATAATTTCCCACATAGCAGTGGTATTATAAAATCAGAGTCTGGCAAGGCAATAAACTGATCATCGCACCTTTTTCGACAAAAATTAATAACATTCATTTCGAAAACTGCAATGCCGCATGTGCAATGAAAATTAAAACCAATTTAGGTTGCCTGTTTCACGGCTACGTGGATATTTTATAAAATTACGCGGAACTACTAATTACGAAATAAAAGAACTACCACACATTTTTTGCAATCCAATTTGCTGATGTTATAAAACCTGGCGAGTGTGAAATTCAATTTAAAATTTCGTAATTTAAGTTCACGATTATCACGACGAGCCCTAAATTCATTTTGAACGAAAAATATCCACTAGAATTCCATTATTCGAATTTGTTCACGTATATATTAGGGAAAATTGATTACATTCATCCAAAAATACTCATATTCCAAACGAATTGTTGGATTGCGTCTCTGGTGGATAATTGTCTAAGGTACATTCCTTCTGCATTTCAACAAAGTTGCTTGACACTTAGAAAAATATATGATGCTGCGCCACTGGCCATTTCGCATCAAATAGAGTTTCTTTCTTTTCCAAGAAACTTTGTTAGTTGGTGATATTGAGTAGGTATCACGTATTGATCCTATATCATTCGAAAGTTATGAGTTGTTTCTTTCTTAGCGCTGTCAGCCAAGCTTCATCAAATCAGGAGTGGAAGTTTTTCTTGGAGGATACAGGGTGATCTTTGTTGACGAGATACCACGCACTGTGCCTCATGATCTCCTCCTACATCATTCAGAATTCCCATCAGACATTTGTAGTTCACTTCCTAAACGTTCCATCGTCATCGATGCCGTAGAATCAACTCTTTAAGGAATTGATTAACGGAAATTTATAACGAGGCTTCTCGGTTTATACGGACGGGAATCCGTCGCGCAGAAATACGGCAAACGCAATTGCTGTCGAGCCGTTTCCCTCTGGGTGAGATAGGATCTGGCCTGCAGGACGTCGTAAAAATATTTCGTTCTGCACAAACAGCTCGCTATCTGGGATCGAAACCAACCGCTTCTCGTTCGGATTTGACGGTATGTAATTTCCCCACAAGATTTACGATCGGCGGCACTTGCTGCCGAAAATAGATACGACGTTCGTTCTTTCACACGACGGTTTATTTTCTCAACTCAAATAATGATCTCTGTTTCTAGTATTGGGAATGTGGAAATTTGCATTTCACACATTGAAATCAACCACAGCGTGTTATGATTTTTGGGCTTTTGATTCTTCATTACTAGTCAATCAAATTGTAGCCATATGAGTGATTGATTTGATTAATTGAGAGATACATCGAAATAATATAAAAATTAAAATCAAGGCTAGCCATTCGGAAATGTTGCTACTTAACAATTCATCCATCGATTTCCATAATTGAATCTCTTTATATTGTTCAAAATGTTGATTCATCCCATTAAAAAAATGTGTTCCTGGAGACTGTGATTGAAAGTAGGTATGTAAAAATTTTGGACATACTTACTGAGTTTTATTGGAATGAAAACGTGATTTCATCGGAGACGATATAATCCTTTTATGATGCTAACACGACTGACAATTCTTCTTGTTTCCACGATAAGAATCTATCGCTCGGGTCTCGTCGGACCAACTCGCCGAAGTTGACTTTTAGAGCGAGTTTCTAAGAATGTTTATGATTCATGACGTGGTCATTCGCGTTGTCATGTTATCGTTCTCAAAGCGCTGATTTGTACGTTTTTTCATCTAATTATTTACTTATTCGTGTATATATTGAATATACTCCACTTAAAATGGTGACAAATTCTTTGATTCGTGGTTTGCTGGGATTAAAATGGAATAATGCATGGATACTGTAATGAAGTGTTTTTCAGCGACCTTCATTACTACAGGTCGGATACATGAAACCCTCGGTATATTATTCGAATCATTAGTATTTTGCTAGGGAAACCTGTTGTAAAATATTATATCTGATATTTCGTTCCTGTTTTCATGATTCTTATGTTTAAATTGTATAAAAGCATGGGCAATGATTCGATATATAATTCTCCAGAAAATCGAGGATATTGGTACATTCCTCATTATGAATATTCACATATATCCTATTCAGAAGAAATGTTATTCCTGGTATTTTTTGTTTATATTCTTTCCACACTCTGCTACCTGTTTTTGACTGAGTGTATTTTGGTTCATTTCTTGCTCCGTTTTAGAGGTCAAACAATGACAAACAATGTCAAGCAAGGACAATCTGTACCGTTTTTATCCTGATTTTTTGGAAAACCGAATAGTGCATGAAGTTAGTCAGTTTTAGAACGAGAGTCAGTTAGAACCTGGGTGAGTGAGAATTAAGTGATTGCAGAGACGTGAGCCGTGATCAAAACTTTTGAAGCTGTGTTCGATTTAGCTGAAGCCAGAATTTTGAGTTATATTGATTCGTGTAAACATTCCTGATATTTTTCACAGTAGTATTTAAATTCAGTTCAGAAAATCCTGCCCGAGAATCACTATAACAACCCAGAATATAATTTCATTGAATCAGAAACCAGAATTGCACTTTACCTGACACCCGTTTCGAATTGCATATCGCCTGAATTCTAATAAATTGTTTTCCCGATTTGTCAAGACCCAGATCTCACGAACCGCCCTGTATAATAAAATCCGCGATAGAATCAAAGTAGAACGAACGATTTGTCATTGCCTTTGCTTCAGTGGTAGATTTCCTGTATTATCTGTTTTGTTTCTTTTTACTGTTTTAAGGCTATTTGATATAATTTCATATTTTCCTGAAAATCTGATGAAGTGTGGAAAGTGTTTTTCATGAAATGAATAATCTGAAACCGGATCCGATTTTCATTGAGTGTATTTTGTGCCTGATTGTATGATTTGATTTTGCCTGTAGATCTTGTTTATCTAGTTATTTGAATAAAACCTGTTGAAGAAAAAATTAAATAACATCAATTCTGTTTAACGTAGCTTGTATTACAGTCTAGTCTGAGGGGGTGTAACTAAAGACTACATTTTCTTAGAAGTTTATTGTTCTACTGGTCTAACTAGCTGACCTCTGGTTTACACCAGGGGGTGCATTGTATGGATTTACTCTGTATTCCTTCTTCACTGTAGCTACCCTAGGGCCTTCCAAAGAACTCCTAGTTCTGGAAGAAAGTGGAGCATACCACTTCAAAAAAAACTGGCGCTCGAGGCAACCGCTCTAAATTAAATAGAGAACTAAGCCCTGAGGCCTTTTGTAGGGCTTTTTACCGAAAAAAGAGCCTTACAATACTTATTCTATTCAAGATAATGAATATTTTCAGTTGATCGAAATTGCATTTCACAAATTTTCTTCATGTTGAATATAAAACAAATGAACAATAATTATTATGACATATTTCAAAGAATCAATTCCTGTTATTTTCCTGTGAATTCATCCGACATTATATTTGCCTCTATAAATTTCATTCAGCACGCCAATGGACAAAGAGGGTCAACATTAACACCTGCTCTCCTCCTTTCTCCTCCATACATAGAGAGATAGTCAGATCTTGCTATATTTTGAACACCTTGAATTCTTTTGACCTTTCGCTCTTAGAGACTCCATAAAGTTTTCACACTTGTATCGTTTGGAATATAGGCCATTCTAATACTTTCCATAGAATCTACCATCCCCATGAGAATGCTCTAGATCGAATCACCTTATATTGATCCCGCAAATTGAAACATTATCTCTTGCGTTTCCGATTGAAGCCCCAAGTCCCTCATGCAACTTGACCCGTGCCCATTCTCACTATATTTACCATCCCAGATATTTCACTGTCGACAATCTCTTCCTGGTAGGCACGCCTCTAGGGGCGAACTCCCCACTGGGGGGAGAGCGACCAGATCAAAAGCCAAAGGATCCCAATAATGGGATATTGGACGAAGGAAAAGAGAGAGAGTCGAGTCTGCATGGAGATATCGATGACTTGATTGAGAGCTCGACAAGAAGAAACGAATCCTTCCACACAAAAGCGTATCGTTATTCTCTGCTGCTGAACTTTTCAGAGAAACTCTATGCTACAACCAAAGTTTACAGTGCGCTCATCAGACACACATTACTCTCCACGTCGTCCCGGAGAAACTAGAGCGTCTTAAAACTGAAAAGAACCTAATCCCATCACCACAAAAGTGCATTACGACCGCAGGAAATCCTTATTCCTGCAGGAAATAAACCCACTTCCGCCTTATTTATAAGGTCATTAAAAGATATCTCGGTCCGCAGATGTTACTTCGCCTACCTTGGGGAGCTGCCACCGTTTGCCACATCGACTGTGTGGGGAGCTTGGGGACATTTTAAAAGCGAGCACGTGGACCCGATAATCGATTGGTGATGAACTGGAATTTCATTCGATGATGCTCTGGAAACAAGAGAGGACATTGAAATGTCAATGCGAAGTCTAGTAGATGAACTACGCGGGTTCGAGGACACACTACGTAGGAGGCGTGGTCTAAATGGGAGCATCATGATTGGTTGGTACAGGAATCAGGTGTGACTGTGCTTTTATTTTCTCGCCCGTACCTCCACTGTCGGCCTGCCATAATAAATATCCGAACATGTAAACTGACGATCCCCCAGAGACGCCCTGCTTCGAAGGCGGATAGGGTGGCAACTCTCCGAAAAGTTCGGCGGCAGAGGTTCGTACCTACGGCAACGACGTCCAGAATTACAACTTCACAACTCAACGCCCCACCGCCTTGTTACGGGAAGGACGAAAGTTGTTTGGAAGAGCGCCGCCTTGAATTATAAATATGTCGGCGACCGAAATGCTCTCCACTCTCGTTTGCTTTTGTTTCGCCTGATTTTCGATGTGCTGTTTGAACTGAAGTCACTGATAGAGAATATAAATATCGAACGAACTGTTTTCACCATTTGATGAGGACTAACCACACACACATCTGCACATTGAATATTGCAGTCCTAGAAATCTCTTGTCGTGCAGAATCTAATAATATCGAATTCGCAACTCCCGCATAAAATTTACATTTCTCGGTATTTAAATAGAGTCCATGTAGATCCCTGCTAGATAGCATCGTATGCCATATGCAAAGTAAGGACGGAAGGATTTGGCCATTGAACGTTGCTCTCAGTATTAGCAAAGATATTAAATAGATTACTGTGAATTACGGTTTTGGCCGTTTAATAACTGCGTTTCCGAGGTTGGATGCTGGCAAACAGAGGCTATTCCGCATCACATCCCGTGTGTAATTCTCATTCGAGCTCTTAACAGTGATTATAAAATACGCAGGTATGCTTAAATTTCGACATAAAAAATGCGCTCAAATCGTTCTACCCAGAAATTATACACTACTTTCAGTTCTTTCAGGCTAATCACCTTCATCTTGACTTGCGCAAACTCATCAATATTCAAATACGTACTGACTTTGATGATATTCAACACTGCAATTTGAAATAAATCATATTAGCCAAGCTGGAGCTTTGTGAGTGATCTCGTGATCACCTGGTATTTCAAAACACGAGTTTATATCTTCATGTTTGGGGAATGCGTATTCTAATGTAATATCTTGAAGCATTTTCAATATTGGAGACGTTCAAATATTGGCATAAAGAACGTTTTTCGGCAACCGTCCGGAAAGTACGTACTTTCCAGACGATTTTTTTTTGAGAAAGTGGCATTTTTCCGGACTAGGCCGGGAAGAATCACATCGTTGTTGTCATTGTAAATATGAAAATCTTGGTAGTATGGTTTTGATAAATGCAGTTGATCATTACCATAGCAGCAAAATAACGACTGACAGCTATCTGACATAAAATTAGCTAACATTTCAATTTTTGAAAGAAATGTGTTTCTTTGATCTGTTATTCTACACGGTTGCCGAAAAAATTGTGTACGCAACACGCCCGAAAACAGTTTTTTTGGACTCGCAGACTTCTAGGACTCGCTACGCTCGTCCTAGAATTTTGTCCACTCATCCAGAAAAACAGTATTTTCCGGACTTGTTACGTAAATTACTATTTTATGATTATAACTTGGAATTCAATATAGTTATTGCTCACAATATTTTACATTTTTTTCGATACAGATCAAATACACCTGATAGTTAGATTTGTATGATATACGTTTCACAAGAAAATCATTTCTACGGAGATCTCCTTATACTTATCAGATTTCAACATCAGCAATCGTATACTTTATTGAAGAAATTAGAAATTTTTTGGAGATATTTTAGCGGCACCTCAAATATGCTTTATGTTTGGTTGTGCCCTCTTCTTCAAATCATCCTGGATTCAGGAATAGAGAAAAAAAGTGTTTGAAAAATGTTTTTGAAAAGTGTTTCGAAAGTGTTTTTGACCGCCAACTCATTCCTACTTACTTCGAAATATACGCCCTGTCCTAACAATATCGATCATCGACATACAGATATTCCTCTGCCAATTATGGTTTGGAGGGGATTCCATATTTTTCCCTAGCCATATATGTGAGCGTATACTATATATATAGACAGGTAGAATATAGTCCTTGTTCCGCTATCAATCATAACGGTAATAGGCTTAATCCGACATATCTCATGTCGGATGGTGAAACGATGTAAACAATATTTACCAATATCCATCAATTCAGTTTAGCGGTCCATCAAGCCATAAATCCACGATTAATCCCTGCATATCCGGCTCCCTTGAAAATACGGGAGGGTTGGAGAGAGAGAGAGAGAGCAGCTTACCAGCCAGAGGATTTGTTGTAATGAGATCAAACCTATCAGCTTCCAAAATTATGAGAGCATTTGAGGCTATAGATATGATGAGTTTGGCAGTCCACTTGAAAATAATTTCCTTCACTTGCGTATATTTTGAAGATCTCTTTCAACGGTTCAGTCCATATCCATCCACCGTGAAACACCCTATATATCTTTGAAGTAACAAAAATGTACTCATTTCAATTGCCCACAGCTTTGTTTTATGCATATAGGTACCTAGCAAATTTATAGAATATTATAAAGGTATGAAATTTCAAAGTGATGAGCTGAATACTGGTATTGATATTGTCACGAGTAGAACATTCAGTACATTAGAGTATATTCCTAATTCCCATGCTGAAACGTGATTACAGGCTTATAAATAGTAAATGTGTGGGTCCTGAAGTTATTCTGGTATGGGGCTACTCGTAACTCCACATCATCGTAATGCAAGTTAGTTTTAGGATCATCTTCATCTTGTATAATCATATTCATAACCCTATGTTTCTCCTGTTATTCTTATATTTAAATAAATGTTGTTATATTTCATATACTTTCAACTACCACAAAACTAGAATCCAGTTACGTATTTCAAACTCGATGACTACATTTATACCCACCTACTATTCCAAGTTACAAATTCGGTAGTGATCTGTATAGAAATATATTTCATCGCAATGGTAAAATAATGTGTCCACAAAATACTTCATTAAAAAAATATATGGACCCAACCACCATATGTGTAGCATGTTCCATGACTGTAAGCGGGAATGAATAAATATTAAGGGTATTCGACGAAGCTCCGTTCCCTAACTCGTGGTTAAATTGTTAGAGGGGGCATATCTAGTCCGCCATGGGATGTCAATGTTTATGTGCAAATATTGTTCAAATTTTGGGATTGTTCTGATGCTTCCCTGGGATTTTGCAGGCTTTTCTATAAAACATAACTGACAATAATCGGTTTGCTTTATAGGTATTACAAGAGATGGGGGGTATATATTATACTTTTGGTTTACCGAATATCAGCATTAGCTACTTATAGAGATTAGATGGAAGACTGCATTTTTTTCTACAAAAGATTAACAGCTTTCAAATCTCAACACAAAGTTGACGTTTTCCGAGGAATGTCATCAAGTGACAGCATTGCCGCTCGTGAGCGGAAACAATGTAATCGAGTGACAGCATATTTGCGCTCGCATCAATCATTGTTGATAACGAACTCATAATTCTGTTGCATGATGGAAACTAATGGTGACTGTGAATAATCTTACACAACTCCTGATGTAGCATAAAGTGCAATCATTGTGAATGTGAACCTCCTACCAGGGAAATAATAATAATATCGTCTTTATTATTTCAAGAAATAAAAAAACAACAACAATATACTGTATTCAGTTATCAAGAAATAAAGGGCGAAGTTCATTGTCTGCAATGCAATGCACCACGGAAAATGTTCTTCCACTTAACCCTTATCTTCCACTTAACCCTTAACCCTCATGGAAAAGTATGGATAATTATGACATGGTGCTATGAAATAGTTGAATGCTGAAGATATAAAAGTACTGTATCTTTTCAGTTCCTAACGTATTATAACTGGGAGAGACAAAAGTTTTCAAGTAGCCTCAATAGCCAACGGGTTCAATGCGCAACTTCTCAAGCCGCCAGCCCGGGTTCAATTAGTCATTTTTCCTTCTTTCCTGTTAGATGTATTAATTATAGGATTGAATTTAGATATAATGGTGAAAAATTAATGAAATTAATGATTTAGTTCAATCGTTCAATTTAGAGGCATTTTTTCTTCAACAATTTTCTTCGAGAAACAAACCATTGTCGAGATAAATAAGCATATCCGTTCTGAAACACGTTAATTTTACCTTCCCTAAAATTTAATTCCTAGACATAATTCAATAAAAATAAAATTCAATGTGTTAAAATTTCTTTTTTTCAATTTTTGAAGTTGGTTGGGTGGTTCATGGATACATCCTAACATTTGGAAAATTTTGAAAATTTTGTCCAAGAATAAAATTTAAGCGAAGCATAGGCAAACTTGAAATGTTTTAGATGGGATATGCTTATTTATCTCGACGGTTCGTTCCTCGAAAAAAATTGTCGAGCAAAAAAGCCTCTAAATTAAACGATCCATCCAATTTGGTGACTGAAAGACCTCAGAGGCGTACTACGAAAAAGTTTGGGGGGGGGGATAAAGAAGCCTCCATCCCTGAAAATGTATCGCCCTGTAGATTTTGAGGATCTTCAAACTGTTCAACATGATGGTCTTCCAGAAAGTATTACCCATATCAAATTTCAAATCGATATATTTAAAAGTCGGTGAGATATTCTGATTCATAGAAAAAAATTATTAAACTTTAACCCCATGTATCTCCGCTACTGATCGAGATCGGACTTATGTTTATTTGAACTTTTTTGATTCAAATGATGAGATCTACAACCCCTTCCATTTTGTGCCTCAAAAACTGAAGCACCCTGTATATCCAGCACATGCATCGACGTGTAATACGGACTATTTTTCCGGTGTTCGATCTGCCCCCTTCTGAGGGCGAACGTGTCACAGCGTAGAGGGGCGCCGAGTCTTGTTCATTTTTGGCTTTAGGGGCGCATTTGAATTTAGATGGCGCTCGCGTCTGCACCGACTATGGGGAGGTAATGAGGGTCATTTGGTTGCCCCTCTTTTTTCGGATTTCGACGATGCAGATCCGCCGGATACGGGGAGACGTGACTGCGTAATTGCCTGCCTGATGAAGTTGCGGCCGAAATTATTTAGGTAGCTAATTAGGGCGAACATTCTTTTGATAGGGGGCTAATGGATCGGTGAGAATCGAGGTACGTGATTTTTTTTTGAGCCTGCGTTTTTGGGGGACAAATTATGAGGTTATTAGGCAGGCATATTTTTAGTTTGCTCTCCCTGCCATATTTGCATTTTCTCTGCTAATGAATCTCTGATGATAATTGACCGAGAAAATTTCTCATCAAACATTTCCGACCAATCGAAAGCCTATTTTTTGTATCGTTACCATATCAACTATAGAACGATTTCAGGAAATGTTTATACGAATTTCGCAAAATTGATGCGAATAAGCCAATCCAGAACACGTGATCAAAAATGGATGCCTTGGGGCATATACGGAGTGTTTAGTCTATTTGATTACATGTTTTTTTGTGTTTATAGTTTGAATTTCCTTTTTAAAGGTTTCAAAAGTGAATACAATGGCTTGTGGAAATAAAAGTGATTATCTGTTATCGTTAGAGACTGAAGATAAAGACATTGCATTACGGTATAAGGAAAAAATCAGAGTCATTCAAGGCATCGATGCTTTCACTCTGATGGATCAGTTAAAGCAGCTGGTTTTCCTAAAATTTTAAACCACATTTCGCAACAAATACCTTCATGAGAAGTTATGTAACTTTGTATCTTTCAAATTATGTTTAGCACATACTTTGGCATACTTTAGTTTAACTTCTGAGATCTTCCCTTTTGATTGTTTTCAACCATCTTTCTCTTGGGACTTTTGAGAGTTAATTCAATCCTGTTTTGTGTGCAAAATGTAGTACACTGGGTATATTGAAAAGCTTCGCATCATCACGATTTCCTCAACTCCCACACTTAACAACACAACAAGTATTGAACATATTTCTGTAGCTCTATCTTTAATTTTATAAGAAAATTCACAAATCACAGTGTAGTCTGAACACAGAATATTCACAAATGAATGTTTATATTCGTTCTGGAGTTAAAACTTATTTCAAATTAAAATCACAAGGTTCAAATAGCTAGAGTTCTAATGCACTCAAACGGTTTGTATGCCTCAAGGTATCCATCTTGAATTTGATTTGACAGCGTCTTGGTTTAGTCCATAGGAAAATTATAAATATTACATCGATATTCCTACTCTACAACATTATCGATTTATGCATTCTGTGGTATCATGATATGATGATAAAATAAAATAATCCGCAGAAAACTCAAATATTCCAACTTTATTGTGATATTTCTTTTTCAGCGGCCATTTTATTCACATAAATTTTGCGAACTTCGTATGAGCATGAACCAGCCTTTACACTGGAAATTTTTTTACGTTCATATGTTGAATGTCATTCACATTTACCTAACTTCAAATACTAATAGTGTCTTCCATTTGTAAAACTGGTGCGCACTCAGTGTAAATATATTTCTACCGACTTTACCTCAGTGGTTCAGAGTTTTCTGTCATGATTATTCAATGTATCCAGACAGTATCGGTAAATAATGATGAACTGAATTGTTGGTTCACAATTCACGATATTTCAAAATAGCCGATACGGATTTGGTGGCTAGTGGACCAGTAGCGGCTGACTATGAAAATTGTCGAGTGTTAATGAGAATCGAATTCGTGTCTTATGATTATTGAAATCGATCATCTTGATTAACGGAACTCACGGTGAATATGATAGAAATAAGACTTAAACAGTCAATCTGTTCAAAGTTGTATTTTATTTTGCTGTTCATACACAGCTGTACGGTCAACTAACCACCTGTATGTTTGGCTGGCGTCTAGACCAATGAGAAACGAGGTCAAACCTTCCATCTCTTCGACGCATAGACTTCAATAATATTTAGGTGTGAAATTTTCTTATCAAATACCACCCTAGCTTCAATTAAAAACTGTAAATTTGTAGAAAATTCTCCCTCAGGAAAATTTTCAAAATATTCGTGTTGTCGAAAACATTTTCAGTAATAATTGAAGCTCTAGTTAGTATTATTAGTGAAAATCTAACGAGAAAGGCAGAAACTGAATACTCAACAACGTACTTTCTTCGAACAAAAAGAGAATCCAAAATTGTTATTTCGAAATGGAAACTTCCAAATGAGAGAAAAGTTACGGAAAAATATAAAATTGTTCGAATTTTCATGGAGGTTGGTGGTTGGTATTTATTTAGGAGTTGTTATTTTCTTCATCATGCCCTCTTATTGCAGATCGATTGAAGCACCGGTTCAAGAGAAAATCAACAGTAACTATTTTCTGTACTCCACATTCTCATAATAATTGTCAATATGCCCAACATTTATATCCAGAATATTTTCGCCATAACTTAACCATAGCACAGAACGACTTGACTCATAAAATTTTTATGTTATTCATAAAAAAATGTGATCAAGAGCAGAATCCCCGGAAAATGAAAACCTTTCAAGATCGAGGGAAATGTCGATAAATGTTTTCGTTTCATGCTTTTTATGCTACAAAGACATCCAGAATAATTCGGTGGATCTTCTCTCAGAAGTTTTATGATAAATTCAATGAGAATTTTAAAGGTGGTAAGAAATATTGGACTCGATCATTCTTTTCTCGATTCGGATAAAACGTGAATGTTCTTTTGAGATAAAATTTCAGCGAAAAAGTATAATTCTCGGTAAGAAACTTGAAATTCTGTCTATTTGAATAATGAAAAATATCACGTTATCGATTGGAAACTTTTACTTGAACAGTTTGTAACAAAAATGCTCTCTTTTATCGTCTTCATCAATGCACTGAGACGAATATAATTGCAGAGCTCAAACTTCAAGATGAATTAGTTTATTTATAGTGATGGGTTCGAAGTATTCACAATTACCTATTATACAAGATTTCCAATTGAGAAAACCTGTATCTTATTTGTACCAAAGCATACATTTTGTTACTTAAATCAGATTTCATATCAAAAATTAGAATTCATGACATGTTAAAGACGTAGCAGAAGAGGCATTAAAAATCCCATACAAGATTCGAATGCCCATATTATTAGTTAAGTATCTCCATTTTGGAAGTAAGTGTTATGTATTATAAGTTCAAGTTGATAACAAGCAATTTTTTATTCATGCCTAATCAGTTATGATTTTCGATTGAGCATGTACGTATTTCAATGTGTTGGAAGAGCTATCTCATTTGCGTATCAAGAGAGAGGGTTCATTTATCTCGCAATATAATGTAGAATTCGCCTTGTATGTCGGTGTACTGGCAAACTTCGTCTGACATTAAATCGTATGCGACCTACTCAGGTATTATTAATGTCTAATTCCCAACCTAACTGTATACCCATTGTCGTTGAATTACAATGTGAAGGGGGTGGGGTTCCTTAAAGCGGTTTCTCATTTGTATTCTTTGTCTTAATTATTTTACAGGGGTCGTGAATTTAGTTACACATAAAAAAATAATGAACGAGAATTGATTTTTATTGAATTATGACAGCTGAATTTCCAAATTCATTTGATTTTCTCATCACACTGTAAGATTTAGAATGTAGTGTTGAACAGTCGAGTGAGAGAAAAATAGAATGATTGTTAAAATTAAGATTTCTTATGAAAATGATGAGAAATATGATTTGAAGCTTCATTCAAATAAGTTATGACAATTGTGATATTGCATCTGAAATGTTTTTCAATCGCTATCTGAAAAAAAGGTATAGGTATAGGTATATTATGATACAAGTTTCATAATACGCTATTTTGTCGCACGCGATGTTTGGAGTACGAAGAGCGAAGCGAGGAGTGCTCCAAGGGAACAAGTGCGACAATGTGTCTTATAAATCGTGTGTCATGTACAATGTTTTCTATTTTGCATTATTTTGGAGTATTTTATTGGACGCAAAAGCGTAAAGCCCAGTTTACTGTTGAGCGATTTTGATTTTTTCGATACCAGCTGTGAAAAATACAATGTTGTTATTGTTTTGTTTGGTCAATTTGAATCAAATCACACACCGAATTGAAATTTACCAATAAAAACATTGAGTTTTTAACTGCTAGTATCACCAAATCCAAAACCGCTCAGAAGTGAGCTGGGCCTAACTCTTCAAAAAAATGGCAATTCGTCTTGTCGGTGATGCCTTGCCCACAAACTCGCTCACTTTTCTGGAACACCGTAGAAAAGTTGTCGATTTATCTCTATTTTATAGATATTTTCATGGGCGATGCTCTTCTAAAATATCATCAATCGTTCCTCCATTACCAGTCTCTTCGAGATTCATCCAATAACGAACATCGAACATCGAGACTTTGGAACTCATTGCCTAGGGAGGTGTTCCCCGAGGCATACCATCTCCAGAAATTTAAGAAGAACACCAACTCCTACCTTCTTTCCCTTGGTTCTCACGATGTTCTCTGAACATTACAGGATATCTCTTTTCGTGAGAACCAGAACATAAAAAAAAGGCTTTCATTTGACAGTTCGATTATACCAACCTCCGAATAATGAAAAATGCGTATCGAAACAGAGGCTATTTCTATACGCATTTGCGTTTCATAATGATTTCATTATAGAAGCAAAATAAGGGGTTGAAAAAAATCCTACTCATTGTGAAACCTAACCTAACCTAACTTTATAATAGAAACACGAACTGAAGTCAATTGTTCAAATTGATCCATGAACCCTCATTTCCACATTAACAATATTTTCTATAGTTAACAATATATTTGATCTATTAATCCTTTCTATAAAGTTGACGAGCTTTCAGTTTTCATGTAAAAATTTTTCCAGTACTTCGAGTGTAATACAAATGAAAACTAAGATTTCCCGTGAACAATGAATATGTCTATAGTGAAAACCTATTTGAATTGTTAAGTTGAAATAATGATAGCAGATTTACTTCGTTCAGAGTGTATGAAAAAACCTTGTTGTAGCTATGTGAACTTTCGCTCAATAAAGTCACCAGCCATCAACTACTGGTCTTAGTTTGGCTGATGGCTTTTCATTTGTGGTGGTGTTATTTCGCGGTCCATAATAAACGAAAATGGATTATCCTTTATATTTCATTTTATAGCTGTCAGATTCAGTGAACCGTCAGCGTATATGGTATAGAATTTGTCGCATCGCTGTTGGTTTTTCTGTCATTCATATCGCTTCGTCGACAAAAAATCTAAATTAAATGTCGGAATGTGTTGTGGGACGCTCGCCTGTACATGGTAAACGAATTCTCGTTTTTTTTTGTTGTTCGACGAGTTGATGATGGAAAAAAATGATTTGTATGTGAGAAAAAAACATGGTGTTATTTGTCTGTTCTACAGAGGATCAGTCTGCTGATTCGTGCCAAGAAGCTTCTGGATTCTATCCAGAGTAAAGCTCATTGTTGAGAGCTGCTCATTCTTTGTAGACCAGTGCATCTAGGAAAATTTACATAGGAACCTCGGAATTTTGGGTACATTATTTCTTCGATCTAAGGGGTATGAAATGAAAAGCTCAACTCTGAGTTTGCGCTTGCGCAAAGTTCAAGGATCTGCCGCAATTTTGAATTTGATTTTATTTTTTGAAACGCTCATATCTCGCGTTCTAATTATCGTCAATTCTTGTGCTTTCATCGAGCTAATATGAAAAAAAATATATCCGATGCATCAGAAGAAAGGTATTGGCGTCTAAAGTGGAGTTTACTCCCCAAAAATCTGTTGACGTCACTGTTTGCGGAAGTAGCTCTGTTTTGGCGAATCTGGCGTCAGAAGTACCTGATATAAAAAAGAAAGCCAACGTGATTTCTAACATTACGAAATGAAAAACATCGTGATACGATCTGAAGGCTCCTAATTCGTGCCCTGATTCCATTTTTCTTTGATTATACAAGATATTATTGAAGCTTCTAAAATGCTTTCCTACGTCAATATTGAGGTAGAAAGAGAAAATGTACCAAAAATTCCGAGGTCACCAACTGAATAAACTGGCCTATTGCTGATAGTGGGAGAATGCGACATATGTGAACTTCCAAAATAAGTTTATAACTGGCAAATTCTTGCCAGCCAGAGGGCTCTGGATTTGGAATTGTTTGTCCATCCGTGCTTTCGTCCTTCACCGTTCCTGAACAAATTATTGTTGATGTATCCATTAGGAAAACACCCTTCATGCTTCAATTAGACGGGGTCGAGCGTTCGACAACCCCACCAAAATGTGTCATGTACGGTTACCGAAACCACTCTGTATTCCCCGTGAAAAATTACAAATCACTTCTCGTCGACTGAACGATTAATCTTGTTGCCCCTCTTTCCCCCACCTCCGGGCATCCTATCTTTATCTCACTCTCTCTCTCTCTTCCAATTGCGAGAATCCCCCTTGCGCGATAAATAATCCCTAATAAATACCCCGACGAGGGTTGCTTTGCCGTTCCAATCACAGTTTTCTGCTGATGTGTCCTGTCGGGAGTTTCATTATCTGCCTCGGAACTGCGAAAGAATTACTTACTGGCGGTGAACGAAACGTCAAAAATGAATTGACGGCATTTCCTCGGCTGCTTCGTTTGCAGAGAAATTGTACATTCACCCATCATCCGTTGACGCCAGTAGGTTATCACGCAACCAACAATACAGCAGTGAAATGATGTTGACATCAACCGAAGTTATGCACCAGCCTTGTAGTGAAAATAGATTCGGTTACAATGAATCCCTAATCTTCATCAAAGTGAATTCAGAGGTTATGTCTTGGTCCTGTATTGTAAGACTTGAATTTCGATACCAAGATCAAGACCATAAGACTCTCTCCCAAGAGTCTTGGTCTTGGTATGGAAAGAAAAATGAGGAACTTAAATCTAATTTAATAATAAAGAAAAGTTAAAGCAAAAGTTATTTGGTTTAAATTTGAACTTTTTGGAAATATTTTTGATACTGCGTTGTTGTCACACCAGCTATACTTGGCAACGATTTTTTATTTTGAATAGTTCTTCAACTGTTTTCGAAATAATGACAGGTGAAAAGTGAGATTTTGCAATTTTCGACAGCCTATCACCGCAGCTTGACAATTGAATTAAAAAATTTTGATCCAAGACCGATACTATCAAGACCAAGATAAAGATTGAGCCGTTGAGCCAGTCTTGTTTTGATCTTGAAACATTAAGACCAATACCAAGACAACATTTATTTTTCGTGACCAAGACTGATCAGTCTTGGTCTTGGTCTTGATCTCGCGAAGCCCTAGTCTCATTGACGCATTTACATTAGTTACTGAATCTCCTTATAGTCGTAAAAAACATGAATCTGTTGTTAGAAACGCCCGAAGTATATAGATTTTGAATAATTCTAATACGGATAAAATATATAGTAAAGCTTCAAGATATGGGAAAGTATTGTTACGATTTTCCTAGTTGGGTTCGTTAATTTGAAACACTCAGTACTAAAGTGAACAATTTATTTCATTTAACACTCGAAATACAACTTAATAATAAACACTCAGTTGAATCACAACGATATCCGGTTTACAAATCTCAATGTTCACTAAACTGAACTGTCTGCGCCACTGCGCTGCTTATATAGGCACAAAATACTCATCTAGCAAAATCTTGAATTCTGAAAGAAATACCGTTTATTTTCGAGAAACTGCGACGGTTATGAGTCATCCACTAATTTGTTCGTCAGTTAGCGATGTTATCGCGAGGCCATTAAACACGGCCAGTCATGCTGCCGAGATAATGACTTTTGGTCTCGTAACAATATCGAAGAACCAATGGAATAATTATATCAATATACTATCAGCTATCAATCAGCTTGATTATTTTGGAGTAGAAAAAAATCCAAAATTGTTTTGATCAATTCACCATACGAAAGTACGGAGCTAGTGATGTGAAGTAGACACAGTATAAGAATTTGGAAACGTATGTTATCCCTTGAGACTCCCCTATTAGCTGAGATAAAATCGTAAAAAAAACGCAGCTCCGGCCGGTAACATTAGTAATTCTCGGGAGACGTAAGAATCTTATTCTCGGAAAATATATTGGGATGTAAATTCAGCAGAGGATAAGAATAATAAATCAGATCGGGAGTTTGGCTTTAACAACGTGTCAGGATCGATAAATGGCAGGGAGCAAAATCGGTTTTCGCATACATATACAGTACGATGGATATTGTCTAGGCAATGCGAAAAATCATCACATCTTTATATATCGATAAAAGAACATCTGAATGTGCCAAATACTAGGTAATTTACCTGAAAAAATTCGCTGGAAATGTGAAATCAAAATTTCAACGAACGGTTTATTCATATACTACATGAATTTTTTTAACAAACTGATTCATCATGTGGGCTGGTGGTCGAGTGCGTGTATCGCTGACTTGTAGTCTAGAGGTTCTGGGTTCGAATCCCGGCGGGGCTATTAGAAATATATATTTATTTCTGTAGCATCTTTTAGCGGGAGGAGATAGGTGACCAACCGAACATTCTTGGTACTTAGATTTCAATCCTTCGGATTCTCAACGATAACCAGCCGAGTAGTGCTTCGGATGACACTTAAAAAGCTAAGGTCCCCGTCTTCCTTACTCACACAAGTCTCAATGAGACTTCGAGGGTTGCTTTGCAACTAAAGTCCGTGTCTCACGGTCAAACTATTTGATCAAACTATGGAAGTGTGATGTCATCAATGACGTCACATCAAACAGCAGCTGGAATTAGAACATGTTCTAAATATTTTACCTGTTTGATGAAAAACTAAGGTTAAAGTTCTTTGTTGACACCGAAAATCGAAACGTCAGAATACTAATAGACTTGAGTTTTGGACTGTTGGAAATGTCTGCTGCTTGAAATAATTGGACCGAGGAGCAAGTAACGTTCCTAATAGATCTCCATAGAAGCAATAAATAACTTTTGTATAACATCAGACAAAAAGATTACCACAAGAGCGATAAGATATCAGATGCATTGAATGATATTGCTAGTCATTCTCACGGCCAAATAACTGGTAGGTGTCCTGAATCACTCGTCATCCTTTCAATTGATAATAAGTACTAATATATTTCATAGAATCAGGATGGTTGAGGCATTGTTCAATGTTTTGCAAACACTGTTAAATAGGGAACCGAAGTAGTTTCGTTTCTACTTCACTAACTCTGAAGGGACGCGCAACTTACCATGAAATAAATGTTTAGAGATTTTTGTGTAACATTTATATTCATATATATTGTTGAAAAAGCGAGATTCCACCTTGTATGTATATTTCTCCTCCGTTATGATCAATCAATTTTTGAACTGTTTGAACAAACTTCTTCAAATCGTGTGAACAGGATTTCTGCACATTTGAAATATTTGAATCAAATAGACAGAAATGACGTCACGTCAAACAGATTTGATCAAATAGTTTGACCGTGAGACACGGACTTTAGTTGGCGGTTAAAAACACTTTTCAAACTTTCAACTTTTATGTCTATTCCCACCATCGCAATGATATTTTATTTTTTGTGACATATATGGCTGTAATAACCCAATGAAAACGGCCCCCGATGTGTAAAACAGAACACCTACACACGCTAATATTTGTCCCAAGGGAGTGTTTGTTCTATACTCGTATATATATGCTAGCCTATATAGAACCATTTTGAAAGCGAAAATTTATGGTAAATGCCATCGAGATTGCTGGACGCAAATTCGAATTTTGTTTGTAATAGATTGTGCAGCCATTGTTTTTCGATTCCACAGCACAAAGAAATTAATGTACCGACAACTTCCATTATTGAACGCTGACATATATATATGTATACAGAGTGAGTCGTCCACTCAACCAGGAAGCTCAATCCTCGTTCCATCGATATTAACATGATCTTCGAGTAGTGTGCTTCGCAAACACCCTCCCAGCCATGCACCCCCCACCCCTCGTACCAACCCCCTGCTATGTTTACCTACCCTGCTGCGGAACAACAATACGTGGACAAATCGATATGTTTGCCCATCGAACTCGAGTAAACAGCTGAACATCGGACTCGGACAGCGTCGGTAGCAGCCGTGAATCGGCCGCATCCCCCCCCACCCTACCTCGCCACTGGTGGGCGGAGCCTAAGAGAATATCCGTCCAGCCGCTGCCTTCACTGTCTCTTGGATATAGTGGAGTGTACGTTGCGTGTGCGATGATATTGTGCCGATTTCGCCTATATTGACCATTTTGACCAGAGCAATCGGGGGAAGTGGATGTGTGCATATGGTATGCAACAAAGCTAGCCACTGTTTGGGTGATTCGAATCATTAATATGAAAAGAAAACCACCTGTTGTGATTCCTATCTCGAGCGGGAGAACGTGACGTTGGATTTCTTTCAATACTCCAGAGGAGAATAACAAAATCCCACAACATTTGTCGATTCGATTGGAAAACTAACTAGCGTGACTACGATTTTATTGCTGGTGTGGGATTTGAAAGTCGCTTTTTCCATTCAAATGCCTCTGTAATCGACTTTTTGATTAGCTGAAACTCGATACTGATTTTTTGTTGCCCCTTTTGATTTGTGTACGACATGTAATAAAAAACACGAAGACTCGACAATAACAGGGTCAGAAGGATAAGAGGCAATGGAGTTCGACAATGAGCCACTTCGTAGTTCGTGAAGTTTTTCGGAATAAATAGGCAGTAATTTGTCAGCGATTTGAAGATATCTCAAAGTTGGTTTGTAGCCATTACTTTGAAAGCTGAGCGAAACAAAGTCGAGGAAAAATTTGCAGGTCCAGCCGTTACGCAAAGGTCAAGTGGAAATTATGTTTCCATAAGTTTTCACGATGTCTGCAAAGTCACAACGTGACGAACACATTTCCCGATTTTGACCAATAAAAACAACTACTCTCATGTTATAGAACAAAAGATTCGAGCGTAAAAAGTAGCGTTAAAGTCATCTGTGCTAGACGTTAATGAAATCACTCTTCCACAAAGCATCACCTCGAAAGTTTATGTTGTGAACTTTTTTCGCTCTCCGAATTCAAACGCCACCGTTTTGAAGGACCGTCGACCATAAAACACGACGGAAGTGACCCATTTGGCGAGGCAACTAGGCGGAATTTCTCTCTGTTCTTCCTTTCCGCTACAATTCCACATAAAGATACAAAGTTGCGCGTTGATTGTGTTGATAGTGCTCACCTTTTAACCTTCTTATTAACTCCCGAATTGTATTGCCACAAACAAAAGTTCAGTTGTTATCCAACCCCCATATTTCCAGCGTTTCGTATTTTGGTGGCAGGTGTGGGATAAGTTCGCCTTTATAATTTGAAACATTCTGAACTGTTAGATAACAATGCGGGGCGAGCTGTCTTTATCAAATTCTACAGTTTCTCGTTGTTTCTAAATCGAATCGGTAGTGCTTTCACGACCGCTTCAAACAAGCACTGCCTGCGGTTGATAACAAAACAACTCAAGTTAAATACTCGTTGGGCCGAACAATACCGATGTTATCATTGATAAACGTCCTCCACCCACAATTTTCAGACGAACACAATGGAAATATATGGAGTGTGTTGTTTTAAACTCGCGCAATGAAATCCTCGAACGACCACAATTAGTTCTGGGCAAGTTGGCGGTGTAATTGGCATCGAATAACGTTGGTGAAGGTCGCACTAAACCGCTGGTATCGGTGGTTATTGTTCAACTCACTGGTTCATGAACCACATGGGAAATTCCCTGAAGCTCATGCTGATAGTTTGAGATTAACTTGCCTAAAGCGCCACTCACCTACCTGATTTGATTTTTCCTTCGATTATTGAGTTATCCACTGACAGGTGACTGGTGATTTTGTCGATACACACTCAAAGTGTGAATAATCGATTATACTGTTCAATGAATCGTTGAGACACTGACAGAGAGATTGAGACCACGGTTCATTGAAAATTAATCATTCTAGCTAGACAACTAACTAGAATTAATCATGCTTCTACTGATGATTTCGTAGATGACATATCAGGTGGAAAAATTATAAACCAACTTGAACTACTTTGTTCCACTGACATTTTTCAAAGTATCCCACTTCTGAAAATTGGTATGCATATCCCATATCTATCAATTTTTCCTCTTTCATGTTGAATGAACCGCATTCACATCCAATGATGGAGTGATACTCAAACGCGCCTATAATTACAAACATGGCATGATGCACGCAAAAAAACCGCAACAACACTGTAATTCTTCCTCGGCGGTTGTCTCTTTAATATTCATACCCTATCGACGTATGCGCTATCATCCCTTTCATCTGCGTTTGATGCTATTAATCATGGATGCATCGGTGAAGCAATGTGACGGTTGATTCGAAAAAATGCAGGAATTGATGATGACACATGTGTGGGACGAACTAATAGAACCAATAGGAGAAATGGAGATCGTGGTGTGAGGGAAAATGTAGCATGTTGATAATCATTTGATGCATTCTCACAAACAATGGGAAACTCAATTTCTCCACCTATTTTCTTTTAAACGAGTTCTCAACGTTGCATTGTAGTTGAAATTAACTTTTGTTAGAAGATTGCGATGGTGGTAAGGTGTGAAAGAGACAGAAAAATTCCTACGAACGTAATGCCCTGAATGTGGAGGGTCCTCTTAAATGAAATCTTGAAATGAAATTCCGAATAAGCACCCCTGCCTCAAATGGTTGTCGACTTTTTTCAATGGCATTCCTCAGTAGAACAAGAAACAGATTATATACCAGCTGAAAAAGAAAAAAGATTTCATTCTCTGAATCACATATTTTGATATACCAATTTCATTTCGTATTTTAGCTATTATTCCTGTACCAATTTCATATTGGGACATTATTACTCTTTCCTAAACGGTAAGAGATAGAAAGACAATTAAACGAATCAATTATTACACTAGTTATACAATGAACTGTCAAAAAAACCTTGACATTTCTGCATTTCTATTGATGCGTAAATGTTCACTTTTTTCCAATGCCAAAATAATTCACGAAATAAACATGAAATATCACTTTTTGGAGGATTTATCATCGACAAAGTCAATTATTAATTAATTATTCATCATGAAACAATTTCATTCATTGTAATAATAATGTTGTTTACCTACGACCCCGTATGAAAACTTCATATAGCACACTGTTTTGTAATTTGGAAAGTAGCTCATATCACCATGGTGTTATTATTTGAAAGAAAAAAGCACACGTGTTGAAATGAAAAATATCACACGCTCGCCTGAATTGATAGAAATAATTAGGTATATTAGTTGGTACTCACTGTCAATATGAAATTTCCGTCTCGTTTCGAATTATACCGGGAATTAGTTAGGTATCTATTAATTTCAATGTGTCAATGATACATAACCTCTGAATTAACTCCACAGATAAAGATTAGGGACAGTGACTAGAACTATTTCTATACATGTCTGATGATGTTGATGACAGCGGGTGATATCATTCAAAAGAGTACGGCTACAGTTTTATGCGCGGCTTGCATCAGTTGCATGTTGCATCATAACACAGTATCACAGATGTTTGCACTACTTACATTTGACAAGGAGTCAAAGACGCACTAACTCTGACGCCCTTGCGCACTACGTATTTCTGTGGTTCTGTATTCCTGGTTGCGTGATTACTGGCGCTAGCAGCCGTATGTGTCAAATATCAATAAAATTGTTTGTACAAACAAAACTAATTCAATCAATCAGTCATTCACAGAATAAGGAATTGTCGGAGAAGTATTCAAATATCATCTTGAATATGGAAATAAACAGTACTTGATATCGAATCAAAACCACCTGAAATTATAGAGACCGCTCAAGTTACATTTTTGACAAGACTTTCCGCGAAATGAAAGTATTCGGAGTCGTAGGAAAAATAGTGTACAAAACTCGTTGAAAAGTGCATTTCCTTCACTCGTTACGTTTCCGCACTCACCACTACGCGGATCGTGCTAAACGACTACTCGTGTGAAATATGTCACTTTCCACATTTGTTGTGTAATATGTTGTATAGCGTATATAAAATTCGTGTTTCATGTGCCATTTTACGTACTCATCAATAGAAAAATGACTATTTTCACAATCGTTATAACAAACTATATTTCACATCTCAAGAAACCAATTTCGACTAATAAATATGATAAATAAAATTTGATCTGCAATAAAAACAGTAGTAACTGAAAGAAACGTGTTTTTTCGAGCTGTTTCTAGTAACAATGTAATAACAATTTGTAGTACATGGATGTGAACTTTCAGCTCTATTCGATGGTAAGATGAACTAATATGGCGTCCGTGACTTTTTTCAAATCCAATCTTCTTCGTATCTCTCACCGTTTAGGACATACTGTTTCTATGCCATCATCCTGTACATCGCTGAAGAAGCTGTAAACATTCTAGGAGGCATTTAAGGCTACCTGACCACTAACACCCTGTACACGAACACCCGATTTGCCCAACTCGTTCCGAGATAAAGTAAAGAGTTCGACTCTTTTTTTTCCTCTCCCACCGACCCCCCTTCCCCCCATTCGTGGGGGGCGACCGAGCAGAAGGGGAGAGATAAGCGGAAAAGTCGTCTGGGGGCAAAAGAGAGAGAGCGAGCAACGTCATCGCGAAAACAAGCGCTCCTTTTCTATCTCGATGCGCATAAATCTTGTCCGGCCCGAAAGGGTATTATGAGAAAGAGCCCAGCTCTGTGTCGGAATTGAAAAAGAAATCCCTAGGAAAATTGGATTGACTCCATTCGGGCGAGGTGGCCTTGCAATGCATCGTTATCGCATTTCGAACGTGAGATTTTCAGTTTTAATCTCACTAGAGTTTGAAAAATTCGCAACCGAGAAAAAATGTTTAGCTCTCGCGGGAGATTCGCGGTACGAAAATTTCATAGTAAACATTTTTTTTTCATATCCTTTCACTCACTCTACACTTTTATCAGTGAGCGTCTGGATCACTATAATCGGTGAATTTCTTAGGTCGTACCACTATTATTGGCATAATTCAAAACAGAAAATTCTTAAATACATTTACATAATGAAAACGAAAAAGTTATTTTGTTTAATTCGACCAACTTCGTATTATTTACAGTTTTCGAGATGCCAATAGATGGTAGGACATGAAAATATAATATCAATACCACTACCAAATATTCACATAAAACTATGAACTAGTAAAATACTATCCAATCACTTCATGAATCTCTGAAAATACTCAGAAAACTTCATTCCGAGATAGATTAAGTTTCAAAACTCAAAGATGAATATAACATATTTTTTTTATTTTGGTTCTATATAATAATGAAGTCTTTATGAAACGAAAACGCTATCGAAATAGCCTCTGTTTTGATACGCATTTTTTATTATTCGGAGATTGGTACAATCGAAATGTCAAATGAGAGTTAGAAGAGTTAGGCCCAGTTTCGAGCCCATTTTACTTCTGAGCGATTTGGATTTGGTGATATTAGCAGTGAAAAAAATCAACGTTTTTATTGGTTAATGTAATTTTAGAGTGCGATTTGATTAAAGTTGATCAATAGAAATTAAAAGAACACTGCATTTTCCATCGCTGGTATCGCAAAAATCAAAATCACTCAACAGTAAACTGGGATTTACGCTTGTGCGCCATATTTCAAATATTTCAATATTATCATCGTTACCAATCGGAGATGTTTCTGCTATCCATCGATATTGAATACATTTTTTTTTTAAATTAATGCAAAATAGACACGTTGTCGCACTTGTTCACTTGGAGCACTCCTCGCTTCTCTCGTCGTACTCCAAACAACGCGTGCGACAAAATAGCGTATTATAAAACTTTTATCAAAATATACTATATAACAATTAATAGTTCATTGGTTATATCAATTTTTATAAAGAAAATTTCCCACCTATCATTTTAGACCAATTAAAAGCGTTACCACAGCAACTACAAACATTTACTTACGGAAATATTTCTCTCCTCTCGGGGGTAAGGAGATTAGATCATAAAGACTTACGCTAAATCCGGGACTTACGCTAAATCCGGCATCATGTAGTATTTGTTTGGTATTAGAGGGGTCTGCAAGAATGTACTATGATAACACGTGGTACCACACATTGTATGTGTGGTCAAAATGAATTTTAAAACGACCGATCAATAGCTTAGTACCATATATCTATTGACTAAAATATTGACAATATGCCATGAGAGATAATGTTAGCAAAGTGAAGCCGATTTTCATATATCTATTCTTTTTTAATTGGCAACGTTGATTGAAGGCGCATGCGCGAAAGTCAAATCAAAATGTCCAAAATTCGTAAATCTCATATTCATAGGAAGAATTCACTTTATATGTAAACAAATATTGTCATTTGGAACATATCCGATGATATTAGAATTCATGAAGTATACTTATAGCTTTGATCTTGAGTAGAGATCTTATAATTCAGCGAACCATTCCTTCAGATTTGAAAGAATATGATTATCCTGATTTTTGTAATATTTTGTTAGACATTGATGGCACAGACACTTTCATTATGTCTTGATTTCTGGAATCGTGGAAGATAACCTGGAAGCTGTACACGACCTGGACACCGACACTGGACATATTTACGGCAGTGTTGAACTTGAATTATGAATAGTACCTGAACAACTATGAATTAATGAAACACAAACACTCAACACGCAATCGAAAAACAATAACGAGAAACGAGAAAATTCACATCAACAAAACACAGATATAACCAGCTTGTTTGAAAAAGATCGCAAAAGTGATACCCGACATACGATCATTTCCTATTTGAATAGCAGCGAAGACACTAAGAGAGTGGCTCTTAACTGTCATCATCTACTATTATTTTGGCGCATGCGCATAAACTCATCGTTGCTCTATTGTTTCGGCTTTAGATAGACTGTCCGTTTTATCAATATTCGTAGTTAATAGATATATGCTTAGTACCTTAAACCCCCCGAACTTACCAAACAATAGATGCCGTATCTAGCGTGAGCATATATGATCTAATTCTAAGGTGAGGAGCATGAAATAACCTGGATATTTAATTTTTTTGACGTTCATATGTTGAATGGCATTCACATTCAACTTCAGATACCAAAAGTACGAGTTCGAGTTTCTTGTGAGAAAATATATTTCGACCAACTTTAGTGGAATAAAGTAATTCAAGAATAATGATTTGAAATACCAGCAGCTGCCTTATAATTATCTTGCGTAACTAAAGTGGGTATTGGTCCAAATTATCTCTCAGATGTGTGGAGTTTTCTTAAGGAAATTTTCAAAATATTCGTGTACTGGAAAAAATTTCAAGTAATAATTGGAGCTCTATACCTTTTCCAGATGTATTTCAGAAACCATCAAGTTTATTTCAGAAAGCGTCCATTGAATTTCAGAATAGTCACATGTATTTCAGAAAGTATCAATTGTATTTCAGATTAGTGAGTCAATTGAATTTCAGAATTCGTATCATCTGTATACAAATGATATTTTCTGAAATTCAAATGACGAATTCTGAAATTCAGTTGACTTTTCTGAAATACAATTGACACTTTCTGAAATCAAACTCACAATTCTGAAATACAATTGATGCTTTCTGAAATCGAACTCGCTATTCTGAAATACATTTGACACTTTCTGAAATTCAACTCACTATTCTGAAGTTCAATTGACGCTTTCTGAAATAAAACTTTAAAAGGAGTAGTTGTATTATAAGTCAAAATACTAGTTTTGATATTCAGTGGTGATATTCTTTCACATCTCCATATAAACTATCAAACTCCAGTAGGAAATAATTCAATCATCATCACCCTTTCTTCACAACTTCAATCATCTTCGCGACTTCAAAATTCGTTTATAATTCCCCCTTGGTTGCTTCCCCTTCATCTGTACCTGTTCGTTTCTTGTCTATTCGGGAAAATTACACGAAAATATACTACATTAGGGAGCACTGAGAGGCGACATCTCCACTTTTCGACTTGGATCTCATTATCTGCCTGGGGCTGTCGCCTGGTTTCTTAATTAATATCGCCTACGTGAGAATAGGTTGGAATCACAATCAGACATTGCGTTGCTTGATTACAAACTGGGTTTTATGATAGTTTGCAGGTAGTTTAGTTCATATTATCGTGATTCGTGAGTCAGTAGAACACGGTAAAAAAAAACTTGGGTGTACTCCCATTCGAAGTTTTGTCTTTTACATCGAACATTCGTTCATGCGTTCGACTTTAGAACATCAGAAATTTCGCGACTGTATTATTATTATAGCTTTTTTTATTTCATTTGAACATTGTAACTACAAGTATCACATTGTTCACAGTAATAGTGTCTAAATAGATAAATGAAAATAAAAAGATTAACATGCACATTGTTCACAACTCACCTTGAGTAATATTCGTCTATCTATAGAATAGAGATACTTGATTATTAACGATGACTTCAGTTATTTTTAGAACTTTTGAAATGTCTTTTATACAGTGTGACCCATTTTTAATGGAAACACCCCCCTAAAACTTGAAGTTGTAAACAGATTTCAATAACTTTTTTTTATATGTCAAGTACTAAAAGGTCTTCAATTTTCAGGGCATACTACGATATTTTTTCTCAGTCGAAAATCGAGATTTCTCATTAGCGATTTTTTTATTGAAAAAATCACTACGCCACTGGATTCAGAGTGCCTCTAAACAGGTGTGACCAAAATTTCAGTACTTGACATTTCAAGAAAAAAATATTAAAATCTGTTCACAACTTCAAATTCTAGGAGGGTGTTTCCATCAAAAATGGGTCACACTGTAAGTGAGATTATCGAAAACTCTACATCCAGTATAGAAAAGGCTCTTCTAGTACAATCTTGTGACATGTTTGCTTGGAATTATTACATTTTTATGTCGAATATCATATTGTTACGTACTGTGCTGTGTTCCGAGAATACCGGAAGTCAGTATCTCGGCGGCTCGCGTCTGTCTGTGATTTATGGCTTTGCGATAACATAGGTTGCCGACGTATCTAATTAGAGGACAACAGCGGATGACTCATAACCGTCGCAATTTCTCGAAAATGAACGGTATTTTCAAGAATATTCAAGATTTTGCTAGATGAGTATTTTGTACCTATATAAGCAGCGCAGTGGCGCAGACAGTCAGTTTAGAAAGAAAGCAAGTATTGTGAACATTGAGATTTGTAAAGCGAATATCGTTGTGTTAACTAAATGTTTATTGAGCTGTATTCCGAGTGTTTATTGAAATAAATTGTTCAGTTTTCAAGTATAGAAATATCGTAACAATATTGATGATTGAAGAGTTATATCGAAGGCAGATTCATTTTTGAGAACAAAACAAACTAGATGGCACTGAAGTCCTTACTATCATACTATCTTCTACTTTGGATCTTCACATGAGAATCGGGAGGGAAATGGCTGTTATATTATTACGTTCGCAACTTATGCTAAATATTTGTCGATTGAAAATCTGTGTTTCATTCCTTTCTTCGTCAATAAATCAATACACACATATTTCTCTTATTCCTTTCTTAAACAACTCAGTTAGAAACAACTGAGGAGGTTAAAAGAAGCTCTGATTATAAGTGAGTAAACGCTTCGAAGAAAATTTCCTCAAAGTAGGATTCAGCATCACGAAAATCACAGAATGACATGTGTTTATTATGCTGCAAAACACTAATACTAGTGATACTTACAGCTGGGTTCGAATTATTCAAACCCGACGAAGAAAATGTTTATTGAAATATAAGGTTTTATTCGATTAATATTTGCATTAGTATTTCTACATCCTATTCAAACAGCGCATTCGTCAAACATTAAATTGTCTGCGCATTCACCAAATTTTGAAGCATGTGAACATCCACCAAATATTGTAATGTATGTGCATCCATCAAAACTCCAAGTTAATCGAACCTATACAGTATATACCAATTTGGTGATTAATGTATTGATACCTCAAAAAATATTAGAGATAAGTTGAAGGCTTTATGGAGGACGTCGCAGATGATTAGGTTCGCAACTAAATGCATTAAAAATATGTTATTTAAAAAATATTCAATTTTCGATGAAAATGCTTTATAATAACCGCGACAGGTCAGATTTTGATTCTGACATTCCGGTTTTCAGGAACCATCATCAATGCTTTTCTGGGTATGTAGTCAAAAGATGGTGGATTCAACTCCGCCTCTCAACATCCTATATACAAGAGTATGACGAATGCAACAGAATGTTAAAACCAATATTTGTACCAATTACCGTTTCATTTTGAGAATCCTATCCCGTCTCTAAATTCGTTAAAGAACTTTCCGCTTTGAGACTTGTTATTCCGGTGATTACCGGAGAATTATAATTATCGTGGGTTACTAGGGTCGTTCGTCTGTGTTTTCATTGCTCGGGGGTACGGCTTTGATTAAAATCCCATGAGATAGACAGACAGAATCGTGGAGAGTTTGATGCATTTTTCCAACGATTGATCTTAATTTCATTCAAATTATAGTCACGTATATCGATGTAGAAGTACATATAGATGAATTATCCAATGAGATATGAAAAACAGAAAACAAGCCAAATGAAACAAGGTCTGGTTTCTGACAGCCAATTAGAATGTACCAATCCTGCGGTTTTGAGAATAGTAATTTACGTAACAAGTCCGGAAAATACTGTTTTTTTGGATGAGTGGACAAAATTCTAGGACGAGCGTAGCGAGTCCTGGAAGTCTGCGAGTCCAAAAAAACTGTTTTCGGGCGTGTTGCGTACACAATTTTTTCGACAACCGTGTAGAATAACAAATCAAAGAAACACATTTCTTTATTAGAACACAATTTCGAACATTTCAATTCTTATTTATATTAATATTTATATTAAAATTAGAACAATTGTTAATATTGAATGGATTCAATTTGTTTGAAATGCTTGGTATATTTAAGTGCCTTTTGTTGAAGTCAGAACAAGAAGGTAAAGTTTCCGTTTCACATTGATTGTTTTCATCTGATAATTTTTGAATGTTAGCTAATTTTATGTCAGATAGCTGTCAGTCGTTATTTTGCTGCTATGGTAATGATCAACTGCATTTATCAAAACCATACTACCAAGATTTTCATATTTACAATGACAACAACGATGTGATTCTTCCCGGCCTAGTCCGGGAAGTACGTACTTCCCGGACTAGGCCGGAAAAATGCCACTTTCTCAAAAAAAAATCGTCTGGAAAGTACGTACTTTCCGAACGGTTGCCGAAAAAAAAGTTTCCTAGCACTGAATTCGTCAAAATATTGAACTGCTGGAAAAATGGCATTCTTCTACATTTCCCTTACTCACTTTCGCAAAGAAAAACTTATTATTAATGACCAGGCGAGATGAAAGAAAAACATTATCAGAAATGCCCTTCCCAACGAAATCATCCCCAGTATCTTAATAAGCACGAACCCTTTGATACACAGAGTTTATTAACTGAGAGGAAACTTGTTTACCCTTTCTCTGATTCCTTTCGTCTTGATTACAACTTGGGGTGATGAATTTGTGATAGATAATTCAAAAAGTTGGGAGGTAATTTTATTGCTTCAGCATCAACTTCAACCCAGAATACTGAATTTATAAAGTCCTACTTCAACTTTTTCATCATTGAAATTCTTGAGGAAAATGTGAAAATGACAGCTCCAAGTGTCAAATTACAGTCTTCCGTGACAATTGAATGTTTCCACGTATTGCATTCATCGAAGCATAAATTCTTCGAAAATCTCGTTTAAAGAAAAATTTATCGGTAATACGATATAGGTATGTATTTTTTTATGTTATAGTTTTCACGACCAGGGTTATTCAATGATGTTCAGAGAACATCGTGAGAACCAAGGAAAAGGAAGTAGGAGTTGGTGTTCTTCTAAAATTCTCTATTCTATGCAATGAGTTCCAAATTCTCGATGTTCGTTGGATGAACGAGTCTTTGGAAAGGGACGTTCTGCAGGTCCCTAAAGTGACCACGAAAGGGTGTGAAGACTGAATTTGACGGGTTAATCTCGAAGAGACTGCTAATGGAGGAACGATTTCTGATATTTCAGAAGAGCATCACCCATGAAAATATCTATAAAATAGTGATAAATCGCCTACTTTTCTACGGTGTTCCAGAGAAGTGAGCGAGTTTGTAAGCGAGGCATCACCGACGAGACGAATTGCCCTTTTTTGGACAGAATCCAATAGTTTCAGGATATGTTTAGGTGCCGCACTTCAAATATGGGAACAGTATTCCAGTACAGGTCGGATCTGTGTCTTATAGATCATAAGCAGCTGACTGGGAGTGAAATAGCTATTGGATCACGTGTTTTTCCGAAGAAAGGTTATTGCTGATAGTAACGCCAAGCATCGAAATGGATGACTTCAATGGTATGATTACTCCTGACTGAATTATGTTGGGCACAGTGAGATCGGTTTTTCTAGAGAAAAGACATGCTTGTGTTTTGTTTGCATTGAATTCTACCAGGTTATTAGATCCCCACTCGAGAATTGTTGCTAAGTCCATATTTATTTTGTTAACATTTCTTCCTCGTTCATTTCTGGTTTGACGTGCCGATATAGGAGCCCTGGAAGAGAAAACGGTATGGAGGGTACTATCATCCGCGAAGCTGTGTATAGGACATGAAGTTGCTTTCAACAAATCGTTGAAGAGAAGTAGAAATAGTGTTGGTGCTAAAATTGATCCTTGCGGAACACCACCATTTGAGTAGAGTATCAGATGAAACTCCATCGATCACTATACAAGGAGATACTTGTTTGAGAGAAAACTAGCAAGCAGAGAACACAGCTGAGGGGGCAAACCATAAGATGGAAGAGAAGAGTTTTATGCCCCCAAGAAAATAAATATGATCATTAGGAAAACAGAATCAGCATCTCCTAATCGAAAACATGATGAGAATTCCTGTAGACTCTATCAAGTGGAACGTATTTTGGAGTGTTTGATTTGCTGTCGCTTCTGTTTGCCAACTTCCTCAGGAATATGCTCAGCTCAGCATTGCTGAATCGCATACGAATCGACTTTGCGAGTGCAATTTCGTAAATTTCTATTAGCGAAAGAAAAGTTTCGATGAGACGTGAAATTGAGTTGAGATATTCCAGATTGACGACGAAATAATAAGACACACTAATACGGAACTAAGAAGAATGAGTTACTCATGTCATACGTGAGTAGATTTTACAACGACCATGTGTGAAAATGCCATGAAGAACAATCCTCTTCAGATATCACCTTTTCAATCCACCAATTTTCAATTTTTTAACATTTCCCTCAACTCCTTCTCTAAATAAGTTATTATTTATTCAAATTATAAATTGAATATATAACTTGTTTCAATTTTATTTGTTCTAGTTCACTTAACTTTTTCAAGTTATTGACATTAAAATCTTCTCATTGAATGATCTAGTTCTCATTTCAAGCTTCATTTAATATTTTTCATTACTTTTTCAGCAACATCATGGTTTCACGTTAGTATTCCGTTTCAGCATAACAGAACTTATCTCTCCTAAGAATTCGAATCTTTATACTTTCAGACAAAACTCTAACTCACTACTTGCATTTTTCAATTTCAATCATGACGCCGATAACTCCCTAACACCAATTATTTTCATTTGAATCGGAGCCTAATCGCCAATCTCGTTAGCCATCTTGGATTCAAAATTTCAACAAACCGAATTTTGACAAGAAGATCATTATCTTCGACCCCAAAACGCCCAGATACCAATTTTGAATGAAATCTGACTATAATCATGAAAATCGTCTTTCATTTTAGAGCCGCCATTATTTCAATGAATTTTCAACTTTTTTCGAAAGAATCATTATTTCCGACCCCAAAAACCCTCAGATATCAATTTTGAACCGAATCGGATCACAATAATCGTTCGCCATAACTTTTATTTCTCGGTTAACGTTAATATTATTCAACTGCTGTATTTCTGGTTGCGTGATTACCTACCTACTGGCGTTAACGGATGATGGGTAAGATTTTTAATAACTCTTATATTCGGGTGGGCGTGTGGTGTAAAGTATATATGAAATTGTTTATGCAAACAAAAATGATTCGGTAATTTACATCTGGAATTGTCGACAAAGTTTTTAATTATTACCTAAAATTTGGAAATGGTCAGTGAGCCTAGCCTGTGCTGCGATTCCCTGACCAATAATATGTCACAACATCGTGAGAAACAATCATTTCGAGTTGCACACGTTTCCGTCGAGAAATTAGAGCCCACGTGTCACAATGAGCAACTCCCAAACAAGTTTTATTCCCCTCGCAGCGAACTTTATATCGCCTTTAAGCTCGCCGGTAATTCGTTGTTCTCCAGATTTAATTCCGTGCTCTACCTCAATGAAACTTCTTGTTGAAAAATCCAATTTCGTTTTACACTCGATCGCAGGTCGGAAATCGTTGACGGCGTGTTTCAGTCGAATTTGCTTGGTTTGATCGAATTAATTTAACTCCCAAAGTTCGACAACAATTCCGTGTCGTTCTCAATACGACTCGGGGAATGTTGGAAGGTCGGTGGGAACTTATTGAGCTAGATCGACGATGGGATGTTGAGCAACCTCCAAATGTTAGAAATTCCCCAACACCTTTGCCAGTTGTATTTCAGAAAGTGTCCGTTGAATTTCAGAAAGTTTCTATTGTATTTCAGAATAGTCAGCTCGATATCAGAAATCTCGCTATTTTGAAATACATTCGACACTATCTGAAATTCAACTGACTACTCTTAAATGGAATTGATACTTTTTGAAATTCAAATGACAAATGCAATCGACACTTCCTGAAATTCAATTGAAACTTTCTGAAATTCAAATGAAACTTTCTAAAATTCAATTGAAACTTTCTGAAATTCAATTGAAATTTTATGAAATTCAATTGAAATTTTATGAAATTCAATTGACTCTTTCTGAAATTCGATTGAAACTTTCCAAAATTCGATTAAAACTTTCTGAAATTTAATCGAAACTTTCAGAAATTCAATTGAAATTTGATGAACTTCAATTGACACTTTCAGAAATTCAATTGAAATTTTATGAAATTCCATTGACGCTTTCTGAAATTCGATTGGAGATTTCTGACATTCAATCGAAACTTTCTGAAATTCAATTGACGCTATCTGAAATGCAATTGACACTTTCTGAAATTCAATTGAAACTTCATGAAATTCAATTGAAACTCTGAAATTCAATTGAAACTTTCTAAAATTCAATTATAACTTTCTGAAATTCAATCGAAACTTTATGAAATTCAATTGAAACTTTCTGAAATGCGATTAAAACTTTATGAAATTCATTGAAACTTTATGAAATTCAATCGAAACTTTCTGAAATTCAATTGAAATTTGATGAAATTCAATTGAAACTTTCTGAAATTCAATTGAAATTTTATGAAATTCCATTGACGCTTTCTGAAATTCGATTGGAACTTTCTGACATTCAATCGAAACTTTCTGAAATTCAATTGACGCTATCTGAAATTCAATTGAAACTTTCTGAAATTCAATTAAAACTTTATGAAATTTAATTGCAACTTTCTGAAATTCAATTCAAACTTTCTGAAATTCAATTCAAACTTCCTGAAATTCAATTCAAACTTCCTAAAATTCAATTAATACTATGAAATTCAATTGAAACTTTTTGAAATTCAATCGGAACTTTATGGAATTTAATTGAAACTCTCTGAAATTCAATTGACGCTTTCTGAAATTCAATCGACGATTTCTGAAATTCAATTGACGATTTTTGAAGTTCAATTCAAACTTTCGGAAAATCAATTCAAACTTTCTGAAATTCAATTGAAACTTTATGAAATTCAATTGAAACTTTCTGAAATTCAATTAAAACTTAATGAAATTTAATTGCAACTTTCTGAAATTCAATTCAAACTTTCTGAAATTCAATTCAAACTTTCTGAAATTCAATTCAAACTTCCTGAAATTCAATTCAAACTTCCTAAAATTCAATTAATACTATGAAATTCAATTGAAACTTTTTGAAATTCAATCGGAACTTTATGGAATTTAATTGAAACTCTCTGAAATTCAATTGACGCTTTCTGAAATTCAATCGACGATTTCTGAAATTCAATTGACGATTTTTGAAGTTCAATTCAAACTTTCGGAAAATCAATTCAAACTTTCTGAAATTCAATTGAAACTTTATGAAATTCAATTGAAACTTTCTGAAATTCAATTAAAACTTAATGAAATTTAATTGCAACTTTCTGAAATTCAATTCAAACTTTCTGAAATTCAATTCAAACTTTCTGAAATTCAATTCAAACTTCCTGAAATTCAATTCAAACTTCCTAAAATTCAATTAATACTATGAAATTCAATTGAAACTTTTTGAAATTCAATCGGAACTTTATGGAATTTAATTGAAACTCTCTGAAATTCAATTGACGCTTTCTGAAATTCAATCGACGATTTCTGAAATTCAATTGACGATTTTTGAAGTTCAATTCAAACTTTCGGAAAATCAATTCAAACTTTATGAAATTCAATTGAAACTTTATGAAATTCAATTGAAACTTTCTGAAATTCAATTAAAACTTTATGAAATTTAATTGCAACTTTCTGAAATTCAATTCAAACTTTCTGAAATTCAATTCAAACTTTCTGAAATTCAATTCAAACTTCCTGAAATTCAATTCAAACTTCCTAAAATTCAATTAATACTATGAAATTCAATTGAAACTTTTTGAAATTCAATCGGAACTTTATGGAATTTAATTGAAATTCTCTGAAATTCAATTGACGCTTTTTGAAAATCAATTGACGATTTCTGAAATTCAATCGGAACTTTATGAAATTTAATTGAAACTTTTTGAAATTCAATTGACGCTTTCTGAAATTCAATCGACGATTTCTGAAATTCAATTGACGATTTCTGAAGTTCAATTCAAACTTTCGGATAATCAATTCAAACTTTCTGAAATTCAATTGAAACTTCCTGAGTCAATTGAAACTTTCTGAAATTCAATTGAGGCGTTCTGGAATTAAATTGAAACTTTCTAAAATTCAATTGACGCTTTCTGAAATTCAATTGACACTTTCTGAAATACAACTCGACTCACCTGACACGACGACTTGCACTGACATGGCATTCCTCAAGGCGTCTAACCTTCTGGTGGCATCCCTAGTAGGGGCCACACATCGGTACTCGCCCCCCTCTTGGTACACGACAGTATCCAGCCTCAGCTCCTGGGAGGCCCCCAGGGGCTCTAGACGCCCTGTGGACGGCTCGACTCGCGTCCAACACCCTGTAGTTCCTGCAGAAGAAGAAGAGGGAATGCTAAAGCCACGATCAAACATTGATGATCCAGTTTTGATTCGGAACTGTTTGAGGAATCCTCATGACCCTAAATCCTAGGGTTATTTCGATATCGTTAAAGGTTTATATTTGAAGATCTCCAACCAAACCAGATGTAGCCTCTTGTGAATTAGTTCGTCGTTGGATTGAATTTAGCTATGAAACAGTTTGAGTTGTGAGAATTCTCATGACTCAAAGTACTAGAGGGCTTCCAATATAGATAGAGGTATACACTTGACTTTAAGATCTATCACCAAGCCAGCTGTTGCCTCTCGTTAATTCAGTGAATTGTTTCTTCAATGTCTTAATAATGCCAATTGAATTTTGCCTCAGGACGACTTGAAATGTAAGATTTCTCTTGACTCAAAGATCTGGAGTGCTTTCAATATCGATAGAAGTATGCACTTGACTCAAAGATCTTTCACCAAGCTAGCTGTCACCTCTTGTTGATTCAGTGAATTGTTCCTTCAATGTTTTATTCTAATAATACCAATTGAATTTTGCCTCAGGACGACTTGAAATGTAAGATTTCTCTTGACTCAAAGATCTGGAGTGCTTTCAATATCGATAGAAGTATGCACTTGACTCAAAGATCTTTCACCAAGCTAGCTGTCACCTCTTGTTGATTCAGTGAATTGTTCCTTCAATGTCTCAATCAGATAATACTAATTGAATTTCAACTCAGAACGATTTCAAATGTAACAATATCGATAAAGATATACACTTGACTCAAATATCTTCAACCAAGCCAGCTGTCGCCTCTTGTAAATACAGATCTGTTCCTTCATTGTCTCAATCGAATTATAATAAATGGATTTTGATTGGGACCCATTTGAGGAATTCTCATGAAACAAAATTGCAGTGCTTTCAATATCGTTGTAGGTATATACGGAAAGAGTAGAGGGTTTATGTATGCGGATCCAGAGCAGGTGCAGGTGTGTAGGTGCTGAGGAGCTGAGGATCTGAGGAGCCGAGGAGCTGAGGATCTGAGGGTTTTGGAATACAGCGGTAGAGACAGTGCAGGAGCCAGCGGAGCTGAGTAGCTGAGGATCCTCAGCTCCTCAGCTCCTCAGATCCTCAGATTCTCAGATCCTCATGCAGCACCTCTGCACCGGCACCTGCACTGTCTCTACCGCTGTATTCCAAAACCCTCAGCTCCTCAGCACCTACACACCTGCACCTGCTCTGGATCCGCATACATAAATCCTCTACTGGAAAGATCTTTCACCAAACCATATGTAGCCTCTTATAAATACAGTAAATTGCTTTTACAATATGTCAGAATCAAATGATAATGATTGAATGTTGCTTCAGATCAATTTCAGTTGTGTTATTGATCATACGAGCTATGAAATTCTCGACCTCTTTCAATACCAAGATCTTCAACCAAGCCTGCTTTGGCTGGTAAATACAGCCAAATATGGTTCCATCGTTTTAAGAGGCACATGGGTGAGGATGAAAAACCATCATTATCTGATACTCGAGCAGTATAAACATCACCCGGAAAGCAAATTGATCTCGAGTTTATTCTGTGAGCGAGGTCACATATGCATACCCCAGCAAGAACTTGGGCACTTCCGGGAATACTCCGGTTTTAGAGAAGAAAATCCGCAGTGTCTTGGAAACCGACCTACTTAATTCCAGTTGTTATTGTTATCGTGGGATTAGCGAATGGATGGAAGCGAGCCGAAACACCCCCGAGAGTGTTTGTGAATACTGATTGAGATTTGATGGGCCCTACCAGATAGAGGGGATCCTCGTTCTTATTTCCTCATCACCGGAGATTTGGCTCCACAATGCTAAGATGCAAATTCGGTGATATTTGAAATCCTCTCGAGAATACGTAATAATACTTTTTTGTAACCGACCCACAAGTCGTACATTTTTGTTCTAGAATGAGCTCAAGAAACTGACCTACTGACGCAGATAAAGTCGATGCTTAACATCAATTTGTGATATTGATATCGAAACAACACTAAAAATTTGATACACCCCATTTCAACAGCTACAAATTCAACAAATTCATGTATAATAACATAGAACGAATACATTGTCACAAAATATTTTTCTATATATATTCAAGTCGACATGTTTCGCTAACACAGTAGATTTTTCTTCTTAGTAACCAAATACCTGAGGAAGCCGAATTCTTATGGTTGCAGAAAAAATAGCATGGTTCACTCAGATCAAAAATGTCTCTGTTTGACTCGAGTTTTTCTTGTCAAACAAAGTGTCACTTTTGATTCACTCAGCAATTTCCATTGGAAAAACCAGTGCGCACTCAGTGTATACCTTCCTCTTTTCATTACATTTCTGATAGAGAGATAGAAATATATTGGGTGCATAAAAACTCGGCTAGTTCATGACCAATGGAAATTGCTAATGAAACAATGTACTATTATTTTACGTTCAATTTCATATTTTGACGGGGACAAAGACAACCAATACGAAGCATATCTCTCAGCCAACTATGATGCTCCGATTTCCGCTCCAACTTTGGTTGTATTTATATGACACCCCAAATTTATTCGATATCCAAGAAAGTTGACGAAACCCTCAGGACTCCTCAAGACTTACATGGCATGCGGGGGGAAATCCGTTCGTGAAACTACGAAGGAAAAGTTGATGGCGGATAACCAAGACTTTTTGATGGCTTCATTTCCTTTCGGTTGGCAGTTCCCGAAGCGGGATGAAAAGTTCCGAAGCAATTTGCTTATGAAGTGAATTCCGATAATTGAGGATGCGAAGCTTCCGCAGAAATAATTATGAACCACAAATATTTGGTGATGAGCCAGGATCTAGTTGAAGAATACGTCAATGTCGTAGAGATGAGAGTTCAAATCTTGAGGATAAGGTTGAGTTACACGATGAGAATAGATTGAATAATTGGTGAGCAAACAAGGATACATACAAAAATTTAGTGATACGATTCAGAAGACTGATGAAAGAACAAATGCATAAGATGAAAACAATGGAAAAACGATCGCCTTTACCATAGATATATTGTTGAAAACAAACTCATATTCTCTTGCACGATTGAAAACACTGACTGTGAATTATCTAAGGCAAACATTATAAATTTGAACTTGCCACCAGAGAAATCGAGGAAGAGTATGAATTATTATATTATATATTCATGAAACATCGTGTATATTTAGAACGCAAAAAGATAGGGCCTTAAATACTCCATAGCCGAAACTATAGCTAGCATTTCTTTTGCGATCGTTGAGTAATTTTGCTCCGAGTCGTTGTGCGTCCTTGATAGGTTAATTTCTGCCTACTAGGATTTGTAATAGGATAGCTGCAAAGTTGATTGAATCATGTGGTTATTACGTATTGAATTTCAGACTCGATCTTGTTTTTCTAAGGGAAATAAATCTGCTGAATATTAGTATCCAATCTTTGGAGGTTTTCGAAAAGGTAGGAATGAAACAAGAATATAAACAATAATGACGAACAGAATGAGGCAAGAATCGAATAACCTTCACATTGTACGCGTCTATGGATTGAAAATGCTTTTCCGGAGCTATCTCGATCAAACCATTTGATACTAATGATATTCCGCACGGGTCGAGGATGAATTATTGCAGCATCAATGTTTTGGAGCAATCAATCCGCTTCGATGTTCATTTACTAACGTTGCGGGAGACTGTTTGACCGAATTTGGTGAGTGAATGTGCTAGCAGCATGCACGGGAAGTTTCCCAATATCGCAAATGGACCAGATTGACTAGAAGGTTTCGCTGCGTTTGCGTTATTATGATATCAATTAGTCTGAAATTATTTCTACTGCAATTCTGATGATGTTGATTGCATTCACAACTTGCTATTCACAACGTTTCCGCACTGGCGCTAAATGACTACTCGTGCAAAAAATATGACTTTCCACACTTGTTATGTAATATACCATTTTGCTCACCTGTCGGGCAGGCTAGTTGGACTGCTCCTCCCAGGGAGACTTCCAGTTGACGGCCAGTTGAGCTCAATTCGCTGACGTCGAAGTCGGGTTCCTGTGTGACATCTGTCTCATCTATCGTAGAAAAAACTGATTTCAGAAAATCTGATCGGCGAAGATGAGGAAAGTTGAAGTGTCAACATTCACCCACACTCGCGTGAAAAAAAAAACAATTATCGGCCATACATCTTATGTTATCGGCCTTCTCCGGGACTGAAGAAGGAGTTTGTGAAGTTTTGGACGCACGAGGAAATGGATTGGAAGTGTGATCTATGAGATCGGGCTAAATTGATGGTAGAGCAATTCAACGTTGCCAGATGAGGGCCTAGTTCACTTTTTTTTCGGTAAATTTTTGAGGACAGAAAACTTGGACGAAAAAAAGAACAGGAACTTAACACTGTGCAAGTAGTACAGTTTGATGACTTTGAGGTTGGTTCATGTGTAACATTCGCGAATAACCTCTTTTCTTCCAAAGGTATGATTTCCACGAAAAAAAAGTTTTTGGTAGGTATTGTGTTCTCATTATGATGTGAATCATCGTGAAAATCTTGGGGGATAGGTACCGTTTTGCCACCTTTATATACAGGGTGTTAATCAAGTACGTGGTCAATCTTCAAAGTAGTGATTCTATGACGAATATTTCATATAATCATATATTGATACATCCTGTATGAACACTGCACTTCAAGTGTCACTGATGTGAATGATGGAAATAAGACCTGGTGGCGCTACTCTTCAATTGTTTCAGCAGACAAATCCTTGATTTGGAGCAATTGAATTTCAGCTCATTACGTGGGGTTTTCATGTACTACAATAGATGGCGATACTGTCGAAAGATTTTTGAAAAATCTTCTTTCAATCATGTTCGATACATATTCGCATCAAACTCGTTGGAAAATGGCTCCATGAAATTGTTAGAAACGATTAGAAGTCATTCAGAATCAAATATTCATACTTTCGTGTTGACACCTGCAGTAACCTGTAAATTTGGTTGAAATTGCGGCTTCACTTAGCGAGATTCACCCACGCCATGTCACGTTATACACGTTTTATCAAAGTAGGCGAAATCAAGAGATTTGGGACATGTCACAGGATAGGAAGTGATTTCACCAGTCTATCTATCCACCTCTCTGATGTGCTTCAATAAATCCAGGTATGTGAACATGATAGACGAAACTCTCGCAGTTCTCGAATTACCGTGAATCCCGGCTGAAAAAAAAATCGATACGCTGAGGTATCTGTTCCACTTCAAGCCTATGGCAACTCAATTTAAAAAATTACCGGATATAGCTACGAGGAGTATTTTCTCTCTGACAAATTGAATTACCGAAGCTTTCAGATGACACACAGTTTCCACAATAAAATCAGAACGTAGACGTTGGATCTCTTAAAAAGAAATTCCCTGAAAATATTTCAACAGTCGTCAATATCAGATCCTACCGGATATTACCAATCGATAACAGATAAGGAACTTGCCTGGATCCAATCGGTTGGAGATATCGGTTCATGTAGATATAAAAATAGAAAATATTTATCTCAGCTTCCTGGAAGCGAGATATATGGAGATGCTCTGAAAGAATGGTCAGGGTATAATACGAACTGATTCAGGCTGGACAATAAATCTGTTTGGAGCTACGAGAATATACCGAGAAAATTCTACTGGGATGAAGGAATTCAATTGAAGTACAAGTAACATATTTGATTAAATTGGTATATCTTGGAAGAAGTAATTGACCAAATTTTCGTGAATATGGAAAGGAGAGCATATATCATATATAGGGAATCAATCATATTCCCAATTTTATGGTCATTTTCAAGAAAATGAAAGATATAATTTAAAAATGATTATGAATTTAAAATGATGCTTCAATTTTTATTATGATCAAGTTCGCTTTCTGAATAGATGGCGCTCTCTGAATTACTAGATAATGACCCTCCTGAACCTCAATTGACTATAAAGAATTACAAATGACGCTTTCTAAATCATTATTGACTATTCTCAATTGAGAATAATGATTTCTGAGTCACAGTCGATCCATCAGAATTACAAAAGATTCCTTCTGAATAAAAAAACAATGCCTCAATTTTCGCTTTCATTAATAATATTCTTGAAAAATAAAATCTGAGTTACAAATGACGTTTTCTGAATTTCAATAAATGACTATTCTGCATCACAAATGATGCTTTCTGAATCACAGTTGACTATTCTGAATCACGAAATATGACTACTGAATTACAAATGATTCTTCTATTTAGGCTTTCTAAATCAATGACCGCTTTCTGAATCAATGATACTTTCTGAAAAGATTACGCTTTTTGAATCACTAATGACGCTTTCTGAATCAATGATACTTTTTTGGAAAGATTATGCTTTTTGAATCACTAATGACGCTTTTTGAATTACAAATGACACTTTCTGAATCACTTATGACGCTTTTTGAATTTGCAAATGACACTTTTTGAATCAATTATGATACTATATGAATTTCAATTGATGCTTCAGGCTTTGTGGATCAATGACGCTTTCCGAATCAATGACAAATGACACTTTTCTATCTAATCGGACTCAAAAGAGGCGCAGTTTCAAAATGGCGAAGTGTGCATAGCACGGGCAAATGTAGACGAATACGGTTATAGCACAGGCAACTACATCCAGTGAAGGACTTGTAAAAACTCACAGAGATACTAAAGTGAGTACAATGATGACAGCTAGGCAAGATAAAATGGGCCATTAGGCCTAGATTGTAGATTGTAAAGGGGGTCGTTAAGGCTGTGCAGCCTCTCAAGCACCTCGACCTATCAGATTTTTTGTGCATAACCCTTAATCTATTCGAGGCCCGGGATTCCGAGACATCAGAGGGCTCTTAGAAGGCCCCTTCCAGGAACTTGAGCCTCTTGCAGAAGAGCACTGGCCATTCGCATAGCAAATGTTCTGCAGTTTCAGCGAAGTTCTCGCAGTAGCGACAACTATCAGTCTCTGTTTTACCCATATTTTTGAGTGATACCTCAGAGGGCAGTGTCCCGTTACCAGTTTCAGGTCTTTTTTGTCCAAATCGAGAAGTTGTTTAGCTTTCCTTGGCGAAAGGCTCACTAGCCTTTTCGCTTGTCTTTGTCCTGGCACTTTATTCCAGTGAGATTTCATTTCATCGCTTCCCAACGTCGAACCTCTTCTTTCAAGTGGGCCTTGGAGAGTCCACAGAAGGGTTCTGGGCCGAGATTTTGTGTAATTTTCCCTTCTTTGGCAGGCAGTCTACTTCTTCATTGCCTTCAAATCCCTCATGACCTGGCACCCACATCAAAGTGACCTGGTGACCTGGCCACTAGGCCTAAATGTTATCAAGGATTCCTCCACTATCATATGAGGAATTAGACTCATTTCAACCACCTTAGAGGCAAAAAAAAAAAAAAATGGTATCTATCGATGATGAAGGGCCACTTACACCTGACATTGAGGAAGTACCCGATGCTGGAGAATCGTCCCAAACGGTGGCGCGCCACACACTTGTACCAGCCGCTGTGCTCGCGCCTGATCTCCGTGAAATTGAGGAAACCATCGGCCGTCTGAGGTACCGGCGGCTCGCCGTCGTCTTTGCGCCACACAGGCGTCGCACTCGGATTGGCGTCGACGTCGCACTTGAGTGAGACGGGCATGCCCTCACGCACCGGAAAGCCGAAGCCGGGGTCGCGCGATATGCCGAACGACGGGGTGTCTGCAAGAGGAGAGAACAAGATGGCGTTAGTTGGTTGCGATGAGGTTCGGGTTGGGTCACCAGGCGGACCGGATTTCGCCCCAATTGATCACACTTCTTCAATATAGATTGTAGACGATGTGGAGCCATCAAACTGACCAGATTTTGCCACAATTGAACAAATTTCAAAGATAGATGATGTACGTTGTGCCTGCAGCCACCAGAGGGAACGGATTGTACCCAAATTGATCAAATTATTAAGATAGATAATGTAGATTTCGCCTAGAGTCATCAAGCTGACCGGATTTTGCCCCAATTGATCACTTCTTCAATATAGATTGTAGACGATGTGGAGCCATCAAAGTGACCAGATTTTGCCACAATTGAACAAATTTCAAAGATAGATGATGTACGTTGTGCCTGCAGCCACCAGAGGGAACGGATTGTACCCAAATTGATCAAATTATTAAGATAGATAATGTAGATTTCGCCTAGAGTCATCAAGCTGACCGGATTTTGCCCGAATTTATCAAATTGTAGAGATAAATGATGTAGGTTTCGTCTGCGACTACCAGGCGGACCGGATTTTGCCCCAATTGATCACTTCTTCAATACAGATTGTAGACGATGTGGAGCCATCAAAGTGACCAGATTTTGCCACAATTGAACAAATTTCAAAGATAGATGATGTACGTTGTGCCTGCAGCCACCAGAGGGAACGGATTGTACCCAAATTGATCAAATTATTAAGATAGATAATGTAGATTTCGCCTAGAGTCATCAAGCTGACCGGATTTTGCCCCAATTGATCACTTCTTCAATATAGATTGTAGACGATGTGGAGCCATCAAAGTGACCAGATTTTGCCACAATTGAACAAATTTCAAAGATAGATGATGTACGTTGTGCCTGCAGCCACCAGAGGGAACGGATTGTACCCAAATTGATCAAATTATTAAGATAGATAATGTAGATTTCGCCTAGAGTCATCAAGCTGACCGGATTTTGCCCCAATTGATCACTTCTTCAATATAGATTGTAGACGATGTGGAGCCATCAAAGTGACCAGATTTTGCCACAATTGAACAAATTTCAAAGATAGATGATGTACGTTGTGCCTGCAGCCACCAGGGGAAACGGATTGTACCCAAATTGATCAAATTATTAAGATAGATAATGTAGATTTCGCCTAGAGTCACCAAGCTGACCGGATTTTGCCCCAATTGATCACTTCTTCAATACATATTGTAGACAATGTAGGTCTCGCCTGGAGCCATCAAACTGACCAGATTTTGCCACAATTGAACAAATTTCAAAGATAGATGATGTACGTTGTGCCTGTAGCCACCAGACGGAACGGATTGTACCCAAATTGGTCAAATTATAAAGATAGATAATGCAGGTTTCGCCTGAAGCCACCAGACAGATACGATTTCAGCTCCATCGATCACATCGTTAATTTAAGAATGTAGGTTTCGCATGGAGCCATCAGACTTACCGGTTTTTTGCGCAATTGATCAAATCACCAAGATGGGCGATGTTGGTTTCGTCTGGAGCCATCAGACCAACCGGATTTTAACCCAATTGATCAAATTATCAAAATAGTTCATGTACGTTAATCAGGATAGATAATTAGTGAAATATAGTGAAATGGAAAACCATGGATTGGAAGAAAAATTGAGAGAAAAATGAGACTAATCCAGTTAAAAATAATTTGAAAACCTGGTAGTCCACGAGCAGAAAACCATTGTTGCGATGTGTACTTTGTTACGTCTTAGGAGAAAAATAACATATGCGATCTGCATTCACAGTGTGAATCGTTGCATTGACTACGGGCAGATATATTTCAATAATCTGCGTGGTATTAGCCAGAGAAGTAGTTGTTTTCTGCTCGTGGTCTACCAGACATTCAAATTCAAACTGTTTGATATTTTAAATTGAAGTACGTATATAGTTTCTATGTCAGTAGTTTTTCCATGTGCGATTCGGGATGTGAATGAAGGAACAAGTGTGAAAAGTTACATATTTCGCACGACTAGTCATTCAACACGAAACACGAGCTGCATAGTGGCTAATACGGAAAAGTAAATTCAGGAAACTAGTTTTGTGCATTTTCTTCCTACGATAACAAATATTTGATAATACCAGATTTGAATCAGTGATTTCTATTTGATATCACCAACATTTTCATTGATATTTGACGCCACTCGACTACTCGAATATGAAAGTTATTTAAAATTTCACCCACTAACCGTTGTCGCCATTTTTCACGCAACCAAAAGTACAGCAGTTAAATTATACTGACGTAAACCGAGAACTAAGTATGAGTTTGTGATGTGTTCAGCTCAAATGTAAAGTTCAAACAAACGTGGTGCAAGCCATACTCTTTGGTCAGTCATGAAGGGGAAGTAGAAATCATCAAAGTGAATTTAGAGGTTATGTCTACATTGACACATTGGAATTAGTTACGAATTCTCCTTATAATCCGAAAATGGACAGAATCACTAATTGATATAAATAATAGACGTCGTTGAATGACCAGGAAATATCTTGTTTTCGACATCACTTTGTTGATCACACAAGTGGATTATAAGCAGCGGTGCACTCCTAATTCTCGATCCATCATCAGATTACGTTCAGTTTAATGTTGATGGACATGATGTTGACGTCGCATCTCCAGCAGGATATCCATCATTTTCCCAGTCGATAACTTCACAGAAATTATCGAAAACTGATATGTTCGCCTCAAAACTTGTTCTGACAGTTCAGAGTTCACGAAGGAGTCTTATTTTGAAGAAAAATAGATGAGTTACGAGATATATTATCAGAAATCTTCGATTATTTCGAGATTCGTCTAGACCTCCGAACAACAAACCCACTAGAAGAGTAACTCTGCGAATTGCCTGAAGCCAACTTGAAATTCATATTCATGTTTTTCCCCCACAGAGGTTGCCACATCGTTACATTTGAAAGTGATAATCATCCCAAGACCACATTTTTTCAAGATTCCCAAAAATATATATGGTATTAATATGAGTCATATGAGTGTATCAAAAGCTATGTATTCAATGTTCGTTATATAATACAGTGCCTCATTTATATATAAGTGATTTATAGATAGCACGTCTATCTGGAGAATGGGAGATTGCGATATTTTTGGTGAATGCGCCAACGCCGCTAATTTCGTTCAACCGATAATCGACCGAACGCTGACAGTGATAGCGCAAAACGACTCTTTTTCAAATCAAATTTTGTTTTATGATTCATTAAACGGCATTTTTCCAGTTTTGTGTGAAAATGTGAAAAGGATTTCACTTAAAAACCATGTTTAGTCTGTTCAAATCGAATTTAAAGGATGGTGGAACGCTGTTGAATGTGAAATAGACGATTCAAAAGTGGTGACCAGAACACAACATTCCACTGGTGAGTTACTCAGTGTCGTATCATTCGTTGTATAAACATTATTCACCCACCCTCATATGAAAAACGATTTTAGGTATTTTGAAAACATTCTCGGGTTTCCCGAGATGAAAAGTTATTGGATATAATGTAAAATTATGATTGGAAAAGGGAATATTTCAAGAGACGTTAGAGTTTGCTCATTTCACTACAAGTGATAAAATGGTTGGCCCAAGTAGTAAGAACATGTTCAGAGTAGTAGATAAGCCTATTTTTAGTGGAACTGAAAAGTAATAACAACATGTTTGATATTATATTTCTCAAGTTCGACACTTTGAAACTTTATATTGCCAGAAAATAAACAATATAGTTGTGACAGTGAATTGAATCTACTATCATTCGGCTAATAAATCAAAGATGTATATTTTCAGAAAACTTTGATATTACATTGTTTTCATTTATTAGTCTTAGGAAGAATAGATACGATAATTTTGTTATTAGGTCAATTTATTCAAATTCAGACCATTCCAAAATAGCAAGACACTGCTGCTGGGGTAATCTGTTGTTGCTATCCTTGTTTTAGAATGAGGTAACCCTAGTAACTGATTTAGATGTTGGCTTCAAACAACTACTGTGGTAAGGATTGAGCGTTATTCATCTAGTTTGTTATATGATCGAAGATCTAGTAATTTTCACATCTGGTTATTGTAGCTTTATACGATAATAGTTATATTTTTGTTGCTAAGATGCTTTCCTGGTTCTGATTCACCTTCAAGAGTAGCATATGGAGTCCAAGAGCTAAAAAAAGATCTCTACAAGGGTCTTCTGGTTCCACTGAATATTATTTTTGGAATACCGACTCCTCTTGAGAAAATTAAGAAATTCATATTTCAATTCTATCCTAACTCGTACAAGTTTATTCCGTGGGTTGCTAAAGCAACTAGGATAGTGGTTGAAAAAAAAATGGTATCCTCAAGTGTTTCACATCTCGTTGGCTAAAATGTGTATCACCCTGGGTATTATAATAAAAACGTAACAGTGAAATCTCCTCCGAGCCCGAAATTGGAGCAATTAAACTTCCATTAATGCGTTGGGGAGTTGTAGTCCATAATGGATCTGAGGTCGGATAACTTCCTATCCCACTAACAGCTTGAAGCATCTTGCCAACCACAGGGATATCCGTCCTGCCCTGCTAGCATTTTGATGTTGCCGAACTTTGTTGTCCATGTTTTATGTCGAAGTCATAACCACACAGCTTCAACTAAAATGTTGACAATATTGCAGGTTGTTGAACCCCCCATAAAAAGTGGGTATGTTTCCCTGGAGTATCATTCACATGTTTCAGGCAGTTATATACAATCTTAGTTTGGGTACCAGCCGATGAAAATCCTAGTGAAGGAAATTCTGTAGACTGAAGTTTCCAAGGCTAGGAGAAAATAAATCAAAAGTCCTCAGGTATTTTGAAGATCTCCAAACTATCCTATATGAAGTTTGAGGTTGAAGTTGAATGAGCTAGAATATACATTTTTCCTACGACGACAATAATCACAGTGATTTGTTATTCAGAAAGTAGCTCATATCACTATGGTATTGTTTATTTGGAAGAAAAATAGCACTATTGTTGATATGAAGAATATCACAACGGTCGCCTAAATTGATAGAAATAATTAGGTATATTGTGAAGGTACTTACTGTCAATATAAGCGTTCTCAAATCAAATTCATATTTTTTATTGAAATTTTTGTCTCGTTTTGAATTATACCGAGAATTCTTTATATATTACTACAATGTGTCTGATACATAACCTCTAAATTCACTTCAAAACTGGAACCTTTACTCTTTGCTGGAACTATTTCGATGTTGATGACAGCGGGTGAGATCATTCAAAAGAGTACGGCTACAGTTTCATGCGCGGCTTGCTGCTTGCATCAGTTTTATATTACAGTATCACCAAAGAGAAGATTCTCTGGTATTACAGATGTTTGCAAGAAGTCAAGGACGCACTAACTCGAGTAACTCGTACGCGCATGCGCACTACATACTTCTATGGTTCTGTATTCCTAGTTGCGTGATTACTTGCGCTAGCAGGCGTATGGAGTCAAGGTTGTTTATGTACGCTGGTGTCAATATCAATGAAATTTGTCCAAACTAAACTAACTCAATCAATCAGTAATTCACATAATGAGGAATTGTCGGAAAAGTATTCAAATATCATCTTGAATATGGAAATAAACAGTACTTGATATTGAATCAAAACCACCTGAAATTCTAGAGACCGCTCAAGTTACATTTTTTACAGGACCTCCCACGAAATGAAAATATTCGGAGTCGTAGGAAAAATAGTGTACAAAACTCGTTGGAAAGTGCATTTCCTTCACTCGTTACGTTTCCGCACTCACCGCTACGCGGCTCGTGCTAAACGACTACTCGTGTGAAATGTGTCACTTTCCACACTTGTTGTGTAATATACTATTTCATGATATAATATTTTGTACGAGTTCAAAAAATGTCAATAGCCTATCTGACTATTACTACATATTCAATCTATTCTGCATGATGTTCACTATGGATTATTTCGTCAGAATATTCCATTCCAGTTTTGCCCGTTATCCGATAACTCTACTATGAAGTAACTTCTTTCTCCTTTGAAGGTTTGCCTTAGCGAACTCCCAGATATTCGGGAGGTTATTCAGAAAGGATTGAAAACCGAGTTGGCGCTAAATGCAGATTTTCGCAACAAGACGCGGTTTGTCATGAAAGGAAATCGAGAAAGTCGACGAGGAAATCGTAAATGTAAATTCTGTGAATTTTTCAGCTCCGGGATGTTTGCCGTTTGTGAGGGGTCTGATTGCGAGATACAGAAAATTGTACATTTTATCGACATTCCTCGAAAAAAAAAAAACTCGGAGAAACTTCTAGAGATCGAATATTGGATTTCTGAGTTGACAAATCTAACTTTTCGGATCCTTATTGTTTGAATTGGTGTTCAATTGAAAAACAAAAATAATCCTATGCAGTCGTGAGTTACAAAAACATTATTTATAACAGAAAAAATCTCACTTTGTAGACTTTTTAACATGTTAATATATCTGATAATAACGTAGTAACTGAGTATATTTACTAACAAGTCAATCGAATTATACTGAATTTGGGAAAAATTGCACTCAAGATGGAAATTCAAAAGATTTTTTTATAATCCGATTTTTTTTCTAAGCATCCGTTTTTTACAAAGTTATTTGAGGAAATGGCGAAGTCATCAAAAATTCTTACAAATTTTGATAGATGATTTATCGAGTCGAAATATACTAGTAAAATAGAAAACGGTACGAAGCAATTCAATGTGTTTTTTGACTTGTTACACAAATAAACCGAATGTTGTTTTGCGTAATTGAAGTAGGATTTGTTTGTTCGCATTTTACGTCAAATAAATTATTCAGTGGGAATCAACAAAGTCGAACTTGCATAAATAATGTAATGGTCAATAAATAATACACACGAAAATAGATTTCCGTAAAGCGAAATATGATTTTGTGGCCTACACTATTATTAACGAAATATGTGGAGATGATAACACTTATTAAAATAAGGTTACAAGTGATATTTTAGGATGCCTTTTGTTGTTTTCTTTTCGGAAAAGATGATGAAGTATTATAGAGCCTTCCATTATATGTTCTTATTTGACAACATGATTGTTGTTTTTCCACGAGTGCGAAACAAAATCAACATCACGTTACTTTTTCCAATTATTTTTCCATGGGTAGAACTTGTTTTTTAATGGAGGTGATTTACCAGGGTAGAATGTTTTCACATTAAGCATTCAGTGACTTGTTGAATAATTTGGTATTTGCTTCCAAACAATGCAGTTCCCAACTTGTTATTTCCGAGGAAAAAACATTTCTATACCTAGTGAAGTTGTTGTTATCAGATGAAATTTACATTACAGAATCTTCAAATAACAAGTATGAGGGCGATATATGAATGATAGTTTAATGATACAGAAAATATGACAAATTTCCATGTCTGGTACATATAAGTAGTACAGCTATACCGATTCTGAAACAGTATATCCGCAAAATATGCCAGATTTGGTACCTATCGACTTCAGCGCATGTGACGAAAACGTAACGCATGGTGAAGTCGATGGGCACCAAAACTGGGATGTCTCGTGGATGTACTGTTTTACAATATGTACAGCTATACTACTCGTACAGGCAAATAAATAACACATAACCATCAAGGATTTAATAAAAAAATGTCACCCAAACGAATATCACAAAATAAATGAAGAATATGAGGTGGACGGCGATAATTTTCAATATAATCGAATTCTGCTTCCCCCAGACCATCTTGGACCCTAAGGAGAACACATACTGGTGTTCTTTTTTGATTTTTCTATACCGGATCCTCCTCAACTTCGCGTATTCCGCAACAAACTGTTCTTGCTTATGCACCTCGAATTTCTTGAAGATTTCTCTCAGATCGTATAGCTGTTGACAATGAGAATCGGATCGCCCTTTAGACAACTGAATTTCTTCTTTGACACGCCCAGGTCTGGTTCCCTCAGCACCAAAAGCTCTTTTCCCAAACACTCTGGTCTGTGTTTCAGTATAAAAAAACTTGCTCTTGACGTTCATCTTCCGGACGGAATAAATTTTTTCATTGCGATTCACAGAAAAGCAAGAGTAACTCAGTGAGTGTTCCACGAATAGATACTGTACGATTTTGCTGTTGGTGCTCGCATGTATTGATTGAGTGGCAATGTCTTCGTTGAGGAAAATTGGGACCATACTTGAGGAGGTTCGTCTTTTGCTACTGCTCTTTTCTTCTCCCTTGACTAAAGATTTCCTAGAAAAATCACGTGGTCACAGACTTATGGTAGCTCTTTTTCAAGATGATTTACCTTTGCTCCTGGTTGAGGTTCTCTTCTGTAAGTTTTTTTTTCGAACGGTTGCTATTCGATTTATTCATCGATTGTTTTTCAGTACTTTCGGATTTCGATCTAGACTTTTCAGTTATTGATCCGTTCTTTTTTCTAGATTCATCTTTCCTCGGAATCTTATCCATATCCGACTCACGAGAAGCCTCTTCTGATTTAGTGCCCTCTTTCACGTTCTGCTCCAAAATAGCTGGCAGCTTGTCGCCATTGGAAGAATCAGAAGATTTTCTTCTTTGTTTGCACTTGCATTTTCTGATCATTTCTGCGAACTGGGGTGCACCCATGATTTTGGGTTTGAACAGTTCGAAGAAATCTGGTCTAGATTTTGCTGCAGATTCACATGGCACTACTCTGATGTTAGGCTGATCCTGGCTGTCTCTCATTTCTTCAGCATCTCTCTTGTGTTTACATCTACATTTTGTGATTTCCTTCTTTTCACACCGATCTGCGGGTTTGTCACGTCTCTTCTTCTGTATCTTCACTCTAACATTGATGTTGATGTTCTTACATCGCTCTCGATCTTTTCCTTCCCCGGATGTTACCTTTGAACAGCCAGCCTCGGATCCCTCATCACATCCCGATTTCACCACCTCTGAGTTCATCACCATCAACTTCAGTTCATCCTCCACTGGTTTTGGTGGCAAGGGTTCCGATGTGTAAACCTCAACATCCACAGATCTGCTAACCGTATCGTGTGACGCCTTTTCCAAGGGAGGAACTTCAAACTTTTGGCATGAGAGGCATTCATCCACCACCTCAACTATCCTCCCCACGTCTCTGCAGCTAGCACCAGCAGGTAACTTTGGACGTTCCCTTCTACGAGAGCAAGGCTGCTCGTTCATCGACCTTGAGAGGTTTAACATCGCCTTCTCGCAAAACCGGAGGGTGTTTGTGAAGCAGGGTGAGATGCAGTGCGCCAAGTCTTCGTAGAAGAAGCTCTTCCTATAGGGTTCGCAGAGATTGTCATCCCCTGCTTCCCTCAGAACGCAGCAGCGGGAGAACTCCTCCTCATCGTCTGAATAGTTCTCCATTTTTTCTTCGTCAGTACAGCATGGACACTTCGGTGAAGGGCTTGCAGCTGAGGAGGCTCAGGATGAAGTTGGAGGCCAGGTAGCAGAGGACGAGGAAAATTGTCAACACTGCGAGGAATTTGAGGCAGCAAGGTTTGGGCATGAATTTCGAATAGAATTTTGGAGTGCAACGACTACAGTTGCATTTCAAACGTGGCTTACAGTCAATTTTCATCTTTCATTTCTGCCGGGGTAGATGAATGGTCACGAGAATTTTGAGGTTCGATGACATTTCGGTGACAAGTGACACGGTGAGGGAGTTTGGATGAACGTAATACAGGATGTTTCATCTCAAGATGTACATATTCAATGAAACTCTGAGACCATGGACATTTCAACAAACCAAACCTGTAATAAAAGGCAATGCTTTTGACACTTTTATTGAAATAAATCCCTGAAATTCAAGGTATTGCCGATATCTTGGATACCCGACTTATTTAGCAGAACAATAACGTAATAGGACATTATGAAAAACACCAGCTGCCCTATTCTGTCACACATAGTGAGCTTCTTGAGACGTTTCGCGAAGAAATAGTAAGAAAAGAAATAGATGAAATTAGAGATCACGATGTGCTCGCAGATTATCATCTGGTGGAAGCTGCTGTAATGAGGATCTCTAGAAACAGCATTTTTTTCGCAGAAACCAACTACTTTCTCACGAGGCTTTGATTGATTTGGTAAGCCTATAGTTTGAGACACAGACAAATGCATCAAATCCTCGCAAGCTGAATCAGGTGTCGTATCAGTTGTGACAGACAGTTTACTGTATCTCGTGAAGTTGTTCTGTTTCAACCACAGCTTGTACTCTTCGTCGCTGATCTTAAAATCCAAATTGCTGTTGAATCTAACCCCAAACATACTAGTTGATTTCAATGAGGGCCTATCCAAATAGCTGCGACTGTATAAGTTCCTGAGACTCAGGTAGGTCTCAGTTATCACAGGAAAATTAGATGCTTGGAAGTCGTCGCAAGAAAAATCTTTTTCCAGATTCCTGCTGTCATTCTTGTACAATATTTTGTTCAGCTGTCCTCCCTGACTGCATTTCACGTTCAAGAATCGCAAGTGCTCAGATGACCTGCCACGAACCAAGGAATCCTCATAGAAAAATCTCGATTTGAAGTTGATAGGTTCCAGTGGCAAGTCCAAATGCAGGTGTGCCATACTGTCCTGGACATATGTTTGGTACCGGTAAGGACTCAGAATCCGTAAGCTGCTTGCTTTCGATCGGATGGTAACGTCTTTAGGAATGATGAACCTTTCCGAAGGTCCGATACCAACCTGCTCTGCTTCTTCGCAGGAATTATATTTCCTCAGCAGGCTAGACACTGTGTGGAGGATTTCCAGAGCTTGAGTTCTCACGTCGTCTGGACCTCCTGGCTTGGTCTGCTGTTCTGTGCCAAAATACTTCACCAGCAGCTGTTGAGCAAGCAAGTTCTGCTGGAATAATTTTTCCTGGACGTTCTGATCCAGGAAGAATGAAGGAGAATATTGTGGTATAGTTTTCATCTCCGTGTCGGCATTTGCTATTGAAATGTTTCTGTTCTGCTGATGGATATCGCTTGTGTTGTAGTTGACTACTGAAACTTCAGTTTCGGAAGTTGGAGAGGAGGTTTCATCATCAAACTTGGCTGTTTTTTCAGTACACGTATTGTTGCTTTCTGAGGGCTCTTCTTTGATTTCATTCAACCGATACGTCTTCCAATTTTCTTCTGATGACGGCTCATCACCTATGTTCGCTATTGCCACAGCATTACTAGTTGACTTTGATTTTTTATAATGTAGTATATTTGATACTTGCTTATTTTTGACACATTTCTTTGACGAACTGGACAATTTTTTACTAGACTTTGTTTTGCTTGGTTCTCTTGCCATGTCTATATTGAGTCCTCAATGGTTTGGTTGAACAGGTACAAGAATATTAGCCCCAAAGCAAAAATAAATACCCCTGAATCCCAACAGACATAAAAATTTTGGTTCTGACACTATAGACGTTTGTCAAAAATTCTCACCATCGGAAACAGAATGGGTGATGAATGCATTTTCGTACCAAATAAAAATATCCATCAAACAGCTGAATACCAACTATTCAATGTGGAAATGTGGATGGTATCGATATTCCATATTCTAGAATCCCACGTGTGAGGAACTTTACGATATGTAATCTGCATATTGAAGCGATATTTCCACTGTCAATTCAGAACTACGTAGTATATCATTGCCACAAGCGGAGTTACCTTCTAAACATTTTATATTCTCCCATACACTCCTATATCGGGAGTCGATATTTCGATTTGGGAGTTTTTGGTTCAAATTTGGAAAATGCACAGAAGTAAATATATATTTGATCCCTCAGTGATGTTTCTAGTTATTCACAACTTTATGACCCGGGTCGACATTATTTTCGCATCACTTTCCCAATTTCCTGAACCCCAAAAATCAGTCTCGTCCCTCGAGTTCTTTTTTTTTTTCATATTACCGACTAAAAAGCAAACACACCGCTTGAGCCATGTTTGACTGGGATAGTCGACTTTAGTGTGTTCAGTAATAAATAGGGCAAACTGGAACGTTTTGCTCTGTGCGGATATTATCCCGACAAACTATTAATCCGATTAGGCTGCGAATTGATAACGTATCCGGAATCTTTTGAACAGTCGCCACATAAAGCTCGGTTTTGGATTGAATGAGTTCAACGTTCGAAAGGAAAACCTAAAATGCTCTGGAAACATCGTGAAAGCCATTTGTGGGACTTTTGGAAGAGCATTTAGACTTTCCTCGTATCTGATTCGATCGACGCTCATCATTGGAATCTCGAGAACCATAACAGATACGAAGAACTTTAAATTAGGGCAAAGTTGCGGAAATTTGTGGTTACTATTATGTTGGAAAAAACTCCGCGCCAGCTCTTTTAGTTTTCGAATTATTCGAATAAAAGGGAATTTTTGAATTATTTATTTTAATTTGTTCTTAGAGATACGAAAAAACTGAAAGCACTTCTTCATTGTCATATTTTGTGATATTCAAAATAGCATTCTTAGATTTCGAGTTCGACGTTTCGTATTCTCACAGCCATCATCAACTTTCTGTTTTCTGAAAATATACATCTTTGATTTATTAGCCGAATGATAGTAGATTCAATTCACTGTCACAACTATATTGTTTATTTTCTGGCAATATAAAGTTTCAAAGTGTCGAACTTGCGAAAAATATAACATCAAACATGCTGTTATTACTTTTCAGTTCCACTAAAAATAGGCGCATTTTCTTACCACTTGGGCCAACCATTTTATCACTTGTAGTGAAATGATGCGATCAAACTCTAACGTCTCTTGAAATATTCTCTTTCCCAATCATATTTTTATATATATCCAATAACTTTTCATCTCGGGAAAACCCGAGAATGTTTTCAAAATACATAAAATCGTTTTGCATATGAGGGTGGGTGAATAATGTTTATACAACGAATGATACGACACTGAGTAACTCACCAGTGGAATGTTGTGTTCTGGTCACCACTTTTGAATCATCTCTCACACATTCAACAGCGTTTCACCATCCTTTAAATTCGATTTGAACAAAATACACATGTTTTTTAAGTAAAATCCTAGTCAAATTTTCACACAAAATTGGAAAAATGTCGTTTAACCATCACACAAAATTTGATTTGAAAACGAGACGTTTCGCGCTGTCACTGTCAGCGTTCGGTCGATTATCGGCTGAACGAAATTAGCAGCGTTGGCGCATTCACCAAAAATGTCGCAATCTCCAGAAATACGTGCTATCTATAAACCACTTATATATAAATGAGGTACTGTATAATATGACGAACTAGCATTTGATACACTCATATGACTCATATAAATAACATATATATTTGAGAACTTTGAAAAAATGTGGTCTTGGGATGATTATCACTTTCAAATGTAACGATGTGGCAACTTCTGTGGGGGAAAAACATATGAAAATGAATTTCATGTTGGCTTCAAGCAATTTGGGGTGTTACTATTCTAGTGGGTTGGTTATTCGGAAAATTAATTCGTGAAATCTTGATATTTATAGGACGTTGTTAAAAAATATTATTGCGAATTGTGTCCGAGAATATGGAAACCGTTTTCCTGGCAACGCGATAGACTGGTCGCTTCATGATTTATAGCCGTCGCGGACTATCGAAGATATACAATTTTTCCTGAAACTTCCTGATTATTCACGCTAATGAGTGAATTTGCTAGAATGAATGTTTTGTACCTATATAAAGAACCGCAGTGTAGCGGACAGTTAGTCCAAGCATTGTCGTTCTAAATAGAAACCTAGCAGGCTGGATTATACCGTCTACTGGGTGTCCATTTAGATCGACAATGGTTCCAAGGAGTGTTTAGTGCAATAAATCGTTCAGTTTTTGTACTGAGTGTTCAAAATAAACGAACCCGAGTAGAAATACCGTAAAGTTTCGTGACTCACATTGCACATTGAGCAGCACTGAGACATTGAGAGGCCTCTCCAACGCCATGTGCCGCACCCTGCAGGTGAGCGTCGCATTGTGATGGCCTCGCAGCACCCGCCCCAGACGGGCGTCGGAACGCGCCCCGACGCGTCGTTCGCGCACCTGCAACAGAATCACCCTGTATTTGAAACTGTTCAGTTGATTTCATTTCGACTGAACGATGAATATTTTGTATCGAATATTCAACGGATGCATGTCGAAATTAATGGACTCGAATCTCAACACAAAGTTGACGTTTCTCGAGTGACAGCATTGCCGCTCGTGCGCGGAAATAATGTCAGTTGTCATTAAGTGCATGGAAAGCTAAAGGTATCAAAGTTGGTATCCTAAACTTGTCGTATTTCTCAAAAAACACCAGTCTGCTGAATATAAAGCTGAAATAAGTTTGACTATATTTTCTTGGTTCATAATGTTTTCAAGTAGCCTCAATAGCCGATGGGTTCAAAGCGCGACTTCTCAAGCAGCCAGCCCGGGGTCGATCCCTGAGCAGGGCAATGCTTTTTCAATCTATGAGTAATTTTCCTTTTTTTTTTTTCGTCAGATGAATGAATTATTGGATTGAACTTCAATATAATAATTAACAAAATCAATAATTCAGAAGAAGAATACTATGAAATGTAAGTTAATTGAATGAAATATCGAGTTTTCTTGTCTAGGAACTGCGTTTGTAGAAAAAATATTGTGTGTATTTCGAACGCAAAGTGTCTTATCGCTCTTTAATCTGTCACAAAATTATTATTGAATTATTTCATTATAAATTATTTTTAAATTTTGTTGTATGATAAAAGTTTCATTCAACCTAGATCTGGTGACATTTGGATATATTTGTTGATTATAAGTGTCTGAACTCATTTCAGTAAGCTGTCACTAAAAAGAGGACGAATAACCTCAAATATTTTTAAAAGAAATTTTGTGAAACTCATATTGGTCAGTGCGAGTTGTTACTTATGATATCACTAGAGCTTCAATTATATTACTGGAAATTTTTTCGACAACAAGAATTTTCTACGAAATATTGGTGGTGGTATTCGGTACTAAAATTTTACACCGAAATATTATTGAAGTCTGTGCATTGAACAGATCGGTTCGACCTCGTTCCTCATTAGTCTAGACGCCAGCAAGCGGTTAGTTGACCGTACGGCTGTGTATAAACAGTAAAATAAAAAACAACTTTGACGGAAATCGTTCTAGCTGCTATGGTAACGATACAAATTATAGGCTTTTGATTGGTCTAAAATGTTGGGTGTGAAATTTTCAATAAAAAAAATCCAAACGGGTGTCACCATTCACACACCGTCTCTGTGAGGTTGAGGGCCTCCATGAGAAGCCCCTCGGGCGCCTCCGTCAGCGCCGTCGAGCCGAGGGCCAGCTCCCAGCCGAGCCTCGGCCTCGGGTGGCCCTCATCCACGACGCACGCCACTGTCAGCTCGGAGTTCTCCTTCACCGGGATGAAGGGGTTACCGGGATCGAGGATGCGGTTGTCGATCATCAGGTATGCCTTCTTTGGCGCGTCTGCAAGAGAATGTTTAGGTTGATTTTCGGGTCATGTTCTAGGTTCTTATAAACCCATCAGAGAATGAACGACACGTTCAAATATTCTGAAAAAAATCGGCATCATTTGAGTATTCAGATTAAATGATTTCTGGAATTTTGAAAAGTATCTGTCGAACAGTTTTCGAGAAAAAAAATGTGAACGTCATTTTCAGGTCATTTTTTGAAATTTTGTCAATAACCATTCGACATATTCCATTTAGAATGCCATGGTATATCAATGTCGTAATAGGGGACAATCATGATATTTTTTCGGAATTTTTGAACCCACAGTTCGAACAACAAGTGTATTGATGATTATCGAAACACAAATTCCTTCGATTTATTTCGAAACAGAGAAGGAATTTTCGATAATCATCAATAACACAAGTTGTAATTGTTCAGATTATTTCATGAATGAAATCAAAGCCATTTTGTTGATTTCCTATTTTAAACGTACAATTTATGGAATTAGTTATTTTGATTATGCATTGCAGTTCGACACAAGAAGATTCGTTATGCAACCAACAATACATTTATGCCATTGTATGATGTAGGCAAGATTACCTAAGCACTAGGTACTACTGAGCTAAATTCATTATGATTGTTGTCACAATTTGTGTGGTCAGGAGGTTACATTAGATTAATTCTAATTCTATTAATGCTGAAATTGTCTAAAATTTGTGGAAAATGAAGTGGATACATATTAATAGTGTGTGTTTATCATGGTTCAGACGAAAATTTGGTGTGTGGCATTCATTCATTCACCAGGGAATCGGAAAATAATATGACAGATTGCAACTGGTAAGTCGTTGTTTAATTAAACTACCCTACTGCCTACGAATCAGAAAGCGAAATACAGAAACGAAAACACAGCATGTAGGTATCCAATAGCCAATCAGGAGCCGAAATACAAAATCGAAAACATGGTGTTATTGCTTATCAACACAATTATTTCAACCAATCAAAAACGTGTATTTGAGCATGAATGAAATAATCGGGAATAATTACACAAGTGCTTCAAAATTACCGATAATTTTCCCGACTCCGAAGGAGGAGGGGTCTTTTAGCAAAATATGAAAATAACCGAATGCAGTTTTTTTACTGACAACATGCTTGAATGGAAAATTATCAGTTTATTTTGATGCACGAGTGTAATTCGGTAGAATATTTCCGGAGTTAATTCAGTATTTATGCCTGTCAAGATGACAAATGTACATTTTAACAATCGTTACTATAGATACACGGACCGAGCGGGTATTTTTCGATACCTACCGGGTATTTACCAGCCCGAAAATGTTCCGCCGGGAATTTATCGCTGTAATTGATCGAAGATGTCCCGCTTCATATGGGATTTTTAACATACGATGAAAATATTCAATAATATTAACATCATAAACGTACCAAAACCATAGATCTTATAACGCTATAGATCCGGTATCCAAGTTATTTGTTTTGTATGTCGGGGGGGGGGGTTTGAAAGTACTAAGCCATTGATTGGTCGTTTAAAGCTTAGTTCATGTTGGAACGAATTCCGCAAATAAAATGCGATTAAAAATATCCTCGTTTTTGTCGGAAGAAAGTTAAAAAAATTGAACTTTATTGCGATTTCCGCAGAATTTGTCATTCCAAATGGAAAGAAAATGTGTTCGAACTATTGATTTCGATTAGATTTCCGGCAACCGAGGTGAACATTATTTTAGACAGTGCCGTGAGTTTTTATTGATATAAAAAGGGGTCAATTTTTTATAAAATCATATTAGGCATTTTTTTACAGCCAATTTAACCTCATACTATTATTCTTCATGGTTTGAAACCCTCATATGTAAATTTTCACCTACTTTCTATAGAGTGTTTTGAAAAAACGGGCACATCGAAACTGAATTTTTGCGAGTGTGAATACTCGTTTTAACGGAATTTTCAGAAGAACGATCATCAAATGTGGTCGGAGTACCTTCAACATAACCGCCCTCCATGATACAGTTCTCTGTCGCTTCCTTTAATTTGCATGCATTGCCATGTTGTCATTAATACCCGTGATGCGTGGGTAAACTATCTGAAAGGATTCTCCGAATGAAACACTAATCATCCGTTTTTTTTTCTTTGTGGGAAGGATCGTAAAATACATTTTTCTCGAAGATAAACCGCATTTTTTGCTCTATAACGTCGAAATAAAAATTCAGAATGATCACTAACGTATAAACTTTATTGCGTCCCTATAACTCTTCTCTAGTAGGAATCTTGAATACCCTTTGTGAATTCTAACTATATGAAAATGAGGCAATATACTTCTCACTTGGGAATATCGGATACTTTATCATATGAATTGAACATCGGTAGACACTTTCTTCCTGATATCGGATGATATCCGGAAGGAAAGGAAACCTACAAAATACATTTTCCATTCTGATGGCCCATAAAAGTTATCAGCTGTTTTTTTTTTCGATATTGACAATGAGTAATTCCGTGTACATATAAGCAAAGAGTGGTAAATAGAGGAAATATTTCAACAGTTACTGTATTGAAATCCCTTGAGATATGTAGAGTCTCAAACTGTCAATTCTGGTGAAATAATAAATAATAAGGACAAGCAGACAAAAATCCGAATGCACTCATGTAAAATAAAACCGACGAATCCAAATTTTATGGTTCTGGGGATGAAGCTGACGACTATGCAAAAATCAAATATTTACGAGTCTCGCAGCAAATACGATCGAGAATTTCCAAGAGCAGAAAAGGGCATGAGACCTGTTTACATATATTCAAATGCTGGTGAAATGGGGCTTGAGCTATAATACCTTATGTTCGTATGCCAATTGTTTCGTTCCTTCTGATCTCTATATTTTCACACATAGCTAGAGAATTCCGGAAACTGTGAATAAATCGCATTTCAATATTACCATTTTCTGCTATAGTCTACATAAATTCAAGTCTAATGTTTTATTTCATTTCGTAGGTGAACTTATCAGGAATCTCACACGAGGTTGGAATTTCAAGAAATGAGCCATATCTCCGAATTATACAGGGTGACACAAAGTGTGTATTTTTACTCTAAATTTAAAACAATATCTGGAGTGACCAAGATGTTACACCGTGTAATTTATTATTTTATTATGAAGCTACGTTCATTTCATAATTTGTTTTTTTACAATAACTTCATTTCTTGAAGTTATAAGGGTTTTTGAAAATAAAATGAGAAATTACAAGGTGTAACAGCTTGGTCCTTCCAGAGATTATTTTTTTGTCACTCTGTATGATTTGGAGGTATGGCTAATTTCTTAAACATAGTGTGAGATTCCTTATGAGTTTACCTACGGAATGAAAAAAAATAGACTTGAATTAACGAAGTTATTGTTGAGCAAATTTTATCAATATTTTCAGTGGATCGATTGTTTTGCTGGTGAATAAATGCTGTTCAGATGAATTATTCATCCAATGAATTTCCCACCCTTAATCAGTTTTGACTACTGAAGTGGAAAAGATGATGATACTTTTCATCGAACTCGACATTCAATATGCACGAATTTTTCTGTTCAATATTCAGATTCCATTTCACAGTTGAGTGATTGCAATTATTGGATATATTATATAAATAATGGTTGTCAACTTTCAGGGCCTCTGTTGGTCATAGTATTGATATTTCAAAAAAATTAAGACACATTTTTTTATACATCAGAACTGCATCATTTTATCGTGATGTGAAATGTTTTGTTTCGTATACTCCCATTACACAAAAATAAACGTAACGAGTCTCGTTCGTGAGTCATCCATCAGGCTTTCTAATAGTTTTCCAATCCAATTTATGAAACAGATTTCACGAGAAATATCCCGCGTCTCGAGGCAATAAATACACAATTTCCTGAAAGACAAACTAAGAATACGAAATTATCCCCCTGCAAGGAAGTCCGACTTAATCAAATTCCTGTTGATCCTTCCGTAGTGAGCTTATTTCTAACGACGAGGAAATAAACCATTCGTATTTATTTTTCTCTTGGGTATAACTCCTCCCTGGTTAATTTTAGATAAGAGAACGGTTTCTGCTCGTAGGAAGCCATTCCGTCTGTATTTATATTAGAGGAAGCATTGTTTTCTCAGAGAATATTTATGGAAAGTAAACTACGGGTATGATGTTGGATTTTACGAACATTATTTATTTTTCGACTTTACCTCGGATTCGAATAGAAACTGGACGAATTTTATTCGATTTTGCATATTACAGTTCGGAATATTCAGGATGTTTGAATATGCTTTGATAGCCTGTTTATTTTTTTCACTTCGTATATTCACCATTACCTTTTTTTTTACAAATCTCAAAACTAAATTCACGTTTTTCGAGAAATGTCATAAAGTGACAGCATGAAAATATTGAAAAAACGCCCGCCTCCACCATATGTATATTGTTGAAAAAGTAAATCATATTTTCCTACATGATTGAAAATGGAGGCACCTCCTCATGTAGCAGAAAGAGTGAGAATTGTAACTTTAAACTTCCGGTGAAACTTCGTTTATCGCACTCCTATGAGTTCGGAAAAAATTTTTGGTGGAACTTATGTATTTTGACCTCCTGATCACGAATCTGAAGTCAAAACGCGGCGGTCTCAAGTATTTTCGGAGATATGGCCCCATTTTGTCTCAAAAATGCACCATTTGACATGTCAAATTTCTGCTAATAAACACACAAAATTAATCCTTCTTTGAGCCAAAACATCACACATGCTCACATTCACTTGTTTCCAACACTTTTTTGCATAAAAAACTGGTATTTTCACAAAAATTCGCCCTTTTTCAAAAAGTAAACAAAACATCTTTTTTCACTGATTTTCTGGTTATTTTTATTTGGGATGTTGGCAACGTCTTACCATGAGCCAAACAATCACGTTGCCAACATCATAAATACAAATTACCAGAAAATCAGTGTAAAAAGGTTATTTTGTTTACATTTCAAAGAAGGGTGAATTTTTTGAAAAATAATCATTTTTTCTGCTGAGAAGTGTTGGAAACAAGTAAATATATGCGTGTATAGTGTTTTGGTTCAAAGAAGGGTGAATATTGTGTATTCCCAATAGCAGAAATTTGACATGTCAAATGGTGCAGTTTTGAGACAAAATGGGGCCGTATCTCCGAAAATACTTGAGACCGCCGCGTTTTGACTTCAGATTCGTGATCACGAGGTCAAAATACGTAAGTTCCACCAAAAGTTTTTTCCGAACTCATAGGAGTGCGACAAACGAAGTTTTACCAAACTTCCTACCAGAGAAATCGAGGAAAAGTATGAGTTATGGTATGATATATTCATGACATAGTGCCATGTTTATATCTAACACTGAAAACACGAATACTCATTATATGGAGCCCTGAGAAATTTATTCAATTTAGTATCTTTTTACTAATAATATGTAAGTTGGCTACTGCTCATCCATTAACATATTCATGCTTGCTTGTTAGTTTATTACACCTGAAATTTTGATCTAATTTTCTAGAGTGTCTTCAGATAAATAATATAGTCTCCTGATGGTATTCAACAACGAGATCGGCGATATAGCTGGGATTTTTCTTTCAATCACCCTGTTTATTCAGTATGAAATGTCATAGCTTTACCTCTCACATACAATTCCAGTTATATTGAAGAATATTTCGTATGTGATACTAGAAAATTATATCGCTTTGTGTTTATCTTGAACGTATACCATTTCCTATTCCCAGAGAAACGTTGGAGTGAATATAACAAAGGTAATGAGTGGGAATATGCATATCCAAGAGTACACAAACTCGGTTATGTAGATTGTTGGTATGCCTTTTTATTTGTGGCAATCATGAAGGATCAATATCTGCTACCCCATATCAGCCCAGTGTTACATTTTATATCGCAACTTTGATTTCCGAGAAATACATATAGGGCAGTGCCTGAGAATTCCATTTGAAAAATTTAGTTTCTTCATTCCCCATCACGAGTGACGAAAATAGAAAAAATGGTAATTCTCACTTATAATATCACTAGAGCTTCAATTATTACTGGACATTTTTTCGACAACACGATTATTTTGAAAATTCCGAGTGGTATTCGGCAAGAAAAGTTCACACTGAAATATTATTGAAGTATGTGTGTTGAAGAGATAGGGAAGGTTCGACTTCGTTTCCCATTGGTCTAGATGCCAGGAAAGCATAAGTGGTTAGTTAACCATACGGCTGTGTATAAACAGTAGAATAAAATACAACTTTGACAAGATATACTGATTAAGTCTTATTTCTATTATATTTACCGTGAGTTCCGTTAATCAAGATGTACCAAATTCAATGATCGTAGGACATGAATTTGATTCCCATTAACACTTGATAATTTTTATAGTCACCCGATATCGATCCACTAGCCATCATATCCGTATCGGCTATTTTGAAATATTATCATAAATTGTGAATCAACAATTCAGTTCATCATTATTTACCGATACCGTCTGGATACCTTGAATAATCATGACAGGATAATCTGAACCACTGAGGTGAAATTGGTAGAAATATATTTACACTGAGTGCGCAACAGTTTCACCAATGAAATTAGTATTTGAAGTTAGGTAAATGTGAATGTTATTCAACCTTTAAACGTCAAAAAATTCCCATGCTCAAGGTGTATATACATGGTGAAACGAGTTCCATTAAAAGGCACTAAAAATATTTGTAGACTCATGCCTACTTCATTTTGTTTATTTTCAATCATAGTTTCAAACACTAGTAATACTTCCAAGACTTCATATGGATGGCGCCACGTCTGCTGATTCAGCACAATTTCTCAGTCATTTTGATTTTGTGTGATTTGTTCAATTCAATCAATATCATTGTTGAATAATCAAACAATATTCATATTTCAAGCCAAAACCACAATTATGAATGATCTGTCACTGTCACTTGAACACGAAACCATAGAATACGGATATTAATAGAGAACTGAATTATCGATATTGATATCAAATACGATATTAACGCCATCTCTGAACGATTAGTGAATTATTACCGGTGTTATGATCTTCGCTAAACCAGTCTACAGGTTTTGACGGAAAACAATTTAAGAGTCGTTTCACCTTTACCATGGAAGAGATAAACTTTTCCAGAAATCTTTCTAGTTGCTATGGTAACGATACAAAATATAGGCGTTTGATTGATCGAAAATGTTAGGTGTGAAATTTTCAATCGAAATTGAAAAATCCTAGGGCCTAACACAACTCCTTGTCGCTGAAATACACACCCACATTATCACCTGACTCGCCATGAAAAGGTTCTCCCTTTTACCCAGTTATTCGATTGCGACACCGCCCTCCGACAAAGGGATGAATGAAGACGAAAGAGGCCTCAGATTACATTGCAGGGTGGCAGTGTCTCAGAAGTAATTCACACCCGCCCCGTTCGGATCCTTTGAGATATCGGGGATTATAAATCAAGGCGCGAAAATATATAGGGCGGATGATTAACGATGCGTCCGGGCAGAAGCGAGTAGGATGAAATACGACAGAGGACAGGATAGCAAGGAAATCGTAATCCCTCGCAGATCACTCCAAAACGAATGTCCGCCGATTTCGTAGGAAAACGAATTTTTGGAATTACTACCCTTACTATCAAATAGTAGAGAAGGGCTACATAGAACCGAATCTGGAGTAAAAAAAGCAATAAGAATAAATTTGTGCCACCTTGAACGAATCTTACTATGAAGAAAAGCAGACGAATCTGTCTTGCTTAGCATTCACTGTGGTCTATTCTCGTATAATTTTTGATATTATGGCTTGCAGAAGAGCAACATGTTCCTATAGAACGAAGACCCAGTATATTGCAGCATATCAATTTTCACAGCTATATCAAAATTTCATCCTCATCAAATTCTTGTCATTAGCAGTAATTGAATATCGAATCAATCCTTTTCTAAAATCAACAGCGAGCGTATATCTGCCATATATATATTCAATTCATGTCAATTGATACCCTACTAATGATGGTATATTCTATTTTATGTGATGAACATACGAGCACTATTCGTCTATATCAGGTTTTATATGCACGCATTAGCTGGTGACCCTATTTCATCACGAGGTTCATGTTCATAATTTGAATAATGAGAACTCATACAAACAATAAATCATCATAATTTACTCCTCTCAACAATTTCTTTATGTATTTTGTTGTCCATGAGATAAAATGCAAATCGATATAATATATTAGTAAGTGTATACTTTGGTATAGTCTTCACAAATTCTTACACTTCATCTAGAAGTCTACTTGTAGATTGTAGGGGGGTCGTTAAGGCTGTGCAGCCTCTCAAGCACCTCGACCTATTAGATCTTTTATGTATAACCCTTAATCTATTCGAGGCCCGGGATCCCGAGGCTTCTTGCGAAGTATATCAGTTTCCTGGGATCTAGGTTCCTGACATCGGAGGGCTCTAAAAAGTCCCCTTCCAGGAACTTGAGCCTCTTGCAGAAGAGCGCTGGGCATTCGCAAAGTAAATGTTCTGCAGTTTCAGCGAAGTTCTCGCAGTAACGGCAACTATCACTCTCTGTTTTACCCATCTTTTTGAGGTGATACCTCAGAGGGCAGTGATACCTCTGAGTGCTTGTTTTTTTCCATAGAATCAATTTATTAAATCGAAAAAACCGAAATCGAAAAAAAAATTTCATTTGAGAAAAAATGCATCATAACTTTCGAACGAGTGGACCGATTTTCAACTTCGCGTATACCAATCTACATGTTTTTTTCCATAGAATCAATTTATACAATCGAAAAAACCGAAATACAAATTTTTTTTTATTTGAGAAAAAATGCATCGAACGGGGTAACCTTGGAACTTTTTCGAATTCTTCAAATCGCCATAACTTTCGAACGGATGGACCGATTTTCAACTTCGCGTATAATTTTTTTCATTTGAGAAAAAATGCATCAAAGGGGGTACCCTTGGAACTTTTTCGAATTCTTCAAATCGCCATAACTTTCGAACGGATGGACCGATTTTCAACTTCTCGCATACCAATCTGCTTGTTTTTTTCATAGAATCAATTGATCCAATCGAAAAAACCGAAATCGAACAAAAAATCCATTTGAAAAAAAAAATGCATCATAGGGGGTACCCTTGGAACTTTTTCGAATTCTTCAAATCTAACGGATGGACCGATTTTCAACTTCGCGTATAATTTTTTTCATTTGAGAAAAAATGCATCAAAGGGGGTACCCTTGGAACTTTTTCGAATTCTTCAAATCGTCATAACTTTCGAACGAGTGGACCGATGTTTAACTTCGCGTGTACCAGTCTGCTTGTTTTTTTATAGAATCCATTTCTCCAATCGAGAAGACCGAAACGAAATAAATGTTTTTGTTCATTTGAGAAAAAATGCATCAAAGGGGGTACCCTTGGAACTTTTTCAAATTCTTCAAATCGCTATAACTTTCGAACGGATGGACCGATTTTCAACTTCGCGTATAACTTTTTTCATTTGAGAAAAAATGCATCAAAGGGGGTACCCTTGGAACTTTTTCGAATTCTTCAAATCGCCATAACTTTCGAACGGATGGACCGATTTTCAACTTCTCGCATACCAATCTGCTTGTTTTTTTCATAGAATCAATTGATCCAATCGAAAAAACCGAAATCGAACAAAAAATCCATTTGAAAAAAAAAAAAAATGCATCATAGGGGGTACCCTTGGAACTTTTTCGAATTCTTCAAATCTAACGGATGGACCGATTTTCAACTTCGCGTATAATTTTTTTCATTTGAGAAAAAATGCATCAAAGGGGGTACCCTTGGAACTTTTTCGAATTCTTCAAATCGCCATAACTTTCGAACGGATGGACCAATTTTCAACTTCGCGCATACCAATCTGCTTGTTTTTTTCATAGAATCAATTAATCCAATCGAAAAAACCGAAATCGAAAAAAAAATTCCATTTGAGAAAAAATGCATCATAGGGGGTACCCTTGGAACTTTTTCGAATTCTTCAAATCGTCATAACTTTCGAACGGATGGACCGATTTCCAACTTCGCGCATACCAATCTGCTTGTTTTTTTTCCATAGAATCAATTTATCTAATCGAAAAAACCGAAATCTGAAAAAAAAAATTCGTACCTAACTGGCATGATATCTGTCGGTTTAGACATGGATTCGTACTCGAAACTTCATGTTTGATAAGCTGCTGCACCTTTTTCCCTTTCAAATCTACTCACTGTACATTATGCGTCGCTTCAGTATAACTTATTCAATATACAAAAATTCTATCAGCGACCACTGCGGTGTAATCAAAATTAGAAAACATCAAAAGGTTTTCCTCCATTCCTTATCCACACTTGCAATCCATATTCATATTCAGCTCTCTTTTCCACCAACGAACATTTTCAGGAAGGATCAATAAGCCCAAACGTACCTCAAGGGTCGATCCCGGGGCCGCTCTCTATCTTTATCTATATGGTAGAATGATTTTGAGGAGATATGAAATGGAAAGGTGGGAGCTGTGGATTTATTATTGTTCAAATTATGGACCTGTCAAGAATGAAGCTCCATTTTATCTACTTCAAATCAATTTGTCTGTTGCATATATTCCCCCTGTTTCTCATTCTGTATAGGTAATACGCAATATAAGAGGACGAGTTTGAATACGTTCAAGATGGTATCATCCAATATATCCTAATGAATTTGAGCACTTCACGAGTCCCATTCGCGATACTGCATTGATATTGACGTAAGTGATATCCAAGACGAACAGTGATCCCGAAAGTGCAGGTATAAACGGAATATAAAACGGCAAGCTAGTCGTTTCAGCAAATGAGAGAGCCTATTATCGACGTATACGAGTATACTTTTGCTTGTGGAAATACTTTCAACGATATTGAAGGCAGCTGTGGAGCACTACAAGCGCTCAGGATAGCTGGAGCAGCGTAAACGATATTGTTATGCCCCTGGAACCTCTGACGATGATCCCAAAGGTTTTTTTATGATATTATGATGTCCAGTGACATATCATTTTAATCGAAATAAATTGACATGAATAATGGAGTCGAAATATCCATCAGGATATCAATCGACGTGATTATTCTACTAATATGAATTGACCAACTGACATGGAATATCTAAACTGCGTCAGATTGGTGGTGAAACGTTGTATAATGGAGATTGAAACAAGCGCGAGCTTCGTTATCCGATATATTGGAAATGAAATGCTTTCGATTGGTGCTCACGGTCGGAAACCAGAATAGTATATTACACAACAAGTGGGGAAAGTGACATATTTCACACGAGTAACGAGTGAAGGAAATGCACTTTCCAACGAGTTTTGTACACTATTTTTCCTACGACTCCGAATACTTTCATTTCGCGGAAAGTCTTGTCAAAAATGTAACTCGAGCAGTCTCTATAATTTCAGGTGGTTTTGATTCGATATCAAGTACTGTCTATTTCCATATTCAAGATGATATTTGAATACTTCTCCGACAATTCCTTATCATGTGAAATACTGATTAATTGAATTAGTTTCGTATGGACAATCAATTTTATTGATATTTCACACCATACGCCTGCTAGCGTCAGTGATCACACAACCAGGAATACAGAACCACAAAACCGTAATGCGCAAACGCGTATGAGTTAGTACGTCCTTGACTCCTTGTCAAATGTAAATAGTGCAAACATCTGTGATACTGTGATATGATGCTACATGCAACTGATGGAAGCCGCGCATTGAACTGTATCCGTATTCTTTTGTCATCAACATCATCAGACATGTATAGGAATAGTTCCAATCACTGTCCCTAATCTTTATCAAAGTGAATTCAGAGGTTATGTATCTTTGACACATTTGAATTAATAGATATCTGAAGAAATCTCGGTATAATTCGAAACGATACAGAAATTTCAATAAATAATATGAATTTGATTTGAGAACGCTTTTATATCGACATAGTACCAACTAATATACCTAATTATTTATATCAATTCAGACGAGCGTGTGATATTTTCATTTCAACACGTGTGCTTTTTTCTTTCAAATAACAACACCATGGTGATATGAGGCACTTTCAAAATAACATATATGACGTTTTCATACGGGGAAAAAATTAAATGAAATCAGTTAAACTCCAATTACTTTTATTTTCGATGATACTGGCAACTATAATTATTCAAACTTACCATTTATGTACTGGTGTTTATGAGGCTGAGTTGAATTATCATGGTCTATTTCGGTTCGAAGAGTTACATGAAGTTTCAGAAATAATTTGTTGTTGTCTCTAGTTCCATCTACTCCGTCTGAAATATGCTTCCATTCTCTGGAAACCCGTATTCCACAAGAACTGAATAAATAATCATGTCGCTATTTGTAAGAACATGACTACAGATAACGCATCCTCGGAAACAGACAAGATATATATTCAAATTATCAGAAGAAGTAGTTTATACGATTTGCGTTCATGGAAGCACTTCCTTTCCTGTACAGTAATGGCATGTAGATGTATTTTGTGGAAATAGTTCAGGAAAAATCCGTCTCGCAACCGTCAGTCCTAGTACGAGTGAAATTTTACACTGACCTAACTTGGCGCAGTCAGTAGGACCGCAACATTTTTCGATTCTTTCCTGCATTTTTCCTGGCTCGAATATCATATTCCGTTTTGGAGCTCATCGATATATATATCACACTTTTTTCTGGGAATACGGATACCTACCCATCGTTGGTATTTATAACTTTGCCTCCTCGCAAACGACAACGTAGGATCAAAATTCGATAAGTATTCTCGAGATGGCCTTAGTTTGCTAACTCGTGCCTCTCGAAGAAGGATCATCTTTACGGAAAGTTGTCGGAAGTTTTACGTGAGAGGATAGAAACTGGATGAGTTGTTGTTGCAGGATGAGCATTATGGAACCCTGGATTATTGATGAACGATAGAGGCACTTTCTCTATCATTCCGAGTGAAGATATATTATTTGAATATAAACAGGACTCCCAAAAATAAATGCTCAGATCTCCATCCCCAATGACGAATGTATAATGCCCAGACAATGCCTTTGATCCTCTGCCGATGTCTGCATAATCCTTGTAGTAGCTGCATCCGACATGCTGTCCGAACATTCGACCCACGTCGGACCACGATCCGTCTTCCCGAGGGGTGGTTTTCGTCTCACGTGTCGCACGTGTTCTCGATCACGAGGGTGAGTTACGAGACGTCTAGCGGTTACTGCCCCCCAGATCGTTCGTCAAGGCGATTTGGTTTCATCATCAAATGATGTCTAGAGGTATCTGCCTTGTTCGATGAATGAGCATTCACAACACTCAGTTTTACGTCACGAATTCGTCAGAAAATCCACAAAACGAAAGAGACACGTCACGAAAACGTCACGAAAACGTCACAAGAACGTCACGAAAACGTCACGAAAACGTCACAAGAACGTCAAGAAAACGTCACGAAAACGTCACGTATGTAACGTTATCGTAATCGCCACGTTTTCCGACTTCTACCAATGTTTTTCTGCGTCTTTCGACAGACTTCTACCAAATCTCCCCAACTTTTCCTGAAATTGTAACGAACTATGATGGCCTCAACCCCTGTATCCGAGTAGAGATGAGTGGTTCATATCCTTCAATATTGTGATCAGAGTAATCAGAGCCTCCTATTCACACTTGTTTCCTGACGCGGACGTGAAGAATGGGGCATAATTGAGAATCATTCGTTGGCTGATGGTAATGGGGAAATGTCCGACTCCCTGCAGATCCAGTCACATACACACTCACGAACGCGTGACTACGTATTTTAATTATGATCTACCGAATCGTAGATAATCCTGTTCGCGTCTGGCTGTCGCTGGTGGCCCTTGATTCATTATCTCTGCAGCGATGAGCGGCATCAGAAACTGCAGGAAGCCATGTTGGATTGCTGGTTATCGCGATAAGCTGCGATACCTCGGAAGCCGGATAACTCATTCGTTGATATGCCAGGGGAGCTTGCTTCTCGATCGGTAGTTCAGATGCTTTTAGGACGATTGTGAGGTTGGGCGATCAATCATCTTCACGGGCAATATTTTTTCACTAGACTTGTACCTGTAGCCTGAACACGGCACGAGATCGTTCCGCTGAATGAAAATTATACTCGAATAGCCTCCTTAGATTTCATTTCCATTAATAGCCATTATACCAACAGGATTTCGTAAAACCCAACAAATACTTTGGGAGCTTCGGAATCACGCACTACCCAACACATTTTTCATTGTTCGTACACACTCCGCGAAGTGGCAATGGCGTAGCTATAGAATTTCACCAACCCGAAATAGCTTGTGATGAAATAATAGACGTCATCTTAGACGAGATTTTTGAAGATGAACAAATAATTTCACGAGGAATGATACTGATACAGAAGACGAGATTAATGAAAACAGAACATTTCTTCAATTTCTCCGATTTATTTAGGGTGTTCAATGAGTTTTGCCTAATAGCTACGCCCATGAAAGTGGGTATGCGAGTATTTCACGATCGATATACAACCTACAATATTTCCAGGTATAGTGACATTCACGAGAACGTATAGAACAAACACCTATAAACATACAAGGATCCAGGGAGGACCTTGTTAGTTCCCTCATAAAATGTGCGCTTCCATAAGGCGACCGTCCACGAGAGAAAATTGATGGTTTACGAGAGGACACGTGACCTCCTAGCAGAGGTTCCCAACCAGAGGTCTAACTGATTCATAAACGCATTTTCACACATCAAAAGTACTGGTTGGTTAATGAAGATGACATCAGAAATCATCTTTTTAATTTAAGTTTTCTTTCAATTAAGAACAACACCAGCGAAATATTGAAATCAAGCATCAGTATTAGCTCCAGAATTGCCCCATCAACAAAAAGATGCAATTTCGATTGAAATGTATTCTAAGATTAATAATAATTGAAAGTTATGATTAACATTTTCTGAATGTTTATATTTTGAAACTTGGGATCCCTGAACCGACCAAAGAAATGTTGGGAACCACTGTTCTAGCAGGAATTTCATATGAAATATGGAGTATTTACGGCTATACGACCTGCATAGCAGCAACAATGTTGGTTTTTCTTCGTTCAGATGGAGAAATATAAAGACAGTAACGAAAGGCCGATCATAACTACCTACTCCATGGATCTAACCTCAACATATCTATTAAGGAAGTCCCATGTGTCCAGCTTGGTATTTCTATGATATTTGACAAATTCGACAGTATGTAGCCATCCGCCTTTGGATTTTTAGCTCCGTGCTTCATGTACCTTGACCCTGTTAGGCTTTTGCAGTGGCATATAGTAAATTTATGATATAAACTGTCAGATTCAACAAGCTCATATCTCTGTTGAGCCTTATACTATGTTTTTTTAAGCTGAAGTGTTTGCCATTTTGGACGAAACAGAGAAGAAGCAAGTGAAAGCAAGTCAAGCAGCACTCATTCCAGACTCAGCACTGGTACGGGAATGTGGTGAAGCTCTTGAGAAATAAGTCAACCTAGTATGGGTTAAATACTATCTGAATTTGGTGAAACAAATCTAAATTAATGAATTACATTCAATGGTGATAAAAAACTCTGAAAGAGGCTACTTCTTCAGACGTATACTTATGAGTTATTTCGAGAAAAAAATGTTACCACAGCGATACTTGAATGCAGAAGACGAGATTATGACACCTGATGATGAAAAAAAGCTATCGAATCGATGTTCATGACACATACTTAGTATTTGAACTGAACTGTAATCATTATTACCATTTATGTATGAAAATTCGATATTGAATAAAAATTTTGACAATTCTGGGCGAGTTTACTATCATTGTTGATGAATATAACCTCAAAAATGATTGAAATAACTCATGAATGAAAATAAATCAGTTCTGATCTCCAATTTTAACTCACCGAATCACCATTTCACTCACTGAAATGGAGTGAAATTTCAACACAATCGGGTGTGGACCGAAATTGGGTGAAATTTCACACATTTTTTTCTTCAGTGTGGACGCTTCAAGAAGAAACCACTCACCGAGTATCGTCAACTGGACAGGCCTGCCCTGCACCACGAACCCAAACGCATCCTCCGCCTCGCACTGCCACCTGCCGTCATCCTCCAGGCGCACATTATCAATGAGCAAATTACCGCCGGCATCGACCAGAAACCGGTGCCCCACCACTCGCTTGCTGTCGCCCCCCACCCCGTCCCTGAGCAACGTCTGCACGATCTGGCCGTCCTTCAGCCAGATGCTCGTACTAAAGTTGATGTTGACGGAACAGTCGAGCGTCAGCTCATCACCCTGCTTGGCGTACGCCTGCGTGAAGCGGTCCGAGGGTGGGGCGGCTGCCACCCCCTCCTCCTCAGGGGTGGGGGGGCTGTCGCCGTCGCTCAGGTTGGAGCGAGTGTCAGCTCGGATGGGGCGGCGCAGTGTGCTCAGGGAGTGCGGGTGGCGGGTGTGGGGCTTGGAGGCTGCGCAGTGATCTGGAAGAGAGAGAGAGACGGTCGGTCAGCTACTGGATTTCATACCCTCTCTGGGTGATCTAAGAACTTTTAGGTGGACAGCTTTGACTTCAGTCGAGTACGTATGCGCAAAACTTGTCAACCTCGAATGTTCATTGAAAAACACAGCTATATCTAGTCGGGACCTCGAGATATCGAGTTGTAAAAGTCGAGAAGTCGAGTATATACAACTATTCTTCATTTGGGATGTCATGTTAAGATTTCTAATTTTTGAAACGTCCTCTCCAAATTCTTTCGACATTCACACTAATATGGATAAAAAATTTAGGTGTTGAGAAGATCAAAACAGTTTATAAAATGTTAATATCTGATATTGATAGACCATCCTATTTTATGTGGAAGAGTTGTACCAATTCGAGATCTCGAGGTCCCGACTTTGGTTACTCGAGATTTCACAAAAAATATAGAGTGTACTGAGTGTACTAAGCTATCATTGAGGGCCTATTTTTTCAAGAAGAAAAAATTAATTTTAGGTCAGGTAAATCTCAGCAATGTCGTGAAAATAAATTCCTGATGAAGGAAGACTCTCATACGAAGCTCTAGAAGGTCCAGTTTCAATATTTTTCTGATATAACCAGTAACCAAAGTCAAGAACTCGAGATATCAACACATCAAATAAAATGGTCTATCAATATCAGATATTAACATCTCATAAAGTGTTTCGATTTCAAACCTACATTCTTGTCTCCATATCAGTGAGAAATGACACAGAATATCTTCCTAGTTTCTGTAGAACATTAAGCTTGCAATTAACAATTTTTTTTCCGAAATCTCGAGTTACTTAAGATGCTAAAGACGAGAACTCGAGATCTCGAGTAACCTTAGTCGAGAATTTGAGATCTCGAGTTGTGAAAATCGAGAACTCGAGTTGTAAAAGTTGAGAATTCTAGATCTCGAGTTATAACACTATTTTTCATTTGGGATGTCATGATCATTTTTGAAACGTGCTCTCCGAAGGCTTTCGACATGGATGAATTCAACGAAAGAACTTCTCAATAATAAAAGTCGTAGTGAAGTTTCTCCAAATACAGTTGAAAATCTCTGATTAACTTCTTGATTACCGATGGATGCACTTGATATGTGAACAAAACTTAAAATGTCATGGAGAATTGTTTGATCCAGTTAGAGAAAATTCAAGAAAAATAAAAAGGCTTTCACGTAGACAATACAATAAAAATTGTCCTTATTATTCATGACTTTTAACTTCATGTTGAATTCTGGCAAAACTTCCAATAATATGGATACAAAAAATGTAGGTGTTGGAAAAGATAAAAACAGTTAATGAGAAGTTAATATCTGATATCGATGACCATTCTATTTTATGTAGAAGAGTTGTATCAATTCGAGATCTCGAGTTTTCGGTTTTCACAACTCAAGATCTCGAGCTCCCGGTTTTCACAACTCAAGATCTCGAGGTCTCGACTTTCACAACTCGAGATCTTGAGTTCTCGACTTTCACAACTCGAAATCTCTAGTTCTAGGCTTTGGTAACTTGATATCTCGAGTTCTCGACTTTGGTTACTCGAGATTTCAGAAAAATATTGAGAGTGGCCCTTCTAGAGCTTCGTACGAGAGTCTTCCTCCAGGAATTCATTATCACACATGGCTGAGACTTACCTGACCTTAACGTACCTCCTACTAAGCTATCAGTGAGGGCCTATCATTTCAAGAAAGTGTTTTGAAAGTGTTTTTAGTTGCAAAGCAACCCTCGAGATCTCATAAAGACTTGTATGAGTAAGGAAGACGGGGACCTTAGCTTTATAAGTGTCATCCGAAGCACTACTCGGCTGGTTATCGTTGAGAATCCGAAGGATTGAAATCTAGGTACCAAGAATGTACGGTAGGTCACCTATCTCCTCCCGCTAAACGATGCTACAGAAATAAATAAAATTTCTAGTAGCCCCGCCGGGATTCGAACTCGGAACCTTTAGACTATAAGCCAGCGATACACGCACTCGACCACCAGCTCACACCAGAAAAATTTAATTTCAAGTCAGGTAAGTCTCAGTCGTGAAAAGGAATTCCTGGAAAGATACTCTCATCAACACATCGCTCGAAATATTAGTTGACATGTAAGCTTTCAATGAAAGTTCGAGGTTAAAAAGTATGGGGCTTGCGCACTCGTCAGCAGCCATGTCGTAACTAAAGTTCCTGGAGGGAGACTGATGTGATTATTGCGGGCGAAACTTGAAAGTATGAAATGACCCATTGGAAAAATCTGTGTCTGCATGAGTGTTAATCGTATAACACTGCCCGCAAACAAACCCTGTTTGGGGACGAGGAAAAAGAGTGTTTTCTCTCGTATAGCTAGCTTGCAAAGTTTCGAATCAGCTGGACGGGTCGTACATTTCGCGTCGTAGTTCAGAATTAACGGTAATCTGGCATTGTCATGTGCGTGATATTGACACACAATACATAGTGTTCGGCGTTGGTGCTACCCCCGAATGATAATTAACGGTGGCACGACTAATTACTGGTGTTATATCGTGATTAATTGCCAGCTAACATCGATGTATGGTAGGTACATTAATCAGGATCTAGCCGAATTTCCATACTCCTTTGATCAGTTGAAAGTTCATATTTTTTATATCCAGTCCACTCAGGTTCTATATATTTTGCCATAACGTAGTTTAGTACAGCTGTATTCTAACGAAATATATTTCATGTGATGTTTTATTATGTTACGATAACAATTTGAATAAATTCAAAGAAGAAGTGTAATTTTTTCCATCAAATTCATAAGTGTTGAGTGAAGAGTCGAGATGATAACGAGAACTATATACAAGAATTGGAGATAATTCGAATTTGAAACCGATAAGTAAACCTAACTAATGTTCCATTTGAAAAAAATGAAGTGTTCACACTCTATCAATTCCATTAATTTTGTCCGTCGTTATAGATGGCTTGTTCGAATTTCGAACTGATTTTTTAGAAACTGGACTGATACATCTTGGAATCCATGAAAATGTTTTTCATTTATCGCGGAATAAGTTGAATGTCGCATTTGAATTCCTTATTATCTAATGATTCGACCCATAACGAAGGAGAACACACTCGACTCACCATGTATATTATTCTTGAAAATCATTGTTGAAAATCATTATTCACGTGTTCCTTTCCACAAAATATTTATCATTGAAGGAGTAAGTACAATAATAAGAAATCGAGTTACGTCTTCATAATGGTGGTAAGGAATGCGAGTTAACTCCGCATTTTAGCGTATTTCGCCGCGTATGAAATGAAATATAATTCCATTTATCCAGCATTTCCCCGACGTGACTCAATAAATTACCACCGAGGTGGGAGGGAGTTACATGGCGGTTGTATACGATGTCTAATGTTCTTCCTAGATTAATTAAAAGGTTATTCATTTGAAATGACGTTCAGCTTGGGGTAGGTCCACAAAAACAACTCACAATGAGTTTCACGAATTCCCCAAATCGTGATTGTGAATTCTTCTTCGAGTTCAAGGATACCTAGATTTACCACTCACCCTGTATAGGGACCAGGATAAGCTTATACACACAAACATATTGGAATCCCATTCAGTGTCAAAACAAACAAACTGACATGTAATCAACGAATGAGAAGTTTGTTTTTCTTTCATTCCGGTACAACAGATGGATTTACTACTAATTACCGATATTTCCATTGGATTGATTACCTCTAGTTTGTTGTTGTACGCATATTGATCTCCCGAATATTTTTCTCGATTACCTACCAGTGATGTTTTTTGCTGGCGTTTATAATGAAGGAGACAAAAGAAGTAACATGATACCACCGATCGAAACAATCCGTCCATCCGTTCTGCAGAAGTTATGGAGATTTGAAAATTTCAAAAAAATTCCAGGGCATTATTGCCGATTCATTACCTAGTAGACGGTATAATATTGGCTGTTCACTGGAAATAATCACTTATTTGTTTTTCCTGTAAGGCAGAGATATCTTCTGATAATAACCGTAAACTTGAACTGTCATTCTGGGCATAAACGTTTATATTCACATTGTGAATCACGCGATTCTTTTAGAACAGCGAAGCTCTTGTTTCAAGCACAGAATTGTTCGACATCATTGATCAAAAATAAAACGAGCGAAAAAAAGAAATTCCGATACCGAAGTGACAAGGCCTAGCCAATTTGAGTAAACAGAAGAAAACATATCTTCAGTCAGTGTCAGTGATGAGACTTAACAAAACCCATCGAGAACCGAGCATGACGGGAACTGAACTTTGTGACAGTGTCAAGTTAACAGATCAAAGCCTCGTGTTTTGTTGACGTTTCGGAAAACGATACATTTTCTGAAAAATGTTGATTTTTATCGCTAAAAAGTGTTGAAAACAGGTAAATGTAAGCATGTGTGATATTTTAGTCAAAAAAAAAGAAGAACTTTATGTTTTTGATAGCGAGACAACTCCGAACCACTGAGGTAAAGTTGGTAGAAATATATTTTCCTACAAGCGTGCGTGATTCACCCTCTACCCGCACGCAATCCAGTTTGGAAAGTGTCATTTTCCCACACTAGTGCGGGAAATTTTTTCCCACACTAGTGCGGGAAAAACATTTATATGATATCCTCGTAAAATATAAGTGGTGGGTGACAAAATATGAAAGTTCAAGCTTTTTTGTTGCAATACTAAGTGAGTTTGTTCAAAATCATCCATCATTTTGCACTATTTATTGAAAAAATGAACAAATATTGATAAATAAAAATGTATTGTTATGAAAATCACCCTATATATAGGCTTTGATTGATCTGATAACGAGTAGGTAACAATTGATGCTGTCATGCCGATCAATACACAAATTTGTTTGTAATTGTCAGAGTGACAGACAAAGCGTTACTTATATAAAATTTTCGATTCAGTGAAATTGCCACAATGGATTATTCATCTGATGAAGAACTTCCACAAGAAATCGTGCAAGCAGCTACAGATGCGAACTTAGAGTTATTGCCAACGAAATCTAAACAAAGGTATGAGAAGCAATACACGAGTTTTATTGAATGGTGCAACAATAAAAAAGTGGAAACACCAAATAAAGAAGAAGTATTCTTGGCTTATTTTCTAGAAATGCCTAAAACATGGAAGCCGAACACTTTATGGGCAAGATATTCAATGTTGAAGAGTGTATTCAAAGTAAAGCAAAATTTGGATATTAGCATCAAATTGTACATTAACAATAAATATTACGAATAATTAGTGGATAGAAAATGTTACTCTTGTTAGTTGTTTCCATTTGCATGAATAAATAATTGAAAAAATGAATTTGTTTCCTACGCTTGTAGAAAAAGTATCGTTCCTAACTCACGCGGAAATTGTCTTTCCCGCACTCGACTGCTTACCCGAACTCCGCTCCGCGTCGTTCGGGTTAACGGCAGTCGCGTGCGGGAAAGCATCAATTTCCGCACTTGTTAGGAAAATTACTATTACACTGAGTGTGCAACAGTTTCACCTATGGAAAACGCTATTAGTATTTGTAGTTAGGTAAATGTAAATGTCATTTAACGTATAAACGTGAAAGAAAAAAAATCCAATGTAATCTCATGCCCCTTTCCCTGATAAGGAGAAGAAATATTTCCGGAAAATTCTGTAGTTGCTATGGAAACGATACAAAATAAAGGCTTTCGATTGTTAGGTGTGAGATTTTCTACAAAATACCTTCAGCCCGCCCCTGTTCAATGTCCTGCACCAGCACCGTTTCCCGCAAATCCCGAATCAATTTCCCCATAATACGGTCATTTGCGGTCGGAGAGCAACATATTCGTCAAGATCAAGACACATTCGGCGTTCCCATGGCAACGAACAAGAAGAGACGCGCTCTCCGTCCGGATAACCCGATTCCCGGATTAATGTCCTCCTCGGCACGGAATTAATCCGGTCTCGATCGTGTGTCACACCACAGGCAGGAGTAATACACCGGGTGTAATGTATGTACTGCTGCGTTGGGTCATCTCTTTCAGAGGAACGAATTGTCGGGATTATTGCCACGAAGAGAGCAAGTTTGTATACAGGGTGGCCTAGTTGAGAATGAACAGATTGGATAGGAGATACGGATTCGGTTGGATGGGAGAGAAGTTGCGCCATATTATAGGATTTTTCACGTAGCTCTGCAGAAGTTTCGGTTTCGAGATATTTGAGAAGAAAATAAACTTTATTGGGCATAAAATAACAAAAACATCATATGACAAATGGCTAAAGACCAAAGTCTTCCTACCAGTTCACTTGAAAAAAAAATGGATTTATTCAAAAATATATGTGACACTCGAAAACACGAATTTTATATACGAAATACAAACAACATTTTTTGTACAACTGTGAAAGTGAATTTATATCTTCTGGAATACACATAGGAAATAGTTTGAATAAAAAAAACGAGATTTCTAACAAAATATTGAATTGTCCATCTTCTTCCAAACAAATTGAAATAGCTGATAAAATTGTGGAATCAACTTTTCAAGAAATATCTAACAGTTCTGATAAGCAACATGGAATATCTTCGGGAATTTATTTTGGAAGAAATTGTTCAAACTTCAGTTTGACGGTTGTACAAAAATAAACTTTTATGTACAGGATGGCCAGATAAGAATGCAAAGTGCAGCATCTCGGAAATTATTCGTCTAAGAGACTTGCGGTGAAAAATATTACAACTAAGGTACCGAAAGAAAATCCTGGAAATTATTTTCATGTTTCCAAGATGGCCGCCAGGGGGCGTAACCGCCATCTAAAACTTTTGAAATGAATTTTTGACGAAATTCGTATAATTTTTGCTCGACACTTTTCACTGTTCAATGTTTTTTCAAATAAACAGCTGTAACTTCTGAACGACTGAACGGATTTCAACAAACTTGCTATCGTTGGAAAGAGCATACATTGGTCTATCAAATCCATCTTATTTGTAATGTGTCTGATTTCAAGTGATGCCACTAGAGCGCGTTTTTTGACAGAATAACAAAAAATTGCAAAATTGTCTGAAAAATCGAATGCAATTATATGACTCTTTTCCATGAAAATGTAGTGGAATAGGCTAGTGAAAACTTGAACTTTAGTTATAACATTTTTCACCGCAAGTTTCTTAGACGAATAGTTTCCAAGATACTGCACTTTGCATTCTTATCTGGCCACCCTGTACATTTTTTCGAATAAGACTGTGATCTGGAAATTTTCATTCGGTTCAATGGTTTATATGATGGTGAATAAGGATAAGGATGATATTTTTCCTTTCGTTGGCAAATTTTGTTGTGGGTCTGGTAAATCGTACGAGAATAGGATATATAGGATAGATTTAGTTTTTTGATTGAAAAGCAAATTGGAAGGTATTTGCAGGATATCTTGTTCCAGTGGTTCTCATATTTCCAGGTTCTTTTTGGCTGTTTTTTCGCCATATTAAAGTACATATCAGCAGATAAATTCATACCTATATTTGCAGGCTATATTCGCAATTATTTCCTGGTTCTAGATCATAGGTTATTTAGGTTAAAGATGAGAAGATGCAAAAAAACGTTCGCAAGGATTGAAAATAGGTATTCTACTTGGAATGAAAGCCAAGTGTATTGGGTTGAATATTAATAAGAATCAAACAAGGTACTTAAAAGAGTGGAAAATATCAAATAATCCTTATATCCTATCAAAATGAAAGTTTAATCAAGGAGTCTGTTTTAAGGGCTAATAAAACTCAAGTAATCACTTCCAATTAGTCTAATTTGCACTCGTTCGAAAGTTAATATCCTTCTGTTTACCTGGAAACAATTAGCCGAATATTAATGTGTCCATTTGTTAGACGTGGAACAGTTATTGACTTTTGATGAAGCCTATCTGAAATTGGAATCTGAAACGACACGAATGACCTGATGTGTCCTTGAAATAATAATTCACGTAACAAGTCAGGATGATACTACTTTGGATTATAGACAAGATACAGCATTTCAAACGAATTGAACGATATTAATTGGTATTAGTAGTGTCGCTGCTATATTTTTCTAGAGCATACACACATAAAAAGAATTACTTGATTTGATTTGATATGCTTTGATTCAAGAGTATGGCTTGTTTATATATATACTGGAATAAATGTCTGCTCAATTCAAGACTATTATGTTTCCAATTAAATACACTCATTTCAATATTATAGATTTCTTGAATCGTAAATGAATGGAGTTCTTCGAGAGAATAATACAATATTTCAGATTGAGAACACAATATATTCAAATCAAGACAATCATAATCTCTCAATGACTCGCATTTTTCTTGAACTAAAAGAATCAGATTTTCAGTTTTAGCTGTAGATTGTTTTGTATCAAGAATTTTATCAAATTAGAGGAATTATATCGATTTCTTGAAATGAGAATCATCCTCAACTTCCGTTCTCTTATTGGGGCTCTCATCAATCACATCATCACTTGCAAACCTTCTTCTTGACAACCTTTCCCCCTATTCGTAGAGATTATTTCTGAACTTGTCCACCAGTTTACCTCGCAATAAAGTTGTATTCCTCTGGTTTCAAACTACTGAAAAATATAAAATATATCATTCACAACTCCATGTAGGTACAATGTGAGAGATAATCTGACTCAACACAATGTATGGTTATTATATTTCTTCAAATCTGGGTTCATATTCTTACTACTGAATTCATTTTCCTTGGATCAAAATTTGGTAAAAAAATGTAAAAATATGTTAGGTATAATATGCAATATCAAAATACCTAAGATGTCTACAGGTTCAAGAAGCTCTTTTCCACTGTTCAATCAGTGTTTGGACAAATTTAAACGTTCATCCGCACTAAGGTACCTAACCTCAATTTTCACTCACTATGCCGATCCTGGTTATTCAAGTTTTTCACGAATTATCAGTTTTCGAGATGATATAGCTAAGTTAATTGATTAGATACACAATAATACCTACCCAAGAATGAACGTCGATAAGATATAGGCATGTAACTTACCCCTAAAAGTGGTAATTATATCCTCAGATATCTCCTAAGGCCTTAGTTTTTCTTTCATGGCAAGCCAATATTTCTATGCCAATAAAATAGGTTGAACTGGTTGAACAATGATGGATGCACGACAAGAGCACCGAAACAACACACTCACACCGTTTGACAATATTCTCGGCTCGAAGGGATCGCAATTATATTCAAGAAAATGTTATGGTCAATCCAAAGAAACTTTCTCAGAGATTTACTTATTCAGAGATTAAATGCTACATATGTTATTTTGAAAGAAGACATTCCGTGATATATTTTTCAAGAACTTCATTATTTTTTCTGGATACTTTGAATTTCTTGAATTGAGAACATTTTGTTATACCAAATGAATATTCCAGTGAAATAATTTTCTACAATTGACATATTCAATAAATTCATTTCAAATAAATTATTTCAGAAGAAGAATGCGCTTTTTCAAAACAAGAATTGGACGTTGAACAAATATATCGTTTTCATTTGAGAATTTGTTTTTATGTGTGTAGCTATCAGACTTTCATCGTATTCAAGGTGGATATAGGATGGTGAAACAGCTTCCTATTAACAAGCACTAGAATAAACTGTAGACCTTTGCCTACTTGATTTCATACCGTAGTAATATTTCCTGAAATTAACAGAGATGGCGACATACCTTGTGTCGGTAAAACAGAAACTGTGCTTCTGTCATCTTTTCACCAGTTTCATCTGTTTTAGATGAAAAACGACTGAGAATAGTCAAAATATCAATATTCATTCCAGATTTATAGAAAATATATTGTTTAATGCCGTTTCAAGTCACGTCTGTCAGATGCCAACCACAGAAATACGTAAGCAACAGAAATCTTCTTCGATAATCGATCTTACCGCCATCTTCATTCAAGTAGCTGAAATATTACTACCTTCTCAAACGGTCGAAAAGTTTTATCCCAGAAACAATTGAAGAGCTGTTTCACCATCCTATATCCACCTTGATCGTATTATTTGGTTATTGAGAAAAATGTTAATACCGAAAACATTGTGAACTGAATGCAAAATTGAACAATCTAGCGAAGAAATACACGTCTTGGTGTTGAATTGCTTAATTGTTTCAGTTTTCTGAAGAAACAGTTGCCAGGAAAACATAATTTTTCATCTCTTAATTTCCTTTTAAGGAAAGGGACTGGTAGCAATGAAACTGGAAATTTCCAAGATAGTATTCATCCTAAATTGTAATATCATTTCTTGATTTATTAATAGATTATGCCTGCTTCAATTTGGCCGATATAAATATTGTTGTCAACACCAATAGTATTACACTAAACGAATGTCTAGACAGAGATAATTGATGGTCCCTAAACATTTCATCGCACTAAAAATAAAAAAAAGGGTTGTCGCCCTGCGATATCTTGCGGTGAAATATTCCTGCAGTATCAGGTGCGACAAAATTTACTGCTGCACTATTTCTAGCTCCTAGCCAAAATCGCTGTCAGGAATTTTAATTTTATTCGCCGGAATCGTTTTCGAGAAATTATATCTGTTCGACCAGAGTTCCATTAGATGAAGCTTCAGGACGTGAAAGAACAGACGAAACGTTTTTCTCAGTTTTTCAGAGGTGCCTAACAACCCCCGAAAACTCTATGGGAGTTTTCAACCTTGAATGCGAAATTCTGATTCGAAGAAGCGTCTTTCCGTATACCGTGAATTCGAACTGAAGTTTCAAATGAAGGTTTCCTTTAGAGCCCCTATTTGCCGTGATCTACAATTCAGTAGTCTGGCTATCTACATACCTCGATATTGAACTTTGGAAGCAGTTTTGTATAATTTTCCAGAAGTTCGCTTTTCAAACGAGTTTATCTGCCCCATTACACGTCTCTTCCGAAGATATTAGAACGAAGGAAGCGACTCCATGATCACTTCCAAAGACGTACCTACGACTGGAAGTAAGAACATTTATCTGTACATATTTGTTCATCATGTATGAAGTTGTCGAATGAAAAAGAGAACGATAGTAGGTTTAGTAGCACTTGTGAGACCCTCCACCACTTTTCAGACCACGCCCACCACCTGCGAGAGAGAAAACAACTATATTCGCTTTTTGAGACACTCCGCCCATTTTGTTTGATGTACCGACATCCGTTTTCAATGACCTCGGACCTTTAAATTTTGCGCATCGCAGTTGCCGGATAGTCGTTGTCACCGCCGAAACTACTGATGTGCGATGTTGCCCTTTAAGTAATGCATAATCAACACCAATATAAAAGATCTGTGATAAAAGGTTACCTACCTCTGAGTGATTTATTATGAACAAGTTGTCATCCGATTTATTTGAACATGATTTGCAATCTTTATATACACAGTAATGATTACCAATAAACATATTATTGTACCTGATTCACATTCCAGATAATGAATGTATAAACCTATGATCACAGGTTGTTTAATCTGTGCTGTGATAATTCTCGCAACCTTTATTACTTTTCATTTTGAATTATAGTTTATGGAAAATACGTTATTCATTGTAAGAACATAAGTCCATCCAAAATACTGCATCGTGAATCTTGTTACACGAAAACTTTTGTAACTTAACCAACAAAATGATGACAACGATGTAACAAAGCTCGATCAATATGCGCCTGCGCATATCTATGACTGTACTTTTAAATTTCGCGCTCTCGACATCTCTCTCTAATTTTATTCGTTCTGTCTGACTGTCTCATCTGTATAAGGTTCTCTAATCTGTGGCGGAATTTAACATTTATGGAATTCTTGTTATGGTAAGAGTTAACACAGCGATAGGTTAGGTTGTATCGATAGAACATATTTCTTGATCTCGGCATTGTTCAATGTGGAATTTCCCAATTCCATGAAGGGAAACATTCTAGTTATCAGGTACACCACTGTCGAAGAAAAAATAAATTATTCCCATAGTGAAAACTGCACTGTGGGTACTTCAATATGAATCCACATTTCCATTTCTCTTTCACTGTTGTTTTGAGGTAAAAGGTTTCTCGTCGGGTATTTTCATTAGGATCATTCAACACAGCCTTTTTCAATATCGCTACAGAAATGCCTGGAGGGAAATTCTCGTCCAGAATAACCTTTTGTGTATCAGCGGAATGAACTCTCATCGAAAAAAGAATTGAGGGAGTCACAAAAGCCGCTTACAAAGGAAAATGATGCCATTCAGCAACCGAAAACATATCATAGGCTACCAGAACTTTCAACTGAGTGAGAGAGTGGGTTTGAAAAAAGTTCGTGTGTTAGAAAAAAAATCCTGTTTATCCAAATGCCCTTGTCCTTGAAATGCTTTGGACTATGATCTCGAGGATTTGATATGGACTATAGTCCATTTCAGTTGAGAATATATGGTAGTGGGACTGGTGGAGATAGCCTGGTTTACACTAGCAAATATTTCAGAATTATGAAAATGTTAAGTGATGAATCAATAATTGAATATTTATGTAGAAAGGGTATATTCTACACTCTACAGGATATAAGATGCCTCAAATCATTGATTTCTAGGTGAATCAACAAATCTGCAAAATTAATTTTATTATAGAATTTCAAGAAGCACATACGTGAACAATAATTCGTTGACGTATTCAATCTGATGTAATGTTGAGTATGGAATTTTAAATAGAAACTCAAGTCATTATTCATTTTACTGCAAACTTGACATTGAGTTTTCCTGTTCTATATGCCTGAGAAACACACTTCGTACATGTTTACCACAATGACTCTTTCTGGCGCTGGCACTATAAGTACTCATGCAGATTGCATCAGGACCTGGTTCTGGGTTCTTTGCCATAATTATTCAAATTTCGATGTGTTCCGAAGTTAATTAATGGTAAAATAAATTGTTGATCACAGGTTATTACCATAATTTTTCGAAATGGTCATAATAGATTAGGTGGCTGGTGAACCGTAGCGGCAGACTATGAAAACTGCCAGGTGTTAGTGAGAATCAAATTTATGTCCGGCAATTATTTATATCATACTGTAAATATAATAGAAATAATACTTTAACATTCAATCTCGTCAACTTTGGATTTTATTTCACTGTTTTTACACAGCCATCGGTCAACCACTTCCATTGTTGCGATGTCGCAATATTTTACATTGTGTAAACTTGTCTGACTTCTAGACCAATGAGAAGCGAGGAAATACCTTCCCTATCTCTTCAACGATGTATTCTTAACTGAAATGGACTATAGTTCAGTTTTCGAAGTCACTACAGATGTCAAAGGCATTTTGAGGTGTAGTGTTTCTCGTACCATTTTGCCATCTTCCAAGTCAGGAGAATATGAGATAACATCGTTTCAATTGCTTGTCTACCATCAGCATAGACCATAAATTGCATCTCGTTGTAACATGCAATATTCAAACTCCAAACTTCCTGGCGAAATGGAGATATTGACTTTGTATACCAGAAATTAATACTCTTTATACGATGCAATTTGGCTGAAAACTTGCTCAAATCCAATTAACTAGTTAACGTACTACAAGGTGTAACGATATATTATGGTATTAGTTGAATCTTCTCCTTCAGTCGAGAACCCAAACTTTGTGAAATATTATCCTCGCGAAATTGTATATTATATCGGGTAAAATTTCATTTTGAACTTCTATTTCGAAGCAGCGCTCGAAAGGAAATTAATTTTGGTTCCTGTATCAGAACGTCTGATGTTCTAGAAATTGAGCACGAAACTGATGTCTTCCTATTGAAAATATAGTGACTCTCAATAGAAACTTGCTATAGATCGAATAATAATTATTGAAATATTAATATATTCTCGTTCACTTGAAATGTCTTTCTTGCAAATGGAATAGAATACTTCATAAAAAAATTTGGAAACATAGTTATTATGTGCGTGACGGATTATAAAAAAAAAATTGTTGTTATAAATGCATGTGAATTTCATTACATTTGGGCTAATCTCAAGTACTTCCTAAGTTGGATTAACTACGAGTTTGATGAAGTTGGCATTGTAATTCTTAATGTTGATGAGATAAATATACACAATCATGGATTTCGCAGAACACCAAAATGTATACTATAGATTATGACAAGTTATAAAAACGATCATAACCTGCAACAACAAGAGGGAAAGTGCAATTTTCAGTACTAATACACAATCACAAGTGATTGGATTTTCGCATGTAATACAACAAGTGTATTGATGATTATCGAAACAAAAATTCCTTCGATTTCGAGAAACAAATCATGTTGCTTGGAAACTACACGAGCGCACAGCGCGAGTGTGGTTTCCCAAAGCAACATGATTTGTTTCGAAAAAGAGAAGGAATTTTCGATAATCATCAATAACACAAGTTGTATTTGTTCAGATTATTTCATGAATAAAATCAAAGCCATTTCGATGATTTCCTATTTTAAACGTACAGTTTATGGAATTAATTATTTTGATTATGCATTGTAGTTCGACACAAGATTCGTTATGCAACCAACAATACAGTTATGCCATTGTATGATGTAGGCAAGATTACCTATGCACTAGGTACTACTGAGCTAAGTTCATTATGATTGTTGTCACAATTTGTGTGGTTAGGTTACATTAGATTAATATTCTAATATTTCTAATTCTATTAATGCTGAAATTGTCTAAAATTTGTGGAAAATGAAGTGGATACATATTAATAGTGTGTGTTTATTATGGTTCAGACGAAAATTTGGTGTAGTGGCATTCATTTATTGACCAGGGAATCGAATTGCAACTAGTAAGTCGTTGTTTAATTAAAACCCTACTGCCTTACTGCCTACGAATCAGAAAGCGAAATACAGAAACGAAAACACAGCATGTAGGTATCCAATAGCCAATCAGGAGCCGAAATACAAAATCGAAAACATGGTGTTATTGCTTATCAACACAATCATTTCAACCAATCAAAAACGTGTATTTCAGCATGAATGAAATAATCGCTATAAGTCTGTTGATTTATTACTTACGAAACTGAGTTTCTTGGAAACATCACGAGTCCGCAGGAGGAGTGGTGTTTCCTTCATCAAGCAACTCAGTTGAGTTATAAGGAATAAAAAACAGACTTATGAGATGAATCCAATCACGAGTGGAATTTCATTAGACTATTTCACAAATAAAGTAAATGGTAAAAATCTGAAATTTGGTAGAATCAGCGTTATTATTTATATTTGACGTTTTACTGTCACATACACACATCTGAAAACACCGAACTTGACAGGCCAATCAGAGTCAACAGTCAAGTTTGTGTTATCGATAATCCGAACTTGCCTAAAGCTCCTGATTAGTTAATTTGGCAAGTGCGTGAAATAGTCAGATATATACATCGTGAATTCACAACTTTGCATCATATTTTCTCATCTAGATATTTTTAAGAACTGAGGGAAACGACAGGTACGGATTAGGATCAGTTGTAGCTGAAATAGCAAAATTCGATGTGCATTATTTTTGGAGAGTGAAATTACTCGTTGGAGTCTATATAAGAAGGAAGCGTTAATTGGAATCTAGTAAAACGAGCAAGTGATTATATGAAATCTTGGCAACTAGGGCACCAGCAATAATACATAATGAAGCTGGAAAGATGGAAAGTGAGAGATCTGATCTCATTTCTGCGTGAGTGAACACTACTTTTTAAATTCAACATCCGGATGAAGTTTTCTGCATGTAAGGCATTCAGTGAATTCGAGGATTAAAAAATTAAATTATGCTACAATGTATGGAAATTGATTTTTCTATATTTCCTCGAAATGGATGGAAACTACAGTAAAATCTGGAAAAATTGTCAGATATTCAGCTTTTTCCATGGCATTTTAAACACTAGTGGATTACAATAAAGCCGTTTATCCAATTAATGTGTGATTTATGCATGAAGCGTGACTGTATCTATAGTGGGTCACAAGGGACCCTTATTTACTCAACTGAAAAAACGAAATCCCACTTCTGAAACGCACTAATGACAATCCGTGAGTAGAACAACACCGAATGAACGGTTGTCCTGATTTCCGACACGTGATTCTCTATTATTAATTCCAAGAGCATTACGAAATTAAAAAAAAAAACATGGGGCTTTATTACACACATTACTGGTGGAAGCGACTCGTTTATTAGTTGAAAACATAAATAGCGATAGATAACTCGAAAACGCATCATGATTATAACGAAATCGCGATGAATTCGTCACATTGGAGCATGAATTGAAGGGGTGGTATTCCGGTAACCAGGCGTACAGAGGTTATTATTCCGGGACACAGAACCAGCAAATTTGTGAAACAATACCTATACAGTGAATAATCGCGATAATTTAACGTTGGGCACTGGTTGCTCTGGTGATTTTGAACAGAGCTGCGATATCGCTTCCATATTTGGAATAACTAAGTGAATACCATATATTATTCAATCAACGATCAATTATTCCACAGTATTGAAATTGAGTCGCGAAAAGCCAGCTCTCAACAGTTCACGCACATATTTCGAAATTAATGGTTTCTTTGAATCTGCGAATCTTTAGTGGTCCAATCATGAGGACCTCCTCTTTTCATTCTCTTGTGAAATTTCAAATACACATAAAGAGTAGATGAATGATTATTTGGATCGATTTCAATTTTATAGAAAAGTTGTTACATATCTATAATTCAAAACATGTTCGATATGAGCTGGAAATCGCGGTGGGAATTTATAACATCGTAGTTTTTTAAGCGTGGGTGTTATTCATGCAGATTCTCCTTCCTGAGGGTTTTTATTGCTTATTTCGATGTAATATTTCATCCCAACTGACATGTTCAGCCGTTGAGAGTGTTTTTTAATAGTCGACCCTTTGGCCAGTGTTCAACTGAAATTTTTGTCAAATGTTACTATCTATAACTGTTTTCTTCACTTTCACTTCGAATTAATTCGTATAATATCATCATCAATAACGAGTTGATTTCATTTCATTTCATATAGAGCTTCTATACTACAGCGATTAAATTCTTGGTGTCCCATGTTGGGCGCCAAAAAAGTAAAAAAAAAAAGTCGAATTGAGTAATATTAGGTATGCTGTCACCTCGACAGACTAGTGATCTAATAGAGGTAACTAAATTCGTAGAAATACTGATCTATAAAAAAAACTCAAAATATGATAGCAACATCCAAAGTAATGAATCTTCTCGACATTCTAGAAGTTCGCCTCAGGATCCTTCGAAGACTTTGTCCTAATTTCGTCTTCTTCGACATGAAGAACTTCCCAAGAAGATATTTCATCAAATTATATACGACACAAATTGCATAACCTACTTTCACGACTAATTACACATTTAACGGGCGACGTAATATCAAACAGCACCTTCAACTTTGATCCCGAATTTATGAGGGTTAATTAATGGCAGTATAAGAGCAGTTATGCATAAAACAAACTTTTCAAGAACGAACGTAGTTGTGACTGTGCATGTCTCTCTACTAGTTAAAAGTTATAGAAGACACAAAAAATGATATCGCTAAAAGATAAATAGCGATGATGCAATCATTGCTGCAACTTCAAAAATATCTACCAGTATATGTTTACTTCTCTGAGTCGCTACTGATTTGAAGGTGAAGTTCGGAGACTTTGGAAATTATATTCATCCCTATTCCAATCACGCAATATATGGATGCCATATTCATCTCCACCATCATGCATTCCAACATATCTTCCACTCTATTAGTTCGAAGACCGCAGATTATATTTGCGATAATCTGGATCGAAGCGTGTTCCGAGATGGGACCTAAACGAATCCTGGAATAATCCACGTCGTGCTAGGGGAGCCAAAACGAAAAAATATACGGCGACTCCAATTTATCGTCACATTTCCGATGCAACGACAAACTAAGTTGGCGTCGAGAAATCCCGCAAATATTCCGCAATCGCGCCTCCATAAATATAGATGGGGATTTGGAGGTTGGCCGGTCACATTCGACTTGTCCAAGATTGCTCCGGTTCAGCAGAAAGCTTATCCCATCCAGATGGTGAATTCATCTGCCGGATATAGTAATACCGAAGTATGATCCAATTCTTCGGAGAAATTCATTTCATTTTGGAACAAAAAGTACAATTTTTATTTCAGCAGTACGGACTCACACATTGGGATACCTAGCTATAGGGACTATTCCTAGGGGGGTAGAAATGTTCTGGTTCTCACGAAAAGGGATATCCTGTAATGTTCAGAGAACATCGTGAGAACCAAGGAAAAGAAGGTAGGAGTTGGTATTCTTCTTAAAGAAGAAACACCTCCCTAGGCAATGAGTTCCAAAGTCTCGATGTTCGTTGGATGAACGAGTCTCTAAAGTGACCACGAAGGGGTGTGAAGACTGAACTTGACGGGTTAATCTCGAAGAGAGAAAATATCTATAAAATAGAGATAAATCGCCAACTTTTCTACGGTGTTCCAGAGAAGTGAGCGAGTTTTCAAACGAGGCATCACCGACGAGATGAATTGCCCTTTTTTGGACAGAATCCAATAGTTTCAGGATATAGTGTGTGGATAGCTATAATGTGAAGTGATAAAAATTTGTCGTTCCCGAAAATTTGCGAATTGCACGAAAACTCGCCATCAATTATTTTTTTGAACAGCATACATCAGTGAGTACATCAATTTCACATAGATAGTATTGATTGTGGACTCCCTAGTAAAGTTGCGAGAAATGTATTGATAATCATTTGATTGAATATAAACACAGCACCTACCGCAAAAAAATTTCTACAACACTCTTATCGCCTGTCGATCAGAGACTATTATAAAGCGATCCATACACTCGATAAATCGAAGTATGAATATCACTGAGACCGATGTGGAACGTATCATAGAAGAAATACAAAAAACAGAAAAGAGTTGAAGAGTGCAATAGATGCAAGTGAGGCGCGAACTCAGTTGAAGGTAGAAGAATCTAGTAGGAAAATTAGACAACTGGAAATAGAAAACTCAGTTCTAAAAAATAAAGTTGAGAACTTAGAGCGTCAGCTGAATTCCAATAATATTATAATATTTGGTCTGAATAAACAGCGTAACGAGGTCACATCAGACTACCTCCAAGATCAGTTGAAGAATTTGATTGAAGTAGACATCTCACCGAATCAAATAAAAAACATTAATTGTTTGGGCTCCCAAAAAAATTGTCCTGTGCGAATTGAATTTGTATCAAATTCCACAAAGAAGTATATATTCGCAAACTGCAAAAAGCTGAAAGGAACAGGGATCTCAATAGCCAACGATCTGACAATCCAGCAACGGGAAGATTTGAAAGTTTTAAGAAGACACCTCCACATATACAGGCAGGACCAAGATAAACAGACATTTATTAAAGGTAATAGATTGGTAGTCGACGGAAGAGAATACACAGCGGAACAATTGCTCGAAGCTGAACGAATCGAGGAAATAGAAGAATCACTTGAAAGAAACAGCGCACCAGCAACACCGTCACAACCACTGAAAAAAAATATTGTTGAAGAAGAATCTGGAAGAATATTGCAAGACTACGACAAACCTCCTGTGACTCCCAAAATAAGTGGATCAACTAATAAAGGAAAACTACCTACTAATCAGAAAATGCCAAAGATTATAACTAGATCTACTAATAACGAAAAGAAGAAATAAAATAATTTTCAAGGAAATTTCGTCAATTTAGATTATCTCGTGAACTAATTATATCAAATATTTATTATTATTACATTGTATTAATTTTCGAAAACGAATAACTATATGAATCACCGACAATAGAGAGCCGATATGGAACAATACATCCGCGATTTTGAAATTGAAGAAATACAAACCTATACCCTACAAGATCACAATGAATTCAATCAAATTTAAGCAATAAACCAACAAAATAAAACATTCAACATTGTCCATAACAACATAAGAAGTATCAATAAAAATTTCGATGAATTCAAAATATTTATGGATAGTGTTGATTCGGATATTGATTGTGTTGTATTGACGGAAACGTGGTTTGTACAAAACCCTGAACTTTTTAATATCCCAGGATACGATTTGATATACAATGAAGGAAATTATAACCAAAACGATGGTGTTATACTGTACATCAAATCGCAATTCTCATATACCTATAAAGTAGTGCAAATAAATGCCACGAGAGCTATCCAACTCAAAATTGAGTCCAGTGAAAATGGCAATATGGAGATAACTGCAATCTACAAATCTCCTTCTTTAAATACCATAGAATTCATTGCGGATTTACACGAATATTTACAAACTATTGATCTGAAAAACAACAAATATTCCATTCTCATTGGTGATTTAAACATCGATATTTTGAAAAACGACGAATGCTGCAGTGAATACTTGAATACTATGAACGAATCTGGATATATTTCTGTAATAAATAAGGAAACAAGAGTACAATATAACAATGGCACTTGTATAGATCACATATTTGTCAAATCTGAACAAAATATAACAGATCGCATAATGCCTCTGATAGTTCAAACAAATACCACGGACCATTTTACTATTGCATTGCAAATCATTCTTGATGAAGATAAACCAACTATAAGCAAAATCACTTCTAAGAAATATATCAATCATGAAAAATTACAAAACGCTCTGCAAAATATCTCCTGGCACACGGTATATCACGAGACTGACCCCGACACTGCAACAAACAAATTCCTTGAACTTCTCACACGTACTATATACGACTGCACAACTATTAAAAGAGTCAAACGGAAAAATATCAAAATAGCACCTTGGATCACGAATGCTCTGGTTAAATCAACTGACACAAAAAATAAATTATTCAGAAATACGCGTAGAGATCCAAATAATTTTCAACTAAAAATATATTATAACAATTATAGAAATAAACTAACAAAATTAATTAAAAAAGCCAAATTTGACTATTATCAACACCAAATAAACACTAATATCAGTGATACAAAAGCACTTTGGAAAATTGTGGGAGAAATTAGTAAAACAAAAAAAAAGAAAACGGGTATAGTTTCGATTAAAAGTGAATCCGGGGAATTAATTAAGGAAAAGAAACAAATCGCAAATGATTTTAACAAAGTCTACACCGAAATAGGAAGAAAAATGGCTGAGAAAATACAAAAAGACCCAAACTATATACCGCATAGAAATATTTCCATTAATTCTTTTGTCCTTCTTCCAACTGACGACAAAGAAATAGAAAACGTCATTAGAGACTTAAAAAATAAAAAGTCAGCCGGCATAGATGAAATCCAAGCCGAAACCATTAAGTCCATTTGCCATTATATTAAGGAACCGCTCACATACATCATAAATAATTGTATGGACAAAGGAACGTGGCCTGAAGCGTTTAAGGAAACTGTTGTTATACCTATATTTAAAAAAGGCGATGAGACTTTGATCACAAATTTCAGACCAATTTCGTTAATAACGCACCTTACGAAAATTTTTGAAAGGATTCTTAAGAAAAGACTTGCTTCTTATTTAACGAGGTATAATCTGATATCTGACCGACAGTTTGGCTTCAGAGAAAACATTTCCACACAAGACGCTGTATTGTCACTTACCTCAAGAATATCCTCTGCTCTGGAAGAAAATTTGCCAAGCCTTTGTATTTTCATTGATTTGTCAAAGGCTTTCGATTCCGTAAGTCATGACCTACTCTTACAGACACTGGAAGATATTGGAATTAGAAATAATTGTCTTGAGTTATTTAGAAATTATCTACACAATAGATTCCAATCTGTGAGAGTAGACAATGTACAGAGCGACAAGAAAAAAATAGAGTATGGAGTACCTCAGGGGACCGTATTGGGCCCTATCCTATTCAGTATTTATGTGAATGGCATGTTTTCGTTAAAGAGTCGGGGAGAAATATTGGGATTTGCTGACGATACTGCCATCTTTTATAAAGCGAATACTTGGCATGAGTTGAAAGTCATTGTAGAATCAGATTTTCCTCTGCTAAAAAACTGGCTAGAACATAAAATATTAACTGTAAATTTAGAAAAAACATATTATATGCCATTCAGTTGCAATAGGTCAAACACTCCACCTTTCAAAAGACTAACGATAAACACCACTGGACAACAGCACAATATTCTGCCAGAGAAGAAAGTAAAATATCTAGGCGTTATAATAGATACAAACCTCAAATGGGATGCACACCTGAATTATATATGCAACAAATTGAGATCCATCATACATAAATTCAAATACTTGAAAAATATTCTACCATTTTACCAACTCAAAATATTGTACTATGCTTTGGTGGAAAGCCACCTGCGATATAGCATAATATGCTGGGGAGGCGCATTGAAAACACATCTTCGTACCTTAGAAAATTTACAAAAAAGGTTTCTTAAAATTATCATGTCCAAAGAGTTCAGATACCCCTCTGACGCACTATTCCACGAAGCGAAAGTGTTTGACATTCGCCAACTTTTTTATCTTCAGATAAATATAAAATATCACCAAAATAAACGTTTCAACCTACCCAGTCATTCTTACCCTACAAGGAAAAAATATTATCACGTAGTTCCACAAATGCAGAAAGCTATAGGCCAACGAAGCTATCAATTTATAGCACCAAAATTGTACAATACCGTCCCGCAACACATACAAAAAATAAGTAATTCACATTCGTTTAAAAATGCACTGAAACAATTCATCTTGAGTCAACCACGACGAAACATTTCAGATATGATATAAAATTATTTTTTTCTTTTTTTAATAAATATGGTTCTGGCCCACTACCCTCTACTTGCTTTTAGTTTGTATAGATGTTAACCGGAAGATGTTCGGTAATATTTGTAATATTAGTATCTGTATTCGCTTTTCTCTTTTCTAATTTTCCGTCACTGTTATTAACATTCCCTGTTTTTATTCCATTACTTGTCTGTTATTTTTAATGTTAATTTTATGTTATTTAATGTAAAATATTTTATCTCAATTTAATTTAATTCTTATTTTACTATCATGCGAAACAAATGCTCTTACACTTATCGCCTTGTGATATTTATACTGGTTACTTTCAATGTTAAGTTATTAATTATCATGCGAAACAAGTGTTCTTACACTTATCGCCTTGTGATATTTATTTATACTCTTTAACGTATCTTGATCCTTATATTTATATTTATACTGTATTTCCTCAATAAATATCTCTATTATTATTATTATTATTATTATTATTATTATTATATGTTTAGGTGCCGCACTCCAAATATGAGAACGGTATTCTAGGACAGGTCGGATCTGTGCCTTATAGATCATAAGCAGCTGACTGGGAGTGAAATAGCTCTTGGCTCGAAACAGAAAACCAAGTTTTTGGGATGCACTTTTGGCAATGGACCTCACGTGATTTTCCCAAGAAAGGTTATTGCTGATGGTAACGCCAAGCATCGAAATGGATGACTTCAATGGTATGGTTAGACCTGACTGAACTATGTTGGGTACAGTGAGATCGGCTTTTCTAGAGAAAAGACAGATATTTCATGAGCTCGATGATGGCTTTTTCAAGCTAATGGAATAATGAGAGAGAATATTGAAGATATTGGAATTTTGAGGATTTAAGGCACCAAGAACTGAACGCTGATGTACAATGACAATGAGACAGTCTGAGCCCGTCTAACCTATAACTTTCCCGGATCGCTTTTGGTGGAATGATATCCATCCCATGTCCCAAATCTCTCACAATTTCAAGTATCTGAAGCAGTCAAATGGTATGATCCCAGATTCGTCATGCTTTCCTAATGTAAAGCGTCACACTTCTCTTCAGAATTATTGATAGGTCCTGGTGTACTATTCTTGTTTGTTGTACCTACAGTTCTATGCAGAAGTTCTTTCAAATTCTGGACAATTACGTCTGTCTCGCAGATCAACATATGAGAAGCGTTTACTAGGTTTCATATTCCTCCCTGATATAAAAAAATGGATACTGGAGCTACGAATTGTCCTCATTCTCAAAGTATCCTGAGATAGTTTCAATGTTCTTCGTGAGCAGCAAATAAATCAGATTGTATTCAACAGCATCTTATATAATCGTATCTAATGATATAATTGAGTTAATTGATAACGATTATTTGCTGAATCGTATTCCCATCTGAATTTTCCCAGTAGGAGAAGAATTATTCGACGAAATCACATAATTAATTCGCAATAATCCCTCTGGTGAAATCAACTCATAACTTGGAATTACGCAAGCTTGATAGGGATAACAAGATTATTCTCATAAATTGAATGTATAAGTAATGGCTGGGGGGTGACTGCCACCATCTTCATTCCGGCATTAATTTCGATGAATTGAAACTGCTGAATTATTCATTATCTATCCGCTATGTGATTCGTGAGAGTTTGCTTGAAAATTACATACGCGAAACAGTACAACTGGGCACTTGTATGCAAATTGAAGTTATAACATTGTTTGCTTGTACTAAGTTGTTGAATAATATTCACAAATACCACTCTCATTAAAAGCGTTGATTTGCCGGAATGAGCATAATTGTCTCTATACGGGTTGTTAGAAAATATTTGCCCCAAAATGGAATATGAAGGAAGTAAACATGTCCACATGCTTGAATTTAAGGCACATACCGATTGGCTGAATCCGGATCTGTGCAGCAGCCAGTGTCGGCGCGTTGAGAACAGTCGGTGTGAGCAAAAATAGTCTTCAAAATGCGTGAAATGTAATGTAATGTAATGTATTGTAAATATTCCTCGAAATCACTATACCGCACGTCGCGGATATGGTGAAATGGAAAAATTCCATGAACTGATGGCATCAACAAAACCCACGTGCGGAAGAAAATAAATTTCTTTCCTTCGTTCCCATATCGTGTTTCCAATCGATACCACCCTCCATCACCATCCAACCCTTGCGACCCCGGATCAGAAGAATCCTGGATAAGTTCGACAAACAAGTTTAACATCAGAAGCAGGGGTGATACGGCACGTGGTATACATATTATAGAATTCTGGGACTATACCAGGTGTTGGACAATCTCTATAAACATGTGGACTCTGAAAAGTGGCACTTATTGCTACCGCTTCAGCGTTTCACAGTAGGTACAGGGTCTTCACGTATACTTTTATCTATTCAATGTTTCTCTTCAAAAAATGATATCATGTATTTTTTCTTGTAGATTTCATACATGATCAAAAAATAGAAGAAGAAGTTGCGAGGGGGGGTTCAGAATATACGTGAAGACATTTTTTCAGTTTGCCTGGATGGCTATATCCATAACAGGATGAATCAATCTCGCTGTAGGTCATTCAAGGTCATCTGAAGATCAACCCAGGTCGTCCAAGAACATTACCTCATCAGAAAATGTCCCCATCATTGGGATGAATCGAATATGGGGATACTTGGGAGGAAAACGCCGAAATGAATACGTAATCAGAGCCGCCGGACACATTATCAAAGATTCGAACTTGATAGGAGTAATCCTCCATGAATCCCGCTAATTAATTTCGCACAGTCACAGTAGGCCGTGGTTGACAGTCGAGCAGTATGTCAGTTGTTTCCGATGCGGACGTGTGGGCGTGGCACACTTTGTTTTTCCGGATCGGCGGGAAGGCCCTGTCACGTGATATTTACTACGATGTTTGGGACACGCGGGAGAATTTCAGAAGTTGGGAAAAGGGGAGGGTGAAGTTCCGGATATAAACCGGAGATTATTCAGAGTCAGCTTTTTACTCCAAACTCCATCACTCGAGAAGTTAACCAGTACAGTAATCAAAGTATTGTGAAAGATGAGTTGGCATCTTCGATCATAAAACAGACTAGATGAATAACGCTCAATCCTTACCACAGTAGTTGTTTGAAGCAAACATCTAAATCAGTTACTAGGGTTACCTCATTCTAAAACAAGCATAGCAACAACAGATTTCCCCAGCACCAGTGTCTTGCTATCTTGGAAGGGTCTGAATTTGAGTAAATTGACCTACTAACAAAATTATCGTATGAATTATTCCTAAAAGTTAATGAAAACAAACTGAAATCAACGTTTTCTGAAAATATATATCTTCGATTCATTACCCGAATGATTATAGATTTAATTCACTGTCACAAGTATATCGTTTATTTTCTGTCAATATAAAGTTTCAAAGTGTCGAACTTGAGAAATATAACATCAAACATGTTGTGATTACCTTTCAATTCCACTAAAAATAGGCTTATCTACTACTCTGGTCTCTGAGCATTTTTTAACCACTTGGGCGAACCATTTTATCACATGTAGTGAAATTCACATATTATCCACTAACTCTTCATCTCGGGAAAACCAAAAATCGCTTTGCATATGAGTGTGGGTGAAGAATGTTTACACAACGAATGATACGACACTGGGTAACTCACCAGTGGAGTGTTGTGTTCTGGTCACCACTTTTAAATCGTCTCTCACAAATTTAACAGCGTTTCACCATCCTTCAAATTCAATTTGAACAGAATAAACACGGTTTTGAAGTAAAATCCTATTCAAATTTTCACACAACAGTGAAAAAATGCCGTTTAATGAACCATCAAATAAAATTTGTTTTGAAAACGAGACGTTTCGCGCTGTCAATGTCAGCGTTCGGTCGATTATCGGTTGAACGAAATTAGCAGCGTTGGCGTATTCACCAAAAATATCGCAATCTCCCATTCTCCAGATAGACGTGCTATCTATAAAACACTTATATATAAATGAGGCACTGTATTATATGACGAAAATTGAATACATAGCTATTGATAAACTCATATGACATATAAGTACCTACAGAAGGATATATATATTTGGGAACCTTGAAAAAATGTGGTGTGTGTGAGTGAAAGAGAGTTGGAATCGGAGAATCCATTTGCCACAGAAATATATTAAGTAAGTTTATATAATTTGCTAGATATCAAGCTTGTTATTCCGAAGAAAATTAAGGAGGTTATGTTGGTAGGTAATGGGATATTGTTACTGATAAAAAAATTGAAAAGTTTTAGATTTTCCTGTTGATATTTTTTGAAAAATAAAATAAAATGTGGTCTTGGGATGAATATTACTGTTACAATGTGGCAACGTATGTGGGGAAAGAGTTTTTTCATGACTGTAACATAAATATTGATCAACCCCGTGAAAGCATCAGAAATTGAAAAACCTCACATGAACCTAATTACTTGTCATGCCGAGAAAAAAATCCGCTTTGTGCCAGACAGAATGATAGTCCCACGTTATTCTCTTCATGTGTCACGAAAAAAATCCCTCGAGACTTCTTTCGCTTTTATCGTAATGAAACTTTGAAACGAGATTAATTCCCTCTTGATGTTTCGAATTCCACGATTCCCAGTATGCAGCGACACGAGAATTGAAAAAAAAAATCCCTAGGAAACACATCCGAAAAACATTCAATTAGGCCACTTTAGAAAACTCGTTCTAAAGGGAGACTCTTTTAAAAGCCACCAATTTGGTTTCCTGCTTTTTGCGTTCTGCTGTCCTTTCAAGTCTTTTTGCCAGCAATTTGAGCACTGTTTGATGGCGTTTTAAACTGAGACCACGGATAAATTGAGGATTTTGATCTCATAAAAATGACTTATTAGTTAGAGCGAATGCTATTCATTCAATGAGCTGATCTGTGTTCTCCGAATAATTGAACAAAGACAATTACGTGGGTCTCTATCTTTTCGTTATATCCGATATTTTATTATATTCGTCTGAACAAAATAATAAACTTCACATATTGTTTTCGAAATGTTCAATCTGTAGGAGCAATTTTTTATACTCCTCTAGCGAGTCTACACAGTAAAAATTTGGGTGTAATTTCAATCGAATGGATTTCAGAGCAATCTCCGACGAATACAACACCTGAATATCAAAGTTGTGTCCTATTTATTATACATTTCACAATTGAGTGTTGAGTGGTGCTAATTCCGATCTTTGTAGTTCAATCATAGAACCTTAGAAATAGGTGGCACTGACGTCCTTCCTACCGTACCTGATTTCAATATTGGACTATAGTAATTTACGTAACAATTCCGGAAAATACTGTTTTTTGGATGAGTGGACAAAATTCTAGGACGAGCGTAGCGAGTCCTGGAAGTCTGCGAGTCTAAAAAAACTGTTTTCGGGCGTGTTGCGTACACAATTTTTTCGGCAACCGTGTAGAATAACAAATCAAAGAAACACATTTCTTTCAAAAATTGAAATGTTAGCTAATTTTATGTCAGATAGCTGTCAGTCGTTTTTTTGCTGCTATGGTAATGATCAACTGCATTTATCAAAACCATACTACCAAGATTTTCATATTTACAATGACAACAACGGCATAGTTCGGGAAGTACGTACTTCTCGGACGGCCGGAAAAATGCCACTTTCTCAAAAAAAAATCGTCTGGAAAGTACGTACTTTCCGGACGGTTGCCGAAAAAATATATTATATAATTTTGATACAAATCAGTATCAATTGGCCTAGTCCCTAGTACCACTAATCAGGATAAATAAGCCGAGACAGTTCGTGATCATCCGAATGGTCCCTATAGATTCTTCTGAGTCTAGTTCATCATCATATGTATTATACATCAATAGGTACTCCGACTTAGTGAAAAACACCGGTGGTGGTGAAGGAATGCACTGATTCGCATGAACACACTCATGATATAGTGTTCCTTCACACCAGAAAAGTATTCGCATGTACCTGATTAGTGTTTGAAAGCACCGAAGAGAATTTCGTGGTGATAGGATTCAGCATCAAGAAAATCACATAATGTGCATCACACCACTGCTGTGTCAAATCGCACTTTTGGAAATGCATAAAAAACACCACCAAAGTGTTTATTCTGCTGAACACTAGTATTACTGACAACTGGGTTTGATTATCAAAAAAAACCTATGGGAAAAGTCACATAACACCTATAGTGGTGAATAATATGGCAGTGTCTACTGACACTAAAACAATAAGGACCTCAAGGGACACCAGACGGTGTTAGCAGGCGTGAGCTGATGTTATTATTTTTTTTTTCACTGTCTACTAGTCTCCTAGCGAGTGTATCCAATTCGATTTGTTCTCTCAACTTTATTCGATTCTATCTTCTTCTCTGGCATTCGAAGAAAAAAAAAGGAAAATGAAGACAGCTCTAGCATCACCCTTTATCCTGATCTGTTCTTTCGAATCGCTGCCTGCAATTCTCTAGAGAGAAGCGGAAGTAATACCGAAATAACTCCGTTAAAAATAAAACATCCCCTGTTCCCGTCTGTATTTTCCCGTCTCTGAGGAGTATCAAGCAAGTGCCCCATTTCCTTCAGTCTTTTATAATTTAAACGGCCGTTTCGCCACTCAAGCTGCAGTTTCCTCAGAAACGAAATGAAACCGTCGTAATGATTGTGGAATTTGAAAGGGCCTTTGACTTGCGTTTTTTTCGCTCCTAGATCGAAATGGCAAATTTCCGAGAGTATTCCTATTTTTGACAGAAAATCATTCAAAATCAGATTACAAAATATGGAAATTATCAATTGAGGAATTGCCAAGATTTAACTATCAAGTCAGAAAATTGAATTTCCAGTTAACAATATGAATTTCTTACGTGAACTTGCAGACTATGGTGATCCAGTGGTATAAAAAATGTTTAGTATTTTTTTTTATTTCGCTTAATGCCCCCTCCTCAACCCAAATTTCCCTTCTGTTCGTCTCTGGCACCACAACCACAACCACAACCACTTGCGCTTTTTCCAGATGTACCTCTCAGTTTTCTTTTTCACATTTTTCACATTGCGTCATTGGAGTTGGATAGATGAAAAGTCTATTGTGTCCTTTGATCTTCCTAATATTCGTATATACAGAAAAGAGATTAAAGTTCGAATTTGAATTTCGATAATAACTATTTTTTTCTATGGCTCATATACATATTTATAATGGTGACAGTTTTTTCATTACCAGCTTGAAAATTCAATAAGTTAGAAAATTCATCTCTAGAAATATTCCTTTTGTTGTAACAATGTTTTTTTTTCGTGCAATATTGGTGTGAATATAATTTCAGGAGAGGATTCAGGATCCTTTCAGAACGTCGGTTGTAGCTCAGAGTGAAAAAAACTCAATATTACGCTATTGAAAACTTTGTAGTGAGTTTCGAAACACCTTGCAAGTGAGTTGCTATTGATTTTGGGGAACATCTGCCAGGGGTCCCATAACAATTTCACAACATTCCAAGTGTGTATAATCAAACTTGACGGCATATGTTTCATCGAAATGTACCAAGATATGGGATGTCTCTATGTTTTCGCTTCCATATTAGCCTCATTAAAGTGTGTATGTTGTATAATCAATTCAAATACAAAGACAACAACAAGCATCAGACTAGGAGAAATTTAGTAGCTCTTATACGAGGATGGAATATGCATGATTGGTAACTTTTCTTTCCATGTAATAATAATTCGGGATTCAACCAATTTGATTGACAACTGTAATAAATGCATTTTATGATTAGTAGTGAATAAACCAACAATCTTCCAGCGGTCTGCGATTTATACGAATACAAATGCAGAATGATTGATATGAATAGAATAGAATAGAATAGAATAAGATTTATTTCCTTAAGACAGTACATGCTGTATGGAAAAAGTCAAGCAGAGAGTAAATGAAGAAAGTGGAGTAAACATGTTTGATTAAATGATAAACAGACATTATATAAATAACAAACGAATTGTAGACAACTAAAATTTCACAAACAAAAAAGATGAGGAAAAAAAAAAGGATATATATGCATTTCCTCAGAAACTATGCTCAAAAAACTCCTCTAAGGAATAAAAGCAATTATTTACTAGAAACTCTTTCAGTTTCCGCTTGAAAGTGTACACGGAAATACTTTTTTTTATGACTTCCGGAATTGAATTGAATATTCTTGGTGCCTTTGAATTTGGGGCGTTTTGAGTTATTCGAAGTTTTGTGTATGGTATAATAAAATTACTTTTGTTTCGAGTATTATAATCGTGATAAGTATCATTCTGGGGAAATATATCCTTTTTTTTTGTACAGGTATACACACAATTCTAAAATATACAGAGATGGTAATGTTAATATTTTCAGTTCCTTGAATGAGTTTCTGCAGGAGGTTTGATAGCTTAGTCCTAACATTGAGCGGATAATACGCTTTTGCGCTATGAAAACACTAGACGATGAAGTTGATGTCCCCCAAAAGGTTACACCATATCTTAGTCTACTTTCGACCTGTGCATAATAGAGCTGCAACAACTGATCAAGATTCAAGACTCCTTTTATATTTCTGAATTGATAAGCAACTGTGTGAAGTTTGGAAACAAGATCCTCGCAATGCGACTTCCAGTTAAGGTGGGTATCCACATTCAGACCTAAGAACTTCACACTAGTACCGTTGGTAGAAATCACAGGCGAGCCAAATGAAATAATTTCACAGGATTTCTGGGGGTTATGAAATCTAAGGCATTGTGTTTTATTAATATTCAGAAATAAGAGGTTTGCCGAGAACCAATTATTCACTTCGGATAAAGTATTTTCACAATTTTGTCCTATGAAGCTTTCTTGGGCATTGGAAATAATGAGTGAAGTGTCATCTGCGTACATTGTGAAGGATGCTGGCACATGGAGCCTATCTATGTCATTAATGTAGATCACGAACAGCATAGGGCCAAGTACAGACCCTTGTGGAACACCCATGTCGTTTTTCAAATACTGAGATGATTCGTTTTTTATTGAAACATATTGCCACCTGTCAGAAAGGTATGACCGTATCCATTCAAGAGGTATACCCCTTACACCATAATGGTAGAGTTTTTCCAAGAGAATCGTGTGGTTCACACAGTCGAATGCCCTGCTGAGATCACAAAAAATCCCAACAGGACATTCGCCTGCCTCGATATAGTCCACTATTTTGTGATAATAGGAATTAAGTGCTGTGGTTGTTGATTTCTTCGATATGCAACTTAGGGTATTTTTCTGGAGGAGAATTGCCACTCAATCATTCAAATGGAAAAGAATTCTGAGATGCCAAGCACTCCAAAGACGTATATTAGAGGGGCAAATTATATTCTACAGAACAGCTGCGAGTGACACGTTATATATCACAGAAATACTCGGGTAATTTCGAAAAATTATCCTACATATTGATCAGGGTACACTCAATCGAAAGTAAAAATCTAAATTTCATTATATCTGGCAAAATTCTTGGCACAGACTCTGCCGAGACAATACCTAGCTAACAATTTATGGCCCTTGTGACACACCGTTTGCTCTCACAAATCTTTAATATTTCCAATCCATAAGGGCTCATTATTTACGATCAGAAAAAGGAGGAAGAGACCAGATTCCAGAGACGGGATTGGTCGTTATCCCAGCCAACAAAAGAAATCGTCCGCCATAAATAACGTCGGATTCATACAACCAACTCATTCGGAATGAAATTTTGATTATATTATCTCCTTAGGGATGGGTTTCTCCAAGTAAATCGATGCTCCTGAAAAATGGACTGGGATTGGATTCCAATGATGCTTCGTCGATTTGAGCAAATCACCAACCCTTCTGGTATTAATCGAGAGAAATCTCGATCTACCATAGATACTTAGAAAGAAGAGTTACTCCTTATCTATCTTTTTTTCTACTGACGATCATTGTTTCATCGTAAATTTTTATCTATGGCTTTGGTTACAGTCCCAGATCGATTCTTTGTAGTGTCATTATCGTTTCAATGGGAGCAAGAATGCTCCCTATTTTCGTCGGATATCTTTATCTGAGCTATGCTGCTTTGCCATTCGAGTTAACTTGTCACATTATCTAGGTTTACAATTAAATGCAACTACCTCCATAACAGTGCAACCCATATTTTGTTTCAGTCGCTGATATCATTAGTATCGTCTCTTGCGGAGCTGCCAGTGAGAGATAAGCATGGAGGTAACAGACGAGACGATTCATCTACTACGATGGTTCCATCCAACTAATTTTGTCTGTTCAGGGTAATCCATGATGATGTTTCTGTTGCACAGCCCCTTGGAGTGTTTAGTGACTCTATCTGGAGCAGTCCAGCTCCAAGATGGATGGCGAGCATATACTATATGCTCTCTATGAATATCTCATCAACATCATTTCATTAAGAGATGCGATTAATTGAAATCGTTTTATTTTCCTTCAGTAGCTTCGAATATAATCATGGTAAATTGATAATGAGTCAGCTGAAGTCGATACATCGAGGTGGATAATTTCTAGATATCAAGTTTCTCTAGCAGGGGTGCTTTAACAGTTCTTCGTGGAAGGTCCAATATCAACGCAATTGGTGCTATCAGGACCAGACGAAATAAGTACTGATGGGATCAATTCGTAATTCCAGAGGAGCTCAGAAAACTACAAACCTAATGACAGAAAAACGTCTCATCGTTGAGTATTGAGAGGGAAAACTGATTTTTCCCTTCATATGATAGTCTCAAAGTGAGGAAAATTTCGGGCTCTACCCATTTGGAATTTTCTGATTCTTAAGTGGATGAAAAATATACAAAACTCTTTGTAGATGCCGATAGGGAGCTGTTTTCCCAATATCTTTTTCTTCATCAAGCAAGTCAACGAAACATCTCTGGATAGAAACAATCAAAGCTGTATGTACATACCAAGTAAATGTTATTGGTTCATCAAGAAGGAAAAGAGAAATTATAGAGATATCTGATAAGAACCCTAGGAAATGAAAGAAACTAATTGGAAGGTATAGGTCTACGTATTTGTATTGGGATCATAACTACTTTACTTGAACACATAATATGGTTCTTTATCCATTCCAGATTGAAATTCACCGCATGATTTAAAAATTTTTGTCAACGATGTATCGTCCATTGCAATATATCTCTCACCGTATTCCATTGATAGGAAACATTAATTGAAATAAAAGAGCTTTTGTCCCGTCATAGTTCTGGACTTGCCTCGAGCGTACTCACTTTGTGAAGCTTTTGTTTCCGACGTCTGAAAAGCGATTTATTATTTCGTACTTTCACGAGACCGACAAATCTGGATTATGCAATGAATTTGTCATCATGCCAAGTCGGCGGGAACAAGAAAATCTGATTTCAATCAGGGATTACTCTAAGCACTGTACATGACCATTTGAAATCCAGACAATAAAAAAAATTCTAACAAGAAAACAGTGTACTTTTGGACGTTTTCATACATGATCGTATAGTATATAGTTATTCGTTATACAAGTAAAAAAGTATAAACTGAAATCTAATATTTTCCCGTCTATTTGAATAATGGGACTCTCGAGCTTGAACATATCAGAATTCCGTGATAAAGAGGTTAAGGGCAAAAATATTAGATTTTAGCTCGAGGGTATGTTGTCTTGCTACACGAAGCTTGTATAATTCATAATTTTTACTGACAGGAAAAATGACAATTTGATATTGAAATAGTATATTACACAACAAGTGTGGAAAGTGACATCTTCCACACGAGTAGTCGTTTAGCACGAGCCACGTAGCGGTGAGTGCGGAAACGTAATGAGTGAAGGAAATTCACTTTCCAACGAGTTTTGTACACTATTTTTCCTACGACTCCGAATACTTTCATTTCGCGGGAGGTCTTATCAAAAATGTCCGGTCTCTATAATTTCAGGTGGTTTTGATTCGATATCAAGTATTTTTTATTTAAATAATCAAGATGATATTTGAATACTTCTCCGACAATTCCTCATTATGTGAATTACTGATTGATTGAGTTAGTTTAGTTTGGACAAATTTTATTGATATTGACACCAGCGTACATAAACAAACTTGACAACATACGCCTGCTAGCGCCAGTAATCACGCAACCAGGAATACAGAACCATAGAAGTACGTAGTGCGCAAGCGCGTACGAGTTAGTGCGACCTTGATTCCTTGCAAACATCTTTGATACCAAATAATCTTCTCTTTGGTGATATCAAACTGATGCAAGCAGCAAGCCACGCATAAAACTGTAGCCGTACTCTTTTGAATGATCTAACCCTCTGTCATCAACATCGAAATAGTTCCAGCAAAGAGTATAGGTTCCAGTTTTAAAATGAATTGAGAGGTTATGTATCAGACACATTGAAATAAATAGATGAAGAATTATCGGTATAATTCGAAACGAGACAGAAAATTCAATAAGTAATATGAATTTTATTTGAGAACGCTTATATATTGACAGTGAGTAGTTCACAATATACCTAATTATTTCTATCAATTCATGCGACCGTTGTGATATTTTTCATAGATGGTTTATTCACTATTTTACATACCAATGTACATTTATAGCATGTCATGTTGCATTTGGATGATATCCAAACTCAGAAAACTACTAGTAAACTAAAAGTATTATGTAAATATAAATAATACATTTCGTTCAATATATACAAATAAATGAAGATAAAACTATAAAAGAACATCACACACAATTTAAAATTTAAACGGTCATGAGATTTATAAATAAATAAAATATAAAAGTACAATCACATAGTTTAAAATTGAAAAGGAAGAGCGTCTATTTCTTCAAATAGTACCTGGAAAATCAAAATTGAGATATTCTTCCATTGAATAAAAACAAGAATTCAAAAGAGAGCGTTTAATTTTAGTTTTGAAATCGTGAGCATTCAAATGTCTAACATCCTTAGGTAGTTTATTATATACCCCAATATTCAAAGAATACCTTTCTGACTTCACTAGTCTATGCATTGGTTTTCTCAGCAAATCTCGTGATCTAGTGAGATATTGGTGACCCACGTTTTCAGCCTCATAATCTTTTATGTTATTATGAATTTCTAAAAGAGTCAAATAAAGAAAAATTGTAGGAACTGGCATGATTTGGAGATTGCGAAAAAGTGGTCTACAATGGTCCCTATACTTTGCCCCACTCATGATTCTGATAACTTTTTTTTGCTGAACAAATATTTTTTGAGAATAATGGGAGCTGCCCCATAGAAGTATGCCATAAATTATATGACTATGGAATAAACTGAAATAAGTTGATTTTAGAATATCAGAATTCACAAATTGTTTCATTCTACGAATCAGAAAAGTAGTGCTGGATAATTTACGACCTAGCTGTTCGATGTGAGCTGCCCAATTCAGCTTATCATCAACACTTTTGTTATTTTTCTTTCAAATAAACAATACTATGGTGATATGAGCTACTTTCTGAATAACAAAACAGTGTGATTATTGACGTTTTCATACGTGGTCGTAGGAAAACAATATTTGAATTTATGAACTGATAGGCTGTCATACTTATAGTGACAATAAGACTAGCGTTATTGAGGAAACCTTTGAAGTAATCAAATATCTGTCAATTGAATTAAGTGATTAGGTTAAAAAATTGCTAACTCACAGTGGTTTTCTAGTAGATATTTTGAATAATATGAAGTTTGAAAGCTTTAAATTAGTAGAAGCAGCGAAAGAAGCTTCACAAAAATGTTTGCCAGCTAAATCGTGAAAAATTCCACCAAGTATTCACTTTTTTCCCGGAAACAAAGTAATTTCATAAAAAGTGCTATTTTGTCACCTGTCAACGGAGATTAACATCGAACGTTTTTTGTCGTCGAAGAAAAAAGTTTTGACGGTTCAGTACCAACTCTGGGAGCAGTACAACAAAGTTACCGTAATCTCAGGATGGCTACTTTGGCACTTGTCTCAGGCCCTCGAATAATGGCGCCATCAGGTGACAGAAAGTCGTTCCCCATTTGTTTGGGACGTCGCTCAAGCCAGTTCTCCGGAAGTTTCCCCCTACCCTCTGGAATATTGTTCGCGAATTTTCCGCATGACAGATGGTCCAATTAGGGGGTGTTTGGTGTTTGTCGGGCGGAGAGTGGGGGGGGGAAAAGGGGGTGATTTTCGATCGACCATCTGCGGTGAAATGTTCACGTCGGAATCACGGCCTTTTTGGGTTAACGAATGCTCGATGACATCGAATCAGTTTCACGCGAATTAGTTCGATTTAGTTCGAATGAATTTGGTTGGGGGATGATAAAACTGGGGTTGGTATTGTGGAATAACCACCATTGTGGCTCACGACAATCTTAGTTTTGGCAGGAAGAGGGAAGTGGCAATGAAGTGGCCAATAAGACGAAAAGAAAGAAGAAGAACTAAACTAACTTCTGTTTTGATATTTGATAATATTTCGATATTCTTGTTCATTTGATTTCGATTTCATCGAGACAATAGAAATTTATTGAAGTGGAAGTACTAGAAGTTCATCATTCTATACAAACTCAACTAAACTCACTTACCTCAGGGGTGGCCCTAAACAAATGGTTGAAGAATGAAGAATGTGAGCAGGCCGAGGCCATATAAAGTGTTTAAAAAAATGTTTCTGACCGCCAACTTAGTTGCATAGCAACCCTCGAAGTCTCATTGAGACTTGTATTAATAAAGAAACTGAACATTTATTATTTGTACTTAGCTGTTGACCAACTCTTGAGAAATCAGGTTTATTCGATACAATTGTAGTTTCAACATCAATATCAGAAATGGATTGAATATTATATGTAGGAATGTAATAGTATATAAGTTTCTTATTGAACATATAATGAATGAAAAAAAATCAACTTCATCTCCTAGGCACTTCATCACTACTACTACTACTGGTGCTCCTTAAACTACCATAGAATATGGAGTATAATCGAAATTAACATTTTTCGGTAAATATTATTTTTTTATATTGAACGGACTGATATTTTTTAAGAGATACGAGGATACTCACTGTGATATCTTCTACAATCAAGCATTTCATGGCACCTTGTTATGATTCTGTCATATCAGAATTAATACTTTTTTTTTTATTTCTCTGCTAGAAGGTTCAAATTCACAATGTTTGTTCTTTATGCTACATGAGGGGATACCTCAGACAATTCACAGTCACTATTCTAAATCATGAAAGAGAATATGGGTTGGTTTTCAAGAATTTATTTAGGGTATGGTCCGTAAGCTTACCGAACGTAACCAATGTTATGGTTAACCGGTCCGTAAACTCTGAAAAAACCGAAGGGTTGAACTTACCGTGACTTACGGGACACGGTTCCTGAAAAAAGTGGTCAGAATATACAACCAGAGAAACCGTTCTTGGGAGGTCGGTTATTCCGGTTATTATATTGTCAAGTTATTATACAACTGACAGCACACAAAAATAATATTTCATCAGTTTATTGTATATTTTTCATTTCATAGGATATCAATTTGATTGCATTATGTACCTGTTTCCATTGTCGCTTGGAAATAGGTACCTTGACTTGAACACCCTTGAACACAATATTAGAAGCAGATAATAAGAAGGCATTGATCATGAATGCTTCCATAAATTTGATGAAATCACTTTCGATTGTGGGAGTAATAACTCAAAAGGAATATTCAAACATCAGTCGGCTCAGAATGATGTCCCATCAGATGCTACCACCTCAGTACATCCGATATAATGTTCTTGAAATTCCTTATCCGAATACTCGTCTATCACATCCACTACAAAAGTCCTTATTCTTTGTTTGAGAACTATGGAAAATAAAATTAATTTTGATTCGTTCCTCAGAAATTTGAATTCGTTCCTCACCCAAAGCCCAAAAGTCCTATGATATTTTCATCTTCACTTTCACTACTACTGCTAGTAAGGAGATGACACGTTTTTATATCCAGAAATTGTTGTAATGCATTGCAATCTCACCATTTTATTTGTCCATTTGAAATGGCAGTGTTACTATTATTGAATATACAAATTCACCCAGAATCTCATTCAGAACAAAATTGCTTTTTTTTTTTTTAACCACTATCCTAGTTGCCTTAGCAACCCTCAGAAGTTTACAGAGTAAACTTGTACGAGTTAGGATAGCGGGGACCTTACCTTTTATAGTGGGATCCGATACCACTTCTGGGGCAATTGGAAAAATTCCGCCGTCGATGAGGATTGAACCCACGACGGGCAGCCGGCTGATTAAGAGATAGACACCTTAACCGCGCGGCTACCTGGCCCTTATATGTAAAAACGTATTTTTTTTTTAATACTCTGGTGGGCAAATCTGATGGGAGTCCTTGTGTCAATCCGTGTTGTCTCTGTTGTCCGTGTGGTCCGTAATGAAACCAGTTTTCAGGAAACCGATCACTAACCGGAGTGGTTGATTGATGGTTAACCTGGTTAGCTTACGGACCATACCCTTATGGTTGATGCGAATGCTGTTACTCAATGACATTCCCCGGTGAAAACGTCAATTTTGTGTTGGGATTTGACAGCGACAAATACTACTTTGCTATCCGGTTGTAAAAAAAAACATAGTCCCAATAAAATGCAGCAAGCATTCATGGGAACAACCTTGTAGATATGCTATACAAGTTACGACGTTGTCGACTGTGTTCTATAGGAATCGGAGTGTCATCCTTCACCTGTCAAATAAGCCGAATCTGCATGTAAATTACACGCCGCACATTTGAATTTATATAGAGGGCAAAGTTTCGCCATTCCATCTCAGCTAAGGGGATATCCACGCCCGTTGTAGGGGATTGCTTTGATGGGATTCGAGCATATAGAGGATGCTTCAAATATGTGTATTATAATATATAGCGTCCGTTATAAAGTCGGCTACATCATATGGTGTATGGAAATTTGTTATTGAAATTTTTGTTATTGAAATTTCTGAAGAAAAAAAGAATTTTCGAATGTTTTCAATGTTCGTAGGTATCAATATTTGCGTTGAAAAATTCAATATTAGGTTTGTTCTAGCATCGTTTTCGAATAGTTTGCGCATGCTCCGGACGATTGCAATTGCATTCGAAATCGCTGCTAGAACAAACCTATTATTGAAATTATAATGAAATTATTCCTTTGGGGTAGGAGCATGGTATTAGGGTAGGTTCATGCTCAGTATACGAATTTCACAAAATTGTTGCGAATCAGAGAATTATAAATATTACATTAATATTCCTACTCTTCAACACTATTGATTTATGCATTCTATGGTATCATGGTATCATATTAATATAAAAAATCCGCAAAAAAATCATATATTTCAACTTTCTTGCGATACCTATCTCTTTTCAGACGCCATTTTATTCGCATATTTCTTGCTGAATTCGTATGAGCATGAACCAGCCTTTACACTGGAATTTTTTTGAAGTTTATGGTTCGAATGACATTCAAATTTACCTAACTTCAAATACTAATAGCGTTTTCCATTGGTGAAACTGTTGCACACTCAGTGTAAATATATTTCTACAAATTATACCTCAGTGAGAGTTTGAATGTCATGAATTTATCGGTATCGGTAACAATATTTCAAAATAGCCGATAAGAATTTGGTGGCTAATGGACCGGTAGCAGCTGACTATGAGAACTGTCAATTGTTAATGAAAATCAAATTCGTGTCCTACGATTATTGAAATTGTACATCTTGATTAACGGAACTCACGGCAAATATAAATAAGACAGTCGATCTCGTCAAAGTTGTATTTTCTTTTACTGTTTATACACAGCCGTACGGTCAACTAACCGCTTGCTGGCGTCTAGACCGATAAGAAACGAATTCGAACCTTCCCTATCTCTTCAACACACATACTTCAATAATATTTCAGTGTGAACTTTACTTGCCGAATTAAAAACAGTAAATTTTTTATCCAACACAAATATTTTGTAGAAAATTCTAATTCGTCTTCGACTTCGAGAATTTTCAAAATATTAGTGTTGTCGAAAAAATTTCCAGTAATAATTGGAGCTCTAGTGTAATTATAAGTGAAAACATCTTTATTTCTGACAGTGACATTATAAGCTTATATCGTCATAGTTACGATATCTATAATGAGGGTCATAACTCCCTTGGGATATTAAGGTTCAAAAACTCCCTCTTACCTTTTCCAGGTGAAAATGATACAAGAAATGCTTATAAACGTTTATATGTAAGACATATTTTCCTTATTCACGTCATTACAAATAATAAATGTACAATTTTCAAATGTTCCCTGAAAATTACTTCCGCCGCTGGAAACAATTTCTTCTTTTTTATGGGTGGTGCTGTTGCTGTTCACTACAGTCGAGGTGCCTGCCTCTTCTGATGGCAAAGTAGACAGCATACGCGCCGTTTTATTTCTCAATTCAATACTGTCCTCCAGATACCCCTCTGCCACCGTGGAACTTCTCCAACCTCCGTGTCTTTTTAAGTTTGTCATAGTTGCTCCTGCATTGGCTAGGGCAGTAGCAGAAATGCGACGAAGGCAATGTCCCGTATAGGTTAGTGGGTTTGGCAATCCTAAATACATTGCGATTTTGCTGGGAATTTTGCCAAACATATTCTTTCCAATTGGCTGAGTTGTACATTTATTTTGTCGGAAGCTCAAAAAAAATCGTTTTGTACCATCAGGACGCAAGGACATATAAAGTCTCAATAAAGGCAAAGCAGAGAACTCTTTTTCATCCACAACTATAAATTTCTTCGATACACCAGTTTTACTTTCCGGTACGTTCACTACCATAACAGTATCCCGGTCCTCTATATCTGCTATACTCATATTTAGAAGTTCCTGAGTTCTGCATCCTCCAAAATAACCCATAATTAGAACAACCTATAACAAATAAAACGAAATAAACAAACGAAAAAGAAAATTATGAGAAAAAAATTACCTTATGCAATAAATGAATTTCATTAGGGGTGTCCTTTAGAAATTTGATGACATCTTTAGGAGATAAGACAGCAGACTATTTCGGCTTATACCCCTTACTTTTCCGTTTCAAAAAAGCCTCTAGTTCGTTGAACTTGGTGATATCTCTTTTCTCATATATGGTCACTATCGATTTGAGCATTGACCATTTAGTCCATAACGAATTTGTTTCTGACTGCAACGAATAAATACAATTATTACCAAATCTACCAGAAAATACTGAAAATACTTTACCAGTTCTTGAAAATATGCCAGAAAGACAGTTTCGTTGGCATCTTTTGACATAACATTTCTCTGTGTCAGCCACTTCAGATATAAGTTGTATTCTTTTTGATATAGGGCTTCACTTTTCGATGGAAGTAATGATTGTCTTGCTTTTTCCGCTATTTTATAATATCCTCCATTATATCAGAAAAAGATCGTCGATTTGTGGTAAAAAATAAACACGTTTTTAACGGAAAAACATTGATTGATAAAGAAAGTTTGCTTATAAACATGTAACATAGCGACAACCTAGCAACAACCAACAATGCTACAATCAACGCTACCTAATTCAAATATACCAGAAAGGTTATGAATTTAAACATTTATTGCGTTCTAAATATGGACATATTGTTATGAAAATCGGTCAAAAATAAAATTATCTATGTACCACGGGAATTATAGAGCCTTAATAACCTCTGGCAATTGCTGTCCCTCGGGCCAGAGGCCCTCGGGACGCAAACTTTGCCATCGGTAATTAAGGCCCGCATAATTCCCTTAATACATAAATAACCATTACGTCACCTTGGGCGATTACTTATGATTCGCGTCACCGACATGCTAATGTGACAGAAAACTTTTTGTCACACAGCCACCTCGTTCGAGATTAAGCCGATTATTCCTTCATGGTTTAAGAGGAACAGCGTGCGGTATTATTCCTGTAGCGAATTTGTGGTCGGTATCTGTATCCAGACCTTCGGGTCGAGTCCGCACCAAATTCGATTATATTTCATACAATATCTAATTACTGCCCTCAATGTGTGAGCTAATGAGAATTTAATCTTGTTTTGTCCGACGAATACTTCATCAACGTTTAATGTACTTTTCGAGATGATGTAGAATCGTATACGGTCCGCAATACGTTCGGCTATTGAAACGGAAGAGTTTCATCCCGAATACAGAGAGCAAACTCTATTATCTTGAGTCGAATCAAAAAATACATTACACATTCCAAAGGCACTCTTTTGGGCTTAATTCTCTACTGATAAAAGCAGAATCATGCACGTCACGGTTTTCGAGATATCAAGCTGAAATTTTTCAAATGGGACTCCTTTTGAATTATTCCACGTTTTTCAACGATATATCACACATTATGCATGTTTGCACAAAATATAATAAAAGAATCTGGCAGATATGTCAGAGATAACACCCCGCGAGTCATCAGAGAATTCAGGAATGCCATGTTATTAAATGAATTAAAACCCTAGCAAATTAGAATTACCTACAACCTAAAACCAAATGATTTTCAAATGCGTTTAGATTTTTAATTCTGGTTTCAACACCAGTATAATTAGTCGCAATCAAAGAACTATCATAAGGACAGACCAGACACACATCATCATTGAATGCCAGATAAACAGGTCTACATTTTTACCGCGGTACAAAGATTCTTTTTTTTTGGTTCTTACGAAAAGGGATATCCTGTAATGTTCAGAGAACATCGTGAGAACCAAGGGAAAGAAGGTAGGAGTTGGTGTTCTTCTAAAATTCTCTATATTCTATGCAATGAGTTCCAAAGTCTCGATGTTCGTTGTATGAACGAGTCTTTGGAAAGGGACATTCTGCAGGTCTCTAAAGTGACCACGAAGGGGTGTGAAGACTGAATTTGACGAGTTAATCTCGAAGAGACTGCTAATGGAGGAACGATTGTTGATATTTCAGAAGAGCATCGCCCATGAAAATATCTATAAAATAGAGATAAATCGTTAACTTTCCTACGGTGTTCCAGAGAAGTGAGCAAGTTTGTAATCGAGGCATCACCGACGAGACGAATTGCCCTTTTTTGGACAGAATCCAATAATTTCAGGATATGTTCAGGTGCCGCACTCCAGATATGATCATAAGCAGCTGACTGAGAGTGAAATAGCTCTTGGCTCGAAACAGAAAACCAAGTTTTTGGGATGCACTTTTGGCAATGGACCTCACGTGATTTTCCCAAGAAAGGTTATTGCTAATAGTAACGTCAAGCATAGACCCTTCGCCTTTCTGTTCATCTTTTTCTTCGTCTTTCTTAAAAAGCTAAGGTCTCCGTCTTCCTCACTCATACAAGTCTCAATGAGACTTTGAGGGTTGCTTTGCAACTGAGTTGGCGGTTAGAAAATACTTTTCAAACACTTTTCAAACACTTTTCAAACACTTTTCAAACACTCTCTCTTCGACCTTCTTTTCGTCCCCATTTTCGACTTTTTCTTCATTTGTCAATCTTTCACTTCCTGCATTTCCTCTTGCTTGATCTTTCTCTCATTACTACAATTTTGTCCATGTACTCTGCTTGGTCGTCCCATGGATCTATATATATATTTCTTCCTAATGAAATTTTTCAGAACTTTTTGAAATAGTTTTGAATCAATCAAAGATAGATCTATATACATAGACTTGTCCAAAGCAGTTTTGGATATCCAAGAAAATGCTTGTAGAATCATTGTTGACAAGATCAGTTACTATAAAAGCACAGTTTCACCACACACCAATCTCGTCCCGAAGATGCTAATATTATTAGCGAAACGGGTGTTTTGATATGCGGTAAAGCTGTGCTCATAGCAGTCATTTTACTTCATCTTCTCGAAAATCTTGCCTCTAAACCGTATTATTGATGACACCAAAACTTTCCGGATGGAGGTATCGTAGAGACGAAAGTTTCAGGAATTACGTTACGGCTTTTTCTGCGGAAGTTTATCGACTATATGGACTTACTGTCAAGTCGATTGATTGTGCGTTCTGGATAATATCTGATATCTTTTTTTTTCGGTAATGGTGTGTTATCAATCATAAAGGGAGAAACATAATCGCAAACCAATTTCTGTATGGAAAGTCTGACTAAATGTATATAAATGAACACTAAAAGGTGGGGTGGATGTATCCCAAAATTGATGACCAACACTTACTTCAAATGAGCGCTGAGGAACATAATTGTGATTAGGTAGGTACTTTTTTTCTTCTGACTACACGCGACTAAACCTCATCATGTTTTTGGAGAATCTTGTATACATATTGAGAGAGAATTCAATTGTATTTTTGTCCTATTCCTGGCTACATGTTTTGTGACATGGGATATTTGTTTCCGGAGTGTTTCTTTCTTCCGCCGCATGGTGTCGCTAATTCCAAATGTCTCTTGGCACGCAGCTCAGTGCGGTTAAATAGGCTCGCATGTACTACGGCTTCATGTTTGGAAGAAACAAGTGACAGCAATGCCGCTCTTGCGCGGAAATAATGTCATTGAGTGACAGCATATTTGCGCAAGCATCCATCATTGTTGAGAATGAACTCATCATTCTGTTGCGTGATGGAAAATGATGGTGACAGTGAATTATCTAACATTTCTCCTGATGTAGCAGAAAGTGCGAACATTTTGAATGTGAACCTCCTACTAGAGAAATCGAGGAAAAGTATGAATTATGATATGATAGATTCATGTCAAGGTGCCATGAAATGCTGAAATGCTAAAGATATCAAAGTAAGTATCATAAACGTGTCACATTTCTCAAAAAACTCCAGTCCGCTGAATATTAATCAAAAATATGTGTGACAATATATTTTTGATTCATAACGCATTATAACTGTGCGATATACGTAAGTTTTCAAGTAGCCTCAATAGCCAACGAATTCTCAAGCTGCCAGCCTGAGTTCGATCCCTGGGCAGACCAATTCTTTTTTAATCTATGAGGCATTTTTCCTTCTTTTCTGTTAGATGTAATGATTGAGATGAAGAATATTATGAAATGTAAGTTAATTGACTGAAGTATCGAGTTTTATTGTATAGGAACTGCGAAAGAATATTTGATAACTGTCTTTTTCGAGCGGCAATATATCTTTTGCGCTCTTAATACACAAATAACAATTGCAATATTTTATTACATTGTAAATTACATTGTGGAGCTAAATAAGAGTCTGTACAAATGTCCGACTTCTGAGCTCGCTTCTAAGTCGGTTGCAGAAAAGAGTATATTTTCATTGTGTGTGTAGGACACATGTTAACGGCAACTTTCCCGTTTTATCACAAGAACCAGAGTGAAAACACTCTAGCCCGCCTAAAAAAACCGAGGCAGGTTCTCCAAACATCCATTTCGAGATGCATTCAGCAACAGCGAAAGCTCCGACAAAAAACCTAGTTTGGGCAGGCCTTTCAGTTCGTTATCGGAACTGACAATCCCGTGTGTGTGTGTGTGTGTGTGCAAACATTGCAGAGCAATTTCACGCCAGACGGTGTGCAACCACCCGAAATAAATACGCAGGTGCCTTAAAGGGCTGCGCTGGTTGAAATTCACTTTGGTCGACTAAATGCTACTGAAACCCTAGCCGGAGCGAGGGTCTGAAAAGTCGGTGGTATTTCACAAACAACTGAAACAACACCGCGCGTCCCACTGAATTTTTGGGTGAAAAACTTTTCGTTGGGGAGAAATTCACAATGAACGTGAATGTGAAATCCCGAATTTTTCATGTCTCCATGATGTATTGCTTTCATAAGCGCTACAGAATTGGTCAAATTGGCAATGATTTTCAGAATTCCATCACCATTCCGGAATTGCCATTACATTTTAACACTGATGTATTTTTTTCTCCTATGGATATCAAAATTTGAAAAAAATCTGAAAATTGATTGTCCTGATTTCTTTTTTTATCTTCTGACTGCTATGATCAAAATAAGACTTATTTTTCGAATAAACCTTCATCCTAAAATGACACTAAAATAGTATATTACACAACAAGTGTGGAAAGTGACAAATTTCACACGAGTAGTCGTTTAGCACGAGCCGCGTAGCGGTGAGTGCGGAAACGTAACGAGTGAAGGAAATGCACTTTCCAACGAGTTTTGTACAGTATTTTTCCTACGACTCCGAATACTTTCATTTGGCGGAAAGTCTTGTCAAAAATGTAACTTGAGCGGTCTCTATAATTTCAGGTGGTTCTGTTTGGATATCAAGTACTGTTTATTTTCATATTCAAGATGATATTTGAATACTTCTTTGACAATTCCTCATTATGTGAATTACTGATTGATTGAGTTAGTTTAGTTCGGACAAATTTTATTGATATTGACACCAGCGTACATAAACAACCTTGACACCATTCACCTGCTAGCGCCAGTAATCACGCAACCAGAAATACATAATCATAGAAGTATGTAGCTCGCAAGCGCGTGCGAGTTACTCGAGTTAATGCGTCCTTGGCTATTTGCAAACATCTGTGATACCAAAGAATCTCCTCGTTGGTGATACTGTGATATCAAACTGATGCAAGCAGCAAGCAGCGCATAAAACTGTAGCCGTACTCTTTTGAATGATCTAACCCTCTGTCATCAACATCGAAATAGTTCCAGCAAAGAGTATACGTTCCAGTTTTAAAGTGAATTCAGAGGTTATGTATCAGACACATTGAAATTAATAGCTAAAGAATTCTCGGTATAATTCAAAACGCGACAGAAATTTCAATAAATAATATGAATTTGATTTGAGAACACTTATATTGACAGTGAGTACCTTCACAATATACCTGATTATTTCTATATCAATTCAGGCGACCGTTGTGATATTCTTCATATCAGCACTAGTGCTTTTTTTCTTTCAAATAAACATTACCATGGTGATATGAGCTACTTTCTGAATAACAAAACAGTGTGATTATTGACATTTTTATAGGTGGTCGTAGGAAAATATTATTTTGATCCTTATACGTCCTTGGAATATCCACATCAAATTATGAAATACCCTGTATAATCAACATAACAAAAGGTCTTATGTAGGGAAACTTACATATCTATATTTCAGGGAGGGTTCCTTCAGGCTTATGACACCCCTAACTATTAAATGGATCCCTCATGCAAATTGTGACAATTCTCACATATACTCGTCAACTGTTATTAGGTAATAACAATGGTGCGATGGAAATAGCATTGGAATACGGGATTATTAGATCAGAGCAAGTAGAGCATTTGGGTGTCCAATTCATTATCTATGATTCGTTTTATGCAGGCGAGGGTTAAATACTACGAGTGGTGACACATATGAGATACGTCTAAATTTCATACATCAAAATATATGCGGGAAATGAGAATTGTAGAATACATTCAATAGTGAATAATGACAAGTCAAACTCATGTATCAAGATATATGCATTTTATGATTTGTCAAATACCATTTGCGACTGCTTTTCATACTGATATTTCTTGATAAGGTCGACCAAATGAAAAAAAAATAATGACCTTGAAAGAGAAATTGACTCTCAGTAAGCAAGCCCTTCATGTGTTTACTGAACCTACTATAACATACAAAATGGTGAACATGGTAACAATATTGTTGTCTCTTTTGTCAAACTTTTGATTAAATTCACACAAGATCATCATCAAAGCATGTACTTAATATTATCATCCTGATGTCCGTTATGTCTCTTACTCGAGATGAAAAAGAAAACAAACTGTAATGGGAGTTTCTTTATCGCAGAGAAAACATCACCGTATTGTATATAATTGATTGGAAAAACTTTGTTTCGTAAGAAGAAATAAGCTTCAATGGGGGCTTATTGAAAAATTCTGGCCCCATTATAGAGACGATTTTCTTCAAAAAATGTCATCAGCAGTATGATTTTCTTCTCATACATGGTCATTCATCAATTTCACATGTTCAGTATTCTACGCGACCCACAGCTTGACTCGGACTTTTTTCCTATTGTGTCTAAATCTAATTCAACTCCATTGTGTTTCCAATGAAACCGACATTATCAGCTAATTCAATAGGAGAAACTTTTACATAATCCCAGTTGTATGAAGCTGACGAAATTAAATTAAATGATTGGGTTGTTTGCTCCCAGATGTTCAGCAATGAATTCATCAGCTTTCCAACTGGTGATGCAATCAAACGCCAGATGGACCATTCTCAGTCGATCACAATATTACTTCCCTCCAATGCAAAATCCCAACAAAACTTAGAAGGTATCATAACAAGAAGCATTTTTGTAGCCTTTGATCTTGTACCTTCGTCCATTTCATCCAAGAAGGCAGGCTTTAAGGCCAATGTCCATTCGATCGAAGCAATGAAGCGTTTTTAATTTGATCAAAGGAAAATTTCACGAATCCAGGACCGAATTCCACGGAATTCTAGCTCGAAAAACCAGTATAACAGTAACAGTAACTGCAAGTGTCGTGAGGCTGTAGTGAAGCCTAGATTATAGATGTATATAGTATATATTGTATAGGTTGCTGAGTTCCTGACATCAGAGGGCTCTAAAAACGCCCCTTCCAGGAACTTGAGCCTCTTGCAGAAGAACCCAGGGCATTCGCAAAACAAATGTTCTGCAGTTTCAGCGAAGCTTTCGCAGTAGCGGCAACTATCACTCTCTGTTTTTCCCATCTTTTTGAGGTGATATCTCAGAGGGCAGTGTCCAGTGAGGAGTCGCATTACCAGTTTCAAGTCTTTTTTGTCCAACTCGAGAAGCTGTTTAGCTTTCCTTGGCGAGAGGCTCACTAGCCTTTTCGCTTGTCTTTGTCCTGGCACTTTATTTCAGTGATATTTCATTTCATCCGCTTCCCAACGTCGAACCTCTTCTTTCAAGTGGGCCTTGGCGAGTCCACAGAAGGGTTCTGTGCTGGGAAATTGTGTATTTTTCCCTTTTTTGTCAAGGCTTCCTCTTTGCTTTAACTCCCTTGTGACTTGGAACTCACATCAAAGTTAGTGAAGCCCAAGCAAGTAACTTCACATGTCCAAATCATTTTTGAAGTTCAGACAAAGTGGATACCAAGCTATAGCTGAACAAACCTCGACAGTTAGAGAATACGTATGGCTTCTGAAGACGGTGCTACCGGTTCAATTTTGACTCGAATTCCGGGGTGAATACTAACAATGACATTAATTCCAGAGATATTTATGGGTAGAAATTGCGAAACGGGAAAATTCTCAATAAGCTAATTGAAAAGTTGGGGAACGTGACCCATCAAACGTGTACGCATTTATATTCCTGGGGACTTTCATCTGGCGTAATAATTATCAACTATTATATTGAAGTCGTGTGCGTGAATAAATTAGTCAAATTTACCGGCATCTCTTCATATCACGCTTCGAGCTTTGAGGCGGTTGATTACACACGAAAGAATATGAAAAAAATGTTCATGGTTTAATTATTTTTTTCAGTTTTTGAATGATGATACTTTTGATTCTCAATCAAGAATTAGTACGTATAGGTAGCTAACAATGAGATTTTTGAAAGAGAAAAATAGTCTATCCAATTAAAAATATCAAACATAATTTGAAATGAATGTCTGGTAGACTACGAGCAGAAAACAACTACTTTCCTGGTAAATACCACGCAGAACATTGAATTATATCTGTTCGTAGTTCATGCAACGATTCACACTGTGAATGCAGATCGCAAATGTTTCTTTCTTCCTAAGACGTGACAAATTCACATCGAGACAGGCACGCCTAACAACCTACAGACCGATTTCGGGCTTATTGGCCCTCATCAGTGCATGGTAGTTATCCGAGTAGAGACCGTAAGATCTCCACTCGAAGCGTTGCCTGTCCCAATGCATTTTCGTCGCGTCTATTTGATCGCACCGAGCCGCGTTCCAACAGACAATTGAAAGTGGCGACATCATGCGGCAGAAGAAAGAAACACTCCAGAAACGAATCTCCCAAGTTTTACTGAACTTGGAAGTGGCTATAAGAGCTCGACTAAGCTTAATAAATGAAAAAATGGATTAGCCTTCTCTTTCAAATTTTTTTTGTCCAATTTATGGCTTATCCATTTTTTCATTCAACAATGAGATGTTTTAGATTTTGTTGTGGTCACAAAACTATTCGAGAAGAACCTCCTAACTGGATTATTCAAATCACCACCGAGCTCATAACGCTCAGTAATCTGTAATCCAATTTAGAAATTCTCGCCCACTGGTTTGCATGAAATAAGAACACAATTTACGCATAAATAATAGAACTCTACCCAATTTTACATGCTGTTATAATCCCTGTGAGTTTACACTACCTAAATCGGATGAAACACCACCTCGTAGCCCCTTTTCCAGCATTATAATCGGCTTACCAAGGAAATTAGACACTTTTCATGCTCACGAGAACTTTGCGACACTGATGACCTTGACAGGAGTGACCTTGATAATGTCATACAAGAGGGAGTATGAAGATTGAAAGTGAGTGAAGGTTTTCTCAACTTCGACGTAAATATGAATGGGTAAGAATGTAATAAGCTTTCAGTATTCCCAAACTTCGCATTACATTGACACCAGATCCTGAACAAAACCAAATTACTAACAAAAGCACCTGCGGCATATTATCCTACTTCTGTTTGTTATGTTTCGCGCTCGAGATAACAAAAAGTGTAATGGGAATTTCTTTGACACAGACGAATATACATTGTTTCGTAAAAGAAAGCGACAATGGGTTTGGAGCTTATTGGAAAAGTCTGGGTCAATAAGAAAATTGCAACACGTTATTATTCGTCAGTCGTCTCATCAAAATACGAGAACCTGACTGACTGTTATCTTACTTGGTGCTATACGTGCGATACATTCTTAATCTTATGCCAGAATCATCAATAGTACAGGTATTACAACGAACGCACAAAAATCGTCTTACACACGGGAAACCTCACCAGCACTATGAATTTCTTAGTCCCTTGATTATATTCTATAATATATGCAGTGGTTTTCCGATTTTCATATCGATAGATGAACTATGACAGTTTCCAGTCAATGAAGAAGGTTTGAATTCGAAAGGAGCAACTGATTGAGGTGATGAAAGATATGACAATAACGAAAATCCGTTTTCCAGATTCGAAATCAACTCTCCCAATCATAAATTGCCACGAACCCGATAATTTTCCTCAAGTGCAAACCACCTCTTTAATTTCCTCTAGGAAGGGTCAGCAACTTCCCTCACCCACCCTCTCACGAAACCCATAAGACCGACTAATCGCTCTTCCACCCCCATACTTGATTACGTGCAGATAGCAAACGGGGATAAGCTGAAAGGATGATTGAGGTGCCAGGTATAGATGAAAGTCAAGACACGGAAAAAATCTTGCTAGGGAAGATTTTTCTTTCACTTCTCCATTTGTACCTTAATGGAGAATAATTTTGAAGACTGAATTCATGAATGATAGGTACTAATTAACTGTTGTATTAACATCCATTTGGAAGAAATTGACATGGCCTCAGTTTTTATTTGAAATTGACTCAACTGAGATGGAAAGTTCAATGTCAGGAATCATAATACAAACATTCTAAATATAAACATCATTTTAAAGGTCAGGTGAAGCTTTTCAGCATAATAGACGCAATGTTCCAGTAAATATTCATTAACTTTGTGTTCGGATTTCATACTCTTGATTTATCTGAGTCCGCCAGGTAGAACAATGGGATTTTCAATTCCCCTCTATCACTGACAATACAAAATATTTCGAAAAAAGTGATTACAGTTTTTCATTTTAGGTTAACGTGAATAAAGCTATCCCACATCAGTCATAGTTTATACGGCATCATATTTTATTCAGAGCAACATGAAAGTTTCAGTGTCTACAACGAGAAAGTTTTATCAGCTTTCTGATCACGACTCAGACGAGTTCATTCTCGTTTAACTTGCGTTACACTTTCCATCTATATATCATGTTTTCGTATTTTCTTTGCACGCGGATTTTTCAAAATCTAATACGGAATTCCTGTCGAGAAACCAGACTTCATATATCTTGAACAGCAGAAGTAGAGAGAACATTTTGAAATGTTTAATGTAGTTATAAGAAAATTATCTAGTTTTTCCTAAATATCAATCAACGAAATCGACGCAGAGAATCACAACTTGATATTCATCTGGACTTTGTAATTGAAATAAGTTTTACTTGTCATGGAATGGTCAAATGAGTTTTCTTGCAAGTTTCTGCTCTATTCACAAAGAATATACACTTTATTCGAATCCTGGACAAAAATTATCGGCTAAATCATGCGTTTTTGTCAGTTTCGATTCCAGACCAGTCCATATTTTCATATGATTTTTTTTGTATGAAAGGATGAAGCTTTGAAGAATGGTTGAAGGTTCGATCTAGGTCATTATACTATGTAATTGAAAATGGAATATATTTTGTATCCTTCTAATTTGCGACAAATTGGCTTTGTTCAGGTATATCTTCATAACTTTTCTTTTTGAAATTTCTGAAATTGAAATAGTATCCTCTTCAGCTTGACCCCTAATCTACAGTCATAATAATAATAATAATAATAATAATAATAATCTTTATTCATGATAATACAATTTTGACAACATTATTGACAAAATTGAAAAGGCGAAGTTCAGTTGATGAAGCAATATCATCAAACTGTTCTACCACTTAACCTTTGAAATGCACCTTAACCCTAAGTGCATGAATGAAATGACAAAGTACAATATAATATATAACTAAACCTAACCTATCCTAAAGGCACAAACAAATCTAAACTACGAAGATACGACAGGTGACACACATACAATAAAATCGACGGAGCTTTAGGTGAAGAACGACATCAGGTGAGATAACGGAGAAGTGATCAACTAGATTATAATATTAGGCGATATTTACGTTTGAAGATAGTGGTAGAGGGAATGTTCTGGAGTTGCGGAGGCAGAGTATTGAACATTTTAGATATATTATATGAAAAAGATCTCTCATATGCTGAGGTGCGATGCTGTGGAGTAGTGATATTATTCCTTGTTCTGACATTTCGGTCATGAGTACTGTGTCTGAACGATATCTTATTATAGAGATAGCTGGGGCTTTTTTCTGTTAATATTCGATGGTATAGGGTCATTGTATGAAGTTTTCTTCTGCTGGCCATGTTCAGCCAACCTGTCTCAGCTAATTTGTGAGATACTCTTCCGCCTCTTCGTATCCCATGGATGAGACGCAAACAGCTATTCTGAATTTTTTGAATTCTTCTTATATCAATATGATCCAGACAGGAATTATAGAGAACATCACAGTAGTTGAAATGCGAGAGGACAAGAGTATCACACAACAATATTTTGAGCTTTCTATTTAAAATTTTTCTGGAATTATATATTAACTTGAGCTGACAGAATGCTTTCTTGATACAGCTGAATACATGTTTTTTGAACCTCAGCCTATCATCAAACATAACTCCAAGGTTTTTAGCTACTTCTTGTTTATGAATAGGTTCATCATCAATTCTAATATCTAATAAATTCTCAACTTTCTGTTTAACAGCCGATGAGCCATATATCATAAGGACAGATTTCTTTGGATTCAGTAACAAGGAATGTTTCGATGATATTTCATTCAAGTTAGTTAAGTCTTTATTGATTCTCAAACAGCTCTCAAGCACATCATCAGGCCGAAATGAATAGAATATTTGGGTGTCATCAGCATAATATTGAACTTTAGCATATTCCACATAGCGGTACAGCTGTGATGTATAAATTATATATAATAAGGGACCAAGTATAGAGCCTTGGGGTACTCCTCGAGTCACTTCTACAGTATTAGACATCTGATGATCTATAATGACTCTTTGTTGTCTTCCGGATAGATACTCTTTGAAAAATGATACAGCTCGCTGGTCAAGACCAATGAATTTGAGAATTGACATAAGTATAGAGTGATTGATAGTGTCGAATGCCCTGGAATAGTCTAGAAGCACCAGAACGGCTGCTTCTCCTCTGTCACTGGCTGTCAAGATATCATCAGAAACATTCAAAAGTGCAGTACAACAGCTGTGACCAGACCGAAATCCTGATTGAGTTGGGGGTAAAATAGTGTTTTGTTCAATATATGTTCTCAATTGTGAGTCAATTATTCGTTCTAAGACTTTTGATAATACCGGTAGGATACTAATGGGTCGAAGATCTTTATAACTCTGAGGATTATGTAATTTGGGAATTGGTTTTATGAGTGCAAGTTTCCAACATCCAGGAAAGACAGAATGTTTGATGCAAAAGTTTATTAAATGTGTTACAAACGGTAATAAAAATGGACAACAAATTAGTATAAAGTCAATTTGTAAATTGTCAGAGCCTGACGATTTGCTTTTTATAGAGCTCAGATGCTTGAGAACAGTAGTCTCGTCAACTTCAGAAAAACCAAATTTTTTGTCATTCAGCTGATTTTCATTATAGAAAGTTGTTAATTCCAAAATATTATTATAATCATCAACTTTAGGGATTGAGTTCACAAAAAACTGATTTATATCATTTACATCAGCTATATTAGGAGGAATGATAGCTGACTGTTTTTTTGTGTGAATACTCATATTTTTTAATTCTTTCCAAATATTAGCCCCTTGTTGCAACTGATGAGTTAGGAACGCTTTTTTCTCACGTTTAATCGCTGATGTTGTGTAGTTCCTCAATTGCTTATAGTAATCCCAATCCCCAATGTCTTTAGTCCTTTTAAATTTAATCAGAGATTTATTTCTAAGTTTCATTAATAACTTGATATTGTCCGTGAACCACGGATTATATGGCTTAGTGAATGATCGAGTAATAAAAGGGATATGCTTGTCCTGCAATTGCTGAAGACATTCATTGAAAAATGATAATTTCTGATCGATAGACTCATAGTCATAGATTACTTGCCAAGGTATCGACATCAAATCAGCTGTCAAATTTTCAATATTTAGTTTTTTATAATTTCTATAGGTATGCACCATAGGCGCGCTTCTTGAGTTCGAAATAATTTCACAGTCTATCATTTCATGATCAGATATATTGTGCACTGAGTATACTCGAGCATTAGCTGTGACTGTATTGTCAGATGTTATAATTAAATCCAGTAGGGAAGAAGAAGTATGTGTGATGCGAGTTGGTTCATCAATAATTTGACACAAGCCCAATGATTCTAATAAGTCAGAAAAAAGTTCAGAATCACGAGATATCTTCAACATATCCATATTAAAATCTCCCATACATAAAACATGTTCCGTGCTGGGAATTACAAAGGCGAGAGTATTTTCGAACATTTCAATGAAATCAGAACAGTTGACTAGTGGAGGTTTATATATGCATCCTATGCACCAATTTGATGACCCTACTTTTATACGTACCCAGAGTTGTTCTAATCCATTATTGGTTTGCATACTCTGATAATGTATATTCTGCCTTATATAAAATCCTACACCACCTCCTCGCGCCCCTCTATCACTTCTAATAAAGCAATGAAGTCAAAAACTCATAAAAGTATTGATTGGTTTCCAAATGAGATGTCTACAGCTAGAATGCTGTTATCCCTGTTGCAGATTTTAAAGAATTCAATTTCAAAGTTTCCAAGTTTTTCTTCAATCATATATAAAGCTGCTGGTTGTTATAGCTGATCTATTGACTTTTCTACCATTTTTGAATCAAAAGTCCCTGTATAATGAAGAATATTTTAGATATAACTAATCACTATAACTAATACACATACTGCAGTAATGAACATTCAATTATCAAAGCTATTTTTTGCACAAATAATGAGGAAATCAATGAGTTTCCCCAAAACCAGATAGTCTCTTCAATGAAAGACATTATTGGTTGCTAACAACTCAATTGGCAAAATCTGAAGTACCACAGGGTTCTCACCTTGGGCTCCGTCTTTTATTATTTATCAATGATTTGCCCAACTCCGTGACATCTGGAAGCTTATTATGATGAATAGGTAATCATTACAAAATACTTATACAAAAAGTATATTGACAGTCGGATGATGGTGGTTAATAGATGTTTATGTTTCAATCATTTTGCATCAGTTGTAACCATCGGAATTTAGATTACTATCGATATGAAAGTGAAATTTTTCGCACGATCGTACATAAATAGAATGAATAAATTATCATCATCGATTGCTCTTTTTTTGAGAAGCCTTTCCGGTGAACTCTCCTAAACTTTCCGAGGCCCGATCGTAGGTGATCATCGATCTTGGCTCCGGGAAGAGAAAAAGAGTTCAGAGTTGACATCACCAGCTGCACAAAAATTTCCATCATGCACCTCGGCAATGCGCCTTCATCCGGAAACCAGAGCACAGACTGCTTGCAAGGCTGCCCCCCTAATTGTTATGTATTGTCAAGTGGAGGATTAATGTTTAATGTATGAACTCCAACTTTCGTTGCGGACGTTATAAATTTTGCGCAAGCCGGCGTGCATATTCCATTCGAATTATGCTGAGAGAGAGAGTTGTGGAGTTCTTAGCGACATCCCGCTGTGTACGACTGGCGGTGGTGCTGGTGGTGTAAACAGTCCTCGAAATTTGAAACTATTTCTGGCTACTGTTCAGAGTTTTCGTCGGCAACTGATGAGGAATCTATGTGCAGGGTGTTCAAGAGGTCGTTTCTGGAGAATGGGATTATTTTGTGCTTCTTCTCTCCAACAAACTTCGTACACTATTTTTCTTATGACCGTAAATCATCTTTTTCTACGACCACGTATGAAAACGTCAATAATCACACTGTTTTGTTATTCAGAAAGTAGCTCATATCACCATGGTATTGTTTATTTGAAAGAAAAATAGCACTAGTGTTGATGTGAAAAATATCACAACGGTCGCCTGAATTGATATAGAAATAATTAGGTATATTGTGAAGGTACTCACTGTCAATATAAGCGTTCTCAAATCAAATTCATATTATTTATTGAAATTTCTGTCTCGTTTTGAATTATAACGAGAACTTTTTATCTATTTATTTCAATGTGTCTGATACATAACCTCTGAATTCACTTTAAAAATGGAACCTATACTCTTTGCTGGAACTATTTCGATGTTGATGACAGAGGGTTAGATCATTCGAAAGAGTACGGCTACAGTTTTATGCGCGGCTTGCTGCTTGCATCATTTTGATATCACAGTATAACCAACGAGAAGATTCTTTGGTATCACAGATGTTTGCAAATAGCCAAGGACGCACTAACTCGAGTAACTCGTACGCGCTTGCGAGCTACGTACTTCTATGGTTCTGTATTCCTGGTTGCGTGATTACTGGCGCTAGCAGGCGAATGGTGTCAAGGTTGTTTATGTACGCTGGTGTCAATATCAATAAAATTCGTCCACATAATGAGGAATTGTCGGAGAAGTATTCAAATATCATCCTGAATATGGAAATAAATAGTACTTGATATCGAATCAAAACCACCTGAAATTATAGAAACCGCTCGAGTTTCATTTTTGATAAGACCTCCCGCGAAATGAAAGTATTCGGAGTCGTAGGAAAAATAGTGTACAAAACTCGTTGGAAAGTGCATTTCCTTCACTCGTTACGTTTCCGCACTCACCACTACGCGGCTCGTGCTAAACGACTACCCGTGTGAAATATGTCACTTTCCACACTTGTTGTGTAATATACTATTTTATTTCGCTAGAAGTGACAGTTGAGTTTCCGAAAATTCTAGATGTGAATCACTGATTCCTTTCCATTTGCACAAACGATTTCATCGATATCATAAATCACATGCTTACACGAGTGTCACTAATATGAAATTTTCTTCAAATGTCACCTTTTATCCGTTGTCGCCAGTAGGTAATCACGCAACCAGGCATACAGCAGTTCGCATTCACATTAACAGAGAAATATAAGTTGGTGCGTCATTAATAAGGCACTAGGAAAATCTGTAGACTTTTGCACACTTGATTATGTCGAATTTGAAACCCTTGGATGGCGCCACTTCTGCTGATTACGCATGATGAATATTTATTTTCACAATTTGGCAGTCATTTTGATTGTGTGTAATTTGTTCAATCAATAACGTAATTGAATTATCGAACAATATTCATACTTCAAGCCTAAACCATAATTATGAATTATCTGTCACTGTCACTTGAACACGAAGCATATAGAATACGGATAATATAGAAAACTGAATTATCGATGGTGTTATCAAATGCGATATCAACGCCATCTCCAAATATTACCAGGGATATGATCTTTGCTAAACAAGGTCTACAGATTTTGACGAAAAACAATTGAAAGGTGTCTATATCCACCTTTGTCCAGAATAATTTCAATGTGAATGTAGAGGTTATGCCTCATTGAAACATAAAGAGGGGCCTTTTTAGTGAGGTTGGAAAGGTGAATAACAGTGTATAAAGAAAAAAATCAATAAGCTAAGTGATTTCGGCTGTGAGCCATCATCAGAGCTTTCCATTAATAAAATACATTCGATCATAAAAGCGCTTATAGTGACAGAGAGTAACGACTATAATATACCTGATTATTTCTATCCACACATACGAACGTGCTTTTTTTACCAAGTTTGCATTTTCTTCGAATGAGAATGGTGATATGAGCTACTTTCCAAAAGAAAAGTGTAACGGCTTGCTGAGCCATTTCTCCTTTTAATTTTAATATACATTTGTGTTACTTCTGGAAAGCTTCAATTCAATATATCTCGAGGTTTCATCATTCCTAAAGGGATTCACAAAGACTTGCCCAGTTGAAATTCCTCGCTTAGCGTATCGTTTTCCGCATAACGATGCAATCGTTATCCGAGAAATGATCAAAGCCCGGTTATTCGAGAATCCGATTATCCCAACAACAAAGGTCACAATAAAGGGATCGTGCAAGTATTGATGGAAGGCTGGAAGAAGTATTTTATTGAAGGAGCACAGCTTGTTCCTCGCTATTACCTAATCTCTATGATGTTAGAAGTAATACGACTTTGGGGTGTCCCTCAAGGATCAGTTTTAGGCCCTATTTCCTTTCTCATTTTTTGAATGATTTCTTCTTCAACCCGATTCATGAAAATTCTATTTTTGATATCCGACAGTTTAGATTCTTCAACTGAATAGAAAATATGTGGTATATTGTCAATTCATATGAAGCTCCTGATGAGGATATTTGAATGTATGACTGCGCCCGTACAAGCTACCCAAAACCCAGATTTCTCCTGTATATACGCTGCACATGTTAACAAGATATTTTTATGGGAACAATCCCACAGAAGCACCAATAAAGTTCTTTCTCTCTACATCCAATACGACTACGAGATATAATATAATTCGAACTTTTCCAAACTCCATTTCCCTCGTCCATTTCTCTGAAATCTTCTCAGTTTGATCCTCGATAAATAAAAAAACTTCTATCCTCGCAAATAAGCGGATAAATTGTAGTCGGCAAAAAATAAATAGCAGCAATAAAGCGGCGGTGTGTTTATAAAGCGCTCCCGAGAAGTAATACGTTGACAAAATTAGTGTCCCAGGAGGTGGAGAAGGGTCAGAAGCCAGTGGCGGAGGCTAAATGTGAAATTGTGAAAGATGTATCCTTAACAGATTTGACTAACTGCTACGTTTCCTATGCTTCATTACCTTACCTTTACAACATATTTACCAAGTCAAGCTCTCACTACCTACTGTTTTTATTCGAATTATATTGAATCTCAAAAAAATGGCAACACTTCAAGCAACATGGGATTTAATTGGTTGGAGGCTAGTCTCATCATGTGGATATTTACATGATTTTATATTTTTTATTCTAGAATATTGGAAGTGCATTCAATGCAGAATGATAATTTTAAAAACAATCCAAACAAAATATACTTTTCTGAATACAAAATTTTTTTCTGGTACGTCATAGTTATCATTCTTCATGCCTATATCTTGTATAAACCCAATAATGAGCATTTATATTCGAGTCTCTGCCATGTGATCGATAAAGTTCAGCCCATAAAGGGTAGGTAATTCCAGATGATTGTGAACATAACCTGGATAGAGTTCGGATTAGAGGAAGAATAAATTAATTCAAGTTTGTAATGAGTTTGATGATAACGGTAATTGACCTCTTATATCGATATTATAGTATTTTGAATGTATAATTTCAATTGAACTACCTGCCAGATCTCTCCAATTGTACGTTACTTTTCCATAGTTCCACTATGAGAAGTTCTAGATTGTACGTTTTTTGACCAGCCACATGTCCGTTTGAAGTTTTTTCTTCTTCAGATCTCAGGCTTTTCCCTTAAACGAAATGGCAATAAAAAATACGGAGCTGATTTCATGAGGCTGTTTACTTAAATTGTGGGTGAAACTGGCCCGAACACCGTTCCCTGTGGAACTCCATAGTGACGGCTCTCGAATCACTTCTCATTCCTTCAATTTCATCCATTCGTTCAGTGTAAATTGTAGGCAGCCCCTCTCACTCCTGTTTCGTATATTATTTTCCGTGAAAAAAGCTATTTCATAAGAGTACACTGCAAGCCAGTCAGCTTCATTATGAGAATCACCTCTCTGATGGCAATTCATTAATTCTGTTTACACCCGGGAAGGGCTCTCTGCATCCAGAAAAAACATTTATTTCAAACGTGAAGCACCTTTCAATGCAGATCGCACATGCAGCAACCAGGGACTATAACGGCACGGCAGAATGCAGCATAAAAAAAATAAAACGTGAATTAAAACTGGGAATGGGTTTGAACTCCTTCGAGTACTCATTGAATTTAATGAAACAGTGCGCTGCCTGAAGAAGCGATAACTTTTTTGCATCAACGGATCCAGAGTGAAACAAAGAAAATACACAGACAATTGGATTTGTGCTAGAAATGCTTCTTTGTTGCCATTTTGCAAGCATTTTCTATCAAAGGAACGAATCGGCCTGGTTCAGAACTAGATTATGTAGGAGTGTAGCTTCATCAGCTGATGTGTGGTTGAATCATTATGCTACTAGTACTCAAAAGCACGTAGTCTGAATCTTCAGACGAGTTATCTTTTCTGTACTCCTTGATCACATAATATTCACGATTACAAAGCGAGACCGACGTATTTCCACAGTCGATGCAGCATGAATATAAAACTAGGACTTCCTCCATTTGTCTTCGGGCGTTTCCTTGTAGGTGCGCTTACATATTTTAAGACCCTCATGAGCTCGCTCGGCAAAGACAGAGGTTTTTCCTCATTTCCTACATCTTTTTTATTGGAGCCGTCTCGTTCGCGGCTGGGATTGAAGCCGATTTGCATTCCGAGAGAATGGCCTTTATGTCTGGAGAAGGAGCTTGTTTGCACTGTTTTGATGGAACAAACATTTCCCTTACCACGTTTGGTGTTCCTTACGATTCTGGTGATGTAGGAACGGCAGCTGCTGGTATAATTTTTGTTGATAGATTTTTCAAACAACAGGGATTCTTTTTTATTTATACATCCAGGAAACTTGTAATTTGATCCACTATGGAATTATCTACTGAAAGATAAAGAGATCGCTTCGAGAGATACCAAAACGGTCACCTCAGAGGATGATAACACACTACCAACTATAGTTTCTTCCATATTCCATTCCTATATAATGCTTAAAGTTGAGCAAAATTATATTATACGATGATAAATGATTTAGCAATATCACGATCCTCTACAACAAATGACACTATATACATTTAAATGTTGAGCAGATAATAAAAATCGCTCTCGCCTTTGGTCGTCAACATTTATACTGTTTGGCAATTTTATTTTATGCTTCTTAATCGTTAGGTTTCAACTAAATGGCAGCATTTAGAATGTACAAATTTTTTGTACCACAGAATGCAGCTCCTTCACGTTTTCTTAAGATTGGGGAATTTGCGACCTATATCTTGATAACACTCAAGATTCTGAGAATTCAGGAAACCAGAGTCGCTCCTAGGGAGGTCAATATTGCAGCTTCCCAATTCCAACTGTAGTTTCGAATTTCGTTTTGAGTATCCTGATGGAATGCAATCACCTTTGATCCTTCTTGTTTCTCTATCCGGCATCTACATACTCAAACATATTACATTGCAAAGAAGCTTGATTGCAAAGCAGACAGCACTCAAGAACAGCATAAAATAAAATATAAAAAAATCGATACTACTCTTACGCTCGAGAAAATGTGAATGTATCGAGCTGTGTCACGAGAAGGATAACCTTGCGGAGAAAAATGGATATATATCTGGTCATACTGATAAATAAAAGAAATCCTGCTCCCATGTCTGAACCATGCAGAGACACATTATTTATTGAAAAATCGAGTCAGACACTATTGTACTGCTAGGAAATTCGATGAAGGCATCGATGGAAATGGGCATTGAGAGGTCGTTTCGAGAGGAAGATTTATGTATCCGTACGGGGATTTGAATAACCTGAAAAGCTCGATCATTTCTAACTGTCCGGTCTCGAAAATTGGATCCGCCTTTTCCATACAGGATGATCTCTTAATCGAATAGGAACGATGATAGGATTACATTTTCAATAGCAATTCATTGATCCATATCATATTGAGACAATGCCTTCATCTAGTAGTCATTCTAGACCAAAGCTCCTGATTATCTCAGGTGTACGTGTTTAGAAATTTTGGCTGCTTGAGTGCAAACACAGAATTTTTCAAACTCAGCTGAGCCAATTTTCTTGAAGTGGTAGGTACTTTGACTTGGCTTCGACCTATCTAATTCTACTACAGAAGAGTTCATCAGAACCAAGCAATTTCTGACGATTCCACAGAGCAGAACAATAAAGGTATGCACTTTAAAAGTTCCATATGTTTCATTAGCGGCCCGCGTTCCGTTGAATTGATTTATATGCAAAAACATTCAACTGATGGCTGTTCGGGTCATCAGGTCTGATTCGAATTACATCACGTGATGGAATTATTGTGGTCAGTATGAATTCGTGATTCCCGGAGTTTCATGGAGATTACGTTTTTCCGGTAAACCATTCGATTTGTTGGAGTTGCCAACCTTCATGCTCTGGCTCATACGCAGATAAATTCACTCAAATTGCAATGCATACCGTGATACGAAACGTGATACAGTTTCAGTAATATAATTTGAATTTAATTCTATCATTAGCGACCACGTCAAAAAATATTTAGACTCACAACAAACACATAGCATAGAATAGAAACTATCCACTATGAATTTTCCAATCTGTGGATGTCTTAACAAAGTTACAACTGACGACTTTCAAAAGAAGTGATTACCCATATTTGTCATCAGTTAGTACTCGCATCATCATCGTAGATTTGTTCCTTCGCAAGCACTTCTCCGTTCAATATAAAATTCACCACGAATTTTCCATTCATTCCATTCGAATATTTTTTCGGACCATTAGAGCTGTCACAGCTCGATGCCTATCGATAGCCGTCAAATCCATGGAATATTCGACTAACGAGAGTGACGCGATGATCTCTCAATCACAAGTGTCGCCCTCTGACGCATCATTTCAACCCGTTGTTATCGGCATATCATATACCTAGAGGCGTTCATTCCACAATGTTTGAGAGAATTGTAGATGTTTATTTGTTGGAAATTAATTGTGACTCCAAGCATATCGCTATCGACATTGTGGGCTTTTGAGATTTGACAATAATTGACTAACCGTAAATCATCAATGAAATATTGATCCACAATTGGCAGTTTTATTTCCGTTCTCTTCTATCGTTATTGTGTTTCAAATTATCCTTTGTATCATCTGGACAGTGTTCCATCCATTCCAACTATTCTCTCCATATATGTAGAATAAAACTTTCACTCTGTTGGTTCTCTCATTTTATGGAATCTATCCGATGAGATCGTGGAGGCGATAAAAACGTTTTCGTAGAAAAATATATCCGCAAAAGGAATGAAATTGAATGGATGAAAGAGAACATTGGCACAATGTAGAGGAAAGAAGCTCCAAGTGGTCATAACACGTGTTGGCCTTTCCTCTTCGTTTCTAAAGATATAACAATCAATCAAAAATCTGGCCAGGAAATCAAGATAAGATATTTCTGAAACTCGCTGATATCCTCTGAAGGTAGAGATCGTACTAATGAGTAGTCTCGATATAATCATCAGTAATATCATCAATGAGATGATCATGTGAAGTGCTTTACATAAATTAAGATTATATAAAAAACACTGTGTTTTCTTTCGGATATTTTCTGTATGAATAATCATTCTAATTGAGCCAATCTCCTGGGTTGCCATTTTTTACACAGCTTCAAAGACGCGTTCAACTATGCTTATTGAATCCGAGAAAACTCCATATTGAAAGATGAATAAACATTATCTCTTAGCCAAGTTGCAGATATTTTGATTTCTATGTGAAGTGTAAATGCAAGTTACTCGATCTATCAACAGCACCTCGACCGGTCTCCGGCAAATGACAGTGATCTCGAACCTTTCCTCTCGATTGCCGATTTTATTATCGACCTTGCGCGTTCATGCGTAGGCGCGACACGACAAGTGACCCTTTTTTCTTCGGATTACCGCGATCGAGGCCCATCAAACCCTGCCAACTCCACCGAAAGCCCTTAACGGTCCTACCGGACCCACTTCGGAGACAGATGGTAGGGCTGAAAAAGCTGTTTTCACCCCAGCGATATTTTATTACCACCTGCAGAAGCAGGATCGTTCATAATATTTTGGTCAAATTTTGCTTGAAGATATAATGTCAACTCTCTTCAAACAGTTTTCGACAGGTTTCAATATTTTTGGGAAATAGTACTGCTGTAGTAGTTCTTAATGTGAACAACGTAAATGATCCTTTCCTGTGCGAATGACAATGAAAACATGAAGTATTTTCTTCGCTTCGCACTTGGAAGACAAGAAGTCGTGGATTCCAGCAAATATCCCAATGACAGTGGAAATGAGGTGAAACAAATCATGAAGGTATTGTTCTTGCTGCTTTGTTTGTTAATTTGATATTTCAGACACGGCATATTTCAATCTACGTTGCGTACGAGTATCTCTTGACTCTTAAATTTACTCGAGTTCCCTGCTAGAGGGATTTTCAATGGAACCGAAATTGCTGTCTACCGACTGAGGTCTTTGTTGAGAAAGGGGAAAGTCTGCAGGCGTGTCGACTAATGAACGGTGGAAACTTGAAAAGAACATTCATATCAAATCATTTAGTAAAATTGCGACATAATAAAATGTAATCATCATGGCTTTGTTACCGATTCAACTTATGAAATATAGAAAATCGACAATTTATTCCACCACTCTCTTACTACATAGCATCAAAATTTAAATTTCGTATTCAGCTCAGAAGGCTTATAATGCATCCAAACCGCTAAACAAATGTTGTTATCCCTTCCAACACGCGATATGTTGTGTCTAGATAAATTATGGTATATTATGTATGTTTCCTCGTATACGTACGACAATCGATGAAGACAATAAATTTATTCAACCGCGAACATGTGGATTTGACCAGTAACGTTGAGTCCGATGAGTGAACATGAAACTGGATTTATGGGTCATGGATAAATGAACGCCATCACCATTACGAGTCCAGAATCAGAATTCAACATTCGAATCCATTGTGAAATGGGAGGATATACGTATTTTCCTTCCGTTGTAATGTCTATATGAAATCATGAATTATTTTATTTCCTTGTGATTTTTCAAAAATAAGAAACGGTTTCCTGATAATCCAATAATTCTCTGCAATATAAAATGTCGAGACAAAACTACGAATCATGGCTCTTCATGAAGTTAAATCGATGGGAGACATTGAAATCTTCGAAACTCGCATACTGCCAATAAGTCTTACCAAAACTCAATTCGTTAGATTCATGAATTATGCATGAAATTTGTTCTCACCGAATGTACTACAATCAGCCGCATGTTTTATTCCATCGATGCGATCGTAATGGTTTTATAATAACGCCAGAGAACAAGCCAGATGAGAATAAATAAAAAATATATCTCTGCAATGGTGTTACAGCTCAAAGTAATATTCTAGGCTGCAACTAACACTAACCGAGCAATTTTTTTTTGAAGATATCCTCTGGATTTTTGGAAACTGAACCTTAAGTTTCTACCTAATCACCCAAAACACAAGAGTTGCCACTTGTGTAGACTTGTCAGTCGAATACCCAAACACTCTGGGGGTCATTAGATTGTCAAATTATAATACAGTATTATAATGTAGGTAGCGCTCCTGACTTTAAACAGGAATATACTGCAAACAGGAATTCTGAATTTAGCCAGACGATGAAAACATCACCACTTTACCATAAAGTAACACATCCATTGTTCCCGCTCAATTTGAAGTTCTGCCAAACGACTTGAAACCCGTCCAACTCCTATCAGGCACGATCATTTTTTCGCTCGATACCTCAGCAATATATTTATATACAGGATGTCCAGAGAAAGAACTGGAAATCTGCATGAAAAACGAGGACACACGTGGAAAAAATCCAATTCCACATTCCCGTTTGGGAAAAATTCCTGAAATTTCTAAGTGCGCCAATGGAATGTGAGGCAGGAGAAGTCACGCCCATTGTCCGGCTCCTGCGAAAACCTGACGTCTGCTTGTGATCTAAAGTCCCTCATCGAGATTTCCAGTGATTCTTCCTGCAGTTAATCCTTCTCTAGTGCGTCCAACAAAAAGAACTGTTCCCACTACACGCTACACGAGGATCCACTCAATAGGATCTGATACTGCAGTTTATCACTCACTAGATTTTGAACGAACATTATAGAGAAAACTGGCTAGCGACATCTGCAATGCTGTCTAAGTCACAAAGTAGGTATTCAATAGATCCTACCATGAAAAATTATTATATCTTCATTGTACATATTCAGTTGACAAATTGACTGGTGTGAATCGATAAGTAAAGTGGCCCTAACACTAAACCCTGTGGCGCACCAGATGAAACATATTCATCATCAAATCTTCACACTTCACACAAGCAATCTGTGAGGTAATATGAAATGGTTGGTGCGAGTCTGTACAAACACCCTCGATTTCAGAATGATTAGCAGTGTATATCATGTTGAACGGTTATCGAAAGTTTTGCTGAAATCGAGCATGACTGAAGCTGTATATTCTGAATTATCGATTGCATGCCCGATATGTCAGCAGTAACGTGTTGGAGCTATTAGATGAATTCTTCTGTTAGAAATACTTGGGTCATCAATATTCTAGATTGGAGATATATAATAGTTATTTTTTTAGGATTACATCATAAATCTGAAATTTTGAAGGAGGTATGATAGAATGTTCAAAAGTTTTTCGCAGTTACTTCCGATATCTCAGGTCTTCCTGTTCCTGAACGAAGAAGTTGTGGAACTCATTGCTTATTAAGGTATTTCCGTGTGTTCACAAACTCTAAACTTTTGAAAATAAATACGATACTAACATTTCCTCCCAATTTCCTTTCTCTTATGCTTAGTTTGAACATCTCGCTACAAACATATGCCTCCATTTATAATATGTAGAAAGCCATGCCATTCCTATCCTCCAAGAAGATTCTCGTATTTCCCCTTCCGGTCATAATCACATTTTGTCTCTTCCGGAACAAGAATAAAGGATGGAACATGCATATGCTACCCTGCGGTCTCAATCGGGATGAGAATAATAAAAAATGGGAAAATCGTTTCTCCCGCGACATTCGGGATATGATATATTTTTTGATAAGGAAGGAACGGCTCTCCCTCTTCGAATATTCAGCTCCATCTACCACACACGTGGGGGAAATCGAGTGGAAAAGGCTTCGGTTCCATCGGATCATCGGATACGGGGAATCTCAGTTTGACACACGACTTACTCAGATAGGGGAGTATTCGAAAAATGATGCCTGGAATTATACCGAAGGAGCTCATGTAACTTGAATATTCTTTCAGATCTGCTAGGGATATTCTCAGAGGAGGACATCAGAAGAAACTTTGGGTCGTGGAAGAAGACGAAACTTTTATCATCCTCTCAAATTCTGATATAGCACTCCGCAATTCAAGGGCTTAGGAGCATATCACCTGGAGGAAGGATCTACCCTTTCTCTGGAACTGTCCCAAATCCAAAATTTTCTGAGGAGAAGAACATCTATGAACTGGGGAGTTCTAGGACCAGATGCAATAAGAGGTGTGTTGAATTCGAGTTAGTCAGGATTAAGGAGTAGTTGACTACTCAGAACCGACTCCATCAAGAGCTTCGCATGTGGCTTCCCAAATAAATGGATTCATTATTCTAATTCATTATAATGGCAGAGGAAATGCCATTGTTATAGTTCTACGAAACGATCCAATAGACCAGACGAGATGGAACCATAAACCTCTCGAAAAAAAAAAACCTCTTTACGACTCAACTCGAGTCTCTCAGTGTTCGAACGCTCATTAAGATAGTGCCTTAACAAGGCCCCCTTCTAAATGGCCCAATTCACCGACGGTGTCATTTCGTTTCGCCCTATTCATGCGATTTTATTGACATCTCTGAGATAATGATAAAATAGACAGCCCCCAGGCGAAAAGCATCCATACCCCCATTGATTGGGTGGAAATGGGAATGGCAGTCGTTCAGACATCTCAAGATGTTGTCTGGGTTGCGATAAGATACAATGAATTCATGAAAAGGTGATCATGAAATCAATAAACACATGTTGGAATGAATTATCTGTAACACAACTTCATGTAAACTACGCAACACTAATTACGTCGCACCTCGAAATTTTGCCCCTGTTGAAATTAGAATAACTTTTCTCTGATTTGAACAATTTGAATTCTGTTTACACTGTTCGCCTAGCTCAGTCCTTCAGCTATAATCTCGTACTTCTTCGATAAATAAGGTTATTTCCATAAAATTGCTACAGGATGTTTTTTGAAACTCTGCAAAATTTCGGAATTTTCAAAAGGATCCCAAATAAAGAAAAACAGTTTTTTTCAAATTTAACATCAGAGGCATGAAGATTATCTCATTATCTTTGGCCATCTCCAAAATTGTCTTCTTATCTCTTTTATTTACAGAGTGATCTCAAAAAATCAATTTTTTGGTTTTGCACTCATAACTTTTTTCCTCTTCAACCAATTTTCAAAATCTCAGGCTCATTTTGAAGCTGAAACCTTATATAAGAAGATATAAGATCGAGGGTTTCCTCAGAAGTGACCCAAATCTGAAACACCCTGTAAATTTCGACTGGCAGAAAATTAAATGAAAATCAACTTGTTTTCGGAAGGATCTTTCATTCTGGATACGTCCAGATCTTTTTTTCTTTCAGTAGTCGAAAATTGTGCGTAAGAAAACCAAATTGAAACTCCATGTTCTCGAAAAACATCAGCCCAAAAAAATGCATGGTTTGTAACCAACGTAACAAGAATCATAATGAGTGACTGACAAGACAGGTTGAAAATTACGTTCTCGTGAAAATAAAGACCAGGACAGAAAAAACTATTCGTAGGTCTTTCTTTTCTGAAGATATAAGACTTCATAAAAAAATTCAAATTAAAAAAAAATCTAAATACAACAAAATTTCAGGGTAACCTTCTCACCCCCTGTACAGAGTCTTCCATCATGTTTTGGTTTTTTTTCAAAGAATTTAATTTCATAGACCCCTAAAAAAATTTATACGTACGCCTATGAAAAAAATGTTTTCATCTCTCTGATCAACTTTTTCCGCTGAACACAGCTATTGAAAATTCCGAAATTTTGCACAGTGTCAAAAAACATATTGTAGAAATTTTATGGAAGAAACCTCATGTAACGAAAAAGTACGGCATTCCTTAACATCCAAACGGATGGACAAATTTTCAACTTCGATCATACCAATCTGCTTGTTTTTTCCATAGAATACGATTCTTCAATTGAAAAAACCGAAATCAAAAAAAAAATTCTCGAATTTTTCAAATCGCCATAACTTCCGAACGGATGTACCAATTTTCAACTTCGCTCACACTAATCCACTTGTTATTTTCTATAGAATCCCTTTCTTCGATCGTATAAATCGTAATAAGGAAAAAAATGTTTTCATTATAGACAAAAAGTGAAGAAAAGGGGGCCCCCTTGGAACTTTTTCGAATTCTTCAAATCGCCATAACTTTCGAACGGATGGACCAACTTTCAACTTCGCGCATACCAATCTGCTTGTTTTTTTCATAGAATCAATTAATCCAATCGAAAAAACCGAAATCGAAAAAAAAATTCCATTTGAGAAAAAATGCATCATAGGGGGTACCCTTGGAACTTTTTCGAATTCTTCAAATCGCCATAACTTTCGAACGGATGGACCAATTTTCAACTTCGATCATACCAATCTGCTTATTTTTTCCATAGAATACGATTCTTCAATTGAAAAAACCGAAATGAAAAAAAAAATTCTGGAATTCTTCAAATCGCCATAACTTCCGAACGGATGTACCAATTTTCAACTTCGATCATACCAATCTGCTTATTTTTTCCAAAGAATACGATTCTTCAATTGAAAAAACCGTAATCAAGAAAAACAAATTCTCGAATTTTTCAAATCGCCTTAACTTCCGAACGGATTGACCAATTTTCAACTTCGATCATACCAATCTGCTTATTTTTTCATTAAACACGATTCTTCAATTGAAAAAACCGAAATAAAAAAATTTCTCGAATTCTTCAAATCGCCATAACTTCCGAACGGATGTACCAATTTTCAACTTCGATCATGCCAATCTGATTATTTTTTTCCATAGAATACGATTTTTCAATTGAAAAAACCGTAATCAAGAAAAACAAATTCTCGAATTTTTCAAATCGCCTTAACTTCCGAACGGATTGACCAATTTTCAACTTCGATCATACCAATCTGCTTATTTTTTCATTAAACACGATTCTTCAATTGAAAAAACCGAAATAAAAAAATTTCTCGAATTCTTCAAATCGCCATAACTTCCGAACGGATGTACCAATTTTCAACTTCGATCATGCCAATCTGATTATTTTTTTCCATAGAATACGATTTTTCAATTGAAAAAGCCGAAATAAAAAAAAATCGAATTTTTCAAATCGCCATAACTTCCGAACGGATGTACCAATTTTCAACTTCGAACATACCAATCTGCTTATTTTTTCCATAGAATACGATTCTCCAATTGAAAAAACCGAAATAAAAAAAATTCTCGAATTTTTCAAATCGCCATAACTTCCGAACGGATGTACCAGTTTTCATTTTCGCTCATACCAATCTGCTTATTTTTTTCCATAGAATACGATTCTCCAATTGGAAAAACCGGAATCAAAAAAAAAATTCTGGAATTCTTCAAATCGCCATAACTTCCGAACGGATGTACCAATTTTCAACTTCGATCATACCAATCTGCTTATTTTTTCCATAGAATACGATTCTCCAATTGAAAAAACCGAAATAAAAAAAAAATTCTCGAATTTTTCAAATCGCCATAACTTCCGAACGGATGTACCAATTTTCAACTTCGACCATACCAATCTGCTTATTTTTTCCATAGAATACGATTCTTCAATTGAAAAAACCGATATAAAAAAAATTCTCGAATTCTTCAAATCGCCATAACTTCCGAACGGATGCACCAATTTTCAACTTCGCTCATACCAATCCACTTGGTATTTTCTATAGAATCCCTTTCTTCAATCGAATAAATCGTAATAAGGAAAAAAATTTTTTCATTATATTTATATTAACATTCCACAACTTCGAATTGTGTTGAAACAAACTAGTCACGAATTTACTATTTCAACGATAAATCTCGTATATAGTGGTGTTTACTTCAAGGAAACATTAACCCCATCATTCTATTCAATATTTATCGATACCCTCAACGAGAGATACCTACGTGACATTTCCTCCAATATTCATATACATAATTTAGTTTTTCGACGTATTTTCCTGGCAGAATGATTGTTTGTTTCAGGTAAACTGATGATAAATATGATAGACACTACGTGCTGACTCTGTTTTGATTTATAAATGACGTTTTATATTTATGCTGGATTCTTCCTAGTCCATCAAATTAATTCCTGAACTACTCAAATGTGAAGACAGAACTTAGAAATCATTACTTCGACAATCACTAGATGTTGAATTATTCAACTTAATTGATGTAATTGATATAAAAATCAAATGAAATGAAAATAATAAAGGTGATATTTTCGACAGAGTAATTGAAAGAATGTCACTTGATGATATATGCAATACTTGTACTGAATTATAAACTCAAGACTAGGGACTAGGGGACTAGATCAAATATGGCAGAAAATCTTTCTTAGGTTGAGTAGAAAAAATAGAGAATCATCCCATCTTTTGACCATTTTCGATTGATTTTTTATTCTGCATTTAGAATTCGTCTCTATAAATAACCATAGCCTTGAAGGTGCATTAAATTCACTCCATTTATCGTGCAATCTCTCTTAATTACCCTTACTGAAAAAAAGCAAACAGGCGTTGCGTTTGCGTGAAAGGTAATGGAATATTAAATGATACGAGAGGTAGTTCTCAAAGGCCTGTTGAAACTTCCACTGAAAGGATTTCTATATCACAGAAACTCGGGTGGGTTGACCAAAGATCAATGTGAGCCAAACAATTTTGAAGTAGGGATCTGGTAGATCTAGTAGATCTCAATGCAGCGCATGCTCATATGCATCCTATCATGGGATGATCACGTGGGTTCCAGGTACGAGAATTGTTTTTCAAATAGAAAAATTGTATTTTCCAAAATATCTTCCAGTCCATTTGCTTGCCTCTTTAGAGCCTCTTAGCCAGGATATTGGATGAAGAATCGGTATTCAGTTCGGTATCGCCAGCGGAACCCCTAGACTAACCCAATCAGAAAAACTGCCGATCCCCGTCCAAACAGAAAAGCCCTTCCGCAGTTCATCCGTCAGAGCTGCAGCCCGCTTGATATTCCGCTCTCGACGAGTGTGCCGTTCGGTTTTTTCTTTCTTCCTCGTCTCACAAACGATGATCAGCTCTCCCGTGAAACGGCGAAGGATGAGCCGAGAGCCCTCCATGGCCAATCCACAATTGATCTGGGTGCGGCGTTGAGTGTATTCAGACAAGTGAGAGTTCTTTCCGCGTGAGGAGCTTTTTATTCCAACGAAATTATCGATGATAATAATAACGGAGGCCGTGGACACTTGAGTTCGGAGAGTCTCCATGACAGAATGGTTCTGAATAAAGCCATGAACTCAAAAGAACTCAGGAGAAGGTAGATGATTTTTGATTCCGAGCGGAGAACTCATGATTCAGTCACTGAGCTCGCCCACGCTTGGAGGAAAGCCCGTATCAAAGCTGCAGAAGTTGTTAAAACTGCACATAGATGAACCCCTACATTCTATCTTCTTCAACAACACCGAAGACAGGAAGTTATCCAAAGAGCTGACCTCCGCATTCCTAAGGTCAAGCGGGCTTAAATCGCAAACAGAGGGGTTCTTTATGGCATGCCAGGTTGCAGATACCGATACGTTGCCGAGTCATGGCGATAAAGGTCCCTGATGAAAGATTCAGCATGCAAGGTGTATGCAGACATAATGTGGCATTACAAGTGCTCTATTATCATCTGAGGCACTCGTACGGTATAGACAAAACTCCAGTGCTGCCCTGAATTCCGGGAGATATTGAGTCCGTTGTGGAGAATGAGAGGTGTCGAATCTATTGAAACTTCTCATTCCCACCGTCAGACAGACCTGTCGTAGATCACAACAATCACCAAACCAAAATGATTTCAGCGATCGAATTTTCAGCACCAGCCGAACGGAACATCGTTGCTATAACCACCAGAGACTGCCCCAACCACTCTTTCAGGTATGGTTAAAGTCGATAGGAAAGTAGGAGAGATATACATAGCTGAGAAACTCATGAGATATCAACGAATGCAAACATGCTTATATCGATGAAAGACTAAGAAATTGGAGATTGGCCAACTCTGCAAGAAGTTTGAACTAGCATTCCTCATGACAACTTCCCTGGTCCCAATGGCAATTAATTTGGACCTGGGTTGTGTTTTTCACTAGCTACTCCATTCAAGGGAACGAGTGCGATGCCAGAGTAGGGCACATAGATCGTCAGTCTTTGCCTTTTTTATGTCACAGCCTGTTTCATTGGCAAATGTCGCCTGCCGAGTTTTTTATCGGCATGGCTTTCACACCCGCGTCCGATCGCTCTATTGTGATTTTTCAACTTTGGCACATATTCGGGTTCACGAGACATTTCAGAAAGCAGTGATGTATGGAAACAGGATCGAGGGGTGATGAAAATACAATCCGGGTGGACTCCGGAAATGGTTGATCTTCTCTACGAGTTGAAACCGTCCATACAAGCGATTGGATTGATTCTATGGATAAACAATCACAATGTGTCAAGCTTTCCTTTTTCGGTTGAGTATTTTTCGGTTGGAATATCAATATAGAATAAGAATGGCATGTACTTCATGGTTGAGAAATTTATTTGCTCATACATATCGCGTCTTGACATAAAACTGACGATAACTCCAAGTTTTCTGAAGCCTGTCCTGCACTGAGCGTGCGTCAGGATGTGGAGGAAGGGCTCTCATAAGGGGTCGTGTTTGCTTTGTATGTTGGAACTGTGCAGGTAAAGGGTGGTAGAATCTTTTGAAATAAACATGGATGGTGATCGATCAGTGTAATGATGTGACACGTGTTTGGGGCTTTACATTCTGATTGATATGGGGTGCCGAGAGCTTTGATGAGGGTCTCTTTGATGATCACGCTGCAATATTAGTTTCTCCGATTTCGAATCGCTTCTTCTTTCAGATTGGCAAACATGTTTTTTTATGAAAACTCATCTAGTGGATATATTTCGTGATCACGACTCATGTAGGAGTCTTCAACCTGAAATTTCCCTCTATAGTTGAGAAAGTATAAAGAGCTGAATCCGGTCCTGGTTCCCACTATTCAGTAACAATGAATATCCACAATAGATAACCGTCCAGACATAAACGAGGCCTGTTTGATCAGACGACAATGGAAAATAACAATTATGATACAATTCACAATTCCCCTTTGTCAACTAACGGATGTGTCATGAGAGTTTTTCTCACCATATACTTGGATGAAGTTGAGCCTAAATTGAAGGAAATCTACATATCTATTCGCTTTAGGCTTCAGAGGAATGGCTTGTAGATTGTAGGAGGGGTCGTTAAGGCTGTGCAGCCTCTCAAGCACCTCGACCTATTAGATCTTTTGTGCATAACCCTTAATCTATTCGAGGCCCGGGATTCCGAGGCTTCTTGCGAAGTTTATCAGTTTCCTGGGAGCTATAGGTTTCTGACATCGGAGGGCTCTAAAGAGGCTCCTTCTAGGACTTGAGCCTCTTGCAGAAGAGCGCTGGGCATTTGCAAAGCAAATGTTCTGCAGTTTCAGCAAAGTTCTCGCAGTAGCGGCAACTTTCAGTCTCTGTTTTGCCCATCTTTTTGAGGTGATACCTCAGAGGGCAGTGTCCAGTGAGGAGTCCCGTTACCAGTTTCAAGTCTTTTTTGTCCAACTCGAGAAGCTGTTCAGCTTTCCTTGGCGAAAGGCTCACTAGTCTTTTCGCTTGTCTTTGTCCTGGGACTTTGTTCCAGTGAGATTTAATTTCAGAGGAATGGCTTCATACTACGGTTCAATCCTAGAACCGCCGATATTCCTTTTATATATTGATGATCTGATTGAAGCAATGGATTCTACGAAAAGAAACATGCAAAATGATACCGCAATGTTCCGCTCGTTTCGATAACAATTCCATGACGGAACTGAACGTGACAGATAAAAGTATTACGGAACGCTAACATTCATCCCGATGGGACAAAGAAAAGAAAGCAATTCCTGTAATTAAAATCGAACGGAAAAGAAGGAATTCACTGCGACCCTTTGTCGCCCTAATTCCCTACGGGCCGCGGAACCCATTCCGACGAATAATAATTATTGTATTTCGAAAATAATGGCGCCTCCCATTCCAACGTTCACCATGCAATTAAATTTAATTGTCGGGTGTAACTTTGTTAAAAGTCGGGAGATGCAATCCGGCGACCTCCCTCTTTCGGACAAAGGGCCCAATTAAAAGAGAATTATTGCGTCATCGTTCGCGGGATCGGGATAGGTAAAAGGCGAATCTATGGAAGACAATCGCCAAAGGGATCGGATTCCGGTGTAGGGTCCGGTTGATAGGGCCAGGTCACGTTTTGGTACGTCACAAAGTGGCCTATATACAGAACTCTTTGATCTCCAGGAGATCAATCAAAGTGACTTTGCGTCTTTGTTTCGGGTTTTTTTAGTAATTCACTACACGATGGTGAGGTATACTGAAGATGATATAACTATTCCACTTTCCTCTCCTGTCTCACGCTAGAATGCGAAATAAATAATTTTTCTACAACCGGTTATCAAAGTAGCCTTTGTCGCTCTCAAATTGATGTTTTCCGATCAATGTCATTTAATGACAGAATTGCCGCTCGTGAGCGGAAAAATTGAAAAAACACTCGTCTCTACTACAGGTATATTGTTGAAAATAACCTCATATTTTCTTGCACGATTGAAAATATTGACTGTGAATATTCTAAGACACCTTCTCATGTAGCAGAAACAGCAATAATTGTGAATTTGAACCTACTACCAGATAAATTGAGGAAAAGTATGAATATGTTATGATAGTTTCATGACATGGTGTCATGATATGCTTGAATGTTAAAGATATCAAAGTGAGTATCCTAAACTCGTCGCATTCCAGTTCCTTGAATAGAAACCAAAAATAATATTTACTGAAAAAGGTCAATTTCAATTATACTTCATACTGTATGGTAGTTTGAGAAGCACCAGTATGAGTAGATAAGGTATCAAGTTTTCTTGTCTAGGAACTGCATTTGTATACAAAATATTGTGTGTATTCCGAGCTCTAAAAGATGGGCCGGAAATACTTCATAGCCCAAACTATAGCTAGCATCTCTTTTTCGATCGTTGAGTAATTTTGTTCGGAGTCATTGAGCGTCCTTGATCGGTAAATTTTTGCCTACCAGGCCTTGTAATAGTATGGCTGCAGAGTTGCTTGAATTCATGTGGTATTGCCTCTCTCGAAAGATAACTGTCTTTTTCGAGCGCTCTGAATTCACGAATAGTTAATGTTCGATAGTTCAATTGGTTAGACTTCTGGAATGTCCCAATACAGATATGCATTATTGAGATCGAGCCATTGATGTTCAAAGAGGAGATCCTCCTCGATGCGGTTTCAAATTTCCTGGTGCAACTATTTCCAGTCGATTGCATGCACACGGCTCGGCATTCATTTCAGTCGAACGGAAATAATCAGATATATCTGGAAAGAGTATTTCCACGCGTAGACAGGCATATATATTAGAAGTTTTGTGAGATCCATCAAGTGACTTTCTATAGCTTGCTTCTAGCTGCAATCTAGTTTCCTGGACGTGTCTCTATTTATTTCCGGCCACTTCATGGACCACCGCACTTTCTTGCTGATTGAGAACACAGTGGCGTATCACAAAAAAAATATTGGAAGGAATTAACTTTTCATTCAAGAACTCCCAAGAAAATTAGGTTGTCGGGAAAATGTATTCTACCTTTTCATAGAAAAATTCACTTTATTTTCAATATGTATGGTGAGTTGATATTGTGTTCTCTTGAGAACTTTCACATAATGATAAATTATACAGCAAGTGTGGAAAGTGGCATATTAGTAGTGTAGTTGTAACGAGGGCAGGAAATGTACTTTCCAAAGAGTTTTGAACACTATTTTTTCCACGACCTTAGATATTATTTTTATTTCGCACGATGTCATTTCAAAGGTGTAACTTGAGCGATCTCTATACTTCCAGATGGGGTCTATTTCGATATTCCAGGTAATAATTGAATACTTTTTGACAATTCCAGGTGTGAAATACTGAATTGTCTTCGTTTGCACAAACAATTTCATTGATATTTGAAATCACATGCCTACACGAATGTCACGAATATGAAAGAATCACGCAACCAGCTATACATCAGCATTGCGTATTGACATCAACCAATAAATATAAGTTGAACTTCTGCTATTTTTCATCATAGTGAATAAGAGGTTATGTCTGTATGTTTCATTGACACATTGAAATCTGGTGTAACAAAAGCTCTAACAAATAACAATGTTACGGTGATATAAGCTACTTTTCAAATATCAAAACAGTGTTTTTCATGACGCTTTCATACGTGGTCGTCGGAAACATTATTTTCATCAATTCTACGATATCATCGGCACAATTAGAAAACTATATTCGAATGCATCACAATCCAAATTGCTACAACTATTCTCATTTCTGAATTAGGCTGTATATTATATGATATTGAATTCAATCGACAAAATCCAGTATTGATTCAACACAAGGTGGAAATTTCTTTCGAACGGATCAATATTTCTCGACAAAAATTTCATAATCCCCATTTTTCATGATAATCGCCCTCGTTAATCGTCATCTGCACAAGCGTGACGTCACGTTTCTTGAAAATCCATTTTTTTTCTCGGTTCACCTGATCTGCTTGAACTTCCAACATCTCGAGTAATTCCCAAAGTGTCGTAAAAAATCCGATTGTGTGCCTCGATCTCAATAACGTCGCCAGCGAAATGATCTCGTAATGGTATTTGTGCTAGCGCGCCCATCATTTTTCATTTTCCCCGCACAAAGAAAGCGACACAGATGCCACGCAAGGTCCATTGTATGTGGGGACGAGGATGAGGGTGAACCGACGCAAACATGAACATTCGAGAAGAATGGGTATCTATGGGAAGTGAACCTTTATTAAGTCATCCATTCATCTCCAGCTATGAGGGTCGATGTCGGCAGATTACAATGGAAGATGTGATAATTATGGTTGATTATATCATTGTTGAACTGAAATTGTATCGCTCTTATGTAGACGAAGAAGGGAATATAATCCCAATATTTAGTTTTTACTGTTATAGGAGAAAGTGAGAAGATGAAAAAGAATTGTCGGAAACAATATAAAAATAATATGAATGCTTCGTTTTCGTTTACTTCTCCATTCTCATCCTCATTCTCTACCACTGCTATTATATTGTGCATTAAAAATGTTTCTACAGGAGTTGAATACCTCTCCAAGTGGGGTAAAAGCACAAAACAGGCGAAATACGCCTGAACTACTAACTAAAATAACGAAGTGATATTTTGTTCAAATTCTGGGTTAAATTTTTTCCAAGACCCCACGAAGTGGTTTCGGATTCCATCATCATAGGTAAGATCGTCGTTATCCTAAAAGTGCTCATACGAATTTCGCAAAATTGATGCGAATCGGAAAATTATGAATAATATCATGAAAATATCAAGAAATCCACAAAAAAAATACAAATATTTGAACTTCCAGCGGCCATTTTATTCGTATAAATTTTTCGAAATTCGTATAAGCATGAACACAGCTTAACTTATAAAAAAGGCAATCAGGATAGAGGTTAGAATGAAGAAACAAGAAAAAAATTTCGAAAAAATCAAATGACACTTCTGCTGAAATTGATGTGTATCATAAAAATTATGACTCTTTCAACTTCAACTCTGAGACGTATATCATAATTATTCTCAACACCTATTGCACTGATTCTTTCAATATCTCTCCTTGAATATCTATATACCACATAAGAATATCTATGGATCTATTTCAATATTCATAAGAAATTTACAGCTTTATCACTCGATTTGTCTTCTTCTTCGGTAGATCATATGCCAGGCATTATCATTTAAAACGACAATGATTGAACTTTCCTAATATTCAGTTCGATTGACAAGACAGTAGGTATTGATCCAAAATACGGGTACAAAAAAATAAACTCATCACTAGAAAACAATGGTGAATTCATCAATAGTCTGTATTTTTCATGTCGTACTATCTTGATGATGATAACATTTATGGACAGAAATGTAGAAAAAAAATACCAGATATGATTCAGATCCGAATTGGGGAAGATCAGGACTAGTTGAATTCATTGAATAAGCCTTATTTAATCAACTTCGTGTCATTTAAAGTTTCCGATATCACAATGGTGACTACGAAATAATAAATATGGCCTGTATATTAGACAAAAAGTTTATCTTGCTGATGATCCATTTGGAAATGCGCAAGCTTTCATGTATTCTTGTTTTAGGCAATCATGTATGATGCTATTTATTATATGTCTGCGATTATATCAATGTTGTCATCATGTCACCACAATATCCCCGCATTTTTCCTCAGAATTATAGGCACTCCCCCCCACGGTATTTTCATCATAGCAACATTTGATAGCACCGCGAGAAACACATAAGAGTGACGAGTTTTCCATCCTTTTGAATTCCTTTACGACACGCAATACTTGCAGACTTCTCCCTATCCATATTTTTAATAAAAATTCCGACGAAGCTTTTCATATGCGACGGGAGGCGAGCGCAAGAATATTTACCTAAAAATCCCCCTGACGCGATTATACTAGCTGGAGTGACTTCTTTATTCGAAAACATCCAAATACTTTTGCGCGCGTATACACAAATAAATTGGAGTTGTCACCACTTCACGTGAATTTCCCCAAACGACAAATGGGGGGATGAAAGCGAGACGGGATAACCATCTCATTTGTCGAAGCACCTCGAGTGATAACTCATACGCTTTATAACACGACTGTTCTGATATTCTTATGGAAAATCGTCTGTTTTACACACCTACAAGTGATATTCAACATGGACAGGGTGAAATACTTTCAATTCTTCAATTCCATCGAAATCAGTCCTTTGATTCACAACAAAAAGTGGATACTTCCTAGTTTATCCAACTCTCATCGTATGATGTTGAAAGCTCGAAAGTTCGCGTGTGGATGGAGAATAGAGGCAAATACTTTACTCGGCGGTATATTGAAAAATTATACGGAAAATTTCGAATTAAGTTATCCAGTAGGTACTCATAACTACATCGTTTCATTCCTTCGCTGAATTGAACAGACAAAACTTCCAATGAGTTGAAAACAAGTTAGTTTTCTTAAAGAAATTAAAATTGCGAAGAGCATATCTTATGGCATGCATAATCAGGAATCATAAAAAAACTGAAAATCCGAGCCTGCAGATTGTTGGAAACTCTCGACAACGAGAACTTCGAAGTTCACCTACCTCTTCAATTCATAATATTCAATGACACTGCACAAGGGTGTTGTTTCTCTTGAAAAATAAGGTAGCTCTTGTTCAAAGGGGTGAATGGGGGTTGTCTATAGCTTGGAGGGGGTGAATTTTAGAACAAAAGTTTACGGAAGAAAAGTCTTACTTTGACCCTAGGAATACGCCACTGAAATATTCGAATTGAATTTCGATATACTTAGTGTATGACGTTCATTTGCAAAACCGAACACAACATTTCCATTCGTGTACAGGAATCCGCAATCTATACGCAACGATACATGAGCTACACGAGAATTCATTAATCACGCATCACCCCCTACGCGCTTCCCAGCATCCCCTTCGAATAACATCCCCGTTTCGGCAATCTAGGAACTTTCAACCCAATTAGACTCCATCTACATTCTATGCGAGTGTTTATTCCTCGAGCTCAGTGACCTCGATAAGGGAAGCAGGTGAACCAAACATCGTCAAAGGCCAATGCACGTTTACATTTTCCACCGTTTAACCTTTGGTATATTCAATGTTCCTGTAGATCGTTTCTAATTAAGCGATGCAGTGCTGCAGGATTCGATTTGTTCAACTTCTGAGTTTCATTTTGTTTAATGAAAAGCTACAGCAGTAACATCAGCTCAACCTCACATTTTCAATGTTGAGTAACCTTGCAAACGCAACATATCTAAGGTGTAGTTGAAAATATCTGGGTGTACAATTGTTCATTTGTTAAATCAATGCTGGTGAAAGCACATCAAAATTCTTCACTAATATGGGTGGATGTAATGTTTCTAAGATTGTGGTTGGAATACCCAGATCTTGTGAGTTAGTGTTGTAGATGAACTGGGTCAGTCCACCCACTATCACCTACCCAACTCACTAAAATAATCTGCACCAGTAGAAACATCCGTGAGAGAACACGTGGTTTGACCCAGAACCTCCCTTGTTCATCTACTACTGCGTCAAGGAAGAATTGCTCCGTCGAATACAATAGGAGACGACACTGAATCAACCTCCCTCGACTCCAAAGTCGAATACCCAACTTGAAACTGACAATGTTGTCTCTGGGGTACTGCTCTCACGAATTCGCTTAATAGGTAATTATGCAAGCCGTTCGACTGCTTGTCAGGAAGAACTCCGAAGTATATTTCCCTCGTAGAAACTAGAAAATGTATTCGAGAATTTGTGAAGTAGGAGAAAAAGGAACAGGAAGCTTCATGAACTTCAGCGCGGCTTCAGCTACCATCATTATAAGTTGATTGCTAGATTGAACAATAGTTCAAGGCATATAGAGTTGGAAACTGTGGGAATAGTGAAAATGATAGCTATTAGACAAAACGTTGAGTCCTTACTTTCTGGAAGTATAGCTATAAATAATTCCAGATACAGTACATTCAGCTGAGTTACTTGTGTACCTATGATGTTCAAGAACAAATCTGTGTTTTGTACCGTTTCCTCATATTACCCATCTCTTTTCTCCACTTCCACGCGACCTTTTTTTCCTCCTTGACAAAGCGATTGAAAGCCATTCCTGAATTTTCCGGAGTGCATTTTTCACAGCGCGATTTATCCAGTCAGATATCTGAGGCCCTTGACAAAAGTCCACGCGTAGAGGGATCAGGAAAGCTATGCGATATTTGTGCGGATTGAATTTTTACACCAGTCAAGGGGAATTCTTTGCTCCATCAGTAAATCGAATAGAGTCGAAGATTTCATCTCTAGACCCAAAGGATTCATGGAATGGAAAAATTGTGAAAAAAAGGTAGGTTGGTATATCAAGTTTACCAGGAGACTGCAATTTCTGGAGGTAGAAATGTACCCATATATTCAGGACAGAAAGATAAATACATACAGGGTGACATCTCCCTATCATATGTCAAAGTTTATTCGTTCTCATCCTCGATTACTTTTTGACCTATCTGAAAACTGAAATTATTGGTAAAAACCAACCCATTCGTACTCTTTTACATTACATGCGTATTTCATGACAGGTATATACATTTAATCAGGAGTTAACCCATGGATAAACTCGACTTCGAGTTGGAGAGTTAATCGGCGACAGTTAATTAGCTATAAATTAGTTGAGCAGCGAATTCACCTCCAACTCGCTAAGAACTTCCATAAAGCGGTTTCGCGGGATTCTTTTGTTCAACTTCGCAACTCCCGACTCCCAACCGGACTGTGAAGAGTTGAACGAACGAATAGATTGCATCTTGTGTAAAGGATTTTCCCATCAGATTATTAGGGAAGTGATCAGAAAATAACAAGTAAAAAAGTTAAACGTCATGTAGTAATTTTTTTTTTGAATAGAACACCCTAGTATATGATGATATAACAGTTCTATGTAGACCAAGTACTAATATTCGAGAAATAAGAACAAGTAGATAGTGAAACTGAGTGAGACTTTCAGCAGATGACCACCCGTTAGATATAATAAACTGAGACTTTTCTTCTTTCTCGTGACTGGAAATGTAGTATATCCATCTTGATACTCGTTCGAAAGATTTGTTTTATTTTCCTGACAAGGAAGACGGATAAAAGGGTTTATTCGGCGTATTTATTTACGAGATCCTTTCTACCAGATGGAGTTTTTCAGTTAGTAGAATGGTCTAATCATTTCTCATTTGAGATTTCTATAAATATAGTCTTCCATCTACGAGGGTATAACTAATGGGAATATACCATCATTCCATTCAACGAATATCAGAATTTATCACAATGGTATGAATTCTTGTAAACATATTAACATATCGTAAATTTTGAATAATCTGCACATTTACTTATATTTTTTTTGAATCATCATCACTATTTAGGTTTTTTAGGTCACAAAACTGGATTCTACGGAGAAAAAAAACGAATGCCACCAAAACCAGAAAAATCAGAGTAGACAAACAAAGCTGATACGACCCCGAAATTTCCGATGTTCGCCACCAGATGGCGTTGCTATGAGTTTTGCTGACATTACCGGACCTGAATGTCCAATGGGTCAGTTCACCCCTGTTATGTTGACTCTTTTTTATCATTCACTACTTCCACCTAGAGATGTTTAACCAATCGTTCAAATCACCATCGTCGATAACAAATTCCCCTTCACCGAAATAAATGGCGTCAAAGAACAATAATCCGGAAAATTTTGAAATATCCTTCAACTTCCGAAGCGCTTATCGTCTGTGGAACTAGGCGGGCGTGAATTATGGCCTTCTTGGCCGACGATAAACTTACTTTCCCGACAATCTCGCCCAAGAAAATGACATTATAAAGCGGATCATACTCCACAAACAAAGCCGTAATACAGGGTTGTTACATTGAAGAGCAGAAGCAGGGATATTTTTGCATCCAATATGATTTTATTTTTCAAACAACAATAACGTTGTTTATACCAACGACAGTCGTATGCCTGAAGCTGTCAAAAGATACAATGATATGTTTATTGGGAATAATTACTGTGTATATGAAGATTGCAAATCATCTTCAAATAAATCGGAGAATATCGAATTATATTGCTTTCCAAAGGACGATAAACTGAGAGTACTTATATTAAGTGATATAGTTGACTTCAATCAAACTTTTCCATTCGGTGAGAATATCACTATTTTTGCTATACCTATACTTCTTTATTCCATTTCAAGTTGAGGAATTCGTTTATTAGATAATTGAATCGTGTTTAATTTCTCCTGATGACAATGAATTTCATCGTTCATCATTCAGAATCCATCTTATTCCTCATAAACACTCATTTCTGATGACAACTTGTTCATAATAAATCACTCAAAAGTATAGGTAACCTTTTGTATTGGTGTTGATTATGCCATTACTAAAATTGCACCATCGCACATCAGTATTTCCAGCGGCGACAACGACTATCCAGCAACTGCGATGCGCAAAATTTAAAGGTTCGAGGTCAATGAAAACGAATGTCGGCACATTAAACAAAATGGGCGGAGAGTCTCATCTGTAAGGTTTTCTAATCTGTGTCGAAAGAGAGCAGTTGGCGCTACAAAATAGCCAGCCAGACAGGCCCAGCAATCGATACGACCTAATCAGCTCGAGGAAGACAAGGACGATGCGGCAGCCCTCCTAGCCCTTTATCCGAGTGCACTGTAGTGCCGACAAGGTGGAATTGAAGTAGTCTGAAGCAAATCGAAATCGGAATTACTGACGCTGAACACGATATGAGGCGGTGAGAAAATTGGTACAAATCCGTCTCGAGAGGTGGAAAAACGGTGGATACTGAAAGGGAGGAATTCGATTGCCAACACCAGTTCATGTCCAAAGGGCGAGAAATTGCTGGATATCTACCATTAGACGATTATATTTACTTGATATGTGAAATGGTACAATGGGGTAATTCCTCAGAAGCTTATAGAGCAGAAAAGGGCCATTCAAATTTTGTATAACCTAAATAAACGGTATTCATGTAGAGATGAGGTATCCTCCTTAACATTCAACTGTCCTCTATCAGAAAAGTTTATTGTTAGTGAAAAATAGTACAGTAGTGGAATTTCATTCAGCAGAGCACAATTCATGAGAAATAAATTGCCTAGTGCGCCAACTGAAATTCAAAAGACAATTTATCGTTGTCAAATCCTCATATGAGAAATCGGAAGAATATACGGATGCCTCCTGATTCCGATAAGACAAGCCAAAATTTACTACGTTGTTTGTATACTATGGATTCAGAGCGACTTCGCGTTTGTATCCCAAGTAAATTACTTTTTGGGCTCGATAAACAGCTGAGTATTTGGAGTTTGATGGGAATAGATGTATGTGTGGGCTGATTTATTCGCGTCTGCAGAATGGGATATACAGCGTGTCATCCATTTCATTTTGTCACCCTGTAACTGATTACTCCATACGAAAATAGCTATTTGTGTATGCGCAAAGTGGTAGATTTCAGCTCGGCTATGAACTCCGGTTATCATGCTGCGATTCAATCAAAACATCTCTGATAAAACTAGAGAAATATCACTTATATTCAGCAAATTTCTGTCCCCTAAAAAACCAATAAATCGATGTCTAAAGTGAAATACGTACCAACCACATAAATTCAAGTTACTTTGCAGCTATCCTATTCCAAGCCCTGGTAGATAAATCAATCAAGGAGGCTCAATGACTCCGAGCAAAATTACTCAACGATCGAAAAAGAAATGTTAGCTATAGTATGGGCTACGAAGTATTATTGGCCCTATCTTTCTGCGTTCGGAATACACACAAGATTTCATCTATAAGCACAGTCCCTAGACACGAAAACTGGATATTTTATTACTACTACTATTCGTCTTTTCCAAACTACTATATAGTATGAAGTTTAATCGAAATTGACTTTTTTGACTGGATATAACTTTTGCTTCATATTCTGAGATATGTGACAAGTTAAGGATACCTTCTTTTATATCTTCAACATTCAAGCATTTCATGGCACCATTTCATGAATCTCTTATATCATAATTCAGGCTTCTTCTCGATTTATCTGGTAGGAGGTTCAAATTAACAATGTTCACTCTTTCTGCTAGATCAGGAGGTGCCTCGGATAAGTCACAGTCACTATTGTCAATCATGCAAAAGAATATGAATTCGTTTTCAGCAATAAACCTATGGTATGGAGGCGAGCGTTTTTTTTTCGCCCTCGAGCGCAAATGCTGTCATTTAATAACATTCCTCAGAAAACGAAAATTATATTTTGAGATTTGAAACCGTCAAAGGCTACTTTGTTAACCGTTTAACTGCCTTGGGTTTTTTGGGTTATTGGTTAACCTTCTAATTTATTTATGATAAAAATGAAAATCTTTTCCGGGGCGATTCCACATCAGCGTACATCAGCCATAATGTTTTCGCACGATCTGATCGAATTTTCCCGTCCGTCCGCCTAGAAAATTATTCTTTCCGCCGCTTTCCGTAAAGATGTCTTCAAAAATCCGGGAATTTGCCGGTGGTATCAAGTCTCGTAATGCGAAACATGGGAAAACATCCCCAGGAGTGTTTAACGCGTTCCCAACGCCGCAATAACGAAAAAATCCGAGAAATCCCAGTTGCCAGATTGATGATGAAAAATGTTTATTTTCACGAATAAAGGGTGATCCAGTCGTATTTCACGGTTTCGCACCTGTAATATGCGCATTTTTTGGAGTATTCAATTGTTTTCAAAAAATGTTTTTGGAGTATTCAATTATTTTCAAAAAATGATACGTCTGACCTCCGAACAACAAACTCACTAGAATAGTAACACCCCAAATTGTCTGAAGCCAACATGGAAGTCATATGTTTTTTCCCCCACAGAGGTTGCCACATATCGTAACATTTGAAAGTGGTAATCATTCCATGTCCACATTTTTTCAAGGTCTCAAATATATATATCCTTCTGTTGGTACTTATATGAGTGTATCAAAAGCTATGTATTCAATGTTCGTCATATTTATATATAAGTGTTTTATAGATAGCACGTCTTTCTGGAGATTGTAGCATTTTTGGTGAATGCGCAAACGCCGCTAATTTCGTTCAACCGATAATCGACCGAACGCTGACAGTGAGAGCGCGAAACGTCTCGTTTTTAAATCAAATTTTGTTTGATGGTTCATTAAACGGCATTTTTCCAGTTTTGTGTGAAAATTTAAATATGATTTTACTTAAAAACATTGTTTATTGTGTTCGAATCGAATTCAAAGGATGGTGAAACGCTGTTAAATTTGCAAGAGACGATTTAAAAGTGGTGACCAGAACATAACATTCCACTGGTGAGTTACTCAGTGTCGTATCAACATGTTGAATAAACATTATTCACCCACCCTCATATGCAAAACGATTTTTGTTAATTCGAAAACATGCTTCGGTTTTCCCAAGATGAAAAGTTATTGGATATATGTGAAAATATGATCAGGAAAGAGAATATTTCAAGAGACACTAGAGTTTGCTCGAATCATTTCATTACGAGTGATAAAATGGTTGGCCCAATTGGTAAGAAAATGCTCAGAGTAATAGATAAGCCTATATTTAGTGGAATTGAAAAGTAATAACAACATGTTTGATGTTATATTTCTCAAGTTCGACAGTTTGAAACTTTGTATTGCTAGAAAATAAACAATATAGTTGTAATAGTAAATTAAATCTATTATCACTTGGGTAATAAATCGAAGATGTATATTTTCAGAAAACATTGATATTACATTGTTTTCATTCAGTCTCAGGAAGAATGGATACGGTAATTGTGTTAGTAAGTCAATTTATTCAAATTCAGACCCTTCCAAGATAGCAAGACACTGGTGCTGGAGGAATCTGTTGTTGCTATCCTTGTTTTATAACGAGGTGACCCTAGTAACTGATTTAGATGTTGGCTTCAAACAACTACTGTGGTAAGGATTGAGCATTATTAGTCTAGTGTTATATGATCGAAGCGTCTGACAATAATTTCCAGATAGATTTCTGAAATTGTTATTTTCCTAAAAACAAACCATTTTATAAGTAATAGAAATGAATTACATGTGAAAAGAGGCGTATTGCTATTAGTATATTTTGACGTCAAATACGTTGAAAATATGGAGCCCTTTATGTTACCATCAGTGACGGTTTTTACAACGTTCCATCACCATAAATTTTTTAACGTATACCTACCTACATGTCCGCTCAAATAAGATTTCGTTTTTATGCCACCGTTAAAAATGTGTTCAATGTGACCCTTTTGATGAGAATGAATGGAAGGATTTTCATGGGGAAACGTCGAGTATAAGCAGGATTCAAAGTAAACTCAGAATGTTCTTATGAAGGAGGAAATAAAATCTAATGAAAACTCGTCTGATGCCTTGAATATTTGAATTGGAGTCCATTTTTACTTTTGTTGAAACAAAAGCTTCTCAATCATTTGTAGTGGATAAAAAAATATAAATGCATCATCATAATTGATACATCAATTCACAATTTCCTGGCTGTCTACAATACTTGATGTAAAATTTTGAATTATTCAAATAGAAAATGAATATAGAGGTAATCTGTAGCAGTCAGTTAGTCAACTATTTGATACGTTATTACGATATCCAATTTCCACGCTTTTGTTGCGGATGGATATTGATCTGGAAAACATAGATGGAAATCGGTGAAAATAATAATTTCCATGCGATTGGTTGAATATTTATATAATATATACCACAAAGTGCAATTTGGGAGAGATTAAATAGCACATTCAGCAAAAGAGATAAAATGGGGAAAAAATGTCCAACATACATGACGTAATGAGAACATTTATGTAGGTGTTATGATGCCCAATTTCGTCAATATATTTTATGCACGATCGGGTGTAAAATGACACTTTATCGCCCGGTAATGCGGGCGTAAAATAGCACTTTACCGCCTTCGAACTACTTTACCACCCGCCGGGCGTAAAATGGCACTTTACCGCCCGCCGGACAATACAACTATTATCATTCAGAAAAACTAATGAATGATTACTAATAAGTTCTATATCAGGTACCAAATATCCGTTTTTGACTCGATGATGATTTTTTCGTAATAAAATTGTTTTGAAAGAATAAGGTACGAAATAGATGCATTCATAATTGCAATTTCGTAAGGCTAATGACCTCAGAAGTCGATGCCAAAAGTCACTCGAAGTCTTTGAAGGGAGGATCATCCGAGGAGAGAAGATTAGGAAACCAATAGAAATGTTTCGTTTTGTATATACTTCAAATCCGCCCGTGTCAAATTTATGGGCATGAGATCCGCAGTCGTAAGAACTTATCATCCCAGTAGCCTTCAACCAATATAGCTATTTATGTACCAAGTGTGTTATATAGATCCTAACGCCCGGAGGGTAACATTCACCCGAGGGCCTTTGGCCCGAGGGATGAATGTTGCCCGATGGGCGTTAGGATCTAGTAACGCTCGTGGTGGATACAAGATTTTATTTTTCACGAAAAAATTATCTTAAACGACGTTGTTTACTTCATAAATTTTTTCTCATAGTATTTACTGCGTTCTGGTCGGCAACTGAGCACAAGTGAGCTTCTATGCAATTGCCATGGAAACATTGAAGAGGTTGCTAAGTAATTAATTCATTGAACTACAGAAAAAAACATTTAGCGGGCGTTATGATTCATAATGCCCTCCATAACGCCCCGGGCGTTATGGGTCTGTTAATAGCAACCGTTGCCAAGGTATTATAAAGCAGTAACGATCAAGTGAAAAATAAATTATATTTATTATTATCTTGAAAGAAGAGTAGAAATAGTACATTATATACCGCGGGACTGAAGTAGTACATTTAATCCTGAAGGTAAAGTTTATGGCCCGACCGCAGGGAGGGCCATAATTTACCTGAAGGATTAAATGTACTTCAGTCGCAAGGTATATACGATACTTTTCGTACTTCCGGTATGATTTTATTAATTATTTCAATAATTTCAATCAGTTTTTTCTCTCTTCAACTCATTTAATAAACTGTCTTTAAAATAAGTTACCATAGTAACATTGCGTTGTGACAGTTATAATTTAGAAACATTGTCATTACTAGTGTCATTGTAAAGAAACATTGTTATTGATAATTATTGGTATCATGAGTGAAGAAGGTGTATCTGATATTGATAAAAGAGCAGCCGAAGTAGGTGAAGAATTGTTACCACCGAAATCTAGAAAACTATACGAGCAGCAGTACGATGCTTTTAAAAAGTGGTGCCGCTTAAAAAATGTGAGACAACCTACTGAAAATGCGCTGTTAGTCTACTTCGATGATAAATCAAAAGCGGTTTGTGCCTCAACTCTCTGGGCACATTACTCAATGCTGAAATCGGTTATTAACATTAGAGAAGATATTGATATAAGTAAATTTCCAAAATTATTAGCTTTTTTGAAGAGAAGAAATGAGGGATTCAAGCCAAAGAAGTCAAGAATTCTCACGTCTGAGCAGGTAGATCAGTTCTTACGGGAGGCTCCGGATGATAAATATTTAATACTTAAGGTAAATTTGGAAATTTGTTTATATTCAGAAATTTTAAGAAATCAATTTTTTTGTAGGTTGCACTTATTTTGGGCGTTGCGGGAGCTTGTCGTGGAAAAGAGTTGGTTGATTTAGAAATCGACGATGTGAGAGATTTGGGCGATTCCTTCCTAATTGCGATTAGAAACACCAAAAATAAAATTGACCGAAATTTTGTGATCAAAAATTCAGAAAACAGTGCCATCAGTTTTGTGGCGATATTTCGGAAATATGTGGCATTGCGAAAGACAGGGACACCTCATTCAAAATTTTTTGTTCAATACATCAACAAAGAATGTACTACGCGAGTAGTAGGAAAAAACATGTTTGGTACATTTCCACGGCAAATAGCAGCTTTCTTGAAATTAGAAAATGCGACGTCTTATACGGGACATTGTTTTAGACGCACATCTGCGTCTTTGTTAGCTGATTCGGGAGCAACAATAGACGTGCTGAAGAGACATGGAGGATGGAAATCCTCCAACGTGGCCGAGGGATATATTGAATCGTCTATTAAAAATAAACAAAAAATTTCAGATAAAATATTTGGTCAAGTCGCCGATTCGTCCACTATAGTTATGCCACAGTCCTCATTCTCGCTTCCTGTTTCCGCAGGATCTTCGAAACAAACACCAGTTCAATATGAAAAGGACCTATCTGTTACTCGTCAGTTACCTGCTGCATTAACCCAGGAAAGACTGGTCAATATGACGAACTGTCTCAATATTAATTTGAATATTAACGTTAATTACCATTCTAATTAATTATATTTTTCAATAAAATATCCCTTAAATTCGTTTGTTTGTGATTTAATCGTTCCGGGAGTTTCGTCAATATTTAATCCCGGAGGGATTAAATGTGACACTTTAGTACCTGTCACAAGGGAGTGAAGTTGTCACTTTAGGCCCGGAAGTACGAAAAATATTTTTTTCATGTCTGTAATAGTTTATATTAAATCCGTCTAAAATAACTTGCACCATTGTGGAAACGTGAGTTACATAAATGCTGAAGGAGACCTACACACCTAAAAAATTTTATGGATCGCGAATATTCTTGAAAAAAAACTGCCCAAATACCAGCGGGGGACTCCTCACTTTCCGGGAATATCCCGGAGGAGTCGGGAAACTTAGATTTGGCCTAGGCAGGCTCGTCGTTTAAATTTCATTTGCTAATGAATTAGCTTTGTTCGTCCAAACAATGGGCGAGGGAGTATCGAAACTTCGAAGACAGGCAACTCCAATTGTGGCATTGTTGTGATGGATTGGTGTAATGGAAGCGACAGTGGAGATTAATTCAATTACAGACTTATTTCAGCTTATTGAAAATAACATGACTGAGAAGGCTCTTGAAGACTGTTCGAAATATGGTATCTTGCCCAGTTATATTTTCACTTAAACATATACAGGGTCTCTTTCGAGATCAAAATTATTCAGCTTATACGTTACTCGCGATTCCACAATGTTGCAGGATACTATTTGAGTCATGCAAGAAGGATTCAATATAAACTATTTTTTCTCTTTTTCAATAATTACTCTTTGTTCAAGATAATATAAATATAATTGGATTAAGGCTACTGCGGTGATTCGTTTTTACGACTGCGAATATCATGATCATAAATTTGACACGAGCAGATTTGGAGTATATACAAAACTAAACGTAACTATTGGTTCCCTAATCTTCTCTCATCGGATGATCCTTCCTTCAACGACTTCAAGTGACTTTACTCAGAATGTATTCCTCAGTTCTGATGTTTCGCCAACCTGGTAATTTTAGTCTATAATCTTCGTGCTGTGCTTGGTATCAATGATATACTATCATACTTCATTCTGTTGATAGTATATTATGATACAAGTTTTATAAGACGCTATTTGTCTTATATTACGTGGTTTCATATACAATTTTTTCTATTTTGCAGTAATTTGATGTCGTTTATTGAAAAAAATTGATTTAATATCGAAAAGTAATAGAAACATCTTCGATTGGTTACAATGATGACATTGAATTATTTAAAAACTGACGCACAAACATAAAGCGATACCACACTCTGAATCGAAATTTACTAATGAAAACATTGAGTTTTTCACTGCTAGTATATCCAAATCCAAAATCGCTCAAAAGTAAGCTGGGCCTAAATTTTCTGACTTTCATTTGACAGTTATCGACTGTACCAACCTCCTAATAATTAAAAATGCATATCAAAACAGAGGCTATTACGACAAAATATATTATGCTTGATTATATCAATCTGTATAAATATCGAAGTACTGGTACCGCATTCTTATTTGACAGAATTGATCATTGAATTAGGGTAAATAAAAGGTGGACATAGATATGATGAAACAACTCTTCAACTGTTTTCCGTCAAAACCTGTTGAATGGTTTAGCGAAGATCATAACACCGGTAATATTTCACTAATCACTAAGAAGATGGCGTTAATATAGCATTTGACATCAATATCCATAAATCAGTTCTCTACCGTATTCTATGGTTTCGTGTTCAAGTGACAGTGACAGATCATTCATAATTATTGTGATTTTGGCTTGAAATATGAATATTGTTTGATCGTTCAATCATGATATTGATTGAACAAATCACACAAAATCAAAATGACTGAGAAATTGTGAAAATTAATATTCATCATGCGGAATAAGCAGGAAGTATTACTAGTGTATGAAACTATGATTGAAATTCAACAAAATCAAGTAGGCAAAAGTCCACAAATATTTCAAAAGTGCCTTTTAATGGGACTCGTTCCACCATATCTATATCCACCTCGGGTAAATAACGTTGGTCATGAAATTTTGACCATAATATTGACCAGAACTTCACACAGTGTACTTCATCAGTTTCCTCACTAATTTCTCATCTCAATCACTCACCTATCAGCAGAGAAGCGACGAATACCAGCAGCCCGACTTTCATCCATCGCGCTGCTCCCAGAAGCGGCTGTTTCATGTCTGGACCAGCAGAAATACCATGTCTGAGTCCCACAGAGGCGAAAGAGGAAACTGTCACTCACCACTCGCCACCATCCACGGGATTACATTCCGGCCTGTCAATAAAAGAATTTCATTAGGAAAGGGCGCCAGTCGAGATTTCACGACGTTTCGTGTGAGTATATGGGGTGGTTTGCATGAGAGGGCGGGAACGCTTTCAAATCGGTGAAGATTTTTTCTATTTTGGTTCAATGATGAAGTCAACGCGAATGCGTATCGAAACCATATGTCTCTTAACTGCGAACAAGGTGGACATAGGATGGTGAAACAGCTTCCTATTAACAAGCACTAGAATTAACTGTAGACCTTTGCCTACTTGATTTCATACCGTAGTAATATTTCCTTAAATTAACAGAGATGGCGACATACCTTGTGTCGGTAAAACAGAAACTGTGCATCTGTCATCTTTTTATCAGTTTCAATCTGTTCCAGATGAAAAATGACTGAGAAGAGTCAAAATATCAATATTCATTCCAGATTTATCGAAAATTTATTGTTTTAATGTCGTTTAAAGTCACGTCTGTCAGATGCGAACCACAGAAATACGTAAGCAACAGAAATCTTCTTCGATAATCGATCTTACCGCCATCTTCATTCAAGTAGCTGAAATATTACTACCTTCTCAAACGGTCTACAAGTTTTTCGCAGAAACAATTGAAGAGCTGTTTCACCATCCTATATCCACCTTGACTGCGAATATATAAGTACAGCCTATCTGAAGCCGAAACAAAAGAGTGTCGATGGCAACGATGAATTTATGCGCATGCGCCAACATAAAAGTAGATGATGACAGTCAAGAGCGACCTTCTTAGTGTTGTTTCTCTCTTATGTCCTCGCTGCTACTCAAATTGAAAATGATCGTATGTCGGCTATCACTTTTGCGATCTTTTTCAAACAAGCAGGTTATATCTGTGAATTTCCACGTTTCTCGTTATTGTTTTTCGAGTTTTTGAGTGTTTTTGTTTCATTAATTAATAATAATAATAATAATAATAATAATAATAATAATAATAATAATAATAATAATAATAATAATAATAATAATAATAATAATAATAATAATAATAATAATAATAATAATAATAATAATAATAATAATAAATTGTCTTTATTGAGAGGTGTACAAGATAGGCGAAGTTTAGCTAATAGCTACTCTTACACTTAACCTAACGAGTACATGTTTCATAAGAGAAAGTTGTAATAAGTGGCAATTATCGAGGTAACAGATAATAATGAGTACCTAACAAAAAATAAAACAGGCAATATGTGGGAGAATCAAAATATAACATAATATATTTGTACCTAATAAATAACATTCTTATAAATTATTCAAAAAATGATTTTTGAGAATCTTTTTTACTTGGGGCTTGGAGAGGTGCATATAGTTTATCAATAATGAATTGTAATATTTGATGGATTTATATGTGAATGATCTCTGGAACAGACTGGTGCGATGACGGGGCAGGTGGAGTTTGTTTTTTGATCTTATATCTAAAGAATGCATCATAGACCTTGGAGTCAGTTTTTCATGAGGGGATCTTGGAATATTAGAATTCATGACTTTAAATACAAAATTGCAAAAATTATATTCAGAACGATTATTCGTTGTAAGCCATTTCAAATCAGTGATTTTGTCTGAAACATGGTCAAATTTTCTGAGAGAAAAGATGAAGCGACAACAGAAATTCTGAATTTTCTGTTTTCTGTATTGATCGAATTTGCTCAATAGGTGCCATAATATCGCCATAATTAAATCGAGATAATACCAGCGATTCAGTAAGAATTTTTCTAATAGGTTGATTGAAACAGTGCCTATTGGAGTAAATCTGTTTGAGGGTACCATATGATTTTTTGAGCAAATCGTTCAAGTGCAAGTCAAACTTGAAGTCGGAGTCGAAAATAATGCCCAGGTTTTTGATAGAATTCACGACAGGTAAAGTTGTGTCGTCGATTTTTATGGTAAGGTTTCATAGTTGTTTAGGTACTATTCATAATTCAAGTTCTACACTGCCGTAAATATGTCCAGTGTCGGTGTCCAGGTCGTGTACAGCCTCCAGGTTATCTTCCACAATTCCAGAAATCAAGACATAATGAAAGTGTCTGTGCCATCAATGTCTAACAAAATATTGCAAAAATCAGGATAATTTATATGCCTACCATTGTTTTGATTTAGATTGCTTCATATTCTTTCAGATCTGAAGGAGTTGTTCGCTGAATTAAAAGATCTCTGATGATTACTTTTTGTCAAAGCTAAGTATACCTACTTCATGTATTCTAATATCATCGGATATGTTCCAAATGACAATATTTATATACATATAAAGTAAATTTTTCCTATGAATATGAGATTTACGAATTTTAGACATTTCATGATTTTAATTTCGCGAACGAATTCGCGCAAGCGCCCTCAATCACCGTTGCCAATTAAAATTGGATAGATATGTGAAATTCGGCTTCACTTTGCTAACATTGTCTCTTATGGCGTATGTTTCGATACGCTTTTTTATAATTTGGAGGTTGGTATACAATCGAACTGTCAAATGAAAGTCAGAAGAGTTAGGCTCAGCTTACTTCTGAGCGATTTGAATTTGGTGATATTAGCAGTGAAAAACTCAATGTTTTAATTGGTAAATTTCAATTCAGAGTGTAATTTGATTTAAATCGACCAATAAAAACAATAACTACATTGAATTTTCTGGTATTGCAATGATCAAAATCGCTCAACTGTAAACTGGGCTTTACGCTTGTGCGTCAGATTTTAATTATTTCAATGCCATCATTGTTACGAATCGAAGAAGTCTCTGTTATTTATCGATATCAAATAATTTTTGTTAATAAACTACTTCAAATCAATGCAAAATAGAAAAAATTGTATATAACACAGGTTTTATAAGACACGTTGTCGCACTTGTTATTGTTGAGTGATTTTGTTTTTTGCGATAGTAGCGGTGAAAAATGCCACTTTGTTATTATTGGTAAATTTAGGTCAAAACACACTCTGAATTAAAATTAACCAATAAAAACATTGAGTTTTTCACTGCTAGTATCACCAGATCCTAATCGCTCAAAAGTAAACTGGGCCTAACTCTTTCTGATTTTCATTTGACAGTTCGACTTGTACCAATCTCCTAATAATTAAAAAATGCGTATCGAAACAGATGCTATTTCGATACGCATTTGCGTTTCATAATGACTTTATTATAGAACCAAAATAGAAAAAATCATTTCCGGCACCAAATGGCGGGTCACAAATTCCTTGATGCACCTATCCCAATAACCATCGACCAGATACGCTCGTTAAACTCCGGGGTACCGTTCCGAAGACTCCGGGTCGAGCGCTCAACGGCCGATTCTAGTTCGCATCATTGTCGAACAACGAACAACTCATCCGAATTTCGCAGTCGGAATGCAATCAGCCGAAATGAAATTCTAGTTAATGGCACTAATAACGACAGAGAAATGGCGTGGATGCGCAAATGTATCGATTTCTATCGGAATCGAAATCGGATTATTCGTATATAAGTCAATAGCGAAGCGGTCTCAGGCAAAACATGATGACCGGTTGTTTTTTTTTTTCGATAATAATTACAGCATCGGTGCGTTGGAATCGTATTGTGCTCTGAATATCGAATGACGTGCCATATTTCAGGTAGGCTTTTCAGCCACGACAGTATTCATTATGCTTTTGCTGCCAACTAAATAATTCCACTGTCAAGGGAAACTGGGATTAGACGGGACAAATGAAATGATTCCTCGTTCATTGCATCTGAATGATTTAACACTTTTTCGAGCCTTCTTCGAGCTTGTATAGGCTCAAGAACAAGTTGATTGAGTTGAAGTAAAAGTACTTCAAAAACTGTATCAATGAAAATATATATCTGTCTGTTTTCTCGAAGATTGATCGTGTTCAAAAAAGCTTTCTTAGATATGTTTCTTTCAAATCTAATTTCTTTAGTGATTATGCCTCAATTGAGAGTTATCTCAATATTCCATCTTTGGAGAATAGACGTAATCAGCGAGATCTATTGACTCTTTACAAGATATTAAATGGTGAATATGACTGTCCTGATCTACTTTCTCAAATCAGTTTAGTAGTCCCCACTCGCCTTACGAGACAGGTAGCTACTTTTCATATTCCCTACCATCGTACCAACATTGCTTACTTCAGCTATATCCCAAGATCCCTTAGAGCGGCAAATTCCCTCGATATTGACATCTTCTCAACGCCTCTTCATAAGTTTAAAAATCAACTGTGTCAGTGACCATCTTGTCATTTTATCTTCCACTTTTACACTGACTGTACTTGTATTTTTACTTTCCATTTATCTTTTTAATGTCTTCAATATTATCAATATCATATATGTTGTGTCTGTTGTTGTATTACTCACATAATGTATATCTTGTAATATTTTTTAATTGGGTTTGCCCGTATTAAACTAAAATAAAATAAAATAAAAATAAAATAAAAAAAATAAATTAACGTAATTCCGAGGGTCAATCAGGATAATATATTCATTTAACTCCAACAACAATCAAATTGTTATAGTTATTTTATATAATACTTAATTATTTGTATGCTTAGGCCGTGAAATACCTTTTTAACGTACCGAAAGAACTGTTATCGCCGAGGCCGCTTTCAGCCGAGGCAAGATAATCTTGAGATCGTTAAAAAGTTTCGCGGCCATGACATACACACTATTTTTTGTGCAATCGTTAAAATTATTAGACTAGAAAATTATAAATAAATATATAATTTCTTTAAAATCAACAGTAGTTCAATTCATTTAACAATATCACCGTGTGCTATTGAAATGATATGCTTCAATATTTACTAAATATTTTGACAGTTCTTGAGAAAACGCATGCAAAATGTCTGATACTGATAGCGATATTTCAGTATCTTCCACTCCTCCTAAACTCAAAAGCGTTGTAAATTCGGCGCTTTCCGTTTTAATACCCGAAAAATCTAAACGACAGTACGAAAAATGTTACATAAAAAAACCTTGTCTTTGTAGTATTTTAGAAATGTCAAATTTGGAAGTGACTTTTGGTTTCGCGGCTGTTGCTATGGGAACAAACCTGAATAGTTTTGTTTTATTGATTAAACTCATGATTATTTCCAAAAAATCCATAAAAAAATTGAGAATTTCACGCAATCATAATCAGAATCGTAGAAATTTAAGACACGTATAGAGTGTCCCATTAATGCGAAAAAAATCAAATATCCCCGTTATCAGAAGAGATTTTCGAGTACTTATTTTTTGATAGGATAATACGCAAGAGTGCTTATTTTGAAAAAAATGCCAATTATAAAAATAGATCGTTTCAACTACAAAGATATTTAGAATATACTTCAGGTTTTAAGGCACAAAAGGAAATGGGTTATAGATTCCATCATTTTAATAAAAAAGTTTATATAAACATAAAAGCCTCTAAATTGAACGATCCACCCAATTTGGGGGCTGAAAGACTTCAGAGGCGTACTACGAAAAAATTTGGGGGGATAAGGAAGCCTCTACCCCTAGAAATGTATCGCCCTGTAGATTTTGAATATCATTGAACTGCTCAAAATGATTATTTTCTAAGAAGTATCAGCCACACCAAATTTCAGATTGATATCTTCAAAAGTGGGCGAGATATTTTGATTAATAGAAAAAAATTATTAAACTTTGACCTCCTGTAGCTCCGCTACTGATCGGCCCTATGTTCATATGAAGTTTTCTGATTGAAATGATGAGTTCTATCAACCATGCCTCAAAACCCGAAGCACCCTGTATATCGGCTTATAGATAAATATCTAAAATTTCGCATACCTGAACCTAATTTCAAACAGTTTTTCCAATTATACGTTCTTCGCTTCTTTGAAAATAAGCCTAATTTTCGCCTATCCGTTATGAATTTTTAAAGTTGCTGCAACACTGGTGGTCACGTGAAATTTGTCAAAATGAAAATCGAGATTTAGTAAAGACGATTCTCCAGAAAAATGTCTTGTAACTCTGCTGATAAAAATGTTTCATGTTATGGCCCACACAGTATTATTGCAGACCTACTATTTCAGGTACATTTTTCGCATATCATATATGTTTTATGAAATATAGGATAGGTATAATATTTGATATCAAATCATGAAATGGTTATAATTCATGAGATTGGTCCGCAGAATCCATTCAATAAATATTCAAATTGGATTATTCATCTCTTTTTCTGTTCTGTGTGAACGCGGTTTTTCATCTGCTGCGTCATCAGAATGGTGTTTTTCACACAAAAAAATCCGCAATCAATAATTTTACTCATCACAGAAAAATAAAGAAACACGTATGTGATATTTTTTTTAGAATTTCGACTGCCCTATAGCGATGAATTGGTCCTTCGAGCCGGATCCCATAAAATAAAGCACGCAAAGTGCGCGATACTTTTACCCGTCGGAAGCCATTATACAAAGCGCCCCCTGTCGATTGATACTGATTGATGGATATAAGCGCTCTCGTGCCTCATTTAGCTCCTCTGAGTTCCCCCGTATATACAGGGTGAGTCATTGATATGGGAAAGCTCGATTGCATCTACACTGTTAATGATATTTAAATAAACCAAACGGCACTGCAAATGGGAGGTTGAAGTGCAGTTTGTAAAATTATTTTTCCCATACAGGGTGTACCATTTTTGCGGAGCACATTCGAACATGTTATTTTTATATGACACCCTGTATATTTTTACACATATTTGAATTTTCTCTTTGTTGAACTTCATATATATGTTAAGTTTTTGCAATTCGCTTCAACCGTTCAGATGTTATTCAAGTTTTTCTGAAAATTGACGCGTTTGCAGGCACTGTTTCGAAAAATCGCAGTGTACTCGGTTTTCGGAATATGAAGTTGAGACTTTGCCTATGTTTAAGCAACTACCTCAGGTATATTTTAGCGGCAAGACCGTCTATTTTCATTGTGACATCACCTTGCTGTGATACATTGACTTTTGTGAACCTTGAAGGACCATAACCTGATTTTTTTCAAATAGCACCCTATGTATTTAATCCCTCAGTCATATAGAGCGTTTAATTTTACATATTTTTTGACTCCTATGATTTTTTCTCAAACTTAATAGTTCAGGAGATAATCGATATTCAAACAAAATTAACACAAAATTTCATTGATTGAAGTCAAGAGTGCTATGAAAATCAATGAATTCTGACAACAATGTCAAATTTACTGCTACGGACAAACCTTTCGAATTTCAACAAGAACTTATTAAGTTGAAATTAAATAAACTCACAGTATCGAAACATTTAAATAAATATTTATTGTGATATTAATCAAAATCATAAATTCTGGTCGCCAGCAAAGGGTTCCGCAGACATAAACCATGTCCACCATTTCATTCAATGAAAAATTCGTATTTTTTTTGTAAGGGTGGCCGATATTACTCAATAATCACTTCGAAAAGGACGCTCGTAGCAGTAATTTTGACATTGTCAGAATTTATAATTTTTCAGAGCACCCTAAGTTCAGTTGATGAAATTATCTGTTAATTTTCTGAATAATCTGAATTATCTTCTAAACTATCAACTTTTGGGAAGAAACATAATCAATGAAAAATATGTAAAATGACACGCTCAACACGAATGAGTAATGGAATATATGGGGTGTCATTTGAAAAAATCAAGTTATGGCCCTTGAAAGTTCATCTAAATCAATGTGTCACAACAAGATGATGTCAAAATGAAAATAGACGGTCATAACGCCAAAAGATACCCAAGTAAGTTGCTTAGACATAGGCGAAGTCCCAACTTGATATTCTGAAAACCAAGTGCCCTGCGATTTTTTTAAAAAGTGCCTGCGAATGCTACAATTTTTAAAAAACCTCAATAACTTCTGAACGGTTGAATCGAATTGAAAAAATCAAACGGATTTATAAAGACTAACAAAGGGCCGATTCAGATATGTATAAAAATATATAGGGTGTCATTCAAAAAAACTATGTTAAAATTTGCTCCGCAAAAATGGTGCACTCTGTATACAACGAAACAATTTCAGAAACTGCACTTCGATCTCTCGTTTGCAGTTTCGTTTGGTTTATTTCGATATCATCAATGGTGTAGGTGCAATCGAGCTTTCCCATATCAATGACTCACCCCGTATAATCCGGAATCGATCGATGACGAGATATGTCGTGGACGGGACATCGAGGAGGGTGGCGAAGGGGGGATGGGGAGGGGGTTGGGGTGCCTGGGGGGAAGTTGATTGTATGGCCGAGGGAGGATCAAGCAGGCTCCAAACTGAAGGGGACAAATAGTGTTTTGAGCCATCCAAAGAACGGGGGTTTCTTCGATGGATTTGAATGGAGTGTCGCCAGATATCTGGGGCAGAAACAATAAGGCGATGGTGTATACAGGGTGGGCAAATTTCGATGTCCCTACGGGATATTTCGCTTATTTACAAACAAAATTTTCATAGCCTGCTTCGTTTCTGAGATACAGGGCGAAATTGGAAATATATTGCATTTTGAGACCGCCCCTGTAACAAAAACTGTCTTTTATCCTTGTCATTATTGAGATATAACCCGAAGTTATGTTTTTCTTTTAATTGAACACCCTGAATATTTTTCATTATTTGAAACATGATTGCTTTGTGCTTCACAAAAAAGTACCAAACGTTCGCGAGAACCTCAATTTTCGAAAATAAGCGCACGTTTGGACATATAAAATGGGACAGCCTGTACAGTGGAAGTGTACACGAATCGATCGAATGAATCGCTTCCTCTTCTATATGTTCATTTGATGTATTCTTGAAATGGAGACTTTGAGACTATACAACAAATGAAAATATAACCCAAAAAACCACAAAAATATCTATTTGGTTTTCCGAATAGATATTTTTGTGGTTTTTTGGGTTATATTTCGGCAACCCAGTAGCCATCTTCAGTACAATACAGTACAATACAAACATAATTTTCAGCTATAACAGATGCATTATGCGTTCGAGCAGTGATTTTAATATATATAATATTATAATATTCGAAGCCATAAATACAGCATTATAGCAATCGAAAAATAATAATCTATTCAAGATTGGGAAGTATAGATGTCTTTCACTGTATTTCTGGAAGGTTCAGAATACCTCTTTAATAAAAATACTCATAAACTGGGACATTTCACTGCAATATCGAATGTTTCTCATTCAATTATTGTCATATAAATTTTGGTTTTGATGCACTTTATGAAATAACTTGGATTTTTCATTCTACCAAGCACTTTTATTACGTTCATAAAAGTCTAGTGAGAGTAACTAACTGAAATTTCAGCTGTAAATGTTTCTGCCAAAACTATCGAACATAACTGCTACGTGATTATCCAGATAGTACTTATACCTACGTGTTTTGAAAAATTAATTCAATCGTAAGTTCTTTGGATTCGAAGATATGAAAAAAGTGCTCAATATAACAAACCGTTATCATGCAATATTGAATAAAACATAGAAATGTTGTGAATGGTATGAGCAAGAAAAGCAAGAAAAAATGGAAGATTATAAAGCCGAGGTGATAGGTATATGCACAGGAAATATATTCCGGAAATGGATTTGAACATTCTGAGTGTCGTGGTTCTTTAATATTGTATAAGAATTATTCAGTATGGTTGATTTTATATTGTTCTATTACAATTTCATTTTTTTATGTTACTACGTAAAAAATATCAATAAATTAAGTACTTCAACTTTTTGGTCCTTCGAGCCAGATATGTAGTGGTACATACAAATCTGTTTTTTTTATCCGCTTCAGATTCTAATGCTGTTACTGAACTGATTACTACTTCAGCTATCTCATTAAGCCAGGAAGAAAAATCTTCAATGGTGAAATCATTAAATATTGCTTTTTTTGAAATCTTTACAAGAGGGGGCGTAGCTCAGATGGTAGAGCGCTCGCTTAGCATGCGAGAGGTACCGGGATCGATGCCCGGCGCCTCCAGTTAATTTTTTTTAACTTGTCACATCTATGCCAAAGTTTACGTAATTTAAATACAGGTTGATTGATTAATGATTGAAAATATTTAGAATAATAATAAGAATAATACTGGGATCAAAATATGAGGTACTTCATTCAAAAAATATAGGAAAAATCCGAGGAAAAACCAATCCCAATAAATACATTTTTCTATTTTGGTTGTATAAAGAAGTCATTGTGCAACGCAAATGCGTGTCGAAATAGCCTCTATTTCGATACGCATATTTTATTATATATTCGGAGATTGGTACAATCGAATTGTCAAATGAAAGTCAGAAGAGTTAGGCCCAGTTTACTTCTGAGCGATTTGAATTTAGTGATATTAGCATTGAAAAACTCAATGTTTTATTTGGTAAATTTCAATTCAGAGTGTAATTTTATTTAAATTGACCAATAAAAACAATAACAGCTTTGAATTTTTCACCGCTGGTATTGCAATAATCAAAATCGCTCAACTTTAAACTGGGCTTTACGCTTATGCTTCAGATTTAGATTATTTCAATGTCATCATTGTTACCAATCGAAGATGTGTCTGTTATTCATCGATAATAAACCCATTTTTTCTTCAAATCAATTCAAAATAGAAGAAATTGAATATGACACACGTTTTATAAGACACGTTGTCGCACTTGTTCACTTGTTCACAAACAACGCGTGCGACAAAATAGCGTCTCATAAAACTTGTATCATAATAGACTATTCTATATCACATTCTATGATGAAAAAAGACGAACAAACGAGCAAGCAGATCGGTCCATCCGTTACATTTTTGGCGATTTTTTAACACGACCCATTCCACTACTCTCTGTATATAAAACCAATTACAAATACAGGTAAAGCCATATTCTCATAGTGGGCAAAACTAATTAGCATAGCTTTGAATTGTTCAATTTCCTGATGAACATCCGAAAGAACTTTAATAATTACTTTTGGGAAGTTTCTAGCAAACTTTTTTAATGGAAACGGATAGAAACGAGAAAAAGTATAAAGGGTGCGGGAGGTTTTTATTATATTTCTCATTCAGCAAAATGAATTATTTTCATTTTTCGAGTTGGATAAGGCGTTTGTGCAGTGTGAAAGATAAAAGCGCTTCACAAGGGTACACGAGAGTTAAATTAATTATGATGTGAGAAAATGATGGATATTCTATGGACAACAATAAAACACCAATTATTTTTTATTATGATGATGAAGAAATATGTGAATTTATAAACTTTTTGCTATCCTTGTACAGAAAACTGAAACCAAGACAGGATTATTCTGACATTTTTTTGACGTTTATAACTTTTTTTTTCGGAGTTGGTTGAAATTCTTTATGGACATCATCATAGAGGTCTAATCCTCCTTTATTATTAATATTATTATATTACTAATTTTCATCTTCGCTCATACCAATCTGCTTATTTTTTTCCATAGAATCCGTTTCTCCAATCGAAAAAATCGAAATCAAAAAAAACTTTTTTTCATCATAGAAAAAATGTAGCAAATCGCCATAACTTTCGAACGGATGGACCAATTTTCAACTTCGCTCATACCAATCTACTTATTTTTCTCCATAGAAACTGTTTCTCCAATCGAAAAAATCGAAATCAAAAATAACTTTTTTTCATCATAGAAAAAATGTAGCAAATCGCCATAACTTTCGAACGGATGAACCAATTTTCAACTTCGCTCATACCAATCTGCTTATTTTTCTCCATAGAAAAAATGTAGCAAATCGCCATAACTTTCGAACGGATGGACCAATTTTCAACTTCGCTCATACCAATCTGCTTATTTTTTTCATAGAATCCGTTTCTCCAATCGAAAAAATCGGAATCAAAAAAACATTTTTTCATAATAAAAAAAATTTTGCAAATCGCCATAACTTTCGAACGGATGGACCAATTTTCAACTTCGCTCATACCAATCTACTTATTTTTCTCCATAGAAACTGTTTCTCCAATCGAAAAAATCGAAATCAAAAATAACTTTTTTTCATCATAGAAAAAATGTAGCAAATCGCCATAACTTTCGAACGGATGAACCAATTTTCAACTTCGCTCATACCAATCTGCTTATTTGTTTCCATAGAAACTGTTTCTCCAATCGAAAAAATCGAAATCAAAAATAACTTTTTTTCATCATAGAAAAAATGAAGGAAATCGCCATAACTTTCGAACGGATGGACCAATTTTCAACTTCGCTCATACCAATCTGCTTATATTCTTCCATAGAATCCGTTTCTCCAATCGAAAAAATCGGAATCAAAAAAAAACTTTTTTTTGTACCAACTTCACCTCAGTGGTTCAGAGTTTTCTGTTATGTATCCAGACGGTATATATCGGTAAATGATAATTATAACTGAATTATTGTTGATTCACAGTTTACAATTTACAATTTCTCAGGGAGAATTCGAGAATATAACAAAATACAGGGTGTTTCATTTGAAATAACAAAGTTGTTGCTATTTTTGGTAGAAGCGGCAACGCCGCAACGCTGAAAATATTTTATATCGATAGAACAAAACTGATTACCTAAGAAACCAAATTTTCATAATAATCCTAAGCCTGTTCTCTAGAAACGTTTAACCTACCATCGACCGTGAGTGACCCTGTATATTATATGAAGAATAATTTTTATATTCGGTTACATTATTGCAAAAAAATGCTATCAGGATTTCAAATTGATCATGAGAAGCAATTATAATAATACTTATATCTATAATATTTTATCGAAGATGGATGATGTTATGAAAGGAATAGAAATAACCATAACTTTATCGCCGTTTTTTGTCATTAGTATCCCGATTCAACTTGGTATATTTGTAATAAAATTTTGCTAATCGATGATTTAGCGAACCCTCGTAGATTCATAAATGTCCGTAAAATAAATCATCTACCTGTGACTCCTCGATAACACCGCCATAAAATAATCCAAAATCAAAACTTGAAGCAGAAAAAAAACACCCGGTATAGACCGACACACGCGGCCGTTACGCGAACCACCGACGACCGACGACGGACGACACTCTAGCGTCGCGACGCTGTATCAGACTGAAGCGTCGCGACGCGCACCACAGAGATTCTTCCTCGGCAGATGCGTCTGATGGCGCAAACACGAACTAACGCCATATGCGGATTGGAATTTTCATTCGTTTGGGTCATAGTTAACGTCTTCGTTGTCGATAAATACAGGATGCCATTTTTTAGACCTCCACCATGATTGTGAGAGATAAAGAGCAGGTCGTTTAAACCGTGGGAAGTTTCCGAAATTGAGATTTCACCTCATAAGTATCTACATAAAAACTGAGATTTTGAATTAGAAACGACATCATAAGCTTAAAAAGTGGTTCTTCTCAAAACAAAACAAGGTTACCTATACAAGATGCTCGAATACTCCACTATTCACTTCTTTATACAATTCTACTCCTTTTCCCAAGTTCTGATAAGCTGGATCAATCAGTACAATTGACAAGTTCAGCCAGCTTTGAGAGAGAAAAAATATGTCTGCCCTACAGCACAGCATATTATATCTAATAATAACTATATAGGATACCAGAGCTGAAGCCGAGAAATAAAACAAATGACAGTCTGCGGGACGAGTCGCGAATATGCGCATGCGCAAGTTTGAATTAAGAATCGACATTCGTTTTCATCATGGAGGAGAGTAGCTTTGTAGTGAGCGACAAACGTATGATAATTATAAAACATCAATCAAATGTGTCACGTAACCTTCAATTCGATGTTTTTATTTCATCATAACATATATTTTTCAAATATTCATTTATCGATGGATTGTTGGACGATTTTGGATAATAGTTGATGATAGATGCAGAAATGGATGTGATCTACAAAGCGATACCTTCGATTTGCATAGAAACCTGTGACGATAAAGTCATCGGAACAAAATTCGTGGGCTTATTTTTGATCAACCACTGTTATCACTCACTAATCACTTCTGTAAACAGTCAGTAATTGTATTAATAACTATATTAACGCTCTTTTACATAATTTGGGTTAACAAATATACCTAACCTATGAAATTTTAAAAACATCAGTGTATTTCAACTCAAAACCCGCGCATTCGCACAATTCATCATTAGCAAGCCAGACAGTCTATTGTTTTTCCAAAACTGGCTTCACTTTCGCGTGAAGAGAAGAATAGGTGTTAAGCCTGGTTCATGCTGATACGAATTTCGCAAAATGCATGCGAATCGGAAAATTATAAATATTACATTGATATTCCTATTCTACAACACTATTGATTTATACATTCTGTAGTATCATAATAGCATGATAATATACAAACATCCGCAAAAAAGTTCAAATATTTCAAGTTTATTGCGATATTTCTTTTCAGCGGCCATTTTATTCGCATAAATTTTAGCGAAATTCGTATAAGCATGAACCAGGCTTTATCCATATAGTTGTTATTATATATATGCAGCAGAGTCCGTTTCTCTATGATCAGGTATATCTTACCCTTAAGACGGAATATCACCGGAAATCCATGAAAGATGTATGTTGGGTTGCCTATGCAGTTTTGATAATTTATGGACACATATTTCCGCGTATTGATATCCGATAAGTTTTTTGGTATTCTAAAAAACCTCATAAAAATCCTCGAGTAAAAACCAGTGGGAATTTTGCGTTATTTTGAAAGCAGCATTCAGTTAATTTTAGTAGACTCAGCTACTATAGCAACCCTGTTGGTAACAAAATCATACCTTTTTGTGATTAAATATTTTGTGATGTTCACCTGGTGCTGCTTCATTTCAGGTAAGCGTAATTTAAAATCGTATAATGCTCGTTATTTTATCGCGCTGGATTATTTCTGCCATGACAGTTATTTCCTTTTATATTAAATCAACTAAATCTTATCGAATTTCGCCCACCCTGTACATAGGTACGTAATGAAACTTTCGGGAAAAAAATAAAATTCCTTTGGATGGAAACATCACAACCAAGCCAAGCGAATTGACATTCCAGGCAGCTTTTTCCATCAAATCGGCTAATTAATCACCCTAATCTAGTTTCTTATACGCGATCCGGGCGTTATTCTGATGTTTTTCCGAATGGAGCCACGAGAAAAGATGCCTCCGTTGTCAAGGAAACCCCGAGCACAACATGAGAAAAGGGGCACAGAATTTTCCCCAACGCAGAGGGAAATTAATGTGCTTTAAAAAAAGTGACGAAATACTGGGAATTAGCGATCTAAATATGCAAGGGAAAATAAAAGCAAAGGTGTTTTTGTTTAAAAAAAAATATTCAACTGTAGATTGTGTTGGATCGCTCTGATCAGTTATGGACATGTGTCCAGTTGTTCGTGTTTTTACATCAGATTTTTATAAATATCATCAATTTTGAATCGAAATAGGGAAGCTATAATAGATATGCAACAAAATTTTCACACCCTAAATACTATAACTTTTGTAAAGAACCCTCTTCCTGACAACATATTGTTCAATAAATAAAAAATCGCCAAGTAACTAACGCTACTGATGATCCTGTAAAAAAATCATCTAGAACTTCCATTTCATCAACCCCGAAATACTACACTTAAAAATCATCATAATCCTGTTCATTTTTTCATTTCAAATAGAAAGTAGATACAACTTTTTTGAAATATTGCGATTCACACTATATATCGATATATGATCGATATCATAATTTCACATACGGATCAAAATACTGCTATGATTAAAAATATTTGAGTTTTACTTCTTGCATCTACCTCGTAACAAAATATTTCTATGAAAAGTGAGCTATGATGGAATTTGAGAAGACTCCAGAATCTAGAATAAAGTATGATTCTTTGAAAAAAATGTCTGGAGTTTTATTTGTAGGTATATATAATTATATCTATAATTCACTCACCTGACTGTTATTCATCATAATTTCACAATAAATAATTTCTACTTTTATATTTTATCACCAACATATTATTATCACCAACTTATACAAATTTGAATCAAGATGAAAACTGCGCTTGCACAAGGAAAAGAACCGACAGGACCACAGAACCTGTGACAGAACTGACAGAACACACTCGATCCATAAAACTTTATGGAACTCACAGAAGTCACAGACCATTGTCAAAATTGAAAACTGTCAACGCACTACGCAGTTCAATCAAAAACATTGAAAAACAAACAACAAAGTTTGGTTATGGAATTTCGGAAAAATTGATTCATCATTATTCTGATATTCTGTTTTTGTTGGCGACGATCTATCCTAGTGCACTTTTATATCAAGGAAATAAATTCCTACCAAGAGGATGGCTGAGACTGATCCTAGAATCAAGTATGGGCCACTCATAGGATCAATTGATGAGGGTACATCAAGTACAAGATTTTTGGTAAATAATCATTGCCATACACTTTTAAAAACTTCTCAGTACAAAATTCCTATAGGTATTTGCATCTAAAACTGCCGAAGTCCTAACTTACCATCAGGTTACCATACCACCTATTGTACCAAAAGAAGGATGGTTTGAGCAAGATCCTCTACTGATTCTAGAAGCAGTAAAAGAAACGTTAGACGTATCATGTGATAACTTGACTAAACTCAACATTAACTATCAAGATATTGTAGCCATTGGAATAACAAATCAAAGAGAAACAACAGTTTTGTGGGATCCAACAACAGGAAAGCCATTATACAATGCAATAGGTAGGTATTGTATTTCAAATACAATGTGATCCAGTAATAATTCAAGAGCCATTTCAGTATGGATGGATGTCAGAACTTCAAGCACTGTGGATGATATACTGGAAAATGGAAAACATTCACAAGATTACTTGCAGTGTCTTTGTGGTCTTCCAGTTAGTACCTATTTCAGTGCACTGAAAATCAGGTGGTTGATGGACAATGTGCAGAGCATTCGAGATGCCATAGACAAAGGTCATTGTCTGTTTGGAACTATAGACACTTGGCTGCTCTGGGTGGGTTGATCTGTAAACAGCAGGATTCATTCCAGCTGCATAACTTGTGTTGTCTTAGAATCTAACTGGTGGGGTACAGGGTGGTTTGCACATCACAGATGTCACAAATGCTTCAAGGACAATGCTCATGAACATTGATACTCTAAAGTGGGATCCCCAGCTCTGTAAAATCTTCAATATCCCTATGAATATACTTCCACAAATAAGAAGCTCTTCAGAAATATATGGTTGTATATGTAATGTTACCAAATTGGCTGGAGTACCAATTGCAGGGGTAAGTATTGAATTTGTTACTCTCCTTATAGGAAACAACAATCATTATATTAAGATTTTAGGAGACCAACAAGCAGCTTTGGTAGGCCAAATGTCATTCAATGTTGGACAAGCCAAAAGCACTTATGGGACAGGCTGTTTTATTTTGTATAATACAGGAACACTTGTAAGTACTTAAGCACATGATAAAAAAGTTGTTTTTCAGACTCTGTTGCAGACAGTCAGGTCCACTCATGGGCTTTTAACCACTGTAGCCTACCAATTGGGGCCTGATAAAAAAGCCATTTATGCCCTGGAAGGATCAGTAGCCATAGCTGGTGAGAATAATATTTTCATTATTTGAATTTCAGTTTTTTCACAACCAATGTCTGTTGTAGGAATTTCAATCAAATGGCTTCGTGATAACTTGAATTTATTGAGTGATGCAAATGAGACAACTGAAATGGCTGAATCAGTGAATGAGCATGGAGAAGTTTATTTTGTACCAGCATTTTCAGGGTTGTATGCACCATATTGGAGGAAAGATGCAAGAAGGTATACCTAAACTCAAGTTAGGGAAATTATAAATATCTTTCATCTGATCAGGAATTTGTTTATTTATTTATTATTATGGTAACAATTGCTTTTCTTCTAAAACATGGGCAGACTCTTCTTATATTCAATAAAATATTGCTTGGAACCAAGATCACCGAAGTAAATATCCTAATGATGTATATTTTACAAGTAGGGATCGACCAATACCGGCCGGGATCCCAATATTTCTCCACTGGCTTTCACTATATAGATTTTCCTTTTATGCAGACATGAAAAAAAATCAGTCATGTCATATTATATTCATCAATAACATCAACAAAAAATCTGAATAAAACGAATACTATTCAGTCATGAGAATATGAGATGCCTAAAAACAATCCAAAAATCTTTTAATCGGGAAAACACATTAAAATGACATAAAGGGTAGCCGGCAAATATATTTCAAAACCGTAAGTCTTATCTTGGAAAGCGGAAAACAATGACAAGTGAGCTGGCATTATGAAAAGGATAGAAGATTCCGGTATAGTGCAGGAATTTTAGGAAGGCTAAGTGGGCAATAATTTTCCGGCCTAGTCCGGGAAATACGTACTTCCTGGACTAGGCCGGGAAGAATCACATCATTGTTGTCATTGTAAATATGAAAATCTTGGTAGTATGGTTTTGATAAATGCAGTTGATCATTACCATAGCAGCAAAATAACGACTGACAGCTATCTGACATAAAATTAGCTAACATTCAAAAATTATCAGATGAAAACAATCAATGTGAAACGGAAACTTTACCTTCTTGTTCTGACTTCAACAAAAGGCACTTAAATATACCAAGCATTTCAAACAAATTGAATCCATTCAATATTAACAATTGTTCTAATTTTAATATAAATATTAATATAAATAAGAATTGAAATGTTCGAAATTTTGTTCTAATAAAGAAATGTGTTTCTTTGATTTGTTATTCTACACGGTTGCCGAAAAAATTGTGTACGCAACACGCCCGAAAACAGTTTTTTTGGACTCGCAGACTTCCAGGACTCGCTATACGCTCGTCCTAGAATTTTGTCCACTCATCCAAAAAAACAGTATCTTCCGGACTTGTTACGTAAATTACTATTTCTTATTCAAACAAGGGAGAAATATAATAATTTTTGCCACCCACTGCCTGACTTCAGGGATCATTTTGAGCCTCGGTGTGGTTTTTAGCGTGATATGTGGTTTGAATGAAGAAACCCAACCAGGCCACCTAGTAAAGGCAGCCTTGGAGGCCGTTTGCTTTCAAGTGCGAGACGTTTTGGAAGCCATGACACTCGATTGTGGTCATCCATTAACCAAACTCTTGGTCGACGGTGGCATGACAGTCAATGACTATCTCATGCAGATGCAGGCAGACTATTGCGGTATACCTGTAGGTGAGTTGAAGAAGCTAAAACCGGTTGATATATTATCAGTGACAAGGTATATAGAAACGGCGCCTATGGAAATTCAATAAGTTTGTTGAGACTTCCAGAAAAGTTAAACAAATAATGATTCTCTCTTGATGCAGTTAGGCCGATGATGTCTGAAACAACATCTCTTGGAGCAGCAATTGCAGCAGGGATTGCCAAAGGGGTGGAGGTGTGGAATATTGAAGAGATGGAACCAGTTCCTTGTGATATGTTCATTCCAGTTTTAGACGAAGATGGTAATTTTTGTCTCATTCATTCCATTTTCGGCTATAATCACTCATTTTTTATTTATTCAGTCCGGGATGTGAAATATTCAAGATGGAAGATGGCGATAAAGAGAAGTCTTGGCTGGGCAGATGATGACAAAAATAGCGCTAGTTTAGGTGAGTCAGTATTTTAAACTGTCAATAATTTTGGTGGATAAAGTAAACTTCAGTTGCTTGTCATGCAATTTCACAATGATATTCTGATTCCAAACTTGCAAATTTCCTATACCTTACCTTATTTTAATTTTTTTATGTCTAAATATTTTGAATTTGTGGAGAATGTCTGCAAAATCTTGCTTGCTGTTAATAAAATAAACAAAATAAATCTTGTGTTTTTTTTTCAAGTTCAAAGTAATATTTCATCACTGTTGTGGAATATTATTCATGATGAAGTTGATCATTCATTTCCTTGTTTCTTTGGTAGACTTGCCAGGCTTGGTTGAGGGTGATGAAGAGATATCAGGTACATTATATAACCCAGGAATGCTTTATAGATGTATTACTAATAATTTGTCGCATTTATTTGTATGCCTTGTATAGATTATTGTTTCATCCAAACTCATAAAATTTTGATCCATATCCAGAGTATATGTGGACTAAATTTTCCCAATCTCCAAGAGAGAACATAATCCCGATGTTATTTCTTATGGATATTTTTGTTGAATCTGGCTCTCTGGGTTTGGATTGAGATAGCAGTTCAGCTGATGAAAGCTACTACAAAAAGGTGTCTGCTTTTTTATAGGAAGTAGAATAGCAAGAGTTTTTCCGGCGGGCATATATCTTATAGGAACAGCAGCCATGATTATGATATCGGAAATACTGAAGAGGCCATGAGAAGATTCGTACTCGTACCTACATTTCATAATTCATGAGGTGTCAACTGTCAAACATTTGTCAATAGTATTTTCTCGTTTTTTTTCAATGGACGAGTTCAGCAATTCATTGCCAACCTTAAAAATAGATGAAAAGCTCTTCCTCTACAAACACATTATTATCATGAAATATCGATGCCATTTTTTTTCTTATCAATTTTTGAATCATCCTGAGAGTCCCCGACTTACAAATCTTCGAAATAATAGAATATGATGAAACTGAAATAACCTCAAAATCAATTATTATCAAATTTTTTATTATTTCGAAGATTTGTAAGTCGGGGACTCTCAAGATGATTCAAAAATTGATAGGAAAGAAAATGGCATCGATATTTCATGAAAATAATGTGTTTGTAGAGGAAGAGCTTTTCATCTATTTTTAAGGTTGGCAATGAATTGCTGAACTCGTCCATTGCAGTAGAAACATTATTACAAACCACCAATTCATCAGTTTAAAATACATTCTACTCTTTAATTACTTCAAATAAGAAAATATGAAAGTTGATTTAATGGTGAATGTTTTTTTTTGAGAAGTAGACTGATGCTTATTATAGTGAACTGATTTACATCATTATTGTATGTTATGTATGGTTTTGTTATATTTTTTTATGGTGAAATTTTACCAAATAGCTTAATGGTTTGAGTGCTGTGATGTTCAATTTGTAATATTATTATGGAGAGATTTGTTGAGTTATAAACATATTATATTAATAATATGAATAAAAGCTATCAAGTGTATTATATTCTTGTTTTATTGATATCAGATTAATTTACGTGAAATGGCAGTTTTTGTGTTCTTCATGTGAATTTATTCAAAGGATGATTCTTACAATGTTCATTAATATAAATTGAAACATGCTTCCACATATGATATTCGGGAATTTTATTTTCTGGTGCAAAATTTTAGTTCTAACGAATTTATTCAAGCTTATTTTGCACAAAATCGATCCAATTGTGGAAGATGATAAGAAAAGTCGATTCAAATATGCGAAATAAGCTTCCATATGCAAAGTACTATGAAATAATAGCTCCAAATCGCATCCAGGATGAAAACGAAATGTTAAGCCTTTATGCTCGACATTTTTTGAAGTATTTTTTTTCTCAAATTCTGTATTCACATCGAGTAAATGTTGATAAGCCTCGAACCAAATACCCCCTCCCTCTTCTGGCTCGGTCCAAGAGACGAAAACTCAATATCCTCATATCCTGCCGCTTCATTCTCGCCGGAAACCGAAAGTAAAAGCGATCAAACACCCAAAGTCCGCTACAGAAACCCCTCGGGCAGCCTTCCCAGCCTCCCGCCAGGTGGCGCTTCCCGTTTCATCTCGATCGAGATGCAAGCCAAAAGAACGCAAAAATCGATACGCGCGCGTCGTTTTCTCTCTCACTCCATTTTGGCCAGTGCACACCAAGATATTACGGGTTGGTCCGGAGATATTTTTACTCTGGTTCGGTGATTGCAATTTCAAAATTGGAGACGGGGTCGCGAGCGGCGACACGATCGAGAGAGCTGCGGAAGAGCGAGTTGCCGTTGTTTCTTGGGTTGGCTCGCGGCCTTCTTGGATATTCTTCCCGGTATCCGAGATTATTCGTATGTGGTGGGATCGACCCTTATTCGGGGGTGAACGAATCTCGGTTTGGACGTTGACTTGGTGGTAAGTGAACTTTTAGGGTGGAGTAATATGGGTGAATTTTCTACGTCGCTGCTTTTTTGTATCTTGAATTCCTCTCGATTATTAAGTATATTATTTTGAAATATACTTAAACGATTTATCAGAGCCTTTTGACTCTTGCAAAAAAACTATTATTTCTTATAGTCTCGAATCTAGAGGCATAATTTCATAAATTGAATAATCGCGTTTTTATTTTACATGAGGCTTTTGCGCGTCTTATCATGTATTGGACACAGTCCAAATCGGTAGCCAAAATATACACACTTTAAACAGCTCCGAAATTGAAATGGTTCTTATACAGGAAAGATCGAAAGTGCGTTGCCCCTCCCTGAAAACTTCTTTATTATTTTACTGATCTATAAAAATGATGTTGGAAACAAAAGTTGTAGGTTTCTATTCGATCTCATTGATGGTTCATGTATTATATCCATACAGAGGGTCTTAAAAATGCGCATCAACTCAGTAATTTAGTTGTTTGAATAGGACGCCCTGTATATAGTTGCATTTTTTTATTCTTCATTGAATTTCGAACAATTATGATGGATATATGATATCGTGTGTGTCAGAAAAGTTAGTAATTTTGGGATTATGAATAACATTAGTGGATTCTTATTTTGTCTATTTTTCGCGCTACTTTTGCATCAGTTCAGTGATAGTTTTATTTATGACACAGAGTGTCAAAGTTGAATTCTTATTTTCGCTTTTTGTTAATAATTTTCAATGTTATTTTTATATTCGAGTGAAGTTTGGTTTCAATCGAAACAAATACAGGGTGGTTCAGAGTTCTGAATTCTAATAAGCAACATATGGTCCTAAATTGTCTACACGTTCTTAAGATACACGTACAGGGTTTCCCACTTAAAAGTGTCACCACCTTTGTTCTCATAATTCTTAACACATTTTCGTCATCCATAAATTGTTCTGGAAAAATTTTTCACCAATTTTTGGATTGTCAGCCCACTTTTTCTCAGTGTCAACCAAATACTAGGCAGATGAAGAATTTTTTCTGAGCCAACCTGTATTCTGTTAATATAAGTAAAAAATGAACTCAGATTCAAAAAATTCGTGAAAAATTATTAAAAAAAAAAATTTAATGACCTGATGTATACATTCTGAGTGGAATTTCTCCGATGACTTGATTTACGAAAAGGGAAATATAGTTTATTCCCTTGACTTTTTGCCGCATTGTTGCATTATTCCACAGGTAGAGTTGATCAAACCAAATTTTCCAAAAAATCAAATATGTTTCAAGATTCTATAGAATCTCAGTCCAAAGTAGTATAATCTGAAGACTCATCTGTATAATTTCTCAGAATATACTGGGTGCTTCAGTAGATCTCATCATTTTAATAAAAAAAGTTTATATAAACATAAGTCCGATCTCGATCAGTAGCGGAGATACAGGGATTTGAAGTTTAATAATGTTTTTCTATTTATCAGAATATCTCGTCGACTTTTGAAGATATCAATTTGAAATTTGATATGGGTAATAAATACTTCCTGGAAGACCATCGTGTTGAACAGTTTGAAGATCCTCAAAATCTACAGGGCGATACATTTCTAGGGATGGAGGCTTTTTTTCCCCCTCCCAAACTTTTTCGTAGTACGCCTCTGAAGTCTTTCAATCACCATATCTCAATTTTCTTCGAGAAACATACAGTTATCGAGATAAATAGGCATATCCCTTCTAAAAAATTTTAATTTTGCCTATGTTTCGCTTAAATTTTATTCTTGGACAAAATTTTAATTTTTTTTCGAAATGTTAGGATGTATGCATGAACCATCCCCAACTTCAAAAACTGAAAAAAAGCAAATTTAGGACATTGAATTTCATTTTTATTGAATTTTGTCCAAGAATGAAATTTTATGGAAGGTGAAATTAACATGTTTTAGAACGGATATGCTTATTTATCTCGACAACGGTTCATTTCTCGAAGATAATTGTTGAGCAAAAAAGCCCCTAAATTGAATGATCCACCCAATTTGGTGACTAAAAGACTTCATATCCGAGGCGTACTACGAAAAAGTTTGGGGGGGGGATAAGGAAGCCTCTACCCCTAGAAATGTATCGCCCTGTAGATTTTGAACATCATTTAACTGCTCATAATGATGATTTCCTGAGAAGTATCAACCACACCAAATTTCAGATTGATATCTTCAAAAGTAGGCGAAACATTTTGATGAATAGAAAAAAATTATTAAACTTTGACATCCTCTGTAGTTCCGCTACTGATCGAGATCGACCTTATGTTCATATGAAGTTTTTTGATTAAAATGATGAGTTCTATCTCTGTATATGAATCCTAAAATTTTGTTACAGACCACACCCAACAAACAACAATGTGTAACCCACCCAGCACTTTGATACCGAAAACACCAAAGTAAACCCAGCATCAAGATGGTGACACCAAAAAGTTGTTTACCCCTGACGCTTCTATTTATACTGCAGCAGGCTGTCTCCATACAGTGCCAAGATGGGAATAAGGAAGAAGCGCTCGAAAACACCACAAACGCCACCGAATTAACAGACATACGTCCATTCAGCAATACTCCAGAAGATCATTTCGACAACTTATACGGTGCTAACTTTAGATATTTTAGAGATACTAGGAGTGCCCCGGAGAGCAGCTTGATGAGCATAAGGAAGAAGCTGAAGGAGGAGAGGAGGAGGGAGGAACTCATGGCTGCAGATGCACTTCCCAGGGTGGAGGCCAATCACACGATGGGGGTGGATAGTCAGGGTGGCGTTGATATCAATTCCGAGTATAAACATGGTGAGAATTTTTATTTTTTTTTATTTTCTTACATTTCTGCTTTCACATTCAGAACGAGTTGCTTCGAATTGTTGACTGCGGAGAGTAGAAATATAGGTTCAGATGGGAAAAATCGGCCCATCCGTTCTGAAGTTATGGCAATCTGGGTAGGCATCTCCTTTGTTCCATTTATATTTTCTATGGTGACATTTTTTCTTCCGATTTTGATATTTTAGATTGATTTGATAACTTTTAATTTGATTCATTTTTCATGTCTATGACAAATAACTAATTTTTTTCTATTTTGGTTCTATAATGAAGTCATTGTGCAACGCAAATGCGTGTCGAAATAGCCTCTATTTCGATACGCATTTTTTATTATTCGAAGATAAAATGATTTCCGGTATTCTCGGAACACAGCATATTTCGTAACAATATGATAAAATCATGACATGGTGCCACGAAATGCTTGAATGTTGAAGATATCAAAGCAAGTATCCTAAACTTATCGCATTTCTCATAACACATCAGTTCGTTGAATATAGTAGTAGGTATAACAATAGTAGTAGTAGTAGCAATAAAGTATCGAGTTTTCTAGTCTAGGACCTGTGTTTGTAGAAGAATAACATTGTGTATATTTCGAGCACAAAGCGTCTTGCCGCTCTCCAAATATAACTGTCATTTTCGAGTGACTTTTCGAACTCTAAATACACAAATATTTATCTCACGCTTTCGATTTTCTCGATTCGAGAATTAAAAACAAGCAAAAATTATATCCCCAAACGGAAAAATCAGTCCATCCATTGGAAAGTTAAGGCGATTTGAAAAATCCGAAAAAGTTCCAAGAGTATATCTAGCTTTCCTTTCGTAGGGTTCTCCTATTATCCGCATCAAAACTCATTGGAAAATGGCTCCACGTCTTCCAGAATCGAATATTCATACTTTTGTATCGACACCTCTGCAGTAACCTGTAAATTCGGTTGAAAACGCGGCTGAACTTAGCTAGCGAAGTAGGCGAAACCAATAAGCGCGATTTCGGTACCACGCCCAGGATAGAAATTATTCCCAGAATAGAAAGTTATCATGGCGGATTTCGACATTTGACAGATTTAGGGAAAAATCTCGGGAAAAATTAGACAATTGACAGTTGACAAAATAAATGTTTCATGTCAAAATTGAAATAAAATAGGAACAAATCCAAATTCTAGAATAATATCCCCTTTCTTTGTGCCTTTTAATTCTGAGAAATATTAATCGATATTCTGGAATTTGGAGTCGTTTCCATTTCAATTCAATATTGACATGGAACACTCATTTTCTCAACTGTCAAGTGTCAAGTTTTTCCCCAGATTTTTCTCTAAATCTGTCAAATGTCAAAATCCGCCATGATAACTTTCTATTCTGGGAAGGTTCAATATCCATCCATCTCTGTCGCAGCCCTGAACAGTGACCAACTGTTCAACAAACAAAACGACAAGATCTGGCAGCTGCACCGACAGCACAATGTCGAGCTGCCAACGAAGCTGGAAGAGGGTGTTGGTTGCGACTTTGAAAACGACTGTCTGTGGACGTGGCGCAAAGACATCGCCAACGGCTTCTACATCACCACCGGCAGGGAGGTGGGGGAGGAAGCGAGCGGGCCTTCCACAGACGCCGATCAGCGGGAAGGAGGTGAGTGATATGGGGGGTTATTATTCCCCAAAAGGGCGGTTAAATGTTTGGATACATGATAAGACCTAGTGGCGCTACTCTTCAATTGTTCCAGCAGACGAATCCCACTTCTGAAATAATTGAATTTCAGGGCGGGGCGTGGGGTTCTCATAAAAACAATAGAGGCGCTAGTGTAGAAAGATATATGAAAGATTTTGTTTCAATCATGAGCATCAGAAAACAATTAGGTCATTCATAATCGAATATATATTAGTTACTCTATTTTAATTGTTACCTGTAGTGACCTGTAAATCAGGTTGAAAACGTAGCTGAGCTTAGTGATAATTACCCGCGCAATGTCACATTAGACACGTTTAACAAAGTTGAGGTGAAATCAAGTGAATTCACCAAAGGGAATATTGTAGGAAAGAAGAGAAATATTTATATATTGATATTTATTGACGTATATATAGGAATGAAACACAGATTTCAAATCGACAAATGTTTATTTAGCATAAGTTGTGAGGGTATAAGAAAATTTAACAACGATTTCCCTCCAGATTCTCTTGTGATGATCCAAAGTAGAAGATAGATCTTCATGAATGGTTCAGTCAGAAATATGTATAATTGGAGTGTACGCTCACCCTACTCTGAATTTTCCATTATTCAGTATACATAATGATATAATCACTATAGTACCACAAAGAACATTAGACAGAATAGTATGAATAACATTCATTCATGTATATTTTATATTTATTTAGTACCTACTCAATGTGATTCATTTTCAATCCAATATTAAGTATGTACTGTACCTTCTAAGTCAACTGGACACGAGACACAACACCAAACTCTTCACCAAACGCCGCTCTCGCTCCCTACTCAGTATTCGATACATGACTGACTGCTCGTATGTAAATCACTTTGTCCTTAGAAAAAAAAGCATTATCTCTTGCCGCAACAATGATACATCTCTGACTCAACTAAGCAAGTTGTGTCAGGAAATAATGGAAACATTCGTATTGCTTCGTTATTTAGAAAATCCTAGCAAAATCATCAAAACTAATTTAACTCAAATCATGAGAAAAATACCAATAGGTCATCGATAACATCATCTTTATGATCAATTCAGATTATACTTTACAGAGATAACATTGCACTTCAATATACAAGGTGTCCTAAAATCAATAGTCATCTTCAGTAGTTGAAACTTCCGTTGAAATATTTCACCCTAATTTTTGAGAAAAGCTCGGTAAGCATATCGTGTACCATAATAACTTCACAATCAAAATAATTTCGTTATTGATTGATTGATACTTATACGGTTTCTGAACAAAAAATAATGAATAGATAATGAATGAATAGGTGGTTGAAAAGATTCATTCAATTTCCTGAGTTATTTCTAGACTCATCACAGATTTGTATTTTCCCAAATCATTGTGAAAAATAATTCAAGTCCTTTCAAATGTTTCGGTGAAACTACGAGAGACCCGCGTCAGGAATTTTTTGTAGTGAAACTGAATAGACAATACAGAGCTTTCATCAGTTTTCATTGCATTTGATGCATTGACTGAAGGTATGTAATATACTTGCCTCTTTTTGTCACATCAACCAGTCGAGAACGAGTAAGTATATGGGTTTCATATCTTTTTTTATCATTTGACGGCACGAGAGGATATCCTATAATGTTCGTAAAGGTATTGGAAAGCCGTAGAAAAAATACAAATTCATATTATCTATTCTATCCTGACATCCTGAGGCCACAGCTCAATGTTTATTTTTCGTGAAACGAGGACTTTATTTACTTTATATCTGAGTCCAGCCCTGCCGGTTCCACAGAGATGCGTAGGCGGATATTATAGGAACATTGATCTGGATTCTGGAACGTCCCACATTCTGGTTACAATCGAATACTCTGTTGCTAAATGGGCGGTTATTGGTTAAAGCCAAAGGACTGGATCAATCACATGTAAATCCCGCGGTTCGAATAAAGCAAATATATGTATATCAGAGCGTGCACAATAGAGAAATTGTTCAATTTTGAGTTATTATATCATTATAAGCCTTCTACGGGTTCAGTTGTGGAAACATATTTTTTGCTATTTCAACGTTTATTTTTATGTGAAAAATCGTGGTATATATATAGAATTTGCATTCAATAAGGTATAGATATAAAAAAAATAGTCGAACGAGTTTCGCGTTTACCTTAGTTATTTATTTTTCACAAATACTCAGACAAGGAAATAAGGAAACACAAAACTTTCCGCCATATTCAAACTTCTGTCAACTATCATACTTCCGTCATGCTACCAATATGCGGAAAATAAATATCCCTAGATACAATAGGAGTTATTTGAAAACTATTCATTTTCAACAGAGAAAGTAACCCACTTATCTCTGATTTTCAATAATGCTCATACGAATTTCGCAAAAATGTATGCGAGTAAAATGACCGCTGAAAAGAAATATCGCAATAAAGTTGAAATATTTGATATTTTTTATAATTTTCCGATTCTCATCAATTTTGCGAAATTCTTGCATGAAGCTACCTTAATTGATATAAATTGTTGTTACCAGGGCCATGAAGTGTGTTCAAATGTATCTTTCAAAAACGCGCGATTTTTACCATATGTGATAAATATAACAGGTCCTGCTCTATTTTTAGCCTGTTTTTTAAAGACCTATATGAATATTACATATTATAGCTCTCAGAAAGAGGAGTGAAGGTATTTGAGGTAGAGCACTAATCTAATCTTGAAAACACCAATACATTTCGAATAATTTTTTTTATTTAATTGTATACAAACATAAATAGAAAATAAACTTAACATTTATATTAGATCCTTCAATAAAACAATAGATACTTATGATAACTGTAATTCTAGCAAGATTCAAGAATAAAAACAAATCATTGTTGTTTACCTTGAAAAATATGTCACAAAAGTATCCATACAAATCCTTTGTATAAACAAGTCACCTCCAAAATAATGAAAATCAATCACAAAAAAGTCCTTATAGTTATTGTCCACTTTTCATCATTGCTTTACCTAGTTCCACCTGCTTTTTATGGTAAGCTTTCATATCATTATCCAAATTGACCATCTCATTGAGAATGTCTGCATTGTGGGGCTCCATTTTGTATGCTATATCTAGCCTTTCCTTTGCCCTATCATAATCACCCAACATTCTAATACATTTAGCATTGTTGAAGTAACACTTGGCTGATATTTTGAGATCTGTACCCCTGACAAGTTCTCTTAGCTTATTGAAGTTGATGCATCCTTTTTTGGGTTCTTCAATTCTTGTGTAGCATACCAAAAGATTGCTGTAAAGTTTCAACAATAGTTCTTGTTGTTTTTTCTGATCCTCATAGTCTTCCAAGTGACAAGTTTCTAGGTTTCCCACAGCTGTATTATATTCCTTAATGGATGACTTGATGTCTTTGTTATATAAATCTTTGGCTTTAGCACACAGTGCTAGACAATACTCATAAACATTTCTGAACTGCTTCTGTTCTTCTTTAGGCAGGGTGAGGAAAGCTGTGGAAGCACCCATATTCACAATTTCATACAACTCAACCTCAAAAAGTACCTCTGTATTGGCTGGAACTCTGTTCAGGCAGCCCAAACGCCCATAAGCATAATCAGGATGAAGCAAAAATTGAGATTTCTCATTTATCCTCATACTTTGTACTGAAATGTCTAATCCAGGGATAACATCCCCAGAATTGATGCTGAATTGATGTGGTCTCTTCCTAGCATAAGTAGAATCAAAGGGTTCTGCAGTCAATTCAATATAGGCATTATAATGTATCCTGACAAGGGATGCATCTTTTGGTTTATCACCATAACCATCCCTTAATATTCGCTTTCTGATGCGGCCGTTTTCTAGCAGGTTTATCATTTTGGAACTGATCTTTTCAAATGGTGTTCCTTCAATGTAGGAATCGTCATCAGCAAACTCACCTGCAACTTGCATGTTCAAGAAATTCATCACGTTTTTTTCGTATTCTGCGTCCTCGTCGTTCATTTCTTCCGCAATCTCACCAGTATTAGCTTTGATCGAGAAAATAGCCCCATCTTCCATCAGGTCCCTGTTGAAATATGTGATCCATAAGAAATATTACAAACACCAGATAATTTCGGGCTGAACATTGTTGAAGCGTGAACATTACTTACTTCAGCTTGATTGGTTCTTCCAAAGTAGTCATATTTGCAGTAATTTTTATGTTCTGATTTACTGCAACCGATTTTTACAACTTGATAACATACAAAATACAAAGGAAATGACAAAAGTGTGAGGTTATGTACGGAATGACGTGATGTGCACAAAACAAAATCTTCTGCACAGACCACGACAGTTATCGATCGATCAGACAGCTGTCTGTTCTGTGCTGCGGTTGTGTGGAAAAGTAGAGTTCCTCTATAATACCAGTAATACCACAGAACTCATGAATGTTGTAGGCATAAACAAAGGTCATAGGCGTACGAACGTAAATATACAAGCTGTTCTGAAATAAATATTATTTATTTTCATTTTGATTATTGTAACATGGCTATATGAGTTCGTTCGAATATCGTTCATCGGGGTACACAGGGTGGACCAAATCATTGATTAGGGTTTCCATTAATTTAAAACGTTTTGAAATAACGTTTTGAAACCACTATTCAGGAGTTCTGTATTATATAGGGAAGACTTTTTTTCTTCGAATATATAGGTATACATAAGGCGTCAAAAACTCACGCTGGCTCATTATTAGTTTTATTTTTTATTATGAAGAATATTTTAATCTCTTCTACAGGGAGTTTTCTTCTTCTGCGACTTCCCAACAAGTCGACTGAATTCCATGTGACAAGCTCTCCGTTCAGCCCCACAATCAGAACGTGTAAACTGTCATTATGGATCTACCAGGAAAATATGATTGGGGGCTTCATAAGGATTGTCCCAAAATATGATGATAATTTACAATGGCTGATAAAAAGTATACCTGGCGACGACAGCAGAAAGTAAGAATTCAGTGTACTTATTTATTCGTGCTCAGATTGTTGGTAATTTCTAGAAGAAAATAACAACTTACAGGAACATTATGAAAAAGAACTAAACAAATGGAAAAAATCTTTATTTGTGATTTTTTAAAAAAATTAAAATTGTCTTAAACTCACACTCTTCTTGAAACCTACTTATAGCTCCTATGAGATATACTTACAGAGTAATTATAATTTTCTTCAAGAAACGCTGTTTTCGAAATTTCAAATTCTCAAAAGTTATATATTTTTCTGAAAATAAGTAACTGCAGTCCATGGATAGTATTTTATTGGCAGGGATGGATTACAATTTCTACAAGTTGATAGGGAGGGGTCAAGTAGGTTTCAAGACGTTCCTAAGTTTTTTAGTTTTTTGAAAAATCACAAAGACATATTTTTTCGAATGTCACTGTATTTTATTTTCCAAATAGCGTATTTTCATCAGATTTCTAGAACGACATATAAAAACATAATTTTTCAGATGGCAAAAATACGACATGTCAGTTGGGAGAAGATTTAAAAATTTCACTATAATTTTGGAAGTAGTGCCGTCTGAGAACATGACAAGCGGAGCGACAGTTGCTTTTGATAATATCCAATTGTTCAATTGTTACCTCAAAAATGATGACACCTGTTCGTCTACCCAGTATCGGTGCAAAGTGACGAATACCTGCCTCAACAGCACTAGCATTTGCGACATCACCAAGGACTGTCTTCAGGGAGACGATGAAACTCATAATTGCGGTGAGTCAAATTTCATATATCTTTTACCTTGGTTCAATACTCGTAGTTAATATAATAATCCCCCGAATCGATTCCAGATCAATTGCCATACGGCTCGAGGTGCAGCTTCGAAGAGGACTGGTGCGGCTGGCAGAACGTCGACATAAAATCGCTGGTGTGGGCGCGCCACAACGGCTCCACGCCCACCAACTTCACCGGACCCAGTTCCGACCACACCTTCAAGAACGGCACCGGCATCTACCTCTACGTCAACATGCTGAAGGAGAACGCGAAATTCGCCACTGCCGCCACCCTTCGCAGCGTCGACTTCAACCCACCCCCGAGGGTGCACGGCAACCAGTCCTCCAGGTTCTACAACTCCTGCGCGGTAAGCGATCGCACACGGGTTGCCCACCGCGAGGGTCTATCTATAGGGGCCGATACATTGTCCATTCGCGGTTTCAGATCCGTTTCTACCTGCACAAGACCGGCAAACACAAGAGCGCCATCTTGCTGCAGGTGACCGAGCTGAGGCCTTCGGAGAATGTCTCCATGGAGATGCTTTGGAGTTTCAACGACCACGGGGACCAGTGGGTACGACAAGTCTTTATTCTGCCGAACATCACACACCGGTACGCCAGACACTCAGAGTGACTTGAGCATCCGGTTGAGTCGCGTATTCTTCCAGGTATTTCATACACTTTGAGGCCAGGAAGGGCATCAGGTATATGAGCGACATCGCCATAGACGACGTATCCCTGAGCCCGGAGTGCTTCGGCCTGAACATCCCCAAAGAGGAGCTACAAGGCTACAACTACTGGGACGTCGGGTCGGGCATACCTCCTGATGGAGAGACGCACAAGGACTTCGTCAATAAGACATGTAAGAAATGTTTGTGTGGATGTCTTTCCACGCCACTCGAGCGCTGTTTTTCCTCAGATTACGAGATCAAGACTTGCAACGCCACAGGGAGATTTGGACCCACGGAGCCCGACTGTACGAAGGCTTACAACGGCACCCAGATCAACGTGAAGGTCGTACATGAACCAGGATTGACGGGAGTACAGAAATGGGTGGTGCCAAGTGATGGCTACTACACGTGAGTAGGGATATTTTAGCCTTCTTCTTCACTCCTCCTGTGTCTTTCAATAATGAAGAATTTTTCGCGACAGGTTTATATTGAGTGGAGCAAGCGGCGGTAAGGGTAGTTCTGCTATGGGCTCGTCTAGAGGAGCTATGATCCGGACGATATTTCACCTAAAGAAGAGCCAGGAAATATACATGCTGGTTGGTCAGGAGGGAACCAGTTCTTGTGTTAAGGTAAGCGAGGTTCAAAGAGATCCTTGAAGTGTTTTATTCATATGATATCTTTACAGAGCCTTGGTACAATGAAGAATTCCTCCTGTCATACGAATCTTGTTTTTCGCTCTGGGAACGTGAGAGATGTACTGTTGATGGATATTATTGATAGCGGAGGTGGAGGGGGTGGTGGAACTTATATCTTCATGGTAAGTTGTAATTTCTAGCTAGCTTGAGTTGATTGTCTCATATATATCTCAAATTTGTGAGTTATACAAATTTAATCAATTGCGTTTTAGCGAAATCGTACAAAGGAGAAAATTCCACTAGCAGTAGCAGCTGGTGGTGGTGGTCTAGGCTTGGGCCGATTCAGCGTAGATAATGTCCAGCAACATGGACAAGGTATCAACGAATCGCGATTGCCTCTCACTGGACGGATGTACGGACATAAGTGAGTTTGATAAAAATATCGCAAGCTTTTTCAGTCGAGATGATCGGCATTCTTATTTGAATCTCAATAATGTTTTGATATTTGTCTCAGTCGGTGCTGCTATGATAATTCTAAGAAACACTCGGTTAAACATAGCATAATTGATCTACAACTCTCATGAGTGTGAATCGATACTTTTTCATGTCATAATAAAACTTGATCAAAATGTCCAAGATGTCGAAATAAATTCTCATAGATCGTAGACATATACTGATTTTCTTTACCTATGTAGACAACCTCCTCAATACTTTCTACAACATTTTTAATACCAAACGGTATGTTATCCGAGACAGTATATTTTATTTTTGTGACATCCACTCGTAATTATTATTTTGTTATTATTCTGACGTCAAGATATTTCACCATAGTTACTACTGGTCTCTTCCCTAAACATAATCCGGCTCGAAGAACCAATAATATTATGATGTCCTGGTAAACTCAATGGGTTTGTAAAATTTTGTGGAATGCAATTTTCGTGAGATCCATTCGCTGATCACATGACTGATGACTCATTCTTCTGTTCGTTGAAAACTTCAGGAGTGCTGGAGCCGGCGGAGGCTGGAACATGTTCGCCGGTCTCGTGGACCCCGAGCACAAACCCATGATGGGAAGCTCCCTGCAGGCCGGCAGCATCGGGGGCAAGGCCTGCTACAATTCGACCGACAGTAGAGGCGATGGCGGCTTTGGTGGCGGCGGAGGAGGGTGCAGGTGAGTCAAACTCGCCGAATCCCCTCTTCCGATGCAAATCCGCGCCTCCTTCCCATCAGGTTCGGAGGTGGTGGCGGGGGGTACGCGGGAGGGGACGCGCCCTCTGTCGACTCGACGAACGGGGAGGGCGGCTACTCCTTCCTGGACTACTCCCGAGCCGATTCCGAGCACTCGGCGGTCCACGCCGGCTTCAACACCGGCTCCGGCTACGTGATCATCGTGCCAGAAATAGACGGCTGCGAATGTGACTACAAATGCGTCGCTCTCGATCGGGATAGGTCGCAGGTGGCGTGTATCTGCCCGCCGAGGTGGATGCTCAAGGAGGACAAGAAGACCTGCCAACGTGAGTTGACTACACGAGTGTCTTTCGAAACGCGAAGCTAACCACTTGATATATTTTTTCATTATGGTTTGTATTGTTTCAGCGCTGGAAAAATTGGTTGCATATGAGCCTTACCCGACATGGTTCGTGGTGGTCCTTATTGTTACCATCTTCTGTTTGGTGGTTGCCTTTGGAGCTGTGTTCTTCGTTTTATGTGAGCACTCCAGGATTGAACAACTCATATTATATTCAATTTTCAAGCATGTCTTATTTGCTCAATGAAAAATAAAAAATTATCATATCCAAATCAACCGGGTAGATATGATTTATCATTAGATATGAATATCTCATGCTTGGTGAATTCCTAATAAACTTCATGACAATAATAAAACTATGAAATGAAGACCATGTAAAGACGATTATTCACTTCATGAAGAATTATTTCTCCAGTATTTGTTGACTAACATCTCCTCTTGTGAATGTAGATTTTGAAAGATCAAAGTGAAGACATATGTTTTGCAGATAATCGGTATCAGCAAAGAGCAACGGGTATAATGAGAAGAAAGATGCTGTCCAGACATGAGCTTCAACTGGGCAGGCTCAGGATGGCTTCTGACAGCATGATGACCCAGTATAATCCCAACTACGAATTCGGCGGCATAGTGTACACCCTTCAAGATCTCAAAGACATTCCTAGAGACCAATTACGCTTGGTGAAGTGAGTTATTCGCAAGTACATTGATTTCGAAAGACAAGACCCGACACTGCGCTTTTCTTTTCCAAAGATTTGAAAGTAAAGCGCACATGTTGGGTCTCACCTACGTTTTATTGCCTACTTCGCCTTCCGAAAACGCCTGGATTCCACAATGATTTCGCCACATTTCCTTGAGAATGGCCATGAAATGTTACCCAATTCTTCTAGGGCTCTGGGTCAAGGGGCCTTTGGCGAGGTGTACCAAGGCTTTTACCGCCAAAGGCCTTGCGACACCGTGGAAATGCCGGTGGCTGTGAAGACGCTGCCCGAGATGTCGACGACGCAAGCAGAGATGGACTTCTTCACCGAGGGACTGATAATGTCCAAGTTCAACCATCCGAACATCGTCCACTTCATTGGCGTTTGCTTTGACAAGCATCCGAGGTTCATCGTGCTGGAATTGCTCGCCGGCGGGGACTTGAAGAATTTCCTGAGGGAGTCCAGGCCCAAACCTGTGAGACAAAGATTCAATCCGAAGGTGATCGGGAAAATAAAAATTTTTTTTCTTCTTCAGGATCGAGCTAGTCCTCTTTCCATGAAGGATCTGATTCTGATATCAGCAGACGTAGCCAAGGGCTGTAAATATTTGGAAGACCACAGGTTTGTCCACAGGGATATAGCGGCGAGGAATTGTCTTCTGACTACGAAGGGCCCTGGAAGAGTGGTCAAGATTGCGGATTTTGGCATGTCCAGAGATGTCTACAGGTTATTTCACTTTCCTATTTTCAACTCAAACTTTTGCCTTTTTTTATTATAACATTTTTGTATGATCACGTCTACTAACCGCAAATTTCTTCGAGTAAAGTTCCAGCATTTGGTGTTAGTCTTCCATACACTCATTAATCGGTCTGATTCTCTAAGGAAGTGGTTATATCAACAACTGTCATTTGGGTGGCAAATAGGAAGGTCAGTTGTTATTTGAATCACTTTCCGAATCTTCAATTCTCTAACGTCAGAATGAAAAAAAATTTAACAACTTGTCGTTGGTTTACCACTGATAAAGTGGTGGAAATAAAAAAATAATTCATCATAAAGGTGATATATATTTGAACAGGCAGTTATGAAGGAAATTTGTTACAGTTTTTAGGATTTGGGTCACTCAGGAAATAATTATATGGTAGGATAATCGATATTATTGAGAACCTATATACCTTCCTACTGAAAAAAATATCATAAAAATATTTACATATATATGCTCAAGAAACAGATAGCATCCAATTATATAGACCTTATTAAATTATCCAAACCAATTCAACATTATTGACCTAAAAATGTACCCAAAATATATCACATGCCAAGAATATTAATGTTAATGATGTCTCTGATAGAACCAATGATGTTCAACATGGTAGAATGTATTGCTACTGAAAAAATAAATACCTAGCTGAATAAATGAGCAATGATCCTGTGTAATGAAATGCATTTCAGCTTATATTTATACCTACCTCACTAAGTTCATTAACAAAACATATAATTATTATTCCTGCAATTATTCACGAAAAACTTGGCAGTCCCGGACACATAAGACCAAAAAGTAATCTGTTTGCCGATATTTTCTCTGTGCTAATACTATATCGAATCCAAAAATGAGGTTAAATCGACGTTGAAATCGCAGAAAAACAGCAAACTATGGTTGAGTTCCGAAATTCCCAACCAGTACTGTTCAGTGCTTTAGATCGTTTTGAAATCACTGAATTATACTGGTAGTAGCTCACTAAACCTGAATTCGTTCCGAAATTGCTGACTGTCATCAGTAAATTCAGTAATATCGGAACGCGACTTATATTAAAAAAGAAGAGGAGTTACTAACTTTTCCGCATTTATTTACCACTGAGTGGAAATGTAAGAAATTAGCAACCTTGATAAATTTCGTATTTGAAGAATACCACATATGAATAGTGGAAAATCTAAAGTGGTTAAAAAGTAGTTGTTAACAACGTTACTAATTAATCCACTGTGTTAACCACTTTTTAAAGAATTGGACCGATTGTCTCCTATCGGGTGTTTCGTAATTCCTGTAAATTCTGCAGCATCAAACCTAATCAACAATAACAAAACTGTTGATAAGAGATAATGCCAATTATAATATTGGGTTCAATCATAATTCACGATGAATCTGTGTTAATGCCTTTCGATATATCAATTAAACCTTGTTTTTACGGAACGATAACAAAACATTAAATAGAGAATCTCGTGTGCTGAAACCGTCTTTCACTTGATCGTTGATCAAGAGTATGTAAAATGTTGCACCTTGTATATTGAACAGTCATGCCGTTTATCTTTTATTTCATTCACTGCCTCTGATGTGACGATAGTTGCATATGTTTAATTGTGATCCTGGTGAGTGGGATATTCAAGAGTCACCCCGTATATGATTCTTTTCAGCTCTTTTTGTCGCGTTTCTTGTATTCACACCGATTCGCGATAAGGTTTTTGGACTGAAGCTCTGCGAGAGTATTTCATGGCTGTCTGATATTATTGTGACGAAATAATTTGGTGAACCTTTAACAAATTTGCCGGCGTTAAAGTATATGTTTGCATACATATACCACGAATTGGTGTTTGGTCATTTTTTAGGCAAGTATCAAATTTGAATGTTATGTTCGTTTCAAACGAGGTTTTGAATATGTGATAAGTTTTTGTTCACTTTTTATAGTTCGCTATCACATCATTGTTGAGTTCGGGGTAAAACTTCGTTTATCGCACTCCTATGAGTTCGGAAAAAATTTTTGGTGGAACTTACGGTAATTTTGCACTTATCATGCGATCTATATTTTGATGAAAAATTTTGTTGGTACTTACGTATTTTGACCTGAAATACACGAATTTCATAATATTATCGTGAACATATCTCTAGTTTTCGAGATAATCGATGCCAAAGTTCGAAATTTCACCTTCTTTGTATGGCAACTTTTGGGCAAGTATTGTACCTTCTTAGATCCCAAGATATATTACATGCATTTGCCATGGTTAATTATGATTTTTGTGTAAGAAAAACATCATAAATATGTAATTTTTCCGTATTTTTCCTAATATTTCTTAAACTAGGCTACATAAACAACGGCCATTTTGAAAACCTCAGTGCGAATCTTGAGCGAATAAAGGTGGATTCATAGCTGCCTTATAGCAACACGAGTCAGTGATAAGTGTTCTCTCTCTTCAATACATGTCGAAAAGAAAGATGGTTATCAGTTAAAGAAGGTGAAATTTCGAACTTTGGCATCGATTATCTCGAAAACTAGAGATATGTTCACGATAATATTATGAAATTCGTGTTTTTCAGGTCAAAATACGTAAGTACCAACAAAAATTTTCATCAAAATATAGATCGCATGATAAGTGCAAAATTACCGAACTTACGTATTTTGGCCTCCTTATCACGAATCTGAAGTCAAAACGCGGCGGTCTCAAGTATTTTCGGAGATACGGCCCCATTTTGTCTCAAAAATGCACCATTTGACATGTCAGATTTCTGCTATTAGGAATACACGAAATTCACCCTTCTTTGAACCAATACAATATATACGCATATATTTACTTGTTTTCAACACTTCTCAGCAGAAAAAAACGATTATTTTTCAAAAAATTCACCCTTCTTTGAAATGTAAACAAAACAACCTTTTTACACTGATTTTCTGGTAATTTGTATTTATGATGTTGGCTCATGGTAAGACGTTGCCAACATCTCAAATAAAAATAACCAGAAAATCAGTGAAAAAAGATGTTTTGTTTACGTTTTGAAGAAGGGCGAATTTTTGTGAAAATAACAGTTTTTTATGCAAAAAAGTGTTGGAAACAAGTGAATGTGAGCATGTGTGATGGCTCAAAGAAGGGTGAATTTTGTGTATTCCTAATAGCAGAAATTTAACATGTCAAATGGTGCATTTTTGAGACAAAATGGGGCCGTATCTCCGAAAATACTTGAGACCGCCGCGTTTTGACTTCAGATTCGTGATCAGGAGGTCAAAATACGTAAGTTCTACCAAAATTTTTTTCCGAACTCATAGGAGTGCGATAAACGAAGTTTTACCGAGTTCGGCTCTTCATTACCATCAAAGAATAAAAGCTTGTTCTTTTGGGATATTACATTTTTCTTCCGACTAGAACCCTGAAATTCTTGTCTCATTATACTCGACAGCATCAGACCTATTCAATAATTACAAATATATAATGTAATGCCACTTATTATATAATAAATATTATTATATAATAAAGGGACAATTCAAAAATATTGTAAACAGCGTTCAAATCCCCGATTAGGTGATTTTCTGGACTGTTTCAGATTGTGGTGTTCATTTCAGGTCTGACTACTACAGAAAAGGTGGAAAGGCGATGTTACCGATCAAGTGGATGCCTCCAGAAGCCTTTCTCGATGGCACCTTCAGCAACAAGACTGACGTCTGGTCGTTTGGCGTTCTCCTCTGGGAAATCATGTCGATGGGATACATGCCGTATACGGGGTGTTCTAACCGGGACGTCATGCAACTTGTGACGAGCGGCGGTAGACTAGACCCACCGGCAAATTGTCCTGGTGAGACTCGAGAGCGTTTTTTTTATGTGCTTATAAATGAAAACCTGCAGCAAAGGGAACTCGCATCGATTTCGATGAAATTTCCACAGAAGCTTCCTAACATGAATATAAAACCATACAAATGAAAATTTTTCTGCGGAAACACTTCGAACTATTTATTTTTTGGAAAAGTTTAGAAAATTTTATCACTTTTCAGTCCTAAGAATGTGCTTGAAATTTCAGTTACATTGTCAGTGGGTAATATGTAAGTTATACCAAAACATTAATATTGAGTCCCGAAATGGATTTTACAGGAAATTTCATGATGAAAAACTTCAAAAACTGTTATTTTCGCATTTTTATTCAAGCATAAATATGCAAAAATATCAATTCGCAATATCAATTGTCAAGTCACAAATGGAGAAAGCAACGTTGCCACGTTTAAAAAAAACTTATGCGCTCATTTCCTGATGAGTGCAACTCGTGTTTATGAGACTACTAACCTGAACGTACTAACCTATCAGTGACGGCCTAGATCACTATTTTCAGTGAATTTTTGAAGAAGGAAAATTTGTTGAGAAAAAAGAAATGTCTGCTGAGGGGGAAATTTGAAGGCGCAATCACGCTATATTAATTAAATTAAACCTTACCTTACCTGGCCTCAACATACTAACCTATCAATTGAGGGCAGATAACTATTTCCGTCGCTTTTTTCAAGAAGAAACATTACATTTAGAAAATCGGAAAACAATTAAAAAATGGTAGAATCTGTGAATTTTTCAAAACTTGGCAGCGTTGTCCCCTATATGTCATGACGTGAGTACCGTGACATTTGACATTGCACATCATCTGATACTTGGAATATGGAATATAATGAATAAAAATTCGAAAATAATTTATTTTGAAGCTTTTACTGGTAATGTTTTTATTGAAATTGTTTTTGAGACTCGATTTTAACGTTTTGGTATAACTAAAACTAACATATCCCCCACTGACAATGTAAGTACATAAATCAAGCACATTCATAGGACTGAAAAGTGATAAAAGTTTCTAAACTTTTCCAAAAAAGAAATAGTTTAGAGTGTTTCCGCGGAAAAATTTTCATTTGTATGGTTTTATATTCATGTTAGGAAGCTTCTGTGAAAATTTCATCGAAATCGGTGCGAGTTCCCTTTGCTGCAGGTTTACCAATGTTTTATGGGGTTTATTCGATGTTTAGATCCGATTTACGGGATTATGACCCAATGTTGGCATCCGGCTGCAGAGAAGAGGCCTACATTTTCAATCATTCTGGAGCGGTTAGGGTACTGTGGACAGGATCCGGATGTTATGTGTGCACCGTTGCCAGTGTTTCAGCGTCCGCCATCTTACGAGAAGGATACAACGCTGATGAGGCCGACCACATCCGAAGAGAATTGCTTGCAGGTGATCAAATCAACTAAAAAACTGGTAAAACTTCGTTTATTGCACTCCTTTGAGTTCGGAAAAATTTTTTGATGGAACTTACATATTTTGACCTCCTGATCACGAATCTGAAGTCAAAACGCGGCGGTCTCAAGTATTTTCGGAGATACGGCCCCATTTTGTCTCAAAAATGCACCATTTGACATGTCAAATTTCTGCTATTAGGAATACACAAAATTCACCCTTCTTTGAACCAAAACACTACACGCATATATTTACTTGTTTCCAACACTTCTCAGCAGAAAAAACTATTATTTTTCAAAAAATTCACCCTTCTTTGAAATGTAAACAAAACAACCTTTTTACACTGATTTTCTGGTAATTTGTATTTATGATGTTGGCAACGTGATTGTTTGGCTCATGGTAAGACGTTGCCAACATCTCAAATAAAAATAACCAGAAAATCAGTGAAAAAATATATTTTGTTTACGTTTTGAAGAAGGGCAAATTTTTGTGAAAATAACAGTTTTTTTGCAAAAAAGTGCTGGAAACAATGTGAGCATGTGTGATGTTTTGGCCCAAAGAAGGATTAATTCTGTGTGTTTTTATTAGCAGAAAATGGAGATTTGAAATGGTGCATTTTTGAGACAAAATGGGGCCGTATCTCCGAAAATACTCGAGACCGCCGCGTTTTGATTTCAGATTCGTGATCAGGAGGTCAAAATACGTAAGTTCCACCAAAAATTTTTTCCGAACTCATAGAGGAGTGCGATAAACGAAGTTTTACCAAAAGACTTTATTGTTTATCCCATATAATCCCTCTACATCTGATATAAGATCGCTAAATTGAACAAAATTCCTCAATTCCATTTGTTTTAAAGGTGGTTCCTACATCTTCAGACTACCTCGTGCCGAACCATGCACTTCCAATTACACCTGACCAAATAGAATCGACCTCTTCCGTGGAAAAACTACTGCCAGATAGCTCAGATAATTGGGAAACATCCTTTATAATCCCCACCTCGAAATCTACCCAACCGCTGCTCACAGATAACCACAAAGATGATACAAAGGCCTCGGTGAGTAACTCGCTCAAAATTACTTTTTAAATTTTCAATCGTCGTTTTTCCAATCGAGTTCTATGAAGATCTCAAAGTGATCAGTTAAATATATTCGAAATACCCGAACTGGTGCCATTTAGGTTAATTTCTAGTTTGAGTGAATATTTCCAATAAATAATGTGTTTGATATATCTTGTCAAGAACCAATACTGAACAATTGATTCAACCTGATTTTCATAACAACACCTATGTTCGATTTTGTATTGTGACATCAATATCATTATTTAGTGGATTTATTGGTCGCTTACATGATTTTTTTTTAGGTGGACAAAAACCTGTCCATCAATAATAGCTCAAACACGCCAAAATCTTTGCCCAACAGCGTTCTATCAATTACGAAAGGGGATAACACCCTGAAGTCTGGAGTATCTCTAGATGCAGGGGCGTTGGCGAAGCAGGTGGGTTTAGATAAATACCTTTTTTGAAGTGATTGACGCGCCACCTATGGTAATTCGGACACCTTCGAGGTCAAAAATATTTTTACAATGTATCAATTTCAAATGAAATTGGACCACATTATGCCATTACTGAACGAAATATTTTTACATTTATCCAACAGGTGATGAGTATCCAAAATAAGACCCCTGTGCCTCCTAAAAAGTACGCCAACGTTTCCACTGGAGAAGGGATAGCAGGCAACGGGGTGTTGCAGAATAACGAAGAATCTTAAGCACGTCGCTGCCAGTACGAATAAGACTGAACTGTCGTTGAACTGTTAGGATTAATGTTTTATTTTTGAATTTTTTGATGGAATTATAGTGTTAGGAATCTTCGGGTAGTTTTTTGTCAAAATTGAAAGTGAACTGCCATCGAAACACTCTTCGGGGCACGAATGTGTGGAAAATGGTGAGAGTAAATGTGTTTTGGTCATTTTTTTTAATGGAAGCGATGACTTCTTTTTGTTAAATACGCCCAAGTAATACTTTGTTTTCAATGTCATATACGGTGAAAACCTGCTATTTTTTTGAACCTACAGAATTTCAGATTTTTTTATTTAGGCTGTATTTTCCAAAGAACCAACAATCGGCTCGAAGTACCAATGTCTGACCTTTTCAAAATCTTATATTTTGTTGATCACAATCTGGAGATTATTATTTCAAATATATCAAATCTAACATAGAACCACATAATCTGCTAGCAAAAACTACTGCCAAAAAAAAATACAGTTCGTTTGAGTGTACCAAAACTTTTTTCACAAGACAATGGGGATAGATTGACATATTTGTGAAATATTCACATAATTTTAAATTAGGATCATACAAGAAATTGGATATTTTTCCAAAGTAGAAAATATTCAGGAAAATCAATGATTATTTGGGTGTAATTTACAATAGTTTTTGACGATCCACATCTAAAACTCCGATAATATCTTGGAATCTAATTGTGATACTGAATTTGATTTATTTTCAGCGCGATATTTCCTGGTCAGTTTTTTCAAGTGAATTTCTGAGACTGCTTTAATATTTCATAACGTTTTGATTGTTTAATGTCTAGTTTAAATAGTATGTTGAATGTGGGACATGAATGTTTATTCAGGAATACATATTTTTCAAAGTATTCAAAATCGGCATATCCATTGATAAAAATATTCACTGAAGATATAGGGCATCTTCGAAAACGTGCCAAAGTTAACTTGTACAGTTTGTTGTTGAGGATTTAATAGATATATATGATAAGACATTGAAAAAGTGTGATTTTTGCGTTAGTTTCATTTGTATAGTTTGGCTTCATCCAACATAGAAAAAAATTTTTATCTACAGATCTGGAATAAAATCATCAGTATATAGCTCCAGTTTAGGAAATGGACACACAGAAATCATCTGCTGTATTTGTATTTTTGAAAATTGGTAGGTATAGTCTGCAAAATCAGAGAAGAAAAAAACCGTAAAAGCTCACTTTTTTTGAGAAATAAATCACAGTCCATTCCACAGTAGACAAACCAATCTATTCTCACACAATAATATTTTTGGATCCATATGGTATCCATCCGTATACTTCCAGAACTGCAAAAGAATATTTTTCAGATGTCCTTATCAGTAAAATGTTATTTTTTAACTGGATGAAACAATAATTATTTTACAGTTGACAATATACAATATATATATTTGTTCTATTCGAATAATTGTGATCAGTTGAAATAATGGAATTATTATATATATAAAATCTTGATGAATCTGATCCAGCCTCCGGCAGATCCTTCTATCAGGAACAATAAAATACGTTATTGGTGGAAAAAATGTTGAGTGGAAGGGTGTTGAAGGCACTGTATAAAATATACAGGGTATCTCGTAAATTCTATTGTGTTGTCTTCTAGTATATATTCTATATTTTGAAAGTACAGTATTAGGAGGGAAATATGAATATCTGAAATATGAGGATTCACTGAAATAGAAAATGTTTCAGTGAGTCATCAGAATGTTCAGGTCATTTATGTCATATTTGTATGATCACCTTTTATATGTAATTGATGGCTGCGATGAGGTGAGAATGCGCAAAATGTTCTTTAGGTGCTATACAAGAAGAATAGTTTCAATATAAATATGTGTTGGGAGTATATTATTTATTGCTTGAATGAATGTTATCCTCTCATATGAATTTTTCGTTATGATATATTCTGTTACATTTTTATACAAATATCAAATGAGGTTGTGTATAGTGCACTTTTCATTATGGAATTTCGATTCATGGTGAAAATAAGCTCAACGAAAAGTATGCAAATTTTGAATTGAGTACAATAATATATTATGGGTTGTGGTTTTGTTATACATAATCTGATTTATTTATGTTTAGTTTTAGCCTAGATGTTTGATAGTGTTTTGAAAAACTAAATTAATAAACATCAATGCTTTAAATAGGTATATAAGATCTGTAAATATTTGAATGTATATATGGTGACTATAATAACTGAACATGGGATGTTCTTATTTATTTCGAGTCTGAGAGTTGCGACTGGACGTCCCAAATCACAATTTGATAATGCGCAAATATTTTCTTTTTTATATATCTCAAGCTTTTTGATCCAAAATACAGCTGAATATTTCGATATATTTTTTGTTGTGATTTGGGAAAACCAGACGACTTTGGTGATGTGTTATCTAAGTCAAAGACTGCCCGTTTCGAAATTGGGGATCATCAGGAATTCATTTGCTCTTCTTCAGCTTCATTGTAAATAAAGCACACTTAGGTAAACTAACCATATAGGACATTTCATCTGGATAAGACTGTTAGTCAATGCATATGTCTTCAGTTTGGGGATAGGCAGAACTTGAAAAAATGTAAAATATTCGACAACATAGCTCTATATAGCTGCTGCATGTATTTTGAATATTGATGCAAAATATATGGAGCAATAAGCTGTACTTTATTTTATTTTACATGAAATATATGGGTGTTATTTATAATGTTTCATTAATATCTTATCCTGATATTGATAACATAAAAAAAATCGCTATCTACAAAGGTAGGTATTATTGGTATTGATACTAATTATAATTCGTATCAATAACAAAGAGATAGCAATAACATAAGTAGTTTTTCACTTCAATTATGGATAGCTCAGAAATGTTCCTCCTGTGATAAAAATGTCCTTTGTCTTGAAGTCTTTGGATACATTTTAGAGAACGTGAGTATCTTATTTTTTGATTCAATATATAGATGCAAATTCGAATTTTATCGATTATTCCAGATGCACAATGATGATGTGTCTGTCAAAAGCAACTTCAATCCACATGGTAAAATCACCATGAGTGGTGAGTGTGTTTAATTGATAGCGATATTTCCTATACCTACGTACCTTATTCTGTTATACGTGGGTGGTATTTGTTTGAACACACAGATTGCCCCTAGGCTAAGGGTGAAAATACGTTCTGCATGAGTATTTGGGGTGATCTCCTGTCCTGTCAACAACTTTGCAGAAGAAAGTACACTACATATACCGCCCTCTCCTTCAGAGGAGATCCAGAAGTGGAAGGCGGTCAACACTGTGAATATGAATACGTTGCTAAAATTTTCAAATGGGATCTGATAATCTATAGTTTAGTTTAAAAAGTGTAAAATTATTGTTTCCATTCCATAATCGGTTTAAAAAGTCAAATAATTCTGTTCAAAAAACCATCAATGCTATTTTTACTCAAGTAGACTACATTAGGTGAAATACTTTTGAACGGATCAAGGATCAATATGTTTCATTTGTACCAGCGTGTTATTTGGAAAAAAAATGGGGATGTGCACTCGAATACAGAATCGAAATAGCTTTCTAACGGGTGGTCTGAATAAGTGTATGACTGGTTGCATAATAGACGAGACCGAAAATATCAGGTTATTCTGTTTGGTAGTTCACTAGTTCAGTGCTTTGAGGAAAGATGGCGTCGTATCGCCAACATTGTCAAAAGTCGAGACATCGACATGATGACATGAACGGAAGAAGTGAAATCGAAAAATAATCAGTAATCACCATGTTTGTGATATTTGTATTTCCTGTGTACTGTTATAGTTCAATATGATGAATGTGTTGAGTAACATTGGGTTGAAATGAGCAAATGAATTGATCAAATCGTGAATACAGGGCACTAGGTGAGAAACTATTATCATCCGTATTATTATTATTTATGACTGAAATTGTTGAAGTTGGGCCTCAGATAATAAAAGATTGTTTGCTTTATCAATGATTGCTTCACACACATTCATTATTTACTCCGAAGGAATATGTAGTTAGTCACTATTTGATATTAATTTGAGGATGTTCCTAGTTACTTCCGAATTTAAATACCTATTTTATTCGATTTGACGACCCATTTTCCACTCAGCGATTTTCTAGACCTCATTGATTATAGAAACAGAATTTCGGAGTAAATATACCTACCTACCCATTACTTTAATCAAACATGTTTTTCATTTCCATTACTCATAATTATGACTAGTACCTCATAAGACGTGTGGCACGTCATTTATTGGAAATTATAATGTTGCTTGTATATTTCCCTAGAGATTAATATGGACAATATTATGGTTCTTTAATTGTGGTTTCCCCTACTGGTAGATGGTATACTTGATGTATGTAAGTCCTTGGGTATAGCGGTATAGCATATTATTATGAGACTGGCGAATGGCGACGTGTGTCTTTTGCTTTGCCTCTCCCAGCTAGAAAACAGAACAAAGGCAAGGCAGCAAATAAACTGCCGATCTCAGTATCTCGTTCAGTCGGACTACGTTCGTGTTTGACATGCATTTAGTGACCTTGCTTGAAAATATAGCATTCACTCACCAGCGCCATTGCGCTATAATAATAGTCCACAAGTAAAAATCGTAAAAATCCAATAATTGGGAGTTGGAACGTTGGAAGGCCTTTTTTCGCGTATATATGTGTGTCATAGTCCAAATCGAGTAGAACCTAATTATTGATGCCTTGTAATGATGGTGATCTAGTGTCATAAACGAATCGTCATTTTGTATCAGTGCTTTAACCACTTTAACTACTAGGTTAGGTGAGTAAAATCGATATAAACATACAAGGAGATTTTTTTGGATCAGGTTCACACATTCACCAATGCCTTGTTCGGACCTCCCCTGAAAAAAAAACTCCTGTGAGTAATTATTTTAATATATGTTTGGTTCTGGATCTTGAAATTGAAAATTTTGTCACATGTGAAATGTAGCATGCGAATAGGTACCTGTTTTTCATTAGAGGTGTGGGAGCTTACTCATTTTACTAAATTATAAATTCCTAACCATTGTTTATACGTAAACTATGCCCTTTAGTCATGCTATTATTTGTAATGTTAATGTTGTGAAACTACAAAACAATCAGATAAGTGGCGGTAGATTGGAGGAAAAGTGAATTTCCTATTTTTTACCGAGTTTTTTACAGTTGATGCGTTTGGTAGTATTTTTAGAATTACCAGTAACGACTGACTACCTGGAAACCTAGGTAGTTATCTATCTCTTATGCGTATTTTTGGTAAAGAACATCTGGTATTTCTGCTGGAGTAACTATAAATACACATTTTAACATTTCAACCTCTGTTTCATGATGGTTTCATGATACGTCATTCGAGTCATGAATCATGACGTTTATGGACAATGACACCAACCTTATTTGCGTTATACACAATGTAATTAACCACGTGGATAGATCATAACACATCATACAACAGGTATTTCAAATATCTACTAATTAGTACTAATGAGGACCTAAGAAGTGGAAATACTTTGGTATTGAGCTAATCCAAATTCCAGTGGCTCTGTTGATATAAAGTATTCTTTCGTAAAAATGTTATATATTACTATAAACAAGCATGTTGTCTCGCATTCTGCGTTGTAATTTTCCACAAAACTCAGTAAAAAACAATGAAACCTGGAATAATATGTGTAATATTTGCTATCACCATTAAAACGGACAATGGTTCATAGAATCTAATGAAATACTAATTGTCAAACTTCTTGGCATCGGAGAATGTCAGAAAATCCTATGATTCAGTTTTTTGATTCCAAAACAATTATAATCCTTCTGAAAATTTCAAAGTTTCAATTCAAATCCAGTCGACTTCGATCATTATTTCGATTATTTAATTTCTCCCTAAGATATTCTCATTCAAACTCTGGAAATTTCGAAGTGTCGGAAAACGAAAAAAAAGAGAGAGAATTTTCATTTTCGCATTTAGCATACAGAGAGGAAAGTTCAGAAAAGTATATTTTTTTTTAAAACTGCCTGTATCCTACTTTTTCATATTTTATTATTTTTTTATTGCATAAAAATTCATCGTGGTATTAGATTTTTATTTTCGAAAGGTCAAACAAAATAATTACATCATCACACAATAACTGTGGGTTGAATAACAAATATAATTAATTTGGTTTAACTAGGATACGTTGATTGTTGCGTCCTTCTCTAGAAAATCATTGGCGGAAATGGGTCAAATCGAAAAAAAAACCAACCCCTCCCCTAACACGGTTTTCTCTTCGATTTATTCCAGAGAGTACAATGAAGCTCATTCAACTTCAAGTCGTATTATGGAAGAACTTGATCATACGGAAGAGGCATTGGTTATTGACCATATTCGAAGCGTTACTCCCCATAGCATTGTTTTTCCTCATCGCATACGGCAGAAGTAAAATAAGCGGGCTAAACAAAACCGAAGTAACGGAACCCACATACAACGAGGTGCACGGGATCCAATATAACCTAGGGATAGCTTCAGCTCACATACTGTACTCGCCCGAAAATGAATTCACGAACGACATCATTCAAAGGACTTTGCAAAAATTCCAAATGCCGAGTGATCAAGTGTTCGGGTTCAACAAACCAGAAGCTCTGCTGGAAAACTACTCCAAGTTTTACAACGGCACCATCATCGCAATAGTGTTCGACACGAAGAACCCGAAGGAATTCTCCTACACCATACGGTACCATGAAGCGAACTCGTACCGGGATCAACTTCCCGGAACCCACGATCGGTACGTGCCCTCGTACTACATGTTTGTGCCAGGTGCAGACGATCCCTACATGAGAAAAGCCTTTGTTCCTCTGCAGACAGCCTTGGACTTTTCTTTCATCGAGCGCACCAAGAGTATCGGCGATATCGAGAAAAACGTCTCCCTGTATGTGCAAGAGTTCCCTTATCCCCCGTACAAGATGGACTCGGCGCTCACGACAATCTTCATGGAGTATCTGCCGCTGTTGACGCTCTTCAGCTTCATCTTCCTCTGCCCCGCAGTGCTGAAACGGGTAGTCGAGGAGAAGCACTCGGGCACCAAGGAGCTGTTGAAGATGGTGGGGATGAAGTCTTGGATGATCTGGCTCGGGTGGTTCATTTACGCTATCATACCGATATTGTTCTCCATTAGCTGCATCGTGATTTTGATGAAAGTGCCGCTGTTTGGTTCCAGTTACCCGCCGATAGAACACACCAGCGCTGGCATTTTATTCTTTTTCTTGTTGTTGTATTGCACGGCGGCTGTTTCGGTCTGTTTCGCCATTAGTTCTTGCTTCACTAAGCCATCAAACGCGGTGGTCACAGGCATCCTCTTGTGGATTCTCTCCTACTTTGTTCCCAAGTATTCGTTAGGTTTGGAGGAATCCAACAGGTTACCATGGCTGGAAAATATGTTGTTGAATTTACTTCCCAACATGGCTCTACACTATGGCTACTCGGTGATATCGGTGTATGAGGAAAGAGAAATTGGAGTTCAATGGAACAACATCGCCCAATCCAGTAGTGGCGCTTCTGAAGATATCACAATGGTCAATGTGTTCTCGATGCTCTTGATAGACACCATCATCTATTTGTTAATCACGTTCTACATGGACGGAGTGAATCCCGGAAAATATGGCATCAGGAAATCGATAGGTTTCCCAGTCAAGTACTTGTGGCACCTCCTCAAAAGAACAAATAACGTACGCGACACTTCCGAAGAAGATCGGCTTTCGAACATCGAAGAAGGCGATGGGGCATCCATTGGAATCAGCATCAGAAATCTGAGGAAAATGTATGGCCACAAGTTGGCAGTTGACGTTGACAAATTGGATATTTACAAGAACCACATCACAGTGTTGCTTGGCCACAACGGCGCTGGAAAATCCACCACCATGTCCATGATAACAGGCATGACGGAACCCACTTCCGGAATGATAAAAATCGACGGTTTGGATTCCAGAGATAGCCAGGACGCCATACGCAAATCCCTCGGTCTTTGCCCACAACACAACCTCCTATTCACAGACTTGACAGTTCGGGAGCACCTGATATTCTTCGCCAAGCTGAAAGGAAGATCCGCCGAAGAAGCCGAGCGAGAGATGAGCGATCTCCTGGAGAAGATGAACATGTCTGAGAAGAAAAACGTCTTGGCCAACACCCTATCGGGAGGCATGAAGAGAAAACTCTGCTTGGGAATGGCGCTGATTGGGGGCTCCAAAGTCTTGATCTTGGACGAGCCTTCTTCGGGGATGGACCCGGAGTCGCGCCGACAGCTGTGGGATCTGCTGCTCTCCTGGAGAGGAGAAAAGACCATCCTGATCAGCACCCATTTCATGGAGGAAGCTGACGCTCTGGGTGACTGGATAGCCATCATGTCGGAAGGTTCCGTCCAGTGCTATGGCACTCCCATGGACTTGAAGAAGAAGTACCACACCGGCTATCATTTATCTTTGATGATCGCTGGAAAGGCTACAATGCAGGATAGGGCCTCAATTAAAGGTTTGGTTGAGAGCACAGTGTGCGACTCTCAGTTCAAGTCGGAGAACGGCAATGAAATGGTTTTTGTTCTCCCCTTCGAGGATACTACAAATATGACCAAGTTGCTGAGCTTCATGGAGGATAGGAAAGACGAGCTCAAAATCGAGAACATTTCGATATCGATAACGACCCTCGAAGATGTGTTTTTGAAGACGAGATTGGAGAGTGGTGATGATTACGCTTCCAAATCGATGGGTGGGAATAGCAACAAAATCGAACCAGAGGTGAAAAACAACTGGGTTAAGAGAGTCGTCACATTGATCCAGAAGAAATATTACTTCATGAAAGAAAGATGGTCTGCATACGCCATACCCACAGTGATAGCATTCATCTTCTTCTTTTTGACCATACATCTGACCAACAACAAAACTGAATATTTCCGCCAAAATGGACCGAAATTGCAACTCCAGCTCAGCACCTACAAAGAGACTTCTGTTTTCTTCAATGCCACAAAAGCTAACGACATGACTGACACAATGAAGATGCAGTACGAAAAACTAGTCAAGTTGGAGGGTAGCAGTGTTGACGAAGTATCAGACGTAGAACAAGCCATCATTGATAAAAGCAAAGAAAACATCGTTTATTTCAGAGAACACATGGTTGCCAGCGCATCGTTGATTTATGAGAATGCACAAATTGAAGCAGTCGCTCTTTACAACGCGATAGCTGTCCATAGCTTGCCGATATCTGTCAATCTTGTCACCAACACGATAGCGAAAGCACTTTTGGGGCCAGATTATTCGATATCGGTCAGCAATTGGCCCTTACCCTCGATCAATCAACCCTCCTCTCAGGAATACTCCGAAACGAAAATTGTGGTACTCTGGCTGATATTGATACCGATCGCGTGTCTGTTTATACACGGAAGCTTCATTGTTTTCCCTCATACCGAGATTTCTACGAAGTTCGTGCAAATGCAGTACATGTGCGGTGTGAAACCGTACTTTTATTGGCTTACTAATTTTCTCACCGATTTTGTAATGTACTCGGTGGTTGTCCTGGTAATGTCTGCCTTGATGTGTCTCTTCTTCGCACCTATGCACCACCTATATGAATTCGGTTGTTTACTCCTCATTTTCATTATTTTCGGTTTATCTGGTATTCCCTACTCGTATTTGTTTTGCAGAAAGGGCTCTGCTTCAGGTGCATTTGCTTTATTCATCATTCTCGGAATATTCCTAGGGGTAATTGTAACACTCATAATAGGTGTACTCTTAGAGTCGCAGGATGATTATTACATCCACGTTGGTCATATTTTGAAAACGTTCGGCTCCTTCTTCATACCCCAAGTGGGCTTGTCACTTTCCTTGGTGGATTTCAGCAGGAGGGCATTGGACAATTACAATTTGAAAATGGAGCCCAAAAAATTTTCGAGCATCTGCTTCTACTCTAGCCACCCTTGTTGTGATACCAGCTCTCAAGCCTGTACCAGTCACAAGGACTATATGCAATTGCTGGGCAGAAATTTCACTGTGATGCTGTTCAGCTGTGTCTTCTACCTACTCGTTATCATCTGCATGGATAGCTATAGGCTGTTGAAATTCTGGTCCCAGTCCAAGTACAAAGTCATGCAGATTTTCGAGAGTTCCAATGACGATCACAAGAAAGCCCTGTTGAAAGATCATGAACTCGAGAGAGATACTTTGAACGTGAACAGCTTGTCCAAGACCTATTCCCGCAACAGAATAGTTGACAACATCAATCTGACCCTCAAAAACGGGCAATGCCTGGGCATCCTTGGCGTCAATGGAGCTGGCAAAACCACAACCTTTAAGATGCTGACGCGCGAAGAAGTACTCGATGATGGCTCGATCAAAATACAGCTGAACGAGAAGCAGATTGGAGTGGACGAGGACGAATACATAGAAACCCTGGGCTATTGCCCCCAATCAGATAATCTAAACTACGTACTGAGCGGCAGGCAGATCCTGACCACGATCGCCGACTTACGTGGCATAAACGACCCGAAAGAAGTCGACAAGTTTCTGGAGATATTCGGCCTTGAAGACATCGCGGATAAGCCTTGCGGTCACTACAGTGGGGGCAACAAGCGCAAGCTGAGCTTGGCAGTGTCCCTCATAGGCTACCGGCAGTTCATCCTGCTGGACGAGCCAACCAATGGCGTGGATCCCTCCTCTCGCAGGAAATGCTGGAACATCATAAAGGACATGCAGAACGAGAAGAAACTGTCCTTCATCCTGACCTCCCACAGCATGAACGAGTGCGAGGCATTGTGCGATGAACTGAAGATCATGAAGGATGGCAAGTTCGTGGTGGAAAATAAGCTCAGCTTGCTCAAGAAGGAGTACGGGGGCTACAGCCTCAAGATAAAGCTGAGGAATAGAGGCCCTCGAGTTGCCAGTGGTACAGATGAAGTTGATGGTCCTGGAGGGACGCCTCACCAATTCACAGATGAGAACGATCTCAAGAAGTATTTCACCGAGAACAGTCGCGGTGAAATCAAAGACGAGCATGGCGGATTGATATGCATCTATATAAAAAATGAGGAGAATGCGAAAAAGTGGAGCCAGATATTCGAGGAAATTGAGAGTATAAAAAAGGAGAATCCCCATTTGATTGAGGATTATTCCATCAGCGAGGCGTCTTTAGAGGATGTTTTTCTTAAAGTTGCTAGATCCGATGATGTCGGTGATGGTAAGAGTCAAAAAGGTCGAAAGAAACGTGGTAAATCGTCGGTAGCTATTTGAGATGGTATTGCAAAATCATTACCAGGGTGGGTATTCTGAGGTTCATGGAATCCAAGTTGATTTTTTATTGGAGAAAGTTGGAAGACAGGTAAATAACCTGGATATATTTTTGTATGTTCACTACTTACTTATTGCTCTCAGAACTGAAACTGATTTCATTGATGAGGAATTGTAATTGTTTTGGAATCTCAAACTGCATTGCATATTTACAACATTATTATACAGGGTCACTCACGGTCGATAGTAGCTTAGACGTTTATGGATAACAGGACGTAGGATTATTCTGAAAATTTGGTTTCTTAGGTAATCAGTCTTGTTCTATCGATCTAAAATATTTTCAGCGTTGCGGCGTTGCCGCTTCTTTCGAAAACTTTGTTATTTCAAATAGAACACCCTGTATTTTTTTACATTCTCGAATTTTACCTGAAGAGCTGATTTCAATGATGCGTCATACTTGGGGTCTAGGGTGAATGATTACAGAGATATAGGGTGTGAAAAATCGACATTTTTCAACTTAAGGAATTTTTTATGCCGAAACGGCTTACATGCCCCTATCTTAACTTTCCATTCACTATCGATTGATGTTTAATGGAAAAAATACAGGGTGGTTCAAAATTTTGAGTTTTGCAGCGTCCTGCATTTGTTTCTATTGAATGTAAGTAGATAGTAAATGAAAAGTTAAGATAGGGACATGTGAGCCGTTTTGAGCGGAAATGAATAGTTTCGACAATAAAGATTCCTAAAATTGAAAAATCCCGATTTTTCACACCCTATATCTCTGTAATCTTTCTCTCTCTACCCCAAGTATTCGCGATAGAAAATAACACGTAGCACTATCTCATGGTAACAACTCAAACTTCTCGAAGTGGTGTCGTTTTTGTTTTGTTTTCATATTTTTGATGTTTGTGTCATTGTGACATAGGTGTCTTGTCACCAAACAATAACTGAAATGAGAAAAACGATAAGATTTCACATGTATTTCACCAAAACATCTCTCGAAAAACTGCTGGAAGTACACCTTTCACATCAGAAGCGAACATAAACAGAACAGAGGTTAAGTTTTTCTGTGGGTTATACTCCAGAGAGTTCGGTGGTTATACGTGGTTATACCACTTCGAGTGGTTCACGAGTCACCGCTAGGTAGCGTTTCGCTTAGCACCTATCGCGAATGATAGATCGACGAAATCAGCTCTTCAGGAAGAATCTAAAAATGAAATAAAATACAGGGTGTTCCATTTCAAATAACAAAGTTGTTGCTACTTTTCGATAGAAGCGGCAACGCCGCAACGCTGAAAATATTTTAGATCGATAGAACAAAACTGATTACCTAATAAACCAAATTTTCAGAATAATCCTACGTCCTGTTCTCCAGAAACGTCTAACCTACCATCGACCGTGATTGACCCTGTATATCTGCACCTAATAATGATAATAATATATTTATTATTGCTGTAATATAACTTATCAATTTCTATACGATATGATAAATTAATGTTCAGGTACAAGCACAGTCCTTTCAATATATATTTTTTTATTACGAATACTACGAATTGTTGAATTTTCCTTTTTTTTTCTATGGAAAATTGGGATATTCATTGATTCTTCATTGTTATAGAAATTTTATAGGAAGGGAAAATATGTCATCAACGGTCTAGGGCTTAGTTATTACTGTTATTAGCTGTATTCAGCTGTGATAAATATAACATTAAAAATCTTGAAGTGAGTTATTTATTTCACTGGAACTGGAATATTTATTGATTTTACATTTTCGACGTATCGTAGAAATTGTATAGATAGGTACTCAAATATGTAATAAATGGAACTATGGCTTAGTTATTTGCTGTATTCAGCTGTGATAAATAAATATAACAATCTTCGAGTTGATTATTTTATTTTCGTAAACTGAATGCCAGATCTAGACTAAGGATATGATTAGACCGACAATTATTGGCACACAAAATCCAGTACATCAGCAAGTATTGACAAATTCACAGACTATTCTGTAGACTTTTTGGTATGAGTGAATCCTAAAATCTCGAACTATTTTATGTAACTGGACTTTGCTAACCAAAAGGTAGAGTTAGTACTTTGCCTTGTTAACATAATTAGCAGGTGTGCACTCTCTTACACTCAAACCAATCAAGCTAGGTTCATCGAACCGAGAATGGAACTATGACATTTGGAATAGGACCTAGATATTGGTTCGTTTTTTGATTTGTATTAAGGTTTATTAAAATTCTATCCAAGCTATTCAATTCTCTGTTTTATTAGTTAGTTAGAATCAAAAGGATTTATTACAAATTTACCATTTCAATTCAGTAGCAACATCTATATTTGGAAAATCAACAAATGAATTTCATTCAATGGCAAGTAAGTGGAAGGCAAAAAAATATTATCAAGAGAAAAAATATATTACTTCTATCGTCAGATTAAAGACATTTTATAGATGTAGCAAAAAAAAAAGAATTTTTCATAATATCTAATGATAAGGCCAAAACATGTCCCTATTTCCATGGTTCTGGAGATTCCTAATTTCTTGCAGTAAATCTCCATCATGTATAATCCACCCTACCCGGTGGTGCCCTACCAACAATATTTCAACGCCTACCCCGTAATAAACTACCAGCAGCCTCCCGGAGCCTGCAACGGCTACGGTTGGCATGGAAACGGCTACGGATGGCAGGTCGACCCCAAAAATTGGCAATCCCCTTCGGGCTACTCCGGCGCCAGCGAGAAAGCAGTGGAAGAGCCGGTTCTGCAGGCCGAAAAAGTCACCAAACAAAACGCGTGGGTAAGTAGCGGAAATCGTTTCCAGTAATCTCGTTTCTTTCGCATAAATATGAATGTAGCGGTACCCCCAAGGGTAACCCTCCTTTTGGTCTTTCGAGCCGGATCGTCTAGCTATATCGTCACAAACCAAATAATATCTTATAAATAGGTCACTATTCATGGAATTTTCTTGCAAGAAGATCGGTTTCCTCGTACCATTTTTCTTCTTCCGGTGTCAAAGAGAAAAAAATACGAGATATGACTATAAAACAATACTAGACTGAATGTCACACATAAACAGAAGATTATGGCAATGAATGTTTATCTGATGCGTTTGACTGGTTTAAGAGAAGTCCCTGAAGGTCAGATTCATTTTCGTGAAAAAATACCAGTTTTTAATGTTCTTTATATACTTTATCAAAAGTGCTGTCATGATATAGTATTGTCAAGAGATTCTCACGTGTGCTAGGTATATTGTATACCAATAATATTCATCATATTTTATTTTTGAATATATTACTGCCATGTTACAAAGAAATGATGCATATATTTCTATATTAATCATCAAATGATACATTCCATTATGCAGTAAGAGGATGACGAATTGAAATAAATTCTTGATTGCCGCATGTTCTATAAAAACTAATTTGATAAAATTATAGCAGGATGATTCAATTTACTATCGAGGGTATAACATATCAGCCTTCATCCGACATTTTTTTGTATCTGGTAAACCAATTACAAGGATAAGTTGATTAGGAAAATTGTTTCTGTCAAAATAAGTCTTCGATAATTTTACTAGATGAGTTTTCTGTTGGTGCATGCAATTCATGATATGATGTGTGTATAGGTACCTAATTAATTGCATGTCTTGGTATAAACGCACGATCCATTATCTATACCTAATACCTGCCTATTATTCCATTTTCATTACATTCAATGAGAATTATTGATAGTATAACCGAGTTGTAATTTTCGTAATTTTGATCAGTTTATTAGTAAGCTAATGTTTCCTCTTCTTTGATTTATGCACTAAAACCTGAATTAATCACTAACATGACTTTTTTCATTTCAATGGATAGAACCTCTCCCATGTTTTTGGCACGGTAAGTTGATTCTAATAAAATGTACAATTAACCTGTTTGTTTTGCTAGTACTAATCATTTCGTGTTTATCGTAATAATATGATACTACTTGTGAAACAATTGATCACCTATATCTATCTTCTCGTAATACACCAAAAGAGAAATGCAAAAAATAAGTTATATCAAGATCATTCAGTATGAAAACAAACTTTTCACCTTCCGCTGTATATACTTTTTCATTAGATGCTATCTCTATGACATTCAAAATTCCATCTCAATCTCCCTAACCAGTCATGGAGCCTATTTGTTCTATACAGAACGACTGACACCCCGTCAAAGTCACCAAATTTCCAGTCTAAAATGTGCGAAAAATTCGATGCGGTGCTTCTATGCTACACCAGCACCGTGCACTCCATACTGTTACACCCCTTGTGCTAAACCGTGTGCTTCCATCGAGTCTTGCTCCCCTTGTCCATCAGTCTGGAACACCAGCTGTAGCAAAACTTGCACCCCCTGCCAACCGTGTCCACCAAAGAAAGAGAAACTCTTCAATGTGAACGACGGCATCCCAAATACCACCCTCCAAGACAGAAATAGAGGCGCCAGCAAACAGAAGAACCGAGAGAAGACTAAGAAACGAGTGAAAGTGTCTGAGGTAGTTGAAGTAGATAAGGTCGAAAAAGAAAAAACCAAAGGAGAAAAGGTCATCAGAGATAAGGGTAAAGATGGTGATCCGGAAATTATAGTCGAAAGGCCTATTAGTAAAGGAAAACTGAATATTCCGAAACAGCCTGGTGGTGTGGAAAAACCAGCTGTAACCAAGAAGCGCAAAGTTGAAGAAGAGAACCAACTGCATCATCCTGAAGCCTCTGGAATCATTGGAGACATTGTTAAACTCCCGAGTAAAGTTGTCGACGTTGACCCAATTGGTAAGCCTGGTGAACTCACTGGCCCTGGCAAACCTGAACAGCCAAAAGACATTAACCTAGACCAAGCAACCCCCACTAGTACGCCTGTCACAATCTGCAAATGCCACCAAAGGACCGCTCAAAATCAAGTGTGTACCCCTAGCTCTCGATTCAACCAACCAGTGGTCGATCGACCAAGGTCCGTTCAAAACCCTTCCGAGAACTACTATAGATGTAGATGCCTGAGAATGAATCAACCTCAGCTCTCAATTCAGCCTAGAGCAGTCTGCGGTACGTGTGGAAGAGCTAGTAGACCTGCTAGCGCTGCACAACGAATCAGTTCGGTGCATATCCAGGACAAATTCGGGATGGGTCAGCACTCTATACCTTCCACCCCGAATCAGGATGGCACCCGGGCAAGGTGTGGCACTTGTGGTGCTCTCAAAGCCTCTAATAGACGGTTGGACTTCCATGAAAGCTCGAATAGACCTTTCGAATTTGCTGGAAATAAGTGTGGAACCTGCGGCATGAGTAGAAATGGCACACCAATTTTCAAAAGTAGAAGTCGGAACATGTTTCAAAAGTTTTGCATGAGCTTCCAGGTGAATCCTCCCACGATGGGAAGAGGTGGAAATGAGTGTTATCCCCAGGAAGCGAGGAATCAGTCAAACTCGTTTTCCAATAATGTACGGAATCTTGAAACATGTGCTAGTAAACGTGATATTGTCACCATCAAAACCAAACATAATCAAGAATTGTTTTACCATTTATCCGATTTTCCGAATTGTGCTCATAAATAAAATCAAAAATCGATACGTTTACAGATTTTCATTGCGGGGTTCCTCAAGGACATAATTTAGCACCTGCTCTAATTACAGCTTATTACGTATTTCGATCCTTGAATCTGGCGAGTACTTATTAAGAAATAAAAAGAAGAAAGTTGCCTTCAGTTGAAAACTACTGTCATTTCTACACCTTGGCATGATTAATTCACTTTGACATTTGGCATTTCCCGAATTTCCGAAACCCCTTTTTGTTGTGAAATTCCGCGAACCTGCAGTGCACAAAAAATGCAACAATCATGTGGGAAGCCTTCCTAGACCGAACCACTCAGTCCTGCACAGTAGTCAACACACCCGGGGCTAGAGGATTCTACAAGAAGAAGAACGATTTGCTCTCCGTAGAATACCTCAACTACATCCACAAGGACACTCTGAGTTACCTGGACCACTATCCCATGAAAAACCCCAAGCCCGACGCGAAGAAGGTCCCAAACGCCCAGAAGCCAAGAAAGAAGGATGAGAGGAAACCTCCGAAGCCTGTGCCGGTGTATTTCAGAGTTCCAGTGGAGGCCATCACCGAGCCAAAGAGGCCCAGGACTGTTCCCAAGTGCAAGGGCTCGGAAAGCTGCAAGTGCGGGGCTAAGTGCCACAAGCCCAGCGAGCTGGAAAAGCTGAGGAAAAACATTACCTCGCTGCTTGCGAAGCCCCAGCCGCTGGTGCCGAGCCCCAAACCCCTGGCCCCGAGCCCCAAACCTCTTGCCCCTATTCCCGAACCTCTTGCCCCTATTCCCGAACCTCTTGCCCCGATTCCCAAACCTGCCTTGGTCGTTCCCCATGTCTCCGAGGTCAAGGCTAGCCTCCAGAAACCTTTGGAAGTCAGCGAAAGGACCTTTGTCACCTCTCAATCGTTGCCTTTGGAGGACGCTCAGGTTAAGAAAAAGGTGGAGATAGTTTCCGTGAAGGGTTCTGTGTCGAGAAAGAGTACCGATTCTGCTGCTGGCCTTGGTTCGCTCCTCAAGAAATATCTGTACCATAGGGGGGTTGGACTAGGACTGCAGTACAAGTTGTTCAAGGTAATGGTGGTCAGGAATCTGGACAATTTTCTGATGTGACGTAGAAAAGTCAGATAATGTGGAAGGGGGGCAAGGCTTTGAAAGTAGAAAGAGAAATTAGTCTATCCAATTAGAATATCAAACATAGTTTGAAATGAATGTCTGGTAGACTACGAGCAGAAAACAACTACTTTCCTGGTAAATACCACGCAGAACATTGAATTATATCTGCTCGTAATCCATGCAACGATTCACATTGTGAATGCAGATCGCAAATGTTTCTTTCTTCCTAAGACGTGACAAATTCACATCGGGACAGGCACGCCTAACAATCTACAGACCGGTTTCGGGCTTATTGGCCCTCATCAGTGCAGGGTAGTTATCCGAGTAGAGACCGTAAGATCTCCACTCGAAGCGTTGCCTGTCCCAATGCACCTTCGTCGCGTTTATTTGACCGCACTGAGCCGCGTTCCAACAGACAATTGGAAGTGGCGACACTATGTTTGATACTATGTTTGATATTCTAATTGGATAGACTAATTTCTCTTTCTAAAATTGTTGTCCAATTTATGGCTTTTCCATTTTTCGCTTTGAAAGTATATGCGTTGACGATCAACTCCAATGCCGATTTCAATCATGAATATTTTTTCAACTCAAGTTCATTGTTGATGATTATTTGACCGCACTTAGTTTTTTGACCTTGGTGTGTTTGATAATAGAGTTGTTAGTCAAGTTATAGGTTTCTATTATCTCGATCTGATTATACAGTCCATATCAAGTCAGCACCAATATGGAAATCTCTTTTTAAACTCTTTTTAGAACCCAATATATGAAATAATCAGATGTCAACGTTTTGTATCCGTAACGAGGTTTGTCGAAAAATCTTTGTTTCGTTCGAGAGTACTTTTTAATACAATATCGACAACGTTGGTGTTTGAGAAAACAAATAAATATATTCGATGTGGTTTCATTTGTGGTTTGCTGCAAAGTCAGGAACGGACTGCCTACCAGACCCCCAAACATGAATAATTCTTCATTTTCCAATGTTAAGAATCTAAAAAATACATTGGTGATTTTTCGGTAAAAAAAATTGACCATCAAATTTCGAAGACGTTTAATATCAAAATTACGTTGGAATGAAATAAAATTTGGGATCTTTTGTCGATACAACACTGGATTAAGGAAGTCTCGTCTGATTGGAATAAAACAGAAACTTGAAAAAGTTATGGGAGGATCAAATTCCATTCACTCCAACTGATGTTTTATAAGGATATGCTTCCATATATGGGAAACACTGTATATTAACAAAACAAGGTTTCTTGAACAGTTTTTTTAATGAAACTATTCACTTCTACCTGCTCCTGTTATGAAACGAAATATCCTCGATAGGATCCATAGGATCGAGTTTTTAGCACGTTACATAACGGTATACAGGGTTTTTCGCTTAAAACTTCGCACTCCAATATCTCGAAAACGAATAGAAATATTTAATTTCTGTGAAAAGTAGTTGATAAATAGGGTCAAGTAGATATTATATAAAAATGGTTCAATTTAGCAATGAGAAATAAGTGAACATTCTTTTGAAAATCATCCATAATTGCATTTTTTGTCGATCAAGAAATGTCAACTTTAAACCGGTGTAACTCAGGAATGAGGAAAATAAATGAGTTCGAGTAGATAACAAAAAAGTTCATGAATAACATGTACTTTTGCATGCGCGTAATTTCGACGCGTCGCGACGCCCAGCTCTTAGTAGGCGTCGAATTTTCTAACCTTTGCAAAAAAATTTCTTGACCCCAATCATTGACTTCGCCTTACAGAAATTGATTATTTCTATTCGTTTTCGAGATATTGGCGTGCGGAGTTTCAAGTGAAAAACCCTGTATAACAGTTACTACTCGTGTCAATTCTTGATGAAAATGCACTTTTATTTGACGACATACCCAAACATGCACCATTATCTGAAATGAAAAATGTTCAATTCCGAAATAATAACGACAATAAAGTAATGTTGCCCTGTATTTTCATAGTTTACTGTTCGATTATACAACTTGTTGAATTCCCGAACATCAATAAAAAGGCAGCTAGCGCCGCTGACATTTGAAAAAGGTTAGACGACACGATATATCGAGCACAGCAAAAAATTAATTAGTATAATGCTGCGACGTTATCAGAAGAGATTAAATACCACAACGCTTTCCGCTTCCAAGGCGATTTCCATCAGTATTCTCCGGGAAAATGTCTGGCATGGTGGTGGAGCCCGACTTCGTGAAGAAGGTGTCCTCCGGTTCGGAGAGGGGCGCCTACCGCTTCACCAGGCACTCGGTGGGGCCCCTAGATGGGGCCCCTGCCCCCCGGAGGGTCGCGTTCGAATCGCCCGTCGCGAAAACATGTCTGAGGGGGGTCGAGAACGCCGTTCTCCGAAACGTCGAGGTGCCGTTTATGGACGAGGGGGGTGTGAATAAGGGGGGAAAGGGGTCGCGAGGGGTGGTGGCGAGGGTGCGTGGGGAGAAATTGGGTGGTACTGTTGTGAAGAATAAGATATTCAAGGTAGATTTTGTTTTCGATGAAAATGATGGTGATTATATTGAATTGATTGCCCACAAAAGGAAAACAACGTGAGATGATTTATAAAATCATGATTTGGATTGATGGTTCTAATAGATTTCAATGTTTAAACAAGTCTGGTACAGTTACCAGTGAAATTAGCAAAAAAAAATAAATTTTTTCACAGCAAATAACAATGAAAAAAAAATTAATGGGAGAGGAGAACGAATGAGAAATATAGGCATTCTGTAGAAATATTTTTTTGCATTTATATTTATTTTCGTTTTGACTGTTTCAATGTATAACGCTGCACCGATTGTTATATATACTGAATGATATAGATAGACTGTCAGGAAAATGATCTTTGGTAATATATTTTCACAAACTTGAGTATAATGACGAACTATACGAAACAGGTATCAATAATATCACCGAAAATGGCCATAACCTTCCAAATTCATTTTATCATATGTAGTACTTGTATATAATTCCATATTTGGTGAATTCAACTATATCCAGCATACTCAGAATGAAAGTCTTAACACATACATAGGTAGGTATAAAATATCATAAATTCCTTGAATTATTATACCAACAAAATGAAATGTTCGAAAATAAAGAATACTCGATATTTCAAGGGAATTTTAAAACAAAATAAGTCTCAGGATTTGTGAAATTATTCAAATATTGATGGTATGGATATATACAAATTAATTTATTCTTCTAGAGATTGTTTCATTATGTGGTTCATTAATACTGATGATACGCGTAATTTATTGAAACGAAACCTTTTATGGAAAGAAATGGGGTCGACTTCGTATTTCGATATCCTCTACTCAGGAAATATTTCCGTTCGTTATGATATCACATTACTAACAGTAAAAGATAAAGTATACAGGGTTTTCCAAATAATTGAGTGTATTTCATTAGTAACATCGGTTATATTAGCACTTTTCCGCTATTCACAATATCCGAACATCGGGTTATCTTGAGTTATTTATGAAAACATTTTTTTTTATAGAACATCCTGTTATCCACTTCAAATTCTAAGCATTTATATCAGGCTGATCTGAAACTATTTTCGAGATAGGTATTGACAGTTCGAGAAACTGAAACAACTGGTTGAATTTGTTAACTTTATTTCATGAAACGATATAAAAAATCTAATGCAAACAACAAGTCTTATCTTGAGAGATGCTCATCATCCATATCGATATCTCGAAAATAGTTGCACATTGGCCTAGAGTATGTTGTTTAAAAAATAATTGTAATTTCAAGAAAAAATCGAATAGGTATGAATCAGCGACTAATAGTTTCGTTATTTAACCGATGTAGTAGTTTAAAAATTATAAGTTAGCAATGACGAACAATCAATATATCTGGTGAAATTTCTTTTTGATATTTAATGACTGGATGAAACATGTAAGACTTTTTTATCCGAATTAATTGAGTTAAAAGAAAAAAAAACTTGTCACGGATCTGTCGAGAGTTATCTGTTTCTGCTTTTGTTATTGTATTTCCTTGTTCATTTTGAGCCACCGGAACATTAATTTTGTGTCATACAGTATGGAGAAAAAGGATCCGGAATCCGCACCAAGTCCGGGGAAACTCAGGATTTTTACAAAATACGCGACGAATGTCTCCAAAATGGCACCCTTTATGAAGATTCAGAATTCCCTGCCGAAGATAGTTCCCTGTTTTTCAGTCAACGTCCAGACAGATATTATGAATGGAAAAGACCTGGGGTAAGTCGATTATTTCTTAAAACTGGACCAACACACACAATTTAGTTCTAAAAAAAGTTAAACAAACGGTTTGATCGTGGAATTCAAATAGAATATTTGTGAAAAAAAATGAAAAAAAAAATAAAACTCGTAAATTCGGAAACGAATTGCATCTATTTATTTTCATAGAGCGTCAATATGAGTAAACTCTTTGTGATTCTCATGTTCAAATAACCTCATACTGAAACAGTAGAAAAACATTATTTATTTGTGATACCCTTGAATAATGTATTAGTTCCCGACTCTTTGTAGTCTATTGTTAATGATGTGCATGGGCAATTTACTTTTTCAGGGTCATAAATATTGATAAATCAACTCATTGAGAACACAAAATGATCTATCTACTGTCTATTTCGGGATCATTTTGCCATCTGAACTGTTGCTTTGTTTTCGAAAATATCCCGCGACGATTTTGTCAGCTGTGATTAAACATTTTTTTTATTTTCGGAACACCACACGCAGAGCTAATCCAGACTGTGTACGCACTTGAACTCTCCTAGCAGACATGAACATTTTTGTTGTAGGAAATCGTAGATGACCCCCAGTTCTTCGTGGAAGGCTATTCTAGATTTGACGTACAGCAAGGGGAATTGGGCGATTGTTGGTTATTGGCTGCTGCAGCCAACTTGACCTTATACAGACGATTGTTCTTCCAAATCGTACCTGATGACCAGGACTTCGATGATAAATATACTGGCATTTTCCATTTCAGGTAAAGAAAAATTATATGATATCCTAATAAATGGTTCCCCAGTAAACAGAATTGTTATAAGAAATGTGCAACTTCAACATGTACAATAAATTCTATACCTACAAAGTAATATCACAGACCTCAATGAAATAATCGAACTGATCTTTCAGTAGTATATATACCAAAATGGTTATTTTGTTATTTTTTAAATATTTCCATATATACTCGATAGATATCGCTATCGCTCTAAAATTTTTTAGGTACATCCCCAATAAATTATAATATATTATGATACAAGTTTTATAAGACGTGTTTCATATGTAATTTTTTCTATTTTGAATTAATTTGAAGAAAAAAAATGGATTTAATATCGATAAATAACAGAAACATCTTCGATTGGTAACAATGATGGCATTGAAATAATTAAAATCTGACGCACAAGCGTAAAGCCCAGTTTACAGTTGAACAATTTTGATTATTGCAATACCAGCGGTGAAAAATTCAATGTTGGTATTGGTTTGGTCAATTTGAATCAAATTACACTCTGAATTGAAATTTTCCAATTAAAACAATAAGTTTTTCACTGCTAATATCACCAAATCCAAATCGCTCAGAAGTAAACTGGGCCAAACTATCCTGAATTCCATTTGACAGTTCGATTGTACCAACCTCCGAATAATAAATGCGTATCGAAATAGAGGCTATTTCGATACGCATTTGCGTTGCACAATGACTTCATTATACAACCAAAATAGAAAAATTAGTTTTTTTAGAATATTTTGCCGGCTCAAAATTTTGTTAATATAATACACACGCGCATTTTTGCCTAGCAATATAACTCCACATCTGCATAGATGAAAATTCAGAGCGTTATTATGCATTGAATCATAGACAAAAGACAAGATTTTACTCCTTTCCACTTCTTGTAAATCGTTCAATCCAACTTCTTCTCCAGATTCTGGCAATATGGAAAATGGATAGACGTCACAATAGATGACAGACTGCCCACTTACAGAGGGCAGCTGATATTCCTCCATTCAACGGAAGAAAACGAATTCTGGAGTGCCTTGTTGGAGAAAGCCTACGCCAAGTAAGAATTTTCATCGTCTATTAATCTCCCATTGTCTGACTCCTCATTTTACTCTAGATTACATGGTTCCTATGAGGCTTTGAAGGGCGGTTCGACATGCGAAGCCATGGAGGATTTCACAGGTGGAGTCACGGAAATGTACGAGATGGAAAATAGTCCGCCCAATCTGTTTCAAATCATTTTGAAAGCCTACGAGAGATCATCATTGATGGGGTGTTCCATAGAGGTAATTGTATGAAAGTGTTTTCATCAATAGCAATAATTTATTATTCAATTTACAAATCAATAAATGAAATAATGTGTTTACTTCACCTCAGTACGTTTGTTTTATCTACAAAGATGAAATATGTTTCTTTATCTAGAACATTAACAATAAGTTTGTAATATTTCATTGTTTAGAGGAGATTAATGTTTATTGTCTCTCACAGTTGGCACTTTGTTCGATAATGTATACTATCTTTATGCAAATTATTCTATCACCTGGGTATAATAATGATGACACACCCTATGGAACATAATTAATGAAATAATATAAGGTGGCATAAATTTATATGATGGTAATCACTAGATTAATTGTTTTCTGAATGAGAAAAAATAATGTTGAATTCCCCATTGAAATTGTGTTATTTTTAGCCTGATCCCAACGTAGTCGAAGCACAAACTCCAGAAGGTCTGATACGAGGTCACGCTTATAGCATCACCAGGGTACAATACGTCGATATTCAAACCCCAAACGTCACAGGAAAAATACCCTTGCTCAGGCTCAGAAACCCCTGGGGAAATGAATCAGAATGGAACGGCCCATGGAGCGACAAGTAAGAAATTTCTTCACACCTACCACAAGGTTTTGTGAATCATTGTTCAATGTCAATCAAAATATGATTATTAAATTTGTTACCTTTCGCTGACGATGTTGACGAAGTTGAAATAGCGGTTAGAATGAGTGATTTTTTTTTTCATTATTACTTCTTACATGATCTCTTTTCATTGTAATACTACAAAGGCAAATGAAAAACCATCCCGCGAATGCAAAAATCTTTGTGGCAGAGAAGTTCCCAATACCATTCCAAAAATGTAATATTTATAAAACCTTTTGACTATTCATCTATAGTTATAAAATTATAAAATCTCATCTGTAAAGCAACGACAGAATATATAAAAAATCAAAATGGATAATCAGGTACAACATGAATATAAAATGGCGTAAGACATTCTGAATCATAGGTCAGTTTCATCAATAGTACAGGTAGCACAATGAACGATTAAAAATCGTCTTACAATATATTATGCATATTGAGTATGAGTAATGTGTAGATATGTTGATGCTTGATAATTTCTTACTATACAATTCAAATAATCATGGACAAGTTTTCCAAAATATATGATGAATTATAAAATCTTATCTGTTAAACAATATGTTTTATAAAGCATCGAAAGAATATATAAAAAAATTGAAATGGATAATCAGGTACAAAATGAATATGAAACGGCGTAATACATTCTGAATCATAGGTCAGTATCATCAATAGGACAAGTAGAACAATGAACGAATAAAAAACACCTTTCAATATTTTATGCATATTATATGAGTAATATTGATGCTTGATAATTTCTTACTATACAATTCAAATAATCAGGGACAAGTTTTCCAACCTATATGATGAATTATGAAATATAATCTGTCAAACAATATGTATTATAAAGCATCGACAGTATATATTAAAAAAATGTAAATGGATAATCTGGTAAAACATGAATATGGAACGGCGTAATACATTCTGAATCATAGGTCATTAATAATAGTACAGGTAGCACAATTAACTAATAAAAATCGTAGGTATATTGATTTCATCATTTCATCAGAATTAAATAAAAACAAATCAAAATATTTACACGAGATATCCCTTTCAAGTGATCATCATTTACCACAAAATGGATCTCAATTTCTTTTCATCATTTAAAAAAATGTTTTAATCACAATCAGAATAATCACTTAAACATTTATATTACAATACATTTCGGTAAAAACGTGGTATTCCACAGGGATATGATATTGGCCCTTCACAGTTTTCAACATACGCGAATATTTTTAATAATAATAATAATTAATAATAAAAGTACTTTATTGGTTACCCAATAGGCTACCGACCTGAGTCCTTCAGCCTGTTATACATTGATAATCATTGGTATTTACATTATTTTATGGTATGTTAATAATATGCAATCATTTGTGGTGAGTAAAAAAAAAAAGAAAGATGTTGTTAATTTCCTGGCCTTTTTCTGCTAAAGTGATGAGGCATTCCATCAAGGTGTTTGCTGGAAACTTGAATCTTGTATGCATCAAAAAAGCAGATCCAACAATGACAATATTTCAAAAAAAAAACCTTCTCTAATTTCAGCGCCCCGGAATGGCGTTTCATCTCGGAATCGGAAAAAGAAGAACTCGGCTTGACATTCGACAATGACGGCGAATTCTGGATGTCATTCAAGGACTTCCAGAAGCACTTCAGCAGGGTGGAGATTTGCAACTTGAACCCGGACTCGTTGTCCGACCAGGAGCTGAGGGAGGGGAACAAGAAGCGGTGGGAGATGTCAGTGTTTGAGGGGGAATGGGTCAGGGGGGTGACTGCGGGAGGTTGCAGAAACTTTTTAGGTGAGAGGAGGGTTTTCATCAAAATTCAATTTTATGACATTCGCAGATCATCAGAATATGCCTTTAAAGTGAAAAACAATGTAAATGTACTGAACATATTATCAAAATTAATGTAAAATATCTGGGGATTACTTGGATTGCAACCTGAAGTGGCATTAACAGATTGATAAATTGATCGAAAAACTAAGGAAAACATTCTGAAATTCAGATTATTGAGAAATATCATTAACGCAAATTAATTATAATTTTTTGATAGTTTCTTTCAGTCTATTTTAGCCTGAAATATAAATATTTGCTTGAATATTTGGAAGAATCCACAACTAACCTCAAACGCATTTAACGACTTTTATTTCATACCTTCTTCCAGCACGATTTGGTGAGAACTGCCTGAACATTATTCATTGTTCCAATCGCATAAAGTATTACCAAAGAACATGAATCAACAATATTAATCATAAGGAACGATTTCTGGCCAGGATGTCGCACTCATTCTAACATACCGGGTGTTAATACAATGATAATGATGATAATAATCGTGCCGTTCCTTGGACTATTTTGGTCGTTACAATATATATATTTCGCATATATTATTATTAGTTTTTTACTATGCAATTCACATATATCCATGGACGAGTTTTCAAACATATATAATATTGTGTTGAAAAAAGAATGTTGATTCCATTATTATGTACCACCACATGGTATTTATTATTTTAAAATAAATGTGGTCTTGTCGCGGACTTTTCAGATTCCTTCTGGCACAACCCTCAGTACAGGCTGACTCTGACTGACGTAGACGAGGGGGAGGATGAGGGTGAATGCACCATGATTGTCGGTTTGATGCAGAAGAACAGGAGGCAGGCCCGCAGGACGGGAGCTGATCTTCTCACCATTGGGTTCGCGATTTACTATGTAAGTGCCAAGCGGTTCGGCATTGTCGTTCTTAATGAACACTTATAATAGACGGAACAATATTGTCTGTTCACTGGAAAAATTACGTAACTTTTTCTGTAAGCAAGAGACATCTTTTGAACTAACCGCGAAGTATTTTGATCTTGAAGTTTCATCATCGTCAGTTAGTGTCAGTGATGTAGCTCTAAAAAAATGTCACGAAGTAGAAAGAACGTTTCAAAATCGAGAAACTAAAATTCGAGGCAAGTGAAAGCATATCGATAGCTAAATCTTCATTAACCGAACTTTTACGAGTTGAAAAGGTGATATCGAGGTATTTTGACCTCCTGATGTACACGAATCTGACGTCAAAACGTGGCATTCTCGAGTACTTTCGGAGATATGGGCTTCTTCTGTTTCGCAAATACACCATTTGACACGATTTGACATCTCAGTTGCTATCGAAAACACACAAATTATTCATTTTTCAAGAGAAACACCGCATACGTTAAATTCGCAATTTTATGCTGAAAACAGTACATCAAAAAAATCGCCCTTCAAAACATTCAAAACCTATCGAGAACCCAGTCAGACGGGCTTAACGAAGATTGTTCCCGAAAGTTGATATTGGACCTATTTGAGTAAAAATATGTCTGATTAGGATAATACTTTCTTCCCGTTCCTATCATTTGCACTAAATAACATGTGCTGAAGTTATAAGGAAATATCCCAAAGAGCCTCTGAATAATTGACAATCTTGTATTTGAGTTTGGCATTCGATATATTTTGAATTTGATGATCATTTTGTGAAGTTTGTAACATTCCCGCCTTTCCCTGAGTCAAGTCTCTGTTGTAATTTTAATCTGGAGAAAATGAGCGACATGAAGTTTTCAATTCACTAGTGAAAAACCTAAATAAAATATGACATTGGGTAAGAAATGCGATGGGAATGCACAGATGTGAAATGTCATGCCTTTTTCAGGCAGATGCGTCAGAAATGCATGTGCCTGTAAATCGCACGTGCTTCAAAAACCCTTCATGAAAATGCATGAATCTGAATCGGCCTTAACATCCCTCAAAGATAACCTATCTTAATAATAATAATGATAACATCTCTAACACATAACATTGGTAGACGTTTGGGACTTGAGTGAACAGACAATCATAGTTCCAATCCACCTTGGTTCCAGCCCACTAGGCTGTCATTTAGAATGACAACAGATTGATGAATCAAAGTGTTGGACAGCCCAAATCATCTATCAGGGTGTTAATGATCCGCTATTGCCCCGGAACGAGAAGAGTTTTTTGTTCTTGGGTTGTGCTATCTGTCTTACTGTCCCCCTCAAATCACACACTTAAATTATCAATATAGTTAGAAAAATGGGTATGGGGACATCCCAGACCACCAAAGAGTGACCCCAAGAATAAAAAACATAATGAGCTGGCCAAATTTCTGAAAGGAAGAGGCCATAAATTTAGAATAAGAAGAAGAATAACCCCACTTTTCTCCTCAGCTGCCGAACCCCGACAGAGTCTCGAAACCGCTCGACCTCAACTTCTTCAAGTACAACGCGTCCGTGGCCCGTTCCCCCTCCTTCATCAACCTCCGAGAAGTCAGCTGCAGATTCAAACTGCCCCCCGGCACCTACTGCATCGTCCCCTCCACCTTTGACCCCAACGAGGAGGGTGAATTCCTGCTGAGGGTGTTCACCGAGAAGCAGAACATCATGGAGTACGGTTACGATCACCAAGATTTAACAACCGAGATCAGGGGCAATGAGGTTGAAGAGGAGGATGAGGAGGGGGACAATGAGGCTTCCGCGCCTCCTCCTTCTCAGCCTCAAAGCCCCTACCCCTCCGCCGGCTTCCAACACCCCCAACCCTCCTACCCCACCTCCCCAGGGGGGTATCCTGGGTACCAACAGCCCCCAGGGGGCTACGATCAGTACCAACAACCTTCCGGGGGGTACCATCAGCCTCCCGGGGGGTACCAACAGCCCCCTGGGGGCTACGATCAGTACCAACAGCCTCCCGGGGGGTATCAACAGCCTCCTGGGGGGTACAGTCAGTACTCTGGGGGGTACAATCCGAACGGTGGGGGTTTTTACCAGCCCCCTCCCAATCCGTACCAGGGGTATTCGTATCCGAATCCCCCGCCCCCCAGGCGTGATGATGGGGAGTTGAAAGACCCCATCAAGGGTATTACGAATTTTTTCAGTAAGCTTTTCAAGTAGTCAGATTTTCTCGGAGCGGTGCTGATATTTCGGAGGTCTTCGTCATTGAATGATTTTAGAAGTATTGGAGACAAAGTTGTGTTTTCTATAGCGTTTTTGATTTTTTTTTAGTTTTTTGAAATAATGTTCTTCAGTGTTCCCCTTATGAGTTCTAGAAATATTTAGAATTAGTTTTAAAATTATGTAGACTTTTTATTCACATCATATCATATCATCATATCATTATTTCAAAATGTTACATGAAAACACCATCACCCTCTGTGATCTTCTACAATCATTCAAGAATATATTTTTTCATGAAATGAAAGATGAATCCTACAGCCTCCTCATGATTTCTAGCTCAAACAATTTCCTTTGTAAAATCAAGTTATAAATTTGTTGATACTCACGTTTCATGAAAAAAATTGTGATATTGAAAAGGATTAATAACTCGAAAATCTCAGTAGAGCAGTTTAATATATTCTTAGGTAGAAATCCATAATTTCTCAAAGTGGAGTGATGTAGTTTTAAAGGGGAGAAATACTCAAAGTCATCTCCACAAAGTTTAATCCATTAAGGATAATTCAGGGACATGTTTCGGACGTATATACGTCCATCTTCAGCCTGATATAAGTTCTACAAAGAAAAAAGGGGGACATTTGGTATATGTTATAGCGTCATAGCTTTATATAACATATACCAATTTTTTTCTTTGTAAAACTCATATCAGGCTGAAGATGGACGTGTATACGTCCGAAACATGTCCCTGAATTATCCTTAATGGATTAAAAGTCGTGGAGATGACTTTGAGTATTTCTCCCCTTTAAAAGTTGAATATATACTCATTCATTGAATATTATATAATGGTTAAAACGTTGAGATTCTATAAAAATGTATTCAAAACGTTATTTATACTAGAGTTTTCCAAACCACAAGGCCTTTAAATCTAAATGTCTAGTCTATAAATATATTACGCGTTTATGAAACTCCGATGAGGTTTTTGAAATAAAGTTTTCAATGTATAACTCAGAAAAATATATACTAATATAATGGTAATCATGACTAACATTGTTTCTAATCCGCAAAGTATTACTCTCATATAAACAATGAAATGCCTACAAAATAAAAATAGGACGGTGATAACTGGTAATGGAACGAATTTCTTGTTACAATGTTGAGCCGATTCCTTTTCATCATCTCACAATGTTCATATCATAACTCCTACATTAATATATGTGTAACATTGACCGTGTCATTAAAAGAGACTTATACTAGGTGAAAAACCATACTATAGACATTGAAAGCTTCTTTGTTCAGTCTACGAATGACGGTCATGAAATGCATTTCACTCGTGACTGATATAGTTTTTGTTGAGTATTATTTTTCCTGCTATTTATGAAACATGTATCACAAAATCAGACAATTATCAACAGCATTCCATAGATTTGTATGAGAGATCGTTTCTGAACGATCCTTATTTGATTCAAAAGCAATAAACACTTCATCATAGGGCAACTAAAGTCAATTGATTTCAATACAAAAAATTGGATAGTTCGAATGTTGTGTGATTTTGTGGAATTCTGTTTCATCCCACAATCTTCGATCCCACCCAATCCAGGAAATTCTGTCACTCCATCCTGTCCATGTTCTCAAAATGTTTTGAACGTTTCATGTGTTGAATTGTGTAAGTCAGATTTTTTATTCAGCCAGTCTGGGCAAACCAACTCGGATGTTGAGATACTATTTGAAATGAAGTTTCAATAAAATTATTTGTCCATATGCTATAGTGTTATTTTAACCTGTACTCGTTGTTTTTTTAACATTGCTCCTCATTTCTCTAACACTTTATATTTTTATAGGGAGAATGATGAACAAGTAGGCTATGGAGAAATTGACGGCAAAGTAAGTCAATTGAGCTTCCCTGTTGATATCTGCCTGCATTTAATTTTTTTTTTCCAAAAGCCTGAACATGTTTTTCGCGATATCGATTTGTTGTACATATAATCCAATCAGCTTCATAATCAGCTTTATTTTTTTATTTGCAAATTGAAATTCGGCCAAAGTCAAAATTCATTTCAATGTAAATTTGCTTCTTCCATTCTTTTATTATGATATACAGTGGGTCTATTTTCAATTGGTCTATTATTCTTGACAAAGAAAACTGAAATATTTGTTTCAGAATATTTAAATACGAATATGGTGTAGATTTAATAATACAATAAAATAATTGCAATATTGCAAAGTTGGACACACTGTATATCACCATTTTACTCTTTCGGTAGTCAATTTTTTCATGAAATACACTACTTACAAAAAATGTCTCCTACATCAAAAACCAATTTCTTCATCGTAGGTTTTTGCGACATACTATTTTTTCCATTTATCTGCGAGTCTATTGATATCCTCAAAAAAGTATCCTTTTTCTGTGGTGTTTATGAAAAAAAGCCTACCTTCAATTCATCCGATAACAAATAAATAAGTTGTGTTAAAAAAAACAATCAATATAGGTCATACAAGAACCGACCGTGATTGAAAAAGAAGAAACCGACAAAGTGTTTGAATTCTTCAAAAAATTGGCCGGTGAAGATGAGGAAATTGATTGGATGGAGTTGAAAGATGTCCTCGATTTTGCCTTGAAACCAGGTAAAGTAAATTGATTATATGATGCAATGTCAATATTCTTCACAATTTAGCATGTCCATAGTGCCCTCTATAGTTGCCATATACAACTGGACAGAAAATGTTTCCTTTTGTAGTTTATAGATCCCAGTTTTGAAAAACTGTTCCTTATGAACATCAATTTCTCAAGAATTTTGACTACAATTCATCACTAGAATCAACAAGAAAATTGGCAGGCAAACGGAGTGTTTGTCTTGTTCCCATAATTGTTTTCAGTGGGATAGAAAAAAAAATTTTGCAGGTACAATAACAATGTTACAAAAACAATGAAATGAGCTCATTGCTATCTACAGTGTCACACATAAAGTTCGCGACATATGGAAGTTTTTTTTATTAATAGACATAAAGAAAATTTGACTTCGCAGTCAGTTTGTGCTTGAAAAATGAGTGAAATACAGCATCTTTTCTTTTTTCATGTGCTACTCTAAACCTGTCAAATTTGATATTATTTTCGAAAATAGTACTAAGTCGCGTTCCAAGAGACAATTGGAGGTGGCGACACCATGCGGCAGAAGAAACACTCCAGAAACAAATCTCCCAAGTTACTGAACTTGGAAGTGGCTGATAGCTCGACTAAACTAACAAATTTTTGTCCAATTCATGGCTTTTCCATTTATAATTCTATTACTTTACGATTGAAACTATGACTGGACCCTTTTCAAATTGTAACTTTAAATTTGAACTTATATAGCTTTGGTGCTTGATAGTGGACTGTTTTGAAAAATTGCAGCTCGATGATTAGGAATATCCAATGTATAACGAGCACGAATTCTCATACAGAGAGGATATAACTTAGGACTTTTCTGATATAACTGATGGGTTCAGAGGTTTCTAGGATTTTATGAATGAATTAAGAAAGATGAAATATTCTTTTCATAAACATATTGACCGACAGTATTCTTTTGGTATCTTTTGAATTTGGTATAATCTCCCGGAATATGCAAACGACATTAAGGGACACCTTGTGAATTCGAAGTTACGCGGATGGTTAAAAAAATACGACGCCACATAAAAATAAAAATCGATATATTTTAAAGCTGAAGAACAATCTGAGATCACAAACAACACAACTGGAAACCCTACAACAAAAAATCTCCATCATCCCTACCGCCTTCCTCCTCAGAACACCTGCAGAAGGGGCAATGCCCGTTCTGCAGCGTGTGCAGCTCGTAATCGTCCACGTGGAAAAACTTGAAGCAAAACTCGCACATGCTGACGTGCACGTCGGGCAGCAAATTTCGGTAGAATCGACGCCGCAACGGCGCCGGCCACTTGCAGACGAGGACGCTCGAGCTGTCAAGCGCCAGCAGCGCCTCTCGGTCCAAGACGACCGGCCGGAAAACTCCGTCCTTGGGGACCTTCGCCGCGAAAAGGTCCTCTTCCTTTTCGGTGTGGTCCAGTCGCAGGGTCTGCTCGTTTTGATCGATGTTTTCCTGCCAGGTTTCCTTCGGGGCCGGGGGCGGGGTCTCGATCAATCTGGGAAACAAAAATGTCTGCGTATATGATATGGCGCAGTCGGCAGGAACACATTTTTCATCATAACTGATATTCATCACAAGCCATAGTTTTTCTTCTCTTACGAGGCCGGGGTCTCGATCTATGATTATACATTTGAATCCTGGATGTGCCGACTATATTCGTAAAACCTCTCGCGGCGCATGATGCTCGGCAAGGTACGTGCAGCGGCCAATTCGGCTGCCTAATTCATTCATTCATACAATTTAAAATACTACAACCAAACGCAGAGTCGGCTATCGATTCGGCACAAAACGCGTCGTGTGTTTTTACCCCTGTCTAGAACGCGTTCGGTGATAGTTTAGAACTTGTAACGTCACATCTCGGTACGGTTTCCAGCGTACAAACAAAACCTTTCTCGAAGGAGAAATTTGAGAAAAAAAATCCCACTTCTGATTCCAACATCCATCCAAAGCTCACCGATGGCTAACAACGCATCCTTCTCCGCCTGGTCCAGCCGCCAGCCGACCTCCACCAGCTGCTCCGTACACATCTTTTCCGCGTAGACAACTAAGGAACTTGATTTATCTAGCGCAATCCACAGTTTTCAGTTGTTTGAGGGATCGATATAATACGATCCAGAACAAATTGCGAAAACTTTGGTCGAAAATAGTCACCGTTATGCAATCACAATACGAACCTCGTAGAGAAAGATTATCGAGATGAAAAAATTGTGAGTCAGAGAGAGAAAGCATTGTTTTGTTGAATAGTCATTCTGTCAACATTCAAAAGTACCAAATACAAGGAAATGATCAATATTCCGGAAGAAATAAATACAATTTCATTGAACTTTGTATCACAAATGAAATGGCGCAGTCGGTAATACCAAATTTTCTAAACCGACAAACAACCGCTAGACTCTCACCTCTCGGCCTCCTCATCGCCGATCCCCTCGCCCAACTGAAACTCCACCAGCGGCAACACCTCGAAGCTCACAAACGAATAGACAAACGGCTGGCCGCACCCGGCGCACCCGTTCCTCTCACCCTCGAGCGGGTTGTGGCTGGAGCACCGGTAGCACATGGGCATCAGCTCGTCGGCGTCGCGATGCGGCTTGGCGCGCGACGCCACCGCGGCCACCTCGAGTTGCTCGCGCAGCCGCGGCGGCGCCACCAGGCCGGCGAGGCGGTCGAAGAGACGCTTGGCCAGCCGGTCGGCGCCGAGCTTGCGCGCCTGCTTGGCCAGGGTGTAGAGGACGGCGAAGGCGGAGACGCCTGGGGGGCCGTGATGGCGCGTCTCGATCATGAGGAACCTAAGGGGGGGAAGGGAATTTGTTGCGGGTGGAGAGTTGGAGATGTGATTGTCTGTTCGCTCGAGGCTGCTACTTTTGTCTCGGTTTGCGAAAGCGGGGTTTTCACGAAATTTCAACCGATGGACAAATAAAAAAACTCGTAATTCTCTTACAGATTGCTAGAGTAAAATTTCAATACAACAAGGTTACAACCCTTTTTTTGGAACTAAAAAGGGCATATGTTTGTGAAAATCCTGAATGATACAGCTTTCATTACCTCCACCCAAGGTGGATATAGGATGGTGAAACAGCTTCCTATTAACAAGCACTAGAATTAACTGTAGACCTTTGCCTACTTGATTTCATACCGTAGTAATATTTCCTGAAGTTATCAGAGATGGCGACATACCTTGTGTCGGTAAAACAGAAACTGTGCATCTGTCATCTTTTTATCAGTTTCATCTGTTCTAGATGGGAAATGATTGAAAAGAGTCAAAATATCAATATTAATTCCAGATTTATCGAAAATATATTGTTTCAATGTCGTTTCATGTCACGTCTGTCAGATGTGAACCACAGAAATACGTAAGCAACAGAAATCTTCTTCGATAATCGATCTTACCGCCATCTTCAAGCAAGTCGTGGAAATATTACTACCTTCTCAAACGGTCTACAAGTTTTTCGCAGAAACAATTGAAGAGCTGTTTCACCATCCTATATCCACCTTGCCTCCACCCAATTTTTTCTGTCAACAACCTACTTGTAGGTTGCATTTGTTTTTTTACGTCAACACATGCCATATTTAGTGCAGAGGATAGAAAGAATACCAATTTTCAGGAACAATAATCTTCGTCCGCATTTTACCAAATTGAAGAAAAATTTTGGCTGAACTAACACAGCCACATCACTGACACTGACTGACGATGTATTTTTCAATCTCCTGATTCTCCTATAATTGAGTTATCAATTCAAACACGAACTTCAAAGTCAGGTTATACCAAGAGAACAGACAACACCAGCCACCCCCCAAAACAACCCCAAAATACCTGGCAATATTAAACAACGCCTCGGGCACCAAAGACGTGAACGGCTCCTCCAAATACTCGTGCACCGAGTGGTACGCGTAATACACCTCGGCCAACCGCTCGCCCTCCTCGAACCGCCCCAAATGTGCCGCCCCACCTTTCCCTTGGGCGGCCAGCTCGAGGTGCTGCCTGGCCACCACCCAGTGACATCTACCGGCGTCGCTGTACCGACGCTCAGCCACCGCGTTCGCCGTCAGCTGCGCCAAAACGCGGAACGCCTCTTCGGGCCGGCCGGCCAGGTGGAAGGCGCGCTGCGCCTGCGCGAAGCGGTCGCGCTCTGCCAGCCAGCGGGCGTAGGGGGCGTACGCCAAGGGGGCGTGGTGGGGCTGGAGGCGGACGAGGGCGAAGGCCTGCGGCCAGTCGCCGGCTTCGACGTGGAGTTGGAGGACGGCGGCCGAGTCGCCCAGTTTGCGGTAGATTTCGGCGGCGGCCGTAGGGTGGTTCAGGCGTTTCAGGTGGTGCGCTGTGGATGTGAGGGGGTGGAGGTAGTCGAAGAGGTTTTGTGGCGGGTCGGCGAAGAAGTGGGTCAAAACACACGCTGCATGATCGCAACTAGCGAAAGAGAGTTCTTAGCAATTGTGTGTGCTGTTGTCGGATTGTGCACGTGGCGTAGAGTAGCGATGGCTTCTTCGGAATCTTCTCATGATAATGCTGTATTATAGATATTGGAGAGAAAAGAAACGCAAATATTGGATACATCCGATAAGTGAGAAGAAAAATAGGAGATTTTTTTCATGAGCTGTATAATGAACCAGTAAAATTTTTCATGTTGAAAGACATATTCCATCCGAGCTCCAAATTTGTCTTCATTAATTAATGTTTTTTACCGCCAACGTAATTGCAAAGCAACCCTTGAAGTATCATTGAGACTTGTATGAGTAAGGAAGGCGGGGACCTTTATAGCTCTTTAAGTGTCATCCGGAGCACTACCCGGCTGGCTATCGTTGAGAGTTCGAAGAATTGAAATCTAGGTACCAAGAATGTTCGGTTGGTCAGCTATCTCCTCCCGATAAGCGATGCTACAGAAATAAATAAAATTTCCAATAATCGCGCCGGGATTCGAACCCGGACCTTCTAGGCCAGCGCCTCAACGCACTCGACCACCAACCCAGTATATATTGCCTGGGAACTCTCAAATCTTTATGAACCGCCTCGCAAACGCTCACGTCACACAATCAAAAATACTACAACCAGATGCCGAGTCCGCACAAAACGCGTCGTGTGTTTTTACCCTCATTCGCTAAAAAGTTCAGAACTTGTTACGTCACATCTCGACGCGTTTTCCACAGTATTTGAACAAATATGTCTTTGGAAATTTTTTTTGGGAAAAAGACTGCAAAAAATATAAAAAATACCACCACTCACATCATTGATTTGACATTTCAATATATTTTTCTTCTAGATCGTGAATAAGAAGTTTTAATTTTGAAGCAAACACAATACAATAATCATCTACTTTGGTTTGCTAAACTCTATGCATTATTATGCAGATTTATCGTTACCGATATCGGGGATAGTTCAGAACTTGTCACGTCACATCCTGGCACGGTTTCCACATCGTTCAAACAGAAATCTTCTCTGAGGAAAAATTCAAGAAAAAAATCCCACTTCTGATCCCAACACCCATCCAACCCTCACCAATGGCCAACAACGCCTCCCTCTCCGCCTTGTCCAACCGCCTGCCGACCTCCACCAGCTGTTCCGTCCACCCCTTCTCGGCGTAGACCTCGACGGCGGCCTTGGTGTCCCCCACCGACAGGTACATGTCGGCGGCGGCCGCGTGCTCGTTGATGCTCCGCGCCCAGTCGGCCTTGCGACGCACGAGGGCGCCACCGTCGCCGGCGCCCAAGTACGCCTGCGCCTCGTCGAACATCCGCAGATCGGTGTACATCGCGAGGGCCTTAGCCTCGCGCCCCGCCTTCTGGTACAACCGCGCCGCCTCCTTCAGTTTGCCCCTGTGGGCGTAGATGTCGCCCACCAGAGCTTCTCTCGGGTGGTCGCCTGGAAAATGGGCGTTTTTCAGTTTTTTTAGATGTGGCCCCCTTTTTTTTGCATGACGTGATGGAATGGAGGGCCAGTTTATAACAAACTTGTGACAGTTTATTGGCTCGGATTTTTTTTCCGATATTGACAACTAGACTTCAATTGGTGTAAATTCAAACGCTCCTACACGACTCCTCAGCTGTGACGTCTTGTAATATGATTGGTTGAAGTTTGTGAGTAATCAATTGTCAGGTACTGCCAATTCAAAGTGAATTGACAAGTTCAGCCAGCTTTGAGGGAGAATAGTAATTTACGTAGCAAGTCCGGAAAATACTGTTTTTTTGGATGAGTGGACAAAATTCTTGGACGAGCGTAGCGAGTCCTGGAAGTCTGCGAGTCCAAAAAAACTGTTTTCGGGCGTGTTGCGTACACAATTTTTTCGGCAACCGTGTAGAATAACAAATCAAAGAAACACATTTCTTTATTAGAACAAAATTTCGAACATTTCAATTCTTATTTATATTAATATTTATATTAAAATTAGAACAATTGTTAATATTGAATGGATTCAATTTGTTTGAAATGCTTGGTATATTTAAGTGCCTTTTGTTGAAGTCAGAACAAGAAGGTAAAGTTTCCGTTTCACATTGATTGTTTTCATCTGATAATTTTTGAATGTTAGCTAATTTTATGTCAGATAGCTGTCAGTCGTTATTTTGCTGCTATGGTAATGATCAACTGCATTTATCAAAACCATACTACCAAGATTTTCATATTTACAATGACAACAACGATGTGATTCTTCCCGGCCTAGTCCGGGAAGTACGTACTTCCCGGACTAGGCCGGAAAAATGCCACTTTCTCAAAAAAAATCGTCCGGAAAGTACGTACTTTCCGGACGGTTGCCGAAAAAAAATATGTCTCCCCTAGTGTTGTCTTTGTTGTTGTCAAGATTGCAACTTCAAATAATGAAAATATTATGATTGCGACGTGAAAAAGAAGAAGACTTTCATTACCTGTATATAATTGGTTTGTTTTTCTTGTAGTTTGTTTTCGCTATTCCGATTATTTAGAATGTTTTGTAAGCATTGTTAGCTAATAATTGTTTTCTTTTTTTTACGTCGCAAACATAACATTTTCGTTATTTCAAGTTGCAATCTTGACGTGACAAAGACAACACTAGGGCAGACATATTTTTTCTCTCTCAACGCTGGCTGAACTTGTCAATTCGCGATAGAAAATAACACGTAGAGCTATCTCATGTAACAACTCGAACTGTTCGGAATGGTATCTGTTTTTGTTTTCGTATTTGTCACGTTTGTGTCATTGTCACATTACTGTCATTAGCCATTAACATAAACCAAAAACTAACAAGGTAATACTTCAAGATTGCGGACAGTTTGTGATTATTTTTCATCAGGCAACGCTGTCAGATGCTCAAGAATCAATCAACATCGCTCGCGCACTGACGTCACATGGTTTCCCACTTCTTCTAATCGTTAGCATTCGGTAGATTATTTTGACGTTTTCAATAAAATTTAACTAACTAAACTGATACAAAAAAAAAACGAAAAATATTTTTTCTGCATATGACTGGAAATGCTCATTACCCTTCTGCTGCAACTCTTGCAGCTCTTGTATCAACTCCAAATGTGTGAAATCCTGCAGCTTGACGAAAGCCAATCGGGCCACTTCGAACTCCAAGTGTTCGAGCGCGGAATGGGCGAGTTCCTCCCAGTCTCCCTCGGTTACCCCCAGGCAGGCCACCCTGTACGCTTCCTGATACATTTTCTTGTCGATGTATTGGTACATCGGGGTGCTCAGGGGTAGTTCCAGGGTGGTCATCGTGGAGCCGTTCAGGCAAAATACCTGGGGTGGTGGGATTTTTTTTTTGGTTGACGAACTTCGATATAGAACGCCGTTTTACTTTTTTTTTTGCATCATTTCAACGACCCTCCATTTGATTATTCACAATTTATCCGTTACTTTCAAAATTTTTTATCTAAGATTGTTCGAAAAAATTAGTATGTTTCATATGATGGATGATTTCGCAGCATACATGAAATATATTGATTCATAAATTGAACATGATTCTCGCATTTTTCGGTCGGTGTTTATTTCAACACAAGTTGAAAACTGCAAGTTCCAGTACGGTTAACTGGTATGCTTTATTCGCGAAAATCACGGAGTGTGAAAAATGGATGATCACGTTGAAAATAGGAAAACTTATCACCACAAGCATTTACGTTTGTAGTAAGCACTTCCTATAGAACTGGATTTCTCAAGTGAATGCGAGGGTATGTCTTTCAGGTTAAATCAAACAAATAAGATCTGGTTTAACTGTAGTTGTGTCTCTTGTTGTTTGTAATGAAAACCTTCATTTTACTTTAGGACCATCAAGGAGAATTAAACCAAGAGATAGGCTCAAAAAGAATGCAATTCCTTCAATAAACATCTGGAAGTCATCACATGCAAACTTCAAGAGTGAGGGCAATGTGGGCTGAATGAAATCAAATCTTTATTCAAAATGAATAAGCTGTGAATTGAATGAAGTATCAATTGAAATAAATGAATTTGAATGACTGGTAGACCACAAGGTTTCAAACTTTTCAAGTTATTCTTGGAACATACCTACTCATCTATATTATTTAATTATTTTTGTTATATGAATTACTTATCATTTTATTGTCAACATGAAAATAATAACTTGTGTTGCCTATTTAAGATAGGTTGGTATCTCAATATAAGCACCCCTATACTTACTTCTCTCAGAGAATAAATTTAATTGACTACAATTCTTTGTTTTTATTTTGCTAATCATCTATTTTTGGGTTAGGATAAAATTATTACAGGTTTACAGATAAATTCACACTTCCACTGCTAATTTTTCCATGGAACTATTTTAATTTCATATTAGAGCTACCCTAGAGCTGAAGTTTGTGAACAGGAGTTTATTTGTATGTGTTTGACATATATCCCACAAAGTATGTGACCAGCTTTGAATAATGCTTTTCGCTATTTTAAGGGTTTCTTCTCATCTCCAATATACTCTAGATACTTATTTCAATCTTGGCCATTCTTGAAATAAAGAGAAATCATTGAAATACAAATACCTTAGTGGCCCCATTGATTTGGCAGAGGTGGTTTGGAAAGCCTATAAAAACATAATAAATCCACGAAACTCACATAAAATACCTGTTTTGAATCCTATAAACGATAATCTATCAATAGCGCCCCTTTTGGATACTCAGAATTATTTATTTCTTTCCTGAAATTCGAATTGAAAATTGACATATTACCATTGAAAACATATACCAAATGTTTGTTGATCACCCTCATGTCAAATTTTTGACATTTCTCGAGCGCCATCTCTTGGTTCGTGATTTTCGCGAATAGCTAAAAAATTTAGTTTGAAGTAGTTGAATTCATGTATTATTCAAAATCAGTTATCATATCAAATAGGGATCCTCATCCAAAAAAACATGTTCAAAGAATTCTGTCTAGTTAATTACCTTAGATCCTGATAATCCCACTACAAACCCGCTCAGTTTCTGAAAGTGAGCTGGAAAATCCATGACTTTTATAGACAAATTATTATTGCCGCTAAAAGCTAACATGTCCTCGTAAAGATTATTGAAAGCTACGCTGTTGGCGTTCATTTCTTGAAAGAACAATTCCCCAGTCCTGGCGTTAAAAATTTGACAGAGGCCGGTATCGTCGACTACAGCCAGTTTTTCTTTTCTTTGACTCAGGTCCAGGCATCTGATGCCATCATTAGAAGTCACCTTAGGAATTTCAGATTGAATTTTTCATACTCAAATAAAAAAAAAGTGGTATAGCAAGGAAGTGATAACTTTCCTTTTATATTACCTTTAGTAATGGATGAATATTATCCAAATGAACCTCCCAAACTTGGCCATTTTTGAGACCTAAAAGCAAGCCTTCCTTTCCAGGAGGGCCGCCGATATTTTTGATATATCTAATGGGGCTCTCAAAGTTCCATTCTTTTTCTTTTTCACCGGCAAAAAACATGCTCTGCAAGGTTTTCTCCTGGCATATGATGATATGTTCTGAACATACAACCAATAAGTTGCAGTCCAGTTTTTGTGTAATTTTTTCTTTTGCCCTGTAATGCATGTCATTGGCATCTTTGGAAAAGAGTTCATAAATAACTACTCTTTCTGGTAATTGAACCTGTAAAAAGTGATTTTCCATGGAGTACCAAAGCATTGAATGTTGAAATGAAGATAATTATTTATAATATTTCAGGAAGAGTTCGAAGGCAATAACCTTTAATGAGATACCTTAATTTTTCAATTATGTTGTATGCATTCAAGTCAGATTCACAAAAATTTGAGCAAAAGTTTAAAATTGAAATCTCCTAACTAAATTTCTGTTCAGGTTTCCGTGAATTATTTTATAATTTAATCACTGTGTTTCATGAAGACTATGTCTACAAATTACTCACTGCTAATCTATCAGTGTATATGGCAATTTTTTTGATGAGATCTCTGCATTTAATTCTAACTTTTTGTTCTGTTATCAGATGTTGTATTATAATATCAGTCATATTCTCCCTATAAGCATATCTCTCTTTGTATAATCCATGAACCATGCTGAATACTAGCTGATAGTATGCTATGGTTCCATCCTCACAACCCACAGCCTTAAAAAAATTACAACTTGATGAAATAGATATCATTTGAGAACAATTATTATAAAACCTACAACAAAATTTCCATTCGGATGAGCTTCACAGCACCACACCCATGAACTTTGTACATCCCCTATCATCCCCAGTTTGATGCCATCCTTGGTATACATGGTACAAGCCATATTCAATCCTCCAATGAGAATAAAATCCCCATGAGGAAAATATCTGACTCTGAGAGCCTCATAGCCTATATTCCTTTCCTTGCCAATCATCTTCCCACCCAGAGTGTAGAATGATAGTGTTTTGCCCCAGTCTGTCACACACAGGGTGTCTGTTTGGTCCTCCTTGTTTGTGTTCCAGCTGAGGGCCCATATAGACAGACCATTTGGTCTCTCAATCTTCCCTTTTTCTTCTCCCAGCTTATTCCGGATTGATATCACCCCATTGTTCAGGCCAAGGGCCAGATATTGCCCATCATTGGTCCAGGAACAAGAGTTGATTCTTGAGTTTGTCTTATGCTTCTGCACTGCCTTCTGTTCAGCACTCCAAAAGGCAAAATCTGATAAGGCACAGGAGGCTAGCTGATGTGAAAGTGGGTTGAAAGCCAGACACTGTACTGAGTCCCCATGACTGTATTTGAGCAGACCCTCTAATTTGTTGGACCAGATTATCACATTTTTGTCTGCGCTTCCGCTAGCGAATTTTTCCCCGTTTTTTGCGTAACATACCGTGTGTACCTTGTCCTTGTGGCCTTTCAAAAGTTGTATGAGACTACCATCACTGGTGTTGTAAACTAAAACGTGGTTACCACCTGCTACAACCAATTGGGTTCCCTCTGGGTTGAAACAAAGATCATAGATGCTGAGGAGATATTAACAGTTTATATTATAAACATTTATCGGAAATTTGCTTTATAACTTACCTTTGTCCTTGTTTATCACTATCCTGAATTTTGTCAACCCATTTTGGTATGGACCTCATATTGGAGGCTTGAGAGAATTATTTTTTTAACGATCAATTCATTATTTACCAGAAACTCTTTCAACTTTTTTTCTGGATTTCCCAAATATTTGAATTGTTTACAAACAGTCATTGTCAAGGCAACGCTGAGGGAGCTAGTAAATAAATATAGAACATAGGCGTGCCCCACCAAATTAAAAGGGTATGTTTATTTTATTTCAAGCGTTCACCTACACATAGAAAGTCTATAAGGTTATTCAATCCAATACCGAAGCCGAGCTATTCACACTATCAATTGTATGCACTAATGATTGTTTATCAAACCAGAAACATCTGTGGTCTATGATATATCGCAATTAAATTCTATATTATATGAAATATTGCATTGATTGACATATAATTTTCATTTTATCATGGGAATAAAGAGCTACAACAGAAAAAGCTAGATAAAAGGGACCAAAAGACTTCCGTGGCACCAGTGTCTGCTGTACCCTCGGCCAATACTCAAGAGGAAAATAATAATAACTTCCTCAATACTCTATTGAGTCTCATATGCGGGACCTTATGCAAAGATACCCCGTTGGCTGAATACATTCCAGCGCCACAACCACAACAAAATACTCCATTAAATTCGGTATTTTCTGGTAGGTCAGCATGCAAAAATCACGCACTCTCTAATTTGCTTTTGATTGCATGCAAAACTAATATGGTAATTAAGTTAATTTCAAACTTGTACATTCATTGGAAAGACACAACACAATGATAGATATTGTTATTGAATTTCACTTACAATGCATGGTTTTCATGTTTTCAAATTTTGCCTGTACAGCATCGATACTAATGAAACGTTTTTTTTTAGAATTGAAACTATCGGGATTCTCGAAAGACATTTGCAGAAGCATGGTTGCCATGTTGGATTCAGACCGGTCAGGAAAGCTAGGCTATAAAGAATTCAAGAATTTGTGGCAATCCATTATGCAATGGAAGGTATTTATTTTCATTTCTGCAGAAAAAACATATTATATCTCCTTATAATCATTTGCAGAATGTGTGGTTGGTATATGATACTGACAAATCAGGATCCTTCAATGGCTTTGAACTGAGGGAAGCTTTGAATTCGGCTGGTTATAGACTGAACAACAAAGTGTTGAGTATTCTAATGCACAGATATGGAAATAAACGTGGTCAAATCGAATTTGATGACTTCATGATGTGCTCCATCAAATTGAAAACAATGATGGGTATGTTGATCATCGTGGAACAGTTTTGCTCTGGGTATAACCTTGGTGTTTTTCAGATATTTTCAAGAAAAAAGATGCTGCTGAATCGAACACCGCAACTTTTTCAATGGAAGAATGGTTGGAAAATACTTTATATACTTGAAAAATACATCATTATGTAATCAGAGATATACGATATTTTATATATACTCTTCTTCAATTCTTTCAAATCTATATGTACACCCCATTTCAGTGGTAACTTCCAAGAAGTCGCGTAAGCTGTATTTCAATAATGATCTAATAATGTTATATTGCTGTATTCAAATCACGTCAACTCATATATATATTTACTTATGTTCAAATTATATTCTGTAATATAATCAATGGAAATATGCATTTGTATTTTATACTCGCTATAGTCTGTATAATATAAATCCAAATCCCTTTCTAACAATTCAGAATTTTGAACAGCTAAAATGATTCTTAGAAGATTAGGCTCATTTACAACCATCGATCGCTGTGTAACTCAGGTAGGTACAACTATTAATATTCTAAAGAAAATTTTGTTTTTACAGAAACCCAGAAATATGAAATGAACTTTCTTTTATACCAACCATTGAATCTATATAAAGTAATTTGGAAATTTCAGGTATGTCAATAATCCATAAGACAGGTACCTACACCCTATACCTAGCTAGTGAAATTGTGAATAACTACCAATGAGCAGTACTTCAATTATCCCATTTGAAACCAAAAACAATGGAAATTGTTGTTGATACGAGAAATATAAATGTAATCAATTATTTCGTATTTTATTATTGTAGCAAAACATATATGTTTCAATATCCATTGAAAAATAAATAAATGCAAAGGTGAATCACTTATTATTTTCTGGAAATGATTGCTGAACTAATATTGTCTATCAATACACCCAAACCGCTATAGATAATGAAACTTGATGGTATGCAGATAAGATTAGGGCTTCACAAATATATAAAGAATTCAATTAGGTATCGAAATAAACAAATAAATGAAAAAGTGAATCATTTTTATGGAAATGATTTGTTGAACTGATTTGTCTATCAATACACCACTCCGCAATAGATAATGAAAGTTGATGGTATACCAGATAAGATATAAGGACTATATAAATATTTCAGCTGAAACATATATCATTGATGTAATTGTCATTCTGAGAATCTGAAGAGCCCGAAATATGTCTCACAAGGACTATAGTGGTATCAGACAAAACCAGATGAGACGTATATATCTGGTGAGTTGAAAATCTTCCAACAATCATTATAGTGTCTTGTGTATTGTTGAAAATTGATCAATAATTTTCTTGAAGCTTGGAGGAAAAAATTCTGGTTTGAAACCAAGAGGTCCACTCCAAGACTATGAAAAACTGAAAAAACACTGCCTTCAAAATGGTATTTTATTCGAAGATTCTCAATTCAATCCAGACAAAGTCGATTTGGGTGAAAGCACTAAATCGATTAGAACGGAAATCAAATGGCTGAGGCCATCAGTAAGTAGACTTACACAAAATAAGAAACTATACCTTGGTCTAAACATTTTTATTCTTCAAGGAAATCATAAACAATCCATTATTCCTTAGTGAAAACGAAGATAGATTTGATGTGAACCAAGGAATTCTCGGTGACTGTTGGTTTTTAGCAGCATTAGCAAATGTTACTTTGAATTCGGAGCTTATGCAATTGATTGTACCAAGTGATCAAAGCTTTGACAATGATTATGCAGGAATTTTCCATTTCAGGTGAACTTTCAAGCACTCGTTAAACCTTTAGCTTTTTGAACACACTGTATTCAATCTTTAGATTTTGGCAATATGGACGGTGGATAGATGTCGTGATAGATGATAGGCTTCCAACATTCAATGGAAAGCTCATTTATGTGAAGGCAAAAGATTCCAATGTATTCTGGACTTCTCTCTTAGAAAAGGCATATGCGAAGTAAACAATTAATTGTGTTGAAATTTCACCCAGCATTACCATGTTTCTTTCTTTTCCCATCAGATTATATCGTTCGTATGCGAACATCGAAGGTGGCTTGGTTTCAGAAGCGTTGGAAGATCTGACTGGAGGACTGTCGGAATCTTATTTTGAATTAATAGAAAATAATAAGAAGCACAATTTTTTCGATTTGATGCAATTATCTCAATTGAAAAAATCATTTATGGGTTGTGGTATCATGGTGAAGGTAATGTAAATTTCTCTTTCTATTACTATTTCATATTTAAAATGTTGCACATGCTTTACTCAAAATTACAAGATACGCCACTGTATTATTGTTCAGTTTGGCGGTTCACTAATATCTGGTTCCCGACAAGACTACCTGGACCTGGATATATACAAGCTACAAGCATGGAATATTCTTTGCTAATATCGCAACATCTAGACCCGAATATTCCATCTACCTAAGAATTGAGGCTATTCAACTCATTAAGTCATAAAACTAACCAGGAATATAAATACCTCTCCTTATTGGCCAAGTGTGACGTTTGCATATTGGGCATAGGCGACTCGTCATGGCAGTGAAATAGGGTGAAAAATTAAAGTTCAAACAACGCATTAATGAAAATCGTATCTATTCTAGAATTCCAATGAAATCGAGAAAAAAAGAGAAGATGGTCTTTATGCTGGTCATGCATACAGTATCACTGACGTGGAAGTACAAAAATCAAGACTCGGAGAGTTATACAAACTGCTTAGGCTTAGAAATCCATGGGGTCATGGTGAATGGAACGGGGATTGGTGTGATAAGTAAAAAATTTTGCGCCATAAGTTAGCTTGCCACATCTCTGTTTTGATGTCTAATTACAGCTCCAGGATGTGGGAAAAACTTTATGTTGAAGCTAGAGAAGAACTACTAAAAAGAAGAGAGGACGGTGAATTCTGGATGCAGTTTGAACAATTCATCGAGAAATACACCTTCCTGGAATTTTGTCACATGAATTTGGATATTTTTGAAAGGGAACAGGGCACTGTGAGTTACTGGAAAAACTATGCTCTTGATGGAGCTTGGATAGCTCACGTCAGTGTAGGAGGACTACCAAATGACGATAGTAAATATATATTTCTACTGTCAGTTCCTCATTTCCAACATTATTCATTTTTTAGACTTCTTCATCAATCCGCAGTATATACTTACATTGAACGGTGAGGATGAATACAAAAATCATAGACTTCTTGTTGGGTTAATGCAGAAACACCGAAGAATCCAAAATAACCTACCAGAACTCATGATAGGATTCGCTATATTTTTGGTATACTTGGGATGATAATGAAAATTGATTCTTCATGATGTATCACTTTTAGTTGGAAGAAAAACCGAAGAAACAACGGATAAGTAAGAAATCACTGAATAATATAATATTTGTTTCGCCGGTTCATCGTGTGAAACAGGTCACTGGGCATTTGGATTTGAAACCTGGGTCTTACTGCATTATTCCATTTGCAGAAAGCTCAAACTCTAGCTGCGAGTTTTTACTCAGAATATTTTCTGATATTGATATAAATATTGAGTAAGTGTATTTCCTGTAATTTCTTGTCTTGTACTTGTACTATGGAACACAATCTGCATCATCATTCTACAACCAGAGTGGCTTATATAAGATAGCTGTTGATTTTTTTTTTCAGGGAAAACGACGAAGTAGTGAAACTAATAGAGCCTGAAATGGTTGGTATCAAATTCAGTCAATTTCATCGTGGCAAAACAACATTATTATTTTCAATTAATATCTGATACATATTTTCAGTTACTCGCAAGAGACAATGTCGATAGTACATCTGATAGTGATAAATTCCAAGAGCTCTACAAAAGTTTTGCCAATAAACAAAGCGGAGAAATCTCTTGGAAAGAATTGCATTCGATACTGGAAACTACAGACGCAGGTCTGGTTGTAAAATTTACAATACATAAATATTGGATTTTCAACACTGGAAAATAATATTTTCAGATTTTTCACGTGAAATTTGCCGTAGTATGGTAGCATTAGTGGATTCTGATCGAACAGGGACATTGAACATCCACGAATTTTTCCAACTATGGGAACAGTTGGGATTATGGAGGGTAGGAGAATATCCTTGATGCACGGATTGCCCGGTCTCAAATGTTAATTTTCACTTTTCAGGGTGTTTTCAGGAATCACGATTCCAATAATAGCAACTTTATTTCGGCTAGTCAGCTTCGCGAAGCTCTCAGATCAGTAAATATCCAAGTAAATAATCATATCATTGATATGCTGCTAATCAGATTCGGAAATGAAAATGGTGAAATGGAAATGCAAGATTTCGTTCATTGTTGTATCAAACTGAATATGATGATAGGTATTGATTTAGAAGTATAAAATTAGATAAGCTGCATACCTAAACTATTCAATTTTCAGGAATCTATAATTCGAAGTATAATGAATTTAGTTTGGAAGAGTGGTTACTTGATACCATTTATAGTTGATCATATTTTTTTGTACAGTTTAACTGGTCATAGCATTATTCTCACACTTGTTTAGTGAAAGTATGGAATAAATTACTCTTTTTATTATCAGCCTGTTTTAATCCAAACCACTAACGATACGCCCCTGACTTAATAAGTTGAAGTCGATATGGACGGTCGATAATGTAGAGATTTCTCTTACCAACCGAACTCATAGACTCACGTTTTTCATGGTATCCTTGTTTAATACGTAGGCTGTTGCTATCGCGCTGGCATCGGTATGTCCTTAAAAATTCTCCCGCGCGTCCTAATGGCGAATCGAGCTCTCTCATTGGCCGCTCCGCATTTTACCGGTAATGACGTACTGACATGGTGGGGGAGGCAAGCATCATCTCCGGTACTTGGCGTCACCCTCCATCTTTTTCATTCTCTTTACCTTCGGTGCTTCGAGCAGTACGTGTCACTCCGTAGAGTCTCGTAGTTTATAAGAGAAAAACATAGTTTATTTATCGAGTTGATAGTGCAAAACAGAAAAGACTGAAATGGAGAACGGAGAGCAAGATTTTTCGAACGATATAACCGAGGAACAGACCCAGAACGGACAAGAAAATGGATCCGGCGATGCTAGCGCGGCAGACAGGGGAAGCGCCGAAACGCCTGGGCGTGATGACGATAGGTGAGAATTTGAAAAATACTCCATTATGGTTCCGTAGCTCAATTTTTTTGTCGTATTGATGTTTTGATGTACTTATTTACAAATTGTACCTTGTTTAGTTGTATTTTTATTTATATCGAAGTGAACTTGAACGCTTGAACTTGGCGGCCGGTGTATTGGTCTGCCCAAGCCCAACACAAAATCTCCAATCATCTTGATGAATAACATTATTTTTTCGTTGTTGTTTATTTATTTGTAATATTTAGCACATAAGTTAAGTTAATGATGATGTATTTTCTATATAGTTGCACTAATTTTCCTAATAATTCCAATTTCACCAAAGTTTAGATTTTGCCTTTGTTGCTGGAAGAAAATGGCGGATTACTCAGACTCCGTTTGGCGCGATTTGATACCTATTGCAGATCCACTTATTGGCCAAGTATCTCGAGTTTCTTGACTTCCAGCAAGTTTTTCTTGATTTTCAGCAGTAGATGAAGCATTCTTTCAGTGGAATAATTCTTGTAGTATTTTCAATCGACTAGTTTCAATTGGGTCTTGATTGTTCATTCCTAAAGTAAATCGGTGGTAGGATGCCAGGATTTTAGGATCATTCATGCCCGATTTAAACATGGTTCATTTTCTCCAGGTGGCTGGAATGGATGATGTGGGACGCCCAGGAGCAACATGAAGCCCTAGGACCCATGGTATTTATCCTTGGGCACATCTTCTGCCAAACACAATCATAGTAAAGCCACTTCAGCTTGAACAATTCAATCCAGATCCATTTCTAATTTAGACGCAAAATTTTGTCTCTAGATTTTTCTCAACAGATTTCAGCTCAAATTACTTATTCCAGATCACTTTGAGATTGCCGATCCATTTGATTGAACTTGGATTTAATATTTGCAGTTTCCATGATTTGATATTCCTCTTATCTGACCTATATCTTGTAATTCTCGTGTAAATTTTAAGCAATTACTAATCTAAATTGAATAATTGCTTAGGAGCTATCCAATATTCTCAAAGTGCTTAAAAACCTTTTCTTATTTGCAGGAAATTGTTTGTTGGTGGAATGAACTGGGAGACAACTGAAAGTAAGTAATTTTTTTTTCAACGACTATTAGAGTCCATTTAAAAACAGCAAATAAACTTTGGAATAAAATTAATGATTTGAAAAACTTCAACACATGTGCTACCATTGGAACATTCATACAGGAACAATCAATGATCAACTTTTATCTCATCTAAAATGTATCTTATGACATTCTCATGTTTTATTTTTGTATCTTGTATCAGATTTCACATAGGTATAATGATGAAATTGATATCAATTTTCATACCATTTCAAAAACCATGATTATGTATGATGCATAGTAAAAAATTGAAAATTCAATCCAAAATATTTACACACATTAAACTGAGTTTGCTGAATAGGTGAATTAAACACATAAAGAAAGAGAAACATAAAAAATTGAGATAACACATATTTCTCAGGAATATTATTTCATATTCTTCATATTGGGCAATTCATTGTGAATCTTTCTATATAAATGCCAACATTTGTTCATCAATTTACCATCATCCATTTTTATTTGAAATTAATGCTGGGTTTATAGATTCAACTAAACTAAGAAGTTAACTTTCAGCAATTAAGAATTCAGAAATGTTGTGGACAGAACGCGCAAAACGATTAAAATGACATAATTTTTCATTTTTAATCTTTTGGCGGGAATATTAATTGTTCCTAATAGTGTTAGGGGTTTCAGGTTTAGGATTTTTTGGTTTTTTGCTCATTTGATTAATAATATTCAATTACACACTTTGAAATGCCATTGAAATTTCAATCATGTATTCTTGATTATTAATTGTATATGAACACCTCCCTAATTATTAATTGTTAATTCTTGGTTGTTAGTTTAGTTGAATCTATAAGCCCAGTATAAATTACCCTTTTTCCAAATAAAAAAAAAATATTTCAGGGCATATGCTTATATAATGATCGGAAAATGTATACAAATAAAATGGCCGCTGAAAATTACTATCAGAAAAAAGTTTGAATATCCAAACTTTTTTTCTTGATTTTTTTACTTTATCATTATGATACCACATAATGCATTAGTCAATATTGTTGAAGAGTAGGAATATCAAGTTATGTTTATTCACCGAATCACATTAATTTTGCGAAATTTGTATAAGCATGAACAAAACTTGAGTCATTGTCCAAATGCAGTTATCTGGTTGGTTGCTTCTCAAATACTATTTCATGTTATTCATCTGTATGAACAAATTTGAAAATTCCTTGTCTCATTTTATTTGCTGTATAAACCCGCTATGAGCCAATCCAGAACACTTGATCAAAAATGGATGCCTTGAGGTATATACGGAGTGTTTAGTCTATTTGATTACACGTTTTTTTGTGTTTATAAGTTTGAGTTTCCTTTTTGAAGGTTTCTAAAGTGAATACAATGGCTTGTGATAATAAAAGTGATTATTTGTTATCGTTAGATACTGAAGATAAAGCCATTGCATTACGGTATAAGAAAAAAATCAGAGTCATTCAACGCATCGATCCTTTCACTATGATGGATCAGTTAAAGCAGCTGGTTTTCCTAAAATTTGAAACCACATTTCACAACAAATACCTTCATGAAAAGTTATGTAACTTTTTACCTTTCAAAACATGTTTAGCACATACTTTGGCATACTTAAGTTTAACTTCTGAGATCTTACTTTTTGATTGCTTTCAACCATCTTTCTCTTGGGATTTTTGAGAGTTCATTCAATTCTGTTTTGTGTGCACAATGTAGTACACTGGGTATATTAAAAACTCCCACACTTAACAACACAACAAGTATGTGGCATGTTTTTGTAGCTCTATCTTCAATTTTATGAGAAAATTCGCAAATGACAATGTAGTCTGAACACAGAATATTCACAAATGAATGTTTATATTCGTTCTGGAGTTGAAACTTATTTCAAATTGAAATCACAAGGTTCAAATAGCTAGAGTTCTAATGCACTCAAACGGTTTGTATGCCTCAAGGTATCCATCTTGAATTTGATTTGACAGCGTCTTGGTGTAGTCCATTCACATGATGATTTCCTAATGTCAGTTCTGCTACTGAGTATCTTTGACGATATTTCCATTCCTGAAGCTTTCCTCCGACAATTCCCAACTTCAAATTCCCGCTGAACACGCCCCTAAACACGTTCTTCTTCTGCTCCTTCCAGAGGAACTACGCGATCACTTCGGCCAGTACGGCGAGATCGAAAGCATCAACGTGAAAACAGACCCGACCACCGGCAGATCGAGGGGCTTCGCCTTCATCGTGTTCAAGTCCACCGAGGCCCTCGACCGAGTCCAGGCCGTCAGCGAGCACGTCATCAACGGCAAGAAGGTCGATCCCAAGAAGGCGAAGGCGAGGCACGGCAAGATATTCGTTGGTGGTTTGACCACCGATTTGACAGACGATGACATCAAGTCCTATTTCGCGCAGTTCGGCACGGTGGGTTTTTTGGTTGTTTGTATTTGAGGCGAGTTTTGATTGGTGGTTTTTTTGTTGTTGGTAGATTATCGAGATTGAGATGCCGTTTGACAAGACTAAGAACCAGAGGAAGGGCTTCTGTTTCATCACCTTCGAGTCTGAGCAGGTTGTGAATGATTTGTTGAAGAGGCCCAAGCAGACCATCAAAGACAAAGAGGTGAGTTTTTTCTTTTGGTGAATTATTTTCAGGTATATTTTGCATTTTTGGAGGATTATCACAACAATTTTGAATTTCATCAAAAATTTTGGAGCTGGGCAACACTTTTGGAGATATTGATCCTCAACATTTTTCAAGTTTTTCCGAAATATCAAATTCCTTCGGCAATGTTATAGAATGTTGACAATATTTTCATTACTTTTGCTTCAAAGTCAAAATATTAATTCGAGGACTTCCATCGAAGCTTGAAATCTTTGAAATTTTCAACAGCTCTTTGAGAGTTTACAGCATTTGTTTGCAAAATTGGAAAAATATTAGACGAATAATTTTCGATTTCCTGCTAATTATTGAAAAATAACTTACATTCATAATTATTTTTAATTTATATTCTGGATTTTTCAAATTTGCGGAAATCCATTTTAGAAGCTTTTGGAATTCAGCAGTGTTACAAAATTGTTGACAATATAAGTTTTCGGGAATAAATGCCTTCAATTTCGAGTTAAACAATATTTTTTTGGAATCCATGTAAAATTTTCTATAGTTTACTAACTAAAAAAATTTCATTTTTATAAAATTGGAAATGTTCTTTTCATTTGAACTTTGAATTCTAGATGAAAAAATTACTTCCTGCAATGGATTCTAGACTCTCTTTGAGAGTTTACAGCATTTGTTTGCAAAATTGGAAAAATATTAGACGAATAATTTTCGATTTCCTGCTAATTATTGAAAAATAACTTACATTCATAATTATTTTTAATTTATATTCTGGATTTTTCAAATTTGCGGAAAACCATTTTGGAAGCTTTTGGAATTCAGCAGTGTGACAAAATTGTTGACAATATAAGTTTTCGGGAATAAATGCCTTCAATTTCGAGTTAAACAATATTTTTTTGGAATCCATGTAAAATTTTCTATAGTTTACTAACTAAAAAAAGCATTTCATTTTTATAAAATTGGAAATGTTCTTTTCATTTGAACTTTGAATTCTAGATGAAAAAATTACTTCCTGCAATGGATTCTAGACTATTTAGCCTTGTGACAATTTTGAAAACTTCTCTTTCTACATTTTTAGAGCTCCCAAAATGTTTGAGATTGAATGAACAATTCACAAGGAAGCTTTGCAATTCTTCCGAAGCTTTCAAAACTAGGGAAGTTTGAAAACTTCACGTTGAATCATAATTGTTATGTATGTTTTCTAAATTTCATTTTCAAAAATTATGAGTACATTGGCAAAATTTCTTGGTGCTTTCCAACATATCTAGAGCAAGCTTTTAAAACTCGGGATTTCTACAAAATTCTCGTAAACTTAACATTATTTTGAATCTGATGTTAAATTTTTCATTTAAGTTCATTTAACAAATCACGAGTTTTCAAAATAGAAAATTCTCGACAACTCGATGAAATTCCTATCCATGTTTTTTCATTTCCTCGATTAATTTGAAAAATCATTAGTACATGAAATTCAGTTGGCGCATTTTGGAATTTCTCTGAAATTTGACAACATTTCCTGGAGCTTTGCGAATCAAAGGAAATTCTGGAATCTTTCCAACATTTCTCTCGAGAGCTTTCAAAACTCGGGAGTTTTACAAAATTCTCGGCAACTTGATGAAATTCTTATGAATCCAATGTTTATGTTTTCATTTGCTCAGTTCTTTTGAAAAAATCACAATTTATAAAAATATCGACGAAATTCCACAGTGAATCAGCTGAATTTTCTGAAGTTCTCCAACATTTCAAGAGCTCTCAAAACTCGGGAGTTTTACAAAATTCTCGACAACCTGATGAAATTCAAATGTTTATTTTTCAGTTGCTCAGTTCATTTCAAAAATCAATTTTAATGTATAAAATTCTTTGCAACTCAAAAAAATTCTCCCATGTGTTTTGTAATTTATGAAATTCTTGTATGTCTAATGTTTGTCTTTTTATTCGTTTAGGTGGACGTGAAGCGGGCAACGCCTAAACCCGACCAGATGGGCGGGCCCATGATGGGCAGGGGCGGGCGTGGCGGCCGCGGCGGCATGCGCGGCAGGGGCGGCCGCGGCGGCTACGGCGGTCAAAGCTGGAACCAGGGCTACGGCCAGGGTTACGGCGGCTACGGCCAGGGCTACGGCTACGATGGCTACGGCCAAGGCTACGACTACTACGGCGATGGCGGTTATGGCGGCTACGGAGGATACGATTACTCTAATTACGGTAGTTATGGTAAATACGATAGGCGTTAGGAGGGGGGCGCGATAGGGGGGATTTTTTGTTCTTTTTTTTTTTTCGTTCCGCCGAGATCGATATTGGTGCCTTGTGAGCGATGTAAATATGTGTTGACTGTTCGGGCTTGGGTTTTTGGGGTTTCTGAGGTTTTCCTTTCCTAATTCGAGGGAGGGTGGGGCGGTGGAAAACTCTTTTTCTGTTGGTTTTCCTGCGGAGGGAAACTCGTTTTATTGCTCGGGTGGTTTTCAGGCTTCCCCTGCTGGGTCAGGAAAATTTTGGAAAAGTTCTACTTTTCAATTCTGGTTTCTGATTTTTTAATGGGTAATTTTTATTTATATTATAGGTGTTTTGGGATTCTTTTAAATCTTTGGATCTTTTTGAAATGACAGTAACTTGATTTTTTTTCGTTGATCTTAGATTCTTATTGTTGTCTATACTTTATAGATTTCACTAAATCAAATAATTTAGAATTTCTTGTAATTTATTCAAATATGGTTTGAAATTCATTTCCACTATCGGCAATTGCTTCTGAAATTTTTGAATCATTGCAATATTTATTCATATTACCTAAATGACTCGAATTCATCAGAATTCATTTGAAAATTGTTCACAATTGTTTGAGATCCATTGGGGTTTTCCATAATTCATTGAAATCAAATTTTCCACACTTGCTTCCACCGGATCTTGATAATTTTTTTCAATTCATTGAAGTTATTTGAAATTCCCCTAAAGTCAGAACTTTTCTCGCTAGATTTCAGTCAAATCCCTCCGAGGCTTCAAATATGAATTTATGCCGACGACACTTTCCGAATAATCAGTTTTCCGCCGACCTCGTTCTTTTCGATACGGGGTGAGGGATTCCTCGCTTATCACCAAAGATTCCGGCCCCGGCTATCTCCTGAGTTGGCAACATCGCCCGATGTTGCCACCCCAGACCAGTATTCTTTTTAATGTGGATATGTAATTTACGTTATGCATTGTGATATCCGACCGGATTTTCACGGAAAGTCCGCCACGCGTGTTGAATTTTTCCCGCCTTTTCCGCGTTCTCGGACGAGGAAACGGGGGATCAATTGGGGTTTTTCTTTATACCATAGTAATCTGTGTCAGAATGGGACTTTGAGCACCAAACCGTTTTTTTTTCTCACTTCTGTATATTTGAACATTCTGAATATACTTGAAATAATATAACGATATACCTACTGTGAAATATCTAGAACATGAATAAAGTGTATGAGACCAAAAAAATACGTTCAATCGAAGCACTATTTATTTTTTTACACCATGACATTAACCAGTTTGTTTTTATGCTCGAACCCAGATCAAGGATATGGATATGGCGGAGGACGCAGTGGTTATGGCAAAGGTACTTGTGGTGATGTTCTAGATATTTTGGTTTCTTTTGAGTTTTATCATTTGAAATTGGAGTGCATGGTGCGGTGAATTTCGCGTTTTTAACATCCCAAGTAGCGCATTGCGATCGTTTTATTTATCTCTCGGTATTTTTACGCATTGATGATTGAATTACTAATATTTATAAATATTGCATGCAATTAGGCGAGATCATAAACGCGTAAATTTGGCTCAAAAATACTCCTAATTGAAATATAAGTACCCTCCAATTAAGCGAGACATTCAAACAACAGCATCGTGACCGCTTCTTGTGACGTCACAAGTCCTGTGATAGGCATATTCCTGTGTTGCCAGTTTCACTATTTTTCTGAACTTCTGGGGATGAATCTAATTGTTTCAGCATGCATCTTATTGAGATTGATTCTCGTGTTTGTTCATTCAGCATTGAAACAGAAACTTATTTTCGGGAATTTATATTGAAAAAACTACTGTGTAAAAAAGTCCCACCATCTATCAGGTATTTTTCCCAGAAGTTAGTGGTCTCGCCTATTAAGAGGATTGACATTTTATTCCATTATTTGCTTTGTATATTTTTCTTTCTCGATCGAAAATGAGGAAACATTTTATTTCAAAACAATCACCACTATAATTATCTGCATACTTTGTTCTTTTGTTAAACTTGATGCATAATTATGAAGATTTCACAGTGCTCCTAGCTATTCCATTTCTTGCCAGATTTGTACCTTTGGCACTTTTGTAATATCATAACTTGATGCACAGAAACTTTGTAAGATTCTAAAAGCGTCCTGTGAATCAACACGTCTACAGAGCGTTCTTGTATAGATGTCCAAAACGAGAGTTACCTTTTGCAGTCCAAGTCTAACCTTTATGATTTAGCGTTGACGCATCGTAACCTGCGTTCTACAAGAATCTAGAACATTCCCACCGAAAACTGCGTCCTCTCGAATACGAGAAAATCACCGATTTCAATCGGGGCCGCGCAACGATCCGTTTTCCAATTTTCAGCGGCCTAAATATAAAAAATAATCGACAGGCACAAAAAGCGAGGTCAAAAGAAAGCAACGCAGGTGGCGAGAGTGAAAAAATTTGTGTTTTTATGAGTTGACTTTGTGAGTAGGCTTGGTAACACATTAAAAATCTTTATACTTTCTCGTTCTTTTCAGGTGGCACTGGGGGTGGCTACCAGGGCAAACCCAGGGGCGGTGCAGGTGGGGCGCAACGCCAACAAAGGCACCAACCCTATTAGAAGGGGTGTGCGAGGGAAAATGTGATTCGGACATTTCCTGGTGAGTTGAAATTTATTATATCAGCAGAAGCAATCTTTTTTTATTCGGGGTTGCCACACGAAATGTTGGGGATTTTGAAATGAAAATATTTCGCCGGATTCGACTTTTCCCGCAATTTAATTTTATAATTTGACCAACAGATTTTCATTTATTCCTTTGATGATATCAATACGATAGTCCACTTCCAGATATTCAAACATTTTCCGTGAAAATTGGCAAATAGTAATTTGATCGTTTTTACAGAAAATCAAATATTTAACTGATGAACTTGAAAAAGTCTGAGACATTTTGGCAACCCTGGAATTATGTTGTGACAGATTGTCTTCTGAATTTGCTTGCATGCTTTTGCTTCAAACAGTTTTTTAACTTATCCTGATTACATCCTTTATCCATAACACATATTCCTAATTTTTCGGTGATTGAATCGATTCAACGAATTTATGACGTTAAGAAATAAATGTCATCATTATGTTACATATCGGCACTTTTGAACGCTTACAATCGAAAATTCCGGAAAAACCAATTTAATAAATTCACAAATTTTCAATAGAAATTAGAAACAACCCTAGAAAGAACTGAATTGGCTTAGAACATACAAAATTTCGTCAACAGAATCTAGTTTCCATAAAGAAAAATTATAATAAATCTCGAGTACTATTGGATCAAATCCACCCTTTATATACTCTGAAACAGTGATGAAAACTACTACCATGGATCGCTTAGAATGAGGTTCTTTGTTGATTTTTTGAGGCAAATTTTCCATCAGTTTGGACATGCAGATTGGTTTTGTCAAACTTTTGTCGTTTTTCTAAATCTTTCCTTCACATCAACCAACACCCTCCATTATCCTGCTTCTTAACTCCAATTTTTCCTGATCGCTCCTGCTGTGCTGTTTGTTGCTAAATTTTTGTGGTCTAGCTATCGAGTTTCTCAAACGTTTTTTATTTTTCTTTGGACAGGTTAAAATGCTACAGATTCATCTCGTCTTCTACGCAAATTTTCCAATCATTCCAATTACATCTTGACGTTCTGGAAAATCTCATCCCTGGTAGGTAATTTTGTGTGTTTGAACATGAAACAAGTAATTCCTGAAGAGTGTCAGTTTTCGATAAAGAATCTTACTATTTGAGGAGTAAGTAGGAAGTCGTCTCAATTGATCATCCTTTTGTAATTGTAAACGGTTTTATTTAATAATATAATGTAAAGCATAGTTTTAAGTTTATGTATTTTTTTTGTATGAGTGCTGGAGGCGTTCTGTACTTCCATTTGTATGACACAATAAAATGATGACTTATGTGTACTTGGCAATTATTTATATCATCCTTTATCTTGTATAGAGAATTTTTAAATGTTTTTGGAAATAAGCTATTCTATTCCCAATAATATGTGGATTGAACCCACTTTTCAATGGTTAATTTTTTACAAATATAAAATTCCATTCAATTTCACTTTATTGAATGTGGATAATCTTGGAATAATGAATTATCCAAGCCTTAGATGAGACGTAAGTAGAGTGTGTCGCGCTTCTGATTTTGAAACCCACCCTTTTGGGGCGGTAAATATTTACTTTAGTTTCGAACAAGTATATGCGCGAAGTGCTTGTAAAAGACGCAGCTGAAGAGGACTTCGTAAAGTGATGTCAAATCCAGGAAGAAACCATCAGGAACGTATGAAACCATTATGTATCTTATATTCGATTTTCATGAAGCTGAATATGTTGGCGTAACCGACCACTGAATGGAAGTTCCACTGTTTCAATTGCATTTGTTTTTTATTTTTTATGTCAGACTGCTTGAGGATTTCCATGAAATAATGCAATGATTACCAACTGCAAAAGTACAAACACAGTTTTAAAATTATGAAATTCATCTACTTCCAATATTTGCGGTAGATGTCGCCAGCTTGACGTTTTCAAAAATGAACATATTTTTATTTCGAAAGTTATCCGAGAGGTAGCGGACAGATTGACCCTGCCATCTATCTGCTAGCGCGAATGTTGAGTTATAGAGACCTCTATCATTGCTACAGCGTGCTACCATTGTATAAGGACTAGATAGTAGTACAGTGACTCTATACAAGACAGTGGCGACAATTATTGTCCTATAAGCTCCGCCCACCCGCCATTAAGAGGCAAATTTTCTGTTTGTTTACATTGGTTTATATGGTGTTTACTGACTAAATCTTCTTGTGCAGTTATATTTCCCAAAAATTTCGCAGTTTGACCTCTACAATATACGTATGATATCAATAGGCAGTGATTTATCCAAAAATTTGACTGGTATGTACCTTTATATCTATTAATTCCTCTATTGAAATAACCATAACATTCTGTTTGTGCATATAACTACTATGTTTAATTCTGCATATTTCGTTTCAGTTTCAATACAAAATGTCTGGGTGTGCAGCTGTAGGCTGTTTCAATTCGGCAAAGAAAGGTTTTCTGATGAAAAAATTCCTAAATGACCCAAAACGCAGGAAAGAATGGCAATCAAATCAAAACATGACAAGTGGATCCCTACATATTCATCAAGATTTGCAGTGGCTTAGATGAAGCAATGGATTTCATTAGGATTCGATCTTGTGGAAAAAAATATGTGATTGAGACATCTTATGAAACATTGATTTATAATAGGAGTTTTCAGTGAAGTTTGAAAATGATGTACCTAAATATTATAATAATGTAAAATAATTAGAGATTTCCGAAGACATCTGAGGTAGAACGTGAATTATTGTCAGTGTTTATCTAATTAGTTGGTTTTTAGAAAGAATACCTATACATAATCTGTCATGCATCAGAAAAATAATAAACAAAGGAATACCATAAAAGTATATTAACAAAAAAGCACATTGAAGTAACAACAGAAAATGAACAGAATAAAATAATCACTTAGGTACTTCCTTTTTGCTAGATAAGTATTTGCTATATTTTCAATCTGAAAATAATATGAGGACTAATTATCTTATCCTTCAAATCATGACAATTTATTGATGTAAATAATTTCAATGCTTTGAGGAGACAATATCATAATAATATTGCCTGAAATACTCTCCATATTGATAAAAAAATACATTACATGTTCCCTACAGAAAAATGATGTTTTCTGTCTCCAACATTTCAAAACTGACAATTTTGTATACCATTTCAATAGGATTTTCATTTCCTAAGGAGCTAATAAAATCTTCACAGATCTTAGATGTTTTTTCAATGCTTGAAATTATATACCTACCCTACAATATTAAGTGAATTCATTTCAATATAATTCAAATGAAACAGGGTTAATATATAGTTTCTGGAAACTTGCATGTTCATGAAAAAGTAGTACTGGTTCTTTTTACTCTTTATTTAATATGGGGTTTGCAAACGAAAATAAAGTTATTGGTACAACATCAGCTCTCAGTCTGCAGCTTTCATCTTCTCTAGTTCTCTCCCATATTTCAGGTTCAAAATTCGCCTAAAAAAACAATGATCTATGTATTTCAGTATATATCAAAGTATGTGAGTCTGGATGATTTCAACAGAATGACTAGTAACTTTACCTAGCAGAGATTTGATGAATATGTAGGGATCCACTTGTAATGTTTTGTTTTGATTGCCCATTCTTTCCTGCGTTTTGGGTCTTTTAGGAATTTTTTCATCAGAAAACTTTTCTTTGACGAATTGAAACAGCCTACAGCTGCACACCCAGGCATTTTGAATTGAAACTGAAACGAAATATGCAAAAATAAACATAGTAATATGCACAAACAGAATGTTAGGTTATTTCAATAGAAGAATTTACGGATATATAGGTACATACCAGTCAAATTTTTTGCTAAATCACTGCCTATTGATATTATACGTGTATTGTAGTGATCAAACTGCGAAATTTTTGGGAAATATAACTGCACAAGAAGAATTAGTCACTAAACGCCATATAAACCAATGTAAACAAACAGAAAATTTGCCTCTTAATGGCGTCACCAATCAAAACGCTGACGCCTATTGTCGCCACTGTCTTGTATAGAGTCACTGTAGATAGTAGTATCAACTTATAAAGTTTTCATTGGATCCAAAAGGAGGCTAAATGTAGATGGCAGCTCCATCGAGGGGTCCAGCGATTTCATTGGCCGATTTAAGGTCGAGAATTGCTTGACTCAACAAACCTGATCTGCTGACCTTCGAGTTGAATTGTCGATTATTTTGCGGATGCCAGGTCAGAATTTGTTGGAATTGAGATAGCTTATTTCCTAATTTCTTATACTTTCAAGCAAGGTGGATATAGGATGGTGAAACAGCTTCCTATTAACAATAAGAATAAACTGTAGACCTTTGCCTACTTGATTTCATACCGTAGTAATATTTTCTGAAGTTTTCAGAGATGGCGACATACCTTGTGTCGGTAAAACAGAAACTGTGCAGCTGTGATCTTTTTATCAGTTTCATCTGTTCTAGATGAAAAATGACTGAGAAGAGTCAATATATCGATAATTATTCCAGATTCACTGAAAATATTGTGTTTTTGGTGTCATTTCAACTCATGTCTGTCAGATGCGAACCACAGAAATACATGAGCAACAGAAATCTTCATCGATAATCGATCTCACCGCCATCTTCATTCGAGTCGTGGAAATATTAGTACCTTCTCAAACGGTCTACAAGTTTTTCGCAGAAACAATTGAAGAGCTGTTTCACCATCCTATATCCACCTTGTGTAGACCGTTTGAGAAGGTACTAATATTTCCACGACTTGAATGAAGATGGCTGTGAGGTCTTATGGTCTAAGGTGAGATCGATTATCGAAGAAGATTTCTGTTGCTCATGTATTTCTGTGGTTCGCATCTGACAGACATGAGTTGAAATGCCATCAAAACACAATATTTTCAGTGAATCTGGAATAATTATCGATATCTTGACTCTTCTCAGTCATTTCTCATCTAGAACAGATGAAACTGATAAAAAGATGACAGATGCACAGTTTCTGTTTTACCGACACAAGGTATGTCGCCATCTCTGATAACTTCAGGAAATATTACTACGGTTCGAAATCAAGTAGGCAAAAGTCTACAGTTTATTCTAGTGCTTGTTAATAGGAAGCTGTTTCACCATCCTTGCTTTCAAGTGTCAAGACGTCATGACGGATTATCTCATGATGAATTAGTGGTTTGTTTTAAATATTTTCCTGTTTGTATTTGTTGAATATAATTTATATCTGTTTTATATGCATTTGAATATTAACAGAACCCCTTGATCCGTGTCTGTCTCGATTACAATTCACAACAATTAGGCAAGTTCGAATAAAGACTGTGTAGAGGTCACTACCGAATGGATTGAAAAATCGAATATTTCCTTAAATTTCTGGCAGATGTCACTTAAAATCTTATCTCTGACGGGTTATCCGGGGTTATCCTACTATCTAGCTATCTAGTCCTTATACAATGGTGCTACAGTCGACATGCACACTGAAAATATTGATCTAGATGTCGCTAGTATTGAAAGGAATCTGTTTTTCTTCGCCATCTAGTGGTGCTAGAACGTACCTAGAATTTGAAGATTCCTTTACATATCCAAGCTTTTAGATGATCTGCTGACATCATCATGTCTTTGACCGTTCTTTGACATTGAAGCAGACTAGGTGGCGCAACATGTTCCAAATTCTAATGAATGTGCAATTTTTCTTTTTATGATTTGAAATTGAGGATAATTTGCTTCTTTGTTATATCTTTTCCAAGGAGCAGAACTTTTTTGTTGTGAACTTAGTAAGATTTTCTCTTGTACGGAGATGCACCGTAAACTTTAGATGTGTCTAGAGACGGTAGATGGTGCATTATGAGTTTGACGAGTTAAGGAAAAACCTAGATTTTTGAATAAAAAAATTTGCTGTTGCTTATTTATGGACAGGTTAGATTTTATATGCATAAATAAATATTCTGTTATTGGACCTATTCTGTAATTGTATCTTGTATCTGTAGTATTGTGTAATAAAAAAAATATACCCATACATTCTCTACAATGAGAATCATATATGAACAAATTCGCCGTGTTAGTATGCCAGTTATAGACAGGGTGAAAACTCGACACCCCATATTAAAAAATAATGAAACGTAACACCTGGACGGTGGCGGCGGTTCGTCATAACACGCGTTGGTCGCGTGCTGACCGTTTACCGATCTGACATCTCTCCTATCAATCTACATTAACGTTAAAAGCTTTTTCCTAATGAATTGCATATTGCATATTTTCTCCCCCTCCTAACTGACTCGGTTTGGACTAGAGTTACCTAACCTAGTCCACGTGACTTCAATAAAAAATGATTGAAATTCGGATATTAATGGAGTTTCCACTGTCAAAATTTGTTCGGTTTGAATGTATTTGTAACATGACAGTTGGCAAACGACATTTGACAGCAATTAGGTAGCATGTGACAGTTGACAGATGACGGCAATTAGCAGGTGACAGTTGACAGATGACGGCAATTAGCAGGTGACAGTTGACAGATGGCAGGCGTAAGTCAGGTTAGGTTTTATATCTTTGCTGAGATTGATTATTTTGTTTTACATAAGAGCTATTCATGTGTTGATTTTTTGCGGCTGCAATCAGCAGTACTAGCGTTAATCCCAACTCATTTGAATTCGAACAAATCGAACAGCCTCATTGGCATAATCATACGTTCTTCGGACGTGATGGCTAAGTGTCACCTTTCTATAACGAAATTACAGACCGTATACTTTCTGTTGTTTCATCAGTGCGTGGACCCCACAATAAGAGGGTCCGACACCAAATGCCTTATTACAGCTTTTATGGCCTTTAGAACAATAGGGTCCATCTAAAAATTACTAATTGTTGTTTATTACAATGGCAGACGAGTTTGGGTAATAGATAATACGGATTAGATGGAGGAATGTCCGATGATTTTTTTTTGTTCCGGCGAACAATGGACATTCATCACGAACGGGTCGAACAGAAAAACCGATTATGTACTGGTTTATTTCGCCAGCAAATATGACTGTTGTTCCATTCAATATCCGCACCTCTTATTTATGATTGAATAGAAAAAGCGCACTCGTGTTTACAAGAGCTTTCTAGACACTCACGCATTTTCTACCAACCGCGTGGACTTGATCGGGAAATAAAGGACGACGTTTACTGCTATCCATTTATTCTTTTTTGTACCTCATTTGATAAGTCTGAATCTGCTTGAGCAGCTTGGTCAGGTGAAACGCTGCCTGGGGGTTGTTGTACTCTTTGAATTTCGCCGGGGTTGATGGTTCCCCCTGCTCCTGGAACGTCACACTCGATTGACTCGTCTTTTGCTTGAGCGTTTTGATTTGCTGCTTGAGGGCGAGCACTTCTTTGTAGAGGGTCATCACCATCGTGATTTCCTCCTCCTTTCTGTTCAGCTCCGACTCCAGGCCTTCCAGTTCTTTGAGGGTGTCGACGTCATCTGCGTCTGCTTTCTGTGACAACTCTTCGTATCGCCTGGTGAAAGATTGGTATTTTTTTTTTGTTGATGAAATGAGGAGAGGTTGCTCACTTGTTGAGGGACTCGAATTCGTTGTGGAGGTTCATCAGGACCTCTTTGAGGTTCTTTTCTTTTCCCTGCAGAGGGTTCTCGACAGTTTGGTTTTTTTGTTCCTCGATGAGGTATTCATTGTTGGATGCTGCGCTTGGTCGTCTGGGGAGCAATCTCGGTTTCTTCTTTTCTTGCTTCGAACGATTTTTTTCGTACTGAAAAAAAGATTTTATCGACGTTGAGATCGCGAGCAAATTATATGCATATTTAATACCCATAAGAAAAAAATCAAAGTTTATGATGATTTCTCGAGGACAAAACGTTGGACTTTGAGATTCGTCAACGCCTCTGATCAAAGAGTTGCAATGAGATTATTTTTCGGTAACTACCACTCCAGAAATGAATGAAAACGAAAATTGCGAAATTTTGTTTGCTCTTCCAATATCACGAAAACGAAAGAAGAGATGCAATTTCTGCAAGGGACAAGTAATATGTCCTTATATCGCGCAACCTTTCTTATACGTTTGACCAAATTCTTATATCTTACCGTTGCCATGATTCCCATGCTGTTCATTCTTATACTGGCCACCCTGTATATTATATCATGGATAAATTTTCAAACTTGTGTTATGATAATGAATATTGATTTTTTCGTTATAAACCACATTGTATTTGTTATTTTGAAATATATAAATAAATAATATTTTTTATGATTTAGTTTTTTTTTATTGATGGGAAAAAATATTCAAAACGATACCCCGATGGAAAAACTCGGAAATTATGACGATCAGAAAAATTCTAAAAAGTTCCTTAGCTCCATTTTTATCTATGACGAAAACTATTTCTCACGATCTTGGTTTTTTCTATTCGAGAAATGGATTTTATGAAAAAAAAAACAAGCAGATTGGTATGCGCGAAGTTGAAAAACGATCCATTCGTTCGAAAGTTATGGCGATTTGAAGAATTCGAAAAAGTTCCAAGAGCCAGACATTTTTTTGAGCCGAAATCACTCGATGTCAAAGCTCATAATTGGGGTTTTGAATATTAGAGTAATAAAATTACAATTATTTTCAATTCCCATGATATTGTCATGCATATATTTTCCAAATTCTGTTCCATAAAGAATATCGAGAAGTACCTATCACAAATTATGTTTTGAAAAATTTCATTGTTTAAATATTGTTGATCTTCTCTTTGGATTATGGGTCAGTAGAAATCAACAAAACCTTGACAAAACAAGGCCAATGCTAAACACATAATAAACAGAGACTTTGATTTTGGAGAAGCTTCTTCGAAATACAGAAGAGAGCAATTATTGGGGGTCACTCTCGAGCTCCGGTAGAGTAATGTTCAGATTCAATTATCAATTGAAAGTGTAACTGTTTAAAGGTGGAAGATGTAATGTCAGGTTTTAGGAGATGGCCCCTGAAATAAGAATGTAGTTTGAGATAAATCTTAGTATACGTAGTGCCGATTAATTTGTTATAAAATAAATGTTTTATAAATGAGAGTTCAAACCTCAGAGCTACAACCCCCAGTATATAACCGAAAAGACCTATACACGATAATATTATACAACGTATATTTTATTCACTCATATACAGTGTCCTTCATAAAGTCCGCATCATATGTGGGAAAAACTTTTATTAATGATTTATTTTGAAATTCGACTTGGGCGTTAAGTTGTGCTTTGAAAAATATGAAAAACGACCTACTCGGATGTGGTCACGTGACTTTCGCTACCTGTCAAAAGTAATATTTTTTCAAAGTAATCGCTGAAAATAGGCTTATTTATTCGAATTTCAAAAAATTTTAAGGGGAAAAGTTTTCTTTTTCGATTTTACACCTACATCTCAAAATTTCTGAAACATTAAAAAATTCGTAACTTCGACAAAACTGTTTTATATCAGTAGCTCTAATATGCGACTAACTTTCAATCACGAATCATCCAAAAAAATATGTTTTTCTCAAGAAAATGAGAATTAGGTACTGGTTAACATTTCTGTTATTTTTGATGCAAAGTTGACGTATCTTCAAGCATGTAGGATAAGAATTCATTCAAGTGGACTTTTTCAGTAGATCATTCTTCATATTTTCCAAAGCACAACTTAACGCCCAAGTCGAATTTCGAAATAAATCATTAATGAAAGTTTTTCCCATATGATGCGGACTTTATGAAGGACACTGTAGAAGTAAATTGTGACGTGCCGTGTGAAAATTGTTTAGTGTTATTTAATGTTTCGTGTTGAATTTCAATCAAGTGATAAAAAACCGCGTCCACTATGAAATTCCCAAGTCGCCCGTGAACCACCACAAAATCACCAAAAAACCTCCAACTCACCCTCACCGCACTGCTCATCGTCGTCAAAGCCGTACCGTTCCTCCGGTACCGATCTGCCACCCTCTCAAACTCGCCCGTGGGCTGGCTGACGCACGTGCACCGCTCCGTCGCCGACGTCGCCGCCGTCGCCGACCACGTGGGTGCATTCCTGGTGCGCACCTCCATGTCGCCCGAGGGGCCCGTGATGAGGACGGTCTTGGTCTCGGGCGAGTCCGCTTCGCCCTCACCCTCCACCTCTTCGGCTGTCTCCTCGGGGATGCCTCTCGCCATCTCCTGCAGGTGATGGTAGTTGAGGCTGGGCTTGGACAGAGGGCACTGCGACGGTTTGTAGCTGGAAAATTTGGGTTTTATGGAGATGGTGTCAGAGACTTGGAATTACTGATTCAGAATGATATCAAACTCTAGAGAGCAGCTTTGGATAAGAAAGCAACAAAGACAGATGAGGAGTTGTATGTAGCTCGAGAATTTGAGAAAAGAGGTCTGTGACTAGATGAGAAATCGAGGACGTCACTAATCCAGAATAATATCGAACTTAAAGAGCAGCTTTGGATGGGAAAACAACAAAGTCATATTAGAAGTTCGATTAAATATCATGTCATTTTCACTTCCATTTCGGAAATTCGAGGAAAGGTATCCATTACTGGATGAAAAGTCGAGGAATTAGGAAAAGTCATCGTTTCAGAGTGACATCAGACTCTAGAGAGCAGCTTTGGATAAGAAAACAACAAAAACAGATCAGAGGTTCGAAGTAATCTTTAGCTAGACACAAAGATCGATAATTCGAAGAAAGAGGTGTGTGCCTGGATAAGGAGTCTTGGAATATAGTGATGTCACTATTTCAGAATGATAACAATTTCAGATAGCATCTCTGGAAACAAATATATAATGGAAATATGAAGAATGAAGATAATAATGTTATATCCTCATACAGCTTAGACAGAATATAATGGTGAAAAGGTCCAGGCTATGTCTCGTAGTTGCTGGCATTTGAGGTAATGGTTGTAGATCTTCTGTGCATAACCCTTAATCTATTCAAGACCCAGGATTCTGAGACTTCGTGCAAAGTTTATCAGTTTCCTGGGAGCTAGGTTCCTGACTTAGGAGGGCGTTAAGAAGGCCTCTTTAAGGAACTTGAGCCTCTTGCAGCAGAGCAAAGCAAATGTTCTGCAGTTTCAGCGAAGTTCTCGCACACTGAGAAAAATAATCCGTTATGAATACCGAAAGATGACTATATTATACCAAGCGTTGTGGTCAAATAGGCGCCAAACACTACATTTATTAAAAATCACCACTACTAAATAGTACGATTCAAACAATAATAAATACTGAAGCTTCAAGTATGAAGTACTTTTTCTGTTTGGTTATTATTTACCACTACAAACAAGTAACTCCCACTTGTCGATTTGTTCTTATTTATCGGTGGTATGGAGTACTACATACCGAAATCAGAATATTACGTAGCATTCACATGACAATGTATAATACTACCTATCCTTTTTGGTTCATGAATTTGTGAATATTGTTTATCTATACTGATGTAATATTAGAGGTTTTAGGAGGTTAATTATAACTTCAATATATGAGTATTTCATAAAACTATATATTGTTTTTCGGTAATATAATCAATTGTTGGATATTGGATATTGTGCGAAAAAAATTTAGGAGTCATATATTCTAGAAAATAATGCCAAAAAGGATTAAATTATTCTTCAGAGCCAAAGAGCCTCGAATTCCATGGACCTTCTAAAGATGTCCTTCTGTCTCAATATTTTTGTTTCTGGATCCTGAAAATGTACAATTGAAAAAATGAAAATATTGGAGAATATCATGATTAAATAAGCTGTCACCGAGGAAATCGTGAAAAAATAACACGTTTATTCATTGAGATAATCATTCGAACCATATGCACCCTTTCAATATATCATTATCAATGTCAGAAAGGCTCCAACAAAAATGAATAAAGAGTATTATCATCATAATATAATAATAATTCACCATTAACGTCCATGGCAACAAATTAATACATAATCTTCATGAAAGTTTCAAAGTTATGATTTACTTTCATTTCACGGCATTTAGGCTATAAAAAGTATTAATTTCAAAAATCCGCTCTGAAAGGCCAATAAGCCTTATATTAGTGAGTTTTGAAAAAATTATGGACACTTTTGGCAATGTAATAAAATCACCCTATCAATTTTTAAGGCACAATTTTCGGACATCAGGTATTTCTAAAGAGAGAAATTCGTGTACGAAAGTACAGGGATAAATAATTAATCACTGTTGAATGTTGATGAATATTCAATGGTCACATCAGGTTTTGGGAAAATAATCAAATACAAAAGTACAAAAATAATCACATATTGTTTTCTTTAATTCAAAAAATGAATAAAAATACCCACTGTTGGTGTAAGACATACTTACATGCGATTCTGGAGTCTGCCATTACTGCCATTCCAAATTCGCTATTACACTCAAAACAGAATTCAACTTGAATACTATATGGTATTAATTGATCCAAATTCCACTGAATCAGTAATTTTTACATTATAGGTATATATTCGTTCTCATTAAACTACAACTCGAACAGCTTAAGTGCAAAACTAAAGTGATAAAACAATGAGAATGAGTACACAAACCACCAACGGCAAACAACAGCACAACAAATGGCGTCGCAATTCGCATCCCCGATTGACCACTGAGCTGGTGCATCTTTCGCGTGCTTATATTGTTTCGGAAATCATAAATTAATACTCTTCGTAGTGGTAAATCTTGACAACACGGAAAGTATTCTCATACGTGCTACCATTTGTAGTGGTAAATATAAATATTAGTTAAGTTATATTCACCCTGAACCTAATACCACTACAGGAAAGGTATTCGATAATTTCGTGTTATAGAACATTTCAATTGATGAGGTAGTCAATAATAGTTTAAATTATTACTATTCTGATGTGGTATGCAATAGATTTGTCGAGATATTGAGCACTTATAAAAGTAATATCACTAACATGTAATTTGTTCAATGAAACCGATTCGACATTACCATTCATTTAGTAAAATAAAAATCTATTTATTTTTTCAGTGCAGTAGCGGCAACTATCACTCTCTGTTCTGCCCATTTTTTAGAGGTGTTACCTCAGAGGACAGTGTCTAGTGAGGAGTCTTGTCACCAGTTGCAAGTCTTTTTTGTCCAACTCGAGAAGCTGCTTCGCTCTTCTTGGCTAAAGGCTCACTAGCTTGCCTTCGTCCTGGCACTTTATTCCAGTAAGATCCGCTTCCCAGAGTCGAACCTCTAATTTCAAGTGGGCCTTGAAGAGTCCACAGAAGGGTTCTGGGCAGAAAAATCTTCTTTGTGAGGGGTAGGAGTTGAACACATAAGGCTCCAGAGATCTGTGACTGGACTTTGGATACGACATCACCATTTCACCAAGTGTCGATCAAACTCAAGAAAAAGCTTTGGATGAGAAATCGAGAGGATCGTTCAGTAAATCCAAATACACCTATGTCAAACAAACATCTCACCTGGTTCTGGAGTTTATCGTCGATACCAAAGCCGACAACGGTCGGCTATTGATCCTTTCAGCAGCCAGACCGATATTGTGGGCCAAAGTAGGGGAAATCCCGTTGACAGTTTGTCTATTTTTGATGATGTTCATCACCTGTTGGATGTTGATCCCGATGTTATGACTGGGGCTAGTGGAAATGGCTGCGCAAAACGGGATTGCCTGAAAATATCCACCCGAAAATTAAACCACGGACTTTGTGACCTTTGATCGTACCTTGAAGTTGAAAACATTCAAATATGATTTCGCCACCTGCTTCATCCTCGAAGCTATGGTGGGCAAAGCGTAGCTCTTGTAATAACTCTGCATATCCCTCGGAGCTTCAGGAGGGTCAAAGTAAGTTTCCGATTCTAGGCGATCACCAAGAGCTGTGCTGTCGTTGCAACCGCCTTTGGAAACCGAGTTTTTCCGCACGACGAACTGTTTGGGGATATCCAACGGTGGAATGTCTTCGGAGTTGTTTTCGGATAATCTAGATTTAACCCTCGTGTTGTGTCCTTCATCAGAATCGCTGTTTCTAGCTTCCTTGTTGTGGTAGATTTCAACCAGTTTTTCTAAAAAACAAACGATAATATATTGTTCAGAAGCAAATTTCATTGGCGCACCTGGGGACTTGGCCTTGGCAGATCTCAAAACGTCCCTTTTCGTGGTCATCGTGGGAATATATTGTTTTTCTACAATTGGTTCCCTTTTCACATTTGGTTTGCTTCTTCTGTCAACTTTGCAGGATCTTTTTATGGACTGACTGGAACCCAGCTTCCTCGTAGCCAATTTTGACTCCTTGAGTTTCCTTTTGATGTTTTTGGATTTATTGCTAATCCCGACGACTTTGACTGCGCTTGGGACTTCTGAATCATCTATGAAACTCTTGCGGGATTGAGTCTGGGACAAATTCGTTGCGTGGATTTGAACTAGAAAGTTTGAAAAAGAAAACTAATTCAGACTTGATCAAAAAACATGAAACATTTAGTGAGGTCAACGTGTGTTTTTTCTTACGTGGTGTCCTTGAATCCCCCTTGCTTCTGGGAGTTTCAGTGACTTGGACGTGGAGTTCAGAAAGTCTGTTCACGGATTCCGTTATGCCGTTCAATATGTTATTGATGGTTCTAACTGCAGCACCTGTATTATCAGTACCGATTGCATACGAGTTTTGCCTTTTCGGAAAAGTTTTGTTGTCGCCAGATGCAATCGAAACCGATGATGCTGTCAAATTTTCATCTGAAAGAAAATAACAACAAATTTCGAACAAGGGCAGATTTATGGACTGTGCCTAAGAGGATGACAAGATAGGATGTAGCTCAAGATTCTCAAATTGAGAAAATATGCATCGTTACTGATGAGTTCAAACTAAAGTTACAGAAGGTAACGCACTCACCCGACAATTTCTTGCTTGGTGATGTATTTTTATTCCTGGATTTCGCGATTTGTTTTTTGGCACCGTATATTTGCTTCATATAATCCAGCTGATCTTTGAGAGTGTTGCAACGATTCTCCGCCATTTCCAGCTGTTCCTCGATATCTACAAACGAACATTTTACGCAAACACTCCGTATGAGCCGTACCAGTTTGACGTTGTCAAAGTATCATTACAAGCTGTCAAAATGAACACTTCAATCCCATTTTTCCCGTAAAATTTCCCAAATGGACGGCGAACAGAACACAGAGAGCGAATCCCACATCTTCGAGAGGCCGACAGACCAATCCCACGTGGTGATCATCCACGAGAAGCTGACCAAGAGGAAAGCCGACAGGTACATGCTCAACATCGCACTAGCCTACCGCAAGCTCGGCTACAAAGTGACCATCCTAACATCCCAGTACGACAAAAATGACGCCGTGGGCGACGTCCAATTCACAGACACCGTGAACGTCCTCTTCTCCGGCTGGTGGATACCCAGGAGCTTCCTCGGCCTCTTCAGGAGCCACTTGTCCGCTTTCAAGGCCGCGTGGATGGCCTTCAGGCTGATTTGGATGCCGCCGCCTCCAAAGCCTCAGCTGATCGTTCTCGATGTCAGCTTGATTGCTCTTTACTTTCTCAAGATCTTCACCAGCTACGAGGTGTTTTACGTGGAGACGTTCCTCGAGCTGAAGAATACTGATGCGTGTTTCGAGCACTCCAAGAACGATCCGACGTTGCTCGAAGCCAAGTGGGTGAAGTTGGCTGATGAGATCATTGTGGAGACTGTGGGCTTTGCGGAGATTCTCAAGAAGTCGTACCCAGCGTTGAACGTCAAGCCAAAGGTAATGATGAAAAAGGACCTGGTGCCGATTGTTTCAGAAGACAAATCCTTGATTTGAAACAATTGAATTTCAGCTCATTGGTAAAACTTCGTTTATCGCACTACTATGTGTTCGGAAAAAAATTTTGGTGGAACTTACGTATTCTTACCTCCTGATCACGAATCTGAAACGCGGCGGTCTCAAGTATTTCCAGAGATACGGCCCCATTTTGTCTCAAAAATGCACCATTCCAAATCTCCATTTTCTGCTAATAAAAACACACAAAATTCACCCTTCTTTGAGCCATCACACATGCTCACATTCACTTGTTTCCAACACTTTTTTGCATACAAAACTGTTATTTTCACAAAAATTCGCCCTTCTTCAAAACGTAAACAAAACATATTTTTTCACTGATTTTCTGGTTATTTTCATTTGAGATGTTGGCAACGTCTTACCATGATCCAAACAATCACGTTGCCAACATCATAAATACAAATTACCAGAAAATCAGTGTAAAAAGGTTGTTTTGTTTACATTTCAAAGAAGGGTGAATTTTTTGAAAAATAATAGTTTTTTCTGCTGAGAAGTGTTGGAAACAAGTAAATATATGCGTGTATAGTGTTTTGGTTCAAAGAAGGGTGAATTTTGTATTCCTAATAGCAGAAATGTGACATGTCTAATGGTGCATTTTTGAGACAAAATGGGGGGGCCGTATCTCCGAAAATACTTGAGACCGCCGCGTTTTGACTTCAGATTCGTGATCAGGAGGTCAAAATACGTAAGTTCCACCAAAAATTTCTTCCGAACTCATAGGAGTGCGACAAACGAAGTTTTACCAGCTCATTATACACTTCCCCAAGAAGTTAACACATCATCGAAAAATAACCCAAAGTTTAAAATAATATTTTGTCCAAACTACTTGTCCAATTTGAAAGTTTTTATTTTGAATAACAATGTTAATACACTAACTGTATTCCGCTAGATATCTCTTTTTTACGGATACCGGGTGTAGCAATTATAGCGTCTTTTTTTCATTAAATTTGTTATACCCTGCAAAGTTGAACAGTTGCAGTATCAAGTTAGACCTGAAATCACACTTGAGCCTCATTTTTATTCTACATTTTTTTTTCATTCACTCAGTTATCTTTCTTATAACACGACAAACAACATTTTATAAGAGAACATGATTTTATTGCAAATTATCAACAAGAAAAATGTATGCAAAATGTAACAAAACAAATCGGTAACGAGTATATTCACCTCTGAAACGAATAACTTTTTGACATCGACGGCCCATACTCAAGATCATAGACGTTTAAGTCATTTCGATCCATTTCTTTCCTTATTTGAATCAGTCTCTGTCGTACGTCTTCCAAAGTGTTCACGTTGTGTTCCTCTTGTGATCTCCTCCCAAGAGTGTCCCAAATAATCTCTATGGGATTCAAGTCCGGGCTTCGAGCTGGCCATGCCACAGTAGCGATATCGGCTTCTTCTATAGATAATTTCTCACGACTCGAGCAACTTTATTGTGTGAAATGCTTATCGAAACCAATAAAATAATGTTCTCATATGAATAAAAAAGATATAAGTCTAGGGTGTGAATTAATTTCTAACTTCTAAGTCTAGGGTGTGAATTAATTTCTAACTTGATATTGCAACTGTTTAACTCTGCAGCGTTATAAATACAGTTGATATGCCAACATTATGAAGATGACAACCTGTTATTTTAGAAAAGGAACGTCCAGATCGAACAAGTAGTTTCTACAAAAATGGTTTCAAACTTTTGGTTATTTTTTGATGGTGCGTTAATTTTTTGGGAAAGTGTATATTTGAAAAATTTTCTTTCAATCAAACTCATTGGAAAATGGCTCCATGGAATTGTTAGAAACCTGTATATGTGTTTGGAAACGTGGCTAAACTTAGAGTTGAGATTTACCCACGCAATGTCACATCAGACACATTTTAACGAAGTAGACGACACCAAGAGATTTGGGTCCATGCCCAGTATATAAAGTGAATTCCCCACTCAATATCTATCAATCTCCCCCATCAAGGTTCTCTACCCCTCCATCGACCTGGGGCTGTGGAGCGAACCCGGCATCAAGATCCACCGCATCATCCCCGACCTGATGGACAACACGGTGCTCTTCCTCACCGTAGGCAAATTCAAACGATCCTCCAACTTTCGCTTAGCTCTCGATGCCTTCGAACTCCTCCTCGAAGTCATCGATGACAAAACAGTGACCAAGCGCTTCCAGCTGGTGGTGGCTGGCAACTGCAAGACCCTCGAGGAACGTCTGCACTACAACGAGCTGATGGCGGAAGCCAAGCGGCGCTTATGCGCCTCCCAAGTCACCTTCTTGAGGCAGCTGCCCGTGGTGCACGAGAAGACCCTCATCATGGAGTCGACGGTGATGATCCACCCGGCCAAGAACGACGTCCACTCGGACTTTTTGCTCAAGGCGATGAGTTTGGGCAAGCCGATTGTGGCCACCAACAAGGGCATCGCTTCCAGAGTCTTGGTGCATAGGCTGTCGGGGGTGATTGTGGATGCAGAGCCGAGAATGTTTGCTGTGGCGATGAAGAAGTTGATTGTCAGCCCGCACCTGCAGGTGTTTCTGGGGGACATGGCGAGGGATTTGTTCGAAAAGTCGTACTCGTTTGAGAGCTTTTGCTCCAAGGTGGGGAGGATGATGAAGAGGCCGGTGCCCAAGGAGTCTGATTGCACGGTGGGGGGCACTGAGAGCGGGAAGACGAGGAACTGATGTGGGTTGTACGGATTTCGGAAATATATAGTTTTTCGCAACTTTGTTGTTTTTTTTCTCGGAATGATACAAGGCTGTTGTTCTTGCCTTGCGGAAAAACAATGTACAGGGAGTCTAAATCGTGTTCTTCTTTTCCTCTCGAGGTCAAAATAACACCGGTACTTATTGCTGAAATCCTTTGGAAATCTGTGTTTCATTTCTGTACTCCAATCAATTGATACATAAACATTTCTTTTTTTTTACTTACAAATCAGAAGTGGGATTATTCCCAGCGCCGAGTTTCACGATATGACTTGGTGAATTTGAATATAGCAGCCGTTTCCTGAGCGGTATGGTAATTGAATCACTTTCTCACTGATTCATGGGTTGAGTCGTACTTCAACAATTTTAAAATAGACCGACTCGACCGCTGAACGTCGATGAATCGTTGTATTTGAGTTGAGTGAACGTTGTATCTGATATATCTGAGTATAATGATATAGTTATTCAAGGACTTATTTACATGAAACCGTTTGTATGATATTATCCCACTTCTGATTTGTAAGTAAAAAAAAAGAAATGTTTATGTATTAATTGATTGGAGTACAGATATGAAATACAGATTTCCAATCGACACATGTTTATATTCTGTATTTCATATCTGTACTCCAATCAATTAATACATAAACATTTCTTTTTTTTACTTACAAATCAGAAGTGGGATTATTCCCAGCGCCGTGCTTCACGATATGACTTGGTGAATTTGAATATAGCAGCCGTTTCCTGAGCGGTATGGTAATTGAATCACTTTCTCACTGATTCATGGGTTGAGTCGTACTTCAACAATTTTAAAATAGACCGACTCGACCGCTGAACGTCGATGAATCGTTGTATTTGAGTTGAGTGAACGTTGTATCTGATATATCTGAGTATAATGATATAGTTATTCAAGGACTTATTTACATGAAACCTTTTGTATGATATCATCCCACTTCTGATTTGTATAAAATAAGAGAAATATTGATGTATTGATTGATTGGAGTACAGATATGAAATACAGATTTCCAATCGACACATGTTTATATTCTGTATTTCATATCTGTACTCCAATCAATTAATACATAAACATTTCTTTTTTTTACTTACAAATCAGAAGTGGGATTATTCCCAGCGCCGTGTTTCACGATATGACTTGGTGAATTTGAAAATAGCAGCCGTTTCCTGAGCGGTATGGTAATTGAATCATTTTCTCACTGATTCATGGGTTGAGTCGTACCACAACAATTTTAAAATAGACCGACTCGACCGCTAAACGTCGATGAATCGTCATATTTGAGTTGAGTGAACGTTGTATCTGATATATCTGAGTATAAGGATATAGTTATTCAAGGACTTATTTACATGAAACCGTTTGTAAGATATTATCCCACTTCTGATTTTTAACGAAGAAGAGAAATGATTTACTAAATTTTCAATCAGAAAATATCTAATTGACGAAGCATGTCTTAAAATAAAGTGAAATGAGACAACACAAGTATATATGGTAGCTTGCTAGTTGAAGATTCTACAGTACGAAAATTTGTGATATTTTAGTGAATCTCGTCGTTTTTTTTAGTTTGTTTCAACGTTTTTCATCTCTCAAACCAAAGTTGATGAGAACCATCAATTGACATAGTTTTGCCATTTAAACCTGCAAGTCTGTGGCTTTTTGGGGTGAAATCTTACCATGTAGTCGATGGCCTTTGTCCTTATTCTGATCAGATCCATCTCTGTGTGAGGGTAATTTTGGAGAGGGGTTTTCACCTTCTGAAAGTGATCAAATAGAAAACGACAATAAACATGTTTTCGATCTTGCTGAATTAAAAAATGTATTACTTGAAATATAATATTTTTATTTATAAATTCAGTTTTCTCTGTCATCACTGTTGAATGTATATAAAGGGTGAAGAAATAGTGCTCGAGTGAAAGATATATTTATTATTCAAAAATTCTATTGAGGCAATGGTAAAAGTGTCGAGAATATTGAATATATTATTGAAATTAACATTTGCGTATTATATTGTTCATAAATTCATAAACGCCGCGAAATATTACGCAATCATGTTAACGTGTTTACAAAGAAAATCAAGTTAAAATACAGGGTATGAAAAAGTGTTACCCATGTTTGCAAAAACTGTCCTGTATTGCGCTCCAGAACACTTGGTAGAATAGTGTAATAGGTAATTATTGTGTTTCTTTGCTGAAATTACGAGACATCCTTGAAAAACGGGTTTCAGTGCAAAGTATCTTAATCTTGAATCAAATTAATCAATTCCAAATCTTGTTCTTAGGCAATAAAATATTTTCAAATGACTCAATATTCCCCATAAAATCGAAATAACGAATTCATGGAATTTATCAAATGCACCTATTCATTAGCAGTTTGAAATAATCGAAAATATTATATAATATATTCGGTGATAATTACCTAGTATCAGATATTTCGAATGATTACTTTAATTGCAGTTGAGATACATCAAAAACGTATGACATATTTGTTCAGACTAGAATAATTGATTTGAATCTATATATAAGAAATATGGCAATGTTTCGAGATCAATGTATATACGTTTATTAATCAAGAGAATAATCTGCTAGAAGGTCACCTATTTCCCATGAAAGTGCATAATAATGATGTTGAAAGAATGTAAGAAATGTGCGATTTTCAAATATTATAATATCTGATGTGGTGAAACAATCTGTTATTGAAAGATTTATGGTCTCTTGTCTATGATTGATGAAAGATGTCGATATGGTTTTTTTATTTTACATCATCATAGCCATCAGATGGTAAGGAAAAATTCTAATAAAAATAATGTGATTGAATTGATTTATCATTTTTCCACAAGGAATAATAGGTAATAGGTATATGGATAGGTATTTATAGTCTTCGTTTACTTTGAATTTGCTATCGACTTACCCTTATAAAATTTTGATAACGGCTCTGGGGTACAATAATATTCACCACTCATTTTGGAATCACGACGTTTTTTTCGAGTTCTCCTTCTCAAAAACCGTAACCGACTTAAACATGGATTATTCACGCTCGCACTGTTAAGAATCAATTTCTTCAAACTATTTGAAAACCATAATTAATAGTTGACAGGATTGTCAACGAATATATAATTATGCTGTAGTAAAACGTCATTCACTAATCAAATTGCTTATGCAAATGATGAATTTCTGAAAACATAGTTACACGGTGGTCCAGTGTGGAATCAAGTCGAAAAAGTTGAAAACTAATGTTTAACTTTCGACTGGAATGATTGTAGATGAGGCTTCCGAAATTATGACATGGAGTTCCGCGAGGTTCTGTTTTGGGACCACAAATATTCATTATATACTTATGCTAGTGATTTCAGTAACTTCATATTCCTATACCTACTGATCTCATCCTGAAAAAGTATTGACCTCGTGAATGCGAAATGCCATTTAATTTTTTCCTTGTCTGATAATATCTAAATAGGACGTACCTAGTGTTATAAATATCGACATTTTTACGTGGTGATGTTGAAAAGATAGGAATCTATAAGCTTTGAGGGATTGTTAACCTTCATGGATGAAGTAATTTGTAGGTGTCAGCGTAAAACTGAATAATTGACCATAATTAAATGGGAAATGGCTAATAGTCGATACTGCACAAGTTCCTTTTGACATTGGATTTGTTGTTTTGCCAATGTTTAGCTCCCAGCTACCTATCGCGTGTTTTGACAAAACGTTAATTCGAGCAATTATACCGCCGCTTTGCGGTAATTGATTTGTCTGTTTTTAGAAATTACTCGCTCTGGGTGTCCCGATGATGAGATCATACAATTCAAAATCAAATTAACTAGATCTGCAGGTAATCTAAAGAGTTTCTTGGAGAGCTCATTCCTTTTGTTTTAGTCATGACTCACGAATATAGGTAGGTACTTGGAAGGATATTTTCGAGTCTATAACATCACCTTTCTTCTTCCATTCTATCGATTGTCGAAATTCTGCTATATCAAAACCTTGATGGACATCCTGTATCTATAGCATAACAACTTCTTTCACATTTCTACCTTTTGTTTTGTTTGCCTCGAAATCAATTATCTGTTAATTGAGTTAGTAATTGAGATTTAAATTTTTGATATGTGTTTACAACGAGTCTGCACTCCTACGTGCAAATTGTCTTCCAGCAATAAACTATGCTGTACCATCAATAACGTAAAGATGTTGTTTTTACTGTGGTCAAAAGGGACATGCAAGAATGACATCCATTATTCAAAATGGTACGAGCTGAGATGCAGCTTCAGGTTTCTTGTAAAGCAGTTTATTTGGATTATTCATTTCTACAGATATTAAAATACATCCGCAATTTTCGAAATGATAGATGATCAAATGAAACTATTAATTAGTCAAAGGACTAGACTGTTTCGATACTCATAAATATAGTTGAATATTCCGGTTTGCGTTTTTTCATCGGCCTTCACGTTGCTGTCATTAATAACGGACTCACTCGGTATATCTCGAACTGCGATATCCCGTCGGTCAGGTAATCAATTAAAACGCAAGCAACATATCAGACCGACCACTTAGACAAGTGTCGTTTTAATAAGTAAGCAGATACTTCCATTAGGAACAGAAAAAACAAAGAGAGAGCGCAACCGTATCATCTTCTGATGCGAGTGACTGATATAGAAGCACAAAAAGGCAGGGATGGATTTGAGTTTTATCTATATGACAGGTCTTCAGGAAATGTATTTCATTATTGCATTATATTTGAAGTACTTATTCTATTGAAAGATGAAATATTCAGAATTTGACACATTTCGATATATGCATATATGCGTCAATTACGTCCCATAAATATATCATAAATAGTTCAACATAGAACCGGTTTTTGGATTCTGAGATGTTTAAGGTGAAAAATGAAAAAAAAAACAAGGTGTTATTCAATTATTTGGTCTAACTTATGGATTTGATTTTTTTGATTGATTTTAAGGCGAAAAGTTCTTGTTAGGTCTGGTAATGATGCTTCCAGATTAATAAGGCATCTCAACCAATATTTTTGACAAGCGCTTCTGATTTTTTCCTCATTCTTATAGTTTTTGAGCATTGAGCAACTAAAATCACAACTTTTTTATTCCCACCAGCAATTTCGTCTGATCTTGCTTCGTTCCAATTTTTATTACCTTGTTGATGATTTTTATGTTTTCTGTCAAAAACGAAAAAAATTTAAATATTATGCCAAAGCACTATTATTGATTGGTATCTCGAAAGCGGTTAATGAAGCGAAGTTGGTTAAATTGGACAAAAATTGTCTATTTTAGTTCACTGTAAAGAAGTTTCCGAATACATTAATATTTATTGGATTTTCTGTCTATTCTCGAATAGAGTATTTCAGAATGCTGTCAAATCAGACCTGCTGGACCAGAACAAACATAACCACACATATTTTCACTGTCATTCGAGTTGATTTTTTTTCTGCTGGAAGTATTTAAAATCAGTTTTTGAGACATGTTTGGTCCCGAAACTGATGATGTCCATGGAGGCAACTTTTGGAAACAATTCCACGTCAGTTTCCACTTCATCATTTTTAATAACATAGGGATCAACAGAATTCATGACACTTATTTTATCGATCCCTTAATCACCCTGCAGCTTCACTACCAGAATTTTCTGAACCCAATAAATATTCACTTTTACCTTAACAAGCCATGAACGAAATAATCTTGAAAATATCTGGTAAATCAGCAACTAACTTTCCTGTTTACTGACAATTAATTTGTATTGACATAATTTGGCGCCATGTTTGGTCCTTAGGTCACATATGCTAGATACGGTATCCAGGTTATTCGTTTGGTAGGTCCAGGGGGATTTAACGTACTGCCATTGATTGATCGTTTCAAAATTTCGACCATACATATGTATATGTTGTACCACGTGATATCATTGTACTTTTTTACAGACCCCTCTAATACCAAACAAATACTACATGATGCCGGATCTAGCGTAAGCCTTTATGATCTAAGGTTTGGTCCAACAAGGTCACGTGTTCTAAAATGCTCTATTGTAATGAGAATTTGTGACTAATTTAAATGTGTCAATGAAACAAAACCTCTACTTTGCATTGATACAAATTAGTCTGGAACTATTTCTACTACATTTCAGATGAAAGAGTACGGCTTGATTCACAGAATTTTTAACTTTTACATTTGACACTCATTATTCTCGGTTAATGTCAATACGCACTGATGCATATCTGGTTGCGTGTTTACCTACTGGCGACAACGGATAAAAGTTCACATTATTTTGATATAACTTTCATATTCGTGACATTTGAGTAGTCATTTGGTTTTGAATATCAATGAAATTGATTGTGCTAACGAAGAAAAGTCATCTATTCACATCTGGAAATGTCGAAAAGTTTTCAATTATTATCTAAAATATGAAAATATACTGTAATATCTTATCGACACCATGCACCTGAAATTATTTATAGAGGCCGCTCAAGTTTCATATTTGACATGACTTCCCGCGAAATGAAAATATTTGTGGTCGTAAGAAAAATAATAAACAAAACTTGTTGGACAGTGCGTTTTCTGCGTTCGCTTCGTTTTCCGCACTCGCCGCTATGTGGTTCGTGATAAATGTTATGTAATATATAGGTAGTATTTCCTAATTGCTTGAAAAAATTTTCGATCTGAAATCAAATTTGGGAAAACTTGAGAAGATAACAAATAAGTACGAACTATTTGTATACCAATCCTTCCAAGGAAATTATAAAGAGGCATACTGAATGTTTCAAATTAGAATGAAATAAACTATAGCGAATCTACTAGGAGATCATATAATTCCCGAATCTCTTTATGCTCTCTATATTTGAAAATATCGCAGAACTGGTAGAATTGACAAGTTCAGCCACCGTTGAGAGACAATCAATATTGCAACTCAAAATAATGAAACTGCTATGATTGGGACTAAAAAAGAAGAAGACCTGTATATAATTGGATTGTTTTCTTTGTAGTAATTTCGTTATTCCGATTATTTCGAATATTTTGTGAGCATTATAAGCTTACAATAATTGTTGAATAATTCCATACACATTATAATTGTGATATTAGTCTTCTTTTCTTTTTTACGTCCCAATCATAACATTTTCATCATTTTAAGTTGGAATCTTGACGACAAAGACAACACATCAAGGGCAAACTCACAAACATATTTCTCCTCTCTCAACGAGGATGGCAGAACTAGTCAATTGACCCTTCCCAGAATAGAAAGTTATCATGGCGGATTTTGACATTTGACAGATTCAGGAAAAAATCTAGGGAAAAACTTGACACTTGACAGTTGACAAAATGAGTGTTCCATGTCAAAATTGGATTGAAATGGAAACTAATCCAAATTCCAGAGTATATCGATAGATATTTCTTCGAATTAAAAGGCAAAAAGAAAGAGGATATTATTCTAGAATTTTGATTTGTTCACATTTTATTTCAATTTTGACATGAAACATTTATTTTGACAACTGTCAATTGTCAAATTTTTCCCTAAATCTGTCAAATGTCGAAATCCGCCATGATAACTTTCTATTCTGGGAAGGGTCAATTGCAACGAAATTTTCTCTCCGCCCTTGGTCCATCCCTGTCGGGGTGTACTGGATAACCTCTCGGACGCAGCATCTTCGAGATGGATTGCTCTCTGCTCCACTCAATCCGGATCGATTAGACAAGAGCGGGCAGCGAGAGAAGGATGCTCGGTATATTCTTATTCAAACAGTGGCCACGTTCATTAGTCAAGTGGGCTGCGATGTGTGCGGTCAGTTTCTAGAGTCGCGCTTGTTAAATCATGGATATTCGAAAATTGGGAAAATAAACGAGGGCTTCATTAATTCTGTTAAGGGGAAGGGGGATGGCAAATTTTTTGAAAATAGGCGAAATCCAGAGCACTTTCAGGTTTCAGAGTGTGTTCAATTTGGGAATGTCTATAGTCGACCACGAAAGATAAATCATAGAAATATTTTTTTACAGGGTGTCCCACTCGAATGTGTGTCTTTATCCTCGTAATTCTCAACATATTTTATTTAGTCATTAAATTTTTGGTAAACCTGCAGCAAAGGGAACTCGCACCGATTTCGATGAAATTTTCACAGATGCTTCCTAACATGAATATAAAACCATACAAATGAAAATTTTTCCGCGGAAACACTCCAAACTATTTCTTTTTTGGAAAAGTTTAGAAAATTTCATCACTTTTCAGTCCTATGAATGTGCTTGATTTATGTACTTACATTGTCAGTGGGGGATATGTTAGTTATACGTTAAAATCGAGTCTCAAAAAACAATTTCAATAAAAACATTACCAGTAAAAGCTTCAAAATGAATTATTTTCGAATTTTTATTCATTATATTCCATATTCCAAGTATCAGATGATGTGCAATGTCAAATGTCACTGTACTCACGTCATGACATATAGGGGACAACGCTGTCAAGTTTTGAAAAATTCACAGATTCTACAATTTTTTTATTGTTTTCCGATTTTTAAATGTAATGTTCCTTCTTTAAAAAAGCAACGGAAATAATTATCTGCCCTCAATTGATAGGTTAGTATGTTGAGGCCAGGTAATGTAAGGTTTAATTTAATTAATATAGCGTGATTGCGCCTTCAAATTTCCCCCTCAGCAGACATTTCTTTTTTCTCAACAAATTTTCCTTCTTCAAAAATTTACTGAAAATAGTGATCTAGGTCGTCACTGATAGGTTAGTACGTTCAGGTTAGTAGTCTCATAAACACGAGTTGCACTCATCGGGAAATGAGCGCATAAGTTTTTTTTAAACGTGGCAACGTTGCTTTCTCCATTTGTGACTTGACAATTAATATTGCGAATTGATATTTTTGCATATATATGCTTGAATAAGAATGCAAAAATTACTGTTTTTGAAGTTTTTCATCATGAAGTTTCCTGTAAAATCCATTTCGGAACTCAATATTAATGTTTTGGTATAACTTACATATTCCCCACTGACAATGTAACTGAAATTTCAAGCACATTCTTAGGACTGAAAAGTGATACAATTTTCTATACTTTTCCAAAAAAAAATAGTTTGAAGTGTTTCCGCAGAAAAATTTTCATTTGTATGGTTTTATATTCATGTTAGGAAGCTTCTGTGAAAATTTCATCGAAATCGGTGCGAGTTCCCTTTGCTGCAGGTTTTCCAAATTTTTTTCTGTGGAATAATTTTTCACGAATTTTCTGAATCTGAGCTCACTTTTTCCTCATATCAACACAATATAGGGTGACTCAGACATTTTTTTTATCAAACGAGATAATCTATATTTTTTCCATAATTCGATGAAGCCTGTCAATATGAATACAAAAATATATATAATTCATGTATATTATTATCGAATAAAACAACCGCAGAACATAAAAAAAAAACTTGAACCGCCCTGTTTTTGGTTGATACAGTCAAAAAGTGAGGTCCGATTCAGAAAATTCGTAAAAATCATTCCAGAAAAGTTTTTGTGTGACGAAAATATGTTAAGAATTATGAGAATAAAGGGTGATGATAACTTCAAGTGGGACACCCTGTACAGCGTGTGTCAATAATTTTCAAAATGATGCGGAAAACCATTTTATGATCAGAGTTATACTTCACAGGAGATCGGAAAACTTCTAAATTACGACAGATGTCACGTGACCACCATCAATGTGACGACAATTTTGGAAAATTCATAACGAATTAGACAAAATATATGGGTTTAATTTCAAAGATTGCATGAAATGTCATCTGAAAAAGTTGATAACATTTGAATTTGATGTACGCATGCGAAATTGTAATATTCATCTAGAATAATCGAAAATAACAATTATTTCTAAATTTTTCGATCGAAAGAAACTATTCTGCGTTTTCAATATTTTATTGGATGTAGGTTATCACAAACTTACAAGACAGATAGAATAAAACTTTTCAGGATTGTTTCCGGAAGCTAGGTATATATATAGGTAAGTCGAGAGGTAAGTAATCAAAAATCAGGTTTTCACTATAATGGTTCATATGTCACAAATTCGATGAAATATTTTTCACGAATTTGAATTCTAAAAGTCAAAACAGAACAAAATATAACCAAGTCCATTAAAAACATTTTCGAAAATATATCCTGTATATTTTGTCCCCCTCGTTTTTCAAAATAGCCGCCTTTTTGGTGGGTACGTAACATTTTGTCGTTTCATTTATGGAGAAAGCAATCATTCATGTTTTATTTTATTTTGTATACAAAGGTTCAATTTTCCACGAATATAAAAAAAGCACGAAAAAGTGGATAATGATCATGCACGAAACGTCAACTTATATTTTCAGAATTAAGAATTAAATTATGCAGAAATTACAAAAGCGCAGGAATGCACAAAATTTTGGTATAATCCAATATACAGGGCTATTCAAATTCGAGTCTATGCATGGGGATTTCGATAACGGTAAGAGATAGAGGGTTGGTTAAATGGGGGTAAAGTAGCGTATTTCAGAGGTTAATTATATGGATGAAAAAAATCTGACCTAGCTTCTTCAATTCTGGAGTTATACAGGAAAAATTAAAAAAATTTGAAATTTTACTGGTAATAGTTATAATATTTCCAAAACACTCAGATGAAAATAATACGTCAATATGAAACATGACTCTTGGTAATCAAAAAAATACAATAAAAAATACAGGTCCGTATTTGTAAATTAAGAGTTGAAGGTGGCCAAATTTATACGATACCCTGTATATAATTTTTATTCAGATATTTGGAAAGGCTACAAAAAGTTGCTATGGCAAAGTGGGCAAAGTTTTAAAAAAATCTTCGTAAAATAAAAAGATATAGGCAAAAGAAGAATTTCGAAATTTTCGATTTTTCCTGTATAACTCCAGAACTGAAGAAGCTAGGTCAGATTTTTTTCATCGATTCAATTAACCTCTGAAATATGCTACTTTGCCTCCATTTAACCAACCCTCTATCTCTTACAGTTATCGAAATCCCCATGCATAGACTCGAATTTGAATAGCCCTGTATATGAAGCGAGAATATTATATAAATAAAACATCTTTAATTTCTTCCAAATATTACAAAAACTGGTAATACCATGGATTTTCTTTATAAAATCCGCAACTATGCCCCAACTTGAATTTCTTCGTATCCCAAAGAGTTTTCAAAGTCCCTAAAGATAAACAGCTTCAATTCAGCAGTGACCTGATGTAGTTGATTTATAATATCCCATAAAGTTCACCCGGTTATTATTGTTGTTGCTTTTCCTCTTCTGAATAATCGGCTCGTACATCAGAAAATCGTCATCATAACGAAATGGACAACGAGGTGAGGACATAATATAAATATGCAATTCCATCGGGACCGTAATAACAAACTGCGTTATCGTCACGAGGGAGACAATGGCGTGTTTGCGAGTATGCAAAACATAAATTTATGGACAAACTCGAAAACATAATCCGCCCACGCTATTGGACCACCGGGGCACGAAAGGTTAAATGAATATTATCGCGAACGATATACGGAGTGTCCAAAAAATTGACGTCGATATGACACCATCAGAAGTTTTGAAATGATAAAGATCCAATGACATCAGTGACATATTAATCGAAAAGAATCAGTGTGCATGAATCTTACACTAGGTAACTACTTCTGAAATTTATTGTTGCATACTCTTCGGGTTATTATTATCATCACGGAATAAAATATGTACATATATACTTACCCACCATGCAAGATCTTACGTGCTGCAATAATATAGATATAACGGCATGTCAAGTAAATGGAAAAATATATTGTATATTGGCTAGAGTGACCATGTGTACACAGCATGTCCACCCAAGTACACTATTATAGTTTTATGTACAAGTTATAACCTCATAATTATAACACATTTATGATATGTAAGCTTGAGCATAAACACAAATTATATGAACTATATCGAGAACGGTTAGGCTACATCAATTATTGGTGCTTAAAAATAAATATCAAGAAAGATATCCCAATATATCACGAAGACTAAATTATAAAACATAAGTTGTTGTCGAGGGGTTGACCACACGTGAATTCCGGTGTACAATTGATAGGAATTCCGGGAAATTCCGTGGAATTCCTTTCTTTTTTACGACAGAAAAAATACGAAATGTTCAAGAAAATCTGATAAATTCTCACTAAAAATGTTAAATAAATTATTTTAACCACTCATGATCATACAAGATGACTTTGTGATTTTTGCTGTATAATTTCTAGTTCTAGTTAGTTTCTTTTTATAGTGTTTCAAGTTATCTAATTTTAGTTTTGAATTCATATTGTAGATTATGCTTACCTGAATAAAATTCTTCTTCTTCTTCTTTATTTCGCGCAAAAAAAAAAATTCCCGTATTTTTTTTTAGAAAAAACAACTTTAGTAGTTTGTATATGAAGGCTATATTTTAAAATTATTTTGAAATGTACAGAAAGGATGTTCCAAAAAATTGTGGCATATCAATGTTAATTATCTTGTTTCTTTTGAACACCCTATATTTTATTGCTTTTTCAGATTCTGTCTGAAAATTTGATTTTATCATACTTGGGGTCTAGCTGGAACGATTACAGAAATATACTTTAATAATATTTTGTGTCGGACCTATTCATTATTGATCAAAACGGCTAACATGTCCCTGTCTTGACTTTTTATTCGCCATCAATTATTTATATTCGAATGAAAAAAATACAGGGTGGTTCATAATTCTGAACCGAGGGAGGTCTGAAGTTTATCTTGAACTCAGAAATCCCCTCGGGAATCCCGAATGATTTTGTTTGTGATGTTCCTAAATAATTCTGGAATTCCCCGGAATTCCTCCAGAAGAAATATGTCAATTTGAACCGAGATTTGAACAAATAACGATGGAATTTTGAAACAGAATGTAGATAATATTCGGAATTCCGGGGGAATTACGAGAGGAATCCGAATATATCATCTGATGGTATTTTTCTATTTTATTCCCTCCTTTTTCCAAGATCTGAATCCGTAAGAAGGAAAATCGCCATAACTTTCGAAAGATTGGACCAATTTTCAACTTCGCTCAAACCAATCTGCTTATTTTTTTCCATAGAATCCGTTTATCCAATCGAAAAAATCGAAATAAAAAAAAACTTTTTTTCATCATAGAAAAAATGTAGCAAATCGCCATAACTTTCGAACGGATGGACCAATTTTCAACTTCGCTCATACCAATCTGCTTATTTTTTTCCATAGAATCCGTTTCTCCAATCGAAAAAATCGAAATAAAAAAAATGATGGACCAATTTGCAACTTTGTTCACACCAATCTGCTTATTTTTTCCATAGAATCCGTTTCTCCAATCGAAAAAATTTCAAACCCCCAACCCCCTCACCCCAAGTCAAAGTCAATATATTTACTTCTGTGTCATCAGTTGATGAGAAAAATGTTTTCTGTAGGTATTCATTACGAAACAATCTATCATTCGATGTGGCAAGAATTATGCTGTTTAAATTTATCATGTTGATGACGTGCGAGGAAACTACATGCCTGAATTACAAGCCAAATTCGACAGTTTTGTAGCCTGAATATTGACAATTTCGGTAGTGAATATATTCACCATCGCAATGAAATTTCATCCTAGTTCGACAGATCGTTCATGTACTCTTATTCTAGAACGCGGAAAAGTGTAGAATAAAGATTTTATAGCCTGCACCAGCTGATATTCTCATTAGCGCGTTTATTCGAGTTTGCTACATCATATTTTGTAGAAAATTGTAGTTAAACTTGTCGAGTCGTTCTGTAAATCATAATAGTCGTGTTATTCGACCATCTTACTTGCCAAATCTAAATATCAAATTTTACAGCCAATAAACGTCACTGGCGAAATGGAACCTAACCTTTAGATGATACAAGTTTACAACACTTGAAGCCAATAAATTTTATATGACTGCGCTTTATGCCCCTTGAATATTTACCCGCTGTATATACATATGGGCATATTGAAGGTACTCAAACTTTATCTCTAATATCTTTACTACTGTCTTGATCGTGTTTGCTGTTTATGTGATGATTCTTGATGATTTCTTCATATGGTTGCACCTTACGGCCAACCTTTTTTTATATCCGTCCAATTATCCAACCACCATTCGACGTGTTTTCGGCTGTCTGGGTTGCATTTTAGTCGCCCATATACAAGGTGAATATTGAAACGTAATACCTACAGGTTTCTACATTTCGAAATCGAAATGCGTTGCTATTCATCTTGTCTTGAAATTTAGATTGTTACCATGTTTTATTGATTTCTATAACCTCGGAATCTTAATTATTACCATGAAATTTGGAAAATTTCGAGTTTCACCTAAAAATCTTGAACCAAACTATTACTTTCCAACTGAAAATGCCTTTTATTTCGATTTTTGCACCTAAATTTTTGGACTTTTTCTAAAATGTCAACTTCAAGTTATGTTGTTCATCTTGAAATGTTTCATTTGTTTCTTAAAATTTTGGACGTTCGAAAATTTGATGAAATTTCTTTTGATGGAATTCGACTTTTGTCTTGAAATTCTATAATTTTCATATCAAAATTTCGTCTCATTCTTGCGTTTTTACAGAAAGGTAGGTAATCTTGAAATTCAAATGTTGCCGTCTATAGTTACCTCGAAATTTTTCCTTTTATATTGGAATTCCGCGATTTAATCCAACTTTCACCTCGAAATTTTGACCTGAGTGAAAATATTGATATCCACGATTTCTGTTATGATGAAATTGATTTGATTTTGATGAAATTTGGATTTTCATCCCATATATTTTCTCATTATCTTAAATTGAATAAGATTAGTAGATATATGAAATTTGTCTGAAATTTTGATATCTATGTTTCTATAGATGAAAATTGTAATTTCAAGATAATACCTATTATAAAGACCAAGAAGAAATTTCAAGAGAAAAGTCGGAATTACAAGCTAAAAGTTATTTCCAGATAAAAGTTGCGATTTCAAAATACTAACTTGGGCGTCTGCATTTGGTGAATTTTCAAATCAAAATAAAGGTCTATTGTCTTTTCAGTCATAGTATAGATACATACCTATACAAAATATGAAGAGGCGTGCTCATAAAAATCAAATTGATCCAAACTGGACTGTGAAATTGAAAACAACCGACCGTGCATAATTTAAGAAATAGCTCGGTACCAATACCACTTCGAAATTATAGGTCTACATTACACGTAAACGTTTAATTATTCAAATTCATTTCATTTGCTATTATAACTCATTCGCTTCCAAGAATATTTCCTTATCTCGGACCAGATAATCTCCTCGGATAGATCTAGGGTCTATTACAGAGTGCTAATATGCCCGTATATCAAAGTAGCGGACGCCTCTTCCAACATGCAAATGAAAGACGAAATCATGTCAGGGCTTCGAATATTAATAACTAATGGGTTCCCATCATCCGCTATAGAGCCTACGCGTGAACTGAAAAAATTAATCTCGGAATATCGATATCGGACAGGACGTTTAACACCTGTCCTCATTATTTCCTAGATAGGTACCCATATACCTATAGTTTATTATTGTAATAACCATGACGTGACGAGATTTCATACTCTTACGCTACGATTACACAATTTTGATGCAGATAGTGCATGCAACGTCGACAAAATATTCCGAATAATATTCCTGAGCAGTTCGATCATCAGGCATTTATACTATATCGTTTTGTATCTAAGTAAGTATATCGTTGCCTGATGTGAATTTAGTTGAGCCTAGGAACATCAGAGATGCAACTTTAATTTAAATAAATGAAATAAATTTGCAGTGGTGTAACTGTAATTTGTTGGTCAAGATAAGTCGCGACTGTTAACCGGGTTGAGAAAATGGCCATCATATAACCAGTTGCGAAACTGTTATTTATACTTGAGATAAGTCGTGGCTATTGTTTTGAAAGTGTTTATGACCGCCAACTTATAGTTGCAAAGCAACCCTTGAAAGACCTTAGCTTTTTAAGTGTCATCCGAAGCACTACTCGGCTGGTTATCACTGAGAGTCCGCGAAGAATTGATATCTAGGTACCAAGAATGTTCGGTTGGTCACCTTTCTCCTCCCGCTAAACGATGCTATAGAAATAAATAAATATTTCCAATAGTCGCACCGGGATTCGAACCCGCACCCTTTGGGACAAAAGGCCAGAGCCTCAACGCACTCGACCACCGACCTAACCCAATCATGAACTGTTGATAGTTAATATGGGTCCCGACTGTTTATCAAGATAAGTTGATTGCAATAAATAGTCGTGTAACTGATATTTGATATAAGCTGCGAGTGTTGATTGAGATTAGGTATAAAATGCAACAAACATTCAGTAATGGAACTGTTGATGCTGAACTATAAGCTGAAGAAATCGTGACTATTCATAAGTGAATTGCCATTGCAATAAACATTCATGCAACTGTTATAATCGAGTTGAGAAGAATGTCAACGTCAACGTAAATTGTGTTGAACAATCATCATGAACTGTTGATTTGTGTGTTAGTCGAGCTGAGTCAAATTGCAATAAACAGTCGTGCCTAGGTAATATTTTAATTCGCGATTGTTCATTGCGATAAGTGTAATTGCGATAAACAGTCTTGCAACCGTAAGTTAAAATAGGATGCAATATTGCATCGATCGCGCTTTACTTTCAAGATATAGGTATGTCGTTATATGATTGATTAGGATGAGTAAATTGCAATAAACAGTCGTGCAAGTAGCTATCATTTAAAGCACTTATACACAATTCGCGATTGCGATAAGCCGCATTGCAATAAACAGTCGCGCTACTTTCAACATAAGTCGTTATTATTGGTTGGGTTAAGTAAATTGCAATAGACAGTAATGTAACTGATGTTAATTGCGATAAGTCGCGACTGTTAATCGAGTTTATAACCAGTTGAGACGTGATTGAGATTAGTGAATTGAATTTGATCGCAATAAAAAGTTGCGTTGCGGTTAGTTAAAGTATTTAACGATTTATTTCGACTTCCAAACCTGATGATATTGATTGTTTTCACGCGTCTATGAGTTCCGCAAGTATTATTAATCATCAGAGGGTACTGCGAGCACTGAAAGATGAATAATTTTGGAGAATTATCCTCCTTCTAAGGACACTAAAACGGAATTATTTGCGAAAGGCTAATGCATATCATCAATAATCACAGTAGATATTGGTTTGGTATCCACATTCACATCTGATTAGCAACCGTCGAACGCCATGGAGCTCTTTTCAGCTCCCCGTCGCTCTCATTACCATCCGATTTGCATTAGCACAAGTGACACCGCGACGTCCGCGCCATCTGCCGTCTCTGTCGCACCCTCAGCCGCGATGCGCGGCGTAACGCGCGCGTGTGTCGCCCGAAAAAATGACAATCGATGACGGAAGGAATGCGGGAAACGGCCGGGCCCCGATTGGTCGGCGGGCGCCGGCCAATGGCGGGCTGCTCGCAACGAGCGTTGCTAGGAAACGGGCGAAGCGACGCGTTCCGCGATCTACGAGGGGATGCGGCAGCGGTGGAAATACTACCTGGGACGCTCGATTGTTACTATTGTCAGAGGGGAGCTTGATGTGGAAAGATTGTTATAAAATAATGTCCACCTACTTTCGTATTACAACTTTTTGAGCTTTAATAATTTCGAGTCCAACAACGTGTCGTCTTAGAGAATTCATTATCAACTTTTATTTTTCTCATGGGTGTACAAAGGTACACTTTGTTTCACGAGAAATTTTTCATAGCGACCTTTGACGTTATCACAAAGTCTAGTTTCAGGAAGATTTCCTTCAGTATATCTTCGAATTCAATTCAGGAGAAAAGCTTGGGAGCTTTCGCAATTCCAAGATACCTCCTCAAATGATCCGACCAATATTGAAGAAGAATACACTATTTACTCTGTATATATATATATATTATATATATTGTCGCATGAAACTTTTTTTATTCATTGCCACATTCACACAAAAATACATAGCGAAATCATGAGAAGGTTTCTGTCAGGGTAATGTCAACCAATGGTATGACAACAATAAGTAACGCCACTATATAGATTTGGACGAGTTTAAGTATAGTCACTTTCATATTCTTAACGTCGAAATCATTTTAATTGAAAACATTTCCCCACATGGCAGTTATACCACAACTGCACTTTCTTTCAATCCATAGTTCGAACTGCTGCATTTCAAAAAATGTTTAAAATTCACATATAAATTCATTATTGTTGGCACATACATATATAGGCGAATATTTGAATCGATCTCATATGATATTCAAAATGATGCAGTGTAACATTAATTCCCATAATACACACCTTTATATTCACATCATTATACAATGGGCAGCTATTTCTCCTCAACTAATTTGAATGCTGTAATTAATATAGATGATGAATGGATGTTGAATAAACTCATCTCACGGGTACTTACCTAATAACAAATAAATTATCGTGCTTAATAGTGGTGCCAAGCGAGCATTAGATTTTATTGTAAAAACCCGGCACTTACTATAATGAATTAACTCCTCCGAATGACAATTTCCACTGATATATTATAGCCGAAACTATGAAAAAAATTACGTGGGATGAGTATATTCAAAGTAGGATTATTTTTTACCGTTACCCGAGTATGTCAAATATATAGCTGGATATACGGAAATTATTACAATAAAGCAGTAGCTTTACGAAAACCAAACGTTACTCGTTGAGAATAGACTTATGTGGGCAACACTTTCAAGATTTCACCTACAAAAATTTCCATACCATGTGCAGGGAAGTCATCTCACCTATCATAATGTTTTCATTACTTGAGGCAGGTAATAATCCATTTTATGTCTGACATAGACGCCGACAACTTCCTGGAACTGAAATGTCAACAAATGAGTAACCAAACAAAAACATATTTCATTGTTACAATAATTTCCTCAATAATTTATCTGGTGGCGGTGTCTTTGTGATTGTAAAATATTAACACTCATCGCTGTGGTTTCTAGAAACACGCGAGCTATTTAGATAAGTCTTCAAATATAGAATTCTGAGTCATTCCATGCGAGATGGAATGTAGAGTGCGATTGTCAAGATAAGAGAATCCTATTTGTTCGTGTAACGAATTTGGGAAATTACAATTTGCAATTGATGTCTTTGCACTATAGAGCGAGATGATTTGACGGAAGTACTTAGGTGCTTGAACCTTGATTTCAGGCCTCTCCATAGTAAACTCAAGACGATTTGAAAATTGGAGCCAGAATGTAGAAAATGGAACAAAGTTCAATGTCATTTGTCTTTGGACGTCATTGAACTGGCAGTGCTAGAAAAATGTTAGATGTGAAAATAGTTTCTTATCTGGTGTATGTTATCCATCATCCGCGTCATCGCCGTTGATTTCAAATATTTGCTTTGAAGGCAACGTCCGGTGAGTTGTTTCAAATTGCGGTATCTATTTCCTTTTTTGTCTATTATTCCATTTCCCCGAACATGACTATTCAAAAATATGTATATGTGTATACATCAGGTTGTCCAGAGATTAGCGTGCGATATCCCAACTTGGGCTCTTATTCTATACAAATTAAAAGGAATATACTACTCTTGCAGCCTACTTTTGAGAGTTTTGAGAAAAGTCATCAGAATATCAGAAGATAAAACACCTGATGAGATTGGTCACAAATTTGGTTGAACGGAAAAGTTGTGGAGCTAGTGAGGTATCTCCAAGAAAAACCCTAATATACCCACATTCTTTCCCATTGTTCTGGTTGGCAAACTTCCATCGAGATCATCAAAAGACGGTCCACGTATCATATACGCGAGTCACAATAGTGGCGGACAACGTGTGGGCAGGTCCTTTTAAGTCTAAGACACTCTTCTCCATGCGACAGGTATATAACATCGGGTTCATTAGGGCCGACTCAGTTATCCGATTACTGAAAACATGCTGCCGCTCATTTTTCATGAATAATCATATGGGGAACGTCGAGTTTGTTTGATTGTGTTGACGAAAACAGTGGCTTAGGTTACAGTTTTTGCAGTCATATCAATATCGAAGAAATACTTATTTAGGGTTTTTTTCCATACTTGGAAAACAATTTGTTGAAAATCTGACCTTGAAACTCTGAAGAAAAATCATCTGTGCTCACGCCTCAAATATCGTTAAAACTAACAACTTTGGAAATCGATTAGGTATGCATCGAAAATGATTTATTTCGAATGTTTGCTGAACAATCGCTGAAATTAAATTTTCTTGGTAGGTACCTACTATATTTTTCGTACGACCAGGTAATATGGAAACGTCATAAAGTACATGGTTTTTTTGTTGGTATTCATTATTGAAAAAATAAATCGCCTGCTCGCATGCATGTTTGTATACAATTAGGTGTATTAATTGTTACCCATCACTGTAAGAAGAATTCGTAACTAATTTCAATGTGTCAAATTATGTATGGCTTGCATCACATCAGAAGTGTCCACTTTTTACATTTGAGGTAACGCACCAACTTATATTTCTCTGTTAATGTGAATGCAAACTGCTGTATTCTTGGTTGCCTGATTACCTACTGACGACAAGGCATAAAAGGTGACATTCATGTAGGCATGTAGTTTTGTATATCAATGGAATTATTTGTGCAAATTTTAAATATGGTAATAGACAGAAATATCGAATCAAAACTATACTAGAGGCCGCTCAGGTTAACATCTTCGACATGACTTTTCGCGAAATGAAAATATCATCATCATCATCATCATCATCATCATCATCATATATACTTTATTGTCAAATATTCAAAAATCTCATAGACAAAGCATGGTAAATGGTTACAAAAAAAAAACTTATAAATGAAATATGAGAATAATGAATTACGGATAGGTTGATAAATACTAAAAAGAGATTAAAATGTAAAAAAACTTAACAACTATTAAATCTGCTCACATCAACAGTCGATCATCATAATATTCTTGTAAGTTATATAGTAGGCCTTCTCCAGCAGCAAGGATTTAACTTTATTCCGAATAACTAAGGGTTTGATCGTTTTTATTCGAGTAGGTAAATGATTGAATATTTTTTTGCTCTCATAAATTACTGAATGTTTCGTCAGGGATGACCTGGGGACTGGAACCGGAATGTTCCTATTTTGCCTAGTACCTACCATAACCAGGGTCAGGAAATGGATAAGACATAAAGTCTCCAAAATGAACAGGCTAACTAATGTTAAAATTTTGTTGTTAGTGAACAGTGGTTTGCACATGTACCTCATTGCTCTTTTTTGAAGAGTGAAGACAGAATTTAGGAGCTGCTGACTGGAAAATCCCCATAAAGGTATTCCATCTAAAATGAGATTCTATTAAAGCTTAGTTCTCTATATAGCCACAGTCCTGATCACATAACATCCAGAGGCAACTTTTTTTGTTAAATCAGTCACATGTTCCTGAAACCTTAATTAATTGTCGACGTGCAGTCCAAGGAATTTGCAGGAGGTTTTATTTTGGATCAGATATGTTTCGAGATATAAGGCAGGATGGTCAAATCTGAATGTGAGAAGGTTTGTTTTCGAGAAATTGAAGCACAATTAGCTTCAATATCTTTACCACGCCAAAGAAGGTAAAAGTATCTTGAATGTCAATATTTGTCAGATCATTCACATACAACAGGAATAGTAGTGGTTCAAGGATTGATCCTTGTGGAACCCCATTTGTGATCTCTAGTATATTGCTTGTCTGATCATTAGCTTTCACCCAAGGTGGATATAGGATGGTGAAACAGCTTCCTATTAACAAGCACTAGAATAAACTGTAGACCTTTGCCTACTTGATTTCATACCGTAGTAATATTTCCTGAAATTAACAGAGATGGCGACATACCTTGTGTCGGTAAAACAGAATCTGTGCATCTGTCACCTTTTTATCAGTTTCATCTATTCTAGATGAAAAATGACTGAGAAGAGTCAAAATATCGATAATTATTCCAGATTCACTGAAAATATTGTGTTTTGATGTCATTTCAACTCATGTCTGTCAGATGCGATCCACAGAAATACATGAGCAACAGAAATCTTCTTCGATAATCGATCTCACCGCCATCTTCATTCAAGTCGTGGAAATATTAGTACCTTCTCAAACGGTCTACAATTCAATAGTGCACAAAACTCGTTGGAAAAGTGCATTTCCTGTACCCGTTACGTTATATTAATTGTTCCACGGCACTGGCATCAACTCACGAGCAAATCGACACAGGTTGCTTTTCACAAATCCCTTTTGTGTAAACAGCCACCGTATATACACTCACACCAGTCGAGAGAGATCAAGTTGGCTATTCTCCGGGAGGCTATCAGTTCATCAGGTGAGCCGTTTCATGCGACAGTCGAAGACCAAATCAAAGCCTACTGTATGTTTTGTGATGTCGGATTTAGATAGTGACAATGCAATTTGCTTCCAATGGCAGCCAACAAAGGCTTGTTCTGATGAGTATATCTTCTTGATGCCGTTATCGATGTCGGCTGTAATGAAGTTTTTCTGTTGGGATATCTTCTTGATCTATATTGAAAACGTTTGAAAAATTATTCGTCGGTTTGGATAGGGTTCTTCTGGTGTTGCAATCATGGTTCGGGGAAGATTAACATTCAGATCGATAACCGATACCGAAGCTTTGTCAAAGCAGCTTTGAAATTTCCCCCATCTTGGTTTGACTTTTATTTTCAATTTAGGCCACGAATGATGAAGGCATTTTGGGTTCCAAAAACAGACGAGTAAACTGGAAACTAGGCATGTAGTGGTTCCAATGTGGATTTAAATGGAATGTATGGAATCACCTCGTGAATCACCAATATTCTTGTCTAACATTTATTGTCCCTTATTTTCAGTTAGAGTTGACAACACTATTCATGTAGTTCACGGAAGTCTACAGTGTCCTTCATAAAGTCCGCATCATATGGGAAAACTTTTATTAATGATTTATTTTGAAATTCGACTGGGGCGTTTAGTTGTGCTTTGAAAAATATGAAAAATGACCCACTCGGATGTGGTCACGTGACTTTCGCTACCTGTCAAAAGTAATATTTATTCAAAGTAATCGCTGAAAATAGGCTTATTTATTGGAATTTCAAAAAATTTCAAGGGAAAAAGTTGTTTCTTTTTCGATTTTACACTTACATCTCAAATTTGAACGTTCTATTGCAACTTTCACTTTTTGCCTTTTTTTTTTGGATAATTACAAAATATCTGGTACATTAAAAAATTCGTAACTTCGACAAAACTGTTTATACCAGTAGCTCTAATATGCGACTAACTTTCAATCACGAATCATCCAAAAAAATATGTTTTTCTCAAGAAAATGAGAATTATAGGTACTGGTTAACATTTCTGTTATTTTTGATGCAAAGTTGACGTATCTTCAAGCATGTAGGATAAGAATTCATTCAAGTGGATTTTTTCAGTAGGTTATTTTTCATATTTTTCAAAGCACAACTTAACGCCCAAGTCGAATTTCAAAATAAATCATTAATAAAAGTTTTTCCCATATGATGCGGACTTTATGAAGGACACTGTAGAGCGTCGAATATAAAGGCATTAGGCAGGATAATTGACATTGTGGTGAACAAACGATATGATGTGAGACGGAAGTTGTTGATTGCATCAGAACCCATGTTTGATTTGAACGTAATCAATTACCCGTAAATGATGATATTGACTCTCATGATGCCCTTTTTCGTCTTTGATTCAGAGAAAATGATGGAAATTGATTATCATACAATGTGACCCATTTTTAATGGAAACACTCCCCTAAAATTTGAAGTTGTCAACAGATTTTGATAATTTTTTTTTGAAATGTCATGTACTAAAAGGTCTACCTTGGGACCAAGGTGGATATAGGATGGTGAAACAGCTCTTCAATTGTTTCTGCGACAAACTTGTAGACCGTTTGAGAAGGTACTAATATTTCCACGTTTTGAAAGAAGATGGCGGTAAGATCCATTATCGAAGAAGATTTCTGTTGCTTACGTATTTCTGTGGTTCACATCTGACATACGTGACTTGAAACGACATTAAAACAATAAATTTTCGATAAATCTTGAATAAATATTGATATTTTGACTCTTCTCAATCATTTTTCATCTAATTTTTCAATAAAAAAAATCGCTAATAAAAAGTCTCGATTTTCGACTAAGAAAAATATCGTAGTATGCCCTGAAAATTGGAATGAACATTTCAAATTTCGTCCCAAGGTAGACCTTTTAGTACTTGAAATTTCATAAAAAAATAACTAAAATCTGTTTACAACTTCAAATTTTAGGGGGGTGTTTCCATTAAAAATGGGTCACACTGTATTTAGCGAGATAAGTTCCAAGGACTAGTTACCGATTTACTGATGAAAGAAGGCAGTTTTTTTAGTAAATGCATTTTTGACAGATGAGGCAAATCTTGATTAATCTATTGAATAACATACTGGAGGACTTATTCGAGGGCCACCATTGTGATTTCTGAAACGGAGATACAATATACACATTACCAAAGATACCTTTACTAAATATTGAAAATGTTGGAAAATCATTTTCATTCATTCTCGCGATATTTGATGAAGGATATCAGAATTAATAAAACATTTACATTTTCACGTTTTTCAACGCAATACGATTCACCATCCGACGTCTCGATATCAGCCACTATATATCATCAAACTTTTTTCTGTGCACCTGTGGCCTTACTGCTCTAAACTGTCACTTTTTCTCAATCACTTTCCATTCTTGTTGGTGCGTAGCGACTGTATTTGAAGCAGTTTCGTGCGTTGGAACTTAATAACCAATGCATATTTCATCTAAAACACAGAATTTTTATAAAAACTATAATATTTTTATAAAAACTATAATATTTCTCTCGTGTCTCCATAGTTACTCACCTTACCTTACCTTACCAAATATTTTATAATAAATATATTTTTTTAACATTTGAAGTTGTAAGGTAAGCAAAGTATTGAATTTTATGCTTTATGATCTGAAATCCAATATGGCTCTCAAATGACATTATACAAGGTGACAAGAATTTCATAGTGACTGTATTGCTATTTCCTATAAACGGTAAGACGTGGATGAAATTAGAAAAAAGTTGCGTAATTTGAACGATTTTAATATGCCATTTTGAAAACTGAAAAAAAGATAATGCATGGTGCCTGAGATATATTGATAGAACTGAAGCTGTTATTCAGAGGAAACGGTTAAAACTTTATATAAATAGGCAATTGACCAAGCCAAAGAAAGTACAACTTTAGCTACAACTTTTATTTTTCTTGTTTTTCGTACCATTGAATAGAGCTAAAAATTATCTTATCACATATTGTAATTTTGACCCTAAATAGCTCGAATAATAATTAGCTCGGTACAGTGAATTGTCGAACGAGTTGTCAAATTGTCACTCCTTCCGTGTTGTTATTCGAAGAATGATTGGGACGTCAGGATCGGGACGATGACAAATTGCTCTGCACGATGTTGCGTTGCGCAAGACATCTTCAGCTGTGGTGGCACTTTTCACGGATGATGGCTCGCCAGAAAAAATGCCGCTCTCATTGTTCCTCTTTTTCCGGTCCCGATAATGGATCTAATAGAACGCCAAATTGGAGGGCATTTAGTTCTGTTTATTTATATTATGGCATCGATCTGCTGGGGCAATGAGCCAGCACTTTGACTTTTTTTAGAGCCACCATCATTTAGATGAGAATGAGATTGATTCATAATTCATATCCGTTCAGTTGGGTTTGTATGAAATGATGAACTTTCAGTGCTTCCATTTCAATAATTAGGTATCTCTAATCAAAATCAAATGAACGAGAGGATAGGTTAGTTCTTCTTCTTTTTTGTCTTATTTGTCTCTTCCTGTTTGGCTGAGGTTTTATTGGAGTGAGCCACAATGGTGGTTAATTCGATTTTATTTCATTAGGATTTATCTCGGATAAAGGAGCTATTTTTTATGTTAATTCTGTGTATTTATATATACAGTGTGTCTGCTTAAGTTCGCACCATGGAAAACTTTTTCTTTAGTAATTCTACGGAAAAACTATTCATTATAAAAAGTGCTGCATGATCATGAACCTAAAATGCAATCATATTAGTTATTAATTTATTTCAAAAATTGTTATTGAGAATACATCCAATTAGGTATATGAAAAATTTCTTTATCTTACGTTGAAGGTATGCTAAAGTTGCCTCAATTTTAAAAATGTTTATATCTGATGATTGTTATTTAGGTTCAAGACCATTCGGAACTTTTTATATAGAATATCATTTCTCGTACCAATAAAAAAGTGTTCCATATAGTGCAGTTTAGCAGACACACTGTATAAGTATTATTAGCCTAGTCAAACTAACTCTCCTGGAAAATCACGAATGATGCTATAGCTATACATATATAGGAGATTTGAAGAGAATTACAATTGAATGTATGATGTACCTATAAAGTATAGTTGTCGCAAATTTTTTACAAAAATATCACCGCGAATTATCGAGTTTTGAAAATCGTCTTCAAACACTTTTCAAACACTATAAATCCGAATCGTCTTTCGATAGTTTTTTTTCTCAATTTCTGTGGATCTTCTTTGTATTCCATTCATATTGAGTCTTCTTCTGTAACTTTTTTCGTATAGGACCTTCCCTCACCTCTTTCAGGTTTTCTTTCATCTCAATTTTCGTACGGTTCGTGGAATGTTATCTCTAATCTCGGATCTTACTTTGTCTCATCTCGTCCTTTTTGAAATCCTTTCTCACTTAATCTCGTACTTCGAGAGATATTAAATTTCATCTTTTCCAATGATTTTCTTCAAGTTTTTCAATAGGTTCATTTTGCGTTTATTCCCTTCTCGTCTTGTTTATCGGAGGATTTGCTTTTTTCACTGATCAACTGCAACTGCTTGCTACTGACCACGCAAACCACAAATCTTTACCATCATTCTGGATGATTATTTCATCCCGCGTATTGCATTTACGGACGCTCATCGATTGCGCCCATCCTGCGATTTACAATCTCGTTGCTGGTGAAAATCCGTCAACATGTTAATCATGCACTATTGTTGAACCGAGGGCTAGTCATAGAGGAACGTTAAACAAAACTTGTTCATAGCTAGGCGCGTATTTCACAAATGAATTATTGTTGTTGCTTAATGGCGCTAATTTGAGATAAAATATTATGTTCGGAATGAACTGCAACGATTTCACGCCTCCCACAGCGACAAATACAATGTCGAAATATCATAACAGGAGAGACGAACACGGCCATAATTCAAGGATTCTCGTTTTGCTTAATTGTGCCTTCCCGTCCCTTCGAAATTAATCAAGAAAGATGACTGAACATCAGGGTGTGAGGAACAATCGTTCTTTGTTGGAGTATGTAGCTGAACACATTACTTTGATTTGTAACCGACTATCTATACACGTATACCTACGTCTATTCTAATTTTGAATAATATCCTGTATTGCTCGAAAGGGCGAAAGTTAACAAAATGTTGAAGAGAAACCACATTTGTCTTGATAGCGAATAAAAGTGTTACAGGATTTCTTCATTAATATGCGGAAAAGAGAACAAAGTATATCACGTATGACAACATATACTCTTGAATGGAGTTAAATGTTGTGTTCTCTGCAAAAGAAGTGATTATTTGATCGATTATACAGGGTGGCCAAGATGAGATTTAACTGGATACAGATATCTTGATTGTGGCACAGTTTCTCAGCTATTTTCTGCTTATCAGCAATTTGAAGATAACCGGAGAAAATCTTCCTGAAACCAATTTTTGTAGTAGGTACATTTCGAAGGTCCTTATATGAAAAATTTATATGCAAGGTGTGTATTTTTTTTTCTATCCATACGAAAAATCAAACTTGGTAATTTTTTTGTTGAAAAAGAGGCGTGAAACAATTCATGAATGACATTTTTTGAAGCTCGAGGAGTTGAAAATTTCGAAATTTGATTTTCTTCGAATGTATCGAAAACGAAAGAAAATTGGCAATCTTTCAACTTATTTTTAAAATTTGGCAAAGGCAATATGAATATAATTTTTTCTTGAAGAAGAGACGTTAAACGATGCGTGAATGAAAATTTTTAAAGCTCAAAAAGTTGAAAATTTAGAAATTTTATTTTCTTCAAATGTTTCGAAAACAAAAGATCAGCAATCTTAACTTATTTTTTAAAATTTGGCGAAGGCAATATGAATATAATTCTAATATAAATACCTACATTGCGCTTCCATACAGGAAGTTTCATAAGGAATGGACATTCTCTGAAGTGAAGATAGTAAACACCAAAGTATAAGAATTTAGCCTTACATGCCTGATGAAAATGTTGCTGGTGAAAGAAGAGCAAATTCCATTTTTAAATTTCTTGATAACATTAAAACCTTTGGTAGTTTCAGGATTTCGATGTGAGAAACACGAATTAGTAATTTATTTTATGATTGCTTATGCTGGTACTTCAATTAGATTAGATCATTTCCATATAATGGTTAAAATAGGTTAAAAATCTGAAAGCCCGCTCAATTATATTATTAAAAAAATGTAGTTACTCTACTCAATCGGTTATTGAGTTATTTGCTCGTTATCATCAGATATGTGTTTACTCTCTTATCCAGAAAATCTAAAACTTTGTTGAAACTCATGATTTTAAAATAAATATAATAATATGAGATTTCGATGTAGGTATATCCTAAAAAGCATCAGCAACATTTTCATGAGTAATTTTTGGCTTAATCTCTATATCTTAGTGTTAACTATCTGTATTAGTTCAAAGATTGTCCATTTTCAATGAACCACCTTGTATATGGAAAACTGAAAATGAAGTGATCACAGCGTTTACGAAAAAATTATTTATGGAAGTTCGATGTTCATGACTCGATTTTTGATCATTTTCCCAACGAATCAACATGTATTTACTAGCCTTTGGTTGAAATAACTATACGTTATGCACAAACAGTTGTATATTAGAACGTAAGGTATTTCATCAGGTGATATTCACATAATTTATCATCAACCCTGAATGAAGATATGTCGAAACAAATCGATAAACTCTAAAATTAGAACAGCTTGAAATCTCTAATATTTGGCGAATGCGCCGGGATTAAAAATTCAATGCTCGCAATCGCAACTAAATGATAAACGACTACAACGGCGCTGTCGCTTATACACGGGTCACTTTCATACTATCCATATCCATTCACCGACTTCTCTCGACAGTTTAAAAGAACCTTTTGATAATGCAGAGATATAATTTATCATCGTCGAGCTAAAACCGTCTGGTTATTTCTAATTTAATTTAATGCATCTATATCGAACGTTGGACGCGAATATGCTATTAAAACCGCGGAATGCGACTCTGGATTTATTAACCGCTGATATATTAATGATATACCGAGCAGAAAGGAAAGTAAGCAAAATTGATAAGCTGGCTGATAAAGACAATGTATACGCGAGCAATTACAAGGATTTAATTGTTATGCGGTACTGCCATGTCGGAATTATCTTACCGGGTTCACGAGAAAACAATGAAATATTGATTGAAGTGTACAGGGTGGGCAAGTTCGTTCGTATAGGGTTACCATAGATCTTATATTGCTTACACTAGATCCGGTATCCAGGTTATTTGTTTTGTAGGTCTGGTGGGGTTGAAAGTACTAAGTCATTGATAGGTCGTTTTTATTTTTGTCCATACATATGTGTTGTACCACGTGATAATAGTACCTACTTTCTTGCAGACTCCTCTAGGCCAATAAAATACTACAGGATCTAGCGTAAGCAAAGAAAGATCTATGAGGGTTACTCGGTAAATGTACCTACGAGAAATGGAAAAATGAAAATGATATCCTCGATTCATTGGTTTTTGACAAATTGGTGGTGGTGTGAGGAAATAAACTATTATTTCGAGCAGTGGCATATATTTTTTAAATGATTTAACAGATATTTATAGTAATTATTTTTTTCATATAAAATAACTCATAATGTATAGTTCGTTGAATACAAAATCAAAAGTATTTTCATTGAGATCTGCCAATTTCGAAAAATTTTCAATTAACTTTGAAATGATATTTTTGTTCAATGAATGCTCAGTTACAAGTACAGTACAAGAAGGGTTATCATGTACCACTATTTTTCAAGTTACAGGTGAAATAAGATAATTCTGTCAAGAATTCCTTATTCAATTTTGAGTAAAAAACCAACTGTTCAATTTGCTCTTTTATGAATACAAACATACTAATAATCAAAAAATTGTTCGGAGATATTTGAGAAAGAAAGTCCTATAATCATTTTAAGAGGAAAATCTTCCTTTTCAGCACCATGATTTCGGATGTATTCTCCCGAGATGGTTTGTATGGAATGTTCCCATATGATTTTCAACTTGCGCTAGTTCTAGTTGATATATTTGAAAAAGCATATCAATCTCTTAAAATAACCCAGAGCTACTATACATGCATGCGATGGTTTTTGAGGTCAGATATATCAGAAATTATATCGTGTGACCGAATTCTATTGTCATCCTGTATTTTGAAGAGCCGAATCCAGAAAACCACGAAACGAGTCATGCCAACACCGAATAACCCCATTTCACGTCATTCTCATTGCCCTCGACGCGTCGATTCTATCGCGTGTCTAGGCGTCGCGACGCCTGCGCTCCCGCCCCCTAGACGCCGTCCCCCTCTCCCACCAGCGCCGCGCGCGGCGCCGTTATCACCATCAACATCGACGGCAGCAGCAGATTTCGATTCGTATTATACTATCTCTTTTCGCGAGAGCCCGTCGCAGAAAGCCAGCGTCAGTCGCGGTCGGCGTGCAAACGTTGTCAAGACAACCGAGAACAAGTACGCAGTGGCGTATCAAACACACCCACGAGAGAGTTGAGACGCCCCCCAAACGTGAATGAACCACATGCTCGCGCTCGGGATCATCAGGTGATCTTTAACCTAACCTAACTCGGAGACTGTCACTTGTCGGGGGTGTTCTTCGATTTAACCTTGCTTCAAGCTCGTGGGACTGTCACTTGTCGGGGGCTTTGTCATGTCCGCATTCAGCGGCAGAAACGCATAGTTGGTGAAGTGGCTTCCGTTTATATAAACGTATGTATATACATCGCTGTGGCGTCTGGTACGGTATAGTTGAGACTCTTTCGCGGCGCGTATTCAGCAGTAAAAACGTATAGGCAGTTGTCAAAACGGATGCCGTATATACATGCGTATTTACATCGCTGTGTGGCATCCGATCCGACAGTTCAGACTCTTTAGCGACGCTTGTTGAGCAGTAGAAACGTGTAGGCAGTTGTCAAAACGGCATCCGTATATACATCCGTATATACATGCGTATATACATCGCTGTGTGGCATCCGATCCGACAGTTCAGACTCTTTAGCGACGCTTGTTGAGCAGTAGAAACGTGTAGGCAGTTGTCAAAACGGCATCCGTATATACATCCGTATATACATGCGTATATACATCGCTGTGTGGCATCCGATCCGACAGTTCAGACTCTTCAGCGACGCTTGTTGAGCAGTAGAAACGTGTAGGCAGTTGTCAAAACGGCATCCGTATATACATCCGTATATACATGCGTATATACATGCGTATATACATCGCTGTGTGGCATCCGATCCGACAGTTCAGACTCTTTAGCGACGCTTGTTGAGCAGTAGAAACGTGTAGGCAGTTGTCAAAACGGCATCCGTATATACATCCGTGTATACATGCGTATATACATCGCTGTGTGGCATCCGATCCGACAGTTCAGACTCTTCAGCGACGCTTGTTGAGCAGTAGAAACGTGTAGGCAGTTGTCAAAACGGCATCCGTATATACATCCGTATATACATGCGTATATACATCGCTGTGTGGCATCCGATCCGACAGTTCAGACTCTTTAGCGACGCTTGTTGAGCAGTAGAAACGTGTAGGCAGTTGTCAAAACGGCATCCGTATATACATCCGTATATACATGCGTATATACATCGCTGTGTGGCATCCGATCCGACAGTTCAGACTCTTTAGCGACGCTTGTTGAGCAGTAGAAACGTGTAGGCAGTTGTCAAAACGGCATCCGTATATACATCCGTATATACATGCGTATATACATCGCTGTGTGGCATCCGATCCGACAGTTCAGACTCTTCAGCGACGCTTGTTGAGCAGTAGAAACGTGTAGGCAGTTGTCAAAACGGCATCCGTACATACATCCGTATATACATGCGTATATACATCGCTGTGTGGCATCCGATCCGACAGTTCAGACTCTTCAGCGACGCTTGTTGAGCAGTAGAAACGTGTAGGCAGTTGTCAAAACGGCATCCGTACATACATCCGTATATACATGCGTATAACATCGCTGTGACGTCCGATTAGACAGTTGAGGCTCTTTAGCGACGCGTATTCAGCAGTATAGACAGTTGGCGAAACGGCATCCGTATATACATCGTTGTCGCGTCCGGAATCTTTGGTTCTTTGGCGGCTCAGGGGCCCCTTGTTGGGGCCATGGACGCGGGGTCTTGCTGCGTGGGGGCACCATCAGCGACGGCGGTGAGGTCCGAGGACCAGATTGTGCCTGCCCACCTGGGGGATTGCTGGACGGCCGCCTCTGGGCACCATCCGCAGGGAGGGCATCCGCAGCACTTTTTGGACGCGTGGCTGGTGCAAATGCAGGTGAGAGGCTATGAGCGCGGTGGTGGGGGCAGGGGTGGTACGCGTTTTATTCTATGCTCTCCGGTGTCCGGAGGATGTCATTCTTGTGGGGTGAGTGTTGTTTGGGGATGTACAGGGTGGGCCTCTTGAAATGGAACTTCCCTTCAACTCCTTTGTTTTTGAAGGAATGAGAAAATGTCAAGGGGAAAAGGTGAATGAAATAACTTGAATTTTGATTCAAAGATTTTTTTTATATACAGGGTTTTGATTTGTCCAAAATGGACACCAAATTTAGTTTTTCAAATAGAACACTATGTATAATTTTCCAGCATTCAAAAGGACTTTTTTTTATTCCATTGATATCAACAAGTTGCATAATTGGATGGAAGATGACTGAGTTATTGACGATATAAGTTGATCCAAAAGAAAAAGGAAGATGCCAATAATTTTTGGTACAGGTTTTTTTTATTGATGAATGCAGTTCTTATTGAAAGGAGAGAGCTAATTTTAATATACAAGGTGTCCCGTATCGTTACATTCAGAATTTGATACAAAGTAAGTAAGAAGTAGATTACTCCCTATGTCAATTTTGTAGTATGACGACTGTATGATCAGTTGTTTTCAAGTATAGGTCTGACCTGTGTAGAATAAATAATCGTGCCAGCATTGACATAAAAGCAAAACTTAACATTTAACCTGTTCTCACGCAAATACCTATATTCCTAGAATTCTTTATTGCTAAACATTTCTTTTGGAATGATGACTCAAGTTAGTTTTGGTAGCTCGCCGATAGAGATGGTGCTACGCATAAAAAACATCAATGTTTATGTGCCGAATTGATGTCGATGAACGAACAAACCAGCGCTCCTCGTAATAATAGTAATTGACCTATATTCTTGAGTCGAACATGACGTGGGAACAGTTCAGGTCACCATAAATTTCGCAAAACTAAGTTCGCCGCCACAAACGAACGAGTTTTTTATATCCTTATGGCCATAAATTCTGGGGCCTCGGTAATTGCATGTTGAAGTAATAAGAAAACCGCATGAATTCTGCAAACCGAAAACCATATCGCAATGTATGCTTGAAGAACGCATCACGCATATCATCACGATTTTAATCAGATGGGAGATCATTTCAGGCTTAGACGTTTCTTAGTAAAGTGTGGTAAAGTTGGGGAAATCTAAAATTTATACACAGGCGGGTTACTTATTTTTCCTACCATCACGTATGAAAACGTCAATAAGTAAACTTTTTTATTTTTTCAAAAGTAACACATATCACTATGGCATTCTCATTCGAAAGAAAAAAGCACTCGTGTTGAAATGAAAAAATTTCGCACGCATATTAGTTGTTACTCACATAATTCACAACTTGCTATTAAAGAGTACGACTAGCATTACAGAAGTTTTCATCAACTCATATTTCTCCATTGGTGTCAATATGCAGCCACGTATTCCTGGTTGCGTGATTACCTCTACTGGCGACAACACATAAAAGATGACATTTGAAGTAATTTTAATATTCGTGACATTCGTGTAGGCATGTGGTTTCAATTATCAATGAAACTGTTGAACAAATAATAAAATTCACTGATTCACAACTGGAATTGTCGAAAAATATGGAAATTATATAAAGACCAGTAAAGTTATATCTTTGACAATGCTTTGACACGACTTTCCGCGAAATGAAGATATGGTCGTAGCTAAAATAGTGTACAAAACTAGTTGAAAAGTGCATTTCCTGCACTCGTTACGTTTCAACACTAAAATATGTCACTTGCCACACTTGTCAATAACGCACAATGAATGAATTTTTGAAGACGAAGCTGTCGACAGTATATTGAAAATTTCTTTTGTTTCGTGATGGATACTAAACAAGCCAGGGTAGCATATCTGCATTCTTTTTCTTTCTGGTTCTCACGAAAAAGAATATCCTGTAATGTTCAGAGAACATCGTGAGAACCAAGGGAAAGAAGGTAGGAGTTGGTGTTCTTCTTCGATTTCTGGAGATCGTATGCCTCGGGGCAATGAGTTCCAAAGTTTCGATGTTCGTTGGATGAACGAGTCTTTGGAAAGGACGTTCTGCATCAGGTCTTGAAAAGTGACCACGAAGGGATTAATGTAGGAACGATTGTTGATATTTCAGGAGCGAGTTTGTAAGCGGGGCATCACCGACGAGACGAATTGCCTTTTTTTGGACAGAATCCAATGTTTCAGGATATTTTTAGGTGCTGCATATGGGAACAGTATTCAGGACAGGTCGGATCATAAGCAGCTGACTGGGAGTGAAATAACTCTTGGCTCGAAACAGAAAACCAAGTTTTTGGGATGAACTTTTGGCAATGGACGTCACGTGATTTTCCCAAGAAAGTTTGTTGCTGATAGTAACGCCAAGCAACGAAATTGGTTACTCCTGACTGAGTTATCTTGATAGGATAGACGATGGCACAGTGATGTTCACTGATATCTCCCTTTCCTATTCCTAAGACTTTCTTCTGCGAGTAGATCAGATTCCTCATAAATGAACTTAGCTTCATCCAATAAATTTTTTATTGAATTATGTGAAGAGTTTCGAGCTTCCCAAAGCACAAAAACTCTCAGAATCTTTGGGCGTTTTGGCTGCTAGACTGGATTTTTCACGAGATTGATCATTAATGTACTGTTGATCTTGAGTATCTCTCAATTCTTTTTTCTTCTGAGTACTGGAATTTATTCTTCCAGGCGGTTATGCAGAATGTAGGTATCCGTTTTTTCAGATGCTGAAGTCGTTATCCTTTACTTGAGCCAATAATTGGAAGACGTTGCTTGTTGCTTTCGAATACACCTCGAGTTTGTGTTAGGTATACTTATAGAAATGATATGGTGTGGCACATTGTACTGAGCGGTAAATTTTAATCGCATGCATACCGAGAATGTACCTACTTTGCGATCATGCTAAATTCGCGGTTTGTATATATTATTTGAAAAACGACGAGCATAAAGTTTATATGGTTCGGTTTATGACCGAAGCGTTGAGAAGAATATTAAATTTTTCGGAGTTAAGAACATCTCAAAGATGGGTTTTATTCCGCACATAAACATATTCGTGGGTATAATATTTTGTTTACTGTGTGAAGTCTTTGGCATTGAATGATGTACCCCCAATTACTGAAACTTAAATACAAACTATAAAACGAAAGTTCAAACAGGTGTTAATAATCCCAGCAATCGATGCACCTGAATGTAAAAAAAATTCAACTGATATGAAACAACAGTGCTAAATTTGGGGTATATTTGATACGAAATGAACTTACATTTGATCCAGGTAGTTGCAAATCCTTCTTTACTATTTAATATCTTCATACCTTCAAATTGGTGAACAAATTCTATAGCATGCATTTTCAATCGAAAAAAACCGAAATAGCTTAAAGAACATCTTATTTCCTTGATTTTGTCTCTGTTGGTAGAATTTTGATACAAAATTGTTGATTTATTTGGCTTGATTTTCAACTATACGAGTTACCTATCTAGATAGTGTTGTTTCATATAAATTTCACGCGAGTACCTATCTGTATATGTTTCGCGAGCTATGTTATAATATTCTTGTTAGATTCGATGAATGCTTTTTTAAAATAACATAGCAGCGTGTTAATCCAATTACAGAGGAGTAATTGAAGAGCGTGCGTTAAAAAAACCGCGAATACCTTGCGAATGGGCTCTAAACCTACCAATTATTATAGTTAGAGGATCGAGGAAGCGCTTTTTGCGCCATAGGCGTATCATGAGGGGGTTGATCAATCTCAGAATTACGAATTTTTTATTTTTGTACGTGATATTCAAATCACAGATTTATCATCGAAACATGATGGTTTTGGATTATGGAATTGATATTTTTATAACATTTGAATTTTCGAAATTAATAATAATTTACATGTGCCAACATTATGGAACTTCGACGTATTAGCTTCAAACTGAGGCATTGAATCGTAGAACTTGTATCTGAGAGGCTTTGAAGAAACTTTATATAAAAAAATTTCTATCAATACTGAAAAAACTCTAAGGAGTTATTTGAATTGCGAAGAAATACAAATTAATAAATTACACCTTTTTGTGGACTCTTCATTATACGTATAGTGGTCAATATGCAGTTGTAAAATTCCACTGCATAATTTTATGTTCTCATTTACGATCCGTCTCAATCCTCAGCCATTTTCCGATATGAAATGATCTGCTAGGCACTATCCGAACCATTTTAATTGACATTATTACACCATAAAAAAACCGGCCTCATAAAAATTATCCCAGTTTGCACTTCATATAAGCAGAATACGAAAATAATGTATTATTCATGATTTTTTTTGCGCTTAATACAGCAATGAAGAATAAGTTGCATGGTTATTGGCTATGGAGCTTATAAATGAATATAATATCAATGTTTTCGCAATCGCGCCATGGTATCTCTGATCAGTTCGAATGGAGGGAATGGAGGCAAGTAATGTAAATGTCACATGAAATTTAATTTACAGTCTTCGCTGATGAACAAGCAGATTTCTTTGTAATAATTATTTGCCAGCTTTCTTCTCCCGAGGCTAACACATAAAAGTGTCACAATATTGTGCGAAATCACTAAATTAGTGATATGATATAATAAAAATGGAATTAAGCAGGCTTCTTGCTGTCATCAACAATTTCTATTTTCGGTTTTGACTGCCAGTTATACAGTATGGAATTTAAAAAATTCAACAAATATGTTTCAAAAACTATCGAAAAATGTCATTCGGAAAAGTTTCTCTAGAATGACGTTTCAGAGGTATGAACAAGTTTTGAACGAAATATGAGATGAAAAAATTAAAATCAGTTTCATGCCAATAAAAAATCAACTGGAAAAGTACATTTCTGGCAAAGGAACTCATTATTGAAGCCAACAGTTATATATATTTTGAATAATATCTTGTTATTTCTTTTTCATTCGGGGAAAATTAGCACCGAAATTATAACCTGTATAGATAGATCTTTCAATGACCTCTTATGAAGCAACTGAAATGGAACACTCTGTTTATTATTGCATTTCTGAAATCTGCAAAATTTTCTGAATCCGATATCAAATAAGTGACATTTTAAACGTCAAAATTTTCAATAATTTTATTTTCTCATTTTCTTTTAGTTGTAATTTCCATTGTATTTATCGCACATTTTATTACCAGCTATGAATAAATTCCTTATTGGTAGTACTAATAAATGGTACCACGGTACCAATATGGTTCCATTTGAAATAAATGAGTTTTACCGCAAAATCGACTATGATGAACTTTATTTGCTCATAAAAAATGCAATTTAGTATTTTAGACGGGATTTAGATTTTTCTAGCATTAGACGGGTCAATTGGAATAAATCGGAACCATCATAGCACACCTAAATGGAAAACTGTGTGGTACCATTGAATTCAGAAAATTATGCAGATTTCAGAAATGTAATAATATACAGTGTGTTCCATTTAAAAATCGAGAGTTGGTATCACTTCCTGCGAAACCGGAAGTGGAAAAAAATCATTTGTAGGTCAAAAAGTGACGCTTATTATATTTATAGCATGTCCCAAATTTCAATAAATCAACTCTGAAACTAACGGAGATACGGGGGGTGTACCATGATCCTGTTACACCCGGTATAACTAACTTGCTTGTTGCTGGATTGGTTTTTGGGACCCCATTTGACTTCGAAAAATATCTCAGTGTAACAAACTCTTTCAGCAATTCTGATACGAAATCAGCCACTTAAAAAAAAAGAGTCGAATTCGCTCATGACATTTCCTTGTTCACATAAAACATTATAATTCGCGTAATGTTTAGGAGGTCGCAAATGTATTCTCAAATACAGGAAATCTGCATTTACTCCCAACGATCATGCTATATCCGAATGAACACCACACCTCAGCGATCCTATCTAAAGTAATCTACAAAGTCATATCGACAATCGAGAAGGTCTGGTGTCACATAATTTGAACGGTTTCATTGAGTTTTTTGTGAAGTCGCTGGAATTGGCATCACTGACACAGATTCCTGGGCAGGTGTTGGCGCAGAATGATTGGAGTTTTTAACTGATTGAAACTTCTTTTACTTTCTACTTCACTTCATGCATGTGATGCATGTTTTCTTAGAAAAACGAGGAAAACCTCCTTAGGGGTTAGTTTTCTAACTTGTAGGCATCCTTTTGATTGAGCTCCAAAAAAGTTTGTATTCGGTATTCCAATTTTAGGAGGAATGTAAACGAACTATTTTGTATGTCATGTGAAAGAAATTCAGCACATAGGTACGCTTTATTTTTAAGCATATATTGGGAAAAATATTAGAAAATCACTTGAGATTAGCAGAAAAACTTCAAAATTGTTTGGAACCGTTCTTTGTTTAGAGTTATTCAACCACATCATAAATAATTGATATATTCCACCTCAGCTTAAGGTGGGAATATCCACACAAGCAAACACCCGACCAAAACGTCAAAAAGTAACGAACCAATTTCCGATAATTTGTCATTTCCCCCGAGAAACTCATTATCCCCCCCCCCTTGTACGCTAACCGCTATAGTGATTATGAAATATGATAATGACGCGACCCTTTGGAAAACAATCGACGCCACCGGAGCGTGACGTCATCACCCACCATGGGAATGCTTTGATCGCCCTGTAGAGGGGGTGCCGGGGCGTTTTGGTTGGAGAATTAAACAGAAATTTCCGGTATCAATCGAATTTATTGCGCCGGAAATTAGTTACGGAACGTTACAAAATATTCAGAGGGCCATTACGGGCTGTAATTGCTCGTACTTGTTGCTCATATGAGCCGAACGGAATAATTATTGATGGATTGTCATGTGGATGCCTACGCGATTTTTGTCCTTTTGAATGGGATGTTGGCCTCGTACTGGATTTTTTAGGTATTGAATCGTTCGACTGTAGCATTGTAAGGGATCTCTAACGGTATAGCAGGAGAGATGAGCGTTAGTTGTTGATTTGTTAGGGATTTATTCGAGGAAAGACATTCTATTTGAAGAAATATTGCCAAAAGTTCCTATGACATGTTTTCGAAAATTCTATAATAAGGAAGTTATTTCAATTTTAAGATTTTGTTTGTCATTGTTATTATAATTTTAGGATCATTGTCTGATTTGTTTTTTCTTTGTGAAGATAAATGCTTTTTTCTACAACCGGTTAGCATAATAGCCTTTGACGTTTTCAAATCTGAACACAAAATTGTCGTTTTCCGAGGAATGTCATTATGTGACAGCATTTGCGCTCATGAATGGAAATATTGAAATAACGTTCGCCTCTACCATATACACTGTGTCCAAGATAAGAATGAACATCATGGGGATATCGGATACGGTAAGTGATACGGGGTCGATTAAATTAGAGAAAAGTAGCGCATTTATGTGCCTAATAATATGACACTTAGAAAGTTTTAATATTCCAAGTAGTTTCGGAGATATCCGAGAAAAACCGAAATTTGAGAATTTCGTTTTTATTTTCCCCTAGCTTTATTTTCAAAGAAAATGTAAAACAAATAGCACTTCGCCATGGCCACTTTTTAAGGACTACACGATAACATAAGCAGAATTTTTCTGTGACGTTTCGTCTTTTAGAAAACATCATCAATTTTGTATTTTTATATGGGCCGAAACTAAAGTATATACGACTCCATTTTTCATTGTTAATACAGCAATGTTTCACACAATATGATTTCGGAAGCATTTCTCGCGCACTTTGAAATATAATTGCCCAATTGTGACTTTGAATTATCTAAGGCAAAAATTGTAAATTTGAACCTCCTACCAGAGAAATCGAGGAAAAGTATGAATTATGATATTATAGATTCATGACTTGAAGCCATGAAATACTTGAATGTTGAAGATATCAAAGTATGATTCCTAAACTTGTAGCATAACTTAAAAACCATCAGTACGTTGAATATAAAGCAAGTTACAGAAAAAGGTAAATTTCAATTATACTTCATACTCTATGGTTGTTTGAGAAACACCATCAGTAGTAGTAGTAATGAAATATAGAGTTTTCTTGTCCAAGAACTGCGGTTGTAGAAAAAATCTTGTGTGTATCTGGAACGCATTCAAAGTGTCTTGCCGCTCTCGAAAGATCATTCACAAATAAACAATTGGTTGGCTGTTTGGAAAATTCGAAAAATATTCCTTTGCATTTTTCATCTCTACGAAGGAAAATATTTTTCACGACTCCGATTTTTTCAATTCGATAATTTTCAAACTTACGGATCTACCTTCAATCAAACATGTTGTAGAGCGCTGGCAACTCATTTCAATAAATTTTGCTGTCTGATGGTAGAATTGTTATTGTGAATCGTGTAATTGTTATTTTGCAAGCATTTTATGTGGGATTTTTTCACTGAATACGTTGCAACCAATCTAGATGAAATATAACTACATTTCTGTATTTCATTCTTGTGTACGAGCAGGATATAACTTGAAATGTTGACCATTTGGGATGGTGGAAATATGAAATACTAGTATTCCATCTAAGCAAAAGGATTTTTCCAATTCTTGTTTATGAAAGATATTTCACGCGATTTTTTCTAAGATCCGTTATTACATTTTTCAAAAGAAAATTCATTCTTCAAAAAAGATTGCATTAAATGGGATAGCAGGTCAGGTCAAACCTTCGATCATATAAAAGATGAATAACGCTCCATCCTTACCACAGTAGTTGTTTGAAGCCAACATCTAAATCAGTTACTAGGGTTACCTCATTCTAAAACAAGGATAGCAACAACAGAATCCCCCAGTACCAGTGTCTTGCTATCTTGGAAGGGTCTGAGTTTGAATAAATTGACCTACTAACAAAATTATCGTATCCATTCATCCTGCGACTGAATGAAAACAATGTGATTTTGAAGTTTTCTGAAAATATACATCTTCGATTCATTACCCGAATGATAATGGATTCAATTCACTGTCACAAGTATATTGTTTATTTTCTGACAATATAAAGTTTCAAATTGTCGAACTTGAGAAATATAACATCAATTATGTTCGTTATTATCAGTTCCACTATATATAGGCTTATCTACTACTTAGAACATTTTCTTAGCTTGGGCCAACCATTTTATCACTTGTAGTAAAATACTGCGAGCAAACTATAGCGTCTCTTGAAATATTCTCTTTCCCGATAATATTTTTTCATCTCGGAGAAACCCGAGAATGATTTCAAATTATCACAAATAGTTTTGCATAAAAGGGTGTGTGGATAATGTTAATTCAACGAATGATACGACACTGAGTAACTCACCAGTGGAATCTTGTGTTCTGGTCACCACTTTAAATCGTCTCTTAGACATTTCACAGCATGTTTCACAGCGTTTCACCATCCTTTAAATTCGATTTGAACAGAATAGACAAGGTTTTTAAGTAAAATCCTATTCAAATTTTCACACAAAACTGGAAATATGCCGTTTAATGGGCTATCAAAAAAAATTTGATTTGAAAACGAGACGTTTCGCGATGTCTAGCGCTACTAACAGAAGGATAAATATATTTGGGAACTTTGAAAAAATGTGGTCTTGGGATGATTATCACTTTCTAATGTGGCAACCTCTGTGGGGGAAAAACATATGAATAAGAATTTCATGTTGGCCTCAGGCAATTCGGGATGTTACTATTCTAGTGAGTTTGTTGTTCGGAGGGTCAAATAAACAAAATAGTATTCAATTTTTACACATTCTCATTATCAGTTATCCTCTAATGATGTTCCTTTGAACCCTTGCATGCGTGTCATTCTTGCTCTTTTCTCTCCTTCGAATATCCAGTTCGTCTTGTACAAAGTATTTTTGTTAGTTAATTTTCCATTAATCTTGACCCGATTCAAAACATGTTGTGACACAAAATCAGAATATATTCAGTTCTGAAACACATCATCCACGTTTTGTTCCCTGATGCGTAGCCTTTTTATTCCATCATCATCTTTCGCCGAATCATTAGCATACTTTGTGATCGTATTAACATACTTTTTCTCCAAAACCAAATTAATTCCTCCCATTTCGTATCAGCTTTACACGAAAGGCACTGCAACCCAGTGGTTCGTCTTGCTCGTCGAAGATGATTCAGCGTAAATCTAGGACTTGTTATGCACGAGTCAAATTGAAATTGTAGTAAAAAGATTGTGTTTTTCCGCGTCATTGTCGAACATCAGTGGATATTTCGAGGGAGGTGTTCTCCTTGTGGTTTTCAATTTGGGCTGTCTTCAGAACGGAAATTTTACTAAACCTTGCATGTCCTAAGAAGGGATGTCATGAAATGACCAACCAACGAAGAGACGGCAGTGGGAGTACTGTTAGCTCAGAAAAGTTTCAAAATACAAATATTTCTTTCTTCGAACATGCGTTTATGCTCCCATTATTCATTTATATGAATTGATGCATGGACTACGAGTGGATATAATTCGATATTTTGCGTGGTATTTGCCAGGAACGTAGTTGTTTTCTGCTCGTTTTCTACCTTGTTATTTTAGATTATTCTAATAATGTTGAGGAGATGACTTTGAGATATTTATTTTCATTTTTTACACCACCACTCCACTTATAGTTCCCTTTGATTCAAAAAAGTTTGATCGATTTGAGGGTTTCTGACTAAATTTAAGAAAATAATGTGAGCAAAAATTGTATTTATAGAGGTTATTTCATGAGCCAAGAGGGGTTGAGAAACTAGAAATGTATTAACTAAAAAAAACCAATCATTGAACATTACCACAACTTATTGTAGCATTTCTCACGAAACCATATTTGAGTTTATATTCCAAATCGATTCAACGATATGAATTCATTAGACATTGATAGAGAAATGATATACGAAAATAATCAAAATTGATATTTGAATATATTACTATTATCGAATTGGGTGAATAAACTCTGAGAGGGTAACATACAAGGTATAATCTCAAAAATTTATTTTGTCTCCTTGCTAAAGCATTTTTTGGACTGAAAATGAGACCAAATAATTATTGCATATTCTATATGCTGAGATATATAAAGTGCACAATAAACTATATTCTCTACAGGATCAGAAAGTCTATATAAAAATATCCTTTATATAAACTTCTTGTTTGTTTGATAGTAATTTTCAATTGATTCTAATCCCCTAGTTAATTAACAGATAGATAATGAAAGTTGGCACTACTGATGAATAAAAGGAAGCAATTTGGTTGTTTCAATTTCAAGGTTACGCCTGTTGTCTGCATAGAGTATGTAGATGTTTTAGATAATTGATGGTTTTGATTTGCTTAATAATTTGAACTGGTCTGATATGAATTCTTTGGACAATTAAATTTTGGATAGCGACTATGACATTGATATTGTTGAACTTTTCATTACGAATTATCACCTCTTACACAGTTAGGGTAAGGGTGGGTAACTTGAAAACTGAAATGATAACAATTTTTATTTCTGATTGAAAATGAAAAATATAATATGGTGTTGATAAACCGACTCATCCAAAATAACTGGTAGTAAATTGCTATTGATAAATTGGCCCTGGGTTGTCTATAGGAAGATCCAACTTTTTCATATGACCTGAAAAAACTTGTATGATGGTAACACTTATCATTATAAATGAAAGTAGTACCAAACAAAAGAACTCGAATTTTGATTTTTTTTTCTCGAAAGAACGTGACAATCGCTATAATTCACCTGTGAAATGCCAGTTCTTGAGAAACGTAAAAAGCCTACAGATGACGTATAAATAACGATTCAAATATTCCGCAGACGGTAAGCTGTTATTAAATGTTGGCTATCAAGTGAGAATTTCTCGTGATTTCGAACATTTTGAGGCCATCCATGTCTTCGGCAACACTCTTTTTCGTGCAGTTATTTACTGCCTTTCATTAATGATGCATGAACACATTTTCCAAGATTTATGCTGACGATTGTCGCATAATCGGTGATGTTGACCTTGTTTTCAGTTATTACATTGAAATAAAGCAACATTTATGAGATAAAGCCTTGTGCGGCTTTTAAAGAACAAAGATTGCACATATTGATTGTTGAATTTTTTCGAGTTAGCTTCGAATCAAACTGTGCATGAAAGAGGTTATATAAATTTAGTGTTTTCAGCATTGAGAAATCCATTTTTCCTAGCATAATTTTCAAATAAGTCTCCGACAGCTCTGTTCAAAATGAACGTATAAATACTGGGATGTACTGTACCATAATATAACATCATTACAACAAAAGGCAAAATACCGTTAAACATGACCGGAAGATATTAGAACTGACTTTTTCCACGACGTCATGTACCAATATGTCGGAAGGATTATTCCAACATTCCTAATAAGGCTGGATTAAAAATTTCCAACTCGAATAAACCTCATTATTTAGCTTCTAAGCCAATGTTATTTATTACGTTCAACAAACTACATGCATTGATCGATATTTCATGTTTATCGACACGTATATGGTGTTGGTTCGCACCGTGATTACTTTATATATACTTACTTACTTCGTAATTATTATATCATTGACACTTTGACCGAAGATTTAGCTGAATTTATGCGTAAGCTTAACGTTTCCTGATTTCCCGCAACTTAAATACAGAGTTTCTAGAAATTGTCATCGCATTGGTGGTTAGAATATTTTCGCCATTGTTTGCTTATGATTATTGAAACGGAAATTGCCATCCGATACTTCGGACAAATATTGCCCACACTATATCAGTACATATAGGTACAATGTGAGCCAAAAGAAAAGCTCTAGTTTACCATTCGGTTTACCAGTTCCTACATATGTAAACAGTTGTTGTATAATACCAATAGGTCCAGTGGAAATTTCTTATATTATCAGTAATAACCTTTCTTGGGAAAATCACGTGAGGTCCATTGCCAAAAGTCCATCCCAAAAACTTGGTTTTCTGATTCGAGCCAAGAGCTATTTCTCTCCCAGTCAGCTGCTTATGATCTATAAGGCACATATCCGACCTGTCCTGGAATACTGTTCCCATATTTGGAGTCCGGCACCTAAACATATCCTGAAACAATTGGATTATGTCCAAAAAAGGGCACTTCGTCTCGTCGGTGATGCCTCGCTTACAAACTCGCTCACTTCTCTGCAACACCGTAGAAAAGTTGGCGATTTATCTTTATTTTATAGATATTTTCATAGGCGATGCTCTTCTGAAATATCAACAATCGTTCCTCCATTAGCAGTCTCTTCGAGATTAACCCGTCATGTTCAGTTTTTACACCCCTTCGTGGTCACTTTAGAGACCTGCAGAACTTCCCTTTTCAAAGACTCGTTCATCCAAAAAACATCGAGACTTTGGAACTCATTGCCTAGAACACCAACTCCTACTTCTTTTCCTTGGTTCTCACGATGTTCTCTGAACATTACAGGATATACCTTTTCGTAAAAACCACAATATATAAAAAAACAAGCTTCAATAAATCATATCTATCTCGACTGGAATTCCACTATAATGAATCTTCAAAACTAGATCATCGAAATGAACGAGAAATATCAAGTTATTGGATACAGTTGGCACTCATAAATCAATCTGAATCAAATATATCTACCAGTAATGTACAAGTATTTCTATAAAATTATCAATTAAAGTTTCTTATGTTCACTCAGCTGTGTGTGATGCAAGATGTACTGTTAGTTGTTCAATATTACCAGGTGTGCGGATTGTAAAAGTTTTAATTTGAGAAGATATGTTGGATATTATTCATGATATGGCCTTTGGCAATAGGTCTCATGAGCGTAGCATGAACATTTCTGGTTTATTTGAGATTTGAGATGTTCAAAATTTATCAGATGAGAATAAACAAGTAGAATGAATGACCAATTTGTTGAGAAAAATGTTCCGTTTCGAGGAATTTTAGAATAAAGCATCTTATTAATATTAATGCTGGGATTCAATCCGAAGTCACGTTCTATTCTCCTGCTATGGCAAATCAAACATTTAGTTGATGAGTGATGAGTCTGAAGCTTCTACTTTTACCCTATGATTATCAAGCGATCTATTTTCAACCATATCATTTTAAATTTTTTCTTCTGCCACGGATTATTTTTCAATTTATTAATAGCAGCAATCAATCAAACCGCTACATGGTTACGTATGGTCAACTCAATGAACTATGCAAATCAATGATAATTATTATTATATTTACATTGATGTCTTGACAAAATATCGTGCTATGGTAGCCAAGGAGTTCAAGGATTGTTCTGTTTTCTTCAACAAAAATCAACATAATTCACAAGGTGACAACTGTTGTAGGTATATCCTCACTACAAAAAAGAATGTCAAATTGCCAGAAAGTTGGGAAGCAACGGTTGTAGGTCTTTCCTCCAGGTGATGTTATAATTTGTGAATATGGTGTTCCAATGTAACATTTTTTTCAAAAATCAAGTCTATTTGGTGGCGAGTTGCCAGTTGAATCAGTTATGTAAACAAATTCGTTTTTTAAGTGAACAACATGATACAACATTCGTTTTGCAAGAGAGTTTTGATACATATTGGAACAGATTCCTGATGATTCAATATTCAATCATTACTATTTTGGTATTTGTGATCATGTAAAATTTTTACCGCTTGCAAAATTCCCTGCCCATATTCATTGTGCCTATCACCATATCCTCGTCTAGGTTTTCGAAATGAACCATATTGGCCCAAGTTTCTGTGCAGCAAAGAAAAATACCTCAAGCTAGGTTGTTGCCGCTCTGATGGATAACGCTGAAAATACGCTGCCGCAGCCATGTGGGCATTTCGATGTGAGGTATAATAAATTTGCATCTTTTCTCTTTGTTCTTCACTTGAGAAATGCATTTTTGCGATGAAACTAGCACAAACGTAAAGGACATGACTCGAGATAGATCAAACTGTCAACATATTGTTCGCGGCAGAAGAATAGTTTGTTTTTTCCAAAGCTCTCTTCACAAAAAGTGAAAAGTTTGATTTTTGGCAAACATGTGATATTGGAACACCATGTGTGATACATCGCTATAAAGAGAAACAAAAAAGGAATTCAAAAATGTTTAAATCCAAAATGACGTCCATAAGAAAAAATGAAGTTGACAGGTGTTTCTCCGCCATCTTGAAAATTATCAAGAACACGATGCCATATTCGAATTCTCCATAAAAAAGTGTCTGAACAATGGTATAGTTAGAAATGTCTAGCATCATTGGTTTACTGTCAAAAAATTAAAAACGAAAATCAGATATTTTCGTTTTTTGGCGATATTTTCAAAACTATCATAGATATTTCGAATTTCTCTTCAGATCATGTCAAATCAATAACATGAAGAATACTTTATGTATGTGCTGTTATGTCAAAGACTCATTTTGATCTAGGCATGGTGGATGTGGAATAAAGTACCATGACAATCTAATATAGTGAGCCTTATTTTTTTCTATTTTGGTTCTATAATGAAGTCATTATGATACGAAAATGCACTCCTCGCTTCTCTCGTCGTACTCCAAACAAAATAACATCTTATAAAACTTGTATCATAATATACCATTTTCAACATGGGAGTCTTATGGAAGTTCAACTTTGAGATGAAAACTCGCTGTCTAAAAGTGAATATTACCATTGAGACATTGAGGTTATGATACTGTTATGACATAAATATTACAATATTATCTATGATTGTGATACGTTTGATTGATGTGAATCAATATTGGCTTCGAGAGTAAATACATGAATACTCTCAGGATAATAGTTTATTCAACGAGGTTAAAACAGTCTTCCATCTGGACATTTGGAAATGTGTAATTTTGATCTTGATGGATCACGAATCATAAAGGAAAGAGTGAAGATCAACATGAAAAATGAAAGTTATGGTTTATGGTATTTCATCATTATTCAGTTATCTATACTCTCAAATCAATATATTATATTTTTGGTGATCTCGTGTATCTTTTTAGTTGAATTTGCTGCCAAACTCCATCAATCAATATTGAAATGAAGCTAAGACGAACTCCCATATCGCATTTGCTTAGTTCTTAGACCCATAAGAAATGCATGATGGGAATTCAGAAGTGGGATCTACATATGGATCGCAATTCAAAAATCCCTCTTTACCTCACTAATATGGTCTTTACAATGCACGCAATGACGGATTCCTTGGCCTTGACAAAAGATCTTATATAGGTCGAGCCACGACCTCCTTCAAATCTAGTATCTATTCTAAAATTGAGAAAATCCTAACTGCCGCGAATTTGCATCGAACCCATCACTTTTGCTTTTTTTTTTTTGCTTACCGTACAGTAGTGAAAAAGCAAGTTTCCATTGGCAGGCATGGACAAGAACCGGCGTAGGTCGGACGGCTCCCGTCCCCCATATTTCTTCAAATCGATCGGCATTTGTCTTTCCAAGAAGGAAATAAATATATCTGTCGAAGCCCAACGCCTTGTATATGCAATCGCCGACTTCGCGCCATAGGTGTTAAGTTACGATCGGGAACAATTAGTGTAATATTATGTTTATGTTGGTATCGGCGACGCCTACGGTTACTTCTTAAGTTCACCGGCACAAGAACAGGAGGAAAAAATATAAACGGCAACGTTCCAAGTGGCCGATGGTTAGCCTGATATAGACATGAACTAACTTATAGTTTTAATTTTTTTTGATCGCACTGAAAAATATGAAAATACGTACCTATATGTGGGCTAGAAGTCATTCCTCTCCAACCATTGTAATCAATAAATTATTAGAAAGAGAAATTAGTCTATCCAATTAGAATATCAAACATAGTTTGAAATGAATGTCTGGTAGACTACGAGCAGAAAACAACTACTTTCCTGGTAAATACCACACGAATTTATTAGAAATATGACGTCTTACGAAAATCAGTTTCACAAATAATGATGATATAAGGAATAGAATTTACGAGGGTGTCTATTATACGAGGAACCCTGTATATATATCGACTCATCTCGTCATAAAAGAAAAGACCCTGTATATTATAGACGTTCAAGTGACCAAGCGATAACCTGGTGAAACGTCAACCCCCCATTCGTTATAATATTCTCGAAAAAGATTAAACGACACGTACATACGTATGCATACGAGCATGTTGTATTACCTTTAATTAAAAAGTGTAACAAAAACATGACGAATGCCCGTGTAAGCTCATGCGGAGGTGGCTGAAAATAAAAGCAAGTTGATTTATGTAATCAGTCACGCTAGCTCGAATGCGTGTGTTCCGGACATCGAGTCTCTGGAGTTGCCGGTCTCTTTTCGACGTTTTTCCGGGTCGTGGTCGCTAATTTTTTCTTTCCGGTGCGCACATGGCGTTTTCGATTCTCGCCTCGCGTCGCTCCTGAAGAATTTTCTTGTCCGGGGTACCTCAAGGCACTGTCCTGGGGCCACTATCATTTTTTCGTTTATATTTTCATTCAAATTAATAGATTTTTGAAATTAAAATTTTATGAACTTGGTGTTCTCTTATATTTTGCTCCCTACCTATACAGCTCTAACTATACGAGGCAAAAAAAACATTGGATACAAGAATTGTAGAGTTTCATTGGTACTATATTATGGCACTTCTAAATCAAATCGCCAAATTAAAAAAATTACTTTTTTCTTCAGATAGTTTCAACTACATATAGTGAAATGAGTTTTTCTTCTGTTTACATATATATATATATATAGTTTGCTAATGTTTCCTCAAGCCGTTTTTCACTCATTGAGATTTCAATATTAAATCAAGATAAGCAATTACGAAATAACTTTTTCTTCAATCTGATGTATCGTATTTCCTTCTTCTAGTTTCGAGTGTCAGAAGTTCATTTGTTCGTCTAGTTTCTATGTTATTCTATTGTATCTAAGAAAATCAAAATTTTATTGGAATTGAAATAAATGGAAAATGGCTTGAGGGAACATTGAAAATCTAGATATATATATTTGGAAACCAAAAAAATCTACACTATATTTGAAAATATGTTTAATTGAAAAAGTCTTGCCTTTTTTTTTTAATTTTGCGATTAGCATTTGGGTGTTCCGGAAGTGCCAAAGGGCATCCTGTAAATGGACATCCTGTACATGGACAGGACATCCTGTACATGGTTGCTGGGATTCAAGTCTCAGCATTGGGATTTAGAGAAATGAAAGAGATGCAGGGTCGGTGGAAAATCATTTATGTCCGAAAAAAAAAACGAAATTCCATAAATTATCTTTAATTTTTCTTGCGACGATTTTCCGAAGAATATATTGACATAAACGACACTAAATTGAAGACACTTTTTTCTTCAACGAGACCATCAGGAATCCAACTTTTGGACTTCTAATTATTCAAGTTCGGAAGTTATGGGTACTCCCTTTGAAGCAGCGAAGTTGAAAAACGATCCATACGTTCGAAAGTTATGGCGATTTGAAGAATTCGAAAATGTTCCCCCTGTGATGCATTTTTTCTCATATGAACATTTTTTTTCGATTTCGGTATTTTCGATTTGAGAAATGTATTCTATGGAAAAAATAAGCAGATTGGTATGCGCGAAGTTGAAAATCGGTCCATCCGTTCGAAAGTTATGGCGATTTGAAGAATTCGAAAATGTTCCCCCTGTGATGCATTTTTTCTCATATGAACATTTTTTTTCGATTTCGGTATTTTCGATTTGAGAAATGTATTCTATGGAAAAAATAAGCAGATTGGTATGCGCGAAGTTGAAAATCGGTCCATCCGTTCGAAAGTTATGGCGATTTGAAGAATTCGAAAATGTTCCCCCTGTGATGCATTTTTTCTCATATGAACATTTTTTTTCGATTTCGGTATTTTCGATTAGAGAAACGGATTCTATGGAAAAATAAGCAGATTGGTATGCGCGAAGTTGAAAATCGGTCCATCCGTTCGAAAATTATGGCGATTTGCTTCATTTTTTCTATGATGAAAAAAAAGTTTTTTTTGATTTCGATTTTTTCGATTGGAGAAACGGATTTTATGGAAAAAATAGGCAGATTGGTATGAGCGAAGTTGAAAATTGGTCCATCCGTTCGAAAGTTATGGCGATTTGAAGAATTCCATATTCCCTTTGATGCATTTTTTCTCATGATAAAAACATTTTGTCGATTCCGTTTTTTTTATCAAAGAAGTGGATTCTATGGAAAAAAACAAGCAAAAAAACAGCCAAATTCGAAAAAACCTCACATGTCGGTTTCACGGGCACGAATTTGAATCAAGTTGACGTCCGGAAGCTAAAGTTATCCGTCTTTGAAAAATAATTGTGTCGCGGGGATGATTTGTGGGCGGATGCCCTTTTACGCTCCTCTGCTCAGCCGAGCGACAACACGTCACGGCCGGGCTTGATAAATAATAAGTCGAAAGTTGAAACAAATGAGCTTCATCCTTTTGTTATTCCGCAGTCGTTTGTTTACGCTTCGAAGCGCGTAATTCACGATGAGTTCTGATTCGTAGGGTAGGTAATAAATTCAGAGATAGACGCCCGTTCGGGTTCTCAAGGGAATATTCTTTGCATAGATTATATTCTATTTACGTTTACCTACTAACTGTATAACGAACTTTACATTTACATATGATTTGATAGAGCTGTTATCGGATATAGTTCGATATACGGAAGCAGGAGTGGTTCATGCACCTTGGAGCTTGTAGTTTTCACCGCTAGGTGGCACAGCGGGTATCATCCGTTCTTTCTACCGTTCGTCACTTTGATTGGTTGATATATATTTTTGAGAGAGATTCGTGAATTCAGTGGAACTGAACTGGTGCAACTGCTGAAGTCCAGGCAAACCCAAGGTGGATGTAGATATGGTGGAACAATCGAACAAAACCACAATTATGAATGATCTGTCACTGTCACTTTTAATTATCGATATTGATATCAAATGCGATATTAACGCCATCTTCGAACGATTAGTGAATTATTACCGGTGTTATGATCTTCGCTAAACCAGTCTACATCAGGTTTTGACGGAAAACAATTGAAGAGTCGTTTCAGCATATATATATATATATATATATATATATATATATATATATATATATATATATATATATATATATATATATATATCCACCTTTGGCAAACCTAAACCTTTTTCTAGTATCAAAAGACCGACGAAGGCAGCAAATCATTTTGATTTTTTGTTGAAATTCGTTGTGAAATTCAGACGCAATGGAAAGTTAAGCTAACCATTCTCCTACAAAATGAATCTCACTGCGTATAATTTTCCCTAGTCCGAAATATACAGGGTGTCTGAGGAGGATATAGATATGGTGAAACGACTCTTCAATTGTTTTTCGTCAAAACCTGTTGACCTGGTTTAGCAAAGATCATAACTCTAGTAATGTGGTTCGAGATGCCAAAGACTTATATCTTGAAGTATTTTTTCATCATCGATGATCAGGTATATCAAAATATCCAGAATTTTTATCTTCTATTATTGAAACTTGAATTCATCCTATGCAGATAGAGATCGAAAAATTCAAAATTTCTCTTAAGTTTATATACAAGCACAACCAAAAAATATCGTCTCCCTTATTTTTATGCTATGCCGAACAATATGAAATGTAAACAATATTCCGAAAAATAAATTAACTATAATAAAATTGAAATTGATTGTTATGTTATGTTATGTTAACGAAATCATGGTTAGTGGACAATACAATATTGTAACGATTATGTGGTTGTGACTTAATACATTTTTTTAGTGAAACTCTTCAGTTAACTGTAGTTAACATTTCGACAATATTTAACTTGACGATGTAGTAGTAATGATGGTTCACAAATACACCTTATATTCAATGTACTTTGTGATTATCATTCATTCAAACAAACTGCTTGCGAAGAACAAGAACTTCAATAGTTGTGAAATATCGTTGACGTTACTATCGTCGAATAATTTGAACATTTATTAATGCATTCTGTAATACGATCCTCTTGGGAAAGACTATTTTGTGTGTCGTATAATAACGAAACGAAGGGAGACTCCTAAGTGATGAATATTTTTCCATGATCGAACGAGTGTGCATTGGAAAAATTATCTAGGATTTACATATGGTGGATTGTCCTCACCCAAATAAGGCCGAATTTGATCAAACGATGACAAATAATATTTTTTTTTCTACAAACGGTCAACAAAGTAATCCTTCGATGCTTTCAAATCTCAACACCAAGTGACAACATAGCAAAGGAAATAATGTCATTAAGTGACAGCATTGCCGCTCGAGCGCGGAAATAATGTCATGCATATATGCGATCACATCCATCATTGTTGAAAACGAACTCATTATTCTGTTGCATGATGGAAAATAATAATAGTGACATCATTGAATTATCTAACACATATTAAGATATCAAAGTAAGTATCCTAAATTTGTCGTATTCCTCAAAAAACATCAGTCAGTTGAATGTAAAGCAGACATAAATTTGACTATATCTTTTTGATGGTTCATAATATTTCATAACTGGGATAGACATAAGTTTTCAAATAGCCTCAATAGCCAACGGGTTCAATACCCGACTTTTCAAGCCGCCAGCACGGGTTCGATTCCTGAGAGGGGCAATTCTTTTTTTTTCTCTTTTCTATTAAATGTATGAATTATTGGATTGAATTTCAATATAATAGTGAATAATTAATAATGAAATTAGTGATTCAGATGAAGAATATTGTGAAATGTAAGTTTTGAATGATGTATCGAGTTTTCTTGTCTAGGAACTGTGTTTGTAGCAAAAATATTGTGTTTATCAAGAATAATGAAAGATTGAATTGCCTTTTTCTTCCGGCAATCTATCACTTTGCGATCTAAATACACAATAGCTATTTCTGAAAATCGGAGCGAAATTTTGTCTTTTCTCAGAGAGAATTTAGATCTTTCCTCACACTCATATAGGGTGAACTTTTCCATGGATGACTCTATTCCAAATAAAACAGTCAATTTTCTCGCGACATTTTCAGCATTGGAATATCAGCCATTAGCATATAATAGAACGGCAGGCCCATACATCAAGGCGCACTTTGACCAACATTTCTATTATTTTTCCCATATCTACGACTGACTCCCAGAGTCCAAACAAGTGTTAAATGTTGGATCGTAAATCTTACGGCAGTTGAAAATATGCTCGACCCGTCATCATCGCGCCTTTGGATTTTTTTACACCTTTTGGAGAAACCTTCTCTACGCATAAATATTCATATATTACGCGATACCAAATACAGAGTGTTTGGCCGAGACGGGTGAGAGCATTGTCATGTACCGTCGGCGGGAGTCATAAGTAACAATTAATGCCGTTCTGGGTCGGATCGGGTCTTCTAATTCACGCCAGTGGCGTGCGAAGCCACATACATTTTATTTTGTAAACAATAAGTGGGTACGGCCAAGGATTGTCGAGCTTGGGACCTTCCGAACTTCTCGCTACCAGAATTATTCCTGCCTATATTAAAATTTTCAGAAAAATCTCGCATTCAGGGTCGGATAATATTTTGAAAAGATCGGTTTATCAACACCAAGATAACATTTATCTGGCAGCTAAAATGCCAAATAAGAATACCACCGAATTGTGGTCGTGTTTTGATTCGATATTTTATAACCTCCAACTTCAGAGTCATGATGAATATTTCAATTTGAAATGGAGAATAGGTATCAATACAAAGAAAATATGAATCAATTTCACCCCATTTGAATAAAAAATAAATATCATTCGTATTGGAAAACTGCAGTTATATCAATGTCTTCGTCGCTATTCAAAATATAATTGTCCAAAGAATCCATATTCATATTTATATTCATTCATCAGTATTGCCAACTTTCATCATCTGTCAATTTATTAAATAGGGGATAAAAATCAATTGAAAAATCACCAATCACTACCAACAAAACAGTAACCTCATATGTAGGATACTTTTATCTGACGGATTCCTAACTGGTGTATAAAATTGGCAATCTTAGTGGGTCATTCCAACTGTCAAAATCAAGTTTTTCAGTTACCTATATCGGAAAGTGATTTTTTGAAAATATACGTTAAGAGAAATATATACTCCAATCAATCCTTTAGTTTAATCAAAAATTGTAAATGGTAAGAATGTCATTAATCAAATAGTGATACTCAACAATAGTTTCACCATTGTATAAGGACTTTTTTTAAACAAAGACTTAGATTCTTCTGGCATCAACAAAATATTCTTGATCGTCATGTTCTCAAAGTATATTTTCAGAATTCTAAAACTTAAATTGTTACTGAGTGTCATGACTATCATGATTCTTATTTGTCGATTTAACTAAGTTGTAATTAGACAATGATGATTTCGATTGAAATTAAAATTTCTCTAGATAAATCAATTTGTTATTTCTGACGAAATGACTGATATGTCTCAGCATATTTTTTTAATTTTTCTAACCACTATCTCAGTTGCCTTATACAAACCATCAGAGGTTTACTGGGTGAACTTGTACTGATGTTTTTTGTTTCTGCAACTGAGGATCTTCCTCTAGTTTCATGTGTTGTGGAAATTATATTATCGAATTCATATATATTTTGCTCGTTTTGCCCATATTCTAATATCATGACCATTCAGGTACCTACTTATCCTTTCATTTTATTTTTTTCGAATAAATCATTGTCTTTATGACCGCATATAAATGAACATAATATAGAAGCCCCGTATATCCCTTTGCTCAATGTATCGAAACCAGTTCCAATCAATTCCAGACGTGAATTATGATATTACCGACATAACTCTCGTGTTATCTTTCCATCGTGAGACGACCTTGACATTTCCCAGCTATTCTACTCGCTTAGCAAGTCACAATATAATTGCCCCCCGCCAAATGCCTCTCTACGCCCATGGCGTATTGTGAATTGCCTATGATTTACCAGTGAAATGCTAAGCACTCGGGCAATTATCTCTTCTTTGCTTTACCTGGAGGAATCGTTTAAAACGTCGGATGGATTTATGCCCGCCGGGTTTTAACTCTGGGATAATTGAATTTATTGTGATTTTCATTAACTTCGTGGTCACCTTGAAAATCTATGGTAGTTTTATATGAAAATATGGACTTGAGTGTGAGGATAATGTGATTGGGCAAGTGGTGTCTTATCATTGCTTATGATAACTGCAACCGAATTTGTTGAATACTCTGCCGTTCGTGAATTGGTACAAGGTGATATATTGAAATTAAAAATTCTTCCAAGAAGGCTGATTCTCCTGTGCAACATTGTTATGGTACAATCTGTGATAAAGGGTTACGATTGGAATAACTAATTTTCGAAAAGTGACAGTTTAATCTTTACTCGAATTCTGTACCACCCTGTATTTATTCTAATTGAATATCAGAAGATTGTAAATAAAAAGTCAAGATAGGGACAAGCATGTCATTTTGATACAACAAATCCCTGAAGATGAAAACCGAGATTTTCCATTCACACTCTATGGATGATGTTTTCATTCCCGCTAGACCCAAAGTGTTATGATCTATGAAATCAACTCTTCTGGAAAAATCTAAAAATGGATAGCTATTTGTGTATTTAGAACGTTAAGTGATAGATTGCCGTTCGAAATACACACAAATTTTTTTCTACCAACACAGTTCCTAGACAACTCGATACTTCATGTAATTAACTTACATTTCATAATATTTTTCATCAAAATCATTGATTTTATTTATCATTCACTATTATATTGAAATTCAATCCAAAAATTCATACATCATACAGAAAAGAAGGGAAAATGGATTTAAAAAAATTGCTCTGCTCAGGGATCGACTTCGGGCTGGCGGCTTGAGAAGTCGCGCTTTGAACCCGTTGGCTATTGAGGCTACTTGAAAACTTCTATCTTCTATCCCACAGTTATAATACGTTATCAACCAAAAAGATATAGTCAAACTTGTTTTTGCTTTTTATTCAACGGGCTAAGTGTTTTTTTGAGAAATACAACAAGTTTAGGATACTTATACATCTTCAACGTTCAATATTTCCAAATGGCACCATGTCTTGAATCTATCATAATCTATCATATCATAATTCATACTTTTTCCCGATTTCTCTGGTAGGAGGTTCAAATTCACAATATTCGCACTTTCTGCTACATATACAGAATGATGAGTTCGCACGAGCGGCAATGCTGTCACTCGATGACATTCCTCGGATTACGTCTACTTTGTGTTAGATTTGAAAGCGTTGTTAACCGTTTGTAAAAATAATACATAGTGTTCCATCTGAATAAATCAAGTTGACATCAACTTCAGGCATAACCGGAAGTGCCACCATTTCGAAATTATTGATTTTAGGAAACTGCCAAATATTTAACAACATTTTGCATCAGTCTATATTTACCGAGAAATTCCTCCTGGTAGTTCGTTGACGGACACCCTTTACAAACAGTTTCTACGGTAGGTATTACCGATTTTTACCATGAAAGAATTAGTGAAAATTCCTGAATATAACAAACAGTCTGAAACGAGTTTAAGTCTTATTATTATTTTTTCAATGTTATAGAAATCGACAAAAAACAAGGATAAGGCAAAAATCATAAACACGATTACATGAAAGAAGAAAAGATTCAGTGTCTGAAAGCAAATTGTTATAATCGAATCTTTAAAACATCTCTTGGCTGAATGTTGAATTATTCTATGATCTACGTAATGATCGTTATAACATTTTCAGATTACAGTTCTACAAATTATTAAGAAATTTTGATTATCCTTATTTTTTTTGTGTTTGCTCCAAAACGTACATCAAATTCTAAAGACGTATTGAATTGGACTTCACCGTTTTGCCAGCCTGTAAAATGAATGTTCGTGTTTGGTAACAATGGCTCCGATTCATCTTCATTCATGCAAATAACAAATATCTAACTCTTGCCGCAAGAGGTATGTGTTTCTGATAGGTCTTTCATTCTCGAGTTAATTCGAGTGTCTTCCAGTACTCATGTATCTCGGAAAGACACAAGTATTTACGTTGTATCGTGAGAAGGCATGGGATCTACTAGGCGAAGAGTGCATCTAGAATAAATAGTAACGTTTCTGTTAACAAATTTAAAATGGTTGCAGTGCTGCCTGCAAGCTGAGAAGTCTCCATCATATTATTCTAACGGTGCCCATCTCAAAGCATAAATATAATGTTTACTTGGCGAAACATCGCTAATAATTACAACAACCTGGTTTATGAGCCAGAGTACATTCAGCTAAGTCCAAAGTTATTTGAGCAACTAGCTACGTTATTTTTTGGACCAGCTATATAATAATTCTGCACAAGGATCTTATAATTTAGTCGAGTTAGCAACCTAAAGTCTTTAAGCAGGCCGAATGTTAATAGAGCAATACTGATCGTGACGAATAAAAAACTTTCTACATCAGACATATTCAGTCTGGAAACGCCGTTTGGAAATGAATTATAACTACATATTATAATGTCACATCAATCAATAGCGAATTACATTGGGCAGGGACTAGTTGAGTTTATATGCAGTATGCACTCAGTGTATAATATGTATCTTTCTTTTTGACATGTATTGATGAGAGAAACTATTGAGTGCGCAGCAGTTTTACATATATAATTCGCTTAAAGTTTCAAGAAAAACTAAAGTCACGGTAGGTATCTACGAAGGTGTAGAACGGACATGCAATTTTTTCTGTTAATTTCGGTTATATCGAAAATGCAATAAATCAAGAAGTGATGGAATCACCGTTACCATGGCAACTCAGACAATTTTCATTTTTTTGTGAACCTAATTGCCTGCGATTGCCACTGAATTGACGAATGTTTGGACGCATATAGCATAACAACAAGTCGCCATTTGGTCTCTTGAAAATTTAATATTGTGAATCGCCACACCTGGCAACACTGTGTGGGCACTAAGTTCGAGTTCGAACTCGAAGTTAGTATTAATTTTCTAGAGAAAACTTTAAGATGCAAGACATTTTCTGCTCATTTTCCGCTTTACTGAACATATCAACATCTGTTTCGTTAATTGAGTTGGCATCCTCACCATGAGATTTAAGATTATGGACGTTCACATAAATAAACAAATTCCAGTTACTTTGTTGCTAAATGTTTTCACCTGACCGTAATGAAAATTGACTTGGAAATGAACAAGTGTGCCCTAGTATGCCCTACATATTGTTATTGAATATAAAATAATGATTTCTTCCACTGTATCCCAGTTTGATTCAGACTGATATAAGAGCGGGAAATGCTTCTGAATTATTTATTCAGGTACCTTTACTGGTGATCAGCCAATTGCATTTTATCAACCATGAGTATCGTTATCGAATTTGTGAACAAGTCTTAATTGGCGATAAAAATTTAGGATTTCGGAGAACATTATGAACGAGCAATATTGATGAATGTTCGAGATAATGATTTGTTCAGTAAAAGAGTTTGTGTACCTGGAGCGAATATTTTAATTGTTAATCCAGATTTCTTCGAAAAATGTTTTGTCAGATTATATGTATACAAAAAATAGGGCTCAGATGTTGACTTCGTAGATCATATTCAAATGAAATAATCAGCGACTACGTTGAATTGTGGTTGAATGTTGTTTAGGGGCTTTCGCAGTGAGACTGCGCAATAATTCTTCAACTTTGCTTTGCTAAGGTGCATGCATTACAATTGATAGAGCAATAATTTCTGGTGAGCCTGACTAGAAGATATGTGTTGAAGACAGCAGGAGTGCTTCTTGATAATAACCTACGGTATGTTACGGAAATTAGATGTCAAGGCTTTCGTTCAATGCCTGGTGTGTATTTTTCTCGAACAATACATTTATCTTTGTAATATTTCATCATACGTGGTTATGACTGATATGAATAGTATACGAACATAGTGGAACAGCGGAATGGAGTCGCTTTATTAGAGGCGCGTCTTAATAATTTTTATCGTCAATATTTATAACAATAATTTTATCGTCAATATTTATAACCGACTCAATTCAGTTTATTATTGAATATCTCACTTGTTTTTCACCGTAAACTGATATACAACAAATGAAAATATAACCCAAAAACCCCAAATATTTAAGAAAAACCAAATATCTTCAGTGGAAATACCAATGAAACTCTACTTTACCGTAAACATTGCCATTTTTTGCAACGGAAATAATTGAGTACCATTACCACAGATTAGCTATTACTATTAGTAATGACAGTTTTCGTAGGCAATACTCGAATATCAGAATAAATGATGATCTCCATAATAAGCAATAGGTTTATTCATAAAATATGTGAATGGATTTCAATATCTAACAACTCGTAAACTTTGTTGATATAGTGGAACTATAAAAAATTCTATAGTTGTTCGGTAGTATCTGTTGGACTTTTATTCATTTCCATTTTATAGACAAACATGTTTGTAACTTGATATAGGTATTCATTGCTCTTGTGAATTCACATTAAAATCAATAATAATTGAAATTCAGTACATAAACACGTTGTCAGTGATGAGCTTGTTTAGTTTTTTTTTATTTCGCTCTATCCACTTTGGTGATCGTAAGGTAACTCGAAGTGCTTGGTAAATTCGGGTGAATTAAAAAATCAAGTTATACAGATACCTATAAAAAAAATTATTCATAAATTCCGGTTTCTAGAATATCTTTAAGCATAATTTCTAAGGCGCATTTGAACATCTTTAAGAGGAATCAAATAATTTCATGGTAATAAACAATAACAATATACTGAATTACTGAATTGTGATGGAAAATACTGTTGGAAAGGTTAACTATAAATTTTATGTTAATACGAATTCCTTAATTATTATAAATCTTCCACCATTGTGAAAGCTATTGGTAGTTAATATATTTTTCTATCAGTTACCCATTCATCTGGTTTTATATTCAAAGTTGCTGTGGCTCATAATAGCGCATTTATAAAATATATGGTTAATGCAGCAGGAGGTTAATCATGATTTAATGATTATTTTGGAGTCAATTGTGAGAGATAAATTATGAAAGAAAAAGAATTTTCAATATTCTAATTCCCATTAGTAAACTGAAAATAATATACAAATTGAGTTATCGCTACATTAATGTCACAACCAAAGCATTTAGGAAACGATATAAAATCAATTCTGATTTAGAAAGTGGATAATCCAGGTGTTCTGAAAGGAATGCTCGAAGATTAGCCTTCTGAAAGAACTACTGATGTGAACACTGGTAACCTACCGGATGATACGTTTCCAAGTATCATATATTTATGAGGAATGATGTTTTCGATAAAATATTTTGACGAGAACAATGTCTAACTCGTAGCATTAGTAGATTATGTAGATTATGGAATAAAAAAAATTGATACTAGTGGGAAACTCCGAACGCGAGTTATAGCAAGCTTGATTTTTCTTGATTTTCCGAACCATATATCTTCTCCCTAGACCCCAAGTGTGATATTAATCGATGAAATAAGCTTTTCAGGGAGAATATAAAAACAAAACCAAATACATGGACTTCCATAAGAAACAATATAACTTTTATATGCCACAATTTTTGGGAAATCCTGTATATTTCGAAATACTTTCAAAATTTACCCTTTATCGACGTACGAACTACTGAATGAGAAAAACCACCCTGTATGTTCCTATGTAAATTGAATCATGTGTTCGATAGATATGATGATTTAAAGTTTACACCCTAGATTTGCTGAATTTTTTCTGAATTAAAATATTTTTCTTGGATTTTCCTTCTTACGGATTCAGATCTTGGAAAAAGGAGGAAAGAAAATAGAAAAATACCATCAGATGGTATATTCTGTTTCCAACGAGGATTTCGATATAAAACAATACAGCCTTTAGCCTCACTGATGACAAATTTCGAAATTTTGATATCAATATAATTCGGTATTATTCAGATTCTGTAATATTTAGTGACATCACTCTGGAGCTAGTGAAGTTTATCTTGAACTCAGAAATCCCCTCGGGAATCCCGAATGAATTTGTGTGTGATTTTCCTAAATATTTCATATTTCACCGGATCTACCCCGGAATTCCGAGTATTATCTACATTTTGTTTCAAAATTCCATCGTTATTTGTTCAAATCTCGGTTCAAATTGACATATTTCTTCTGGAGGAATTCCAGGGGGATTCCGGGGAATTCCAGGGGAATTCCGGCTTATAGGAATTCCGGTGTACACATTTTCTCATAGTGGTGAACTCTCGATCTATTACAATAACATTGTACGTTAACCCATTGAATTTTCCGTTCGAACATGCACAAGTTGCAAGCTCCTAGCCGCGACATTGAACCTATGAAGAAAAACGATCAATTTCCCTTGATTATCCCATAGCTGGGCACACACACGCTCATGCAAAATAAGACATATCCCGCCCGACCTAAGAGTGCCCCTCCGGGAGTGTTTGTTGGCTCTTATTGTACACCCAGCAAAGACGTATGATCGACTTCCTAGTTCACGGTAAATCACTCCCAGTGGCTCTCTGCATGTGACCGGCTGATGAAGAAAACATCAACATCGTTCGGCGAGCACTATTTATGCCCCGACTCGGATCGTTAATGTTGAAATACGAACGCAACGAGACGAGAGAGTTTTTGAAAAATCGTCGGATGTGAATTTGCCTGAGCATGAGTGCCGTTCGTTCCGGGTGTCAATCGCCTTTGTAGGGAGATTATTCAAGGAAAGTATCACCTGATTTGTTTGCCTTGGCGCTAGGGTTGGATTCTATGAAAAAAAGCAAGCAGATTGATATTAGCGAAGTTGAAAATCGGTCCATCTGATCGAAAGTTATGGCGATTTGAAGAATTCGAAAAAGTTCCAAGGGTACTCCCTTTGATGCATTTTTTCTCGAATAAAAAAAAATTTCGATTTCGGGTTTTTCGATTGGAGAAATGGATTCTATGAAAAAAAAAAACAAACAGATTGGTATTCGCGAAGTTGAAAATCGGTCCATCCGTTCGAAAGTTATGGCGATTTGAAGAATTTGAAAAAGTTCCCTCTGATGCATTTTTTTCTCAAATAAAAGAATTTTTTTTCGATTCGGTTTTTTCGATTAGAGAAATGGATTCTATGGAAAAAAAAAGCAGATTGGTATGCGCGAAGTTGAAAATCTGTCCATCCGTTCGAAAGTTATGGCGATTTGAAGAATTCGAAAAAGTTCCCTTTGATGCATTTTTTTCTCAATGGAATTTTTTTTTTCGATTTCGGTTTTTTCGATTAGAGAAATGGATTCTATGAAAAAAAAACGAACAGATTGGTATGCGCGAAGTTGAAAATCGGTCCATCCGTTCGAAAGTTATGGTTATTTGAAGAATTTGAAAAAGTTCCCTTTGATGCATTTTTTTCTCAAATAAAAGAATTTTTTTCGATTTCGGTTTTTTCGATTAGAGAAATGGATTCTATGAAAAAAAAAACGAACAGATTGGTATGCGCGAAGTTGAAAATCTGTCCATCCGTTCGAAAGTTTTGGCGATTTGAAGAATTCGAAAAAGTTCCCTTTGATGCATTTTTTTATGAAATAAAAGAATTTTCTTTTCGATTTCGGTTTTTTCGATTAGATAAATGGATTCTATGGAAAAAAACAAGCAGATTGGTATGCGCGAAGTTGAAAATCTGTCCATCCGTTCGAAAGTTATGGCGATTTGAAGAATTCGAAAATGTTCCCCCTTTGATGCATTTTTTCTCAAATGAACAATTTTTTCTCGATTTCGGTTCATTTGATTTGAGAAATGGATTCTATGAAAAAAAAAGCAGATTGGTATGCGCGAAGTTGAAAATCGGTCCATCCGTTCGAAAGTTTTGGCGATTTGAAGAATTCGAAAAAGTTCCCTTTGATGCATTTTTTTCTCAAATAAAAGAATTTTTTTTTCGATTTCGGTTTTTTCGATTAAAGAAATGGATTTTATAAAAAAAAAACAATCAGATTGGTATGCGCTAAGTTGAAAATCGGTCCATCAGTTCGAAAGTTGGATTTGAAGAATTCTCAAAAAAATAAATAATTCCACGATTGTTTCGATCATCCACACGCTTTTGATGAATCCAAGGTGGATATAGGATGGTGAAACAGCTTCCTATTAACAAGCACTAGAATAAACTGTAGACCTTTGCCTATTTGATTTCATACCGTAGTAATATTTCCTGAAATTAACAGAGATGGCGACATACCTTGTGTCGGTAAAACAGAATCTGTGCATCTGTCACCTTTTTATCAGTTTCATCTGTTCTAGATGAAAAATGACTGAGAAGAGTCAAAATATCAATATTCATTCCAGATTTATAGAAAATATATTGTTTAATGCAGTATCAAGTCACGTCTGTCAGATGCGAACCACAGAAATACGTAAGCAACAGAAATCTTCTTCGATAATCGATCTCACCGCCATCTTCATTCAAGTCGTGGAAATATTAGTACCTTCTCAAACGGTCTACAAGTTTTTCGCAGAAACAATTGAAGAGCTGTTTCACCATCCTATATCCACCTTGGATGAATCCATCCTTCCGTACCGATCAAGCAAGAGTTCGGTGGGTCGTTCTCGGTATATACGGGTGAGAAGAATAACGACGAACACGAAAAAAAAAATCCATCGGGAAAAGGACGTCCCGCCGTCTTTAATGGACTCCGTACTCGACGGAGTTCGCCTTTTGCCTTTGCCACCGCCTACCGCCCGCCACGGTAGTAAAAAAAATAGTAATTTGTGGCCCGCGAGCCGCATAAATTCGTGAGAATACCGCCAGGTGTCACTGTCGACGGCGCTAGAAATATTAGATTAATATCGAATGGCCGGTCAAATGGGGCCACCGGTGGGCCTAATGTTGATTTATTTGATATGAAATGATGTGGAAACGCGCGTTCCTGGAGAAATATCGGTATTCGACACGATATTTCGAGATACAGGGCGAAATTGAAAATAATGTTTTTTTTATTCCTTCCCTGTATCTCCCTATCAACTTATAGGAGAAGACAAAAGTACCCCTTATACACATTTTCACGTGGAATCTAGTGGCGTAGTCCGATTCATAAATTGTACACCTTGTATAATTTTTAATATTCGAAACATAAATTATTTGCGCTTTCCAAAAATATATTACACTATCACGATATTTCGAGCATCAGTTTTTATAACTAGTCTAGACAAAATATACCTATTAGGTACTTTTAAAATAGTTCTTTTGATGGCGCAATAATCGAATACCACTCTCGTTTATATAGGATATTAAAATGAGAAGTATTCATTTGAAATGATTTTTCAATATGCGTAGCTGGACTATTTGTAAAATCAATAAATTCAAACTCATATAATGAAAACACGACTATCAAACAAAGCTCTATCGATTATTCTTTTATTTCTTCTGTTAAGTTGAAAGATGATAGCCACCAAGTTCCCATGACTTATTGATATTATATTTCTCATTATGGGGTTACCTATAGAGAGAAGTTGTTATGATGTGAATTAACATCTGACTAGAAACAGAAAATCCAGGAATAATCAATGAATTGGCGATGCTACTCAAAAAACAAAAAATCAATGTTATAACTTGATAGACAAACTGTACTTTTATAATTATTTTGTCAATCTCGAAATCAATATCTTATGGTAGGTACAAGTAGAGAAGGACCACTTTCAAGTCATTGATGAATCCCAACATATAAAAACCTGCACATTATCCAATATTACAATTTATGTAGTTATATTCAATGCATGTCCATTATCGTAAAATAAAATATCTGATTGATTATTTCATTCATGCTAAAATACACGTTATTGATTGGTTGAAATGATTGTGTTGATAATCAATAACACGATGTTTTCGATTTTGTATTTCGGCTCCTGATTGGCTATTGGATTCCTACATGTTTTCGTTTCTGTATTTCGCTTTCTGATTCGTAGGCAGTAGAGTAGTTTAATTAAACAACGACTTACTAGTTGCAATCTGTCATAGTATTTTCCGATATCCTGGTAAATAAATGAATGCCACTACACCAAATTTTCGTCTGAACCATGATAAACACACACTAATCACACTATTAATATGTATCCACTTCAGTTTCAAAAAATTATGGATAATTTCAGCAAATCTAATGTTACCTAACCACACAAATTCTGACAGCAATCAAAATGAATTTAGCTCAGTAGTACCTAGTGCTTAGGTAATCTTGCCTACATTATACAATGGCATACATGTATTGTTGGTTGCATAACGATGTGTCGAACTACAATGCATAATCAAAATAACTAATTCCATAAACTGTACGTTTTATAATAACAATAAATAGGAAATCATCAAAATGGCATTGATTTTATTCATGAAATAATCTGAACAAATACAACTTGTGTTATTGATGATTATCGAAAATTCCTTCTCTTTTTCTCAAAATCGAAGGGATTTGTGTTTCGATAATCATCAATACACTTGTTGTATTACATGCGATAACATAATTGATATATATAGGTAAATACAAATTGATCATCTGTCTAATCGACTTTTCAACTATCAATTTCAAGTTCTTCGGCATCTTTTCTGGTCTAACTTTGAGTAATGTCAGATATTTCAAAATGAGAAACTGCAGTTTTCACCAATAGAAAATGTATCATATTCGATAATATCTCTCTAAAAAATGACTGTTGGGAAAATTTGAGCAATTCATTCAATAAAAAAGTGTTTTTTGTACTTATTACTGATATTTTGATACTTTCTTCCGAAGGGTTTCATTTATCGAAATTGGAATCATGTTTTCCTGACTAGAAAAAGCTTTATATTATCCAAAAAACGTCCCACATATCTACGAAATGGAAATTATGGGTCTGAGGTACTTAACTATTCTAATCACCAAGACGCTGATTAAATAACAGTGTCCTATAGATTGGTTTTGTCATAATATATGGAAAATAGCGTATATCGAGTAATAAATCATGCAAAATCAGTCCTCCAGGGGTACACAACAGTATTATCATAATATTAGCACACTGGCTGCCACTATAATAATATATCGACCCTCCTTACAAAATGTTATTTATTATGTGTGATAATGTTCACCTTGAATGTAAACTTTACGACCACCTTAGACAAATTTGCTATACTTACGACAAGGACATTAATAATTGGTGAATTTAATTAATCGGTCTAGATCATGATGATCGTTGATGATGATGATGGGTATAATGTTCGTAACAATTGGATAATTATTGTCAATTGAACTTATTGAATTGATCACAATGAAGATTGGGGTTGTCCCACTAGGTATATCGATCTCGATATGATCATTTCATGTAAGTATAAAAAGTTAAAAAAATTGTACACTGATTATTTTAACGTTTGAAATAATATAATATACCTACCTATAGAACTATAATCTCATGTAAGTATAGGTACGATTTGACGTTTGTTAGATATTTTTCATTAATTTACATCGAAATCCCACACCTGATTTTTGAAAAAAATTCAATACAACATTCTCAAACCAGAAAAATCAGATGTAAGCAAACTGCACTTAGTTAGGTTGGGAGCTATAGACAGCTCTGAAAATTTTCGAATCGTTTTTGGTATAAGTTTGAAACGGCTCATGCTATTTTATTCAAATTTGATCGGCATAGCTCTAAGGGGCAATAAATCCATATCAAATTCATGATGATTATCATTCCATTGGTACGTAGAACTCGATTTTTTCTACGCCAATGGAAATACAGAGGTTTGAGTATGGAGTTCGGATTACGTACCTACTCATTTATGCAAAGAAACTGCACTTTAATCTAAATAATTTAGTACATAAGTATACAATAAAACTGATAAAATTGAACATTTCATTGAAATCGTGAAATAAAATATAATTTTTCCTTTTTGTAGTCAACTCATTTGGACACTCATTTTTCCACATTCACTGGCACGTTCATATATTCTCTTCATCCTACTAAATTTTCATGTATTGCCATAATATCTATCTTGTATCTATAGCCTGAGAATTTGAAGAAGTTACAATAAAAGTATGATGAAATTTAATATGATATTGGAATTCAGGTAATCTCAACATTCTCGCGTTTCAGAAAATTAAAAAGAGATTGAAACAGTGGATCAATAATGAATTCAAGAATCCTGAAAAAAAAAACCGTTTCAAAAGATGAACTATGTTTTCGTGTAAAACATGCCCATTTTTGAGTCTGAAGAAGAGATTTTATCAAGAAACGATTTATCATTCTGATAACAATAGCCTCATTCAGTTTCTATTCGAACAAATATTGTTTTCAAATTCATATTATTTATTTTAGCCAAAGTTTGTACTCAACTCTCAAACGGATCTGTAGCTTTTTGTTTACCTTGGTGAAAAATAATGCACTCGTGATATACCATTGTGAAAGCACTAGAGAGAAACAGAGAAGAAAGGAGTTAGCAAGTCACTGCATCATAAAAGAGAGCCCCTGCTTTGATTTTATTTGTGTGGGCATCAGGGTGCTTAGAAGTGTACAGGTATATCCTAGCACCATCGTCCTATGTGGTCTACATAAATTCTGAATTCCAGTTTTTGTTTTCTTTAACGCGCAGTCGTATCTGGTGCTCCTATTGCTAGGAATCAGATTTTTACTGCCCATAAAATTTGTCGAATCACGACCATTGGTTTCTTAACGCTCACGATTTTAATGACTATTTTGTCGAGAATAAGTGTCTGGGAAATGTGTTGTTTTGACATGGGGCCACTGTACACTTCACTCCTGAGATTATTTCGCTGTAACAGAAGTGGTATTGATGAGGCAACGTTATAGTTTTTTCCATAGTCCGTTACTTGATGAGAATCTTATCGTTTTTGTTTGTTTATCGTGAAAATCTTATCGTTTTCGTTTGTTTACAATTTATTATTATCATTTATATTGTTATTTTATACTTACTCGTTGCCTGTACCTACAAAAGCTAGTATTTAAAAACAATTTTTGTCTTTTATTTTGTACTTTTCACCATACATAGCAATCATCAATTATTATATATAATGCAGTACATCATCATTTCAATTATAATAGTCAGCGAAATAGTTGCAGCAATGTCACTTGTTGAGCTGTGAAACATTTGGAGATGCAAATAAATCAACAGTACTTCTCGAAAAAGTAACATGACAAAGCTCAAATAAACAGGAGAAAACAATAGGAAGAGAGAATGAATTTTAAGAGGCAATGAGTGAAAAAAGAAAAAATACAGGGTAAAGGAAAATTCTTCAGTTGATTTCTCAGATAGATGGTACTGCAAAATCTGTGAAGATTTGGAGCTTATTCTGTCAATGAAAAAAATAAGATGTTTTGAATGCTTCTTTGGAATAATTCATCATGCAACACATTGACTTTGATTTGACGAATACTGGGCCAAAAGGTACTATTTTATTGATTAATGTATATAATCTCAGCTGAGCATTATGTTTTAACACTAGATTTATTTTTATCATAAGAGATACACTTCAATTGAAGTCAACCATGAATTTCGTTTCGTTTGAAGAACAAAACTACTAGGCTATTTCGAGTCAGGCTTGTCAATTTGCATTGCACTTCTTATCGACTTTGACAAGTATCGTCAAAATTCAAACTATTTTTGTCACAAAAAATCCAAATGTATACGTGTACTACTTTTTTATGAAATCTGGAAGATCACAGGCAGGTTTACACCATACAAACCTTGTACGACTTCTTTATGCACACAACTGTACAAATAGGGATTTAGTTAAGCTCAATTTATAAACACATTTCATCATCTACGAACAGTAACTGCAGCGTCAACTGTAGCTACGGCAGCGTAGTTTATAAATTTAGCTCTATATCGTTAAGTTATGTTTATTAGGTACTTTGATATTTTTCATAAGATACAGGGTGTACTAGTCAACTAGACATTTTTCAGCTATAGTCGTAGAGAAAGTTAGTCTTCTACTCGCGTTCAATGGCTATTGATAGTCATTATACGCTTGTTGAAGAACATACTATTATTTATGTTGCTTCTGGATTCTGTGTCTTGGGTTGCGACGAGCTGATTAGCAATTAAGAAAAAAAAATGGCAGTCACGTCACAGCTCAGTTTCTCCGGACCCTCCGGACATAATAAATAAAATTCAATAACTCTCGTGAATTTTTCAACGTTTATCACGTGGGCGTGAATAAATAACGCGATAGCCGTGTCTCTCTCGGTCAATAAAGCATAAAGCATGCTTTATTGACCGGCTTTATCTTCCTTTTACCGGGAAAAAACAGTTAGCATGCAAATGGCCATTGAAAATGGCATTGAATATTTATATATAGGTCGACAGTACATACATCGGTCATTCTGCCTTCTCATACATGCGATTATCGTTTGTCAATTGATGATTCAACTTGAGCTAAGCACTAAGAAGTTTTATTTTCAATTACTAATGTATTTAAACTTTCAGTACATAACTTCATAGCACCCTAATCAGACACAGTTCATGGATTTTGGTTTCCCAAAGCAACATGATTTGTTTCGAAAAAGATGAGGAATTTTCGATAATCATCGATAACACAAGTTGTGTTTGTTCAGATTATTTCATGAATAAAATCAAAGCCATTCTGATGATTTCCTATTTATTGTTAATATAAAACGTACAGTTTATGGAATTAGTTATTTTGATTATGCATTGTAGTTCGACACATCGTTATGCAACCAACAATACATTTATGCCATTGTATAATGTAGGCAAGATTACCTATGCACTAGGTACTACTGAGCTAAACTCATTTTGATTGTTGTCACAATTTGTGTGGTTAGGTTACATTAGATCAATTCTTGCTGAAAATATCCATAATTTGTTGAAAATGAAGTGGATACATATTAATAGTGTGTGTTTATCATGGTTCAGACGAAAATTTGGTATAGTGGCATTCATTTATTTACCAGGGAATCGGAAAAATACTATGACAGATTGCAACTAGTAAGTCGTTGTTTAATTAAACTACCATACTGCCTACGAATCAGAAAGCGAAATACAGAAACGAAAACACAGCATGTAGGTATCCAATATCCAATCAGGAACCGAAATACAAAATCGAGAACATGGTGTTATTGATTATTAACACAATCATTTCAACCAATCAAAAACGTGTATTTTAGCATAAATGAAATAATCTAGAAAATCTAATCTCACTGTGCCCAACATAATTCAGTCAGGAGTAACCATACCATTGAAGTCATCCATTTCGATGCTTGGCGTTACTATCAGCAATACCCTTTCTTGGGAAAATCACGTGAGGTCCATTGCCAAAAGTGCATCCCAAAGACTTGGTTTTCTGTCTCGGGCCAAGAGCTATTTCACTCCCAGTCAGCTGCTTATGATCATATTTGGAGTGCGGCACCTAAACATATCCTGAAACTATTGGATTCTGTCAAAAAAAGGGCAATTCGGTGATTGTTCGCTTACAAACTCGCTCACTTTTCTAGAACATCGTAGAAGGGTTGGCTATTTGTCTCTGTTTTGTAGATATTTTCATGGGCGATGCTCTTCTGAAATATCAACAATCGTTCCTACATTAGCAGTCTCTTCGAGATTAACCCGTCAAGTTCAGTGTTCACACCCCTTCGTGGTCACTTTAGAGACCTGCAAAACGTCCCTTTCCAAAGACTCGTTCATCCAACGAACATCGAGACTTTGGAACTCATTACCTAGGGAGGTGTTCTCCGAGGCATACCATCTCCATAAATTTAAGAAGAACACCAACTCCTACCTTCTTCCCCTTGGTTCTCACGATGTTCTCTGAACATTACAGGATATCCCTTTTCGATTCACTTTTTAACTGCTACCAATTAATTTACACTTTCGTCAGTTCTGGTATAGAAACATTCGTCATGTTATAAATCCAGTTGGGTGCAACTCTGACATCATCGTTAGCCAGGAATCCAGGGGTTAAAACGTTTAACCTTTGGACGATGCATCTTCAAGACTCGCCCCCATTTGCTTTACAATTGGATTTGTGCCCCATGCTAAGTCGATTCTACGACTCAAAGTCATTTGTAGCCTGTACCAGCTAAATGAACAACTTCCTTTCGATTGCAGTGAGCCTGACGTGAACAATATTGCGAACTATTATTTTTTTTTCAAAAGAGGATATATTCGTAGTCTACAGATTTAATGTATCTGCGGGATTTGATTGATACTTGTTATTAATTTAGTTGTGACTGGTCACTATTCAAAATCATCCTCATCAATGATCAATATACACTGTGTCCAAGATATGAATGAACAGCATGGGGATATCGGAAACGGTTAGTGATACGGGGTCGATTAAATTAGAGAAAAGTAGCGCATTTATGTGCCTAATAATATGACATTTAGAAAGTTTTAATGTTCCAAGTAGTTTCGGAGATATCCGAGAAAAACCGGAATTTGAGAATTTCGTTTTTATTTTCTCCTAGCTTTATTTTCAAAGGAAATGTAGAACAAAAAGTACTTCGCCATGGCCACTTTTTAAGGACTACACGATGACATAAGCAGAATTTTTCTGCGACGTTTCGTCTTTTAGAAAACATCATCAACTTTGTATTTTTATATGGGCCGAAACTAAAGTATACGACTCCATTTTTCATTGTAAATACAGCAATGTATCACACAATATGATTTAGGAACCATTTCTCGCGCAAAATGTAATTTAGTGATTACTTGATTTGTTTTTCTTTAATTTTAGATAGTAGTCGCTGGAAAAAATGACCACATTATGTTCTGTTGTCATAATAATACTGTAGTTTGGTAGAATTTTTGACATATTACCGTTCCTACTCTAACATCTCGTTACCTATCTAATTTGTATTAAAAATGGAAAACGGCAGTTTTTCGACTACTGAAAAATTTGATATGTTGTCATGTTACATTTTGTGCCAAAGAAATTGTGTTGATGCTGAACGTGCGTACTCTAATAAGTAACCAGAGAGGCGACAACCTGGTAAATCAATATTTAGATGCCTACTATCTAAAATATTGAAGAAAAACAGATTAAGTAATCACTAAATTACATTTTTCGCGAGAAATGGTTCCGAAATCATATTGTGTGATACATTGCTGTATTAACAATGAAAAATGGAGTCGTATACAGGGTATACTTTAGTTTCGGCCCATATAAAAATACAAAGTTGATGATGTTTTATAAAAGACGAAACGTCGCACAAACATTCTGCTTATGTTATCGTGTAGTCCTCAAAAAGTGGCCATGGCGAAGTGCTATTTGTTTTACATTTCCTTTGAAAATAAAGCTAGGAGAAAATAAAAACGAAATTCTCAAATTTCGGTTTTTCTCGGATATCTCCGAAACTACTTGAAATATTAAAACTTTCTAAATGTCATATTATTAGGCACATAAATGCGTTACTTTTCTCTAATTTAATCGACCCCGTATCACTTACCGATTCCGATATCCCCATGCTGTTCATTCTTATCTTGGACACAGTGTATAATTCTTTCTTAAATAAATCTTCAATGTCTCTGAATCTATACCGTTTATTCTGTCGATGAGGATATTTTAATTCGTCTGCTTGTCCATGTCGATATCGACACATTCGTTAGTCAGGTTTACCGAAATCATCTGATAACAGTACTGAATTTGTCGTGTGAGACCACACGTGAGGCAATTAACATCTGATGAACATCTACATACTAAAACGTATTTTTCCAGATCTTGTCACAGCATCAGCATGTTTGAAGTAAATTACTTTAAATTAATGTGGTATAAGTTACCATTCGGACTAAAGAACCTCCCATAAATATTCAAAGATAGTTACCCACTTAATCATTGACGAACTTTTTATGACGGTTGACTCACTAGAGTTTTATAAACGAGTGTCTTCATAATATCTATATTTCTAATCATCGAATTCTGATGAGCGAATAGTTCTGCCCAATAATTGAGGGGTGAGCGGTATAGGTAATGAACCGTAAACAGGCCCTGAGTGCCCCTTTAAAGTTTTTTCGGGGGTCCATTTTTTGCCACTAGTATCGTTCACCTGAAAAGGGATCTTTGGGCTGCATCGGTTATCAAACAATGGTTTGTTTATATTAGAGAACCGCTTGAGATCCAGAGATAAGAACCTATCGAAAAAAGGTATAGAAGTGTTAGGTAAATAAAGTGGATTGATATTCGAGGAAATACGTAGTCAAGTAGTAGGTCATGGGATTTTGCCCATATAAATATTGAAAAAAAAAAGCCATGAAGCACAGGGTATTTTCCTACTATTATTCATATGGATTCATTCTTAGATTAAATATCCTAAAATATAGGGATTTATCGAATAAATTGGATAGAACATGATGTATCTTGCTGAGTAAAATACTTCAAGAGTCGACGGACTTGCAGACATTTCTACATATTTAATCCGGAAGATGTGATGGTGGGATATTGCTGTTGTTAAGTATGCGTGTATATTACCGATAAAACAAGAAACATTTTAGAGGTATCACTCAAATATCATCAGAGATTGAAGGGATTAACAACCTCCACTTTCAGTTACATCATTGTTGATCTATTTGTACAATATTTCGGAATTGAGCGGTGAAAGCTTTCTCATTCACCATCAACAAGTTTATTATAAATCGACTTCTCGTATCTCTATTGTTTTGTGTTTTCGTGATATATAGAATTTGAACCGTCAGAATCGTGCTCTCAGCTGATCCTACCGATAATATTACGAAAAATCACCATCTTATAATTAAATTATTGAAGAATATCGCTATAAATTGGCATTTCCATGCCCATAAACGAACATATTATTCGAGTTATGAAAACGGCTGTTTATTAATCGGCAAACGTCCGTAATTTGTGATAAAACGTACTCCGAAAGTGAAGAGTTTGCAAGAAGATGCTAAAACGTGCGGAATACACTGCTCAAAACTTGTGCTATAATACGATTGCTTTTGAGATTTGATTACAATAATTCATCTTGCAGCGATCATCAACCAAAAAATTTACGAAGTATCTCATTTTCAATTTCAAATCCATCTTTCCAAAAAGAACACAGTAATAACTGATGATGAGGACTCTTTCAAATGTTATAGAGTTACACGAAAACATTGTGTAACCAACCGAAAAAAAAACACAGTTTGTTATTTTATGCTTATAATCCAATAGTTGATGTGAATTTTAAGCTATTGCATAACAACGTATCACTCAGATCATTTCATCTTAAATTGTTTTTGCAACTAATTAGGTATAATACATATTCGATAAATAAATAATAGCCTGCGATTACATTGAACATGATAAACACAGTATTCGCTATCAAAAATAAATCAAATGAATATACAATAACAAACATGAATGTTCTGTATCGCCTCTGGCGACAATAACGAATATAACAACTAACGTACAGGTTCTTCGATAGCTGTCTTATCAATTCGAAATTAATTATTGAGTAATATTATTTACGTTGCGAACGATGGCACAAGACTGAATAATGAATATCTCATTAAGGAGTTACTTATCTGTTGCTATTTCCTTTCATGATACAATGTTCGGAAGTTTAATTCTGCATAAATTCTCTCTCATCTCAGATAAGTTAGACCTTTCACGATTAAACATGCCTCGTGGCTGGGTAGAGTTTTTGGTCTATTAAAAAATTTACAGAGAAGAGAAATGATCAACATTGAGGACAAATCGTTCAACAAAGTGTTTTCTTTGTTTGCCCATCCACAATGTTGGATATATTTTTATACGAATCAACCGTTATTGTTATGACTAGAAAACGCACAGAAAAAAAGGATCTCTTTCATCAAGTTATAACCGCATTAACTCAAGAGAATGGTAATCTTGAATAGGTCCATGCAAATATTGGTTTGGTTTTTCGTCAAAACCCTCTTGACTACTTAGGAACAAAAAGTTTTGTGGCAAATGTACACTTCCTTGTTGGAAGATGTGGTTTGGTTGAGGCAAGAATATTTAAATGTTGTTGTGAAACAATTTTCTTAAAGCAGCTGATTTCTCAGCACATCTGAACAATGATCCTCTTGATTCAAGAGGAATAACTTTTGATCCATTCTCATGGACCTTTGGGGATTGCAACTCTGATTCATGCCAATAATCTGCGCATCTTCGCTTCGTGCGCTAATTCCATGCTCTATGCTTATTGGTCGAGCTGGTCACGTCATCAAAACACTATTCATGAGAAACAATATTCTTGAGCTGAGAGGAATATATGCTTGACTGTCATTACTCACATTGTTTTCTAAGGTGAAGTGTGCGGATGATTCAGTTCAAACAAATTAATTTCAAGAAAATTCATGGAAACAAGCAAACAACGCGATTAGTTGAAAATAGAAACGTTTTGGTCCATCTGAGATTATTATTCTTATCGGAAGATTATACAATTCAAGAATATATATAAATATATTTGATTCAAGAGATCCGTTGTTTCTGTGCGGGGTGATACACATAATCATTAATAGTACATGTAGCACAACAGACGTAAGACAAATTCTTACAACACATTGGGCCATTGTCTCTTCCTATGCTTTGGGTTGTGTTTTGGCTTGATACGAATGCTGAGTGCCCTTATTTCCACACGATCGCCTCTACAATGTATCGGTTAAGTTACAAAACTCCGAAGATTTCAGGTCGACATCCGAGCGATTTCATAAATCCATTGTCAATTAAGTTATTGATTATCAGCCGGCCATATGCGGTGTAACAAACAATGCGACTCAATGTGCAGAAAATCTGGATTGATATAAATAGACGGCGATCATCGATTCCTACTGGTCTGAAGCATCGTTTAAACGCTATTACGTTCATAATGTTTCGATATTACGACTCATTTATCAAACAAACTACCGTCTTCCGCACGCAGTACCGATCTCTGGGGGGGTCTGTGGGTATCGTTGGGGGGGACCGGTACCCTCAGGAGTCTATAAATCTTAAGGCTTACGTTACAGAGTTATTATAAAATTACGAGAACCGTGATAGTTAGTTAGGGGATGATATGGAAAAGTTTGCTTCTTATAGGTACCCTGTATAATCTATGATTAAAACACAACTTCATCAACTGCAAAAGGAAAATTTACTGCATGTAACACCCAGCAAAGAATAACTGGGTCTCAGAATGTATTGAACTGCATTCGACATTGTTCTTGTGCATTGGTGAAAAATTACTGATCTATAATTATAAGATTAATCGACTTACCTGTAAGGAAGATCAATCTGAATTATCCTAATGGTCCCGCCGTCCGCATCAGTACAGGTAGTATACAATCGGTGTATCTAATCGGTGCAGTTTTTTAAGTATTACTCACTAAAAGTTTTTGTCTCTCTGCTGTCGCTTATCAAGTCCCCCATGAATCAGTGCAATTTGTGTTTGCAGAATTAAATCTTGCAAGGGGTAGGGTTTTCTTGATGAGGGGGGTTTGTGATGCGGACGGCGGGACCATTAGGATAATTCAGATTGATCTTCCTTACAGGTAAGTCGATTAATCTTATAATTATCCTACATGGTCCCGCCGTCCGCATCAGTACAGGTAGATGTTTAAAGATGAACAGATTTGATTCTGCATTTCTTTCCTCATAGTTTATTTCATGCAATTATCAAAACAATTTCATAATAATTAACAGTAGGCATCTTGTTATTTAACAATCTATAGTTGCTTTTGTACGTACAGAACAAAAACAAAACAAGAATTATATGATTATAAGATTATAAATAACAATTTTAACCCATATTCAAAGTACACATATACGTGTGAACTAACAAAAATTATATGTATATTATTAACTAATTCAGGCTGTAGTCAAAATGCTTTGCGCAAATGCTTTGGGATCATTATTGAGGGGTTTGTTATAAAATTTTGCAAACATTCCAGAGTTTTTGGTCCAGCCTGCCGTTTTTCGTATTGTGTCTAAAGATACTCCAGACCTATTTGCTGCTGATGTGGCTGCATGCCTCGTACTATGAGCACTAAATATTTTTGTATCAATTCCGCTCTTTTGTAATGTGGTTTTGATCCATCTGCTTATGGTTTGAGTGGTAGCTGGTCGATGGGGTTTTTTGAAGGTAAGAAGCAGTTGCTTAAGTGTGTTTGTTCTAAAGCTCTCAGTTTTATCCAAGTAGTGCTCTAGTACGGATGCAACACATAGCTCTGGTTTCTCTCTGAAGTAAGGAAGAACCAAGTTTGGTTGGGCTCTGTTAAGACCCGATGTTTTAATTCTTTCCGGAACTCTGACTTCCAGTCTATCATTGAACCTTACTATGTTGTTTACTGAAATTTTTGAAAGCGTTTGGACCCTGTGGGCCGAGATTAATGCGAGGAGTGTACTCAGTTTCAATGTTAGCTGTTCTAGGGTTAGGGTATTTAGTGGATACAGCTTCTCCAAGTGGTCGAGTACTTGTTTGGTATCCCATATTATTTCGTATCTCGGCGCACTTGGTTTTGTGTTGACTATGCCTTTCAGAAATCGTTTTATGATTTCTTTATCATCTGAATTTATAGGAAGGATTAATGATAGAGCGGATCTGAACGAATTTATTTTTGAATAAGAAGAGCCCTTTTCAAATTCGTTTGTTAAAAACTCTAGTATCCTCCTTAGTTCATAGGTATACATACTTTTTCCCGTCTCCTCACAGAAAGACCACCATTTCTTGAAACAGCTATTATATTGTTCAAGTGTGCTTGAAGATATTGAGGCTAAGATGTATTTAATTGCTGATTCCGGGATGTTTTTCCGTAGGAATACTTGTTTTACAATCTCCCGGCCACCAGGGTAATTTTTTTCCAAACTGGGTGTATTTTCCTGAAAGGAGACGACAGTAAGTATTTATGAGGCTCGATTATTAGTGGGTCTTCTAGTAATAACTCCTTGAAAACGGGGTACCACGGTTGTGATTCCCAAAGGGGTACTACCAATATACCATGTGCGTTGTCATTTTTTATTTTTTGTATTGTTTTGCCAATGACAGGAAATGGAGGAAGTGCATAAAAATTTTGGCCTTTCCAATTGAGCGTGAATGCGTCTACGGCTACAGAGTACGGGTCGGGACCCCAAGAAACATATTTTTCACACTTTGCATTTATTCTACTTGCAAATAAGTCTATTTCTGGTGATCCAAATTTTCTAATAATTCTACTATACGCGCGATGGCATAATTCGTACTCTGTTTCCGTGGCTTGCCTTCTCGACTCTTTATCGGCTTCAGAATTGTTACAAGAGCTGATATACGAAGCAAATGCATATATACCCTTTCTTTCGCACCACTGCCAAATTTCTCGGGAAATCTCATTAAAATTTTTGAATTTAACGCTGCCCATTCGGTTTAGACATGATATCGCTGTGGTGTTATCTATTCGCAATAGAACATTGCAGCCTTGTAGTCTTTTGGTAAAGCACTTAAGCCCATAGTAGGCTGCTTTGAGTTCTAATATGTTTATGTGCAGTCTGGACTCGCTTTCAGTCCAGTGTCCATGTGCTTTTTCGTTTTTGCAAGAGGCCCCCCATCCTGTTAAGGATGCGTCCGTAGATATTTCTATTTCAAAATTTTTGGCTGAAAATGAATTTCTTGAAGTTGATATGTTCTGTACCCACCAAGTAAAGTCTTGCTGGAGGTATTTTGGTAATCTCATTTTGGCTTCATAATTTTTGTGATATTTTAAGGCTTTATATTTTTCTCTTTCAAAGTATTTTAGATAGCACCATCCATATTTGATTGCAGGGCACGCAGCTACTAATTTCCCGATAAATCTGGCAAAGTCTCTAATTTTACATTCTTTTTTTGATTTTAATTTTTCAGTTGCCTGCGTCAATGTTCGTTTTTTATCAGTTGGTAAACTCATTGTGAGGTCTTGACTATTTAACTCGAATCCCAAAAATGTTATTATTTGTGATGGTTTCATAACACTTTTTTCCTTATTCACAATGAATCCAAGGAATTGCAACATTTCAACTATTCGTGATACCTGATTCATGCATTCATATTTATTTTTGGCTATGATAAGCCAATCATCGAGGTAAACAACAGTCCTAATTCCTTCTTTGCGAAGCTTTTTTACAATTGGTTTCAACAACTTAGTGAATAGAAAAGGTGCAACTGATAAGCCGAACGGTACGCAGGTGAACTGAAGTAATTCATCTTTATATATAAAACGCAAATACTTCCTGTGACTTTGTTTTATTGGAATCAGAAAATATGCATCCTTCAAGTCGAGTGAAGCTAGGTAGTCGTTTTGGTTTATCAGTTTTTGAGCTGTGCGATGATCTTCTAATTTGAAATGTGGCGCTATTACGAATTGGTTGAGAGTTTTCAAGTTTAGAATGAATCTAAATTTGCCATTAGGTTTTTTCCGTAAAAAATACGATGAAATAAATTGTCCACTCTCAGGATGGCAATTCTCGATAGCGCCTATTCTCAAGAGATCATCAATAGCTTTTTGATAGTATGGCGATTCCCCCCTCTCAATTTTGATTTTGGGGATTTTGCTTTGATATGGTATCGAAGTAAAAGATATTGCATATCCTCTGATCCAATCTAGGATGAGTTTGTCATCAATGGTGTTTTCCCAGTTTTCCTGGAAATTTTTTAGTGAGCCTGCGTACTGTTCCCGTACCTGTCTCATTAGTAGGGTCGACGATTGTGTTTCTCCTGAGTCCTCGTGTTCCTCTGCTGCCCCCCCCTCTTTTTCTGGTTGTAGTCTGATCTGTATCTGCTTTTGTACTGCGCTCGCTGGTAGTTTAAATGATCCTTCGAAGTCGATGGTGCACTTGACTGATAGGGTTGTCTAAATTTTTTATTTACCGGCCCTTTTCCTTTCAGTTCTTCACCGGCGCGTTTGACCGCCTGCGCCGCTTTCAGGCTTTCTTGTAAGTTTCCACCAAACAGTAGGGTGTCGATTTTGCTATTTTCTACCAGTTTTTTGTGTTCTTTACTCAAAACCGGTGTTATGAGATACCTGCGACGTAAGGAAAGGAAATGCATGACATCGCATATTATTTTTGCAGCATCAGCAAGATTAGGCAATACGTCTTTTTTCAGATCAATGTCTTCCTTCTTGTTTATGATATCTGACATGGGTGTACTGATGGAGTTCACTGCTAATGCAAGAGTTTTTTGCAGTTCTCTCAGAAATTTGTCCTGTTTTGCCGACTGAGTAGGCAAAACAGTTGCAATTTCTTCATTCAGTGCTGGAGCACTGATAGTTGTACAGTTGCTCGGAATTGGGTGTTTCAGAGCAATTTTTTCTCGCTCTTCCCTCCCTATGCCTGTTGTTACATAGACACTCCATCTATCTGCAATTTCTTGATGTATTTCAAAACCCATGGCTTCTTTTTCGTTTGGTTTGTCGCCCAACGCAAGAAGGATCTCGTCGTCCACCAATTTAGGTGTCGACACATTCTCCACGGTAGGGGCAACTCCTTCATCAGTCTCATGGACATCCGCTTGGACTTGAATTTCATTTCCGTCGTCTGAACCTGAAGTAAAATACCCAGTATAGAGACTTTTATTGAATAATTGGTGGCTTTTGTTCATTATCTGCAAATAATGACAATGCACACTTTATGGGCCTGGCTCTGAATTAAGGTTAATTTTCACGTATCTGCAAATACGTGTCATAGGAGTAAGTATTTTTACTCGTATATTCTTGTGTTTTCTCACATATCTGCAAATATGTGAACTTATTCGTCCATTGAATGGTGTCAGTGCTTGTACATTATCTGCAAATAATGACATCGACACTGTTGGAGAGTGCTGTCTTCGTCTGAAAACCAAATCATTTTATATTTCTATTACTTACTTGAATATCTCTCGTAGTCTGAATATGCTGATAATTTCTCTCTTATTCTCTCTAAATCCTTTGTGAGACGTCGAAATTCTTTTCCTTTTCGCCGTCTTCGTTCACTGTGGTCACTCGAATCACTTGAATAAGACATTTTTCGAATTTTTTCACAACGAACTGCTGCCGATCGGTGCACAAATTGTACTGATTCATGGGGGACTTGATAAGCGACAGCAGAGAGACAAAAACTTTTAGTGAGTAATACTTAAAAAACTGCACCGATTAGATACACCGATTGTATACTACCTGTACTGATGCGGACGGCGGGACCATGTAGGATAATTTATTTCGGCTACATGATAAATTTGTGAGGTTGGTATTCAATAGTGGGTGTATACACAAGGCATCTTCATTTCTCCCACTATCCGACAAATAGTTAACAAGGTAGGCGGCTTTGACTCTTTCAAATCTAGACACAAAATCGACGTTCTCCGAGGAATGTCATCAAGTGACATCATTTGCGCTCATGAACGAAAAATTTGAAAAAACGCTCACCTCTACCATAGATACCTACCCATGGAACTTTTTCGAATTCTTCAGATCGCCTTAACTTCCGAAGAGATGAACCAATTTTTTCCATAGAATCCATTTCTCCAATAGAAAACACCAAAATCGGAATTTTTTTCTAATTCTTCAAATCGTCGTAACTTCCGAACGGATGGACCAATTTTCAACTTCGCTCATACCAATCTGCTTATTTTTTTCCATAAAATCCGTTTCTCCAATCGAAAGAATCGAAATAAAACAAAAATTCATCATAGGAAAAATGAAGCAAATCGCCATAATTTTCGGACGGATGGACCAATTTTCAACTTCGCTCATACCAATCTGCTTATTTTTTCCATAAAATCCGTTTCTCCAATCGAAAAAATCGAAATCGAAAAAAATTTTTTCATCATAGAAAAAATGAATCAAATCGCCATAACTTTCGAACGGATGGACCAATTTTCAACTTCGATCATACCAATCTGCTTATTTTTTTCCATAAAATCCGTTTCTCCAATCGAAAAAATCGAAATCAGAAAAAAAAAATGTTTCATCATAGAAAAAATGTATCAAATCGCCATAACTTTCGAACGGATGGACCAATTTTCAACTTCGTTCATACCAATCTGCTTATTTTTTTCCATAAAATCCGTTTCTCCAATCGAAAAGATCGAAATCAAAAAAAAAATTTCATCATAGAAAAAATCAAGCAAATCGCCATAACTTTCGAACGGATGGACCAATTTTCAACTTCGCTCATACCAATCTGCTTATTTTTTTCCATAAAATCCGTTTCTCCAATCGAAAAAATCGAAAAAAAAAAAAATTATCATAGAAAAAATGAAGCAAATCGCCATAACTTTCGAACGGATGGACCAATTTTCAACTTCGCTCATACCAATCTGCTTATTTTTTTCCATAGAATCCGTTTCTCCAATCGAAAAAATCGAAATCAGAAAAAACATTTTTCATCATAGAAAAAATGAAGCAAATCGCCATAACTTTCGAACGGATGGACCAATTTTCAACTTCACTCATACCAATCTGCTTATTTTTTTCCATAAAATCCATTTCTCCAATCGAAAAAACCAAAATCGGAAATTTTTTTTTTCGAATTCTTCAAATCGTCGTAACTTCCGAACGGATTGACCAATTTTCAACTTCACTCATACCAATCTGCTTGTTTTTTCCCATGGAATCCATTTCTCCAATAGAATAGATCGAAATCGAAGAAACAAAAATTTCTCGTTATAGAAAAAATTGTAGCAATGTACAATGTGTTCTGATAGATCTGCAAAGGTCGCAAAATTCCTAACCAAAAGGGTCAACTCTTGATTGATATTCTATCCTACTCTGAGCCACAAGTTTCCTTTTCCCATCAGTTCAACTGATTCAAATCAATCAATATTTCTCTAGCTGATATTATCATACCAAATTTTCCAACGTCTTACCTATATGCCGTATCGCTGACATATGAATTCATGAATAATTACTGGCAACGAATGGACTCAATTTCCATCCGCATCGACAATGGTAATGCATCTTTCCCGTAAACCAGCATGAATGCGAGCCTGTACCTACAATAAGGCGACTAGATTTTCGCATACCATCACATTTCTCGGTGCGAAAACATACGCCGAACGCCGTCGAATCCAGTCTCTTGTTTCGAGCCCGATTACGTTATTTACATAACCAACAAAAACGTGAACGCAAAACGTCTTTACTACCATACCAGCCTACGTTGGAATAACTAATGGGAGGATAGAGTTAGAGAGCGGAGATTATTGGGACAGCTTCCGTATTCCGTAAATGAACATAGCGTATATATATACATCAGGTTCATGGAATGTCTATCTGATTTGATAATTTGGATGATAAAATAATTGAATTCACGGTTTTGGGATTCGGACAAAACTGAATTATATGATGAAATAGAGGAGAGATGAGAACCCGATGAAAAAGATCGGTTCATCATAGCTATTTGTGTATTTAGAGCGCAAAGTGAAATACTGTTATCCTTTTTCTTACTGTTAGTAAACATCGGCATATTATTTACCACTGTAGGTGTTATGTGCATGACCTTTCCCATAGGTCAGTAACACTAGTGTTAATGCTGAATTTAGCAGGATAAACACATTTCTTTATGCATTTCTGAAAGTGCGATTTGACACCGCAGTGGTGTGATGCACATTCTGTGATTTTTTTGATGCTGAATCCTACCTCCACGAAATTCTCTTCAGTGCGTTTAAACACTGAGCAGGTACATGCGAATACTTTTCTGGTGAGAAGGAACACCATATCATGAGTGTGTTCATGCGAATCAGTGCTTTCCTTCAACACCTCCGGTGTTTTTTACTAAGTTGGATTACCTATTGATATATAATTCATAATATGATGTTAAACTAGACTTACTTATTATCCTGATCAGTGGTACTATGGACTAGGCAAATTGATACTGATCTATATCAAAATCATCTAATATATCTAGCCCAATATTGAAATCAGGCACGGTAGAAAGGACGTCAGTGCCACCTTTTGGCAAAAGTTCCGAGATTCTAAGATCAAACATCAAAGGCTCTATTTCGATACGCATTTGCGTTCCATTACTTCATTGAAGAACCGAAAAAGAAATAAAATTTTCTTGTCCACCTATTAAATTAGTACCCTGTATATGATTCTCGACCGGCTCGATTGCGATTGCGATTGCGATTCACACCCGGAACGGTTGACGCGATCTTTGTTCCGTATCGTGCCCGTAAATAAAGCGATTATTATTGCGCTACTACGAGCACCAATCACAGCGTCGGATTCGCTAATGAGGACGGACAATGGCGACCGCACAATGCGACACAATTTCACGGGACACGGGAACTGAGCCACGCATTTAAGGTCACGCGCCGACGAGTTCGGGATTTTTCTGAAAGTATTGGAGTTGGAATATTTCTGATGGTGCCAACTTCTTCGACTTGGTCTGTAACCTGGGTAGACCAAATTTCAAGCATTCGCTCACGATAATAATTGAGAAAATTAATAAAAACGAAATCAGTTCTACAGTTGAAAAAAAAAACAATTGGCAACTTTTCTTCAGTTTTCAAAACGGCATATTGAAGCGGTGCAAATTATACATTTTTTTCTAATTTGATCGTATTTCTCTCCACATTTACGCTAATTCAAATATACTTTTGTCAATATCGATAGCGACTATAAACTATTGAATCATCATGTACACATTTTTGAATTCAAATGGCCTAAGGAACATTCTAACTATATTTTTGTATACCTGATGTTCTAACTTAATTCAAGGTTGACTTTCAATGAAGTAACTGTTTGATATAAATAAATCTAGTGATATTATAATAAAATAGATACACCAGTATTCGTCTTAAAAGTTTAATACAAATTGCACACATTAAATATTTATAGGTTAGGTAGGCATTGTATATCATCGTGTTTGAACTCTTCATACAAATTTTGCAGTACCATTTATCTGAGGGACCAACTGAACAATTTTTTTACCTTTTTTTTTCTTTCCTCATCGCCTAACATAATGTGCTCTTTTTCTTGCATTTTCTCCTATTCATCTAAGCTTTGTTCTGTTGTTCGAGAAGTACTGTTGATTTGTGTCTCCAAATTCGTAGTAGAATTAGGTATAGACGGCTAATATAATAGTTAAATATGTATCAAGATTGCGTAAAATAGGCTTTTACCACGCCTAGGTCCATAAAATCAAGTTACAGCCGAAATACATACAACATTTTATGCACAGCCAGTATATTTTATTGTAAATACCTCTTCACCTCTCAAGCATGATATGAATAAAACGGTTCTTAAATACCTTTTGTACCCCTTCAAAATAATGTTTGCTACGCCCATGATGTTCCTCTCGAAAAAGCATTACATGAGAGTGTTTTTACTTATAATAAGGGAGTCATTGAGGGTTTACAATTTGCTCATGTTCCAGAATGGTGGATGAATGAATAGGCTAGTAGCCATATTTGTTGTCAATACAGACAATAGTCATTACTATGCATTACAGTGACGATGAAAGTGTGAATTGTACTCAACCAGAAATCAGTAAAGCAGCTGAGGATGCGAATAATTAATAATTTAGTAGTCCGAGGGCGGTAAAGTGCTATTTCACGCCCGCACAACCGGGCGATAAAGTGCCATTTTACGCCCAGTCGAGCATAAAGATTATTCAAAGGTAGTTGAGAAGTTCCATCAACAAAGCTCAAGAACCCATCTTCATGTTGTCTGTGAATGTATGTGCAAGTTAAAAAATTTCACGGCACAACTATTTCGCTGACTTCTATATATATTATTTATAAATGATATTACGCTAGATGTACTTTATCGACGTTTTATAGTAAAGTTGTCTTCTGTTTCCAATTTAAATTTCAACATCGTTATTGTAAATGGTAATGACATCTTCTTTTTTAATCAACTCATCTGTAATTTTAAGAACATGTGTTCCGCCTATGGATCTGCAGGTCGAATAATTACTCAAGAATCGATGAGACAAGAAGAAGAGGAATCTCGAGAGAAATACCCGAATGGTTTGCTACATACGAGCAACCTACTTACCAAACCACTTTTTCGATATTTTCTGGCCAAAATAATTGAGCTCGGCAAAGACAATGGCACGAATTATGGAGCTGTTTCTTCCTAAACGGGGTAGAAGTAGGTCGGTCAACCGGATGGATATTTATTACCAAAAAACAAACATTTATTTTATCCTACATCGTTCAGCGGTGATGAAAAACTGAGGGTGATGTTTTTCGACTTTGCGGACTGCAAGTTCTCCCGATCTGCATTCACTTGATTTCTTTGAGAAGATACGGACTGGATAGAGATTCTCGATTAGCTCGATTATAAATGCTTTTCTTCGCGAATATGGATATGGTTTTGCATAATTTGCACAATAACAATTTGTCCATACCTAATGTTGTATTAAAAGGCCGTCGCATATATTTGAATATTCAAGATTTTAGACCAATGATAAATCGAGGAGGGCGTTTTTCCTATAGTTATCCACATCCCATCATCAGTTCTAATAAATTATTAATGGATAATAAACTAATGAGAGTCGGTCTGGTTTTTCAATTATATTCCGATTTATCATAATAAAATACAATCAGTGTTGCTAACTAAGATTAGATAGCTGGGTACTTTGGCTGGGTTTTCTACATTTAGTATGAAATTGAAATTCAATCCATGAAATGATCATATACACACTTTTATTATCGAGAGCATGGTTTGATATACTTTTTCAATTCAATTTCCTTATTGAAACTGTATTTCAGATTAATGGCTAATCTAATGGTCAACATTAGGTAATATACATTAAAATTAATTGAGGAAAGAATAATATTAATGAAAATATCGAAATAATTAATATTGTTGTCATTTATCCAGATTGTTAGATCTTCATGCAAAATGATAGATTCATCAACCATTCTGTTTTTCAATTATTGAAAACTATTATTGTGTGTCAAGTGAGGAGAAATAAACGAAATAATTGTTCGTAAAAATATATCATGATTCAATCGTGAGGAAACTTCAGTTGTCAAAACCATTGATCTCGCCATTACTCCTAATATCCATCTCAGTTTTCAAAGTCTGGTATATAGAAGAGAATATGCAAATATGGAATACCCATTCTGTTTATTGGACACAACTTCCATGTACTAGGTGATACTATAGGCAAGATTTGGTAAGACTTCACATAAACTAGTTGGGGCTAGATAGGTAAGTTCAATCACCGTATTACTGAAACTTTTTCAAAAATAAATGTTCTTTTTCATGATTCGAAATTTTTATTCATATTTTGTTACAGTCATCAGTCACTCGTCCATTTACTGTATTTTGCAAATACTCCGCATAATGGATACTTACGTCGGAGTTTATGTCCTTACTAGCTTTCTCAGTCGAAATAACACACAGCAGCCATAATTTCTGCGATTATTCATGAAATTTATGTTCATTACCAACGACTTTTGTAAATTATTGAAACTGCTGTAAAAGAACATCGTTTTTATCTTCGCAAATAGGCCAAGGTGTGATTGCCTACTGTGCGAAGAGATTTGTTGAGGAAACCATTATAAGAAATACATTTCTTACTTCTACGATCTATTATATTTCTCAAACTGTCACAGTATTTCATCAATTAGCGAGGAATGTTAATAACAAACCTATAGCGAGTGTGTCGTAGATATTATTGAATTTGAATATAGTTTAGTATTAATAAGATAACATTTTTGTTGATTCTGATTGTTTGAGTATTCGTAGCAAAATAACTGGTTCGAATTCGATCGACTACAACATATTTTATCATATGATCCAGGGACAACCTTGATGTGAAACATCCGAGGAAACATCCAAATGAAATATGGACACCCTGTATAACAAAATATCTCCCAGGGAGCTCTCTCGTTAACTGTTTTTCGCGGAGTCACGGGTCAATGCGGCAAAGTAAATAATAATAACAAGAAGTGACGGTTACTCGAAGATCGCACAAATTGTAATCTCCTCTCTAAATACCTTTTGCCTCTAATAAGGCAACCAATCAATTTGCTGTCGTTCTGTCCTCCATTTATGGAGCCGATATGGACACCGCGCTTTTTATTGGCTTTGGAGCATCAGGAAGTCTGCAATCTTGAGGGAGGTGAAGAGCCATAAAGTAGGGAGTTGAGGTACCATCCAGCTCAACTGAAATTATGGAAATTTGGCAAGTGGCGTAGCACTCTGATCGCGTCATACCGTCATACGCTTTGATGGTTCGTATCTTACCCTCTTATTGAATTCTATTTATTATTTAGAGACAATTTCTTTGGAAATTCCGGAAATCAATTTTCAGCGAACCAACACTTAAGCTCAAATTGTCACCACAAAACTTATATACCTACTGGAGTCCGGTGAAGCTAATATACTCTTCAATAGAATATTGGAGAATAACTGGTAATACCTCAAACATATTTATTTCGTCTCAAAATCTTATCACCAATATTGCATATAAATAATAATGATAACATGGGGCATAGAATTGAACCTTGTGCAACTTGTAATCAAAAACTTCCTAAACAACAGCTTTAGAACTGCTGTGTAGTGATTTTGTTTAATTGTTGGTGCTTTTTGGTCTAACGGTAACGTAATTGCATTATGGGATTCAGACATGATAAAATCTAAAAAGAAACCGAACGAATTTCTTCGTCATCTCAAAAAATAAATTGTAACTCTCTAATTGTAATTGCACACTACGGAATTCGACTTCATTACGCGACATGTATGATTAAAAACCCATTTGGCAAATTCTCGTTTAGTTGAAACCAAACGTCGAGACCAGACAAGAAGATCAAGCAAATACTTGTCTAATGACTTTTGCGTTTTTTGCCTCTTCTCAACGTAATAGAGGTGCTTTCGTTCGTGGAGTTCGTTTTGATTGTTAATTTTTTTCATGTTACTGCTGTCGACTACATCGCCTCAAGAATGTACAAGGCGATTATACAATGACTGATGATGATTCTCTGCGCTTTTCTCTTTTGTATTCCCTGAATTGCTTCATTAGATTTTGATTTATGAGCGGATTTCGTGATAATATGTGAAATATCTTTGATATAGATATACAGGGTGCTTCAGGTTTTAAGGCACAAAATGAAATGGGTGATAGAACTCATCATTTTAATCAAAAAATTTCACATGAACATAAGGCCGATCTCGAACAGTAGCGGAGCTACAGGAGGTCAAAGTTTGATGAATTTTTTCTATTAATCAAAATAATTATCTCGCCTACTTTTGAAGATATCAATCTGAAATTTGGTGTGGTTGATACTTCTTAGAAAATCATCATTTTGAGCAGTTATGCAGCAATGATATTCGAAATCTACAGAGCGATACATTTCTAGGGGTAGAGGGTTCTTTATCCCCCCCCCCCAAACTTTTTCGTAGTACGCCTCTGAAATCTTTCAGTCACCAAATTGGATGGATCGTTCAATTTATAATTTATATGCTTTTTTGCACAAACTGCAAAATTTCGGAATTTTAAAAAAGATCTCAAACTAATAAAAACAGTTTTTTTCCAACTTTATAATAGCATAGGCATGAATATGATCTCATTACCTTAGGCCATTTCCAAAATTGCTTTCCCATCTCTTATATTCACAGGGTGATCTCAAAAAATTAACTTTCTGTTTCTGTCGTCATAACATTTTCCCTCTTTTACCGATTTTCAAAATCTCATGCTCATTTTGAAGCTGAAACATTGGATGAGGTGATATAAAGATCAAACACTCAAGATGATTATTCAAGATCGTGGGTTTCCTCAATGGTGACTCAAATCTGAAACACCCTCTAAATCCTGGCTGCGAGGAGAATTAAATGTAAAGGATCTTCCATTCTAAATACGACCAGATCTCTCTTGCTTTCAGTAGTCAAAAATTCTGCGTGAAAAAACCAAATTGAAATGCCATGTTTTCGAAAGGATGGAGGGGGTCAGATATTTGTTTTACTGACTTTTTGGTGGTGATGTTGTCGTTTCGATCAAACGTTTAGGATAATTTCTTTTATGAATCAGGATTTCGAGGTGGTTTCAGATACATCTGCTGTTAAAGTTGAAAAATTCCAAAATTTCGCACAGTTTGAAAAAACATCCTTTAGCAATTTTATGAAAAAACCCTCATATATCGAAAAAGTACGAGATTATAGCTGAAGGTCTGAGCTATCGAACAGTGTGAACAGAAGTCGACTTATTCAAAGCAGAAAAAAGTTATTCAAATTTCAACAGGGTCAAAATTTCGGGGTGCGACGTAATTAGTGTTGCGTAGTTTATCATAAAAGTAATAATAACTGAGGCAGGTTACTAATAACTAGCGAGGTTGGAGGCCTTTTTCAAACGCTTTTCAGCAATGCGAATAATTCCTTTTGGTGGGAAAAAATCGACAATAAGGTTTTTATTGTCCACAATCATATACAACGTGTTGAAGAAATCTCAAACGTCTCCAGCAAACCTTATGTGGGTATTATGTATATTTCATATGAACAAATACACTGATTAAAGAATCTATTCGAGCGAAAACTTATCTTTCAAAGAGCTTAATGGCTGTCATCACTCAAAAGCTTAATGCCACTTATCGCAATTTGCATATAATGAACAATTTCGATGAATAGTAACGATGGAGAAGAAAAGAAAACAATTAAAGCCGAAGCAAAAGGCATGAGAAGACCATTCCATTATTATATTTTGTAATATACCGTCGTAATCTTGATTACAATTACAAAATATGGCCAACATTCACTATACGTCCTCCTACACGCCATTTTCAGGAAATAATAACAACAATATTGCCAACTTAAGACAATATAAATTATTACTCTCAGTGAGTAATATACTAGAAATGCTTAATTTATATCTACCAATTATCGAGGCGTTCGAATTATACAGTGTTTATTTTTATCTTAATTATAATTTTTTTTTTGTATATCTTGGGTCTTTGCTCTCTTTCGGCTTTGATCGTTTAATATTACCATGTATCTGACTGATATTTGTTATTAGGTTGAATGCATTCACCAAATGTGATAGGGAATTCATAATAGCACTACTCATTTCTTCGGAATTTTGATTGGGACTAACTATTAATTATTGTTTTCCCCTATAACAAATTGACCGAAGCACTAATTTTCAATGGAAATTCGTATTAGATAGAATTTTCAGGATCCATCTGATTTCCATGGACACTTATTGGAGGCTGTTTTCAACATCTTTGAGTACTGGCGAAACAAAAAAAGTAGATCACATAACACGTTTGAAAAGCGACTTATTAACGCACGAGTAGTAGTTATTTCAAATGTATGCCAATGATCCATTGTCGCGCTAGTTGGCGCTAGTAGGTTATCACGCAACCAGGAATACAGCAGTGCGTATTAATATTAATTGAGGAATATAAGTTGGTGCGCTCTTAAATTTAAAAAGTGGAAACTTCTGTCTTCCACTGCCATCAACATCATCAGACAAGAAGTAAAAATAGTTCCATCAGTCACGATGATTCCCCGATTTTCATCAAATTGATCACAAATTCTTCTTATGATTGGGAACGAGGCGGAAAAAATCAGAACGAAATAGGTCACTTTTCAAATTCTGTATTCATAATCAGATGAATTCTGACTATAAGGTTGCCCAAGGACGTACCAGATCCAAGTACCGAAACGATAAAGGATGGAATTTCGGTGTCGGGCTCTTTTGGTCCATCATGATCCGACCATCTGTTTCAATTCATCTTCAGCCTGCGGCGCGAGTTCGGTCAGCGATATGAACAATAATGGGGGGGCCAAGGGGGGCCGGGCAGGTGAAATATAGTAGAAAGTCATTAGGGCCGGGAGGCAATAACAACGGACACCCACGCACCTACTGTTCGGCGCAAATGATAGTTAGCGCTCTCTATAGGAAACATTTCGTACTAGAAAGCTATTGGTTCGGTGGGCTTCGATCACTAAGAAATTAAAATTGAAAAAATGGATTAGTCATAAATTAGACAAAACAATTTTTTGAAAGAGAAAAATAGTCTATCCAATTAAAAATATCAAACATAGTTTGAAATGAATGTCTGGTAGACTACTCGGATAACTACCCTGCACTGATGAGGGCCAATAAGCCCGAAACCGGTCTGTAGGTTGTTAGGCGTGCCTGTCTCGATGTGAATTTGTCACGTCTTAGGAAGAAAGAAACATTTGCGATCTGCATTCACAGTGTGAATCGTTGTATGGAGTACGAACAGATATAATTCAATGTTCTGCGTGGTATTTACCAGGAAAGTAGTTGTTTTCTGCTCGTAGTCTACCAGACATTCATTTCAAACTATGTTTGATATTTTTAATTGGATAGACTATTTTTCTCTTTCAAAAAAATACTGAGAAATTGATGGTTAGGGCAGGATCAACATCGACCCCAATTGGACCAGAACTCATTCTAGGGATTTCATATGGATGATAGTAACGCATATAAGGACCAGGTCATCAGACAAACCTTCCATGCCAAAAGTGGTATAAGGCAGGCGAAAATTCACTTGGAAAAACTTGCTCCTAAACTCACTGAATTCACAAAAATAAATGATTAGCTACTTATATACGGCAAGTTACTGATGATCTGATTTCGTGAACGCAATAATTTTTCATCATAAACTGATTATTTATAGCGAATTCTATTGAGCAAAATCAAGTGGACTTTATATGCACTCAGTGCATATCTATCCTTCTTTTTGGCGTGAATGGAAGAAAGAAACATATACATTGAGTACACACAAACTCTATCATTTATGCAACCACATTTATTCCGGTATATATTTAGTTATCTAGTTAATAGGTCATTCTTCTATTAGAAACACGTGGGCTCTCTTCAATCAAACATGCTGTATATAGATTAAGTGTTCGTATTCTTCCATGTCAAGAGATATACATCAAACTAATCTCATTTCGTAACTCATATACAATTATAGTTACTTAATAGCATTTCCATTTCGATATCAAAGAGCACAATTCCTATATTTTATCATTTTATTAGTATCATTAATATTGTTGCCAATGAGAGACTGAAAAATATAAGGATTAAAAGAATCTACTTTGAAGGTAACTTATAACAGCCGTTCCATTTTTCATTCCTACCGAATTGACAAATTTATCTCAGGTATTTGAGTAAATGAATAAAAAGTTGAAATTTGCATTCTCCCATTCGATATTGATTCTCGATAAGTGAACTCTTTAACATAATTGAAGTATCTTGATTATGAAAGTGATAGTTTCAATATAATATATTGAATATATTTAATTGAGTGGGAATTCCACCTTAAATGATTCGATTTTTTCATTCCATGTGGGCCGTTTGAAGAATATCCAAACCGCTTTGCCAAGAGAAACATACAATCTAAAAAAATAAACTCCAAGTAACGTTTAATTAATTTGATTTAATGGAACTTGAAGCTTTGCCCACTGATGCCTCTCTGTAACTATGGTCGTTATATACACACTTACAAGTTCAATTCAGTTTTTAGTAGCGTCCATAAAAGTGTTTACAGGTTTTAAATGATCAAAGTGTCTATAAATGCTTCGACTGGTCTTGTCCTTATTAATTATATCAGCCAATTTTACTGGATGAAGATTGCATATTGTGCAACATGAAATATAACGTAATACAATTTTTGAATGGCGACAATATTTCATGCAGTTTATGCATTCCTTGCGTGATATAGGTAATAACAAATGGAATAATTCTCAATTTTTATTTTCCTACCAACACGGTTATACAATTTATTTAATTGACAAGTTCAGCCATCGTTGAGAGAGAGAAAAAAGTATGTATGCCCTAGTGTTGTCTTCGTCATCAAGATTGCAACTTAAAATAATGAAAATATCATAATTGGGACTAAAAATACTTATATAACTTGTATATATAATTAGTTTGTACTTCCAGTATTTTGTGAGCATTGAATAGGTAATTCCAAACACATTATAATTGTGATATTAGTCTTCTTCTTTTTTTTACGTCCCATTTCAGGTTGCAATCTTGATGACAAAGACAACTTTAGGGTAGACATATTCTTTCTCTCTCAACGATGGCTGAACTTGTCAATTGACGTCGAAGAGACAGTATAAATGACATATGACATGTCGTCAATAATTTAAAAAACTTGGCTTTCATTTTGATTACTCAAATGTCAAGTATATACCTACCTAGGTGGATTATTAAAGCGTTTTTCAGCTGATGTATTTATATTTTATAGTACAGTATTTAATCATGATAATTACATTACTATTTTTTGATTTTCGTTGTGTTCAAATATGTTACTATATATTGGTCAAATTAATTCTGCTCCTACATTACTATAGAATCGAATTCTAGGATATTTTTTTTCCGCAAATCGCTAGGAAGTTTTGACATTCCTGTCAAAATTTCTTGAAGAAAAAGTCAGGACTTCCTTACTGTGAGGAAATGTCATTTCCTTACTGTAAGGAAATGATATTTCCGTACAGTTGTTAGTGTTCTACATAAATGATTGAAAACACATTGCTTATAAGGAATTAATTTATATTTTGAAAACATCAAGTCATTGCTGAATACATTTTTAAGATCAATTTGTTATATTTACAGTAATTTGACAGTTAGTACAATTATTGAACATTGGAGGAACACTGTTAGAACTATGAGAAACATTTTGGACAACATGCGGGGTGGTAGGGTTATTTTGTTGAATATTTTGTACTGTGAAAATTTTATTTGCCACCTCAACCTTATTGTTAAGCGATTCTTCGATATATCCTTCAGCAACGTTTGATGACTTCCATCCGCCATGCCTCTTTAAACTAGTTATGTCGGCACCAGAGTCAACCAATATTGTTGCAGAAGATCGACCAAGTTCAAATAAGTAGCAACTATTTTGGGCATTTTTCTAAATTGATGAATTCTTACCACTTGTCTACAACCCTTTCCGCTTTGATATTTAAAGAAAAATCGGTCACTGTTCATATTTTCTGGTCTTAACGAAACATACTTTCGATAAACATTCAAGTAGATCTGATTAATTACAAATGATCTTGGTTTGTTGGTTTTCGAATCAGGTTTGCTGATTGAAAGCTTAGATTCTAGGTCTTCTATATCGTGTACAGTCATTCGGACTAATTCATCCATTCTACAGGCACCAGAAATACCAAATATTACAGCCACCTAAAAAATAAATAAAGGTATAATCTAAATAGAAATTAAAACCTTGTAAACTACCTTAATCATTAAATTTTCCTTATCTGGAGCTTCCTGGATAAATTTTTCAATTTCTTCCTTCGTTAAAATCTTAGATTTCTTTGCCCTATAACCTTGAGGTTGCCGTTTCAATAAAGAACGAAGTTTTGAGTATGTAGATATATCTACATTGTGTTTAATTGCAAGGGTTGATTTCAGCATTGAATAATTGGCCCATAATGTTGAAGATTTCATCTTTAAACAAAGGTCTAGGAAGTATGCCATTACAACATTTTCTGAGAAAGAACTCGTATTTTTACTCATGCGATAATCCATAAAACGTCTGTATGCATTTTCGTACATTTCTCTTGATTTCTTTGGCAATAATTCTAATGAAGCAGTATTCACTGCCTCAACCAGCTCTGGAGGAGTCCCAGGAATGGAAATTTCATCATCACTTATCATTTTACTTCCGAGAACACCAGCAATTACATTTATAATCGTCAAGTTTGACAATTCAACCTCAATACGTTTCCATAGTAGCCCAAGTAATTTTATTAGGAATTTCAAAGCACCATTTATTTGGGAATGAAATTATCGCGTGTTTTTTAAAATCAATCAATATCTGTCGAATTTTAAACGATTTGCGGAAAAATAGTATGTTTACCTCGTAGGAAAAGCCACATTCCTGGACTCTGTGTTGCTAAGTCTCGGCTTGCGCCTCGACTCAGCAATCTTCACAGTCGCCCAGGAATGTTAAGCTTTTCCTACCCGGTAAACAATGTACTATTTATTATCTTGATAGTTATCTGAACCCATTTTGCATCTTTTTGGTATTTTTTTTCAATTTGCCGTCATACCAGTGAAAGTTTGAATCGATATCACAGATTTTTTTTTTCAAATTCTAATAAACCAATATCCCCCCGCTGGCTTTCCAGGTATTTCTTTTGTGTGGTCCCAAGACCAGACACTGAGATAAAGAAAGATGATAGGCACAATAATCACCATAAATCTGATATCGAAGATGGAATATCTGCAAGCGTTCTTTTCGATGAAATTAGCATGAAGAAAAATTACTATTCCCGTACGAGGCGTAATGCCTTCCTTGAACTATTCAACGCGGTCTAACCGAAGATTGCCCAACACATAGCCAGGTTATCGCAAATCTCCATCTCGGAAAAAAAAACCCGACACGAAGTTATTAATTAGTTCTGGCTGTACGTTCGATATAATACTCGATTTTTTTGAGCACAACCGAGTCGCGGAGATTGCAACACACGCCACTTTATCTATTTAGATTCGCTTTGTTAGGTACGTCGGTACCCACAACGAATAAAATCAAGATTGGTTGACGCTGTCGCATATAAATCACCGTGCCAAACGAATGGCGATATAGTTGTAGCTCCTCTGATAACCTTTAACCTGGTGTCAAAGAATATTGCTCACACCATCTGGGTCTACTCCGCTTCAGACATGGGTCGGGAGGTGTCTTCGAAATATAAGAACTGATGCAGCCACTTCCTCAAAAGGTTTCACACATACTAATTAGTTACTAGAACAGCTCTGTGGTACAAGCTAATATCACCTGAAGACATACTCCAATTGGAGAAGTGGAGAAGATGAAAAGCCATCATTTGCTCGAGGAAGCTACTCGTTAGCAGACCAGAGCTATAGAACTGGCACTTGCTATAAAATGAAAAGCCATGAATTTGACGAAATTTTTCGATAAAAATAATAAATGAAAATATCAAACATAGTTTGAATGTGAGAACAGAAAACGATTACTTTCCTGGTGTCCAGAGTGTATCAAATTCCAAGAATTACTCTCACTAATAGACTTTGCTAATAGATGCCTTGATAGACATACGAAACCTAGAGGTCATCCCAACCATCCTGAGTTAGGAGGAAGAAGCAAAGTTTATCTGTTCTGTAATATTTGGAAGAAGCTAACATTGCAAGAACTCTTGGCATCGTTGCAGATACGGATATCAAGCAGGCGGTGAAAACATTTTTGGACACAAGAGATGTTGAACACTAAACAAATGTAAAACACCAAAAGATTTTCACTAATTGAAAGTTACAAACTACAATACGTGTTTCGCTATACTATAGTGAGAATCTTGTAGTGTTTTACATTACAGTGTACCTATTGTTCAATTATGGGTTTCCATCAAGTATCGGCCTCATCTATTCAAATTTTTTTTAAAGAAATGTTTTTCCTGTCCTAAAAGTCAATCCGTGGGATGATATGATAGCATCATATCATATATACAATAAAAATTATTTCTTGGAAAAAACAAGCCAGAGCCTGATTCTTGAATTGAAGAATGAAAATATATGTACAATTTTGATCCAAAGATTCCATATCTGGGCTTACTTTGTCACTCTTGTCTACATAAAGCATTTTTAATGAGGAGACTCAAATCATCTTTTTTGTTTAATTCTTCATGATTTCTATAGGTTTTTTGGCAGCGCGTACAAAAGTCGGTATACTTGATTTTTTCAGGCCAAAAATCTGAAAAATGAAACAGTTACAGAATGAAATATGTCCAGAAGGTGATAAAGTAGCCCAGTTTTACGGCATCAGTGGCTATAGTTCGTCTCTAAACTCTCGAATACTTGTTCATGAAAACACTTCCTTATATTGATGAGGAATCACGTGGGTTTCAGGAGCATACCCTGTGGCACCCCACTCGTGGGTAGCTTGGAGCACATTGCAACATGCCAAAGAAAATCGATTTTAACTCGAAATAATATTTTACAATAGCATGCAGTGATTGTTCAACGAATAATTGCGTCATTACTACATCAGGCATTTCACCAAATGCTATGATCGTGAGGTGTCAAAGATTCCTCGGGCTGTTATATTGTTTCTCTCTTATAGAAAATTGAATAAGCTGGTGGGACAATGAATTATTATAGATTTATGAGTGCACTCTCTCAAAGGTGGCTTGATTTTTTAGGGTCAACGTTATAGACGACTTTATGATGCACGATTTCAATTTTTGTATTTGATATCTGATCATCTGTGAAATGAAAAAATGGATTAGCCATAAATTGGAAAAAAATTTTGAGAGAAAAATAGTCTATCCAATTAAAAATATCAAACATAGTTTGAAATGAGTGTCTGGTAGACTACGAGCAGAAAACAACTACTTTCCTGGTAAATACCACGCAGAACATTGAATTATATCTGTTCGTAGTCCATGCAACGATTCACACTGTGAATGCAGATCGCAAATGTTTCTTTCTTCCTAAGACGTGACAAATTCACATCGGGACAGGCACGCCTAACAACCTACAGACCGGTTTCGGGCTTATTGGCCCTCATCAGTGCAGGGTAGTTATCCAAGTAGAGACCGTAAGATCTCCACTCGAAGCGTTGCCTGTCCCAATGCATTTTTGTCGCGTCTATTTGACCGCACCGAGCCGCGTTCCAACAGATAATTGAAAGTGGCGACATCATGCGGCAGAAGAAAGAAACACTCCAGAACCGAATCTCCCAAGTTTTACAGAACTTGGAAGTGGCTGAGAGCTCGACTAAGCTCAATAAATGAAAAAATGGATTAGCCATAAATTGGAAAAAATAGACGCGACAAAAATGCATTGGGACAGGCAACGCTTCGAGTTGAGATCTTACGGTCTCTACTCGGATAACTACCCTGCACTGATGAGGGCCAATAAGCCCGAAACCGGTCTGTAGGTTGTTAGGCGTGCCTGTCTCGATGTGAATTTGTCACGTCTTAGGAAGAAAGAAACATTTGCGATCTGCATTCACAGTGTGAATCGTTGCATGGACTACGAACAGATATAATTCAATGTTCTGCGTGGTATTTACCAGGAAAGTAGTTGTTTTCTGCTCGTAGTCTACCAGACACTCATTTCAAACTATGTTTGATATTTTTAATCTGTGAAATGTTTCAATTACTGATAATTACTGTTGTTTTCTGCTTTTCCATTGTTGCCTTCTTGATAATGGAATGGATTCGAATGAATCCAATTGCCATTCCAGAAAACATGAATTACTTACAACAGCTGAGAACTCATTTGTCGAGAATACATCTGAAGGAAAATTTCGAATTCTCCCTTCTAAAACCAAAATATCGACGCTGAAGTTTCAAATTGTTGTGTTTACGTGCCATCAAGCAGTGTGCGGAATCCGGGCAAGAAAAAGTGCAAGTAAGAAATGATAATAATGGTCCAGTCCAAGTCAGAGTCAGAGCAGTATCACTTTCACCTCAAAGCACCTGTTTTGGAATGTGGAGCATTGAGAGCGACGTCCTCTAATCTTGTCGATATAGTCGTGTAGGCGTTCTTGGATGATTCGATCTCTGGCATTTTTCGAGTTTCAGCGGAAAATGTCAGTTTTAACAATACCGGGCGTTTCCCAGAAGTGGCTCGCCCCTATAACTTTTTTGTTTCTGCAGATAAATGAAATTCGGTGTGTAGGTTTATTACGTAACTATGCAAGTATTCCATTATTTTTTATCACCTCGACTTTGATCACAACTGACCCCTACTTAATTTTGATAGAAAATCGCATTATGAGTACAATAATACCCCATTCTTCACTTTTTGGCATTTGTAATCATAAAAATTCAAAAAATCGTTCTTATAATGTTAAATATCGATTATGTGGTATGCTAAGGCAACTAGGATAGTGGTTAGAAAAAAAAAAAAAATTGTTCGTAACTCTCTAACGTAACTCTTTAGCAATGATTTACATTTATTTCATTTGATTGAATCGAGTAATAATAATAATAATAATGTTTATTCATAATCATAAATCATATCATATAAATTTAAAATGTTTTGAATAAACGAAGGTGGATCACAGAAGTAGTATTGACTACTTGTGTATGTGATTTCCACAGTAGAATTAAAAATAAAGTTGATGAAAATCGTTGAAAAATGAGTGAACAATCTATAAAAGTTGAAAAAAAAAATCTAAAACAACAAGTAAGCATAAAACAAATGAAAAGTGAAACTCGCGATCAAAACTATTTTCCCTGGCAACTTTTACTGTTTCAAAATTGAAGATTTCAGGATGATATGTGCGAGAAAATGATAAATGGAATGTCATTGTATTAACAATGAGATTTTCTATTGAAATAATTGAAAATATATTGAATGTCTCATTCAAAATGATAATGTAAGGGTCATTTCGGTTTTTTTATATCTGAAGTGATAGATAACAATTTAAAACATAAAAATGCATATTTTCCCACTGAATTCCACTGGTTTATCTACATTAACAAAAAAGTATGGGGGTGAGCCACTTCTGAGAATTATTCTGAAATCCACCATGAAACGTAGATGTTTGTTTACCTTTATATTTGTTTTTTCAATATCCATGAAATTGGTTTGGAGATCTTTTGATTACGTGCATTACAATTAATATATTATTTTAAGCCCTGTTATTAAATAAATCGACAAAACTCTTTCTGAGTTTGCATTTTTTTTTATTCTCTGTAGTCGCAACAGAAGTAAACTGATGAAGTTCAATCCTATGTAATTCAAAATATTTGTCTTTGAGGCATCAAACAATTGAATGATATTTTTGGAAAGAACATCTTCAATTGAATCACATTTAATATTTTTTTTTTTTCAGGTGAGTTCTCCTTTATGATGAAAACACACTTCAAATCGTATCGGTGAGTTGAAATAATTATATTTATTGTTCGATTTTCGTGTTATTTTATGGAACAGTATTGCTTCATCACGGGAACTTCTAATAGTTTTATACTGCCAATAAACACGTCAGAGCGGCTATAAAGTTCGAGTTTTGCCCGTAATTATATCAATTACCGACGCGTAATTCAGAATAAAACTACCAATAAATTAATTGATTGATAGCTAATCAGCAAAGGCCTTTTGTTCTGCTGTTTCCTTTTTCTGCATTGCATATTAAACACGTCTGGTGGCTACCCTATATGGCATTTGTTATTAGAAACTTTTAATTTGTGGTATATGAGAAACTATTAATTAGTAATACTGCCCATATTTAACGTCGTGATTGACTTGATGGTTAGAATGTAGCAGTCACAGCAAAAATTACTTCACTGTGTCTCATTTCTCAAAATCTGAACAAGCAACGATTGGTCCTTCGAGTCGGATCATTAAGTGTATTTTTGTACCCACATTATAGGTATGATAAATTGGCCAAAATAACTGAAGACAATCTGCAAAGGGATTTTTTATCGACTGTACATCTCTATTAGATTTCGCCTTTGGTAATTGGCAGTGTACCTGTTAGCGTCTGATAAAAATATGAAGACGTATTGCTAGAATAACCGGCGAGAAGAAGATGTAAGGTCGAGCAATTATTCGCAATTAGACAATTATCTGGTCGTTGAGACGGCAAGTGAGAGTAGCTCATGGTATATATCCTCTCCATAAATCTATCCTTCGAAGTGAAGGATTGTTGGTTGTCATCCTTTTCAGACATTAACGGCTATTTCTTGTCCTTTCTAGAGTATCTTCGCAGATTAATTACGCCCAACAAGATGAAATTTTTGTAAAAAGTACGTAACGTTTATTGCTATAGACATGATGTATTTCGGCTGCTATTATTCAATTCAAAAAAGTTTCGGTTTCCTGAAGGAGACTTTGTACTTCAGATAGATTATTTTCTGAACCAAACTGTACTTTTTCTATTTTGGTTCTATAATGAAGTCATTATGAAACGCAAATGATGCATTTCGAGATAGCATCTGCATCGATATACATTTTTTCGAAGAGTTAGGCCCAATTTACTTCTGAGCGATTTTGGATTTGATGATACTAGCAGTGAAAAACTCAATGTTTTAATTGGTAAATTTCAATCCAGAGTCTAATTTGATTCGAAATGTCCAATAAGAACAATAAAAACATTGAATTTTTCACCGCTGGTATTGCAAAAATCAAAATCGCTCAACCGTAAACTGGGCTTAACGCTTGTGCGTCAGATTTTAATTATTTTAATGTCATCATTGTTACCAATCGAAGATGTTTCTGTTATTTATCGATCCATTTCTTTCCTCATATTGATTCAAAATAGAAAAAATTGCATATGACATACGTTTTATAAGACACGTTTGTCGCACTTGTTCACTTGGAGCACTCCTCTCGCTTCACTCCTCGTACTCCAAACAACGCGTGCGACAAAATACACTTGTATCATACACTTGTATCATAATATATTATTGTATGTGTGCGATTTGTTCATAATACAATATGTTAATCTGAAACAGAAGATTTACCTCGAAATTGACAGTGACTGTTCTGCAGTTACCTATTTGTCGACTTGATTTGTAAGTATTTTCTTGTTGATCGAACAAACATTTTGATTATGTTATCTGGAACTGTACCACGTTGGTTGGTTTAGTAATTGTCTTCATTTTTCCGAATTATTTGTTTACCTCCTGATCCATACGGTTATAATACCTCGATTAAATTCATAGTACCCAAGATAGTTATTTCAAAGAAACACTCTAGTATTAAGTACGCATAAAGGCTAAAGTAATGTGCACTTGGAGCACCGCTTTGCCCCAACATTCGTGATCGAATCTCGATGTGTTTTGCCCACATCACAGGCGTTACTTTATTAATATAGTTCGTGTTTCTACAATTTCAACATGCTTATTTAGCAATAACCATAACTAACAGTACTGCTTAGCGACCTGGGAGATCTCAACAATGGTGTCAGTGGTGGGGTTGATTTGCTATACGGTCGAGTGCGATTTAGATGCTGTCTTACACAGAATATATCCGAAATTAGTACATGGTTTCCATAAATGTTAACAAAATCGAAATTGAGAGAGTTACCAGGCATCAGGAAATACCTCATTAGTGAATGAGTTCCACAACTTTGTCGTCCGATAGAAAAAATATTTCTGATGAAGAGATGTTCAGCAGTTCTTCAACCAAGTTGAGATCAACTACGAATGCAGACAACCCAAACACACATACCTATCACATTCAATGAAATCAGCTTTCAAATGAAGTTTTTTTTGTTTCAACCCGTGAACACAATAGACATAATAATATCATGTTTTGGGCCTAGGTGATGAAAGAACACTATTAATTCTTGATAACTGTAAAAATTTCGATTCTAACCAGCAACCAGGTCTAGTTTCCGCCGAATTTGCTAAGTTTTTGTGATCTTTAAGGTGAGTCATTCGAATAAGAAGGTGATGCATCCTTTAGAAGAAAAGAGGTCAGTTGGTTTCACACGAAAGCGAATAGGAAATGCTGATTGATCATCAATTATATGATTACGTTGGATACTTTTCATGACATGTGGGGGCGATTTGAATAGCACATCAACCAAGTAACTCCTACAAGTCGCATTTAACATTTACAAATACTGAAAAATGCACTAGGAGAAATACATTGCTGTTTAAAAGTTGGAAACACGTACAATTTCTTCATGCTTGAATGGATTTCCCATGGAATAATTAATCAAAATATTACATTATATACAGTGTGTAACAATTTTCACGAAAGCACTCAACGCAGTTATTAACGTTGTATAGATTTATGAATCTCTCAGGACTAATGGAAATGCTGAAATTACATGGTTTGGGTCTGAAGTGATATATACACGACTGAACAGAGTAACAATGGAATCCACGCGATGGGAAAAATCGGTCCATCAGTTCGAAAGTTATGGCGATTTGAAGAATTCGAAAATGTTCCCCCTTTGATGCATTTTTTCTCAAATGAACAAATTTTTTTCGATTTCGGTATTTACGATTTGAGAAATGGATTCCATGAAAAAAAAACAAGCAGATTGGTATGCGCGAAGTTGAAAATCTGTCCATCCGTTCGAAAGTTATGGCGATTTGAAGAATTCGAAAATGTTCCCCCTTTGATGAATTTTTTTTCAAATGAACAATTTTTTCTCGATTTCGGTTTTTTCGATTTGAGAAGTGTATTCTATGGAAAAAAAATAAGCAGATTGGTATGCGCGAAGTTGAAAATCTGTCCATCCGTTCGAAAGTTATGGCGATTTGAAGAATTCGAAAAAGTTCCCCCTTTGATGCATTTTTTCTCAAATGAACAATTTCTCGATTTTGGTTTTTTTGATTTGAGAAATGGATTCTATGGAGAAAAATAAGCAGATTGGTATGCGCGAAGTTGAAAATCTGTTCATCCGTTCGAAAGTTATGGCGATTTGAAGAATTCGAAAAAGTTTCCCCTTTGATGCATTTTTTCTCAAATGAACAAATTTTGTTCGATTTCGGTATTTTCGATTTGAGAAATGGATTCTATGGAAAAAAATAAGCAGATTGGTATGCGCGAAGTTGAAAATCTGTCCATCCGTTCGAAAGTTATGGCGATTTGAAGAATTCGAAAAAGTTCCCCCTTTGATGCATTTTTTCTCAAATTAACAAATTTTTTTCGATTTCGGTATTTTCGATTTGAGAAATGTATTCTATGGAAAAAAATAAGCAGATTGGTATGCGCGAAGTTGAAAATCTGTCCATCCGTTCGAAAGTTATGGCGATTTGAAGAATTCGAAAAAGTTCCCCCTTTGATGCATTTTTTCTCAAATGAACAATTTTTTTTCGATTTCGGTATTTTCGATTTAAGTAATGGATTTTATGGAAACAATAAGCAGATTGGTATGCGCGAAGTTGAAAATCGGTCCATCCGTTCGAAAGTTATGGCGATTTGAAGAATTCGATGCATTTGATGAATTTTTTTTCAAATGAACAATTTTTTCTCGATTTCGGTTTTTTCGATTTGTGAAATGGATTCTATGGAGAAAAATAAGCAGATTGGTATGCGTGAAGTTGAAAATCTGTCCATCCGTTCGAAATTTATGGCTATTTGAAGAATTCGAAAAAGTTCTAAGGGGTATACCCACCATACTCTTGAGAAGCAGTAGAATTTCATTTTGAGTTTTTGTTCGTGAATAAGCTATAATCTAAAGAATTGTTTATTATTTCATAAGCGCAGAAGAACTGAATTTAATAATATTTGATAATAAAAAAAGCTGTATGGAGATGAAAAAATGGTGTTCCATATCCGATGCACCTTCTTCTCCATCCACCATCTTCGTGACCGCCTCTGCTGGGAGATGATCTGGAAAAAATCGGCCGCCCACGCCAAAAAGGCGGTGGGCGGGAATACGCCAGTAAAAATGATAAATCGGTCGATAAGTCCGATAATTTCATAATTCCCGTATTGTCGCAACTTTCTTCGATCGTTCAGACACGCCACCCACTTCAATTCGCCGTTTTCACACCTCTGCAGAGTCTGTCAGACTGATGGTGATGGGCGCATCCTCTATAGCAGAAAGTAGAAGACTCCAGGAAGTGTAGCGCGAAATGCTTTTTTTTTATACGAGATCGGCCAGGTGTTTGGAACTCGGGATTGTAAGTGGCGTTTGAATGCAGGATTAGCCGTATTGTTCGTTGGTTGATTTGTCGGATCACTAGGTATACATCATACCTAGCGTTCAGCTATATTTCGATATTCGATGGGATTACGGTAAATATTCAAAAAAATATATTCTTCCTACGACCATCACGTACGAGAACTTCATACAGCACATCGTTTTGTTATCTGGAAATTTTTTTGACAGTTCCAACAACCATTCGAATTTTGTCATTTTGTGTCATATGAAACAATTTCACCCAATCATGTCAACATTACACTGACTATTTTACGCACTTGCCAAATGAACCAATTAGGAGTTCTAGTCTAGTTCGGATTATCGATAATACAAACTAGACTTTTGACTCTGATTGGCCTATCAAGTTCGGTGTTTTCAGATTCGTGTATGTGAAAGTTGGACGTCAAAAATAATGTTCTCAAAGCAACTCAGTTTCGTATGGAATAATTCAACAGACTTATCACTTCTGTGGTCTTCGTTACTACTTATAATTGCATTCTATAAATCAAAGAAAGAATTCCTAGAAATACAACTTAGAGTCACAAATATATTTGGGGAATATTCATGAATTAAATAATGAACATAGAAGCTTGGAAGAATTGGCTTTGATACTACTACTACCCTCGGACATGTGTCAATGATCCACTTTGATATAAACTAGTCTGGAACTATTTATTTCTACTACAAATCTGATGATGATGATGATTGCAGTCATCCACAATTTGTTATCAAAGAATACGGATTGCATCACATATGTTTCCACTTTTAAAATTTGAGAGAGCACCAACTTACATTCGTGTAGGCATGTGGTTTCAAATACCAATAGAAATATTTGTGCAAACGAAGAAAATTCAGTAATTCACATCTGGAATTGTCGGAAAAGTTTTCAATTATTACCTCAAATAATATAATATCCAATCGACACCACCTGAAATTATAGAGGTCGTTCAACTTACATCTTTGACTTGACTTCCCGCGAAATAAAAGTATTCATTTCTGACATTATAAGCATATATCGTCATAGTTACGATATCTATAATGAGGGTCATAACTCCCTTGGGATATTAAGGTTCAAAAACTCCCTCTTACCTTCTACAGGTGAAAATGATACAAGAAATGCTTATAAACGTTTATATGTAATGAAAACTAAGACATATTTTCCTTATTCACGTCATTACAAATAATAAATGTACATGATATAATAATATAATAATGTAATATGCCAGAAAGACAGTTTCGTTGGCATCTTTTGACATAACATTTCTCTGTGTCAGCCACTTCAGATATAAGTTGTATTCTTTTTGATATAGGGCTTCACTTTTCGATGGAAGTAATGATTGTCTTGCTTTTTCCGCTTTTTTTATAATATCCTCCATTATATCAGAAAAAGATCGTCGATTTGTGGTAAAAAATAAACACGTTTTTAACGGAAAAACATTGATTGATAAAGAAAGTTTGCTTATAAACATGTAACATAGCGACAACCTAGCAACAACCAACAATGCTACAATCAACGCTACCTAATTCAAATATACCAGAAAGGTTATGAATTTAAACATTTATTGCGTTCTAAATATGGACATATTGTTATGAAAATCGGTCAAAAATAAAATTATCTATGTACCACGGGAATTATAGAGCCTTAATAACCTCTGGCAATTGCTGTCCCTCGGGCCAGAGGCCCTCGGGACGCAAACTTTGCCATCGGTAATTAAGGCCCTCATAATTCCCTTAATACATAAATAACTATTATGGTCTTGAGAGAACATTGCGTTGATGATGTAAAAAAGAATACCCATTATTAATATCTATTTTTATTTATATCTTCTTATTTCTTGATTTCGCACATTATATTCATAGAGACAAAAAATCTGAAGTATTCAAGATTTTCTCATTCCAAATTCATTCTGGTCACTTTCTTATAAACTTTATGCGAAGTTCCTAGCCATTTAATTTTTTTCTTCAGTCAATTCGTTATCTGTTGATTGACTCCATAAGAACTTTCTATACATCTAAAGATGATGGGTCGAAAACAATGCCGGATTCAATAGATTACAGGGTACAGTTATACCGCGAGATATTTTCCAATCATATCCTATTGTTGCTAGACAAATCTACTCAAAAAAGACATGCTAACAATATACCCAGACCTCAAGTATTCACATAGTTATACACGTGTAGATAGGATACCAATATTAATTAACTTACTTCAACTGATATAATTACTATCTATATAGAACCCTGTAGATATCGAATACAGTTTTCCACGTGTAGTTTGCCAATGTTCTAGATGAATAAAAAATAAAAGTTATTTCATAAAATAGACGCTTTTACCTCATTAATTTGTTCGCAACACCATTTTGATGCAGTAAAGATTATAGTTATTAATTTTTAATATTGATTTGTTTATGATCTCAATTAAGCTCTGCTGTATTATAAACTTGGATGTAAGTAGATCAGAGGCGTAGACATCGTTACATAAACGCGATTACCACAGTTTTACTCGACTTATTTCAGTCTCTCCGCTGAATTTAATGGATCAATCCGATATTATAATCACCGGCTCTAAATCGGTATCATTAGTTGTTCAAACACATGTTGGCATAATTGGTGCACCACCCAATATAATACTCAGCTGACAATTTGAAATCAATTTAACATGGTCGCCTGTTGATGAAGGTAATATTGAAGTTGATTCAACAATATCAAGTTTTTCATTAGGTTTGTGTGTGTTCAAATTTCATTCAAATTTCCGCATGCAAGCCGCGATTTTATCTTTTTCATCACCAATTAAATCATCAGTTCTATCTATCACTAATGCAACCTTCGATTTCTCCTTGGCTCTTTCCAATGTGCATTTGGCAATGCTGATTCTTGTCGATCCGGTGATTGCTTGACAATACCGAATTTTTATAATGGCTTTAATGTCGCTTATCAGATCGCTTGCGCTAGAAAAGATATTGAGTAAGCGCCAGATCATTTGTAGATCCCGTCCAAGATAATCTTGAGTGATCTGAAGTGAATTACTGATGCATTGAACCTGAATATTTTCTCAGATGATGAAACTGCGCGCTATTTTATAATTATTATTTTCGAGCACAATCTCTTTGACTGAATCATGAATGTGTGGCTATTATAGGTACAGGGTCTTCACGTATACTCTGAACCACTCTTATAACTAGTTTATCTATACATTTTTCTTGTGATTTCAAATTTCTCTGTCGGGTTAGGAAAAATAAAAAGGTAGATATTTTTTTGTCAACGATTTCTAAATATTTCGCTTGATTTTCCATATTCTCTAGCAGAAAAACCCAGCTCTCTTGAAGCATGCGCTAAAAAATTCGTTTTATATGTTCCCCGAAATTTAACCTCTAATAGTTCGTCTTTGTCATTTCGAAATGTCCTTATTATATATTTAAATTTTTTAAGTTTTTGTAGAAGGAATCACTCGGTCGCGATATAACTATACTTCCGTTGTGCGGCTTTGACATTTTTCCAAATATGCTGATAGTACATATAATTTTTTTCTATTTTGGTTGTACAATGAAGTCATTGTGTAACGCAAATATAGCCTCTATTTCTATACGCATTTTTTATTATTCGGAGATTGGTACAATCGACCTGTCAAATAAAAGTCATTTGGTGATATTAGTAGTGAAAAACTCAATGTTGTAATTGGTAAATTTCAATTCAGACTGCAATTTGATTTAGATTGACCAATAAAAACAATAACAACATTGAATTTTTCACCGCTGGTATTGCAATAATCAAAATCGCTCAGCTTCGCTCGTCGTACTCCAAACAACGCGTGCGACAAAATAGCGCCTTATAAAACTTGTATGATAATATACTATTATATTATCATAATTTTTTCCTGTCACTGAAATTCGTTATGACGAATAACGTCACAAATGACTGATATATTATAGAATTCATCAATTTGACAACGTATATTCAAATTATTTCTAGAGCTACCCTGACCATCTATGTCCTAATGAGCAGATGAAAGAATCCTGATGAAATCTGAATTCCATCAACGTCATTTATTATAGATAACATGATATATTTTTTCAATCATAAAAATATACTCATCCAATAGTAACGACATTTATACTGTGTTCCATTAAAAAATATCTTTGGTGCCCAAACCTTTGTTTTAGATCTTCAAGTGTTTTTCGGTTTATATGTATGATATCTACTACAAAATTTACATCGGATCGATTTTTGAGAAAAAAATGTCAATAGATAATAAAGTGAAGGGGCGTACAAAATTACCATGAAGATTCTGTACCTTCCATGACTTTATTTTCAAAAACGAATAACTCATAACCTTTGATAGCCTTGCATCTGAGCATGCCTCATCGTTTAATTTTGAAATTACTCGGGATCCCGACCGCCGTTATTGAATTAATTAAATTGTAGCGATTCCAATCGTTTCGTAATAACATAGAATTAGCTCCAACATTATTGTGTGTATCTGATGTAACTCGAAAACATTCCAGATCATTAATTATTGGTATTACACCAATGACATTTCTAAATCGAAAAATCGTTGGCGATAAGATATACCAGAAGAATATGAATTGCTTTAACCTCGATGAATTTCAGAGATTAGGAAAGTATTTTAATTACCTACCTCGTGCATTATCTCAAATGTCATGTGCAAAAGTGAATCAAGTTGTTGGATAATTATTATTGTATGCAGTTAAAATTCAACATACGTACGTTGAATACCTGAAACGTTTATTCATAAATACAAAACCAAGTGTTTCTGAAGTGTTTCTTTCTTTCGCCGCATGATGTCGCTAATTCCAAGTGTCTTTTCGTACGCGGCTCACTGCGATGATATAGACAAGCGGAGATTACATTGGGACAAGCAACGCTTCAAGTGGAGATCTCACAGTCTCTACTCGGTGCCCACCCTTCACTGATGAGGGCCAATAAGCCTGAAACCGGTCTGTAGGTTGTCAAACGTGCCTGTCTCGATTTGAACTTTGTAACGACTTCAAAGAAAACCCTGTATCCAACAATTAAAGCAGAATATAATTTTTGGGGAATTCTCCTTCGGAAGATAATGAAGTAATTCTTATTGAATATCTTCAAAACGCCGCATTTTAAACTTACCATTTCAACCTTTTTTCGAAAAAAAAAAACATTTCAAATGCTTAAAAAAAACTTGACATGGGGATTTAAAATTTAAAGCACCTTGTTCCTATTTCATCATTTGGCAACATCGACTGCAGATTTCATAAATAATAAAGGACAAAAAATACATTACGTTGATTATGTGAATAAAGGTAGTCATATTTTGATCAGGTTAGAACACGGAACTTATACTACCAACAAGTTCTGTGGATTAGGTGCCACTCTGCTTATTTCTGTTCCATGCTCCTCAAAAGATATGCTACTCAGTTTTGAAGGTTATGTTTATATTTGACTTATGGATGGATTGGTGTTTTTGTTGGACTGAAATTCATGTTTTGACTGATTAGTTTTTTATATATTAGCAGTTTGATTCCTGAATTATACATTGACTTCGAGTGTATATAATGAAAGTGTGTCCAAATGTTGTTGTTCTTCTAGCCTACTAGGCGCTGTTGCCAATTTGTGAACTAGAAACAAAGCAATTTAAAATTTAAAAACCCATATTTGAAAAATTAATTCAGATATTTTCCGCAACGAATTTGAAAGATTCATGAAATTATAATCAATAGATTCATACTTGCATTTGCTGTAATGAACCGAATAGAGGAATATTCCCCATTCAATAATATACAGTGCGTTCCTTTTGGAAAAATCTCAAATTTTTTCAAAGCCTCTAAATCACAATAGAATTCTATAATCATTGATGGATAGAAGCTGGAGTTGAAATTTGATAATTCGTTGTTCGAATAATAATTGATGGCTGTCAACAATGTGGTACTCCTAACCCCGAACACTGTTGACACGTCATTTATTCCCAAATTTGACAGCCTCCCCACCATCATCAAGTACCTCTCAGAATCACAATGGAAGCCTGCATATAGCACGGCGTTGCCCTTTTCCGCGGCAAAAAGTGATTAATCCTCTATCAACACCGAGCATAATTCAAATTTGATGAAGTGTAAATCACTCGAAATTATTAATGAGCCTTCAAGCGGATGAAGAGAGCAAATGCATCTAATGAATGACCCAGGTAGGATGGTTTAACGTCTGCGGGGCAACCAGAAGAAGAAGAAGAAGAAGAATGTACAACGAGACTGACAGATAATGCAGCAAATGGTGGAAGATTAGAGGGCATTGTTGAGTGAGGTAGTCGCAGAGGAAATGATAATTTTGATTTATCGCCAGACTTGGAGGTTATAGGAATGGTAGGTGCTTGCTTTGATCATTATTGACGTCGACATGACTAACAGACTTGCAGAGTTTCTGACAGTATACTACGAGGGTTAGAGCTTTTTTGAAAAAATTCTGAGAAACAGGTTGTATAAAAATTGACAACTTATTGAAAAGTCGAATTATATGTGGAAATTCAAAATACCTGAGGAAAAAGGTAACCAAAGCACGAAAGCGCCTGAAGGGTCATATACAGGGCTATTCAAATTCGAGTCTATGTATGGGGATTTCGATAACGGTAAGAGGGTTGGTTAAATGGGGGCAAAGTAGCGTATTTCAGAGGTTAATTATATGGATGAAAAAAATCTGACCTAGCTTCTTCAGTTCTGGAGTTATACAGGAAAAATTAAAAAAAATGTTGAAATTTTATTGGTAATAGTTCAATATTTCCACAACACTCTGTAATTCAGATGAAAATACTACGTCAATATGAAACATGACTCTTGACATTCAAAAATATGCAATAAAAAATACAGATCCGTATTTGAAAATTGAAAGTTGGGGGTGGCCCAATTTATACGATACTCTGTATATAATTTTTATTCAGATATTTGGAAAGGCTACAAAAAGTTACAACGGCATAGTGGCAAAATTTTCATAAAATCTTCGTAAAATAAAAAGATATAGGCAAAGAAGGATTTCGAAATTTTCGATTTTTCCTGTATAACTTCAGAACTGAAGAAGCTAGGTCAGATTTTCTCAGCCATATAATTAACCTCTGAAATACGCTACTTTGCCCCCATTTAACCAACCCTCTATCTCTTACCGTTATCGAAATCCCCATGCATAGACTCGAATTTGAATAGCCCTGTATATAAATATTACATATTTTTCGGTATTCAGCATTTTATGTACCTAGTCATTGTAACACTTGTATCATAATCTACTATTCATTATGGAACGCAAATGCGTATCGAAATAGCCTCTGTTTCGATAGGTACGTGTTTTTTATTCGGAGGTTGGTACAATTGAACTGTCAAATGAAAATCGGAAGAGTTAGGCCCAGCTTACTTCTGAGCGATTTTGGATTTGGTGATACTAGCAGTAAAAAACTTAATATTTCATTAGTACATTTTTATTCAGAGCGTGATTTGATTAAAATTGACCTATAAAAACAATAACAACATTGCATTTTTCATCACTGGTATTGCAAAAATCAAAATCGCTCAACAGTAAACTGGGCTTTATATACTTGTGCGTCATATTTTAAATATTTCAATGTCATCATCATTGTTACCAATCGAAAATGTTTCTGTTTTTTATTGATATCAAGTCATTTTTTTTTCATTGAAAGACTTCAAATTAATGCAAAATAAAAATATGACACCTTTTATGAGACAAGTTATTGTAGAACTTGTTCCCTTGAAGCACTTGTCGCTTCGCTCATCGTACTTTAGAAACAAACTATATTCCAGATTTTTTTCAAATATAAATCGATTGCAATGACTTTGAAATTACGCGAATGCAAAAGTACATATCATTTATAAACTTTGTTGTTATTTACTGGAACTCATTCATTTCACTCATTTCTGAACGGTTCAAATTTGCCTTTTTTTGATTGGCAGAAAATTCAATTATGGATAATTTTTACTAGTATGTCATGAATATTAGTTTACTATATGGCTACCATTATTATCGCAATTGTTTTGAGTACAGTTACAAGCCACATATGTTGTCATTATTGTGTCAGATACATTGTCATATTTTGTAACGAGAAATATTCAAATTTGTTCGGTTTTAACAAAACTAACGATAATGAACAATAATTGTAAAATGGTTCAATTCAGCAATAAGGAATAAGTAAACATGTTACTGGTGTTTGTATAATGCCATAGTAACTAATATTCCTGGCATTCTCTTGAAAATCATCCATAATTGCATTTTTTTTCGATCAAGAAATGTCAAATTTAAACCGGTATAACTCAGGAATGAGAAAAAAAGAAGAGTTCGAGTAGATAACAAAAAAGTTCATAAATAACATGTACTTTTGCATGCGCTAATTTCAGAGTCACTGCAGTTTAGGCATCGAATTCTCTAAACTCTGCAAAAAATCTACTTGACCCCAATCATTGACTACTCCTTACAGAAATTGAATATTTCTATTCGTATTAAGTGAAAAACCCTTCATAATATAGTGAAGAGAAATATTACTTTTGAAATTGATCTTTTGCCGCTAGAATCGAGTACAACTGTTATTTATAAGGTAGAATGAAAAGAAATAATTTAAATATAATCCAGTGGCGTATTCGTTAGATTTTCAAAGTAATCTGTGGTACAGCTTGTACCTACTGAAATTTGAATTTTTTTCCAAGTAATTGTTCTTGGAAGGGTAATTGAAAATGAAATAACCCAACACCCCCAAGAAAAAATCGACAATTCATCACCGTTCAGATGCTAATCTCGCTGACGCTGAATCAATTTGGACCGCAGCTTTTTCCTCGCAATCGGATCCGAGTAATGTTGAGTAATGATACCACAATGGAATTATTGCGGAACCAACGGCAATGAGAACCATTCGGTTCTTAAAGAACCAATTACCGATTACCATCGATCGTACGGAATGCATGATCGTATGTTGCTCGATAGGATCTGCTTCTGTTATTAGTTATTGGTCAACAGGGCGCACGGCTCGTAAATATAGGTTAGGATGGCTGATTTTCAGCGGCGGGTAACAAAAAGTTATGAATTTAATAGAAAAAATTTAAGTCGTTACCAACAACGATGATAATATTTATATAAAAAGAGAAAACAGTTAATTTCCTAGCTAATGCCACGCAGAACATTTGCAGTGCATTATTCCAAGGTTTTCAGATGATGATAGTTCTGTTGCGACGTAGTTCAAATCATTTTGTCTTGGGATTTCCAAGTGTTTTAGGTATATCTAACAATATGTATTCATTGATCGACTATTCTTCATCAATTTTATCCGAATTCTTCATGAAGAATTTCGTTGAACAATTTTTATCAATACTGACCATTTTTTTAAGTATTTGAATTTTGCTAATCTAATATATTTTTTATTACATAATATCAATCTGTGGTGTTTTTTTTTCAAGACTTTTTTCTGTGACCGACTCAAAACTCGTCCATTTTTGTTCTGAAATCAGCTCTAGAAGTTGACGTTTCTCTTACTGATACTTAATATGTATGTTGCTAGGCAAAAAATTTAGTTCCTAGCAGATTAAGTTAATTTTTTGAATCCTAGGATTGAAAAATTAGGTTCCTTATACTATAACATTGTGATATGTTAAATGATCATCATTTCAGAAAGAACTAACCCATATTAAATATGTTCAACAAGAAACTGATACAATTACATTTCTACATTAAATTTTCAATCCATTTCTGATATTGATATTGAAACTACATTTGAAAATTGAGTAAATCTTATTAGTCAATCGGTCTAATTCTCTAAGGAAGTGGTTATCTCAACATCTGTCATTTGGGTGGCAAATAGGAAGGTCAGTTGTTATTTGAATCACTTTCCGAATTTTCAATTCTCTAACGTCAAAATGGAAGAAAATTTAACAACTTGTCGTTGGTTTACCACTGATAAAGTGACTAATTTATTCACCAGATTTTACTGGTGGAAAGAAAAAATAATTCATCATAAAGGTGATATATATTTGAAGAGGCAGTTATGAAGGAAATGTGTTACAGTTAACAGGATTTGAGTTGCTCAGGAAATAATTATATGGTAGGATAATCGATATTATTGAGAACCTATACCTTCCTACTGAAAAAAATATCATAAAAATATCTACATATATATGCTCAAGAAACATATAGAACCAATGATGTTCAACATGGTAGAATGTATTGCTACTGAAAAATTAGATACCTAGCTGAATCAACGATCCTGTGTAATAATATGCATTCTAGGATATATTTATACCTACCTCACTAGGTTCATTAACAAAACATATAATTATTATTCCTGCAATTATTCACGAAAAACTTGGCAGTCCCGGACACAGAAAACCAAAAAGTAATCTGTGTGCCGATATTTTCTATGTGCTAATCGAATCCAAAAAATGAGGTTAGATTGACGTTGAAATTGCAGAAAAACAGCAAACTATAATAAAAAAGAAGAGGAGTTACTAACTTTTCCGCATTTATTTACCACTGAGTGGAAATGTAAGAAATTAGCAACCTTGATAAATTTCGTATTTGAAGAATACCACATATGAATAGTGGAAAATCTAAAGTGGTTAAAAAAGTAGTTGTTAACAACGTTGTTAATGTATCCACTGTGTTAACCACATTTTAAAGAATCGGACCGATTAGCTACAAATAATAAATATTTTGTTGTCTCTTCATATGGCCCCGATCTGTTCCTGGGGCAATTGCTTAGGCAGCTCATTTTTCTTGACTTTTTCTAGAGCTAAGTATAAAATGTTAAACTTTCAGTACTTGCACTCTAATTACATTTATCAACTCTCAAATTTAAATCATCAAATCCCCAAATTCTAAATACTTAACACTTCGCCTCGCGAACGTAAAATTAGCTTGTCAAACAAGGTGTCACTTTTGATCAAAATAATATATGTATAAATCAACCTGAATTTATTCATAACTATTCAGATTTATCAATTAGTCAATTATCCCGGAAATCAAATTATCGTGTCAAGTCGAAGATGATTATTGTAGTAAAGTGGAGAAGCGGATTAAGAATTATAAATAAATGTTTTGTCTATTCCATTGGATTCAAATGTATTCATGTGCATGTTTATTGACATTCTTCGAGATTATCCGAGAATTTGGATCGTGGGCGTATTATTTATGATAAACTTAAATTTATAAGGTCGCGTTTGGTTGCCCTTGGAAATTAATAGCGAATTTCCAACGAGTCAACCTAATGGATAAGCTGTGTAATGGATCCAATATTTAACGAAGCCTTAGTGCAATCTAATAACGATAATGATTATTTGTTCCTTTATTCAAATCAAACACATTTTCTAATCGCATTTATCTTTATAGTTTCCGGCAAGGACATAAATTCGCTTTAATCCGATTTGAGTGTTGGTAATCTGATCTTTTTCCAAATATAACCTAACAGTCCTAACACCAATTTAATCGGTTTCGTATTTAAATTGAGGTTGAATATAGAAATGGAAAAATTTCTATGATTCCTCTGATATTTGTGTCGAGATCTAGATGAAAAATACTATGATGCGATCCATTTCTTACATGTGTAACCTGAAAAGTGTATTTTTCTCACTCATTAGCTGGCTTGAACTCTACCTATAGTATTGTTCGGAATGGTTCAAGTAAATTTAAATTTGAAACTCCCAGAACTGTGTGAGTAACCTCTGGAACAAGATTCTCATAACTTATAGAATTTGAGGTTAGGTTAGTTTAGGTAGGCATCAAGTAGGTATTCATCTAATTATTGAATAATGATGCCATCACTCAAATTGTAGAGGAATCAAAAATGTTGAAAAAAACTTTTAAATTTTTTTTCGAATATCAACTCTTCCAGTTTTGGAAGTTGCTATGGGTCGATCGAGTTAGCCATGGAAAACAAAGGGAGCATAGACAAATTCATAATAAAATTTAAAAATTCAATGGAAGTTCTTCGACATGTATATTTATCAATTCATAAAAACTTCACAGCATTAAACATTTCATATGCCTATTTATAGGTCTTATTTCGAATTATCTGCTCCAGAAGCCGAAATAATGGTGAAACTGGTTAGGTTTTCACTATGAATACAAATCAGCAGCAACCAAATTGTTTCTATTTTCAAATGTTCCCATGAAATCACAATAATTTCGATGACAAAACATGCGCAATTCCTATTTTCATTAAAACCAATTTCTTGACTTGGAAGTTGGTCATCTTTAATCCCGAGTGTAGAATCATAAGTCTCAAATCTTTTTATAACATTTGAGACTTTTTATTTTAAACATCTTAGGTGATAAGTCTTAGATCTTGTGATAAATCTTAGGTGTTATTTTTTTACGAAGTCACCCTTAATCTTGGCCGATTATCTGTCTTTCGCTCTGCTATTTATAAAAAAATTAGTCTTGAAGATGATATCTTGAAATTGGACAAATTTTATGGTGCATAAATAAATATTTGGCCATGATGCATGGTATACTGAGTTGTCTCGAGATTCCTTTCTAATTGTGACCATCAACTTTACTGAACACAGTCTAAGATCCTCTCCAAAATTCTCCCGACCTCGAAATATTATGTCATTCGTGGAGTCCTGATCTTTAAGCTCAATACGGAAATGGAACTCCTAACAATCGTCTATTCATTTCGAAGAATGCAAAGCAATCCCTCCGATTCCGAAGAATCCGATTTTCAAGGTTGCCGACCAATCAGAACGCACAAAAGGAAAGTTAATGCAATTTTCTGGTGGTGCAAGATGTTGACTGTTGGGTGAATCATGTCAATCACGTACTCTGCATCGGCAATAATGAAAAGTAATTTTATCAATGCGAATATATCGGGTAAAAGCAAGGACTTTACATAATGGAAGTTATGAATTCAATTTGCTTCGATGGAAATTGAACATTACTAAGCAGAAAAGTTACATTAGATAGATGGAATTTTATTAAGGTGAGCAAATGCTGATGTCACAATATTCGATATTTGAAAAAACATTCCGATTTCGTTACTCGACGCTATGCTTCAAAATCATGCTAAAATTATTATTTATTCACCAAAAAATTTGATTAACTCTATCTATTTAGTTGTAGTGTTGTAGTCTTACAGTGCCTTAGTTACCATTATATTATCTCTTTTACGATTCAGTTTCCTTCGTGAAAAAACTCAGAAGATAATCCTAAAAGAGGTAAAAAAATCACAAAATATAAGTTTATATCTGAATATTTAGAAATATGCACGGAAACTGAACACCAAACACAGCTTTTACTTTTTTCGAGCTGATTATTAATAAATGAATCGAGTTTGATGCAGGATATTCAAAATAACCTATTCATATTATTTCTGAGAATTTCCAACTATCGTCTGTTTCAAGTGGTGGGACTAGTGGGCGTAGCCTGGTTTACACTAGCAAACCCGCCAAATTCAAATGTTGCAAAACTATGTGGAAATGTTTAATGATGAATCAATAATTGAATATTTGTACATAGCTTCAATCAAGGATATATTCTGTAGGATATAAGATGTCTTAAAATATTAATTTATAAGGGAATTAACAAATTTGCAAATATGAAGTATACAACAATAATTTTATAACGGAATTTCAAGTAGCAAGTGCGATCTGATGTAATGTTGAGTATGCGTGATTTTAAATGAAAATTCAAGTCATTATTCATTTTACTCGACTGATTATGCTTCGAAGTGACCAAAATAAGAAAATGGCAGGTGGAATTTTTTTTAGAATATTACTGCAAACTTAACACGCAGTTTCTGAGTTTTTCTGTTCTATATGTCTGATAAACACACTTCGTACATGTTTACTAGAATTACTCTTTCTGGCGCTGGCACTATATGCACTTATATGCAGATTGCAGGAGCTGGTTCTGGGTTTTTTTGCCATAATTACTCAATTTTCAATGCATCCAGAAGTTAAATAATATGGTGAACTGCAATGTTGATCACAATTTATTACCATAATTTTCCAAAATAGTCATTATATGGATTTGGTGGCTAGTGAACCGTCGCAGCTGACTATGAAGACTGCCAGGTGTTAATGAGAAACAGATTCATGTCGTGTGATTATTGAAATTATACTCCTTGATTAACAAAACTCATATATAATAATAGAAATAAGACTTGAACAGTCAATCTAGTGACAGCGAACAACCAGGTCACTTTGATGTGGGTGCCAGGTCATAAGGGAGTTAAGGGCAACGAGGAAGCAGACTGCCTTGCCATAGAAGGGGCAAATACACAATTTCTTGGCACAGAACCCTTCTGTGGACTGGCCAAGGCCCACTTGAGAGAAGAGTTCCGACGCTGGGAAGCAGATGAAATGAAATCTCACTGGAATAAAGTGCCAGGACAAAGACAAACAAAAAGGCTAGTGAGCCTCTCGCCAAGGAAAGCTTAACAGCTTCCCGAGTTGGACAAAAAAGACTTGAAACTGGTAACGGGACTCCTCACTGGACACTGCCCTCTGAGGTATCACCTCAAAAAGATGGGTAAAACAGAGAGTGATAGTTGTCGCTACTGCGAGAACTTCGCTGAAACTGCAGAACATTTGCTTTGCGAATGCCCAGCACTTTTCTACGATCTCAAGAACCTAGCTCCCATCAGGAAACTGATAAACTTCGCCAGAAGCCTCGGAATCCCGGGCCTCGAATAGATTAAGGGTATGCACAAAAGATCTAATAGGTCGAGGTGCTTGAGAGGCTGCACAGCTTCAACGACTCCCCTACTATCTACAATCTAAACAGTCAATCTTGTCAACTTTGGATTTTATTTCACTGTTTATACACAGCCGTCCGGTCAACTAACCACTTTCTTTGTTGCTATATCGCAATAATTTATATTGTGTAAACTTGTCTGGCTTCTAGACCAATGAGAAGCGAGGAAAAACCTTCCTTATCTCTTCAACGCTGTATTCTTAACTAAAATGGGCTTTAGAATCTTCATCAAACAAAAAAAAACCTTTGACAGCTGCATCTCAATAATTTTTCTTTCTGGATTTTACGAAATTTGAATCAGCCGAATTATTGATTATAATTATTGTAATTGAACAGTTTTTTTTGGTATATTTTCCTTCCAATGGTGTGCTGAATTACACGGACATTCTTTCGATAAACATTCCGCCGCTTCAAGCTTCAACTATTAACGACGCCATTTCGGTTTATCAACCTATCGATCTCGATTATCGATCGATCGAATTTCGTCGGAGCAATTTTTTCGCCGAAGTGGGCCAAGAGTTAGCCTCAGGGCACCGGAAATCTGGTAGATTTAACGCAGAGGATACCAAAACCTGCTGTATAGAGGCCAGTCTTCGTTTCGTCTTCTGATAGTGACGCGATAATTTTTTCCTGATGGTCACTGGTTTCGGTCTATCTCGTTTATGCGTGGCGTAGGGTGAAGAATGACTTTGGGGCTCGTCTTGGCTCGTGCATGATTGTCTCGTTTGAATAAATTTGATTGATGCTCACTAAATGAATTTTTGTAGCTACCTGAAAAGATCAATAAAGCATTCAAGAAAACAGTAATTGGAATATCAAAATCTATAGTTTGGATTAATTAGGTTTGTTGTAACATAAAACATGTTGTTATTATTTTTCCATTCCACTAAATATAGGCTTATCTACTACTCTGAGCATTTTCTTACCACTTGGGCCAACCTCTAGCGTCTCTTGAAATATTATCTTTCTCGATCATATTTTCACATATATCCACTAACTTTTCATCTCGGGGAAGCCCGAGAATGTTTTCAAATTACCAAAAATAGTTTTGCATATAAGGGTGGGTGAATAATGTTAATTCAACGAATAATACGACACTGAGTAACTCTCCAGTGGAATCTTGTGTTCTGGTCACCACTTTTGCATCGTCTTTTACGTATTCAACAGCGTTCACCATCCCTCAAATTCGATTTGAACATAATAAACATGGTTTTTGAGTAAAATCCTATCAAAATTTTCACACAAAACTGGAAAAATTCCGTTTAATGGAGCATCAAACAAAATTTGATTTGAAAACGAGACGATTCGCGCTGTCACTGTTAGCGTTCGGTCGATTATCGGTTGAACGAAATTAGCAGCGTTGGCGCATTCACCAAAAATGCCGCAATCTCCATAAATACTTGCTATCTATAAACCACTTATATAAATGAGGCACTGTATTATATGACGAACATTGAATACATAGCTTTTGATGCACTCATATGACTCATATAAGTATCAACTGAGGAATATATATATTTAGGAACCTTAAATAATGTGGTCTTGGGATGATTATCACTTTCAAATGTTACGATGTGGCAACCTCTGTGGGGAAAAACATATGAATTTCATGTTGGCTTCAGACAATTTGGGGTGTTACTATTCTAGTGAGTTCGTTGTTCGGAGGTTGAAGAAATTCAAGTTGAAACATATTTTCTCAATTGGAAAAATCGTTTTTATGTGTGTGAAGAAGTATACAGTATCTAAATCTTCGGTTTTTGAGCCTCCTCCCGGAACAATTACAATATGTCAATAATGTCTATCAACCTCTCACACAGTTTTAGTCACCTCGCTTAGTTTAAATGTCTACTCACTCTCTATATATTTCTTAGACAATTATTCACCTTACGAATGAAATACTGGATTATTGTGGGTTGTGGACCTGCAAACAATCTCACTATGTCGAAATTGCGACTATAATTTTGACATTTACATCAAGAGGTACAGATTGTGTTGGGACTTTCATTTTCAATCACACCAGTCGTGTTTTCTTCTAATAAGTAGAGGTGAGCCATCACGGCCAAACCTTTTCGTAGATGTTTGGCCATTATATCTAAACGCTATTATTTCATTGTTATTTGGTTTCCATATAAAATTATGCGGAGATGGTGAAATTAAATTCGAACATAACCTTTGTGGAGCATTTGAATCAGTCGGTGAACATTGTTTCACCATCATTTATTATAAGAATATCTCAATAAATTTTCACTTTGCGCAATTTCGTAGTCGTCATATGAATCTGTAAAATATTTCGACATTTCGTTTCAGCAAATATTTTTGATTGATGCAATGCCGGATTGACCTATCAGACTCACTAAGAGCAGGCCAATCTTTATCTCCCAAAACTTGAATTCCAATGAGTAGAAATTATCATTTTATGACAATAAAAAAATTGGTGGCCAACTTTTTCATAGAAAAAGGTCAAATGATATATGTATATATTCTCATCAATAATTTGTCACAATATCAAAATATGATGTGAACAATAAAAAAATGTTCAACCGTACTATACAAGATTATACAGTTTTTCGGTAAATGTTCGGTTAGGTGGTGATGTCGAATTATTTCAAAATGTTTGGCTGTACTTACGTGTTTTGGCCTGCTAACAACACTTATTCAGTGATTTAACCCTTTTTGATTATGCATTTTAGTTAGACACAAGAAGATTCGTTAGGCAACCAACGATACATTTATGCCATTGTATGATGTAGGCACCTATGCACTAGGTAGTACTGAGCTAAATTCATTATGATTTTTGTCACAATTTGTGTGGTTAGGTTACATTAGATTAATTCTAGCTGAAATTATCCATAATTTGTGGAAAATGAAGTGGATACATATTAATAGTGTGTGTTTATCATGGTTCAGACGAAAATTTGGTGTAGTGGCATTCATTTATTTACCAAGGAATCGGAAAATACTATGACAGATTGCAACAAGTAAGTCGTTGTTTAATTAAACTACCCTACTGCCTACGAATCAGAAAGCGAAATACAGAAACGAAAACACAGCATGTAGGTATCCAATAGCCAATCAGGAGCCGAAATACAAAATAGAAAACATGGTGTTATTGCTTATCAACACAATCATTTCAACCAATCAAAAACGTGTATTTTAGCATGAATGAAATAATCACGGTAATCGCCCGTTGCTATGAGAAACGTATACAAAAAGAAGCCTCCTAATTGGTTGAAAATGAGTTTATGAAATTTTCAACGTAATATCAAATATTAGCAATCTCGTTTTGTTTTTCTGATAACTAAATTATAATGAATATGGTAACTATTTTCCGCGAGTTTCGTGTACAACAAGCCAGTGATGAGCAGTCAGAACAGCCAAAAAATTTTGAAAAAATTCGCCACCACACCGTAGATTTACCCAGTTTTTCCAACGAAATAGGTAGCAAAAAAAGTTATGAGACTAAGGGTGAAATATACATTAATCCGGTACTTTGTTGGTACTGCTTGATAGTTGAAACGGAGCTAAATTTTGCTCTAATTAAGAAAGTTATAATTTATGGCTTATTATAATTAATTACCTAATTAATGATCATTGGTTCCGGCCTTCATTTATATTCTGGTTAAATAATCCACTGGAGAATAATTTATTGATGGAGAATGGAATATATAGCAGAGAGATTTTTTGTATTTTAATAAAGATGTAACAGGACAATTAATGTATCTTGTCACCAAATCTCAGAAATCATGTTTCGTGTTACCTGTTCGTTTCTGGTCATTGAATTGAAATAAAAACAATACCTACATTATTTGGGTAGAAGATTAATGAGGCGGGTGCATTCTATTTCTCAAAAAACTGTAAATTTTTCTGTATATTCGTTTTTTTCGAGAACTGAAAAGAGATTACTTTCCAAGGCAGTTGAAAAATGAATCATTCCGTGTAAACAGATTGTTTACCTATTGCAATGACATGTCTCTCCAATGTTGATTGCATTATAAAACGTTCCCGCATCATTCCATGCGAGAAAAAATCGATAAATATTCACTAGAGAAGGTTACAATAAATATACGAAGTGGACATAACTCCCATACCACCGTAAATATAAATTAAACATATCCACAACTTAAACGGCACGTAATTACTGTTTAACACGATCTCTCTGATTGTTCGTAAATGTATAAAGAATTTTCCTATTAAAATTGTATACTATTATTCGTAATTAATCAGATGGTGAGATCTAAATAACCGGGAATTGAATATTTTCATTTTATTAGATTAACGGTTGTTTTTCAATCTCACGTGTTTGAAAAAAATAAATAACGTGCCTCGAGTATCGGAAGATCGGAAATACTGGCTAATTACAAATTTCAAGCGGCCATTAACTCGAATAAACATCGATCGAAGTATACGTACAGGAGTTAATGGCTTTCAGAACAATGATAGTTCTTCTAGTCGCTACTCGACAGATTCAGTTACCCCCAATTATTCACTTTTACAACCACAAATTACACGTAGCTCTTTCAATTACCATCATAGGCGCCGACATTGTTGAATTACTAGTAAAACCAGGAAGAAATGATGTGGAAAAAAGTGGATAAAACATGATTGAAGATTGGAGTTCCAAGAAACAGGCGTATATTGTTGATTTGAAGGAACTGAGATGAATCAATTTCAATCTACATGATTGATGACTCCTTACATGTTAGAAATGCTACAAACATCTGCAGGGTGAAGCACCAATGCAATGGATGCTCTCTATATTACAAGTAACAACATACCCATTTGAAAGGTAATTCAAATAGTAATTTAGTGCACAAAATAACGAACCGTTATTGAAAGAATGTTACATTGTAATTATTTTTATAAGCAAAAATAAAGGCAGAATGGCCATGGGATTTGGCTCTAGATCAAGAGTGCTTTATGAACAAACGAAAAATTGAATTATAATGTACATATAATTATATGGATCATTTTATTCATTCTATTTTATTGATTATCATTCTTTGTGATTTAATTTTTACCAAAAGAAAGATGTAGCGTTCCAGAGTTTAAATGGTGTCTGAATATGGGGGGCATCCATCATGGCTTCTACGCCCATGTTCATCAGTACTCATAAAATCAACTTGGTAGGTACTTAATTGATTGTTTTAATGGGAAAATTGCAGTTTATATCCCCAATAGTTACTTTCGATGGAAAATAAGTGTGGGAATAAATCTAGCGTCTACATTGCTGTACCTACTGTTGGCTTTTGCGGCATTGAGAAATTGTTTATTCATGGTGTTACTTTGTCACTATCATTAAAAAAAAAAGTATATTTGTGAAGCCTTGTGACGCTTGGTTGAACTTTTGATTGACAGTTACTCAGAATTATTGTCATTATGAAAATACTTGAGATTGAAATTGCATAGATATAGTTTCTCGTAAATGGGTATCAGTATAAAATCCATATTATAATTGATCCAACGAAATGTTATCAAAGTATTCCTAAAATTTCAAAAATTATTGATTTGCCCTATAACTCCAGTCAACGTTTTTTTTTTATTTATCAGAGTTTGATAATTTGTCAGCCTTTTGAAAATAGCATAGAAAATTATATATTATAGGTAATTATACTTTTGGTGTTTGTTCCATAATTTAATAGAAGGAATGCCAAACCATGTATAGACATCCTGTAATGAACTAAAACATGTTCACCAATGAGTCATTTACTTATACCTAATTCATGTATGAATCGCGAATCATTTTGAAACCGATGTTAACAAATAATACGGAGAAGATAGGTTGGAATGCCGCTTGTTAACATTATCCAATAATTATCTTATATTTCAATAAACGTATATTGCGGCTAATGAGAAGTTCTGTATCTACTTATTTATGCCGATTCATGAAATTCCACGGAGTACTTCCATTGGGGTTATGAAAAATTCGCGATAATTATATTACATGTTATTACTATCGTAAAACAGGCATATTTATAACATCAATAATTTATCTCTGCTTTCACACAAGTTATATTTTGATGATATATTCACAAGGAATTTCTGATGATGTAGTCATGAAAATGAATTTTTCTATTTTGGTTCCATATTGAAGTCATTATGAAAAGCAAATTCTTATGGAAGTAGGCTTTGTTTCAATATGCATTCTTTTTCGTAGGTTGGTTTGTGTGAGTGTGATTTGATGTGAATTAACCAATAAAAACAATAACATCTCATTTCTCATCGCTGGTATCGCAAAAATCATTCAACTCACAACTTTCCGAATATTTTGATCGAAAATAGTGCACCTCCAGTCTCGATATTCGCTAATCCATTATGATATATCAAGAATATTAGGATGGGTCCAAGCACACACCCCTGTGGAACACCAAACTCGATGAATCCAATACCAAAAAAGCAATTGTTTTTCACAATTTGGGTTCATTGACTCGAATAAGACTCAAACCAGTTTAGTAGGTTTGTTATGTGCATACACTGAGACAATTTTTTCATCGTCACAGCAGATTTTTCAGCTGCTATGGCCAAAAATTTTGGCTACATAGGGGACAGGAAATATTTTCACTACTGTAGAAGAGACCACTTAACTGCCAATGTCTTCCTGTTGTAGCACAGCTACTTTAGACAGTAACTTTGCTGTCGTAATAAAGATACTCTCTTGTTATGGAAAAGTAACTAATCTATGGTAGACAAGAGGTTTAATTCTATTATTTTGTTTTTGAAAAGTAGATTTCTAATACAGGAGAGATATTTGTTGTTGTTAATATGAATGCTTACTGATACTGCAGAGTCCTTGCAAAAAACAGCATGAGTGTTTTTTTAGCCAGTGGAAGTTCATTCGCTCACAATAGCAAAGATATTTGCTGGAAATATCTTTGAAAGTGGTACCATTTAGCGCATTCAACAAAACTAGGATAAACAAAGTTAAACCAAACATCTAAATGTTCATCAATTCCATTAGTGATTGGACCCCTTGGACCACAATGTTATGGTATCTCCATCAAAGGTTCTCAGTCTTGCCATTCCGAATTTTATTCCTTACAGTCGTAAGGGGCTGTGAGGGAACTGACTGTCAATGAAAGTTAGTCCTATAAAAGGCACAGACAAAGATCAATCGATATTCGAATTATTGCCAGCACTTTCTGAAAATTAAGAGATTCAATTCATTCGTTTATTCTAGTTTTATTGTTGCACGCACTATGGTTCCATCACTTTCGAAGAGATTTCCCGCAAACATAATGCTATTTTAAGATTATTAACTTCCACTTGCTGAAAAATTCCTTTTAGACTGTCCCAGTATAACATCATAATTTACATATAGCTATCGTAGGTATCACAAAAATTTACACAGAACATTCGTTAATGGTTTTACTCAAACCACGGAAGTATTTGAATGAACAGTGAACAAAACACCTTAGAACTAAGTAGGTATAGAAGAAGAACAAGAATATTTCGATGAAATACCTACTGTTACTCTGTGAGAACAGAAAATCATCGGAATAGTGGACGGGACGAACGACAGACGAGATGAACTGTCAACAAGTCTGGCGATAAAATGAAAATGATATCAACCAAACTGCGATTTTGGCATGCCGAATCGCTTTCAGCAATTTATTCTTGCTGGGCTAACAAAGAACATTACAGTTATTATAAATAAAAGAAATATTTCGTGATGCAAATATTTTCTGCTATAGGATAGCAGAGAACATTACGGTTATTATAAAGAAATATTGATTAAATCTTCTTTGCTACAACAGTAACATATATAACTATCGTGGAAAAGTACATTTTCATGGTAGCAGAAATAATTTTATAGAATTGCAGTTCTACTACTACAGCCGATTTTTTTTCTGTGACAGAGAGTTTCTTCGCAGTTTCAATAAAGCAGTTTTAGTAAAGTGATCTTTTCTGTAAGAGCGAAGCAACATTACTAGGTTTGTTACTTTCTTGGCTACGAGAGGTGAAAAAAAAAAAAAAACTCAGCAAAGTTCTTTCTCCTAGGACTTTTCTCAGTGTAGTCTAACTCTAACGTACAGTAGTTGTTTTCTGCGCAATGTCTGTATAGCTGCAGTGAATCGTTGAAGACGTTGAATTCGTGGTCTCTCGTTTGTATTTTTGATTGAATTTGGTTCCACTAGAATCGACATAGTTAAAGTTACCCCATAAAATAATAATCTACCGAGTCATCTATGGAATATTCCTCGATTTTCCGCATCTACTCATCGATCACCAACAACTCAAAAGCCTCCTTATTGATGCATCGCCCGATAGCTAGCCAGTCTTTTCGCTTGAATAACTGCTTCATCCATGAATGGATGTGTTCAGCTGTATGTCGGGTGATGTAAGGCAAGCAGTAAACGGCTTGCGTGGGCGTGCAGCAGGTCAAATGTTATGTGCTGTTAGAGAGCTGTATTTTTGCTCGGATCGCTGCTTTACTACACATTTGCGTTAGTTCGGGATAAATGAGGCGAGATTAGTTGAGGAATAGTTGCCACCTTCAGATTGAGTCGGCCTCTTGGAGAGGTCAATCATCAGGGAAATTAATGCCAACCATACACGGAAAGAGGAAATCTGGTTTCCTACGGAAATCTATGGAAACCACATGATGCATACTGTTTTGTTCTCTCGCCGTGGCATTGATATTTGAAATGGAAATGCACACATATCTTGTATGAGTACACATGCGGTAAAAGCTACAAGACATAATCTTCATAACCAACGCAAATACGCCCTGATTGCTTTTTTTTTCGAGTTCCAGGAAGGAAAACTACCTGGATCCAGTGTACCTATTAGAGAAAAATGACTTTCTACCACTATTTGTGATGTTTCTGATCCAAATGTTTCTCAAATGTTTTGCCAAATTTTCGATTCCTCTTCAGTTTCAGAATTTTTTGCAATCAAAATTTTTCAAAATGGTCACATGCCTATTTCAATAGTTCTTCTTCACTGATTTCCAAATTGGATTTTTGACTTTGTCTAAAGATATATACTAAATATCCATATTCTTTGTCAAAAAAAGAGCATGGGTAGGTATGCAAGGTACTAAAATAATCAGTTATCACAAATGAAACATATTTAGATCATTATTTTCCAATTAACACACATCAAGTGTACTCTTTCAATGAAACATGGATACCAATACGTGGGTTAAAATCTTCGATGAACGTCCAGAAGCAATTAAAAATTAGATTCAATTAAAAGAATTACACTTTCGATTGAACACCGACATGAGAATGGCTTTAGTAGGTGTTTATGGCATAACGGCGTCAAAATTTGTTGTTTAACTTGTTTGGGAAATGTCGTCGCAATAATGCCTCTTACTTGGAAGTTGACGATTGATTACATCAGAATGAGAAAAAATAACGTAGTAAGACTTTGCAGATGTCAAGATATCTATCAAATTCATGAGAATTGATGGTTGTCGTAGTAGAGGATAATGCAAAACTCAAAATTTTGAACCACCAGTATTTGTTTAAATTAAATATCAATCGATAGTAAATGGAAAGTTGAGATAGGGTTATGTAAGCCGTTTTGAGCAAGAATGGATAGTTTCGGCACAAACAATTCCTATATTTGAAAAATCTCGATTTTTCACACCCTATATCTCTGTAATATTTCGCGCTATACCCCAAGTATGATACATCGACGAAATCAGCTCTTCAGGAAGAATCTAAAAATGAAATAAAATACAGGGTGTTCCTTTTGAAATAACAAAGTTGTTGCCACTTTTTGATAGAAGCGGCAACGCCGCAACGCTGAAAGTATTTAGATCGATAGAACAAAACTGATTACTCAATAAACCAAATTTTCAGAATAATCCTACGTCCCGTTCTCCGTAAAAGTCTAAGGTACCATCGACCGTAAGTGAACCTGTATATAAGAAACCATATTGTTATGAGTAGTTATATATGAGTGATTCTTGTGAAGATTTTTGTTTATTCGTTTATCCTGCATCTCTTGCATTTTTTTTTCCTAGTGGAGAAGATATTTACAACTCATAAAATTTCTGGAATTTTGATGATTCACAATCATTCAATCTTGAATCTTCCTATCATAAAAAAACGTCCTACAAAATGATTAATAAAACGATTGTCTGTACACAAATTCAATCTTGTGGACTGGTTTCGGACGTCGAGGACAGCAGAAACGTACACATTGTTTACTTTTTAGAAACAAGAAATAATAATAATATAACGGAGACGAAAAAAATGATCTCGAAAGTGTAGGCGGAAACATTCGTGTCCATGTAACTGAGGTTCGCGCAATAATAATCTCAGTGGGCGTCGAATCCATTGTGTGTATATTTCATTCAACTTTTGAATTGAAATATTGAAAAGTATCAGGTTCGGAAACAGCATTAACAGGTCATTCTTAGATCTTGATCGATATTCGACCGGAGGTTAATCTGTGAAAAAAAATTGGATATCGTATATAGTTTATCCAAATTTCGACAATGTCTATCTTAGAAATCGTCAAAAATCGGTGTGAAACACTTTCTATTTCGATAATAACAATTTGAAACATAAATTTCACTTTCCATGGAAGCACACCAGTATATTCTATCACCCAGTATATCTGCATATCCAACTGCATAGTTACAATGTCACTCTGGAATATCAGAAACGCGACATTGTCAGCGAATATAGAATTGTGACAGTAGGATTTTCTTTCGTTCCTTTTTCAACGCTTCTCATTTTGAATTGATCATTATTCAAGACATCCTGACGTCCTCACAACCACTTGATAGTTGGAATAAAAAAGTTTGTTCAAATCAACCGTGCCCATCATCCATAATGATCCTACCAACTGCGCCAATTATGAATGATGAGCAGGGTTTATGATAATCAACACTACTCATCATTCATAACTACTAATATCGTATTGTTGAAAACGTCAGTCGAGAAAGAAGACAAGATCTATTTTCTTAACCCACATATATACTCACTTAGATCATTATAACACATATATATATAATTATTTAATCGTTGGTGACAATATCCCTGTGAAATTCGTAACAATTTCATCAAAACTAGAGGCAAAAAATCTCCAACAATATAATGACACAACATTAGGGGGGTTAGTTGTACCCAAATATCTTCGTATTCATAAAAGCAGATGATAACTAAAGTACCTACCTACAGCTGGGACCTACAGCCTATCCTGGATTCCGAACCACTTCTGGAGGAAACTGAGATACTGGCAAAGATTATTATTTTCTCATTATTTAATGTTGCATATAATAATCTGATCTCTGTAAAATAATAAATAATGGATGAATGGACGCACACATCGTGAAATTTATATACGATCTCATAGAAAGAAATACCACCTAGCAATCGGGTATCATGGACAGCGATCTGTTGGTTAAAAAGTTGAGTAATTCGCGTCTAGATCGTTAATTTTACCTACTGGCCGAGGTGAATCTGCAGAAATCATCGACAACGTTTATTTGATTAATTGTGAATATAATTGGCTTTGGAAGAAAACAACGACCCCAGTGTGAATAACAGATTACCGCACAGCACTAGGTATGTGCAGCTGATGGTGGAGAAATCAGTAGCGTATCATATATCCAAAGGATTATTGTATTTCACGCGATGACCTCCGACTGAAAAATAATGAAATTAAGATTTGGTGGATTACAGCGATATAAAATTTTTATGGCGGAACACTATGACGCACTAATTAGATTTAGTGACATTTGGGGATATTTATTGGTTATAAGTTTCTGAACTGAATTTGGTTGAGCCTACGGACTGAAAAAAGAAGAAGTAGAAAGCTGTTGCTTGCACTGTTGCCAGATTGGAGTCACTAATTTCTTGGATGAATTGAAATATTCATCAAAACATGGAATATTTGACTAGCATAATCAACTTCAAAGAAAAATTGCCAATATCATAATTATTTTTTACCTGGTCATAATTTCAAAATGAAAAAATACTAATATTTTAATATTTATCTTGTCTATAATCAACATTTCCTTGGGCACCGGGTTGAAATTTCAGAATATAATTCAGTTTCAACTTGAATTAATGAAAAAATGATACATTTTATATCATAGCAATACCAAGATGTGTCCATCTTTGTCAAGGCTCTTCTAATTAGTACGTCATCAGAATGGTGGAGGAGGAGCCGTAACTACATTTTTGGGAATGTTTTACTAAGTCAAATTTGATAGCACGAGGTTAATAAAAAATAGGTATTCGATGAATTTTCATAAACTTCAACTTGAAATGAAAATCTGAATTTCGGAAACATTCCCGAAACAGTTGAATCTCAGCTCACCATCAACAATAGAAAAGTTATTCGAAAATTTTTCTCTCAATCATGTTCGATAAATATGCCCATCGAACTAATTGGACAATGACAACATGGAATTGTTAGACTTCAGAATCGATTATTGAAACTTTTGTATTTACATCTGCAGTAACCTGTAAATTTGGTTGAAAACACGGCTAAACTTATTAGAGAGATCCATCCACGCAACTTGTATCGAAGTAGGCGGAATCAAGAGATTTGGGACCAGTCTCTGGATAGGAAATCACCAGTCAATATCTATCCATCTCGGACTGAAACAATCACTCAATTATTGGAAAAATGAATCTCGTATAATTTGATTCGTTCATTTTGATCCTGAATATTTAGCTTTCATGAGCATATTACACGACACATTTCATTTCAAGACATCTTTCCGGATTTTTATGATGGTCAATGAAATCGGATATTTGTATACTGGGTGGAAATTTTCACTCATAATACCACTAGAGATTCAATCATTACTGGAAATTTGTTCGACAATACGAATATTTCGAACTTTACACAAAATATTCGAGTTGGAGATGAAATTCACAGTTTTTAATTGAAGCTATAGTGGTATTCGTTGAGAAAATGTCACACCGAAATATTATTGAAGTATGTGCGCTGAAAAGATAGGGAAGGTTTGACCTCGTTTCTCATTGGTCTAGACGCCAGGCATCAAGCATACAAGTGGTTAGTTGACCGTACGGATATGTATAAACAGTAAAATAAATTACAACTTTGATGAGATTGACTGTCTAAGTCTTATTTCTAATATATTCACCATGAGTTTCGTTAATCAAGATGTACAATTTCAATAATCTTAGGACTCGAATTCGATTCTCATTAACACTTGACAGTTTTCATAGTCAGCCGCTACCGGTCCACTAGCCACCAAATCCGTATGAGCTATTTTGAAATATCATCGTAAATTCTGAATCAACAATTCAGTTCATCATTATTTACCGATACCGTCTGGATACATTGAAAAATCATGACAGAAAACTCTGAACCACTGAGGTGAAATTGGTAGACATATATTTACACTGAGTGCGCACCATCCCAGATGAAGAGATACAAATTTTCGGAAATCGTTCTAGTTGTTATGGTAACGATACAAAATTATGCTTTCGATTGGTCGAAAATGTTGGGTGCACACATAAAAACAAATTCTCAAATGAAAACGATATATTTGTTCAACGTCCAATTCTTGTTTTGAAAAAGCGCATTCTTCTTCTGAAATAATTTATTTGAAATGAATTTATTGAATATGTCAATTGTAGAAAATTATTTCACTGGAATATTCATTTGGTATAACAAAATGTTCTCAATTGAAGAAATTCACAGTATCCAGAAAAAAAATAAGTTCTTGAAAAATATATCACGGAATGTCTTCTTTCAAAATAACATTCAACATTTAATCTCTGAATGAGTAAATCTCTGAGAAAGTTTCTTTGGATTGACCATAACATTTTCTTGAATATAATTGCGATCCCTTCGAGCCGAGAATGTTGCCAAACGGTGTGAGTGTGTTGTTTCGGTGCTCTTGTCGTGCATCCATCATTGTTCAACCAGTTCAACCTATTTTATTGGCATAGAAATATTGGCTTGCCATGAAAGAAAAACTAAAGTCTTAGGAGATATCTGAGGATATAATTACCACTTTTAGGGGTAAGTTACATGCCTATATCTTATCCACGTTCATTCTTGGGTAGGCATTATTGTGTATCCATCAATCAATTAACGTAGCTATATCATCTCGAAAACTGATAATTCGTGAAAAACTTGAATAACCAGGATCGGCATAGTGAGTGAAAATTGGGGTTAGGATAAACGTTTAAATTTGTCCAAACACTGATTGAACAGTGGAAAAGAGCTTCTTGAACTTGTAGACATCTTAGGTATTTTGATATTGCATATTATACCTAACATATTTTTACATTTTTTCACCAAATTTCGATCCAAGGAAAATGAATTCAGTAGTAAGAATGTGAACCCAGATTTGAAGAAATATAATAACCATACATTGTGCTGAGTCAGATTATCTCTCACATTGTACCTACATGGAGTTGTGAATGATATATTTTATATTTTTCAGTCGTTTGAAACCAGAGGAATACAACTTTATTGCGAGGTAAACTGGTGGACAAGTTCAGAAATAATCTCTACGAATAGGGGGAAAGGTTGTCAAGAAGAAGGTCTGCAAGTGATGATGTGATTGATGAGAGCCCCAATAAGAGAACGGAAGTTGAGGATGATTCTAATTTCAAGAAATCGATATAATTCCTCTAATTTGATGAAATTCTTGATACAAAACAATCTACAGCTAAAACTGAAGATCTGATTCTTTTTGTTCAAGAAAAATGCGAGTCATTGAGAGATTATGATTGTCTTGATTCGAATATATTGTGTTATCAATCTGAAATATTGTATTATTCTCACGAAGAACTCCATTCATTTACTATTCAAGAAATCTATAATATTGGTATGAGTGTATATAGTTGGAAACATAATAGTCTTGAATTGAGCAGACATTTATTCCAGTATATATAAACAAGCCATACTCTTGAATCAAAGCATATCAAATCAAATCAAGTAATTCTTTTTATGTGTGTGTGAAATTTTCAAGAAAACTAGACAAGCTGGAGGAAAAACAGAGATCAACTAAATCTTTCACAGCTGAGATAAGCTTCTAACGTTGCTCTCGCGATTTCGAATCGGATCACGTGATAGGAGAAACTTCCGCTATCTTCTTTTAATTTCCCACGAGAGCAGAGAATCCAAATGAAATTCTAAGAGCCGATTCATGCGGATGCATTAGACAAGAATTTCAATCTCTGCGATAATTTCTAACGTCCGACTCCATTCAGAACCATTTAAGTCAAAGACAACCTCTTTTCGTCGAACAAAAAACGCGTTCGAGGAACGCTCTGAACCGAGATGCAGGGCCGTATCGGAGTATTTCTGGCCCTCGGGCACCCAAATACAGCATGTTGCAAATGTGTGAAATAAATTCATCAGGTATTTTAATCAATCAATCAGTTTATTAGTTGAAGAACTGTTCAATTACAATACAGGAGCCTACATTGTAGCATACTAACTTAGATAACACGTCAGATGAGCTTGATAAAAAAAGGCAGACACCAATCAACAAAACATTGAACTAGACTGTCAAAGCAAAAAGCATCAGTAAGTATTTGTGAATAGAAAAATATTACTCGTTAACGGAAAAGTCTGCACAGATTACAGTTAAGATCACACACTATTCTTAACGAGACAAGTTGAAAGCAACTGATTTTTTCAAAAACTATCAGAGAGAAAAAAATCATTTCTGTAGAAATTCGTTAACGGACTAGTGTGCTTTCAGCACAAGATGGTTTTTCAGGTTAGCTTTAAAGGAATGTAAACTAGGGGCAGATTTGATATTGTCGTCAAGAGCATTAGTATAATAGTAGACAACTTTCGAAAAAACCGTTTAAAACGTAAATTTAGATTTTCTAATGGTCAATACTCGATGTGAATATAATCAAAAATACTTTATCAGTGTTGACATAATGCCAACAGGGACCATAAGACCTTCTTTGAAAAGTCTTCATCGTCTTCAAAGTGGATTATAAGAATATTTAGTCCTAGGATGTTAACCATTGAATCATTTATTTGTCTATAATTTCAGCACATTCGATCGATACTAAATTTTGTATGTTTTCGTTCGGGTCTTTGGTCAGTCTGGTCTCTTGTTAGTACCTTCGCCTTTTTCGCTTAATATCTTCAATTTTTTTCTTCAGTAGGGCAGTTCTAACCAAATCAAATATACTTTATTGCCTGAAGAACATATATTATTATTGACAATGTCATTACAGAATAGTAATTTACGTAACAAGTCCGGAAAAAACTGTTTTCGGACGTGTTGCGTACACAATTTTTTCGGCAACCGTGTAGAATAACAAATCAAAGAAACACATTTCTTTATTAGAACAAAATTTCGAACATTTCAATTCTTATTTATATTGATATTTATATTAAAATTAGAACAATTGTTAATATTGAATGGATTCAATTTGTTTGAAATGCTTGGTATATTTAAGTGCCTTTTGTTGAAGTCAGAACAAGAAGGTAAAGTTTCCGTTTCACATTGATTGTTTTCATCCAAGGTGGATATAGGATGGTGAAACAGCTCTTCAATTGTTTCTGCGAAAAACTTGTAGACCGTTTGAGAAGGTACTAATATTTCCACGACTTGAATGAAGATGGCGGTGAGATCGATTATCGAAGAAGATTTCTGTTGCTCATGTACTTCTGTGGTTCGCATCTGACAGACATGAGTTGAAATGACACCAAAACACAATGATTTCAGTGAATCTGGAATAATTATCGATATTTCGACTCTTCTCAGTCATTTTTCATCTAGAATAGATGAAACTGGTAAAAATATGACAGAAGCACAGTTTCTGTTTTACCGACACAAGGTATGTCGCCATCTCTGATAACTTCAGGAAATATTACTACGGTATGAAATCAAGTAGGCAAAGGTCTACAGTTTATTCTAGTGCTTGTTAATAGGAAGCTGTTTCACCATCCTATATCCACCTTGTTTTCATCTGATAATTTTTGAATGTTAGCTAATTTTATGTCAGATAGCTGTCAGTCGTTATTTTGCTGCTATGGTAATGATCAACTGCATTTATCAAAACCATACTACCAAGATTTTCATATTTACAATGACAACAACGATGTGATTCTTCCCGGCCTAGTCCGGAAGTACGTACTTCCCGGACCACTTTCTCAAAAAAAAAATCGTCTGGAAAGTACGTACTTTCCGGGCGGTTGCCGAAAAAATAGATTAAAATATTTTAGGAGAGAACTGTGAAATTCGTTGATGGGATGGAAAGTCTTGAATTATTAATTTTGCGAGTACCTACAACTAACAACCGTATCATATGACGATTTATTTTATGAATTAAACTTACACTTTCAAGAATAAATAAGGATTGAAGGGTTAGGATTTTTACTCCAGGAAAAGATGTTTCATGTTAATTTACGAAATTCGCTGATATCAATATAAGGTACCTCTGATTTTGAACATAATAGCCTATAGAATAACGATGATACAGATGTGCTAACCCAACTCTGTTCTCGTGTTGGTATATGCTAATTGTACACATGCCTTGTCATGTATTTAGATGTTACACATCAGTGGATGTTCACATTAGGTAACGTAGGAACTATTGTTCTAAATTTAATTATTTTCTCCCTACGCGTGAGTGTTCATGGACCATTGTGATTGCAAGAACCAACGAATTGGGAGAACCATCATCAGTGTTGCCACACAGCTTTCTTGAGGTCAACTTCGAGAAACTAGATATTGTTATGGTTTCAGTCTCATCAGACTTTCCTCGTATCATGTGCTGGCTGGGAGTGTTAAAAAAGTGTACCACCATTATGCTTCAGCTTAGAAAAATCACATTATAGTGTGGTGAGCTGGCAACATTGACAATGACCAGAGAAATTTACAGGTTAGGTTTGGTTGTTCTGTTTCTGATTTGATGGCCAATAACATGACGTTAGTCGTTTGTTTCTTGGGTCAAAAAAAATCGAAGACGAACGAACGTAAGATGTACTACCTATATGTATATTCATGATGTTATTTACAAACAAATTGAAACGGTACCATTTTTTTCAGAATCATCATGATTGTACCTACCCCACCTCTGAGACCGAATACAGTATATAACTAACATTAATTTTATATTACCAAAGCGAATTACTATTACCAATAAATGTTATTTGGGTAAGATTGTCTGGTTGTTTTTGACGTGTTGCAAAATAAGTTTCTGTCAAGGCCATAATCAGATAAAACGAAATGGAAATATGTAAACACCTTATATTTCCTTATTCCTCTCGATATCTTATCTGGAAACATTTGTAATTATTGGACAGGTTAAAAATACCAGTTGGTCTGAGTTATCTGTGTTATTTCCTGTATTCTCACTTTAGAGTGAATTATATTATATACCCGAACAGAAAAATCGGTATCCGTTCGGAAATTATAGCGTTTTGGAAAATCAGAGAAAGTCCCAAGGGTACCCCCTTTGATTCATATACATTTGCCGAAATAAAATACTCGTACTACTTTAGTATATTGTGCAATTAGTGCGGAAAATAGGATATTTCATACGAGTTTGAAAAGATAATGAACCACTCGCCGTCAAACTCGTATAACATATCCAATTTCCGCACGAGTTGTACACTATACTTTTCCAACGACCTACATGAAAAATATAGGTATATCGGATTTTAATGTAGCATGACTGTATTACCTACATTTTTACAGGAAACCAATTCAATTGCATGAAGAAGCATAAAACATTTTATTGAACATTTAACAAATATATTTGGGTACATTTTGGTCTGTATTTATGAAGTATTGGAAAAATAATTATTGATGGTAATATTTGAACAATTTCATCGTCGGATGACATTACAGCAAAGAAAACTGAACAAATTATACGATTCGGTACCTATATCTACTTGGTAAATCACATTGACACCATAATGTTACGAATTCGTTTGTATATATGTCATTGTCACAGCTACCTATGAGTAAAAATCAGAGCAAAGTTAACTATATCTAGTGCACTATAGTGCGAAATATTTTATTTTGTGTACTAATTTACAGTGCGAAATGATACGTATTTCAGGTAGGTCGTCGGAAAAATAATAATTATTGTTATTCATCTTCCATTCGAAACTGATCGTAACGGTGTAAATAAAAAACGACCTCTACGACTCGACTAGATACACAGAAAAAACAAGATCTCTTTAATGAAAGTGAAACTCAATTCCTACATGAACGACCGCAGAGGCTCGAAAAAAAAACTATAATTTATTCAAATTCATTCGATACTATAAAAACTGAATCTGGTTCTCTCCTTACAGCTTATCCATCCGATCGAATCTTAAATGTGTCTTTATTGCTAGAAATTCGTTCATCTCGGTGGAAATATTACAAATTACATATTTAATGAGAATCATTCATTTTTTAATGATCGGTTATTCAGTAGCTGGAATGATAATAATGAAATAGGAATGGATAAGCTGAACCTGCTTGACGACAAAGTATAGAATTGTACGGGGATAGTGAAAAAGTACCTTTCGGAAAACATATTTTCTACAAACGGTGAACAAAGTATCCTTTGACGCTTTTGAATCTCAACCTTAAATCGACGTTTTCCAAGTTTTCACACATAAAGTACGCGACATATGGAAGTTTTTTTTATTAAATTAATATTATAAAATTTGACCTCGCAGTTAGTTTGTGCTTGAAAAATGCTTTTTTTTCATGTGCTACTCTAAACCTGTCAAATTTGACATTTTTTTTGAAAAATGACAGAAAAAAAAGTTGCTCAGTTTCCAATTTTATGCATTTGTTCCAAATTAAGACTCTCTACTGTCACTTTTCCATTTTTTTAATTTTTCGAATCTTTCGCTCTATCGATTCGAACAAAACATTATTCAAATTTTATAATTTTGATGAATATGAGACTTCAATATCATATCTTGCCCAGGAAATACCCACATTGGCCTGTTACAAGAAAATAAAAAAATGCATCTCCAGAAATTCATCTTTGTTGTTGCAAAGTTCATCTAGTTTTTTCACTTCATTGTTGAACTGATGTGGATTTTCAATGTATGGACGTTAATATGTCAGTAATCGAATAAACGAATTTCTCTTCATTCTTATTACACTCGTATTCCTTTTTTCAATAGATTTGTATTCAGTTTGATTATTTTTCTGACCAATAATTCAGTTACAAACAAACCCGAAATATCATACTTTTCTGTAAACTAAACAATGACCTACAGTTTCAAAACTATTCAAAAGACTTTCGTTCTAGCGATTTGTGCTAGACATGATTTAAAATTTCGTGATTTTAAAAAATACAAGACTAATGCAACATCTCGGGATGAAAATAGTAGGTACTGATCAAATCGAAATAAAAATTTCACTCAGTAGTAGTCGAAGTGACAGTAGAGAGTCCAACTTTTTTCTCTGGCATTTTTCGAAATTTACAAAAAAAATTGAGAATTTTCGAAATAAATGTCAAATTTGACAGGTTCAGAGAAGCACATAAAAAAAGGAAAGATGCTGTATTTCACTCATTTTTCAAGTACAAACTAACTGCGTCAAATTTTCTTTGTATGTATTATATGTCGCGAATTTTATGTGTGACACTGTATATGAAAACGAACTCATATTCTCTAGCATGATTGAAAATAGTTACTGTGAAATATACTGTGAGATATCATGTAGCAGAAAGTAGGAATAGTATGTCTCAAAAAACCTCCGTTTAATATGAAGTAAAAATAATAGTTACTGAAAAAGGTAAATTTCAATAAGTATACTTATACTCTACGGTAGATTGAGAAGCACAATTCACAATCAGTAGTAGTAGTAGTAATAAAGTATCGAGTTTTCTTGTCTAGGAGCTGCGGTTGTGTAAAAAATCTTGTGTGTATTTGAACCGCATAGCTGTAGAGTTGACCGAAAAGTAATAGCAAGGGTAATAGATAACTTCGTAAATACTAAAATTATCACATTGATGGAATGTTTATACATAAGTGTAGGGATCAACTTTTCAACTGGTATCCAAACAACAAATCGTGCTCTCAAATCTGACCTTACGTTAGGCAAAAACGTGTTGTGAAACGTTTTGAAAAAATAAATTGTAACATTCCTTCCTGGCGATAATAATCAACAAACAGACGTCCTTCTATGACAGCAATTATCGGTTAATTTAACACCGAAAAAACTCCGTAGCTGCTCTATAATCGTTCTCTGATGTCGAAGTGAAAATTGAATATAGACGGTATAATTCCATGAAACGGTAAACAGTATTTTGCCGCTCGATTATAATTAAATACCTCTTTCAGCAAACAATTCAATTGGATTCAGATACGACCTTGATATGATCAATAATTACAGATATTCAGGTCGTGAGGCATTAGGAAATGGAATGATGTTTATTCACTGGTCAACTAAAAAACAACAACTCCATGAATGGACATTGTCTGCTGATAGAATTTCATAATATCGATTATCACATAGACAGCTAACTCAGTCTGTTTATTTATTGATGACAGTTGGATTTTTCAATTGTCATTCCAGTACAAAAAAATATCATGCTCGAGACCTGCCTAGCTTCTTTCTATCAGAACTATTTTTTATCGAACGGCGAATTTGTGGAACTCATATACTGAGGTATTATTTTACGGACTTGCACGATATTCCACATACCACGAACATTATAAAGGTTTTACATGAATAGTGACACCTTGTATATATTTTTTTCATTCAATCCATGATTTCTTCAATCGCATCGAAAATATACAGGGTGAGTTAAAAGTGTGTTTGCCTAGATATATTGACTAAGCAATCAAATATATATCTATAAAAAAATTCCAAGGGTTATATGAGAACTAAAATACCTACTTAAAATTATGTTTATCTTTACAGAACGGACCAAAGTCTATGGGTGAATCATATAGGTACATGAAAAAAAAGTCAAATGATATTTCAGGTTTGAAAACATTGTTTGTTCCGTTTTCGAGATGGCAATAGATATTTCGAAAATGTTCTTATCATTCTGCTGTTTGGGCAGTGGGCCGTGGGTTCAGTAGTAATAGTATATTATGATACAAGTTTTATAAGATGCTATCTTGTCAGTGCGAAAACGTGTCTTATAAAAACGTGTGTCATATACGATACAAGAAATTGATTTGATATCGATAGATAACAGAAACATCTTCGATTTGAAATCTGACGCACAAGCGTAAAGCCCAGTGGAATAGATGCTAATTCGACACGCATATGCAAACAAAGTTTATGACAGTTTTTAAGTTTTTATCCTAGATTAACGCTGGAGATTCAACAATGTCAAGACTCCATGCGCATATACCTTCCTTTTATAATTATGTAAGTCCAGATTCCGTAAGAGATGCTGTGGGTTCAATCTATTCAATCCGAATGCAAATCTTTGCAGTCGTTTTTCACGTTCCCCATTCGTAGAATAATAACCATTTGACTATGTAGGTTTGACCGATTAATCACCGGCAGATTGTTGAATATTTATTTGATTCAATTTGAATATAATTACCTATACCCATTCACATCAGATATATTTGTAGGATCATGAGAACTGAAATAATAGTCTGAATAGGTTTCTGCAGCAATGACAAATTGCATGAACTGAAATTCTTTAGTCTCTTGGTTTCATAATCCAGGAGAGTTCACCAAACACTTCAGCAAGGTCAAATTTGGAGCAAAAATGTGAGGGAATTCTCAAACTACGTCGAACTCATTATAAAAAGTTCAGAAAAGGTTCCAGGAACCGCCACTGTTCTCAAGATTCATGAAGTACTCACTTGGCAATATTTGTTCATCATGTGGGATTTTTCCAACTCAATACCAATACTGAACGTATTAAGATAGACAAATTGCATTTCGATGTAAGTTTCAAATCATAATATACGTCCTATTTATTCCAAATCGACTAATTAAAACGTGGAACTAACATCAAGTTAATTGAAATTCTAGCATATTTGTCACGCTAGACATGAAACCTTGGCCATATGCGAATATCCAGATGTATTTAGATCATTAATTACTATGAATGATAGTTCATGAAAATGTATCAATAAGATTGGCACATTTCATATAATGCGAAGGTTCTAGATATTTTTTTGCGAAAGAGCTCGATCAGTATGAATCAAGCAACGATACCAAAGGAGAGCACCGGTGAAGGACAAATATTTTCGAATCTTTCTGTTGCAAGTCGCCAAGTTGTAAATCTCTTGATGATGTATTAGGGTCCAAGTCTTTTGATCCCTTCTGATAGATCATTACGTAAGGAAGAACAGCCATCATGTAGGAGAGCTTTCCTAATGTGGTCCAAATGAAGGAAAATATACTTTCACATCCAGGCAATTTGTTTCGAGATTTATTTTCCATCGTGAATTTTATTGATTAATTCCTGATATTGAGACGTTTTCAAAGGACGATTAGTTCTGTGCCTCTATTATACAGGGTGACGTGTTTGATTTTGTAATTTTTCCCTATTCCCATAAGTTTGACGTATCTCAACAGAACTTCATGTAATGTTCTTCAAATTATTCCATATACACATGCATACATTTTTTCAACTACCTCATTTGTCGGTCACAAAATTTCACTTATAACGCCACTAGAGCTTCAATTATTACTGTAAATTTTTTCGACTACACGAATTTTCTACAAAATATTCATGTTCGAGAAAAAATTTCCTATTTCAAATTGAAGCTAGAGTGGTATTCGCTAAGAAAATTCACACCGAAATATAATTGAAGTCTGTGCGTTGAAGAGTAGGGAATGTTCAACCTCGTTTCTCATTGGTCTAGACGCTCTAAACAAGCATACAAGTGGTGAGTTGACCATACGGCTGTGTATAAACAGTAAAATAAATTACAACTTTGACGAGATCGACCGTTTAAGTCTTATTTCTACTATATTTACCAGGAGTTTCGTTAAACAAGATGTACAATTTCAATAATCGTATGACACAAATTTGATTCTCATTAACACTTGACAGTTTTCATTGCCAGCCGCTACCGGTCCACTAGCCACCAAATCCTTATTGGCTATTTTGAAATATCATCGTAAATTCTGAATCAACAATTCAGTTCATCATTATTTACCGATGCCGTCTGGATACATTGAATAATCATGACAGAAAACTCTGAATCACTGAGCTAAAGTTGCGGTATAAATATATTTACACTGAGTGTGCACCAGTTTCACCAATGGAAAACGCTATTAGTATTTGAAGTTAGGTAAATGCAAGGTGGATATAGGATGGTGAAACAGCTCTTCAATTGTTTCTGCGAAAAACTTGTAGACCGTTTGAGAAGGTACTAATATTTCCACGACTTGAATGAAGATGGCGGTGAGATCGATTATCGAAGAAGATTTCTGTTGCTTACGTATTTCTGTGGTTCACATCTGACAGACATGACTTGAAACGACATTAAAACAATATATTTTCGATAAATCTGGAATGAATATTGATATTTTGACTCTTCTCAATCATTTTTCATCTAGAACAGATGAAACTGATAAAAGTATGACAGATGCACAGTTTCTGTTTTACCGACACAAAGTATGTCGCCATCTCTGATAACTTCAGGAAATATTACTACGGTATGAAATCAAGTAGGCTAAGGTCTACAGTTTATTCTAGTGCTTGTTAATAGGAAGCTGTTTCACCAACCTATATCCACCTTGGGTAAATGTAAAAGTCATTCAACTTAAAAACGTCAAAAAATTTGCAGTGTAAAGGCAGGTTCATGCTTATACGAATTTCGCAAAATTCATGCGAATCGGAAAATTATAAATATTACATTGATATTTCTACTCTACAACACTATTGATTTATGCATATTATATCATGATAATATAAAAAAATCGCCAGAAAAGTCAAAATATTTCAACTTTATTGCGGTATTTCTTTTCAGCGGCCATTTAATTCGCATACATTTTCCGATATTCGTATAAGCATGAACCAGGAAATCGTTCTAGTTGCTATGGTAACGATACAAATTATAGTTTTTTGATTGGACGATGTTAGGTGTGAAATTTTCATAATAATAATGAAAATTCTGTTTGTTGATTTTTAAAAGTCAAAGGACCTTCTTCAATTCTTATATAGTGAAACTTTGTTTTATACCCGGTCAGCAGACAGAAGCTGAGCTTGACAGAAAGCGAACCTGCCCAACCATAACGCTTCTCCTCATCAAATCGTTATACTCAACGGACGCATATAAACTTCTTCCGGACGAGAAAAAAAAAAGTCGCATTCAATGGATTTGCATCGGCGGCGTTCGCCATAAATCCAACCTCAGCGTCGTATGTGTTCTACCTGGGTGATGGCTGTTGACTTACATTATTGCTTCCATTTCGCAAACTTTACAAGTATCAGCTTTCCGATTGATTTCTCGGGTTGCGACTGTGATGTCGCTCGTGTAGGTCGCAGTTGATGGGACAACAAATCGCACGACTCGGGCAAACACAGCCGTGGTCTATTTTGGATACATGGTTTGGTGAAGATTTGCAGATATGCATCAGGAAATTTGACGATTGTTTCATTTGTATTCGCTGACAGTTCAAAATACGAGCGCTCATTCTCCATGCTCACTCTCGTGTGATCCGAAGAAAATATGTGTACAGGATGTCCCATTTTCCTTACGAGATATCTCGCTTATTTTCAAAGATACTACAAACAAAATTTTCATAGCCTGCTTCGTTTCTGAGGGCGAAATTGAAAATATTGCATTTTGGGACCCCCCTGTATCTCGGTTATTTGTCAACTTATGGAAGAAGTGAAAACCGACTCTTGTACATATTCTTACGTAGAATCCAGTGGCGTAGTCAGATTTTAGAAATGAGCTGTCATGTTTGAGATATAACCCAAAGTTATGTTTTTTTAATGGAACACCCTGTTTATTTTTCAATATTTGAGACATTAATGCGTCGAGCTTTTCAAAAATATATTACGCTCATGAGATATTTTTAGTATTAGCCCTTCGCCTTGCATTTAGAAAATTTTCGCTACATTACACTCAATACTTATTTCCCATTTAGCTCTCAATATTGTGATAATATTAATAATATTATTTGTGAAATAAAATAATTATGTTAATTTTTGTAATACATCTGAAAACACTTAATATTTTCGAAACAGTTGAAGGTAAGTATGGGACATTGTACATGAATTGTGTCTAGAATTTTCTGAAGAATCAAAATAACTCATGATATACAGGGGGTTGTATTCAAAATAAGAAAGTTGGTATCGGTCCAAGTTTCAAGGGTACCCCCTTTGATGAATTTTTTCTCAAATCAAAATTTTTTTCTATTTCGGTTTTTTCGATTCGACAAATGGATTATATGGAAAAAAACAAGCAGATTGGTATGCGCGAAGTTGAAAATCGGTCCAAGTTCCAAGGATACCCCCTTTGATAATTTTTTTCTCAAATCAAATTTTTTTTTCGATTTCGGTTTTTTCGATTGGAGAAACGGATTCTATGGAAAAAAACAAGCAGATTGGTATGCGCGAAGTTGAAAATCGGTCCAAGTTCCATGAATTTTTTCTCAAATCAAAATTTTTTTTCGATTTCGGTTTTTTCGATTGGAGAAAAGGAGTCTATGAAAAAAAACAAGCAGATTGGTAGGCGCGAAGTTGAAAATCGGTCCAAGTTCCAAGGGTACCACCTTTGATGAGTTTTTTCTCAAATCAAATTTTTTTTTCGATTTCGGTTTTTTCGATTGGAGAAATGGATTCTATGAAAAAAAACAAGCAGATTGGTATACGCGAAGTTGAAAATCGAAATTCATTAGCTGAAATTTCGAAGAACACAACCACAGTATTCGATTCTGGCCTTATTTATTACCAATATGAATTGGTAAATTCGTGACAACTCTCGTTGGCGTTACACTTCCATCTTATAAAAAGCAAATCATAAATTGATAAAGTGTCAGGTATTTATTAATAATTTATTCGAACACTGAAATAGAACACTGCATTCCTGAGACGACTAGTCATTTTACTGATATTCATACGTATCTGTGCTCCATCTAGTAGGTAAACATATTGAGCAATATTTTGAATCGAACCATTTCCGACAAGTCCAGACAAATAATGGATAATTCAGACTTTCTCCTTTATTCTTATCTCGCTAGAATTTATAGTCGCGATTATGAAAGTTACTATAGCAGGAATACACTCGGAATATACTGCACACTGATAACTTTATCGACGAAACAACATTTCAATACATCTCTATATGTTGTATAAATGTATTCAGTGGTTGTGAACTTTCCGTTGGAATTTCATGGCCGATCTTCGTAGTTGATGTTGTAGTCGATAAACGTTTTATTTTCCGCTCTTTCTCCATAGAGGTGAACATTTGAAATCTGATTGATTTTTGAAATTTCCATAATAGGAAAAGAATACGTTCAGCCAATGTATCGTGTATTTATAAAAATGAGCAGACATCTTCCACCTTTGAATATTCTTGATGTTTATTTATTTTTTTCGTCATAACAATTTTTCAACAGTAACGAAATACTCAACTCAATTATCTGACAGAAAAGAATATCTGTGTTAGTTATGCATAGTTCTTCAAGATTATAAGATGAAATCCCATACTCACCCGCTGAACGGGATTTTTTGAGGAAATATTTGTTTGGTGTTTAATTTTCAAAGTTCCAACTATGCGGTATTGACAATCAATCAATAGCTCGTCAAACCAATTATATTACATGAAACCGTGTACATGCCTCAACAAAGTGCTACCAGTGGGAAAGCAAATATTTAGTCCGTTTATTAATTATGGACAAACAGTAGTAATAAAACAAATGAACGGTAAGAGTACTGTCAGCTAATGGTATATACATAATGTAGTAGGCGTAGACCTTGGCCTTTGTCCGAACTGACCATAGAATGTGAATATCGTAATAAATAATGAATATAAAGTATTCTGAACTTGAGATGCATTTTATCCACAACTATTGAATATGAGAATAAAAGTAGACGCTTATATAAACAATTTAAATCAGATTGGATAGGTAGGTATGTGAAAAATCACCGTTAAATATCTGAAATCAAGACCGGGCTAGCGAATTAGCCAAAAAATAGTTTGAGAGCGGGGTTGGGAGTAATTACAAATAAATGATGATACTCATATAAGTGCTTTTGCAACTTTCTTCCTCATAGCTTCCATTTTAAGAATACTTCAACATGTTTATTTTTAATCTAGAAGGCCCAGATTCGATTATAAACTAATAACAATAACACTTGAAAAATCTGGGATCTGATGCGAATAATAATATATTATACAGGGCTATTCAAATTCGATTCTATGCATGGGGATTTCGATAACGGTAAGAGATAGAGGGTTGGTTGAATGGGGGCAAAGTTGCGTATTTCAGAGGTTAATTATATATGGATGAAAAAAATCTGACCTAGCTTCTTCAGTTCTGGAGTTATACAGGAAAAATCGAAATTATTTTGCCTATATATTTTTATTTTACGAAGATTTTTTAAATGTTACCACTTTGCCATTGCAACTTTTTGTAGCCTTTCCAAATATCTGCATAAAAATTATATACAGGGTATCGCATAAATTGGGCCACCCTCAACTTTTAATTTTCAAATACGGACCTGTATTTTTTATTGCATTTTTTTGAATGGCAAGAGTCATGTTTCATATTGACGTAGTATTTAAATCTGAATTACAGAGTGTTTTGGAAATATTGAACTATTACCAGTAAAATTTCAATTTTTTTTTAATGCCAGCTGTAATTAAAAAAATATATAATAGAATAAGGTATAGAATGCATAGGATTTGAAATAAAATCAACATTATTGGACGAAGATAGTCTTCTTCGAGAATTCGTCCACATTTCAGTACACGCAACCCATGATCAAAACACTCTGTAATTCAGATGAAAATACTACGTCAATATAAAACATGACTCTTGGCATTCAAAAAAATGCAATGAAAATACAGGTCCGTATTTGAAAATTAAAAGTTGAGGGTGGCCCAATTTATACGATACCCTGTATATAATTTTTATTTAGATATTTGGAAAGGCTACAAAAAGTTGCTATGGCAAAGTGGCAGAATTTAAAAAAAATCTTCGTAAAATAAAAAGATATAGACAATTTTTGATTTTTCCTGTATAACTTCAGAACTGAACAAGCTAGGTCAGATTTTTTTCATCCATATAATTAACCTCTGAAATACGCTACTTTGCCCCCTTTAAATCAACCCTCTATCTCTTACCGTTATCGAAATTCCCATGCATAGACTCGAATTTGAATAGCCCTGTATAATGCGAGCTCAATATAGCATTTCGGGACTGTCCACAATTACAATTTCGGTACTGTCATAAATAATAGCGTTATCAAGAATTTTATAGCTTTACCACCTATGAATCTACCACTTCAGCATCGCGTAATGCAAACATATGACCGAAAAATTCTTCAGTACTGATACGATAATAAATCAGTCCCAATGTTCAAACAAGCGTTAATATCTAATGATCCGTGAAAAAAACCAACGATCATAAATATTTCATTTGCGGAATTATTCATAACAAGTGATTTATTGAAGCAATACCAAGAAATGTGAGACGTTATTGAAGTTAAAAAGACGTTTTATCATATCAGGAGTGATATATGTATAGTGAGCGGCAAAAAGTACGTAGTTATGGAAATTTCTTTTTTCGGCAACCGTCCGGAAAGTACGTACTTTCCAGACGTTTTTTTTTTGAGAAAGTGGCATTTTTCCGGCCTAGTCCGGGAAGTACGTACTTCCCGGACTAGGCCGGGAAGAATCACATCGTTGTTGTCATTGTAAATATGAAAATCTTGGTAGTATGGTTTTGATAAATGCAGTTGATCATTACCATAGCAGCAAAATAACGACTGACAGCTATCTGACATAAAATTAGCTAACATTCAAAAATTATCAGATGAAAACAATCAATGTGAAACGGAAACTTTACCTTCTTGTTCTGACTTCAACAAAAGGCACTTAAATATACCAAGCATTTCAAACAAATTGAATCCATTCAATATTAACAATTGTTCTAATTTTAATATAAATATCAATATAAATAAGAATTGAAATTTTCGAAATTTTGTTCTAATAAAGAAATGTGTTTCTTTGATTTGTTATTCTACACGGTTGCCGAAAAAATTGTGTACGCAACACGCCCGAAAACAGTTTTTTTGGACTCGCAGACTTCCAGGACTCGCTACGCTCGTCCTAGAATTTTGTCCACTCATCCAAAAAAACAGTATTTTCCGGACTTGTTACGTAAATTACTATTATCGTTTAATTTTGACAAACATCGCTTCTGCAGCAAAAGGAACCCCAAACATCACACTTCTCAGTAAACTCGAGTGGTTGACCAAATCAACTCGATTCATCAAATCCGAGCCGAAAAAGTGGAGATAATCAGATGAATGCTGTGACCGATTCCCTCGATCAATATTTTATTGAAAATCACAACCGTGAACTCTGCACGTACCTACACATTAATTGAAATAATTACCGACTTCGACAAAACATAATGGAGTCGATTAATTCGGTTGAACTCTCGGTATATACAGTTAGAAGAGTGGAAACGAGAATCTGATTCTATCGAAGAATTTACCGCAATCGTTTTAGTAAATGCTCGGGATCGGGATTCCAACATATTAGATTGATATCCAGCATGGACATTTTTTTATGGCATGGAATATTTAGTCGTTGATATGAATTAATGAGAAGATTGCATTTGAAAGAATTTATTTTCGAAAGATGGTGATTTGTTTTCCATTCATTTCCTATCAATCAGCATGAGTGCATGCCTAGATCTACATAATTATTAGAATGTTTATCTTATTTATACTATCAACGAAGAAATAAACGGATGACTCAAAAACCAGAGAACGATACATGTATATGAAACCAGAGCAAAGACAAGAATCCCACTGAGAATATAAATATAGACAAATATGCATGTCAATACAAATTGATGTTATCTTCTAAATTTGGTACTTGTTCTCAGACTCTCGTCGAATAATATCATAATCTTATGAAATTCATTGTTTCTGTAAACGACTCAAAATTCTTCAATTCTTGTTCTAACATCTGCTCTAGAAGTTGACGTTTCTGTTACTGACACAAAAAAATTATTAATATGCATGTTGCTAACAAGCAACACTTTTAGTGCCTAGGAGATAAAGTTGAATCCTAGGATTGAAAAATGAGGTTCCTTATACCAAAGTTTACAGAATACTCTGTAGTCTTTGCTTATACTATAGAATTGTGATATGTTATATGATTATAATTCATATATTCATAGGAAAACTGTGGGTAAAATTTGCAGTCTATCTCCACCAAAACTATTAAATTTATTGGTCAACAGACTTACATTAAAACGGACATGTTTCGAGGAATTAATTCCTCATCATCAGCTTATGAAAAGAATACATCTAAAGAGGAAGAAAAATTACAGTTAATAATTGGACATATGCAAAAAATTTATACCCAAGACTTACCAAAAACCCAACCTCAAAACATTTGAGTGTGGCACTAAATGCAGATCACCAGTGTTAGGGAATTTCGAAAGATAACATGATTAAAGTAGCCATTTATATAAATCAAAATCTGGTGTCAGGGAACCATCATATATATTCAAAGGATGACATAAAAGTGAAAGTAATATTACAATGAACATCATAGAATAGTGAAAATATTGACAAGTGACAAGATGACATCCAAATTAACCTATGAGTGAATTTGACAACAGATAGAATGGGATGAATTAACCACAAGGCAGAGAGCGAACCGCAACCACGGGTAACTGTAGTAAAGAAAAAGGAAATTGAAAATTGTAAAAACGATATTAGAAAATCAAGGAATTGAATAATTTAAGGCTATCAAAATGGGTCTGCTCATTGAGACATACCGATTCAGAATCATTAATGCATTTATTAATTTCATAAGTTTCAAGAAGATTGAGTTTTCTATCTTTATCGCAAAAATGTAAAAATACAGTTTGTCATTAATAACGTGATTGGAAAAAACAGAATTAGAATTAATGATATCTTTTGAGAGCTGTTAGTTATTATACGAACATGTTCAGATATTCTAGATTTAATTTTCCGACCTGCAAGAGAAATAGACTGCAAGTTTTACCCCCAGTTTTTCTATAATACTGACCTCCACTGTAAGATATGGATCACCTACGTTGATTCATATTCATCATATTCAACAAGAAACATATACATTAATTACATTCCTACATATACATTTCTGAATATTGAAACCACACTTGAAATTTGAAGGAACCTGATTTTTCTAACAAAACAATGTACTATTTTAATTTGAATTTCCATCTATCAGTTCTCATATATCAGCTGCCATTGGAACTCGAACTCATGATGGTACAAAGTATAGATCAAGATATTGATTGCCTTCATTATCCTAATCGCTATGCTCCGGTGTAAATCAAGAGGCTTCGCATGAAAATTCCTCAACATGTGGCTGAGATATTTTCCATTATTACAGCCCCTCGGGCTCATTGACACATAATTTAAAAGGTGTCCTTTAATTCTTTGCGACACTCGCGGAAATATGGCTATAAATTCGTTGTTAATGCATATATGGCGACAGTGAATAATGAGGTACGTAATAATTAAATTTCACATCGGTAGCTTGGGGAAATGCGAGGAAATCGTGTTAGTATCATAAATTTTCGTCTGCGTGTTAATGAAACTTTATTCAATAGCATATATACCGATGCATTTCTTTATACAGCCATTGAATGGTTCAGTATACAATCACGAGTTTTTATCTTTGTGACCAAAGTCAGCTAAATGGAAAACATCTTCTTCTATTTTGGTTGTATAATGAAGTCATTGTGCAACGCAAATGCCTATCGAAATAGCCTCTATTTCGATCCGCATTTTTTATTATTCAGAGATTGGTACAATCGAACTGTCAAATGAAAGTCAGAAGAGTTAGGCCCAACTTACTTCTGAGCGATTTGGATTTGGTGATATTAGCAGTGAAAAACTCAATGTTTTAATTGGTGAATTTCAATTCAGAGTGTAATTTGATTTGAATTGACCAATTAAAACAATAACAACATTGAATTTTTCACCGCTGGGTAATGCATTAATCAAAATCGCTCAACTGTAAACTGGGCTTTACGCTTGTGCGTCAGATTTTAATTATTTCAATGTCATCATTGTTACCAATCGAAGATGTTTCTGTTATTTATCGATATTAAATCAATTTTTTTCTTCAAATCAATTCAAAATAGAAAAAAATTGCATATGACACCCGTTTTATAAGACACGTTGTCGCACTTGTTCACTTGGAGCACTCCTCGCTTCGCTCGTCGTACTCCAAACAACGCGTGCGACAAAATAGCGTCTTATAAAACTTGTATCATAATATACTATTTCCATTCAGCTGACTTTGCTCTGACAATCGGGTCTATTCTGTTTTTAAATAGCAATATGGTTACAGAGAAGATATTGCTATCACAGCAGAGATTTGATGAATTATCGTTTTAAAAATCGACTTTGAAGTATATAATTTGTTAATTTCCATGAAATCTTGCTATTTCATGTCTTCATCTCGGCTAAAAAGTGAATATTAGAGTCATTATATCGAATTATATAAACATAACAATATGGTTATCATAACAAGATTCAAACAGAATTGACCCGAATGACTATTTGTCATATGTCGAAGTTCTGAACTGGGCAGAACTAAGTGAAGACTTTCAAACATGTTTCTCTCAAGGTTATAGATTCATCTTTTCAACAAGATGTCGTTCTTTCATACGCACAATATATTATCCAACCCCACACACCTCTCTATCTACTTGAGGTATCATCAATACCAAAACTTTATCGTTATGACTAAAGAACGGCGAGATGCATTCTGAATCATAGGTGAGTACCTTGTAAGTATCATCAATAGTACAGGTAGCACAACAAACGTATAAAAATTGTCTTACACATTTTTAGCTTCCATGTTATTAGGAGTATATTATTATAATGTCATTAACACCCTATCAATCCTGATATCATTCATCAATAATAAGTATATATATAATCATTATAAAAACGTAGGTATATTATTATAAAGAATCTAAGCTGCATAATGAGGGATTGTTTTCTCATCAAGTTCAACAAGTGACATTTGATATTTAAGTCACCTTGAAAAACATCTCAAGTATTCGAGAGAATTCAGTTTTTTTTCGAACAAATGTCGTTGTCTCCGCGATATAATATGGCAATAAGACTATAACTGAAATCTTTGTGAACCCTCATTGAAATTCATAATAAGTTTTTAACAGTTCAATTATATGTACAGTTATTCTTCGACATTTTATTGTAATTGTCATATATATGGAGGCTAAAGAAAACTAAACTGGAATATATATCAGCTGTAGATTCGAATGGTGGAGAGAAAGATAATAATAATGTTTTATGACAAATCTTAGAACAGCAATAAGCGGAAATATTCTTCTTATACGAAAAAATACTTCTCCTATTCGAATCGTCCTGCAACGGAATAAAAATCTCAATATTCATGCTCAGTATCATCATCAACAATATCCTGTCATGGGATGATAATGTGAGGTCTATTGCTTGTATGACTTCACAAAAACCTAGTTTTTTTTTCGTGTCGAAAGTTACTTACATCATACCTCAACAACTTCTCATGATCAACATAACACAGATTCGACCTGTATTGTTCACATGTTTGGAGATCAGCACCCAAACAACTGAGGCTCCTGGATTCTATTCAGAGAAGATGTAGGACACTACTATAGATTTTCACTGATTGAGGTTTACAAACTACAACACGTGTTTCGTTTTACTCCATTAGGATTACCAATGAAAATAGGATTACAATGAAAATAGGATTACAATGAAAATAGGATGACCTACTCACTCACATGCATATGAATCTACATGATCCAGATAATCATCTACGGAGTAAAAGCATATTTTCGGATCTTAATTTTGAATGAGGCGCAAGAAATATTGTCGTCTTTGAATTATTGTGTATTAAGTATTTGACGAACTATGTTTTTTCTTATGCAGGGCTATTCAAATTCGAGTCTATAGTAATTTCAATATTACACACAAAAAATGATGAAACCATTATACAAAATTATCATTCCATGATCTTATATCTTCCAGGTTGAGTTTGATATGCTTGATTGGTTTCTTCTAATAAATATTGAGCATTATCCATGAAAATAAAATATTAAGTTGAATTCATGTATTTCTTGTATTATATATAATAACAATAATCACAATGTTGGTATTGCATTTCTATGGACAAAAGCATGAACTGTTGCAAGAATAGCTTGTTACTCAGCTTCATCCAATGCTTGCAGAAGTATCCCTTTGGATGGAATCAAATTTATGTCCGGCTATTATTTAAATCATACTCCTCGATTAACAAAACTCACGGTAAATATGATAGAAATAAGACTTTAACATTCAATCTCGTCAACTATGGATTTTATTTCACTGTTTATACACAGCCGTCCAGTCAACTAACCACTTCCATTATTGCGATGTCGCAATATTATACATCGTGTAAAGTTGTCTGGCTTCTAGACCAATGAGAAGCGAGGAAAAACCTTCCCTATCTCTTCAACGCTGTGTTCTTAACTAAAATGAACTATATAGTGCTCCATTCTTGAGCATGTCCAAACTATGATTCTCATTCAGATACCGTCTATCCGAGTATCCGGTAGTAAAGATAAAGATAGATAAAGATAAATTAATTTCTCAGAATCAAAATAACATTTACAAAATAATATAACTACCTATATAACTAATTTAACAATGTATATTGAGATTCTATATAGCATTCAGCATCGAGAAAGTGAAGGGTGCGGTGAAAATAATGATAACAAAAATATGATGACCTATTCTAAACTTTGAGAAAAGAATTCGTTCATATGATAAAAAACATGTTGATGCAATAATTTTTTCAGTTGTTTCTTGAAACGCAAATTGCTTGTATACTTTGATTCCGGAATACAACGGCCCATTCCTAGTTCTGTTGTAGCTATAATTCGGCAAAATGTACTTTTCATTTCTAATTGGATATGAATGTTTGTTTGATGGTAGTATCAATATTGATCGCTTTTTGTGTATCAGCATACTTATTTTGAATATATAAGTGCTTGTTAAAGTGAATATTTTGTGGTATTTGAAAAATGTTCTGCAGGAGTCTCTATTACTCAAACCAAATAATACGCGAATAGCCCTTTTCTGGATTGCGAATACATCTGACGCATATATAGATGTTCCCCAAAATTCTTTGCCATATTGCAATACACTATGGAAATATGCAAAATATACCAGCTTTGTTATTGACATATTGGTATTCCTCTTAACAGTGCGTAAAGCATAGATTGACCTGCTCAATTTAGTCTGAAGGGCAGAGGTGTGATCTTGCCAGTTCAGTTTATTATCAATAGTTAATCCCAGGAATTTGGTCGAGTGTACGAAATCAATAGAGTTTTCATTGAGTTGTATGGTCACATCGTCAACATCTTTATATAATCTAAATAATACGCTATTTGATTTAGAGAAGTTTAGAGACATTTTATTTGCCAGAAACCAGTCTGAAACTCCCTCCATTACCTCCTTAGACGATGTTGTGAGTAAGTCCGTATTTTTCTCATAAATTAGTATGCTCGTGTCATCAGCAAAAAGTGTAAAGGCAACTGTTGGAAAAATACAGACAATATCGTTCACATAAATGAGAAATAACGTTGGGCCTAACACTGATCCCTGTGGGACACCAGCCTGCAAATGAGTATATTCTGAATCTTGATATAACGCATTACCTAACGTTTCATGTGTTTGATTCTAACACACATTATTCGCTCTGAGATATATGATTTGAACCAATCATTAGATAAACCTCTGATTCCATAGTACTCTAATTTCTTTAGAAGTAAATTGTGATTTACGCAGTCGAATGCCTTAGATAGATCGCAGAATATTACAAGTGGGTATTGTTTCGATTCTAAGTATTCTAGTATCAGCAATGACCAACTGCGCTGATCATCAAATATGTAACTCAACCAGCTGGCTTCAATAAAATCTTCCGGAGTAACCCTCGGGCGACCATCACAGACCGACGGACGGTCCATCTTCCGGCCTGCCAGACAGCAACCGTTACAGATTCCAAGCCAGTGAAAGCGAGAATGATGTCGGAAGCTGTGAGGAGATAAGTGCAACAGGAGTCGTTGACTTTCTGAGACCACCGGTTAAATTTTGGGAAAGGGGGTATCATCGGTCTCAACGATTCTCGTCACTCAAAAGGGGGTTCATCTCTATTTTTTTTATAATATTTCTTGATTACCAGATCACACTGCTATAAAAAGAAATCCAGCGGTTTTTTAAATTTTATTATTCATTCAATATAACTTTTTGATGCATATACGCCGTAGCTAGACCTTGAAAAATAATACATTGTTTTATTAGGATCAAAAGTGACAATCAGTTTTACAAGCCAAAAGCAGAATTTGCGACACTTTAGATCCGAATAAAATGCTATTTTTTTTGCAACTAAAAGAATTGATATGCAAATAAAAGTAACCATAACATTGTGGCTCAAGCCAATCTAACCTTGGTCAATTTTTTCACAGGAAGACAAAATGAACCTAACCTAACCTCTCATTTTATATGTCAAAAGTTCTTGTTCATTAGATATATGTTATCCATTGCCAGTGGAAGTATTGGAAGTATTTTATGCAAGCCCAACTCAACATTATATGAGTTAATCTTCACCTCAAATGTGGCTTTCTTTCTCAAATAATAATCACAGTCATATCACAATATTATTAGGTAGGTACCAAGGATTTCAAAAATAAACTGTATCTTCTAGGCACAAAAAGTGTTGCCTAGCAACATACATATTTGAAGGCATCTCAGTTGCACAGTAGTAATGGAATATTGAAGAATCTGCATACTTTTTTTTTAAATTGGCATGAAACATTGGTTGATTATTGCGTGCGAACACCTTTTTGAACTTCCAAAGTTTTGTATGTATTTATTGTTGATAAAGTATAATATTCAACTCGCGCATAATGGCTATTGCGCACACGGATGATTACAGTATTCGCCTTTGGATCGTACTGCAAATTTCATCTTGGTAGGTGATAGCAAAGTTTACATAGTATTCTGTAGTATTTGGTAATAGTTATGCGCTCGTTGAAAAATATATAATTATACTATATAGGTACGCAATGTTTATCAGATTGACAAATTTTCCGTTAAAAAATTCCAAAGACAATATTCTCAAGTTCTTCGAACGACTCATAAATATTCATCAGCTTGGAAACCTAACACAATTCTAAACCTTCAACTTGATATCAGGATATACAATGTTGGCAGCCATACATATATTTCGCGTCACGAATAAATGTAAACATTTTTTTTTTGTATTCCAGCCGTATTATAGTAATATCAATTAACCATAATGGTGCTCAACAATAGAATCGTGAGTGTTTGTTACTGTGGAATTTCTTGCGTTTATCGTATGCTAAATCCTGTAATAACAGACTATTGATCAATCAGTTGTCTGTTGGCAAATTCCAGGAATTTTTTCAGCAAGATGTTTCGAAATATCGATTCATCTTGTTAACCTACAAGAAAACATTCTGCCATAAACCACTCTGCAAAGTCATATCAGAGAAGATACCCTGTATATATCACATGAACACAAAAACAATATATATATTACCTTCGAATTGCATTACTTTTACCTTGCATCGATGTTAGCGAAAAAATCAACAAAGACATCCGTTATAACCATATAGCAATTTTATCCATATTCATATTCAAAATCAACGGTTCGAGAAATAAAAAAGAAATATTCAACCGAAGACGGCGCAATGATCCTTATAAGGACTTCACTTATTTCTTGTATCTCAGATGGTAAATCAACTCAGATGAATAATTTATACTCTGTTTGATGAAGCCATTAGCATTACAAGAAAACATGCGAACTTAGGTCAAGAGTTGCAATTTCCAAAGACACGTAGATGCATTGCTATTCTTATTTTTTTCATGACAGAAGAAATCAACGAGGACTGTGTGATAATTGAAGACACTATGTTAATGGAGGATGATGACAGAACAATATAAACATATATATATATATATATACAGAATATAATCGTCTTAATTTAATCTCTTGGCAGTAGCAGTGATTGAATATTCAACAATTCATTGAGATCTGAAATCGGCACATAAAAACAACAAAGGTGTTCCCACAAAACTCATCAGGGACAAAGTTCAAACGTTTGTGTGCTAAGTATAGATACGTAGGTTTTCATTACATATACCGACATTTCATGATTAACGACATCAAGCTAACAATCAATAAAATTCATTAACGAACATGGCAAAAAAAATAATTACGTTTGTTGACAATTTATGTGACCATAAAGTATATCCAATGGAAATTGAGAAAAATTCAAATGAATTATCCTGCATTCGATTGGTTAAAAACTTCTCGATTATCTGTACCTATACTTGAGTTATCTATTAATTAAATTAGGTGTGTAAACCATAATTAATTAAATTAACGTCACTGGAACTGACAAACTGAAATATTGTGATCAATAAATATAGAATTGTTCGCATTATTAAATACGTTGGTTTTAATTTCACTGCTGTATGGTAATTCGTTTGTTGCTATACCTCACAGTGAGAAATTGATTTTTCCTGCTCTTTTCGTTAGTTAGCTCAAAAAAATAAACTTATAATACCACTAGAGCTTCAATTATTACTGGAAATTTTTTCGACAACACGAATATTTTGAAAATTCCGAGTGGTATTCGGAAAGAAAATTTCACACAGAAATATTATTGAAATATGTGTGTTGAAGAGATAGAGAAGGTTCAAGCTCGTTTATCATTGGTCTAGAAGCCAGGCATCAAGCATACATGTGGTAAGTTGGCCGTACGGCTGTGTATAAACAGTAAAATAAAACACAACTTTGACGAGGATCATTATTAGGAAAACAATACAGGGTGAGCTAATGGAAACGGGACTGAATGTTAGTTTTTTCATAACGAACGCAAAATAATCTCTGATGAAATTCAAAAGTTGTCAATTATCAATGAAAAGTGTCAAGATATTCATTCGAACGCATCATCAGAGCAATGCCTTCGCACCATCCAGAAGTCCCATCGAGATGATATCGGGGCAATGGTAACGGCTTAATTGAAACCAACACCCTGTAACTCTTCCTTCTCGCGACACGTTCTCGAGCTCAGGTATAGCCCCAGGCCTTCCTAGATTTACAACACAGCCGACAGCACCGTTAATTCCCCAGCATACGTGGACGTACTAATCTGGATTCCGTGGACTTGCAGTATATACAGGATGATCCAGAGATGACAACAGATGACAAAAACCAGTTTGACAAAAATTGTTTTCCACGTCTCATCCGGATTATGATAATTTCAAACACAGTTTGAATGATTGGTAGTCAACGAGCACGAAACAACTACTTTGCTAGCTAATGCCATGTAGAACATGGAATTATATCCACTCGCAGTATATTCACACAGTGAATACAAAATTCAAATGTTTCTTTTCTTCTAACACGTGACAATGCCGAGACAGCCGAAACATATATATCAAGTAGTGATAGATGTCAGATAAGGAATTTCCTTCCAAGAAAGTTTTTTTTTTCGTTTGATATCACGAATCGTGACTGCAAAATATTTTTATACGGTATATAAAGATGTAAAGAGTTCTCGCACAACTCTGTGACAACTTCATTGATCTGAATGATTCTACCAATCGATATATGTGATTGGTAACAAGATTGGTATCTTGTTATATTATATGAATAATATGAAATGAGGATTACCCTGTATTGAACACACGTGGTCGATGCCTTTACACGAGTATATGCTTGCTTCAGAAACATTTATTTCACACTTCCTACTTCGGTAAGGACACTGAATGAGGTTAATGTCGTGTCATTCTGTAGTCCAGTGCGATCGTGCGAAAAGAACAACCATCTTAGTCAACTTTTTTTTCTGGGAGGGGGGATTCAAATTCTTTTCTTCAAAAGTAAGGGAAGAAATCGACCAGGATGTATTCTTGAAATTACAGAAAACGGTCATCTACTTTGGGGGTACCCCAAGGTTGCATACTGAGCCCACTATACTCATAGGAAAATTCTGTTTTTGGGGAGGTTAAACAACTTTTTAAATGAGTTCTCGATAAATGCAATCTGACGGTCATCTACTTTAGAAGTACCAATCATCGCTCCTGGATGGTGAGATTTTAACCACGGAGGACTTAAAGAAGGCCCCCTCCAGGAACTTGAGCCTTTTGCAGGAGAGCGAGAGTTTCAGCGATGATCTCTCTCTGTTTTACTCATCTTTTTGACCTCAGAGGGCAGTGTCCAGTGAGGAGTTCTATCACCATTTCCGAGTCTTCCTTGTCCAAATCGAGAAGCTAGTCTTTGATGCCCTTGCACTTCATTCCAATGACATTTTAATCAGCGTCGAAACTCTCCTTTCAAGTGGGCTTTGGATAGTCCACAGAAGGGTTATGGATCGGGAAATTGTTTTGTGAACCCCTTCTTTGGCAAGGCAGTTTGCTTCTAACTCTCTTGTGACCTAGAACCCACATTATAGCGACCTTGCTTGAAAAAGTTCCAAGGGTACCCCCTTTGGTGCTTTTTTTTTCAAATAATTTTTTTTTCGATTTCGGTCTTTCCGATTGGAGAAATGGATTCTATAAAAAAACAAGCAGATTGGTATACGCGAAGTTGAAAATCGGTCCACCTGTTCGAAAGTTATGGCGATTTGAAGAATTCAAATAGTTCCAAGGGTACCCCCTTTGATGCATTTTTTCTCAAATGAGAAAAAATATACGCGAAGTTGAGAATCGGTCCATCCGTTCGAAAGTAATGGCGATTTGAAGAATTCGAAAAAGTTCCGAGGGCACCCCCTTTGATGCATTTTTTCTCAAATGAACAAATTTTTTTCGATTTCGGTTTTTTCGATTTGAGAAATGGATTCTATGAAAAAAAAACAAGCAGATTGGTATGCGCGAAGTTGAAAATCTGTCCATCCGTTCGAAAGTTATGGCGATTTGAAGAATTCGAAAATGTTCCCCCTTTGATGCATTTTTTCTCAAATGAACAAATTTATTTCGATTTCGGTTTTTTCGATTCGAGAAATGGATTCTATGAAAAAAAAACAAGCAGATTGGTATGCGCGAAGTTGAAAATCTGTCCATCCGTTCGAAAGTTATAACGATTTGAAGAATTCGAAAAAGTTCCAAGGGTACCCCCTCTGATTCGGTTTTCATCGATTTTTCGGATTGGAGAAATGGATTCTACGAGAAAAACAAGCAAACTGATATCACCGAACGAAAAAAAGGTTCATCCGTTCGGAAGTTGTGGCGATTTTATCTCAAGCCAAGCCTTTCTTTTTTCTTGAAACTGATCATCTCGTTTCAAATCCCCTTCCTAGGTCAAGCAAATCAGATTCAACCGGAAACAATCCAGAGAAATATCGATAGCGGAGTCGCTGGTATCAATAGAAACTCACCCCCTGCCCATTTTCACCCTGAAGCTAAGAAGATGACGGATCACATAAAAGTTAAAGGAGGGGGACGTGGACCAACGTTTTGATGTATATTCGGGCATGAATGACAAATGTCAAATCGATTCCATTGACTGAACTGAAAATCCTAATTTGTCATGAAATAGATATTAGTTACTTTAGCCCCCTTGTTGCTTCATAAATCACATTCCAATCTTGAGGGTGGGTAGTGTGCATAGTCAAGTACGAAACGAAAAGAGCGAAAAATATGCAAAAAATAATGGGTTCACCCTTTTCCGTTTCACCTAAATTGTGATATTAGATATTATCGAAATAGACCACTCTACTCTCGTGTGATTACCAAAACAATGTTTGTCGCCTATCTCACATATGACAAACAGCGACACATCCTTATCACTCGATATTATAATAGAACGCATAATTCTGATATTGGCCATGTTCATACTATTTTCACGGAAAACCCCCAACAGGCCAAACAAGAGATCGAACATAAAAGACAAAAAGTGCGAACTGTACAGGGTGGCCAAGAGCAGGAGTTTTCGAGATATTTCTGAGACCAGTTGTCTCAGGGATTGTTTGCAGTCCTGAGACAGCTTTGATTCACAAGTGTGTTTGGTTGGGGCCATTTGGTCAGTTGTCATCTCTGTGTAGACTTGATATGACTTTGGCCCATCCTTGGTTCTAAACTCGGAAGTGACAGCTTGTCAGTTGTTGATCTAGAAGTCGACGAGTTCCTCGAAATCTTCATTGAGCTTGCCCGCTGCCGGTCTACCAGGTGGTGATTAATCACCGTTCGCTCTGTATAAAATTCATTCGGTATGGTGGCAATTAGTTGTGGTTTTTCATAGGATCCGCTCACCCAACCGTGTCACATGCCAAACCAAACCAAATCGCCGACCTAAGTGAGATATGCGGAGAAGAACCATCCGACCTGGAACTAGAAAACTTCTTTTATGAAGTTTGCGGGAATGCGGAAAAGTGGTTGAGATTGCAGGGCCGGAGCGGCGCATGATCATGGGCATGACTTCATAGTGGGGATGTTCGATTAAATACTTTTTTCTATTTTGGTTCTATAATATAGTCATTATGAAACGCAAATGCGTATAGAAGTAGACTCTGGTTTGATACGCTTTTTTATATTATTCGGAGGTTGGTATGATCGAACTGTCAAATGAAAGTTAGAGTTAAATCCATCAGCTTACTTCTGAGCGATTATGGATTTGGTGATATTAGTAGTGAATAACTCAACGTTTTCATTGGTAAATTTCAAGTCAGAGTGTGATTTGATTTGAATTGACCAATACAAATAATAACAACATCGCTGGTATCACAAAAACCAAAATTGCTCAACAATCAAATATTTCAATGTCATCATTGTTACCAATCGAAGATGTTTCTGTTATTTATCGATATTGGATCATTTTGTTTTCAATAAAAGACTTCAGATTAATGCGAAATAGAAAAAATTATACATGAGACACGTTTAATAAGACACGTTGTCGCACTTGTTGTCTTGGAGCACTCGTGTGACAAAATAGCTTCTTGTAAAACTTGTATCATGATATACTATTAGCTCGAACGTATTCTGCTTGATACGCCGCTGAATCAAATTTCAAAATTATTATCTTCTATCGTGTTCAGCATCAATAAATTAGTCCTTGTAGATACCCATCATTCTATCTGAATGCGTTTCGGTTCAGGAAGAGACACCATCTTCAGGAAGCACCCTACTTGTAAGCCATTTTTTGACCCATGATGTCGTTTCTTCTAATTGCAGGTGAATGAATATTAGTCCCTGTTGAAATATTGCTAGCTAATTTGAGTAGGATCACTGGACGGCACTTTTTAACATATCGAAGAAAGAGCAACTTCTGGTTTTTCCGGAAATGACATCAACGGTTTTCAACTGGTACGGTCTGTGTGTTGTAACATATCTGAGGTCCTCGTAATTATCTCGAACGAAAAATACTTTATTGTTGATAAAAAAATATTTCATTTTGAATCGAGAGTCATGAACTTCTTAAAATTATCAGAGGAACTGAAAGTGATTTTTTTATATATTCCGAATTTCCAAAATATAGCTATAGTATGTGTCACACTGTATATGTTCATGCGAGATGATGAACACAAAAAAACATGTTTAAAAAAAATGAATCCCAAAATGTCCGTATAATAACAAAATAATCTAAATACTAAATTATGATACTAAAATGATCAAAAGATTATTGTTCCTATGAAATTTACTCAGAATTTTACGCAATCAATATTTACGCAACATATTTGGAGATCAATCAAAGCAAATATTCGTGAATCGATCACAAAAAAACCAGATAATCGATATATTTAAGAAATAAACAATTTGAGAGTTGTTCCACCATTATATTATCCACCTTGGCTACTAAGTACTTGACGTTACAATAACATTTTTTCTACTGCTTGGAATAGTTGGAATCCTGTTAGTTCCGCATATCGTCCTTTCAAATAGGAAGAGTCTTCAACTGTGTTAATTACATCAACATAAGTCGGAAAAATCTTCGATAAACTTTACGACCGTCGTTATTATGTCGAACGAAGAAAACGGATTTGGGTAGAGTAGCAGCTTTTACGAGCTTTTGAAGAACGCACGGTGCGATTGTGAAAGACATCAGGAGCGTGAGCTATAAATTTCTGTCTAAAATTCTCCAAAGTCGACGATGCAAATAAATTTAATGAAAGAGCACACGTTGCATGAGATCACATGCCATATTTGCATAATTCCTTTATTCGACGATAAAACGGTATGCTAATAATCAGAATCTGAGAAAAATATAAAGAGGTAGATTTGAACATATCATCATATATGTCACCTACACAGGGACCAGCGAAAGTATGGAAATATTTGAAAATACTTGAAAATTGGCATTGCTTGCTAGAAATACCGCTATTTTCATTTTCATGTTGTCACCATTTTTGTAGAAGTCATATAAAGCTTCGGAAGCTTGTATAAACAAATTTTTTAATTCTCATTATTTTTCTGATGGTCAGACATTCTACTCGACTTTCACCTATTTTATGAAAAAGTTGTACCTAATATGCTCATTTTGTATGATTTTTAATGTCATTACCAACAACTAGTTCTGCAAACCGGTGAGGTCTATATTTTATTAAGCGAATTCTCACATCCCATGAATGCATTTGTCTGTACAGGGTGTTCAGTGAATGGTAGATTAAAAAATCGACTAACCCCTATGCTCTTTCATTACAAAATTATGTCTCATATATTTCACCCTTCATTCAAACAATTCAATACGTTCATTGTTCATTAGCTAATAGTCGAGATTAACGCGATAATTAGTTTCCACCAGAATCGATTTCTGTGGAACAAAATAATGTATATATTTGTTTTCCTTGTGTAAGAAGCGAGAAAAAAAAATGATAACAAAACAACCAGATATTCAGATGCATTCCCAAAATTTGAAATGAAGCTTGCTCAATAATCTCATGCTCACCAGGTGAGATTGAATAAGCACTTTTTATCATTGGAAATTCTAAATTTCATTCCAAATCAAGATACTGGTTTTTGTATTAAACTACGCAACACTAATTACGTCGCACCCCGAAATTTTGCCCCTGTTTAAATTTGAATAACTTTTTTTTTCTTCGAATAATTTGAATTCTGTTTGCACTGTTCGCTAGCTCAGTCCTTCAGCTATAATCTCGCATTCCTTCGATACATAAGGTTATTTCCATAAAATTGCTACAGAATGTTTTTTGGAACTGTGCAAAATTTCGAAATTTTCAAAAGGATCCCAAATGAAGAAAAACAGTTTTTTTTTCAACTTTAACAGCAGAGGCATGAATATCATCTCATTACCTTTGTCCATTTCTTATCACTTTTCTTTACAGAGTGACCTCAAAAAATCATTTTTTTGGGTTTGCAGTCATAACTTTTTTCTTCTACAACCGATTTTCAAAATCTCAGGATCATTTTGAAGCTGAAACGTTAGATGAACAGACATAAAGATTAGAATTGACTAAAAATAAATATCAAAGATCAAGGGTTTCTGCAAAGGTGACCCACATCTAAATCCCCCTCGAAATCCCGATTAAAAAAGAAAAATATCCAAAACGTTGTTTGATCGAAACGAAAATATCACCACCAAAAACACTGAAGAACAATTTTTTACCCCCTCCCTCCCAAAATTTTTTGTTGCGAAAAAGAGTTATTTTTCAGAATCGAGACAAGCGGTACCCATAGCTGTGTTCAGCGAAAAAAGTTGATCAAAGATATTAAAAAAATTGTTTCATAGGCGTACGCATAACATTTTTTTGGGGGTCTAAAAAATTAAATTCTTTTTAAAAAATTCAAAACATGATGGAAGACTTCGTATAGGGGGTGAGAAGGTTACCCTGAAATTTTGTTGTATTCAGAATTTTTTTTTTATTTTGAATTTTTTTATGAAGTCTTATATCTTCAGAAAAGAAAGACCTACGAATAGTTTTTTCTGTCCTGGTCTTTATTTTCACGAGAACGTAATTTTCAACCTGTCTTGTCAGTCACACATTATGATTTTTGTTACGTTGGTTACGGACCATGCATATTTTTTTAGGGCTGATTTTTTTTCTAGAACGTGGCGTTTCAATTCGGTTTTCTCACGCACAATTTTTGACTACTGAAAGAAAAAAGATCTGGATGTATCCAGAATGAAAGATCCTTCCGAAAACAAGTTGATTTTCATTTAATTCTCCTCCCAGTCGGGATATACAGAGTGTTTCAGATTTGGGTCACCTTTGAAGAAACCTTCGATTCTGAATGTTCATCTTGAGTCAATCCTGATCTTCAAATCTTCTCATATGAGATTTCAGCTTCAGAATGAGCCTGAGATTTCGAAAATCGGTTGAAGAGGAAAAAAGTTATGACTGCAAAACCAAAAAATTGATTTTTTGAGATCACTCTGTAAAGAAAAGTGATAAGAAGACAATTTTGGAAATGGTCAAAGGTTATGAGATAATATTCATGCCTCTGCTGTTGAAGTTGAAAAAAATGTTTTTCTTCATTTGGGATCCTTTTGAAAATTTCGAAATTTTGCACAGTTCCAAAAAACATCCTGTAGCAATTTTATGGAAATAACCTTATGTATCGAAGGAATGCAAGATTATTGCTGAAGGACTGAGCTAGCGAACAGTGCAAACAGAATTCAAATTGTTCGAAGAAGAAAAAAGTTATTCAAATTTAAACAGGGGCAAAATTTCGGGGTGCGACGTAATTAGTGTTGCGTAGTTTAGTTCAATTAAACGTTTATGATTGTGTAGACGATTATATTGCAATTTGTGAGTGAGAGGCTGAGAGCCAAACTTTGCAATTCATTCATTCCATAATATAGATATTAAATTAATAGTTCGTAATGTTATACTTTTATAATGAACGCATTCATTGGCCACATGTTTGCATCGCCTACACATTTATGTTTATTTAAGTCGATCTGAATTGTTCCGTTTCGACCAATAAAAACCAGAGGGCAAAGTGCTTTACATTGATAATGTGTTTACTCATTACGGCATTGGTTGTTTGTACTGCGATGTTGATAAAGCTTCATGTTTGTTTATCATAAGCTATACGTTAGGCGTGTTATGCTTCCTCCATTGCTAATTAATTTGTTGGAAAGTTGCTGACAGTATTTCGGTTTCGTAATTTCTTGTCTAATTAAATGAGAATTTGAATCCTGAGAATGAGATTGGGTCAGAAATTTATACTCGAAAATCAAGCGAAAAATATTGCCAAAAGATCCTATAAGTCGTGCAGACTTAGTTTCGAATAATATTCTAATTTTATAATAGCATTCAAGCTCACTATCCTTTTAATCAAATGCATGCAATGACTTCCAAGCGTGTACCAACAAAGTATTGTAAAAAACAAACATCCGGTGGATTTGTCTTTTGTCGTACATGCCAATGAAGCATAACGCCTAAATCTGATTTCAATTTACATTGTGTTTTATAGCTTGCGCACTGTAATTTGATTAACATAATTATATGTCCTGGGTCAGACAAAGATGGCTTTTATACGTGTAGGTAGGTCCTCGTAGATAATACACTACTAGTTGCTAAATTCAATGAAATATGCATTACAATACTAGCTTTAATTTTGTCAGTTATCTCTCTCGTATGTGTAATGATCTGTTTCAAACTGAAAACTGTAACTCCAATTTCACTTACGTAACTCCAACTGAAATATGTATATAATATTATAATGAATATTAAAGGTACAAAAGAAATCTTGTTCGATATGGGTCAAACGTATTCATTTCAACTACCTATTAACCTCCATTATGTATATATACAGATAGAATCTCAATATACACCTGCTTCATCTTTCATCTCTAATAATATGGTATTTTTTTCATGAACGAGCGTGGGTTGATATAATTTATTATTTAAACAATGATGGTGATGGTTGAGTATGGTAGAAAGTCTATTTTTTTTCTTAAACCGCATTTGCATGAGATCGCAATTATATTCGATGAATAGATTTATGATGGCATTGAATTTGCATTCTTGATGTTTCTGAATGTAGGAATTGATGAAAATCATCAATAAACAGTAATTCATTTCGTTTATTAAGTAGATACGTGTCTGGCGGGAAAATTTAAAATCAAAATAGCCGAAAGGCTGATTACAAAAATTACAATGAAAATTCATTCGTAGTGTAGGTACCATTTTAATCGAAATATTATATCACACGTCGAAATTAAAATCAACTAACTATTCAAAGTCAGAACACAAAGTGTAGATGTGATGAGATTGTTATTTATTGTGATAATATTACAATTTCAAACTTTTCCTCAAAAGTTGAAAATGGAATGAGGTTTTTCATGTTAATTCTGGCGAATCATTGGAACTGTTGGCGGCATATCATTGATTTATATCAGAAATATCATAAATTGAAAGATACACGAGACACGGTGACTGGAATTCTATCAATGTAGTTGAAGAATATGCAAACATTGGTCTATACAAAGTCAAAATTGTCGAGACCACATTGATTTATCTCAATGTTTATTATCCCGTAATAATAATTTTCCTACGATCACGTATGAAAACGTCAATAATCACACTGTTTTGTTATTCAGAAAGTAGCTCATATCACCATGGTATTGTTTATTTGAAAGAAAAAAAGCACTAGTGTTGATATGAAAAATATCACAACGGTCGACTGAATTGATATAGAAATAATTAGGTATATTGTGAAGGTACTCACTGTCAATATATAAGTGTTCTCAAATAAAATTCACATTACTTATTGAATTTTCTGTCTCGTTTCGAAAATACCGAGAATTCTTCATCTATCAATTTCAATGTGTCTGATACATAACCTCTGAATTCACTTTAAAACCGGAACCTATACTCTTTGCTGGAACTATTTCGATGTTGATGACAGAGGGTTAGATCATTCAAAAGAGTACGGCTACAGTTTTATGCGCGGCTTGCTGCTTGTATCAGTTTGATATAACAGTATCACCAACGAGAAGATTCTTTGGTATCACAGATGTTTGCAAAGAGTCAAGGACGCACTAACTCGAGTAACTCGTACGCGCTTGCGAACTACATACTTCTATGGTTCTGTATTCCTGGTTGCGTGATTACTGGCGCTAGCAGGCGAATGGTGTCAAGGTTGTTTATGTACGCTGCTGTCAATATCAATAAAATTTGTCAAAACTATACTAACTCAATCAATCAGTAATTCACATAATGAGGAATTGTCAGAGAAGTATTCAAATATCATCTTGAACATGGAAATAAACAGTACTTGATATTGAATCAAAACCACCTGAAATTTTAGAGACTGCTCAAGTTACATTTTTTACAAGACCTCCAGCGAAATGAAAGTATTCGGAGTCGTAGGAAAAATAGTGTACAAAACTCGTTGGAAAGTGGATTTCCTTCACTCGTTACGTTTCCGCACTCACCGCTACGCGGCTCGTGTTAAACGACTACTCGTGTGAAATATGTCACTTTCCACACTTGTTGTGTAATATACTATTCCTAAATACCAGCAACATGAAGATAATTCAATAACGTCAGTCGTACGAGTCAAAATACATGAGAAACCAATTTAGTTCTACATAAAACATATAAATCGTGTATTACCTTATTTTGCCACGATGCAATTTGAATTGTATACGGTTGCAAAATGTGCAAGGCATGCGCAATTTTTAACGAATTGATAATTTCGTTTTGTAACAGTAGCATGATGTATATACCTACCCAGTCCAGTATTGCTTGTTGCTTCCTAGCAAAATCATTAGTTTATAGCAGTTGGGAAATCTCAAATTGCTCTACGTGTAATTGCAATCAGTTATTCAAATCTTTCGCATTGTTTGTCACGTTCAATGGAAAAAGGATATAAGTGCAACTTACATCATTTACCATAACTGTAACCCACAATGTCATGAATATCGGATTATGTGATCTCATTGAGATTTAAATAACATGTTTTTATTTAACTTTTCCACGTTTTTTTTTTTCAGTAAAACCGATTTTTCCCCATCAACTTACAAGATATGCATTTGCAACTCTATTTGGAATACTGTAATCAACATATTCAGTTTGGTTAACAAAGAGACATCAAATCACGATCCATAAGTTTTCTAACTACTTACTCTTTCCTCGATTAACATTCAAATTGCATAACCAGAAAAGAAATCCCAATCCCAGAGCGGATCGATAATTTTTTCCTCTTCTTCTTCTTCATCGATTCCTTATTTCTTTCATCACGAAAACGAACTTTATTACTTTATCTTAACTGACATTTCGGCCGATTGTTGAACGGTTATAGTTCACTGGTTAATCTCTGACAATGGATGCATAAATTCTTATTGTTACTTTCACAAGGATTTTCGTCATTTTGTAAAAGCTCAGCAACGACTTTGTTAAAAATAAGAATCGATAGATTCGGACTGGGAACAGTGGTGATCGTTTGTGTGGGAGAAAATGAAGAGATAGATGATTTTCTTGCGCAATTTTTATGAATTGGAATGTTGGGAGCAAGCGTATAAGAATTTGTTGTGTAATAAGTGAGGATCTAGAAGTCCGCCATATTTTATTGAAAAGTTGATATATTTCAAAATATACTATTTATTTCCGATAAGTGAAGGACAATTATCATTTGGGCATGTAATTCAGTACCCCCTTAATCTTTGCCCTGAGGGGTGATTTGAAACATTTTTAAAATCACAATGGTTGGTTCCCCCCTCGATCCATTTCTTTCCTCTCTGAAGGAACATGTTTTCACGATTTCGATTTTTATGATTGAAGAAATGGTTACAAGGAAAACAATCAAAATTATATCTTCTACTGGAAAAATTATCTGTACCTATAATTCATTGTTTTCTATGAAAGAAGAAATATTTCCTCACGATTTTGGTTATTTGTTAGAAAAATGGATTCTATTAGAAAAAACAATCGAAATGATATCTCCGAACGGAAAAATGGATCCATCTGTTAAGAAGTTATGGCGATTTAAAAATTCGAAAATATTTGTTTTCTTGATTGAATAAATAGATTGATTTTCTTCTAAAAAAAATATTTTTCACAATTTCATTTTCAATTGGTCTATCTAATTCGCTGCCATTCGATATCGTTCATCAGCGAAACAAGTCTTTCGGACCCATAACATGCTCAGTACATTGTAAACTATAAAATATTTCATTATTAGACAATTTTTCAAATTCTTTATATATGCGGTTTAACCTTTCCCAAGTTGACATATAAACGTTTCTGTAATGGTCTATTTTGTTTCCAAAATAATTATTTTCTTTGATTGTTGAAAAGTTCAGGTGACATTGCTGATGTAAATATCCCGAAAGTAATTAAATGTAATTAAAGAGATATCCTGGAATTTAATTATCGCAAAGATGTAATTAATTGCTCAAGGTAATGGAATTATGGAGAAGTTGTGAATAAACATAGAATTGAGAAATTATTCGAGATTCTGATATGAAATATGCGGAAACTTATATTAAGACCTATGACTTTGGAAAGCGCGTACCAAATCAAACATAATTATCTGATGTCTATGTACACAAAAATGTCGAAAATTGTTGAAATTATGAATAAATTTACACCTCAATTTTCAATCGTTCCTATTCTAAGACATCGTAGATATCAAATTTTCCACAGAGGTAAAGATCTTTATACCCGCTTGTCTTGGCCAACAAAATTCTTCCCAGCGAAAAATGCCCTCATATTAATGATGAAATATTTCCTGACAGCTTATTTGAATGTTCAGTCAATTCTAACTAGTCGTTAGGCGCTCATCAAGATGCACCAGAACGGCGTTATTACCATAATCCTTTCAATATTTACAAATGTAAATCCAGCACTATTACTCACAAGGAAAATATGGAATCGTAACAGTTCATTAGTCGAACAAATTGTCTCGTTAAAGATGTCCTACGCTCCAGTTATTCATGTTTCCTCTTCAATAAAAAACAAACTCATTCAAATTATTGGTCGTTGAACGACTATCTGATCGACTATGGATTAATTTTTTTTCTACAGATTCACTTCTCGTATTCGTAGGAATACGAGAAGTGAATAACGGCGTCGCCTTTTACATGCAAAAGTGTCGCGGTCATGCGGTGGTGCTGCGGATCACGACCGATCGTCAAGCGACATTCATGTACATACGAGTTGAGTCTTACGCCTGGAATATTCATTATTCATAATGCATGTGTCGCTCAGTTTGTAAAATTTTCAAGATTTCCTCTAACGGCCCATTCGCTTTACGTACGGTCGTGTTATTACGGCACTACCCGTCACTACCGCATCGTGACATTTACATCTGACACTGATAGTTTTGAAGTCCACGGCAATCGACGTCGATTAGTTCTATTATGAAATATTCAATTGCTTTGGTACATTGTTTAGACTTTAGAATAAAAATACATTCAAAACACAGAAGGAACAAGTGCTTTTCTCACTTGAGAGTGAGAATTTTTACATTATATGTTTGATAATGTTTTAGGAATCATTACATTTAGTGAGTACTGATGATCTTGGGGAGAGACTTTTTTCATTTTGTAACTTCGAGGATTTCAGACCAAAACGTTTTACTTCATCTTTATCTTTTCTATGCATTTCCTATGAGAATAAGAGGAATTTTTGAGACACCCTATTTATTGTGATTAGCAACTGTTTCTCCTTTTCGCAGCTTATTCATTGTTTCATCTGTATATGATTGTTCGTTTATAATAAATTCGAGAACTCTTGTGTTGATTTTGACGCTTCAAAATTTTTTAATCGATGAATTGATGAAATGAATTATCGAAAAATATACAGGCTGTCCCATCCTATAATTTTTACCGATTTCCAAAAATAAAAAATAAGAAGAATTGTTTGGACATCATTTTGATGTGGTGATAATTTATCACTTTGCTATATCCTAGTAATATTTAGATCACCGTTCATCAAGAATAATAAATTCCCTGTATAACGCACGAAGCGCGTTTCCTGAAATTCCTGTGCCCGCATATCGCGATTTATTTCTCTTTGCCCACGTCACCGACATCTTTCTCGTCCAGCAGATAGATGCACTCTCCGACGAATATACTGGGCATCGCCATAAAAGGGCGAAACGTCAATATTCTAGAAAAAATCCGCATAAACCGGCGTACGTAGTCGCGGTCTTGTTCATGCCAACTGCGAAGAAGTAAAGAGCTGACGGAAAGGTTATGCCCAGCAATCAGTCTTCCACAACAGTGATGCATACTGGTCTCAGACACATAATCATTGAGCGGATGCTGGAAGCGGGTACTTTTCTAGCGTAGGGAAATAATTGTCACTTGATTTTATATTGTTACGATATTTCTTCTTGGGTTCGTGAATTCGAAACACTCGGTACAAAACTGAACAATTTATTGTCCTCTAATTGATTCGTCGGTGACCGATGTTATCGCTAGGCCATAAATTACAACCTAGACGCGAGCCTCCGAGATAATGACTTCCGGTGTTCTTGGTTGTTACAATGTTCTGAATTCTGGGCATTTATCGGCGAGTTTTTCATAATAGCAATATGTGTATTTAGAGTGCAAAGTGATAGTTTGCCGCTAGAACATGACAGTTATATTTCGAGAGCGGCAAGACACTTCGTATGACGATGACCTCCGGTTATCATTTTGCGATTCAATCAATACATCTCCTATAAAACTATAGGAATATAACTAATATTCGGCAGATTTCCAACCAAGAAATCGCTGTCTAAAATTCAATACGTACCAACACGAAATGATGAACCGATCGCTCACGCCTCAAGGACGCCCAATGACTCCGAGCAAAATTACTCAACGATCAAAAAAGAAATGTTAGCTATAGTTTGGACTATGAAGAATTTTAGGCTCTATCTCTGTGCGTTCAAAATAAACACAAGAGTTTTTATCAAAACGAAGTTCCTAAACAAGAAAACTCAATACTTTATAACTTCTACTACTACTATGAAATGTATGAAATGTATGAAATGTATGAAATGTATGAAATGTATGAAATGTATGAAATGTATGAAATGTATGAAATGTATGAAATGTATGAAATGTATGAAATGTATGAAATGTATGAAATGTATGAAATGTATGAAATGTATGAAATGTATGAAATGTATGAAATGTATGAAATGTATGAAATGTATGAAATGTATGAAATGTATGAAATGTATGAAATGTATGAAATGTATGAAATGTATGAAATGTATGAAATGTATGAAATGTATGAAATGTATGAAATGTATGAAATGTATGAAATGTATGAAATGTATGAAATGTATGAAATGTATGAAATGTATGAAATGTATGAAATGTATGAAATGTATGAAATGTATGAAATGTATGAAATGTATGAAATGTATGAAATGTATGAAATGTATGAAATGTATGAAATGTATGAAATGTATGAAATGTATGAAATGTATGAAATGTATGAAATGTATGAAATGTATGAAATGTATGAAATGTATGAAATGTATGAAATGTATGAAATGTATGAAATGTATGAAATGTATGAAATGTATGAAATGTATGAAATGTATGAAATGTATGAAATGTATGAAATGTATGAAATGTATGAAATGTATGAAATGTATGAAATGTATGAAATGTATGAAATGTATGAAATGTATGAAATGTATGAAATGTATGAAATGTATGAAATGTATGAAATGTATGAAATGTATGAAATGTATGAAATGTATGAAATGTATGAAATGTATGAAATGTATGAAATGTATGAAATGTATGAAATGTATGAAATGTATGAAATGTATGAAATGTATGAAATGTATGAAATGTATGAAATGTATGAAATGTATGAAATGTATGAAATGTATGAAATGTATGAAATGTATGAAATGTATGAAATGTATGAAATGTATGAAATGTATGAAATGTATGAAATGTATGAAATGTATGAAATGTATGAAATGTATGAAATGTATGAAATGTATGAAATGTATGAAATGTATGAAATGTATGAAATGTATGAAATGTATGAAATGTATGAAATGTATGAAATGTATGAAATGTATGAAATGTATGAAATGTATGAAATGTATGAAATGTATGAAATGTATGAAATGTATGAAATGTATGAAATGTATGAAATGTATGAAATGTATGAAATGTATGAAATGTATGAAATGTATGAAATGTATGAAATGTATGAAATGTATGAAATGTATGAAATGTATGAAATGTATGAAATGTATGAAATGTATGAAATGTATGAAATGTATGAAATGTATGAAATGTATGAAATGTATGAAATGTATGAAATGTATGAAATGTATGAAATGTATGAAATGTATGAAATGTATGAAATGTATGAAATGTATGAAATGTATGAAATGTATGAAATGTATGAAATGTATGAAATGTATGAAATGTATGAAATGTATGAAATGTATGAAATGTATGAAATGTATGAAATGTATGAAATGTATGAAATGTATGAAATGTATGAAATGTATGAAATGTATGAAATGTATGAAATGTATGAAATGTATGAAATGTATGAAATGTATGAAATGTATGAAATGTATGAAATGTATGAAATGTATGAAATGTATGAAATGTATGAAATGTATGAAATGTATGAAATGTATGAAATGTATGAAATGTATGAAATGTATGAAATGTATGAAATGTATGAAATGTATGAAATGTAAATGAAATTCACCTTATTCAGTAAAATTATGTTTGCTTTATGAACAACGAACTTAGAAATGCGACAAGTTTAGAATACTTACTTTGATATCTTCAACATTCAAGCATTCATGTCACGAATCTATCATATTATCATTCATATTTTTCCTCGATTCGTCTACTTTTTGGTGTTTGGTGGAAGGAGCATGACATTAAACTGTTAATTTTTCGATGTTTGTAGGTTAGATGAAATTCATATTAAACTTCAGATATTGAGTAGCTCTTCGAGTTTTTTGTAAGAATAGCTGTTTGTGTATTAACCTATCGCGTATGCCTCAAGGACGCTCAATGACTCCGAGCAAAATTACTCAACGATCGAAAAAGAAATGTTAGCTATAGTTTGGGCTAAGAAGAATTCTAGACTCTATCTCGCTGTGTTCGAAATACACACAAGATTATTGAAACGAAGTTCCTAGACAAGAAAACTCGATATTTTATCACTTCTACTATACTGGTGCTTTTCAAAGTATAAGGTATAATTGGCATTTCCATTTTCAGTTGATAGTATTCTTGCTGTATATTCAACGAACTGATGTTTCTTGAGGAATATCACAAGTTCAGGATACTTTCTCTGATATCATTGACATTCAAGCATTTCATGACACCATGTCATTAATATATTATATCATAATTCATACTTTTCCTCGATTCCTCTGGTAGAAGGTTCAGATTTACTATTCTCGGAAAATGTCAATTCAATATTGAGATTTGAAAGCTTCAAATACTACTTTGTGAACCGGGAAAAATGTGTCACAAAATTAGAGATCAGCGGACACAAAGCATTAGTTTACATTTCGAATAGTTTATGCATGAGAGAGTCGTGATCACAATGGACTATTTTCATTTCAAGTAATCATAGGTATTGGTTTACCGAACGTGACCCATAAATTTCCAGAAGAAATCCGATACCCCAAGACAGGCTATCGATATTCCCTGTAAAAGCAGGTCACCGTTGACACAGAACAACATCAATAACAATAATTACTGGCAAAGATCATTGCCGGCTTATGGCAGACTGTTTTACTTCGAATCTCGCGTTTTCATATAAATGCGATCCGCTACTCGCAAGAGGTCAAAAGGTCCGGAATCCCCATTTTTATGCTCCGCTCGCCTCCTCTAGAAGTAATGGTATGCGTGTTGAAGCATCAGCGAGTGTGTCTTATTATTGCCTCAATAACGCTAAATAATAGCTGATTGATTGTGTCGATAACGAGATAGGATTGTTTTTATTTCTTAATTAATTTTCTATTACTGCATACTTGAAAGACGTGATAGGTGATTATTTTATTGGGAGTTAGCAATCACGATGCTAAGGGGTTAGCTGTTTTGTTGCGCAAAGCGTTGATATAGGTGCATTGATAGACAACTTAGACATTGGGGCGGAAAAATAGTCCATTAAGTGCCAATAAACATGTTTTACATCTATTTACATGGTTCTATGCAGGGTAATACAAATTTCATTGTACACTATTGTCAAATCGGAAACGGGGAGAGATACGAACGGATAGGTTAAATTACAAAAAATATGCACAATTTCATGACCATCTCGAATATCAAGAGAAATCGAGGATATCTCGAGGATATTGCTGCTAGGATTTTGAAATTTAGTATAATCGCATGCTGAATTCAACGGTGATATGAAAAACAAAATCTAGGCACACTAGATTCGAAGATATCGAAGCCAACTTTGATATTTTCAATGGCAGCCATTTTGGATTCTCACACCATGGGATAGATCATTAAACCACCAATTCATCGACATATCACACTTGTATGTTTAATGATGAAGAAGTCGAAATGACAAAAAAAAAATAGAAAATATGAAGTTGAATCTATGATGTAGCATCAATACTTTGTTATTTATTTTTTTATGTCATAGTAGACATAAGTCTATCTGCTAGCTGATATGTTATTCCGATTTTATTGTGGAAAATTCATCAATAGAGTAAAGTAAGCTGCTGATGTCAGAATTACAACTTATTAATGGATATAATGGAATGAATAATTCAACTGTTATTTTAGATATTCGAATTGTGATTGCAAAGTTTTTATGGTGATTGCAAGATTTTTATTGTGATTGCAAGCTCTTTATCGTGATTGCAAACTTTTTATTAATAATAATAATAATAATAATTGATTTTATTGATAGTAATGCATACAATGAAATATACAGAGAGTAACATTATTTAGACAACCAAGCAAATACTATCAAAGGGCAGGATTCAGTCTCTCACCAAGTCATAGACCAGGTTTGAGCTTGCTCTTCCATCCAACCAACTTTTTATCGTGATTGCAAAACTTTTTATTGTGATCACAAGATTTTTATTGTGATTGCAAGGTTTTAATTGTGATTGCAAGGTTTTCATTGCGATTTCAAAATTTTTATTGTGATTGCAAGTTTTTTATTGTGATTGCAAGGTTTTTATTGTGATTGCAAGCTTTTTATTGTGATTGCAAGCTTTTTATTGTGATTGCAAGCTTTTTATTGTGATTGCAAGGTTTTAATTGTGATTGCAAGGTTTTAATTGTGATTGCAAGCTTTTTATTGTGATTGCAAGGTTTTAATTGTGATTGCAAGCTTTTTATTGTGATTGCAAGCTCTTTATTGTGATTGCAAACTTTTTATTCACCGTTGAATTCAGCATGCGAACTTTAGTGATTATACCAAATTTCAAAATCCCAGCAGCAATAGTTGAAAGGTTATCGATGACTGACGTGCTTTTATTATCTATGGTTTCATTTGCATTTTCAGTAAGATTTTGGACCATTGTACATCAAGATATCAAGTGATAGATTTTGATTTCTAGTAGGTGTATCATGCGATGTATTATTCGAATCATTGGATATATATCTTTCAAAATGATTAACCAATTCTATAAGGAGAAATTGTGTCGCAATAGTTCGAATGATGTAAAACGAAATCACGAGAGTTGTCAGCGTCTATCAAATTATCCAACATAAATCATAACTAACAGTCCTTAATGTAAAACACCCGTCAGATCGGATTAATAATAGTGCGGCAGAGAAAAAGCTCGTGTATAGTTCTTTGTGAAATCGGCGAAATGCTCCGCATATTTAACGGTAAAAGACTGGCTGTAATTTACTCGAAAGAAATTTGCCAACCAATGTGAAATATGTATTTCCATACTTGAACCGACCATACACATGTAGAAGGAGATAACCGAAGAAAAGTTGATTCCATTCATTATACGGTTTGAAAAGTATCTAGGCAAAACCATATCTTCTTGTTACCCCAACAATGTGATATTGTTCTCCATGTTAACATTACAATTCATATGGTTAAAGCAGTGTTTGAGAGTGTAGTAGCCTGCATGAGAATTTTTTTATCCTCTTCTTATCAATAAACAGCCATAAAACGCACAGCGCTCTACTATGCAAAATGTTACCTAGCGTTTATTGGGAAACATAAATGGAAAAAATAACAAAAGACTTGCTGAATGTGATATTTGAAACAGAAAGTGAATATCAAAATAATTCTCGGTATGATTTCATGACCCGATAGTGAAAACTACAAAATCTCAAGGCAACGTATTATCTCAACATAACTGAATTAAAAGAAATAAACTTGAACTCCCTCTGCTCATCAAAATCAATTTGAACGTACAAAATTGCCTTTGTCATGAGGCTCCTAATTACAGTACGAATTAGTGATAATTAGTGATATTGTGACATCCCATCGCATTGTCGAATTCGGAATTCAAATGGGAATGGAGAGGAATCTATAGCCATCTCTCTGTTTTACTAAAGCACAATACAACGGTTTGTGGAGTACACGCAAATACAACAGAGACTTCTGACTCAAGTTGTTTTAGTTTCAATCATTCTTGCACAATAAGAAACACCATATATTGTTTTTCATTCCCAATCGTTCGAATTGGATCATTGTTGAAACGCTGGAGAAAGCCTGGAGAAGAATTTGCATAGTAACATAGTTAGCATTGTTGAAAAAGAAAAAGAAGAAGGGAGATGAGGATTTACCATTATCCAAAGAACCCAAAATATATCTTGCTGACGAAGTCAAATCAGGATGGATATATTGAAAAAACCAGTTTAAAAGACAAATTGATTAACCTATTCCAAAATGTGTTAAGGTTGATACATTTGACTGAAAAAAGAGATCTTGAATCGTGTAATGGTAGTATAATTTGTACTTGTCTCTTTATTATTTCTTCTAAACATATCTAAATATTATAATAATTGTTATATTCAGCAGATCTAATAGAACTGTGATGTTTGTTTGAATTTGATCTTACTCTTTGATTTTTTGTCTGAGTGAGTTTGTATTGAGTGTTATGTAATATGTATATTTTATATTCTTATAATTTCTATATTTAGTTTTATAAAGATACATATGTTACTCATATTTTTATATTTACCTTATGTCAGTTTATGTTATTGCTTTTTGTTAGTTGTCTCTCGAGTATTCATTTATTCACTTTCTATCCCAATTGAGATTGTACTTTTTACATGTATTTATATATAGATTGTAGATTGTAGGAGGGGTCGTTATGGCTTTGCAGCCTCTCAAGCACCTCGACCTATTGGATCTTTTGTGCATAACCCTTTTAATCTATTCGAGGCCCAGAATTCCGAGACTTCGTGCAAAGATTATAAGTTTCCTGGGAGCTAGGTTCCTGACATCAGAGGCCCCTTCCAGGAACTTGAGTCTCTTGCAGAAGAGTTCTGGGCATACGCAAAGCAAATGTTCTGCAGTTTCAGTGAAGTTCTCGCAGTAACGGCAACTATCACTCTCTGTTTTACTCATCTTTTCGAGGTGATACCTCAGAGGGCAGTGTCCAGTGAGAAGTCCCGTTACCAATTTCAAGTCTTTTTTGTCCAACTCGAGAAGCTGTTTAGCTTTCCTTGGCGAGAGGCTCACTAGCCTTTTCGCTTGTCTTTGTCCTGGCACTTCATTCCAGTGAGATTTGATATCATCTGCTTCCCAGCGTCGGAACTCTTCTCTCAAGTGGTATTTATATATAAGTGGTGAATAAACTCATTATTATTATTATTGAACTTATTATAAATTGTGCCAAATCAACTGACAAAGTTTGAGTGTGGGGCTCAAGAAAACAGAATAAATTCGATGGTACGTACTCGTACTCAATTGCTGGATATCGTTCATCATTAAAATTTCTATTTTCTGTGTTTTAAATAAAGTAATTGAGGCATCACGTTGAAAGATTTCTTATTTCCAGTTTCAATCCAAATTCGAATCCTTAGAAATTGATCTTCTGTTTTTATGCCTCTCGTTCTCGAATTATATTCGTCTCACAATCTACACAGATGAATCTATAGTGGACCTGAAATATAGGTTTTGACGTCTGAGCAGGCATCAGAAGATAATTCTCACCATCGGCCAGCTCGTCCAATAAACAAGGTAAACTCGATTGAAACGTGAAATAAAACTAAATCTCTCGCCCAACATCTAAAGAAATCCATTCGTCTGCGTGTTCGGTCATTGGATGTGTCAATTAGAGACAAAAGATATCTTGTTTCCGGTCGCCTTAAATATATCCCGCTCGTATCTGAAAACGATCTGTTCCTCGGCGGGTTTAAGTTTCTCATTGACAGCGGCCGATAGACATTGTCTCTTATTTTCACAGATAACTTCTAATGCTTTCCAGATGGGATCTCGATCAGGGCATCCAACCACGTTTGGTATCGTTTTGTTTTTCGCAGGATGCATGACTAGCTAGATTTACGCCGATGGGTACTCAGATATTCAATGGTACAGGTCATGTCTTGAGGAACCCTGTATTTTCCAATTTATTGAAGCAAAACACTCTGAATATTCTCAGGAATTTGTTTGTAGATGTGGGATCAGAATGTCATCAGTACTACACTTATAAATTTCTCCTCCATTGAAGGTTGAAAGAATTGAAATATTTCTTGTTAGATCCGACTCGAAGGACCACTTTATGTTATTTCTACTTTTGTTGATTTGTGATTCTCTTTCACTTTCATTGTTTAGGATTCGAAGTATAGACATTGAACAACCCGCAACTTTTTAACAATGAATAAATTCATTGACAATATACTTATTAGATTAAATGATACGGTAATATGAGTCACATTAATGAGAGACTCCCAAAATGAGGGTTTGAGTATGTTACCCTGCTGATAAGAAGGATTGTTTGAGTATGTTGTCCAGACGAACACTACAAGAAGTGCTATCATTGGCGTGCACAATTCACGTGACAATCTTCCTCCATTAAAAATATTACAGAAGGACTTTTTCAATTGGAGCACCACTCATGTATGCTGTATACTAACTACAGGTATATAACTGGTATTTTTCAAGGAATTACATTTTTAGTGGTTTAGTTGGTGTATCATCCGAACAACAAACTCACTAGAATAGTTAACACCCCAAATTGCTTGAAGCCAAGGTGAAATTCATATTCATTTGTTTTTTCCCCACAGAGGTTGACACATCGTAACATCTGAAAGTGATAATCATCCCAAGACCACATTTTTTCAAGGTTCCCAAATATATATATCATTCTGTTCGTACTTATATGGGTCATATGAATGCATCGAAAACTATGTATTCAATGTTCGTTATATTCAAATATAAGTGGTTTATGGATAACACGTATTTATGGAGATTATGGTATTTTTGGTGAATGCGCCAACGCCGCTAATTTCGTTCAACCGATAATCGACCGACCGCTGACAGTGACAGCGCGAAACGTGTCGTTTTCGAATAAAATTTTGTTTGATGCCTCATTAAACGGCATATTCCCAGTTTTGTGTGAAAATTTGAATTGGATTCTACTTAAAAACCCTATTTATTCTGTTCAAATTGAATTTAAAGGATGGTTAAACGCTGTTAAGTATGTAAGAGACGATTTAAAAGTGGTGACCAGAACACAACATTCCACTGGTGAGTTACTCAGTGTCGTATCATTCGTTGTGTAAACATTCTCCACCCACCCTCATATGTAAAGCGATTTTCGGTAATCTGAAAACATTCTCGGGTTTCCCTGAGATGAAAAGTTAGTGGATATTATGTTAAAATATGACCATGAAAGAGAATATTTCAAGAGACGTTAGAGTTTGCTCGCATCATTTCACTACAAGTGATAAAATGGTTGGCCCAAGTGGTGAGAAAATGCTCAGAGTAGTAGATAAGCCTATATTTAGTGGAACTGAAAAGTAATAACAACATGTTTAATGTTATATTTCTCAAGTTCGACACTTTGAAACTTTATATTGCCAGAAAATGAACAATATAGTTGTGACAGTGACTTGAATCTATTATCATTCGGCTAATAAATCGAAGATGTATATTTTTATAAAACTTTGATATTAGGTAACCCTAGTAACTGATTTAGATATTGACTTCAAACAACTACTGTGGTAAGGATTGAGCGTTCTTCATCTAGTCTGTTTTAAGATCGAAGGGTGTATAAAAAAGACGTAAACGATACGTTTTTCACGAGTTTCGCTTCCCAAAGAATGAACTTCGCTCTAGTCTCCAAAGTACGAAGGTCAGAATCACAATTTGATGCGTGCACACTCAAGGAAACCATCAGAAATCGTGACGTCTTTGTTTCGGTCAATTAGATCAAGCCAAAAATGATGTGTTTAACATTGAAATCTGGTTCTCAGATCGACATCTGATAGTGGTTCACTATATCGATGAAAAAATCATTCCGGTTTGACAGCAGGAACAACTATTTGTGGTACCGGTTAGGATCATTTTCACATACTTACGGTATGCCTATACAGGGTGTTCGAAATTAAACGTTAATATATTCCACCGTCTTGAAATAGGTCAGGATTTTGGATTCTATTATTTCGAATGTCCGTTTATACATACAATTTTAGTGTATTTAAAGCGCAAAGTGATAGATTGCCGTTTGAAAATTTTAAAAAGACAGATGATCTTTCGAGAGTGGCAAGACACTTACGTTCGGAATACACACAAGATTTGTTATTTAAACGTAGTGACAAAACTTGATACTTTATTACTACTACTATACTAATAAGTACGACTACTAGTTCTTCTCAAACTAAGAGTATCAAGTATAATTGAATTATACCTCTTTCAGTAACTATTATGTTTCAGGAAACTGAAGGTTTTCGAGAAATGTGACGATTTTAGGATAATTACTTTGAGTTCGATATCTTTAACATTCAGGCATTTCATGGCACCATAGATAATTCACAGTCACTGTTTTCAATCAGGCAAGAGAATTTAAGTTCATTTTCAACAATATACGTATATGGTAAAGACGAGCATTTTGTCAATATATCCGCTCACGAGCGTAAATGCTTAATGCGCACGTGATGACATTCCAAGGAAAACTTCAATTTTGTGTTGTGATTTGAAGTTGTTAACCGGTTATAAAAAATAGTATATGATGAAACAAGTTTCATAAGACGCTATTTTGTCTTATCAAAGTGTCTCATAAAACGTGTGTCACATACATTTTTTCTATTTTGCATTAATTTGCCGTATTTTATTGAAAAAAAAAGATAGAATATTAATAAAAACAGAAACATCTTCGATTGGTAACAATGATGAAATTGAAATATTTAAAATCTGACGCACAAGCTTAAAGCCCAGTTTACTGTTTGGTTTTGATTTTCGCGATACCAGCGGTGAAAAATGCAATATTATTATTGTTTATTGGTAAAATCACACTCTGAATTGAAAGTTACTAATAAAAACATTGGGTTTTTCACTGCTAGTATCACCAAATTCGAAATCGCTCAGACAAGCTAATAGGCTAGTGAACCGTTCGCCAAGGAAAGCTGAACAGCTTCACGATTTGGACGAAAAAAACTTGAAACTGGTAAAGGGACTCCTCACTGGACACTGCCCTCTGAGGTATCACCTCAAAAAGATGGGTAAAACAGAGAGTGATAGTTGCCGCTACTTCGAGAACTTCGCTGAAACTGCAGAACATTTGCTTTGCGAATGCCCAGCACTCTTCTGCAAGAGGCTCAAGTTCCTGGAAGGGGACTTTTTAGAGCCCTCCGATATCAGGCACCTAGCTCCCAGGAAACTGATAAACTTTGCACGAAGTCTAAGAATCCCGGGCTTTGAATAGATTGTGGGTTATGCACAAAAGATCTAATAGGTCGAGGTGCTTGAGAGGCTGCACAGCCTTAACGACCCCTCCTACAATCCACAATCTACAAGTTAGGCCTAACTCTACTGACTTTCATTTGACAGTTCGATTGTACCAACCTCCTAATAATAAAAAATAGAAAAACAAGGAAAAAGGAGTCAAATCGGGTGCCCTTGCAGGCCACTCCAACGGCAGCAGCAAAACGAGCAGGAACTCTTATCTTCCAGCGAGAATGCATGATGACTACCAGAGCACGTGACTGCAACCGCTAGACAATAATTCTCCTCATGAGACGTTCCGCTCATCTCTGTCCCGGAAGGATTACTCATTTTGCGTTTTTTACGGTGCTTTTCCATTCGAAAAAACGAGCCTGAGTCATTCGACAAATTTACGTCCTCGCGACCCAAAACAAACGAAGCGGTGCGTGTGAAGTGATACGTCAAGTCGATGTGACTCAGATAAGGTCGATAAGGTGGATGTTTGTTTGGCTAACGAGCCGCCCCGTGCTGTCAACATTTGAATACGGAATTGACTCGGTTCTAGGATTATACAGGGTAGCAAGAAACGCACCTAGTTGATCTGAAAAAAAAAATTACGAGACTCAAACATGGAAATAGGATTTATCTTTTACTTGCGTTGGAGACATGGATATGGTCACATACAGTGATTGATAATACTTACAACTCGATATATGAAACAACGGATCCCGCATAGTTTAGATTTTTATCGACAGTCACGTGGTGACATTTAGATGCCCATAAACGTGTATATAAAATTTGTTCCTATGGATCGAGTGATTTATATACATCAGATTGTTTTCGCTTCGTTGAAGGTGATTATGAACTAGAAAAAACACTCGTAAAAAGATGGTATACAGACTGTCAAAATGTTTTCCTCTCTGAAAAGTTGATTTGTCATAAAATATAATGTGTATAGCGTGAGGCACTTAATCTATAATTCAGTTCTATATTTCTCAACTTGACTTTTTTTCTTACTAAAATGTATCTAAGTAATTCTAGTATTATGGGACGAAAATATTAAGCAATAGAACTGTTGCTCTAATAGGTACTTCGTTCGTTTAGGTAATCTTCAAAACATTTAAAACATAAAAAAGGAAATAGTCTATTCAATTAAAATATCAAACAATGTTTGAAATGAATATCTGGTAGACTACGAGCAGAAAACAACTACTTTCCTGGTAAATACCACGCAAACTTACGAGGGTTGATTTGCAATTAATTTTCAAAATCACTTTTCAACAACACACTTTTCAAAACCTAGCTCAGCTCTGAAACATCTAGAAATGTAAAAAAAAAACTTCAGAATCTTTCAAAGGAAAGAAAGGTCCAGTCTCTGGAATTGGGAATTTCAAGAATAAAATTATTGTTTTCCTTATTTTCGGAAGCGTAAATTTTTGCGAGAAAAAGCCTAGGAGCTTTTGTTTACATGACCCCCCCTTATTTTACCACTAAAAACGTTCGCACTTATTTTGCAACACTCTGTATATGACAATATGTTAATGAAGACCCCACCCAATATTGAAGCCTATAGTGAACAATGTCCACATGTGTCAACTGTAAGTTAATACCCATAATTATGTTCCGGTGATCTAGCAACCCATTAGCACTTATTTTTACAGCCCAGTCGGAACTTTTCCGGGAGATATAAAAATATCTACGAAAATAAATTATGAAATAATTTCATGTCTCGACCCACACACATCTCTCTAACGACGCACAAGAGAATCACATTTGTCACGGAAAAAATGCAAATTCCACATATAAATTGTGAGATTGCGTGCTAAAAATGCTTGTTAACTAAATGATACGCTGTACCATCAGAGAGTACCGGTAATTACACGTATATGAACGCTTGTCTTGAGACAGTCTGCCCAATTTGTAATAAATATGTGGTGTGGATAAATTTCGAGAAAAATCACCGATGGAATGAAGACATTACGAGATTTTGGCTCGAGATACCTATGCTGTAAAAAAAAAAATGTATCCACAATCACCTTGTAATTAAAGTTCTATCCACACTTTTTAACCCTTAAAATTACCTCTTTATCCACTAGTGACTAGTGGAATAATGAAAAATACAATCTTGAATCAATATAAAAACACAAATACAGGAATGTCGAATCAGTCAGTGAAATACACATGAACTACTTGAATTGTTAACTCTTAAATAAATACTTAATATAAATAACCTATCGACATCAGTTTAACAATGAAATAAAAAAACTAGATGAACTTTGCAACAACAAAGACGAATTTCTGGAGATGCATTTTTTTTATTTTCTGGTAACAGGCCAATGTGGGTATTTCCTGGGCGAGATATGATATTGAAGTCCCATATTCATCAAAATTATGAAATTTGAATCATGTTTCATTCGAATCGATAGAGCGAAAGATTCGAAAAATTAAAAAAAAAATAAAAAGTCGAAGTGTCAGTAGAGAGTCCAAATTTGGAACAAATGTATAGAATTGGAAACTGAGCAACTTTTTCCTCTGGAATTTTTCGAAATTAAGAAAAAACTGTTTTTTTAAGATTTTCGAAAAAAAGTCAAATTTGACAGGTTTAGAGTAGCACATAAAAAACCAAAGATGCTTTATTTTACTCATTTTTCAAGCACAAACTAACTGCGAAGTCAAATTTTCTATTAATAAAGAAACGTCCATATGTCGCGAACTTTATGTGTGACACTGTATATTGGAATAATTGCAGAAAGTCTCACGAAGAATAGAACACAAATGCATTAGCTACTCTCTACATGTTTTGCTATCTCTTGAATATACAGGGTATTCCTTTGAGACATGCTGATATTTGAGAGGGCGATTCTTTGACTCATTTTAAGAAAAAACTTTCGATGAACGTGTGTCCTCTAAAAGTCTCGAATTTTGAGATACAGGGGAATGATTTTGAGCCGTTTGCTCAAACTTATTTTCCTCGTTATTTTCATTAAATAAAATAAAACTCGTTTTTGTATAAGCTGAAATGCATATTTTTTTGGTTCTCATCAATTTTGGAACAAATATGATCTCTTAATTTGCTCATAAACATTTCCACACCTCATCAGATTTTTAAGGATTTGATAATGAAATAAAACGATTTTTATTTTTTTTTGCGAAAACCATTCGTCGGACAAAGAAAACGCATGAGATCAAATTTGCTCAAAAATGAATGAGTAATTTTTATTCTAGGAGAAAGCAGTGGCGTAGTATTTTTTTCTCAAAAAATATTCAATGCAAAACTCGTACGGACGCCACTGGTAGACTGAATAGAAATTTTCACACATTGGAAAATACACGTTGATGCATAAAGACATGTACCAAATTTAACAAATATATCTACAATATTCTCTTAGGTATTAATGAAAAACTGTTTTTTCTAAACTTTATCACCTTGTATATCGAAATTTGATACTTTTAGGAAATACGTTCAAAGAATCACCCCCTTTTTTAAGAAACACCCAAACACCATAATGGCAAAGATGTCAATTAAACAATCCTATATAGGTCCTACATTCCCCTTGAAATAACTTCTTTACTGTATTATTTATGAACATAGCGACTATATAGTGTTCCATTTACCCCAACAAGCCATCAAATTTATGATTATGTTTTAATTGAGTAATGCTCGGCTATTTTAATTAAAGTGAGCCTTTCTTTCTACGACGATCTGAAAGATGTTGGCAAGTCATTTATGGATATCGTTATTACGCACAACAAGTTCGTATATACGTATTTTCTAGAGCGGGAACATCAGATAAATAGTTAGGTATATATATAATGTGTGTACGCAAGAACTTGTATTATGAAAGTAAACGATAAGTATAAGTGATACCTATACGTTTATTGAAGTCAGATCGTGAGTTAGCAACAAAATCATAGGAAAATAGACATAAAAAAGCTGGTTTGGGTTCAATTAATTCAAAGTTTGAATAGATCCAACAAACAAAAAACAATCGACCTAGTTTGGCACGAATAAGGTCTTCTTGGAATACTTCACAATAATTGTTAACTAGCCGAAACTGGTACATACTTCACTAGAAATTTGTTTTAAGGTCGTAGGGACAACATATCCACCTTGCAACACTCGGATTGCGTTATTCAACCACTTTCTAATACCAAAATGAGCAGACTCAGCCCTTTAACCGTACTATCTCGGGGTGAAAGTAGCCGAAAAAGGGCAGTTTTATTCATATAAAGAATCTTGGAAAGGGTACCATTATCATAATAAATTTTCAATCAATCAATCGTCACAATAATTATCACCACTGTCATTCTGATGCATGATAATTTATTCCACATTCTATATGTGCGCAATAATTAGCATCTGAATGGATTAGAATCGATAAATCATGATAGTTAACAGAGCTTTTCATTTCACCTCAATGATGTTGAATCATTGTTGTTAAAATATGGGTCTTGGTTTGTTACAATATGTATAATATGTATCCCGTCAAGATGTATATAATACTTAACATTCAGTTAAGTACTATAGAACTGAGTTTGTTATAGGAAAGCGAGAATTTTGTTTAAGAGTATGGTAGGTTGAAATTTTGATCTGCAAGACCCTGTCATTCGATTGAAGCATATTTATTTATGGATAACTTTGTATTTTGCCTGTTATAATTAATTATCAACCAATCGATTGCATTTACCTTTCTCTATGACATTCAATTCATTGCCATGTCTACTCAAACAAAACTCTCACAATTTTGAAAAATTACTATATAAGCAGCACATAAATTGGATGAATGGGAGAATTAGCATATATATATATATGCCAGTTAGAGCAAATCACTTCGATTACTGCATACTGGATGTCAAGATCTTTATCCTCATTACTGGAAATCACCTCTTTGATTAATCCGCTGATATATTGTGATACCATTTACATAAATATACTAAACGATGCAGTTCAACTTGAGTTGTCTCAGCTTAACAAATATGAAAAACATTAGTAAACGGACTAAAATCAATATCTCCTAGCCCCATATACTGTTTCATAACTTCATACAAATTCCTGAGATGCCATTTCATTGCACTGTAAATTGCTCTGTGGTACCTCAGATTTTTGCTGCCTCTATTAGTACTCATTTTTCCAGATGATTTATCCATCATGTGAGCATAATAACTGATTACAGATGAAAAATGTCGTCGAACTCTAGCCAAAAATTCAGACTGCGATAATGACGAATGAAGCCCATAAAAATCTAAGCGCCATTAGTTCCAACTGTCCGAATAATCTGACAACCACCGTAAATATCTGGCGCTTTACCTGACCCCTTCGGTCCCACAAACACATTTTTTGCTGTCCCAGGGCGGTGTTACTGTCACCACTCAACACTTTTAGCGTGTAGCTCAGATATTTATTAGCCAACCTCCTTGGTGGCTATATAAACTAACAATTTCATCAATTCGAAAGAAACCTTGCAGAAATATGCAAAAAAACATCAAATTGTCAGGTGGATGTCTAGATTTCGTGAAATCAGATTGTTTGAAGGAATTTTCGATAATCATCAATGACACAAGTTGTATTTGTTCAGATTATTTCATGAATAAAATCAAAGCCATTTTGATGATTTCCTATTTATTGTTAATATAATATGAAATTAGTTATTTTGATTATGCATTGTAGTTCGACACAAGAAGATTCGTTATGCCACCAACAATACATTTATGCCATTCTATGATGTAGGCAAGATTACCTTAGCACTAGGTACTACTGAGCTAAATTCATTATGATTGTTGTCACAATTTGTGTGGTTAGGTTACATTAGATTAATTCTATTAATGCTGAAATTGTCTAGAATTTGTGGAAAATGAAGTGGATACACATTAATAGTGTGTGTTCATTATGGTTCAGACGAAAATTTGGTGTAGTGGCATTCATTATTTACCAAGGAGTCGTAAAATACTATGACAGATTGCAACTAGTAAGTCGTTGTTTAATTAAACTACCCTACTGCCTACGAATCAGAAAGCGAAATACAGAAACGAAAACACAGCAAGTAGGTATCCAATAGCCAATCAGGAGCCGAAATACAAAATCGAGAACATGGTGTTATTGCTTATCAACACAATCATTTCAACCAATCAAAAACGTGTATTTTAGCATGAATTAAATAATCTTAAACTCACTCAAATATTATATATTCGTAAGGTACTTATACAATTATATTTATACAATTATATTTATTTTCTACAAATTCATATTCAAGTAGATGGGTAGGTATATCAAATATGAAAATTTTTGAGTCATCCAAGCTTTTTTGTTGATGGATTTGCATCTCCAATTTTTACTCGAATTCGAATACTGCTTTTCCCTTATATTAATTTCTTCTATATTAAAGAAATATAAACTCCAAAAACAACTGAAAAATGTCAATATGTGAAGGAATCTGTACATTACAGAACATAATTATTCTTGATGAGGTTCAGAGACAAAATATTGGTATTCATTCTCTTTTAGTGTTTTAACAGAGAATTCGGCAAGCCCATCACCTAATTTGAATATATATGCATGAATTTATTTAGTGCTACTGTATACAATTAATTGTCGAATGGATGGGAATGATGTATCGGCAATAAGGCTAATAGAATTTGTTGTCGATAATGAATGAAATATTATTGAATATATATACGAGCACGAATCTCGCGACACATCTGTTTGGTCACCACAACACCTGTCTAATCCATCTTCCACTTTTTGTCCACTTTTTTCTTGATCGATCGTTCGGCACTTCCAAGGCTGAAATAATACATCTCCATCTCCTTCGATTGATGAATTATAATAATTGCTTCTAGGGCCGTTATTCAATCGCCAGCGATGTTTATACAAACACACAATAAGATAGAGAAAGAGACAATGATGCTGAGTTTCTATTATAAATCCAATCATTAATAACCCCAGTCATGTGGGTTTATGACTAATAATTCCCTATTCAAGTTGCATTTTTTCTTGGAGTACATAATACTAGTAGTTGTTGGTTCGTGAACAAACCATTCAGACAAGTTAATGGCTGCATAATGGGTTTTTCTGGTTCTTTATTTTCAATCCAAATACATACTCACATTGGGCTGCTGATGAGTCTATAGAAATCTGCAAAGCTGAAGATTAGCTGTGCTACCGGCAACTCTGAAATGGGGGGGACAATTACGCTTAATCAAACGATGGCAATGTGCATTTCTTGCAATTGTATGGTATTACCAGTTGGTATCATAACGAGCCGTTTGGCTGGCATTATTTAATTAAAATGAGTACGTACTTATGAATGAATAATTGACGAGTAGTTTGAGTCGCGTTGATTCATGAAATTCATGATCAAGAAGGCGATGCTGATTGATATTGGGTATACTTTCAGTCGAATGAAGTTTTTATTGCTTATTTTTGTTTTTTTAATGTTCTGGTTCTCACGAAAAGGGATATCCGGTAATGTTCAGAGAACATCGTGAGAAACAAGGGAAGGAAGGTAGGAGTTGGTGTTCTTCTTAAATTTCTGGAGATGGTATGCCTCGGGGAACACCTCCCTAGGCAATGAGTTCCAAAGCCTCGATGTTCGTTGGATGAATGAGTCTTTGGAAAGGGACGTTCTGCAGGTCTCTAAAGTGACCACGAAGGGGTGTGAAGACTGAACTCGACGGGGTAATGTCGAAGAGACTGCTATTGGAGGAACGATTTTTGATATTTCAGAAGAGCATCGCCCATGAAAATATCTATAAAATAGAAATAAATCGCAATAAGGCATCACCGACGAGACGAATTGCCTTTTTTTGAACAGAATCCAATAGTTTCAGGATATGTTAAGGTGCAGCACTCCAAATATGGGAACAGTATTCCAGGACAGGTCGTATCTGTGCTTTATAGATCATAAGCAGCTGACTGGGAGTGAAATAGCTATTGGATCACGTGTTTTTTCGAAGAAAGGTTATTGCTGATAGTAACGCCAAGCATCGAAATGGATGACTTCAATGGTATGGTTACTCCTGACTGAATTATGTTGGGCACAGTGAGATCGCCGGCTTTTCTAGAGAAAAGACTTGCTTGTGTTTTGTTTGCATTGAATTCTACTAAGTTATTAGATCCCCAATCCATATTTATTTTGTTAACATTTCTTCCTCGATTACCTACTCAAAATGTTGTCCATTCATTGGTTGGCAACTTATGCAAGTAGAACTATTTTTATTCTTGCTTTCAACTCATCAACATTTTCGTCTCAAAAACTTTGCTATTTATTCAATTATAGGTACCTTTATAAAGAGTAATCTATGGGAGTAAAGTCGACGGTACAAGGAAGCGGAAGAGCCAAATTAGGAATTAGTTTTTTCTTCAACAATAGTTGTCCAATAACGGACATTTTGTCGGTACATCAAAAAATATGTTTTGTTTACATTATTCATCTCTAGCAGGTTCATCGTTATCTATCAGCAGAAGTGAAACCTCCTATCAGAATCTTTCTCTGTCAATTCCTGGAGAATTATCATTTTTTGTGAACAATTTTGAATCTTTCTCTGTCAATCTTTCTCTGTCAATTCCTGGAGAATTATCATTTTTTGTGAACAATTCTGACTACCAAAGATTGACACTGACGTGTTGGGTTGTCTTTAGTAGCTAATTTCATTGTATGCAGCACTTGTTCGCGAACGACCAGTTATATGTCGATAAAATCTTCACCTGTATCCACGATTTGTTGAATGCCATTTTCTGTTCAAACCTCGTCCCGCTCTCTCTCTCTCTCGTTCTTTGTCTCCCCATCTCTCTTTCTCTCAATCCGCTTCCATGGGCGGATCCCGAAAAAAGAATCGGGCTGAGAGATCCATTGTTCGCAGTGCTTCGGTATACCGGGGGTAATTTGCATCCACACGGCACTCTGGATGTGTGTTGGAGTTCATTCAAGACACCCACCAACGCTCCATTGTGTCTGGCTGGCAGCCGGTAATAACAAGTTCCACCGGCATCGCAGCACAATTGATTTCCCTCAGCACGTGTACGGTGATGTATATTAGAATATCCTTTAATAATGACCATATTGTATAAATAGACGCAATATTAAGCGTTCATCTCGTATCTTTCATTGTTTTAGCCGATGGCCAGGAAAAGGAGGATGTCGGCCAGTGTTGCCGATGAAGAATCCATCATTCAAGAATTTTTGATGGGAATCTAGGTGGCGTAGGCTGAGAGCTACATAAATAACAATTGCTTGATTTTCTTGGGCTACCTGTTGCATTACTACATGGAGAATCTAGAAACCCAAAATCATTTCGCAGAGTCATTCTTGGATCAGGCTGCAACGAATTTACTGAATTTTGCACTGAAACATTCGTATTTTACAACAACAACAAAATATAGATATACCAACCAAAGATTTTGAATCGAAAAGAATCATTTTTCACCAGTATATCAGTGATCGTCATGAGCTGAGCATGTCATAGTTCAAAATTCAGTTTGCATTGATATTTTCGTTCCCAGATGAGGTCCATTGCGTTAATAAGTACCTTGGTCCAAGTAGGCACTATTGTGAATCCAGACGAGAAGTATCAAGATAATAATAAGCCTTTCCAACTATAGGAACTCTCCATTTGAGCTTAACCCTCAATCTATTCGAGGCCCGGGATTCCGAGGCTTCTTGCAGAGTTTATCAGTTTCCTGGGAGCTAAGCTCCTGATATCGGAGTGCTTCAAGAAGGAACTTGAGCCTCTTGCAGAAGAGTGCTGGGCATTCGCAAAGCAAATGTTCTGCAATGTCAGCGAAGTTCTCGCAGTAGCGACAACTATCACTCTCTGTTTTGCCCATCTTTTTGAGGTGTTACCTCAGAGGGCAGTGTCCAGTGAGGAGTCCCGTTTCCAGTTTCAAGTGTTTATGGTCCAACTCGAGAAGCTGTTCAGCTTTCCTTGGCGAAAAGCTCACTAGCCTTTTCACTTATCTTCGGTCTGGCATTATCCCAGAGAGATTTATTTTCATCAGCTTTCCAGCGTAAAACCTCTTCTGTCAAGTGGGCCTTGGAGAGTCCACAGAAGGGTTCTGAGCCGGGAAATTGTATTTGGTTAACTGGAGATATCGACTAGATTCAATATTCTAGCTAGGGCTCTATTCATAGTATCTAGGCCTTGCACCTCTGGCATTTTCCGGTAATATGGCCTCTAGACCTTAGAGGAACAGACGGTTTGAGGTGTACTATCATCATCAGCAATGCTGTAGACGGGACAGAAGATCATCCCTATCAGCTCGTTGATATGTAGCGGTGCCAAAGTAGATCCTTGTGGAACACCGTCGTCAGACATCATTCTCAGAAACCCTGTAGTATCACCGACGCACTCGACTCGTCTTTTTTTTTTCTTGGCGCACTTTATCCGGCAACGTTGGCGTTTGTTTTCTTCGGGCGATATGCACATGGTGGTATACTTAATAGTTTCCTGCGATAGCGATGGTTCATTTTTTATCGAGAACGTCTGCTCGGATAAATCCTTCCTACGCTTCGGGTGGTTTATGGTTTCTTGATATGAAGCGGTAGATGACAATGTGGTAAATGGGCTGACCCAGACGACAATGCGACAGGGTGTTCTTTGTGGTCGCATCAAAGAATGAATGTGCTTTCGATAATTTTGAACCAGGACCTTAGAGTGACGATGTGACTTATCACTCTAGCAGAGGCAATCAATAATTCATTCACTACCGGGTATAATTTGCTCACATCTCAGGTTTCCAATATCAAAAAGGGAGTATCAACCAAATCCACCAATTTCTACACTTTCAAAAATAATTGAGAACATGCCTAGTCGAAAAGAGATATGCAGTTTTCTAGGCACATTTAATGTTTTATCATGATGGTAATTTGGTTTCTATATTATATCAGATAGTCAAGCTGCCTTGCCAAAGAAGGTATCACCTCAAAAAGATGGGAGCGTGATAGTTGCCTCTAACTTTTGTTTTTCGAATGCCCAGTTTTTTATCCAAGATTCTCAAGATCCTGAAAGGAGCCTTCTTGAAGCTGTCTTTTAATCTACTATCTACAGTTCGGTCTCCAAAATTGGGATCACAAATTATATCATTTTCAAACTCATAGAAAATCTTCATTTGATGCTCAGTACTGATGATGCGTTTTTTGAAAGTGTGAATCATGAACTAAATGCGTCTGGAAAAACTTAGTTGAAATGAATTGAGAGGTATTATAATTCAGAATGGGCTTGATTCCTATTGGTCAGGACGAAGTTAAATGGTGCACAACATCGCTAAACACTCAACTATTAGCATAGTCCACGGTGTTCCCCAAGGTTCGGTTGTGGGTCCAGTTATACTTTTACTGTTTGTGAATTATCTTTCCACTATAAAAATGCAGGGTTATTGTACTATTTACGGTTACCTGAAATGTGATATACGTGAAATAACTTTTATACATATTACACCCAAATCTATTTTGTGAATGAGATTTCTGACATCATCCAAGGCCTTCTTCTTTCTTCATGTTCACCATGCGATTTTCCGGAATAAAAATTCGACCAAGTACTTTAATAGTGTCCACATCAATTGCAGAACTTCAAACTACGAAATAATTATTGTTTGGTGGTCGGTGATATATTTTTTTGCCGGACCAACATTTCTTGTTGCCCTCAGTTTGCTGCTTGTTAATTGCCATTCGAGGATATTTGAGAATATTTCGCAACCTCATCTCTGCATTAGTCTAATCACCACAAGCATTTTAACACGTGATATGCGATATTTCCATATCGAATCTCGACAACAAGCACTTGCCGCATAAGTAATTAGAAAAATGTGCTCTTCCCCTGTGTTTACCTAGCGATTTTCTAGCTTCTGACCGCACATGTCTGGGTGGGTCAGTGATCCGTGAGGAAATTATTACACTTCTCCTCCACAATGAGGAAGTCTGTGGTTGCAAAGATGGTCGCCTCTACACCAGACACGTGTTTAGCAATGATTACGAGTTTATTGTGAGTACGCGGATTCATTATTGGGAGGGTAAAGTCGTTACACAGAGTCGGTGATTTATTGAAGATACGTAGGTAGGTGTCTTAGTTAGATGATGATGCAAGAATGTGCTACGGGGGTTTGCACAATTCCCCTAATTAGTTGTTCGAGAATGATTAAGAAGCGAGAATAAAATTATCATTTTATATGTGTGCTCTTTGTAATGCTCATTTTCAAATAGGGAGGCAGCAAGTTCTTCTGATTTTTCCCAATAATACAGTACAGTGTTTGGCATGTATGATTTGTTTTCCATGGTTATTCACAAAATTTTTCCTTGCTCTGTTTCCGTGCGTTAGCCCGAAAATAAAGCGATTTCAAAAAAGTATATATACAGGGCTATTCAAATTCGAGTCTATGCATGGGGATTTCGATAACGGTAAGAGATAGAGGGTTGGTTAAATGGGGGCAAAGTAACGTATTTCAGAGGTTCATTATATGGATAAAAAAATCTGACCTAGCTTCTTCAGTTCCGGAGTTATACAGGAAAAATAGAAAATTTCGAAATTCTTCTTTTGGGTATATCTTTTTATTTTACGAAGATTTTTTTTAATTTTGCCACTTTGTCATAGCAACTTTTTGTAGCCTTTCCAAATATCTGAATAAAAATTATATACAGGGTATCGTATAAATTGGGCCACCCTCAACTTTTAATTTTCAAATACGGACCTGTATTTTTTATTGCATTTTTTTGAATGGCAAGAGTCATGTTTCATATTGACGTAGTATTTAAATCTGAATCAAAAGGTGTTTTGGAAATATTGAACTATTACCAGTAAAATTTCAATTTTTTTTTCAATTCCGGCTGTAATTAAAAAAATATATTATAGAATAAGGTATAGAATGCATAGGATTTGAAAGAGAATCAAAATTAATCGACGAAGATTGTCTTCTTCAAGAATTCATCAACATTTCAGTTCACGCAACCCATGATCAAAACACTCTGTAATTCAGATGAAGTTGTTAATTTCTGCTTATTGTCTTCCCTTTTCGTCTATCGTTACGCCTAGATATTTGAAATCTTTTACTAGTTCTATTTTTATATCATCTATCATTATATTTATTTCTTCGCCTCCTATGGTCATCACCTTGTTATCTCTGTTTATTCTCATTCGTTTTCTCTTCCATATTTTTATATTATATTTTTATATTATATTATAATCGTTCTTCATTTTCAGCTATCAGTATTATGTCATCGGCAATTGCTCCCTCAGCTATTTCTACTCTTTGCATATTCTTGTATCCAATGCAAAAAAAAAAGTATAATGAAAAATTATTTTCATGCCTCAATTTGTGGTTTCACATTTTAATTGCCATCTTCCCGAACACGGGATACGCCCCTCAATCTCGAATTCCTTCCGATTTGGTCCAACAAAATATAGATATACCAACCAAAGATTTTGAATCGAAAAGAATCATTTTTCACCAGTATATCAGTGATCGTCATGAGCTGAGCTTGTCATAGTTCAAAATTCAGTTTGCAGTGATATTTTCGTTCCCAGATGAGGTCCATTGCGTTAATAAGTACCTTGGTCCAAGTAGGCACTATTGTGAATCCAGACGAGAAGTATCAAGATAATAATAAGCCTTTCCAACTATAGGAACTCTCCTGTTTATTCTCATTCGTTTTCTCTTCCATATTTTTATATTATATTTTTATATTATATTGTAATCTTTCTTCATTTTCAGCTATCAGTATTATGTCATCGGCAATTGCTCCCTCAGCTATCTCTACTCTTTGCATATTCTTGTATCCAATGCAAAAAAAAACTATAATGAAAAATTATTTTCATGCCTCAATTTGTGGTTTCACATTTTAATTGCCATCTTCCCGAACACGGGATACGCCCCTCAATCTCGAAATCCTCCCGATTTGGTCCCCTTCCATTTTGTTTCTCGTACCCCCACGAAGCGCAAGCGTCCAGCAATTTTCCCCGGTCGATTGGGTTTCCGGAGGTTTTCACATTTTCCTGCGCAGACGCGCTGACGCGATCTCTATTGATTACCGCGGGAAAACAAACGAATCGAGCGATCCCCCAGGCTACTAGATCGACGGATAGAGCGCTAGTATTTTATGCGATACCCATCGCGAATTCGCTGGAAACTGTTGACATTTTGACCCGCGGATGAGTCAATGGTTTAGTAATTCATTTGAATACCTGAGTTATTAATTTAATTGACAGTCGACGAACGGTTTTCGAATGATTCATGCCGCCGAAGGCTGTGGTGATATGACATATGCGAACTTTTTTTTTTCAGATGGATTGGGATACAGTCATTTTTCTTTTCGGATGTATCGACGATATTAACATTTTTCACACAACTTTTAAGAGGTTGTTCAACATACATGTAGTTTCATCTCGATCATAAATAAAGTAGTCATCTGTGAATAATATATAGTTTTTCAATGAGCGGAATTTATCTTGGAAGTTATGTCATTCATCATCATGAATGATGATGGACGTCAGTCTCCTCTAGAAGGTGAGGCTTATTCAGCATGTTGTGAAACTCGTTGAAATAAACTATTTTTCCATTGATTGCGCCAAGTAAAATTGTTTGTAAATTCAATGACAACCCTAGCACACCATCATGACATCGATCAGCTTCAACATAGTTGATTTTTTTTTCGTATGGTGCTAGGCATTTGTCACATTCAATGCTTCTAGCTTATACAGACGAAAGAAGTGAACTTTCTGACATATAATTAACATAAATTGACACTTGAATGTCTCGTTTCTGGCTACAACACCACAAAGAGAAATCAACAGCTTTGATGAAATGCTTGCAGTCAAAAGGAAAAACCTTTTTGATGTCGCTACTGATATGCCAATCTGCTAGGTCTTGAAACCAAAATGGGAATCTCTCAAGAAATGTGCCTCAGCAATAACAACACTCGGTGCAAGAAGATCATTCCTGGTAACTTCACATCATTGCACTTGCATCTATCATCTTTAGAATGTAGTATACCGCAAGGACCAGTTCGCGGACCAGTACCATTTTCAATTTATATTCAGTCAACATCACCTTTGAAATTCAAAGGAGAACTGTTAGGCACGTAGTTATTTGGGTGTGTTTTGATAGTACTTTAGTTGCGAAATAATGAAATCTTCATTATTTAGGGTGTCAGTTCCATCAGTGAAAGTTGTAGAACGCACCCTGTAGAAGAGTCCGACTTCGGACCGTATTATTTCATTGATTCTTAATAACGCATTGTGAATCGCCGTGGTACATATAATAAAAGGTTAGGAATAGAAAGAGGGTGTTGCACAATTCTTCCGATTACAACAATAGGTTAAATATCTCGAGGCGCCAACATGGATGACACAAAGCGTGGGTGTTTGGAATCGTACGATTGTTTAATTCTACGTGAATATGGACCGTAATGATATGCCATTTGCTACATCTCGTGGATGAAGATTAGCCTTCGTCGACGATTGTATATTGTTTTGCAGGGTCAACGGTCAGACTACACCTTTTCCACAGTTGTATTTCAGAAACCATCAAGTGTATTTCAGAAAGCGTCAATTGAATTTCAGAATTGTCACTTGTATTTCAGAAAGTATCAATTGTATTTCAGATTAGTGAGTTGAATTTCAGAAAGCGTCAAATGTATTTCAGAATAGCGAATTTAATTTCAGAAAGCGTCAAATGTATTTCAGAATAGTCAGTTCAATATCAGAAAGCGTCAAATGTATTTCAGAAAGCGTCATTTGAATTTCAGAATTCGTTATTTGTATACAAATGATATATTCTGAAATTCAAATGACGAATTCTGAAATTCAATTGACTTTTCTGAAATACATTTGACGCTTTCTGAAATTCAACTCACTAATCTGAAATACAATTGATACTTTCTGAAATACAACTGGAAAAGGTGTAGTAACTCCACAATCCGATATTCATTCGATAATGTATTCGGATATTTAAGATCCATATCAATATTTGTGTCTTTGCAACATGTTATTTGAAATTATCAATAGGTCACCTGATATTGTCCCGTCCACAGTTTTCAGAATGATAGTACACTACATACCACGATCTCTTATAAAGCCCCTATATGATGAAGTTTTCAGTTTGTATTGCCGTGAATATGAATTTGTGAATTGATTTTTGTTTTCAGGTATGTTAGAGTAGCAGCTGAGGATTCAGCTGAATGTTCAAATGTTCTACAAAATACGGTGAAATGATAACGGTGAGTTTTTTTTTTATTAATTAAACTTGAGATTGGTGCTATGAAATTGATCTGTATCTCAGCATTACTTACTACAAAAACATTCTAAGGAACAACTTACCCCTTCAAGACGGACTAAATTAGACTCACGTATTGATTTATTTTTTTCTATTGATTTGACCATTGGACTCAACGACTGCCAGCTAACGTAAATTTTTCGAATTCCTCTCATGTTGAGAAACGTCGGCTAACAAGGGTGTGTTTTATAGCACTTCGAAAAAACCCTTTTCAGAACCACTTTAGTTTTTATAAGTTCGACAACTACCTGTTAAATATATTTTTAGGAGGCTTGCTTCGATAACGTGAACCATCCATTAGGATTTATAAAAGATTCGACCCTAAAAACTTTCTGTAGGTCGTATAGTTTTCAACACATATTAATTAAGATAAAGGCTACGTGAGAAATGCCTAATTCATTTTACGGCGTTTCGATGATTTGATCAAGTAAAAGTTCCCTTGTAGTTTTATGAAATTCATACAGGGTGAGTCAAGTGTAACGGATTCAAGAATGTCGTTACTTCAATTTTTTTCTTGTAAAAATAATGTGGAGTCGATCGAGAGTGGTCGATCATAAAACAGACTAGATGAAGAACGCTCAATCCTTACCACAGTAGTTGTTTGAAGCCAACATCTAAATCATTTACTAGGGTTACCTCATTCTAAAACAAGGATAGCAACAACAGAATCCCCCAGTACCAGTGTCTTACTATCTTGAAAGAGTCTGAATTTAAATCAATTGACCTACTAACAAAATTATCGTATACATTCTTTCTAAGACTGAATGAAAATAATGTAATATCAAAGTTTTCTGAAAATATATATCTTTGATTTATTAGCCGAATGATAATAGATTCAATTCACTGTCACTACTATATCGTTTATTTTCTGGCAATATAAAGTTTCTAAGTGTCGAACTTAAGAAATGTAACATCAATTCCACTAAATATGCTTATCTACTACTCTAAGAATTTTCTTACCACTTGGGCCAACCATTTTATCACTTGTAGTGGAATTATGCTAGCAAACTCTAGCGTCTCTTGAAATAATCTCTTTATTGATCATATTTTTACATATATCCACTAACTTTTCATCTCGGGGAAACCCGAAAATGTTTTTAAATTACCAAAAATAGTTTCGCATATGAGGGTGGGTGAATAATGTTTATACAACGAATGATACGACACTGAGTAACTCACCAGTGGAATGTTGTGTTCTGGTCACCACTTTCAAATCGTCTCTTACACATTTAAAAGCGTTTCACCATCATTTTAATTCGATTTGAACAGAATAAACACGGTTTTTAAGTAATATCCTATTCAAACTTTCACACAAAACATGAAAAATGCCTTTTAATGAATCATCAAACGAATTTTGATTCGAAAACGAGACGTTTCGCGCTGTCAATGTCAGCGTTTGGTCGATTATCGGTTGAACGAAATTAGCTGCGTTGGCGCATTCACCAAAATGACGCAATATCCAGAAATACGTGCTATCCATAAACCACTTATATATAAATGAGGCACTGTATTATATAACGAAAATTGAATACATAGCTTTTGATACACTCATATGACTCATATAAGTACCAACAGAATGATATATATATTTGGGAACCTTGAAAAAATGTGAACATGGGATGATTATCACTTTAAAATGTAACGATGTGGCAACCTCTGTGGGGGAAAAACATATGAATATGAATTTCATGTTGGCTCAAGCGATTTGGGGTGTTACTATTCAAGTGGGTTTATTGTTCGCAGGTGGAAGCTATTTCCTATCAAAAGTGTTCAATTTGGACCAAACTGTAGTAGTTGGGAATAAATGATTAGTCATAGTGAAATGTTTCAATCGTTTATTTTGTCATTGCTAGTTCCATATAATATCATGAAGAAATTTTACTCGAAAGTAAATGATGAATTAAAATAATGAACAAAAAGAAAATGTTTGATGAATGTATTTCAGACACGCAACATCATTCCGTTTGTTCGTAGATACAAATTATTATTTCTTCATCAGCATTCGTTTTCACCAGCTGGTAAGGCACCAAGAGTTCACAATTTGAATACAATAACCGAACAAATTCGTGTCTTGATTGGTACAAGCAAGATACAAGACACGAAAGAGTGATCTCATAACAATGAATTAGTAAATCAAATATTATGTCCTTGTTCCAATTATTTCGATGTAATGATATGTGACCTCCATTCAGTTGATTGGATGTATGTCTGACCATAGATAATGGATAAAACACGCTTTTTCATTTCGCTACATTTTTAATTGAGAGAGGACTTGCCAAGAAATTCCTTACAAGCGCCTACATGATTTCAATCAAAACGATAATTTACTGCTCTGATGCGAACAGACACAATGTTGCAGACGAATTCAAGAGAAAGAACAAAATCTTATCTTACGATTTCATTGTCTTATGCAGAGTGGTCTGTTATGTCGCGAAAGATGATGCGATATTAAGAATTGAAAAGAAAACAAACCTAATAAAAAAAAAACTGAGTTGCTACTACTTTCTGCTAGAAGCGACAACAAGATTTTCAGATAGCTCATGTCTACTTCTAGTTACAAGTTTCCAATTAACGCTTACCGTGAAAAGGTCAGTATATACAGGGTGTTATGTCAATATGAATATTTTAAGGGTGTATTCCTGGAGTCAAAATAAACAGAGAATGGTTTCGACACATTTCCATGTTCCTGGAAATAATGATGCCAGCGCAAAGAAAAGAACATGTTTTTTTCGAAAATGTTTCGATATATTTCTGATTTGAAAACATCGTTTCATTGTTCAGTACTAAAATGTCTGATTCAACCAACTTCGTACACAGTAAAAAAACTTGGGTGTAATTTTAATCAAATGGATTTCAGAGCAAACTCCGACGAATACAACACCTGATAATCAAAGTTGAGTCCTTTTCACGATTGAGTGTTGAGTGGTGTTAATTTCGATCTAAGTAGTGAAAAATGACATGAATGTGGTTGGAATTCAATATTTTAAATGACGATATCATTGACGTTAACGCAGAACACCTATTATTTATAATTAACACCAAGTTACACCGTGTCATATCACGATGGAATCGAGGCGGTGTATAAATCATCTTATTTGGTGGCAATAATCATTCGTTGAGTATTGCATCCTGAAAACACCAGAGTTGATATTAATTGAAATTAATAAAAATATTGAATGTATGCATCTGAATGGTGTGAATTCCATGAATTCAGAACCTTCGAACTTTTGCCAATAGGGGGCATTGACGTCTTTCCTACCGTACCTGATTTCACTTTTGAGCTAGATATATCAGATGATTTTGATATAGATCAGTATCTGTTGGCCTAGGTCCTAGTGCGACTGATCAGGATAAATGAACCGAAATATTTCGTCATTATCAAAATTGTCCCTATAGATTCTTCTGAGTCTAGTTTATCATCATATGAATTATATTTCAATAGGTACTCCAACTTAGTGAAAAACACCGGAAGTGGTGAAGAAAAGCACGCATGAACACACTCATGATATGGTGTTCCTTCACACCAGAAAAATATTCGCATGTACCTGCTCAGTGTTTAAACGCACCGAAGAGAATTTCGTGTAGGTAGGATTCAGCATCAAGAAAATCACAGAATGTGCATCACACCACTGCGGTGTCAAATCGCACTTTCGGATAGTCATAAAGAACACCACCAAAGTGTTCATTCTGCTAAATTCAGCACCAACACTAATGTTACTGACAACTGGGTTTGATTTTCAAAAAAACCTATGGGAAAGGTCACATAACACCTACAGTGGTCAATAATATGCTGGTGTTTACTGACACTAAAAAAATCAGGACCTCAGGGGACACCGGACGGTGTGAGCTGGTGTATTTTTTTTCACTGTGTATCATTAATCGTTCTCGAGATGCCAATAGTGGTACGATATAAAAAATACGAGTCTGTATATTTTTCATTACTCTGTAATTCCACAATCACTGTCGATTTCACTATACTTATTTCTTTGGTTATCCATTATTTTGCTATAATTCTTGTGCTGTTTTTTATCTACTCAGCTTTGACTGGAAAATGAAATCCAAATAAATCACTATATTAACAGTCGCAACAACTCTGGCAGTACCTACCATAAAACGCATATACATACAGAACCTGATGGCAATACATTGGTCATCGGAAGATCTCACACAGATAAACAATACGATAAACAATATTCTTCCAGTTGTTGCACTTCATTAACATACTCGTATCTATTCGTCCATAATGCTTACGAGACATCTAAACGTTAGTTCAGAATCCGCGCTGTGGTGGTAATCAATGTTAAATATGGCACGGCTTCTCTTGGAATTAAAACTTCTACCAAGATCTACTTACGAAATATTTTTTATACTCGGTCGAGAAAAGTACGATTCGAACCGATCGAGTATAAACCAATGTCTGACCTACAACTCGGGGCTATGAGCACATCAAAATTCGATAGTACGGGTGGATGGATCGAAACTGGCACTCCGATAGTTAGATACACAGGGTGAGTGTGAATGAGATCGACAATTTTCTTGGAAAAGCCACACTATCATCATGATACTTGAAAACGTTGTTTACTCTACTCATCGGAATTTGTGATGATCTCGGTGAACAATATGATATATTTTAGCTCAATTATGAGAATAAATCATAAATTATCTAAATACTTAAAAATGCATCAAAGGGAGTACCCTTGGAACTTTTTCGAATTCTTCAAATCGCCATAACTTTCGAACGGATGGACCGATTTTCAACTTCGCGCATACCAATCTGTTTGTTTTTTTTTTCACAGAATCCATTTCTCCAAACGAAGAAACCGAAATAAAAAAATATTTTTTTTTTGAGAAAAAATGCATCAAAGGGGGAACTTTTTCGAATTCTTCAATTCGCCATAACTTTCAAACGGATGGACCGATTTTCAACTTCGCGCATACCAATATGCTTGCTTTTGTTCATAGAATCCATTTCTCCAATTGAGAAAAAATGCATGAAGGTACTTGGAACTTTTTCGAACTCTTCAAATCGCAATATACATGAAAATGAAATGATTTCAAAGAAGTATAATAAAAACATCATTATTGAAAACAAGCTTATTTCATATCCGTCTCGACAATCACAAAACTCACTATATTTCGATTTAATAAATTCTGACTTGAAATTCTCAATCTGCGACCCTAAATACCACTACATGCTTATTTTCAATAGGTTTATGCCATAATTACAAAACTAGCCCTCCATTTTGGAGCATTATCTTGCATTCATAAATTTTGACAAAAAATTCATAATCTTCGACCCCGAAAACCTTCGCAAATGAATTTTGAATGACAAATCACCGGAATTATGAACACCTACAAATTTCAGCTCAATTGTATGTCGGCAAGTGCTTGAATAATTGATTATAAATTTTGAACCGGAATGATGAGGGGGTTTGAGATTGAATTCCCGAACGGAAATTCATGACCAAAAAGTATTTTTCTTAAATTGTTGGGTAACTACAAATTTCTTGTATCCTCTCCAGTACTAATGATTTTCTTCTCGATCATCCAACAGAGACGGAAGAATGAGGCGAAAGATAAAAAGTGACTTATACAACAGAATTTATGAATGATTATCAGCCAAATTACGTCGGATCTCTCGTATATGTAATTTGTCGAACATTTTCAATGAGAAAGTTTGTTTATCGATTGCAGGTGTACAATTTTAGCGCTTGTTTTGAATTACACACTGTGCCGATGTTTAGCTTGTTGAACTCAGTAGAAATTAATGTTATTATTTCACGGCTTTTTATCGGCATCGTTAACAGAGGTGGTGGCCTATTTAGCTGGTTCCGATTTTTGCAGTCAATCATCGACGAGAAAGAGACCTCAAGTCCATTAAATAAATCGTAGGTAAATCTTTTCCTTGATGCCGAGTGTCAAGTTAATGGTTAAGATGTACCATGTACCTTGATTTTCCATTTCCCAATCTGTCTTGACAAGCTTTTGCAATGACAAAATATGTTTTTCTCTTTTGGTTCTATAATGAAGTCATTATGAATCGAAATGCGTATCGAAATAGCCTCTATTTCGATACACAACTTTTATTAAGAAGGTTGGTACAGTCAAACGGTCAAATGAATGTCAGGAAGAGTTAGGCCCAGCTTACTTCTGAGCGATTTTGGATTTGGAAATACTAGCAGTGAAAAACTCAATCTTTTAATTCGTGAATTTTAGTTCAGACTGTGATTTGATTTGAATTGACCAATAAAAATAATAACGTTGTTTTTTTCACCGCTGGTATCACAAAAACCAAAATTGCTCAACAGTTAACTGGGCTTTAAGCTTGTGCGTCAGATTTTAAATATTTCAATATCATCATTGTTACCAATCGAAGATGTTTCTGTTATTCATCAATGTTAAATTAATTTTTTTCAATTAAAGACTTCAAATTATTGCAAAAAAAAACATGACACACACACACACGTGGGACAAAATAGCGTCTTATAAAACTTGTATCATAATATACGATTACTGATTCTTCTTCTTCCCTTCAAAATCAAGTTGGGAATCCATTGCATCGGTATTAAATCTAGATGGATTATCTTGCCACTGCTAGCAGAATATACACCGCGAATAATCTTAACTATCGATATTATTCTGAGGCTTTAGCACAATCCGTTACAAGTTACAATACTATACATACAACATGGAGAATGAAATATCTTCTATCCATGACAGTCCACGGAAATGGCTTATACATGGTGATTCACTCTCGATTATACTTTAGATTTCTACGGTAAACGCAATCTAATCGAAAAAAGTTACATGGCGGTTTGAAATATTCGAAAAAGTTTCAAGGGTAGGTACATCCTTTGGGTCATTGTTCATCTCTATGACGAGAAATATTTCTTCACGAAACTACCATACTATTCGGTATGAACAGCAACGATGTATAGCCATAGATATTTCAGTTCGATAGATCAATTACTCACCGAATCTTCAGAATAATCCTATGACCCGTTTTACGTAAACGTCTATACAAGGCTAAGGTACCACCTTACGACCGTGCTGAATCGCCCTGTATAAGATAATACCAGCGCTCTGGTCGTGAGTAAATTCTTGTGTTACACTCTCGACTACATTAGAACTAATTCTGTGACTTATCGGAGGTTGTCGAGTACCTTATCCGAAAGATTTTCTGCGAAACGGCTGTTTGCACCGACACTAGACTCCATTTCGAGATGGCGAGCGTACGTATACAGCGCGATCGAAAAAACAGGGGCGCCACCAACATTACTCTCCGTATAGTATAGTCTACTGTGGGGTAGACTTCTCAGTTATACAGCGGCTGCTTTTCAGTTACCAGTAAATCATCAGAGTTTTCTTAGCGTTCGAAGACGATATCATGTAATGACTTTGACAGCTGGTGCACTTTTGGTCACATATGTCGATATTTCAAGGCTTTCTTTGGCAGAGTCTTTGGCAAGACCAAAAATGATCTACTGGTCAAACCTAACGATCATCGAACCTATGCACACGATTAACTTCTTTGATTTGGTGGCCAAAAATGCAACAAATTTCGGTACAAGTCAAGCTGTGGCTAGCTCATGGGGAAAATATTCACGTTCCTATAGCAGCCCTAGAGGAAATGCTGAACCATTGCACCTACGGTATCCAGGTCGGGAGGGGGATAAAAGTACTTACTAAGCCATTGACTGGTCGTTTTGATTTTGAACCATGCATACATGATATCATAGTACTTTCCACGGCAGACCCTCTAATACCAAACAGATACTACATGATGCCGGATCTAGCGTAAGCATATGATCTAAGGATTGGACTTTTATAGATTTTGGAAAATATTTCCTTCGAATCTTGTCTCAGCCGAAATATATCATACCATATCATTAACAACCACCAAAATCACACACAGAACGGATTTCAATTAGGAAGGGATGCATCAGGGTGATATACTGGTGAATCCAAAATGGATGAAAGGGCTGGAGTGGAAGTTAATGGCCCAAATTTCAGGTTCTCAAAACCCCTTTGATAACACCTCAACCTCAACCATCTTTGAAGAAATTCAGAGATATTATGTACACAGGAGTGCCTCGAAAGGGAAAATCGAAGGGCAGAAATCTATATTCAGATAGCCAAGCAACACTAGCAGCTTTGAAGTCATACACTTGTGTGTCTAATCTTGGGTCTATGAATAATCCTTGAGACAACTGGCAGCAAACAACCAGGTCACTTTGATGTGAGTCTCTGGTCACAAGAGAGTTTGAGGCAAAGAGGAAGAAGATTGGCTTGCCAAAAAAAGAGATAAATACACAGTTTTCTGTGGACTTGCCAAGGCCCACTTGAGAAAAGAATTTCGAAGCTGAAAAACAGATTAAACGAAATCTCAATGGAATAAAGTGCCAGGACAAAGACAAGCGAAAAGGCTTCTCATGAAGAAAAGGAAAACAGCTGCTCGCTTTGAATGAGAAATACTTCAAGCTGGTGACTCCTCACTGTACACTGCCTTTTTTTCAAAAGAAAACAACACAGTAGTGGCGACAAACCATATGACGGAAGTTTTCCAAGAAGAAGAGGTTCTTTGGAAAGCGGATGAAAATGGAATAAGGTGCCAGGACAAAGACAAGCGAAAAGGCTGGTGAGCCTATCGCCAAAGAAAGCTAAACAGCTTCTCGAGTTGGACAAAAAAGACTTGAAACTGGTAATGCGACTCCTCACTGGACGCTGCCCTCTGAGGTATCACGTCAAAAAGATGAGTGAAACAGAGAGCGATAGTTGCCGCTACTGCGAAAGCTTCACTGAAACTGCAGAACATTTGTTTTGCGAATGCCCAGCGCTCTTCTGGAAGAGGCTCAAGTTCCTGGAAGGGGCCTTCTTAGAGACCTTCGATGTCAGGAACCTAGTTCCCAAGAAACTAATGAATTTTGCACGAAGTCTCGGGATCCTGGAATAGATTATGAGTTATCCACAAAAGATCTAATAGGTCGAGGTGCTTGAGAGGCTGCACAGCCTTAACAATCTACATTCTATCTATACAATTTACCTTGTGGAGAGAACGTTGAGAGATGCAAATTCTGCTGGTATCATCTGTCGAAAGAATAGCTACGTTATGATTTATGTTGGCTAGCGCGGGTGTGCCTCAAGGGAGGGTTATGAGACCATTCCTTCTATTCTTTCACGACACCACTGGAGCACCTCTTGCTGAGGCACTTCGTGTCGATGGTTCGGATAAGCACCAGCGGACATTATGACTTCGATATGTTAATTCGTTCGCCGAATAGGAGGACGACATCGCATCTCACTCTTTGCAGACAATTATGTATGTTAATCCGGGGGGACGTCAATAATGGACTTGAATATTCAGTACGTTCTATTCTAATGTTCTTTACGGCGATGGGAGAGCCGTAAAGTTTGGTTAACTAGACGGTTTTGTGCCTCCACTTCAATATTAAAGATGTCGTTCGTATGGCTTGTGCGTCAAATGAGATTGTTCAGTTGGAAGTTATGGAATTGGGAGTCGCTTTGACAGCACGGTTGTTGGGGATTTTCAATTTGAATGTCGCGAATCACATCGGGAATATCGCATGAAGTAACTGGAAAGTGACTGTCTAGTTTCACCATGATGTTTTCCGATGAATAATCTTGAAGCGCACATCATCGACGTAGGTATCTCATCTACTACGTAGGAACTGTAATCCATAAAGCCAAAACGTATTTTGGCATAATTTATATCATAAAAATCATATAGATGAAAAAATATAGAACGTACGATTTCTGTGAAATACGTTTCAACAAAGTACGGTTTGTTAAATTATATTTCTATTTTTTTACGTTATGCTCATTTATTGATATGTTGCCAACCGAAATAAAACATCAAATAGATTATCAGAAATCATATCAAGAGTGGAATTTCTACAATAATAATATAACATTTCCAGCTTACTACAACTTACCTGATAATGACTGAATATCCGACCTGACTCTTTCACGAATTTTTTTAAATTCACTACAAAATGTCTAGATTATAAGTAGGTATTATATTATTATCACTATCAATTGTTTGTGTTGGTGATGATAATCTTAAAGTGTCTCGAAAAGAGTAATTAATTTTTTGAATGAAAATGATTCTACGTTGAATCACAAAAGTTGATAGTTTTGAAATTATTAACAAAATTATCATTTTGATTATATATACTTTCGCGCCAGTTCACTGAGAAAACCGTTACAAATGGAACATAATATTTTTTTACTATTCTATCCCAACTTTTTGAAAGCTATACAGGGTCACTCACGGTCTATGGTAGGTTAGACGTTTCTGGAGAACTGGACGTAGGATTATTCTGAAAATTTGGTTTCTTGGGTAATCAGTTTTATTCTATCGATCTAAAATATTTTCATCGTTGCGGCGTTGCCGCTTCTATCGAAAAGTTGCAACAAATTTGTTATTTCAAATGGAACACCCTGTACTTTATTTCATTTTTAGATTCTTCCTGAAGAGCTGATTTGCTCGTTTTTTCATACTTGGAGTATAGCGAGAAAAGTTACAGAGATATAGGGTGTGAAAAATCGAGATTTTTCAAATTTAGTTTTGCGCCGAAACTGTCCATTATTGCTCAAAACGGCTTACATGTCCCTATCTTAACTTTTCATTTACTATCTACTGACATTCAATAGAAACAAATACAGGATGGTGCAAAACTCAAAATTCTGAACCACCCTGTGCGCTGTGAGAGTGTCAGTTCGGAAATGGTATATGTATTACACAACAAATGTGGAAAGTGACATATTTCACACGAGTAGTCGTGTAGTACGAGCCGCGTAGCGGTGAGTGCGGAAACGTAACGAGTGAAGGAAATGCACTTTCCAACGAGTTTTGTACACTATTTTTCCTACGACTCCGAATATTTTCATTTCGCGGGAGGTCCTGTAAAAAATGTAACTTGAGCGGTCTCTAGAATTTCAGGTGGTTTTGATTCAATATCAAGTACTGTTTATTTCCATATTCAAGATGATATTTGAATACTTCTTCGACAATTCCTCATTATGTGAATTACTGATTGATTTAGTTAGTTTAGTTTGGACAAATTTTATTGATATTGACACCATCGTACATAAACAACCTTGACACCATTCACCTGCTAGCGCCAGTAATCACGCAACCAGGAATACATAACCATAGAAGTACGTAGTTCGCAAGCGCGTACGAGTTACTCGAGTTAGTGCGTCCTTGACTCTTTGCAAACATCTGTGATACCAAAGAATCTTCTCGTTGGTGATACTGTGATATTTAACTGATGCAACTCTTTTGAATGATTTAACCCTCTGTCATCAACATCGAAATAGTTCCAGCAAAGAGGTTTTAAAGTGAATTCAGAGGTTATGTATCAGACACATTGGAATTTATAGATAAAAAGTTGTCTGTATAATTCAAAACGAGACAGAAATTTCAATAAATAATATGAATTTGATTTGAGAACGCTTATATTGACAGTGAGTACCTTCACAATATACCTAATTATTTCTATATCAATTCAGGCGACTGTTGTGAACTTGATGCGCACTTGATGAATTAGCTATACTAGTAAAAAAAAATTACGATTCGACGCATAAAAACATCAAGTCGTCTGATCGAAGACGTGGTAATTCGATACAATTTGTCAGCTCTGGAAAAAACTGGCTGGGGCCCACGTGCTTCGAAAGCAGAACACATCAGTTGCGCAATAAAGAATGATCACATCTGAACGTTGCCTCAGGCTCCATCAAATTGTTTCCTATGACTCCAAATCATTACTTTCCTAATATTCTCCGGGGCCAAGTTCAACATACCCATTTAGGTGGCAAAAGAAAACCCGTCGATAATAATTATTGCTAATGTTGGTTGGCTGGCTGACTGGTGGGTTGGTTTACATAATGCGTGGAATTTATTTCTGCCACCAGCAGTGACGTAGCTTTGGGTTTGCCACCCTGTGTAAAAAAATACGAGTATCGATATGTAGAAGACATATATAGGTTATAGACAAGGTGGAAAGGTCTAGGACCTATGATTGCTGATAATTCGTTTATTCGGTGCTGCAATTTGGAATGATCCTGTTGTTAGTTTGCATAGTAAAAAAACTTGGGTGTAATTTCAATCAAATGGATTACTCCGACAAATACACCACCTCAATATCAAAGTTGTGTACTTTTTATTATACATTTTACATTTGAGTGTTTTGAACCATAAAATCACGTGAAACACCATATGGTTAAAAGGCAATATTCTCAATCGTGCCATCATTCACATTAACGCATAAAAAACACGTATTATAATATAAAATCAGAAACAAGTTACACCGTGTCATATCAGAATAGAATCCACACATAAAAACAAATTCTCAAATGAAAAAGATATATTCGTTCAACGTCCAATTCTTGTTTTGTTCTAGAATAATTTATTAGAAATGAATTTATTGAATATGTCAATTGTAGAAAATTATTTCACTGGAATATTCATTTGGTATTACAAAATGTCAATTCAAGACATTCAAAGTATCCAGAAAAAATAATGAAGTTCTTGAAAAATATATCACGGAATGTTTTCTTTCAAAATAACATTCAACAATTAATCTCTGAATAAGTAAATCTCTGAGAAAGTTTCTTTGGATTGACCATAACATTTTCTTGAATATAATTGCGATCCCTTCGAGCCGAGAATGTTGCCAAACGGTGTGAGTGTGTTGTTTCGGTGCTCTTGTCGTGCATTCATCATTGTTCAACTAGTTCAACCTATTTTATTGGCATAGAAATATTGGCTTGCCATGAAAGAAAAACTAAGATCATCAGAGGTAAGTTACATGCCTATATCTTATCGACGTTCATTCTTGGGTAGGTATTATTGTGTATCCATTGTAACTTGAATAACCAGGATCGGCATAGTGAGTGAAAATTGGAGTTAGGTACCTATGTGCGGATGAACGTTTGAATTTGTCCAAACACTGACTGAACAGTGGAAAAGCGCTTCTTGAACTTGTAGACATCCTAGGTATTTTGACATTGCATATTATACCTTACATATTTTTACATTTTTTTACCAAATTTAGATCCAAGGAAAATGAATTCAGTAGTAAGAATGTGAACCCAGATTTGAAGAAATATAATAACCATGCATTGTACTAAGTCAGATTATCTCTCACATTGTACCTACATGGAGTTGTGAATGATATATTTTATATTTTTCAGTCGTTTGAAACCAGAGGAATACAACTTTATTGCGAGGTAAACTGGTGGACAAGTTCAGAAATAATCTCTACGAATAGTGGGAAAGGTTGTCAAGAAGAAGGTCTGCAAGTGATGATGTGATTGATGAGAGCCCCAATAGGAGAACGGAAGTTGAGGATGATTCTCATTTCAAGAATTCGATATAATCCCGTTAATTTGATAACATTCTTGATACAAAACAATCTACAGCTAAAACTGAAAATCTGATTCTTTTTGTTCAAGAAAAATGCGAGTCATTGATAGATTATGATTGTCTTGATTTGAATATATTGTGTTCTCAATCTGAAATATTGTATTATTCTCACGAAGAACTCCATTCATTTACGATTCAAGAAATCTATAACATTGGTATGAGTGTATTTAGTTGGAAACATAATAGTCTTGAATTGAGCAGACATTTATTCCAGTATATATATAAACAAGCCATACTCTTGAACCAAAGCATATCAAATTAAATTAAGTAATTTTTTTTATGTGTGTATCTAACTTGGTGACAATAATCATTCGTTAAGTATTGCATCCTGAAAACACCAGATTTGATATAAATTAATGAAAATATTGTATGTAAGCATGTGAATGGTGTGAATTTCATGCGCTCATGTGTTCGATACTCCCTATTGATTCTTCTTCTAGAGTCTATAGTTTATCATCATATAAATTATATTTCAATAGGTAATCTACCCTAGTAGAAAACACCGGAGTTGGTAAAGAAAAGCACTGATTCGCCTGTGAACACACTCATGATATGGTGTTGTTTCAGTGTGCAGAATAGTCATTATGCACCTTTTTTGACAAGGCGGTCAGCTATTGAATGTCCCTTGGTTCTCGGGACCCTCTTGATTTACTGGAATCCACATTATTTTTTCTTTCCAGTTGACTGAGTGTCTCAAGGCAGTTCAAGAAAATCTTCCATGTGACTAACTCTCGTTGTTTGTTTTGTCCCAGCGTAAAAAATCTCAATTCTCATGGTCAGTCTCGTTTGACTATTCAGCTCTGTTCGTCCTTATTCTAGGCGATGACAGTACAAGAGGGAGCCTTGTGGTACTCACATTATATGAATACGCCACTGAGTACGAATACTCACAGCCATTATTTCACAGGTGAAATTCTTCGTGATCCATCTAACCTATAATTTAGAGCGAATTATGCGTGTGGGTATTGAAACGGCCGAATTTTCTGACGCGAGCTGTTTATTTTTCTTATTTATTTTTTCTTAGCGACTTTTACTCAGTCGTGACGTTGGAATTATAGTTTATTGATGGTTGTCTTTCCGAGACGTCAAAACGGAGTAGATTGTGGACCGAAAGAAAGCAGTTGATGGATGGTCACGAATTCATCTCAAAGGTTCATCCCAGAAAGGGGTTTGCCCCTTCTCCCTTTAGAGTCACCCAAAGAAATCAATAATGACAAAAACCGAGAAGTGCGTGCGTTTCAGGTAGTACACCCCGTATATAGGCAAAAAGAATTATGGGACGTCCATTATAATGAGCGACTGTCGTCCATTTATGAAATTGTATCGAATCCAATTTCGACTTTATGTTCTTTTCACTAACGAAAACTCGTTCTACAATCAATCGTGGGCGTTTTACTTTGTTTTAGAAAGTATTTTCTATGTTACAACGCGGCCATATACGTCTCAAATATAGTTGCTGAATCTATATCTAGTTTATCTCGTACGTACGACGCGTATGGTGCTCTAATATAACTTGTATTTTCTCCTGGTAATTGCCATTTCATCGCAGAACAAGGAACATTAATTGGCCATCATATTTAATGAACAATCCGGAGTTCGCATTTCAACGATAAACGACCAGATGACTTGACTTCTCAAATTAAAATAATTATACGAGTGAAAGGGATCGAAATTTTCCTCTTCAAGTTGGTATCATGCTGATTCGAACTATCAAGAAATCTCATTCGAAAAATTATAGCAATACTTTCTCTTCAAAATCGAAATTAAATACCACGGAAATTACGCCTACCATGGTGAATAGTGACTGTCCACCTTCAATTATCAGCTTAACTAACATTTTCAAAAATATTCAGTGAACTAATCGATGATATTGACTCGAATCCTGGAGATGAGTCGTTAAATTTTTTTTATATGTTCTGGTTCTCACTAAAAGCGATATCCTGTAATGTTCAGAGAACATCGTGATGAGAACCAAGGGAAAGAAAGTAGGAGTTGGTGTTGTTCTTAAATTTATGGAGATGGTATGCCTCGGGGAACACCTCCCTAGGCAATGAGTTTCAAAGTCTCGATGTTCGTTGGATGAACGAGCCTTTGGAATGGGACGTTCTGAAGGTCTCTAAAGTGACCACGAAGGGGTGTGAAGCCTGAACTTGACGGGTTAATCTCGAAGAGACTTCTAATGTAGAAACGATTGTTGATATTTCAGAAGGGCATTGCCCATGCAAATATCTATAAAATCGCCAACTTCTCTACGGTGTTCCAGAGAAGTGAGCGAGTTTTCAAACGAGGCATCACCGACGAGACGAATTGCCCTTTTTTGGACAGTATCCAATAGTTTCAGGATATGTTTAGGTGCCGCACTCCAAATATGTGAACAGTATTCCAGGACAGGTCGGATCTGTGCCTTATAGATCATATAAACAGCTGACTGACAGTGAAATAGTTCTTGACTCGAAACAGAAAACCAAGTTTTTGGGATGCACTTTTGGCAATGGACGTGGTTTTCCCAAGAAAGGTTATTGCTGATAGTAACGCCAAAACGCCAAGCATCGAACTGGATGACTTCAATGGTATGGATACTCCTGACTGAATTATTTTGAGCACAGTGAGATCGCCTTTTCTGTTAACATTTCTTCCTCGTTCATTTCTGGTTTGACAAGCCGATATAGGAGCCCAGGAAGAGAAAGCGGTATGGAGGGTACTATCATCCGCGAAGCTTTGTATAGGACATGAAGTTGCTTGCTACAAATCGTTGATGTGAAGTAGAAATAGTGTTGGTGCTAAAATTGATCCCTGCGGAACACCAGCATTTATGAGTAGAGTATCAGATGAAACTCCATCGACCACTACATGGAGAGATTTTTTTGAGAGAAAACTAGCAAGCTGAGAACACAGCTGAGGAGGCAAACCATAAGATGGAATCTTGGCGAGGAGTCCCTGGTGCTAAACTCCATCAAATGCCTTGGAAATATCTAATGCCACGGATAAAGTTTCTCCATATTTCTCAATAGATGTGAGACGTATAAGCGAGCAGGTCACCAGTTGATCTCTGATGACGTAAGCCATATTGCCTATCGTTGACAATTCCTGAGTGTTCCAGTTATTTCATGAGCTCGATGTTGAAGGCTTTTTCCATGACATTTGAAATAGTTGATAGCAGTTCGATAGGTCTGTAGTTGCTAGGTGAGGTCTTTTTGCCTTTTTTGGGGACAGAGTGGTCGAACAACTTGCAAAGAACAGGTGTTAGTTTGGGGGCACATTTCTTGAGAACAATCCGTGGGATTCCGTCAGATCCACAGGCTTTGTTTTATGTATACCTCAAGGCTCCGTGTTAGGACCGGTGTTTTGTGTTGCTCACATTAATTCTCCGAAATATTGCCAGATGCTTGCCTCAATGGTTGATTATTCCAGTTGTTCTTCACATTGACGACCAAACATATAGGTACTAAGAGTGAAATGTATAACTTTACAAACTATCTTCAGTTCACGATTTCTTCATTAAAATGTGTTAATAGGAAAATGTTGGATCTGTCGGTGTCACCTTATTTGTTCTTTCGACACACTTTTGCTCGTAAACAATGTGAGAAAAAATCAAGTGTATCCATACATATTCAATCGAAAATAGCCTATAACTCATAAAAGATTGACGTTCATTCACCGCTTCATGATAATTTCTTTATGTGAATTCAATGAACAATCACATTACCTACGATAATAAAACAATCATCAATGCATGTAATTAAACACCTGGTTGTATACCTGATGGGTATCTCTCACAGTTCACCATAGTTTAACTGACGTCCAATGGAAAGTGACCTGAAATAACTGCAGAGTTTGATTCAACAAAATTCCTCAAAACTTGGCGTAAAGAGAGGAGATATTAAGGGTGACGAACTCTTCATGCCCTGAAACCACCCAAATTTCCTTGAGAGTTACCTACCTGAAGGTATATGTATGATTCACAAATGAAGTTAGCTCTCGAGTTAGCTCCTCTACAATTATGTTTTTCTACAAATGGTTAACAAAGTAGTCTTTAACGCTCTCAAATCTCAGCACAAATTTGATGTTTTACGAGGAATGTCATTGAGTGACAGCATTGCCGCTCGTGCGCGGAAATGATGTCATTAAGTGACAGCATCTTTGCGCTCGCATTTATCATTGTTGAAAACGATTTATCATTGGATGGAAAATAATAGTGACAGTGAATTGTAAATTTGAACCTCCTACCAGAGAAATCGAGGAAAAGAATGAATTCTGATATGATAGAATCATGACATCGTGCCATGAAATGCTTGAATGCTGAAGATATCAAAGTAAGTATCCTCAACTTGTCGTACTTCTCACCAGTCCGTTGAATATACAGCAAAAATAAGTTTGACTAGTTCATGACATATTATAACTGTGGGATAGTTATAAGTTTTCAAGTAGCCTCAATAGCCAACGGATTCAAAGCGCGACTTCTCAAGCCGCCAGCACGGGGTTGATCCCTGGACAGGGTAATTCTTTCCCAATATATGAGTCATTTTTCCTCCTCTTCTATTCGATCTATGAATTATTGGATTGAATTTCAATAGGATAATAGTGAATAATTAATTAAATTAATGATTTAGATGGAGAATATTATGAAATGTAAGTTAATTCAATAAAGTATCGGGTTTTCTTGTCTAGGAACTGTGTTTGTAGAAAACAAATTGTGTGAATTTCGATCGCAACGTATCTTCATGCGCTCTAAATACACAAATATCTATTCTTGTTAACCCATTAGATCCCAAGACATTTTTTTTTGGAAAAACACTGTTTTTTCTCGTGAATTTTCTCAGTTGTATTATTTAGTACAAAAAAGCAAATGTAACTGATATCGAAAAATTTTAGTTTCCTAACAAAAAATACATGTACTCGAATGAGTACAATGGGAAGTAATAGGTACTAAAAATATAGCGGAATTACTGAAGTACACTTTATATAACCAGGCGATACAAATGAAATGAAACATAGCTCTGAGAGTGGTAACTCTTTTCAATGCAGAGAGTGACTCTAAATCTCAAACAACTTCAACTGACTCTTTGAAGACATTGAGCACACCTCAACTGTTTATCCACATTTTCTGGAAAATGGCCAACTCCATCTCTCCTAACACTCATGGGTAGCTGACCAATTGATCTCTGTTCAGTTTACGTCGACTTCACGTGACAAGATGAATAATGACGGACTATCATTCTCTCAAATCCGAGAATTCAATATATATTGGTTTGATGCACCAAAACTTCGAAAACTCGAAAAGATTTCTGAAGACTGCTTTAGGTTCCAAATTCTCCAAAACATTTTTCACCATATCAAGTCTGCATATCTCGTTTTTGCTGGCATGCCAGTATAGATATTCACATAATCTTCAGTCCACTTCAGCTCCAATTGCAGTATTTTTCAGAACGGTTTATTTTGAAAGATGTACTGAGCTTTTGTCGCAAAAAAGGCAACTTATATTCTTCATACAAGTTTCATAATCATTGCTTATGTGGAGACACTCAATCATCAAGTATGGAATATTTTCCTTCTTATGAATAATTATTATCATCGAGTTTTTTCATCAGTCTGCGGATCAACTTTAGGCGAAAAACAACAATAGAGATAACATTTTGATTACTTTCAGAGACCCCATGAGAGTTGCGAGGAAGTATTTTGGTAAAATCAAGCGGATCTTGAATATCTGTGAAAGAGCCAACATTCATAGAATAAAGCTGACCAAATGACAATGGACTGCTATAACTTCGGCTATAACCCATTGTACCCAAATGAGTACACGAACAATTATCCATCTATCAGTTCCAAAGTTCGTAAAAGTTTTTCGTAAACTAGTTTCCAAACACACCACCATACACCCAACAATAAGTTTTCATGCAGTAAACGGGGCTGAAGAACGATAATCTGATTTTTTTATTATATCCACCGAATATATGCACTCGCTCAGTAATCAAATACGAACCACTGTTGACAAAATGGCATATTATCCGAAAATAGAAAAACAATAAGGTGATTTCTCTTCATGACACTATAGAAAACAGTACAATGGATCAGCCATGAAGTTCAAAGTTTCGAAATAATTCAATAGGTGGATACACTATGCGGCTTTTCAAAGTGTACTCACATGAGTACAGTGGGATTTAATGGGTTAAGAATTGAACATCTTATATAGTATGAGAATCTTGTTTCTGTAAATAGGGACAACCGTTTCAGGCTTGCCATGGGTTGTCATGGGTTGTTGTTGTGTTGGTAAAACAAACGTTGCTTCGTAACTTTATATAATAATTTGGGAAAATAGTTGAAGGAAACTATTAAGCATTTTTCTTAAGGTATTGAATTCAAATAGAACAATACAGTTCAATTTTAGGGTGCATGAAAGTATACAAATTGAACAATTCTGGTTATTCACGTCAAAAGCTTTCGCAAAGTCCAACTATAGACAGCTCTGTTCCTCTAATGCAGCATCTCTATATCGAGCTGGCCACTGCCGAGTAAATAAGACCATGAATGTAATTTGAATGAATCAGATAAGGCGAAGAGAGAATTGAATGGTCAAAGAGCTACCAATCTCGAAGTGTGGTTGTTGAATAACTTTGATCTGATCTCCGTATCGCAGTGAAAACTTATTGGAGTCATCCATCTGCGCGAAATTATTCATAACCGGAAGATCTTATCTGCCGAGTGGATCCTTTCTTCTCGAGATAATCGAGTCTCAGCCAGATGGGACCTGGGAGCAGACGTCTCAATGATATTTAATAAGGATGGGTGATTTGTCAGTGTTATTGCTTGTGTTTTGTCATTGTTCTCGGAGGATACGTTTCATATACCTACCTGATGGTTTTATCTTAGATTAGGGTATTGAAATAATTCGAGAAGGCTGGATTCCAGAGAAGGAACCACATTATTCAAACAACTGGACTCCGCCATGGTTGATATCAAGTCCATTCTACCAAAACTTTATCTTCGGTCATTGCCTTGTGACTTTCGCAAAATACTTTGTGTGCGGAATGTATTCTCCACTTTGACTATATAGACAGTGCCCTTTGTTTTTATTTAACTGAAACACGTCTAGTATCAGGAATTTCCATCATATCTAGCGCAGAAAAAGATGTACTTCGATACATATAAATTCAATCGAAGAAGTTCATAATGTTACCTGATTATACCAAAATTATCGATTGCTTGCAATATCATATCAAAAATGTATTTAATCAATACAACGATAAAATTATTCTGAGAATATGGTGAAACTGAGTGAATGCATACCAGTATCTTGAACCAAGAAACATATATTTCTTCATGTGAAATATGTGTTCTTACCTTTGGTTAATTTAAATGTTTCAGTATTTTTTATTAGTTAGAGGATTTCATTAGGTATCAAACACAAATATACCTTGTTTCTTCGGAGTCTACAAGAGTAAGGTACTACATAACTCCAATCCTCTTAGAGGTACTTCTTTCTCTACAAAAAATCATTTTTTTTTTGTTCTATAATAATAAATAAGTCATTATGATTTTTTATTATTCGGAGGTTGGTACAATCGAACTGTCAAATGAAAATCAGAACAATTAGGCCCAGCTTGATTCTGAGCGATTTTGGATTCGGTGATACTAACAGTCAAAAACTCAATGTTTTTATTGGTGAATTTTAATTCAGAGTCTGATTTGATTCAAATTGACCAATAAAAACAGTAACATCATTGCATTTTTCACCGCTGGTATCGCAAAAGTCAAAATTGCTCAACAGTAAACTGGGCTTTACGCTTGTGCGTCAGATTTCAAATATTTCAATGTCATCATTCTTACCAATCGAATATGTTTTTGTTATTTATCGATATTAAACCAATTTATTTCGATAAGAGACATCAAATTAATGCAAAATAGAAAAAATTGGATAGGACACACGCTTCGCTCGTCTTACGACAAAATAGCGTCTTATAAAACTTATATCATAATATACTATTTCAATTAGTATTTGACTTCTTCACAGCTAGGCTCGGTGAAACCTGCTTTCAACCACAAATGAAATATTTTTTTACCATTTTAAGTGAAGAACAATATATTTAATACACAAATAAATTAATTAATCGATAAAAAACGCACAAATCAACGATTTGAGAACGATGCTACGACAACAGAATAACCACGTTATGAATCGTAAACAATCTGAGGAACTCGTTCGAAACACGAAAACGGCGAGTTGGTCCGACAAGGCCCGAACGATTACATTCTTATCGTGGAAACAAGAAGTCGTGTTGGCATCATGGATGGAAAATACCAGTCTACGTATTTCATTGGTCTGAGGTGTTTTCATTCTGAAATCGTCTATTTCGTCCTTCCAAGAGAATAAATTTATCTACTTCAATACTTTCATTCTGAGTCCATTATTTCAGTAGTGGAAGAATACACTATTGAATAGAGAATTTTTTTAGGATATTTTTATAATCTGCTAACAGATGACACTGGCGCAAACGAACCGAAACAAATCGGCACAATTTAATCGAAATAAAAACAAAATGGTGTTCATAACTCGCGCAAAAGTAGGATTTGTTCGTGGTGCTAATGTTCCAATTCGAAGCACCCCGGAAATATGCTTTGTGCTGCACCCATCATCGATCTGCGCATTCTTCTTCTTCTTCAACTATTTCTCCGTAGTATCCATCTTCTTCGCGATGTTATGGTATTTAACGGTGAAATGATCTCAAAAATTATGTCCCTTGTTCTATGCACTCCACACTCATTATTGCTCGCACCATTTCATACGATCGAATGTTAACATGATTTCGAATACCATAAATATTGCGGCAAAATATCTCATTAGTACGGGCAGGGCCGTAAAATAGCATCAGAGAGGTGGAAGAGTGAATTATGCTAATTTCTTTGTTGCTTACTGCAAAGGTGAAATATATGTTTATTCGATGAAGAGTACATCTCAGGTGTTTCTTTCCGGGAATACAGTTAGGTTAAACGTAGCAATTACACTGGCCGAGATCATTTTCACTGCCGCGATTTGCAGATTCATGAGAGAACCATAATTCAATTTTGAATCAGAATATAGTGGAGAATGCACTATTTAATTGCTATGTAGAATGAAAAATTAACGTTTTGTTTACGTTAAAAGTGTCAGTCAAAATTGTTTCCTTATGGCTATCAACGCTCGTATTCCACAAGAATCTGTTTTGGCACCAAACTAGCTCCTTCAACAACCAGTTTAAAGCAACATCACTTATGAGCCGGTTGTTCAGTCAGAGATAATCTGCAGATCTATTGGAATACTGGAGTCCTGGAATACTGTTCCCATATTTGGAGAGCGGAACCTAAACATATCCTTAAACTATTGGATTCTGTCCAAAAAAGGGCAATTCGTCTCGTCGGTGATGCCTCGCTTAAAAACTCGCTCACTTCTCTGGAACACCGTGGAAAAGTTGGTGATTTATCTCTATTTTTTAGATATTTTCATGGGCGATGCTCTTCTGAAATATCAACAATCGTTCCTCCATTAGCAGTCTCTTCGAGATTAACCCATCAAGTTCAGTTTTCACACCCCTTCGTGGTCACTTTAGAGATCTGCAGAACGTCTCTTTCCAAAGACCCGTTCATCCAACGAAAATCGAGACTTTGGAACTCATTCCCTAGGGAGGTGTTCCCCGAGGCATACGATCTCCAGAAATTCAAGAAGAACACCAACTCCTACCTTCTTTCCCTTGATTCTCACGATGTTCTATGAACATTACAGGATATCCCTTTTCGTGAGAACCAGAACATAAAAAAAATCTTGGTTTAGCTTGGTTGATTCTGTTGTTCAGTACCAAAATCCTCGTTTGATCTAGAGTTTCGCTAAACCATCAAAATCTGTGTAAATGTACAAACTGGTGTTTTTATTCACAATTTTTCTTTGACTTTTTGTCAACACCTCTTTCCAGGCCCAACCACGACCTTTCAGCAACGAAACCACATGATTTACGAACCTCTTGTAATCGATAAGCAAAACATTGGTAATCAGTTGATCGAGCAACAAGAAAGTAACCCACACAGCCGGGCAAAGTACTGATTCCGAAGGCGAAAGGATATTAATTAAAATAACTTTTATCCCGGTAATTTACACCTCGACGGGATGCCACAATGGCTGTGATTCATCGGGCACCTCATTTGATTTTAATAGCGCTATAGAGAGGTATTTCGATTATGAGCAGCCATTGACGTTCATGAAAATTGTTAAGTATCTGGGGTTTTTGAGTTGGCGTACACTGTTTTTGCTCAATTGCACGTATAGTACAGTAATGGGTTTCTTCTAGACTGTGCGATAACGGTGACAGAATTACATCAAATGAAGAAAAACGTGAGAACTTCGCTATCAGAACCAGCTCATTGAGAAATTCCGGAAGAAGTATTGCTCACTACTAAATAGGGTAAATATATATTTTACGGACTCCACCTTGTACAGACATTCAGTTTTGGGGAATTTACGTGGTTTAGCCTCCTGATCAATAAATTCAAATGAAATTTTTGCGCGCTCAACTAGTTTTGGAGATACGGCCCCCCAAAGACAGGAAAACGGGGTTTCAAGTATATGTTCTGCCCGCTTGTTCTTCACCAATTTGCTCATTATTTTTACCAGCACACTGTACACACTCTAATTGAAAGATTTCAACACATTTTCACAAATAATTCACTCGTAAAATATCAAAAATCATTTTTCTAGTAAATAAGGGTGGTATTGAGTTAGTCATGCAAGAAAAAACGATGATTTTTGTTATTTTACGAGTGAATTATTTGTGAAAATGTGTTGAAATCGTTCAATTAGAGTGTGTACAATGTGCTGATAAAAAGAAGGAGCAATTTTTATCGGAAATTGGTGGAGAACAAGCGGGCAGACTGAGGGGGGGCCGTAATCTCCTAAACTAGTTTAGCGCCAAAAAGGTCATTAGAATTTATTGATCAGGAGGCCAAACTACGTAAGTTCTCCAAAACCGCATATCTGTACATGGTGGAGTCCGTAAATTATATATTTACCCTAAATTATTGTTCAGCCAGAGTTTTTTTATGTCAATTATTGTCAGTTGGTTCTAAAATTGTTTGTCTTGAATATTCGTCCTGCCACTGGTAAGTATGAGCGTACTTTAGCTACATTGATTACTAATTTGAAAGCCAATTAGTGGAGCAGAACAAGTGGGATGGTGTAATTTATATACTCATGTACTTAACCTTACCTTCAACTTAGCTGAATAAGCCGATGAAAAGAAATTTCGAAGAACATTGTCGTTATTATCGTTTTCAAATAAGGTATATTTCAGCTGTAAATAATGATTATGAATACAAACTGGATTGACATAATTCCGATTTTATTGAATGTTTGCAATTACTGGAATATCATTAGAGTTCTTCCATAGTTGATTCCGTTTCCATCTTAAATATGGTAAATTAGTTCTCATTTTGCTGAAAAGTGAGCATCAACATATAGCTTCATTAGTGAAATTTCTATATCTACAAAACGTGTGTTTTCATCTCCTGCATTTCTAAAGTCGATATCCTTATCTGTCCCAACAATTTTTATGTCGGTCTTCGTCAATATTGAACTTGTCATCATCATTCCAAATGTTCGTATCTCCATGTTTGTATAGTAAAAGACACTTTACTTCATAGAAATATTGAGGATTTTCAGTTTGTTTGGTTTTCCAATAGAAGAACAATTTTATATTAGTTCTCTGAAAAATCTTGCTAGATGTTTGTTTGAGATTGAAGAACGCCTAGGAATGCAATAATTCTTATCGAAGGTACCTATATCAAAAATATATACATATGCAGGTATTTATCTGACGTATATCCTGCTTATATTGCAGCACTTATCAGCTTGGTAAGCAGTATATAACCATAAACAATAATTTATACCCTTGACAGTTTCGTTTTGGGACTTGGAAGGTCGCCAAAATTATCCTACAAAAAAGAGATGATTTTTCAAATGCAGCAAAAAGAGTTGGAGTTAGAAGAGAACCTTGTGGGACTGCCAAGTGCTCCATTAGGTTATCAAGGCAATTATATTGTTCTTCAAATATAAAATTCTGCGCGTTTTCGAATATACAGAGGGCTTGTGCCCACTTCAAGCTCGTGGTCAACGGAATGAACGTCCATTATAATATGACGGCCCCAGGCCAGAAAAAAAAAACATCACGAAAGAGCTCCTCCAATGCCAAATAGGACCGGTAGTCCACCTAGAGAGGAAGTATTAGTCTATCTAGTCGCTAGTCGTAGTGTGTAGATATGCGTATCGCGTGTGTAGATACCAGCATACGCATTACCATATTTATTAAGGCCCTTGTCGACCACTGAACTAGGCTGCTTGATTAATGGACCACGAAATTTGATTTAGGGGTGTCGTAATGGCCACTGTCGAAAAAAACGTGCCTCAGATGTATCTTCGTGTTTATTTTTTTTTACTGTGGAGTGCCCGCGTGTACGGTACCATTTTATCTATTTCAGTGGTTTTCAGCTTTGAAAGGAAATATAAATATCTAGAGCTAGATCTATAAACTTTCTTCATAGTTCATGAATTATTGGGCAATTATATACGAATATGATTATAGCCATGCCTTTAAATATGCTTCCGGATTTTTTTTCGGTTCGAATAATTTAGCCTCGAATTATAAAATTTGTGAAGTTTATGCTGCTGACACATACTTGTAGCTACTAGGGCTACTTGGGACTAATCTCAAGGTGACATGAACATTTCATATTTCTTGTGGATATCACAGGGAGAAACAAGGAAGCAACAGAAATGCTTTCTGATGTTAAAGAATTCACCAAAAAGCTTGAGTTTTGAGAGAAAAATTTAATCAACCTCGACACCAAGCACTTCACTCTTCTCTCAAAATTATGAGAGTAAATATCAAGTGCAGATGCCTCTAAGAAGACAGTAGTAAACGACAAAAATCCAATTTTAGTTCGCTACTTGGTGTACTCATTATACCGATTCAATAAATCATAAGGCCGATTCATCACAGAAACCCTGTACAATTCCTCAAATTTTGAAACGAATGAGATATATTCCTTGAACATACATATGAAGTGGGACACTCTAGCATCACGATTATACGTTTTCAAGGTAGTGGCTATGAGTTAATATATACGAATGGGTGACATACAAGACATTGTACTTTCTTGAGACCACATTTTTCGTGATTGATATGATATGCAAATGAGTTTCATTCCATGTGTTCGCAATATCCTGCTTTAATTGCTCGGTTATTAATAGTTTTCAGACATTATCGATATTGCATTTTTCCTGCAGGGAAATGCAAATAATGCGGTATGTTTGATGTAGGTGGAAAAATCTAAACGTTCACTGGCAAGTTCATAACTATTTACGTTTCTGTGATACGCTACTTGCGTTCTAATAACTTCATTGGTAGCAATGATACCGATTGCCGATATACATTGTATGATAGAAGTACGCTTCATATGTAAAAAATTCTAATTCGTATCATCCCTCATAGAATGGCCATCTAGGTCACCGGATTCGACACCAGTAGACTTTTTTCGTGAATATCTGAAAGCCAGAGAGTGCACGGGTCCTCCTTTGGCCATCATCGAACGTTTGCTTGAATTAGCTCCTTAACCTCATTTTTCATCGATGAACATATTTATTCTACCGTGGGAAAACCATCTTTATTGTTCCGACTATTTTTTTTCTAAATTCTAATTCACTTTTCACACCAACTTGTGATGTATTTCTTCCCTATAAGGAGAGGCGACCAAACGATTTGTACACAGAAGCCATTATGTATTAAAGCCCAAGATGGTATGGTGGCAGATGGATAGGCGATATGGTGTGTACACTTCTTGGTGTCATCTCTTTTTTTGACACTTACACTATTATTTTTGTCAAAAATTTTATGGAATTTGTCCTCTTGGGATGCCTTGACGTACATTTCAAACTCAGGTTTTGCTCATCATATTCACTCATGATGAGACGCCATAATCAATATTTCTCGATAGATAGATACGTAGAAAGGAACGAATCATAGGTAAACATGTAATTGATAGATTTCTCGACGTTTTCGAATCTAGGTTATTTTTCGACTACGTAATTAATCTCGTAGCAACCCATGGAAAAAAAAAAGAAATGTTGTCAGAGATATAATTTCAGCATGTTTACATTGGAATTAGAATCGTTTGAATAGGTAAGTTCCTTTCCGCTAATCTGCATTTATTATTCTTTCAACTATTATTTTACTTTATTAAACTTTGCGTCGTTCTTTTTTTTTTACTGCATGGCCTGCTTGTTGATATGGGTGTTGTGTCCTGGGACCATGGTGCCAAATTATACAAGAGATTCCTCTCATAGAACAGGTTATTTTTTCTCAAATATTGGGGGACTTGCATATATTCCATTGCTTCGCGATTTATATTCGAGGAAAGATGATGGTGAAGAGATTAAAATTCACGGCTACGATGTGTTTCAACACCCAAATTGAAAAGTGTACGGCTTGGAGAAAATATCTGAAAGCTATACGATACCCTGCGGGGCAGAATTTGTTTGCTCAAGTAATTGCCGGAAATAGTGTCCGAGTTTGTCCAATCGATGAACCTAATGAAGGTATTGATTAATAAGCTATTTCGACGGCATGCGAGATTAGGAACCGTTAATTTTATATGCATGGGGAGTAAACACGAAAAAATATGAGAATGATCGTCATTAATATTTGGCCCTTGTAGTTTTCATGGAATAATAAAGGGAAGATAGCATGTGGAATGCTCTGCTAGTGCGAATAAAAAATTAACTGGCTTTGACGAAACGAGGACCAGAGGAAGGGGAGAATAAGAGAAGAAATTGAAAGGGGTAGAGAAGAAAGGAGAACAGAAATAAGTATTAAAGAAGCGAAGAAGCAAGGTGAAATTTTAAAGAAAAGTAGGAACACAAAAACCAAAGAAAAAAATTCTGGTGCAAATAAGCGACAAGCTAGTTTAGACTATTGAAATCATTTACTCAATTTGTCGTATAGTTTTACTTTTCCTAATCCAAAAAAAAACATGATATTCACCAAAATATTTGTTGTCATGTTATCGTTTAAAGGCATTGTAAATTGTATCACGTTATTCTATTATAATGTATTCATTACCTGTTTGAATTCGTTTATTTCTACTCTTAACACGTTCACCATCGCCTTAACTTCATTAACACGCACAAACTCATCAACTACATGGGCATGTAATTAAAATGGAAAGATCCGACGCATGCCATAGGGAAAGGTACTACTTGATTGATTTTATCTATGCAGGAGGTACCATGATCACAGATCTCGTTTGTTGTACTGAAAACTCCAAAATATAATTTTATTATCCACATCGCGTAGAAAACTGAAACTGAACTGATGCATGTCTATGTTATGACACCCTGCTTTATTCAAGTTGGCCTATACAGGGTGATAACAATATTACTTCTTAAACTGGGTTCGTGAATTTTTAAGCAGGAGAAAGAATAGTGGATGTAGACATAAACACACTTATCTCAGAGTACAAATATCTATTTAGCATTTGAATCAATTACACAGGCAAAGTCGGCAATATAAATAAGATTTCTTACATGTTTGGTGGTTGATCACAATTATAGTAACTTTCGAGATGTTTCCTGAACTATAGAACTTACGTGAATTGAACTGAATACCGGCACAATAAGATGACTTTTATTTAATTGACGAAAACCGAACTGTCTGATGGAAATCCATCTTTCACTGGTCTGCTAATTCGCGTTCACTTGTAAAACACTTTACGAGGGCGGCACTGAGATTACGAACTGAGGAACATTGTCTGGAGTTGAGAGCTTAACTGTTGAATCTTGGAACTGCTCTGCCTTCTGATTCTAGTTTCAGAGAATTTATAGGAACTTTTCATGAGAAAATTATAGGAACCTCCCATCCCCGCTAATTACTCTAATTGTTGTTTCATGTCGTTTTTGCCAAATGTAAATTATTCTAAAAGTATGGTCATGTTAAGAGCATTTAATATAAACTATTTCAGACATAAATCTTATATTTTTGCGCTTTTTCCATTAATCTTCGATTAAGTTAATATAAACATAAGTTGGTTGAAGGTTACTGGGATAATTAATTTTTACGGCTGCAGATGTTATGCCCATAAATTATACACGAGCTAACTTGAAGTGTAAACAAAACTAACGTTCCTATTGGTTCCCCAATTTCCTCTTCTCGAATTATCCTCCCTTCAATGACTTCGAGTGACTCTATTCAGACTATATTCTTCAGTTCCAAAGTGTTTCACCAAGCTGGTAAGTCCATCCTATAGTCGTATATCGTATTGTGCCTCGTATTCATAAAATGTTTATATTCTATATCATACTTCAAACTCATTATAATATAACATGATTATTCTTAATAATCTTTAAAATCCCTGTAGACGACATTGCCATTATAATAAATGCATCTAATTCGTACATTCTTTCATGAAACAAAACTTTCCTTGAGTATAAACATAGCTTGGTACTTATAGGAAATATCGGCCGGAGACATCGAATTTGTTTATATTTCGAGCCGAGACGACCTAGAGACCCATATAAATATTAAAAACAGGTGGCCACTTAAACGAATATTTGCTGGTACCTGATATCGAACTCGTAACGATTCATTCATTAGTTTTTCTGGACGATAAAATATATTGACAAAATTTGGCATCATTACATCTATTTCTATGAAGCTTATAACCAACCATATCACATCATTTAAGGACAGATGGATATATCTCGAAATTAAAACACGAACTGTGAACATTAATAAAATAATGTATAACAATTTGGAAATTCTTCTCAGAACTATCAGATAACCATATAGGTCCGTATCAACATGGTTTTAAAACGATTTAATGTTATGGATATATATATCCTCAATTACTTCACAATAATCCATAACATAAATCATATTATTGTGAGGCAACCGTGCGGACAAAAGACTACGTTGAATAAATGAGAGAACAAAACGTACCATTAATTACATCTGATGGACATTCCATTGAGAAATCAATCAATAAACCAGAAACGCATCGAAATATTCGATATAATTACCCTCGCGATATAATGTGCATCGTAATGCCAGTAATGCCTGGTAACGTTATCAATAATTATTTAAACAATAACCGATAATGGCTAATTCGTGAAATCATTATTATAAACATAACCCAGTTCCCACATAACGTTTATAGTAAGTAGCTGGACTGGATGGACACTCTTCTGCAGAGGCGTTTCACATTCTTGTTCTCGGATGGTTTCGAAGGATTTTTCCACAGTTTCATCAAACATTTGCAGTAATGACAGCTGTCATGAATATGACATACTCCAGAGGAGCCATCAGAGGCCAATAATCAGGTTAGCATTCCTTCATGATTCGTGATGAATGGGAATTAATGCAAATTTATATAATTCACTGATGGTAAAACAAATCGGATTATTCAGATACTATCAATACTATTCTGAAAAAAAACTGATGAATATAAGGATATCGGTGTCATTTTCTAGAAAAAAAATATTATCGTTGCCCAGATAGAGAATATCGTAAAGGAAGAAAGTTTCAGAAAATCGATTTTAGATCTAAGAAGTTCACATCCGATCAGGTTCTGTATGACCATCATATTAGAATTGATTTTCGACGAGAAGCTCTTATTTCAGGATATATTTCGATTATTGGGATGTGGACAAAAATACTCTCGAGTCTCGAAAAATATTTCACAATCAACCAACATTTCACACAGTGATTCTGATTTCCCGACGCCTATGAAAAATATTGATTGTTTGTCAAAATTATTACAACAGCTTTGTAACTGTTACTGATGATGATGTTATTGATGTTGATGGGAATTATTGGTAAAGAAAGCCGCATCCAAGTGTAAATAATGGATCTGTATTTGGTGTCTCGCAGTTTGAGAAGCAATTAACAAATTTGTTAGAAAATAAATTTCTATAGATCAAACTGATTAACTTGTTTATGCTCATCGAGCCTAATGAGGTGTTTTACACAACTCAATTACTTTGGAATTAACCTGATGGGTTATCATTTTTCTTTGACTATCAAAGTTGAGAAACAACTCCAATAAAGTTGAAACTTTCGCGAAGCCAAGAAAAGCGGGACCTACAGCTTATAGTAGAACCCGAACAACTCCAACAGCATTTTGTCTTGATCACTCTGCTTTTCCAATAAATATACTAACCAATGTGCCTATTCACTGAATATAAATTATGTGAAATCCTATGTGCCTAGTATCGAGAGAGCTATCATAGTGACCGAAATTCCCAAATAAATAACCCGCATATCATCACGTTTCCGTAAGAAATCAATCTTTTTTCGGCGTAAATACCCCCTTGACCTATCAATTTCTCGTCCAAATAACCGTGGATCGTGAATCGAAGTGATGAGTGGAAGTGAAGCACCATCCAAATTTCATTAAAAGTCGTGACGATTATCCAACGAAGAAACCAGTCATTATTTAAAATGGTCATTCTCCGGTCTGAGAATCTCATGATGCCAATGAATGTGTTGTTTGGACACGAAGTATGTGGTCCATTTCGATTAGTCTTGAAAAAACAGCTGTCGCTTTCGCTTTTGAACTGGGTGATATCGTGATTTTTTCGATAATTAATCGATAAATGAGATTAAAAGTGGGTAAGCAATAAGTATTTGTCGGATTATTTCTTGTCATCTGTCAAAAAAACCTTTATACATCCCAAAGAAAGGTGAATATAGATATGGTCAAACGACTCTTCAATAATTGTTTGCCGTTAAAACCTGTAGACTGGTTTAGCGAAGATCATAACAATGGTAATATTTCAGTAATCGTTCGGAGATGGCGTTCATATCGCATTCGATATCGATAATTCAGTTCTCTATTAATATCCGTATTCTATGGTTTCGTGTTCAAGTGACAGTGACATTCATAATTGTGGTTTTGGCTTGAAATATGAATTTTGTTTGATTGTTCAATCATGATGTTGATTGAACGAATCACACAAAATCAGAGTGACTGAGAAATTGTGAAAATTCCATCTGAAGTAGTGAAAGTATTACTAGTGTTTAAAACTATGATTGAAATTCAACAAAATCGAGTATATCTATATCCACCTTGTCCCAAAGCATTATATATTATTTGCCATTCGTTATTGAAAATGTTTCTTAGCATTTCTGGCCAATCTTGCAGCTCTTCTAGGTTTTTTATTATCTCCTTCAAATATACCATCTTTTAAATATCTCATAATGCAGAGTCTCAGTCAAAATCTAAAGTTAACATATCTTTGATATCTTAGCTTCCTTGTCATTTCTTTCTATTTTATCTGTTTCTCATTCACTTTTTTCTGAAGAGTCCATCTTCTTTGCATGTTCAGACTAAGTGTTTGTATCTTTGTCAACATAGCATACTCCAAGCTGACAAGCTAATTTTTACGTACGCTGTTTGATAATTATCTCAAAATTCAATCCTATATCAATATAGAAGCTATTATAATCATCATCACTCGGGGCACAGTATACCAAGTAAAAAAAATAACTTGGCGGATTCAAATCCAATCGTCTTGCAAACCCTTTGCATCCACCGAACAAACAAAAAATGACATTAACACCATTTTCGGCTACCTGGGCTTACCGCAACTACCAAAAAAAAGCCCGTCATCTAACCAACTAGACCATATTCGAGGCACGCACGCACGCACGTCATCTCACGCAATGGCATGCTACGATTTCCGACTCGTTAAATTAAATAAACAAATGAACAGTTGGTGGTGTGGCGATTCGATTTGTTCGTGTTGTAAAATGTCTGGAAGGAAGTCTGAGCACGTGTGGCAAATTACACAGCCGATTCGCTCAGGATACGGTCGATTCATCTGACTAGATTGAACTAACTAGGGTGTTCCGCAAGGAGGCATTCGTGGACCCGTCAGCATTCGAATATATGGGAGCCGATAATTAACGATAATTTAGAAAGCCCGCGATGATTAATGCTATGCTTAGTTGGTGGGCGAGGAGTAATGAGAATGGTTCTTCTGTCACTAGATCTTCAAATTTATGGCAGCGTTTCGAGCAATGCCCACTTCGACCTTTTGTTTCTAATGCTAATGTTATATGAGTTGTAATGATTAATTATCGATTCGAGCTGGCAGTTGCAACACAACTCCCTGTATGTATCGCGGCGTTCTTTTACGGCCGAACAATGTTATTTCAATTTTTTTTTCGCGCGTGATGCATCGTTGGCTCCGTATGGTGAAATATGGGTTTCAGATTCAGATGCAGAGATCCCGTATCAAATAAATTATAGCTACGGGCTAAGGTCATCTATAGGTGTCAGCGTTCATTGAAAATAGAGAACTCGGTGGGATTTTTTCTCCTGTCATCTGGAACCTCAGCAACTTCTATACTAATTTAATCACTCAGCAAAAATAATTATCCCCACATCAGAGGAATATTTCTCAGATCGGTAAACAGTTGTAGACTTGGATCTTTCATCCTTTCCATGAGACCAGTGATGTTCCAAGAATTGAAATAAAATTAGTAGAACTTGGGAGAAAATTGTATGTACTGAGTTGAATTAAGCAAATTGTACTCGATTCAGAAAGTGGAACCAACTTGAATATGATTACATTACAAATACTATTAGCAATCACAAATCAACATGACTTAATCAAAAGTTCATTTGACAATGTTTGCAGAAGTCTTTAGTCCAAATGGCAAATTATGAAGACACAAGTAGGAAACCATCTCAAGTTCAACTTTTTCACATATTTTGCTTATTTTTTGTCATATTTCACTGCAAATTAGTTGGATTTTGGTAATACAATACTTTGGAAGCCTTTATTTTACTTTTGTGACTGATATTTTCAGATAAAATGTCCTCCTTGTAGATTCTTATTGCAGATTTAACAATACATCCATCAATTTCTTTATGTGTAGCACTATCAAGTGCGGTAATAAACGTCATTGTGACATTTGAAAAATGTTTGAATCACAGTCAAACCACAGCCATTACCTGACAGATGTAGGTAATCGAATATTTCTATCACTCACAGTCATCGGATAAGCCACAGGGCATAACCAAGATTGGAATTCTGAAGAGATACTCACTTCGTTGGTCGGTTAATACGTTACACTCACACCATTCATTCTCGACTCTAACGATTTTCCATCGGCGAAATCAAAAACGATTTACAGCCGTGCCGTGTTCGTAAGACACAAAAACACGTTTCAATAATTAAAATTGATTTTCTTTCGGATTACCGAAGACGTATCTCATGCAATAAATATTAGGTTACAGTACACTTGGTACCTTAGGCAACACCAGGCTGTTTTTCATCGATGCATACAGACGTCCGTATGGGCGGAAATCAACTCCGTTCAGTTCCACAGGCTTCCGTGTATTGGCTGTGAGTGGCCATCTTAATTTTCACATGCAGGACTTCAATCAGTAGGTATATACGTTTCATTTTCTATTATCGTAGGTGTAACAACAGTGACGTCAGTTGAGAAATAATGTGTTGCTTGAAGAAAAATGACCTCATTCAATCAAGTGACTATAACGTTCAAAACGGAGATTATGAAAACACACTACTTACCGGGATAATAACTGTTCGATCAAGGTTGGGAAATAAAGGAAACTGTAACGTTAGGAGATCTGACTTATTGCTCCATTAAATTATTTGTTTGTAACTCTGCGATCATTCTGAATACATGGCGAAGACATAAAAATAACTGTTCCATTAGACGTTTATGATGATTTACGTCTTATTTACTATACCATTTACCAATTAAGAGTATCATCCATTACTATTCTATGTCCATTTTTAATGACACATTACCGAGTGGTACACCTGATCTCTTGGAGGTAGTAAACAGTCGGTCAGTTTATATGCCAGTTTGATTTATTCTGCTATTTATTGCCAATGAACAAGTTGGAAAGAATCTACACTTCAATGAACAATGTAGGAGGAGATCGTAAAAATTTTCTGCCGCAGAAACGTAAAACGGATTTCAGGAAGGCTATAAATTATTATCTCTTTCGGCAATCGTCGGTAAAGTACCCAGTAGACTGGATATGTAGAAGAATTATACAACGTTGATGTTTCTTTTTATGTTTTGGTTCTCACGAAGAGGGATATCCTGTAATGTTCAGAGAACATCGTGAGTACCAAGGGAAAGAAGGTGTTCTTCTTAAATTCCTGGAGATGGTATGCCTCGGGGAACACCTCCCTAGGCAATGAGTTCCAAAGTCTCGATGTTCATTGGATGAACGAGTCTTTGGAAAGGGACGTTCTGCAGGTCTCTAAAGTGACCACGAAGGGGTGTGAAGACTGAACTTGACGGGTTAATCTCGCAGAGACTGCTAATGGAGGAACGATTGTTGATATTTCAGAAGAGCATCGCCCATGAAAATATCTATAAAATAGAGATAAATCGCCAGCTTTTCTACGGTGTTCCAGAGAAGTGAGCGAGTTTGTAAGCGAGGCATCACCGACGAGACGAATTGAATTGCCCTTTTTCGGACAGAATCCAAGGATATGTTTAGGTGTCGCTCTCCAAATAGGTTATTGTACTCACTTCAAAAGCTGAAACTCTATGAAGGTATATGCAATGCGATATTTGCAAAGGCATAGCATACTGCGAGTATAGTAAAGGTTGTCAATATGATTGACACTTGCGAAAAATGAAATATTCAGGCCATTTGCAGACCAAAAAAATCCATGAATTGAGGCTGAAGCCATTTGATCCCAATACACTTTCTATCAGCGTTACTATTATTTTCGTTTGATTGCCATCAAAGATGATCTCGATTTTGGAATACGTCCACCCACATACGATATAGCCAATCAATCAATCAATTTCGAAATACCAGCACCCATCAATGTACTTTAACAAGCCCAACCGTTGAGTATTTCAATCATTTCGGCAATACACAGATGAAGTTATCAAGACTCCGACAGATTCATTAGTAATACGGTTTTTATTATCTCTAAATCTTTTTAATGTGATGTCCTTCTGCCGTTGTTAGGATATCACGTAATTGGCGATGTTTTGGAGTATCCATTGGCGTGGAAGAGGAAAAGACCTCCGAGACATTGATTTTCAAAAAAGTGAATGTCAGTCTGTTGAACAATGTCAATCTGACTCTTGGACTCCAAATATGAACTTCAGTGATAAAATAGCCCAAGTCTTAATTGTTTCCAAAAACTATTATACGTTTTATAATGGAACCTTTCTCAAATCCATCAGTTGAATAAGATTCTGGTTTATTGTAAAAGGCCTTTGATGATCTTCAGCCTATCACAAAAGTGCTCTGCCGCTCTGGATAATTGGGAGCCTTATTAGATCTTTCTCGACCCAAAAAAAACAGCCTCTTATTAACCATTTTATATGTTGCTATCTGAAGCTTTGATTATTCAGATCTTTTGGTAAGTATCACATGTTCATAGTAGACTTGCATATACTTAATCAACGGACAATCGAAATACTCTTCACTATTATCGTCAGTAAGAAAGTGGAAGAAATTGTGCAATTAAATACTGATTAAAATATTTTGGGGTTCCAAAATTGAAATTAGAGTGCCCTAGAGAAAAATGTCCTACACGCCACTGTGGATTATATCCTGCATTGCTACCGGTTGGCTCTTTCTTTCTCTTCTATCGATTAGACATGGCCTAATTAAAAATATTGATGACATTTAGGTAGCAGCATCGTTAAAAAAATATGCTTTAGGTATGACTCGTATTTGGTTGATTTTTATCAAACTGGGTATCGTGGGGTTTGAAAAATTGAAATAGAAAGGACTGCTAGATACAATTAAGGCGGTGCGACATAGAAGGATATAATGGAGGATCTGACAGATGAGTTTTATAAATGAAGTTTTTCTTATCTCGTCATCTTCAATGTTTACTGTTTGACGCTCAAGCATTAACAAAAGGTTCATCATGGTTGGGGTGCCTTACTTCATTGTTTTTTTATGTTTATATGAAATTTTTCAGATTGTTTTGGGACATTTTTGTTTCATAATTTCATTAATAGAATTATTGTCACGAACTTTAGGCGATGGTTGCCTAAAATCGTGTTCTATCTACAGAGAATGAACTGAAAGAACCACTTATTCCAGTCAATAGCACATTTATTCAATACAAATATGAATCTGGTTAACAAAAACAAGATAATAAAAACATTCCTTATACCTAAATACTATCATCCAATGATATGGGGGCTTGGAGGCAATACATTCACACCCGTGAAGCGGCTGAAAATAAAACTGAGAATGGTCCATGGACCATCTCAGAGGATGAAGATCAGATCGGCATCACATATTCAAAACTCCAATATGCATCTCTGATTCTTTGACTCAGTCTGATTATCCTGAATTGATTTCCCAGTCTTTTCATATTGTAGTTATTTTAATAACTGTCGCGTTTGATGTTCTGAGATCGCCAAATGTTAATGACATGCCTGTTTTTATGTTCATGTAGTTTTTCCAAAATTTTCTGTTCATTGAATTTACATTGAAGCATAAACAAAGACATGACCGACCTATGATTATAGATTGCTTTGGGATTATGGAAATTTCTACAATATGTTCTATTTGTGACATTATTGTAATACCTACACTGTTTTCAGCTTGTTGTCATGATATTCTATGACCTAGTGAATGAAAATCAAGCACCTTCATTGGCGAAATTTCCCCACGTTTTCCTCGTTATAGTTTGTGTAAATTCATCGAATACCTATTTTTTAGTTTCCTCTTGCGATCAAATTTAACTTGGAAAAAGATTCCAAAAAATGTAAGCTTCTCCACCATTCTGAAGAATAGCCAAGATCGCACGGTTGAAATTTTAGCACTTTTGCGCCTGAATACAGTTACCATAAGTATTCTAAATTAACATCTTGGTATTGCTATGGTATCCAATGTATCATTCGTTAAATAGTTCGAGTAGGAACTGAATTATATTTTGACAGTTTGAAATTGCCCAATGGAATGAAATAACTGGCAATTTTTCTTCGAAGTTGATTATGCTACTCAAATTTTCCATGATTCAATGAATATTTCGATTCATCCAAGAAATTAGTGACCTCATTTCATTTTGGCAACAGTGCAAGCAACAGCTTTCTATCCCTTTCTTCAATCCGTCGGTTCAACCGAATCATGTCCAGAAACTTGTAACCACAAATATCCCCAAATGTCACCAAATCTAGGTAGTAGTAATCATTGTAAATTGCTGTATTTTGAAAATTGAAATAATGTGGATATACCTCCAGTTGTAATTTAAGATCTAGACAGCTGAAATATAATACTAGTTATTGAAAAAATAATTTGATGAGACAAGGAAACTTCCTCATTGAATGACGAATAAAGAAAATACCATCCGACTCGAAGGACCAATGTATATTATAACGCATCTAACTCTCGCGAAAAATAACCACAGTATCACTCTCCGCACTAGTTGTCACCAATTTCTTCCCATTTCGAGTGCGAACAATCCTCGAGTTGCCATTTGGTTGGACAACCACTCCAGCGGGTGGCAGACATTTTTCAGCCACCGTGCTGTCACTTGTGAGCTCCCGAATCTCGATCGGAGATACAGATAAGGTGACGGATTCTTGTCGGATTCTGGAGGATGGATCGTCCTTTCGGATTATTTTCTGAGACTGATTAATCGACGAGGAGCCTGTTTGAGATTGATTCGAGGAGACGGCATCAACCTCGAGAGGAGGCATCATGATTTTTCAATGGGTCCACGGCGGATCAGGAGCCGGGGATTTGTTTCGTATAGGACCATCAGGATGAATATGCGAGAATCAACCGCACAAGTAGACTCGCTCAGGGATTTTTCATCGGCTTATATCAGATTATATCGCTGAGAGGATTATGATGGCTTTATTTATCTAACACGTTAAATATGACAAGTTTATGAACACAGTCGGGTTACCCATGATATACAGAAGTTTTGGCTACTTACTTTGATATCTTCAACATTCAAGCATTTCATGGCACTATGTCATGAATCTATCAGACATATCATAACTCGTACTTTTCCTCGATTTCTCTGGTAGGTACAAATTTTCAATTTTTGTTCATTCTGCTACATGAGGAGATGATGCCTTAGATAATTCACAGTAACTATTTTCAATCATGCAAGAGAATATTACTTAGTTTTCAACAATATGCTTATATGGTAGAGGCGAGCGTTTTTTCAATATTACCGCTCACGAGCGCAAATGCTGTCACTCAATGACATAAGTCAGAAAACGTCAATTTTGTCCTTAATTTCTCCTTAACCTTTCTTTATATCTTCAAAATTTAAAAATTTTTAGAGGGGTTCCATTTTAAGAGGAGCACCCTGTACAATGTACGTACTTAGTTTTGAAACAAACAAAGATCCTCTTTAGTGAAGCTAACATAATTTTGGATAATATATTGAGAAAATTCGCAATCTATTTCTATTTTATTGAAATCTGTGAATTTGCCATGAGATCAGCTGTTTTGCCTGTCAGTATGTTTTCCATGTTTTTTTCTAAAACCCTCAATGCATGCATCTAGTCTTTCGAACTCCGATATAAAAATAATTCTTGATTAGATAGAATTACATTCAAAGTATTTCTGGAGCTTTGTTGTGTGAACTAATGATTTAAAATTTCAAAATATGTTCTCTAGCTAGACAAACACTGAACAAAAAAAAGCTGAGATGGTTAGTATCTTCTTATCAATGATATATCATAATATTTCCGTTACGAGAGTTGTCAAAATCCCAAACAGAATTTTTTTTGTTGAACGGTGAAATTGTAAAAAGCATTATGAGATATTTTCACTTTATACTTTCGTATAGTCAGAACATGAAAAAATCTTACAGCTTTGGCCCTGAGAGACTTATTCTCTTAAATATCGAAAGCTTTCTCAATCAGGTTTCATATTTACATTTTCGTAAGATATATGTAAAGAACCAGAAGCTGCTGTTATTCTCAAATACACAAGCAGTTATACAAATACAGAGCCGACATGAGAGATCTCTTCACGTTTTTTCACATAAATTGGTAGACAGCACGCTTAATTGTGCAAACCAATGAAGACATCAATGCAGTGACGTGCGTTTAGTTTTTCTCAATTCTTCAAATTCAAATTTGCAGTCTTTCGAAAACTATCGGACCTTGATTCGACCTGTTGAGTATTGAATTCAAGCGTTTTCGATTTTTGAAATCATTTTTCATTTTCTCATTATAAAGCTGAGAAATCGAGTTTAGCAAACAAACATTCTGTAAGGTTCGTGCTCATTTAGTAGTATAATAATCGCGGAAGATATCATATGTATCACGTTTATTATTACTCACCTATTTAATATATTTGCGAGATCATTTGCAACAATTTGACATTTGAGGAATGATTGATTCAACCTTGGAGTCTCACGAGCATCAGGCTGTTATTGACAATTTCTTCAGGTTGATGCATATATTTTTTGCTTTTATCGTTAGAAATTGCCATATATTCGCTTCAAGGCTGCTTGAAAAACATTTTTGAATTCTAGTCACGAGATAGCACTTATACTAATTGCAAATAGTTCCATAAAATGTGAATGATGGATTGATAAAAATGTCAACACTTTATTAACTAGGACAATCTTGATAATCATAAATTATTAGTTAGTTTGTCCAAAAGAAAACTTATCTTTGTTGGTAGGTGAGAACATCATACAAATAGTGTTAGGCAAGGTTCACTGAATATTGTTGCCTTTTAAACTTTTTATTCCTCATAAAATCATTTCTTCCAATGACATAATTTTTTCAACGTTTTTTTTTTCGAGTATAGCTCAAAATAGCATCTTCCCTTGACGTCTATAAGCTACGAAAGAGAAATTTCAATACCTATACATTCTCTTCCAATTTTCTCTCACTGACTCCTTCAGAAATTTAAGTTCTCTTTTCAGTTATTCAAAAAATAAAAAAAAACAGTTTCTTCTATCCTAGCTCAAAACATGGCTTATTTATGGTCTTGATCCCTTCGCTAGGAATAAATAAGGAATGCGTAGTAGCATTTTTCACAATTATGCAGCACCATTATCATTATGGTTCCATTCCATAGCTTTTAGTATCTGTTTAACTTTCTCACACGCTGTATCCACCATTAATGTTTACCAATATTGATTTCATCGACATCCTGAGCTCGCTCTTTATATGACAGGGCTTCCATAAATCAAACTAAGTATCATCTTCTCCCGTCGATACCATCTTTTTAATCACGGTAATGGCATAATGAAATCAAATGGGATACAACAATGAACGTTAAACATGAATTAGCCATAAAAGTGGCTGATTATCGTGGAGTTCATGACAAAATATGGCGTTTCTCAAGACGTATCTGTGTCCTATGTTTCATCTGATATACCAGGTTACCAAGAACCAATTCACCCTTTGTTGTTATTGTATAACTGTTGTAATTCACTACACATAGCTATATCACAAACCTCTCAAGAATATTTTTCTTCAGTTATAATTACAAGAGTATAAATATTGATTCAACCTGGTGAGTCTAATGAAATGAAAAGACTTGTTCTTGGTTCGATTCCTGATTTGAATTAGCATATTTTTTTCGACGATGCCTCAGGTAATAAATCCACTGCTGGCTGTGATATATGTGTCTCATTCTTCTTCTCATTGCGTGAGGAATGAAGAGCTCTAATCCCAGGGGCGGTTCGTGTCCGAAAATATCTGAAAGAACAAAATAATCATTGAATTCTAAATATAAAAAGTGAAAACTGCGAATAATGCTGGATTTATGCAGCAATTTTAAGTCATAAGTTTTAAGTCGTAAGTTTTTAGTAATAAGATTTAAGACATAAAGGAAAAAAGACCATTTATGCAGGAATTATTAAGGACTGTCATGTCTTAAGGGTAACTTCTCCCATTGGTCAATTTCTGTGGTTGTGTCAGTGGTCACTTTACAATTTCAGTCATCAATATCCATTTTTTCTTTTTATAATCTGATGATTCTGATATGAAGTTTGAATAAACAACACAATCACATACAATAACCTATAAAAAACTGTCACAGAATTGAAAACTTCGAACGCATGCGCAAATATGATCAGTTTTAAGTTTTAAGCCATAAGAGATAAAAGTTGGCCAACATTCTTATGACTTAAAACTTATGACTTGCAACTTAAAACTTATGTCAAGTGTATGAATGGTAACATTGAAAACCAATGATTGAACTTCTTACGACTTATGACTAAAAACTTACAACTTAAATCTTATGACTTAAAATCGCTGCATAAATCCACCATAAGATTAGCAAGATCCCCATAGTGGAATCCGAAATATGGACAGCCTGTATCTCTAATAGCAATGTAAAGTGAGGTCCAAAATTAACGGATAATAATTATTTATGGAACTACACCTTTTCCAGTTGTATTTCAGAAAGGGTCAGTTGAATTTCAGAATAGTCACTTGTATTTCAGAAAGTATCAATTGTATTTCAGAATAGTGAGTTGAATTTCAGAAAGCGTCAAATGTATTTCAGATTAGTTAAATTAATTTCAGAATGCATCAATTGTATTTCAGAATAGCGAATTTAATTTCAGAAAGCGTCAAATGTATTTCAGAAAGCGTCATTTGAATTTCAGAATATATCAATTGTATACAAATGACGAATTCTAAAATTCAATTGACTATTCTGAAATACATTTGACGCTTTCTGATTTTGAACTGACTATTCTGAATTATATTCAGAAATAAACTTGATGGTTTCTGAAATATAACTGGAAAATAACTGGAAAAGGTGTTATGTTGAAAATAATTCACGCGAGAAATATTTATTCTCAAGTGAAACATAACACACGAGTGGTATACAACGTCTTACCCAAGTGGATGAAATCGTTTTTTTATGAGATAATAATTAACGAGTTCAGTGATCAAATCAATTTGCGTCTCAGTACCCATTAAATGTCAGAATGACTTGACATTGACTTTTTAACAATGACTTCAAATTCGAATGAACCCTTAGCGTTTTCTTTTAAATTCAATATCAATGTGAATTCTGCTAATTCTGCTAATCCATAACTCACTAGTGATAATATGCTAGTGTGTCACTAATAGTTTACTTGTCTAAAATGACATTAATAATGACAGTCATAACTGTCATGTGTTGGATGAATTAATGTCCCATGGTCAAGAAAAACATGTTGATTTAAATTTCAGAATTCACACTATGTAACATGAAAAAAACCCTTCCTCTTCCCCAACGTTGATGTCAATAGTATATGTTATTGGAAAAAAATGCAAGACTCGTGAACAAAATTCGAGAAAATAAATGTGACTGATAGGCAATTGAATTCCCTTCAAAAAAAATGGGATATAGCTATCACGTTTTCTTTTAAAAAACAAAAATCGAAGTGTTCCAGGGTTTTTCTTGGAAATGCCTATTAAGGTAAACAATGAATTTACTGTCGACTAGACAAACTCCTCGAGGGGCTGCCCGCCCAAGGCCTAGAGCCGCCCCTGGCCGCCTCAATTAATTAGCTAAGTGAGTGTATTCTTCTAAGAATTTCGCCGGGCAGCCAGATAGTGTTCCGGCGGGGCATAAATGAATTTTAATTTCATTAAAGTGCCACTGATGGCGTTCATTTGCGTTCCCGGACCGAACCAGATTGCCGGATCGCGTGCGGCGGCCGGATCGAGTTTGCGCCTTTTCGGAATCCGGCCCCGAATGCCAAGAAATACCGCCTTGCGCCTCCTGCAAATAACTCATTCGGAGCAGCGGCACGAAAAGTCTTTTTTTGAGACGATGGCGGCGATTTGACGGTCGGATGTTTTAGATTGCCCCTCAAAAAATACTAGAGGAATATCACTTATAGTCAGCAGATTTATTTCCCCTAGAAAACGAAGAAATCGATATCTAAAATATAAAAATGCTTGGTAGGCAAAGATGAACCGATCACGTAAGCCTCAAGGACGCTCAATGATTACGAGCAAAGCTACTCAACCATCGAAACAGAAATGTTAGCTATAGTTTGGGCCACGAAGTATTTTAGGCACTATCTTTTTGAATTGGAAAGACACACAAGATTTTTTCTACAAACGCAGTTCCTAGACAGGAGAACTCTATACTTTATTGCTACTACTACTATACTGGTGCTTCTCAAACTACCATAGAGTATGAGATGTAAATGAAATTTACCTTTTCAGTACATATTACTTTTGCTTTATATTCAACGAACTGAGTTTTTGAGAAATGCGACAAGTTTAGGATAGTTACTTTGATATCTCCAACATTCAAGATTTCTATGGCATCATGTCATGAATCTATAATATCATAATTCACACTTTCCCTAGATTTCTCTGGACCTTAGCTTTTTAAGTGTCATCCGAAGCACTACTCGACTGGTTATCGTTGAGAATCCGAAGGATTGAAATCTAAGTACCAAGAATGTTCGGTTGGTCACCTATCTCCTCCCTCTAAACGATGCTACAGAAATAAATAATAGTTTTTTATGTATTAAGGATGAGGGCCTTAATTACCGATGGCAAAGTTTGCGTCCCGAGGGCCTCTGGCTCTATAATTCCCGTGGTACATAGATCATTTTATTTCTGACCGATTTTCATAACAATATGTCCATATTTAGAACGCAATAAATGTTTAAATTCATAACCTTTCTGGTATATTTGAATTAGGTAGCGTTGATTGTAGCATTGTTGGTTGTTGCTAGGTTGTCGCTATGTTACATGTTTATAAGCAAACTTTCTTTATCAATCAATGTTTTTCCGTTAAAAACGTGTTTATTTTTTACCACAAATCGACGATCTTTTTCTGATATAATGGAGGATATTATAAAAAAAGCGGAAAAAGCAAGACAATCATTACTTCCATCGAAAAGTGAAGCCCTATATCAAAAAGAATACAACTTATATCTGAAGTGGCCGACACAGAGAAATGTTATGTCAAAAGATGCCAACGAAACTGTCTTTCTGGCATATTTTCAAGAACTGGTAAAGTATTTTCAGTATTTTCTGGTAGATTTGGTAATAATTGTATTTATTCGTTGCAGTCAGAAACGTTTAGCCCAAATTCGTTATGGACTAAATGGTCAATGCTCAAATCGATGGTGACCATATATGAGAAAAGAGATATCACCAAGTTCAACGAACTAGAGGCTTTTTTGAAACGGAAAAGTAAGGGGTATAAGCCGAAAAAGTCTGCTGTCTTATCTCCTAAAGATGTCATCAAATTTCTAAAGGACGCCCCTAATGAAATTCATTTATTGCATAAGGTAATTTTTTTCTCATAATTTTCTTTTTCGTTTGTTTATTTCGTTTTATTTGTTATAGGTTGTTCTGATTATGGGTAATTTTGGAGGATGCAGAACTCAGGAACTTCTAAATATGAGTATAGCAGATATAGAGGACCGGGATACTGTTATGGTAGTGAACGTACCGGAAAGTAAAACTGGTGTATCGAAGAAATTTACAGTTGTGGATGAAAAAGAGTTCTCTGCTTTGCCTTTATTGAGACTTTATATGTCCTTGCGTCCTGAAGGTACAAAACGTTTTTTTTTTGAGCTTCCGACAAAATAAATGTACAACTCAGCCAATTGGAAAGAATATGTTTGGCAAAATTCCCAGCAAAATCGCAATGTATTTAGGATTGCCAAACCCACTAACCTATACGGGACATTGCCTTCGTCGCACTTCTGCTACTGCCCTAGCCAATGCAGGAGCAACTATGACAAACTTAAAAAGACACGGAGGTTGGAGAAGTTCCACGGTGGCAGAGGGGTATCTGGAGGACAGTATTGAATTGAGAAATAAAACGGCGCGTATGCTGTCTACTTTGCCATCAGAAGAGGCAGGCACCTCGACTGTAGTGAACAGCAACAGCACCTTCCATAAAAAAGAAGAAATTGTTTCCAGCGGCGGAAGTAATTTTCAGGGAACATTTGAAAATTGTACATTTATTATTTGTAATGACGTGAATAAGGAAAATATGTCTTAGTTTTCATAACATATAAACGTTTATAAGCATTTCTTGTATCATTTTCACCTGTAAAAGGTAAGAGGGAGTTTTTGAACCTTAATATCCCAAGGGAGTTATGACCCTCATTATAGATATCGTAACTATGACGATATAAGCTTATAATGTCACTGTCAGAAATAATAGCTATTTATGTACCAAGTGCGTTATATAGATCCTAACGCCCGGAGGGTAACATTCACCCGAGGGCCTTTGGCCCGAGGGATGAATGTTGCCCGATGGGCGTTAGGATCTAGTAACGCTCGTGGTGCATACAAGATTTTATTTTTCACGAAAAAATTATCTTAAACGACGTTGTTTTTTTTATGTACAGTTATAAATAAAACTTTTCTGAGTAATTAATTTATTGAACTACAGAAAAAAACATTTAGCGGACGTTATGATTCATAATGCCCTCCATAACGCCCCGGGCGTTATGGGTATGTTAATAGCAACCGTTGCCAAGGTATTATAAAGCAGTAACGATCAAGTAAAAAATAAAATTTCTAATAGCCCCGCCGGGATTCCAACCCAGAACCTCTAGACTATAAGCCAGCGATACACGCACTCGACCACCAGCCCAGTACCTACTATCCACCAAAATATTTGCTTTGTTCTGTTTTGTTTTCGATGTATCACCCTGTGTAGTACTGGGTACGTTACATAATAGGCTTATTATTGATATGAAGGTATAATCGGGTTTTGCGAAACACTCTGTTCATTATCAATCTTCTAGAAGTCAAGGTTTCTTCTAAGTACGTACCAATGAGAGAAAAATTGACGCATCATTCACTCTTAGATTATTATTAATGATGGAACAGTGAGAGGTGTTATTTGTTGTAAATGGAGTTTTCGTCTATAATGAATACGTAAGGAATATCCATATTGTTCCTAACAGTAATTACTCATCAAAAATCGAAATTGAATAAGTATCGTGAGAAAAATAAGTACGTACTTATATTTTTGATATATTGTTGACTTTCACATTATCAAGCACCTATCCATTTGTCATTTCAAAATTATTGATAATGATGATTGCATTAATGATTGTGGAACTGTGAGATTGACGAGTTCCTCTTGATGAAAGTCCGTTATGCAGACAGACTCTAAGATAGCGGTTCCCAACCAAAAATTCTTCCAGTAGATAAAGTCTGGGAGAAAAACAAAAAATGACAGATTTGCAGCAAGGCGAGATTGTAGAATCGGAAACCTAAATATATTATCACCTTCATAGGCTCTTGAATCTGAAATTCAACGTCATTTCTATAGAAGTTTTCTAAACACGAAATCCATTTCATCCACATTGATAGTTTAGTCTCATCTCTCCCTATACATGACTTCATCCATTTAAAAATTTTATATACCTACGTCTACCCTAACCTAAAAGCTTTATGACAGCTGTTTTTCTCTCTATTCACACCACGTGACCGCTGTCAATTAGCGTAATGCGCTCGTAATTCTTACCCCAAACACATTGACCCCCAACTACCCCATTACCAAATTAGGTTTGCACGCTTTCTGTAGACTCACCACGTTTTTCTGTTTAAACACCTCACGTGACTTTTTGACCCTCACTCGGCAGGAACCATTTGTCTATCAGGCGGGTTTTCAAAAGGGGGGATGATCAAACTAAAGATATACAATATTATCGATTATTGTCTTCATACTGTCCTGAAGGTGTCAATATTTTATGAATAACAAATTATTTTATGATATTCAATATATTGGTTGAGATCTTTTGTTATGAAAGATAAGACTTCAGCTTAGAGAACAACATGAGTTCAAATATTTGAAACTTGTTGAAGATATCCTCTTCATCACTCATCTCAGGCTCAGATGGTCTAAGAGTCCCTGAGAGTTTCTGATGTGATTTTCCATTAGATCTAAAATAATTCTTCACATTAGACGACCCAAAAGCACCCTTTCCTATACCATTTCGTGTCGACGCCACTGAATAAAGCGACCCTTCCAACCCCTCAGCGGTAATTTCATAATAACTAGGGGGTGATAAGAGACGCTAAAAGGCAATGGTATTTTTTGTGTATCGCTATAAACATTGATGATAGACACATTAAGCTGGGGGGATAGGGAAAAGTTGAATGTTTTTCTAATAGGGATTACACATAGTCCGTCCTTATGCTATATACGTTTTTAATTTAATTACACAAACACGCAAGGCAACGATTATTCACACAAATTTATGGTAATTTTGATGGAACCGTCTTTCATGAAGGGTTCGGAGATACCTTCTACTGGGTGTTATTGAGTATTAAACTGTATGACCTCCAAGTGGCCCTGATTTGGCCCCCATGGATCGTACTTAGCGCGGATTCGTCACAATACTGAAGATGTCAAATATCTCATCAGACATGCAGGCAACTGATTTCCAGTAGTTTATTTGGTCCTAGTGATGGGAGCCAAAATGAAATTGGTAACAATGTTTTCGTTACCTACCATTTGCGTTCACTAATTGATCATTAGACTCACCAGCATTATCTTCTCATCATTTTTCAGAAGATGCCTCACAGATAATTGTAATTATATACTGATGATATTCCCCGTATTTCCCAGTCTGAACCATCTAAAATTGACTTTATGGCCAATTTTGTTCACCCAACACCAATACAGCTCAAAATAATTGAAATTCCTCTTATTGAATTATGTTAATTGACGCACCAATATGGGTTCGATTAATTATATTTATGGTTGGTTGCTCCGTGGAGGTAGTTTTATAACCAGCTAGGTATATATACTACACAAGCACTTGGAGCACTCCTCGCTTCGCTCTTCGTACTCCAAACAACGCATGCGAGAAAATAGCGTCTTATAAAACTCGTATCATAATATACTATTGTATCAAAAAAAAAATGTTTATAATGACTTTCGAGATGTATCACGAGATTTATTTTCAGAAAGATTCCCTCCAGTATACCTTCAAATTGCTCATATTCCATACAGATTGTAGATTCTAGGGGGGTCGTTAAGGCTGTGCAGCCTCTCAAGCACCTCGACCTATTGGATCTTTTGTGCATAACCCTAAATCTTTTCGAGGCCCGGGATTCCGAGGCTTCTTGCGAAGTTTATCAGTTTCCTGGCAGCTAGGTTACTGACATCAGAGGGCTCTAAGAAGGCCCCTTCCAGGAACTTGAGCCTCTTGCAAAATAGTGCTGGGCATTCGCAAAGCAAATGTTCTATCACTCTCTGTTTTACCCATCTTTATGAGGTGATACCTCAAAGGGCAGTGTCCAGTGAGGAGTCTCGTTACCAGTTTCAAGTCTTTTTTGTCCAACTCGTGAAGCTGTTTAGCTTTCCTTGGCGAAAGGCTCACTAGTCTTTTCGCTTGTCTTTGTCCTGGGACTTTGTTCCAGTGAGATTTAATTTCATCTGCTTCCCAGCGTCGGAACTCTTCTCTAAAGTGGGTCTTGGCGAGTCCACAGAAGGGTTCTGGGCCGAGAAATTGTGTATTTGTCCCTTCTTTGGCAAGGCAGTCTGGTTCCTCGTTGCCTTCAACTCCCTTATGACCTGGCACCCACATCAAAGTGCCCTGGTTGTTCGTTGTCTCAGTCCCAAGTGTATGACTTCAGAGCTTTTAGTGCTGCTTGGCTATCTGCCCTTTCAAGGCACATATCTCTATAGCATGTACTTCTGCTTGAAAGATGGTTGGGGTGTTACCAAGGGGTTTCGAGAGCCAGAAATTTGATCCTGTAACTCCCACTCCAGTACTTTCATCCATCTTGGATCCAACAGTATACCACACAAATGCATCCCTTCCCAGTTGAGGTCCGTCCTCTATGCAAATTTGGTGGTTGCTTATGACCACTTCAAACTGCATTTCGAAGTCGTACCTAACTGGCATGATATCTGTCGGTTTAGAAATGGATTCCAGGAAAATATTTTCCAAAATCTTCAAGTGTCCAATCCGATTTGCTGATTTGAGATTCATTGTCTGACTCAGTCTGAAAGCACTGATTGCTGCTTATTCTATACAGGAATGCTGAGAGAATATTTTACTATCTCTCCCATGAACTCTTATTCTACTATTCTACCGAATTCGTAGATGGCTCTGGACACTAAGTTTTGAAAATATTTGCCAATACACATACACAGCTGTGTGAAATATCAAATTATGTTCACTGTATACATACGAGTAAAATAATAATGATAATAATCGCCAATCCTTGCCATTTCCTCGACATCCACCAGCATGATATGAAGGAAGTGTATTCGTAAACATTAAATTTACGGTAATTCACATGTTCCTCTCTCTTTCTCTTTGTTTTACCTCTTCCTCTCTCACGCGTTTCGCCTATAATTAAATATTTCAGCGTCCGATATGAGCAGGTAGCGTAGCAACAGTTATGGATCAAGAAGGAAGAGGTGAAATAGGATAAGAAAAAGAAGAAGAGCTGGAATGTCAGAGGGCACCACAGTCGCTATGCACCAGTGGCTCCGCTGACGATCACGCGAGTACGTGCGCCATGGCCAGAGTTGATTAGGAGATGCTGTTGATTTTTTTTTCTGTCGGCCATAGATTAGGTGATCACGGCAAGATGAATGATGGCGGAAATCGGTGGCATTTTTGCGATTCCAATGTAGAAGCCTCCTTTACTACGATGTTCCCAAGTACTATTTCAGATGATACCTTCCATTAATTTTGGTTTCGACTTAACCACTTCCCTTTTCTCTCTGAGCTCCAAGCCATGTGTACCAACTTGAATAATGTATTAATTCGCTGATACATGAAAGTAGGTATCTATTACGTCTGTTTCATTTGGCAAATATGCTGGTATCGCTCGAGTCAACACTGAATCCGGTTAAACAACTCCCGGATCCCAACTTCCCTAATTCTCTATCTCGAAACTCGGGCAGCTGCAAAAGTGCATCAGAAGTGGGATATATAATCTTTGCAATTCTACTCGGTTGTTCGATAAACAGCATTGGATATGCATTGGCCAGCCACTGAGGCTGTTAGAGACAGTCGAAAACTAGCAGGAATCCGGTAAGTAAGTTTGTAATATAGGATCGTTTTTGAAGGGTGTCAAAGGCAGTCAAGAAACTTTCATTTCGTATTGAAGTTGTTGATTGAATTCAAAGGGGAATTTCATACGAGAAGGTTCAAGCGGAAATATATGGAGGAATATGGGAAAATATAGCTAGTTGGCAAAGGGAGGTAAATGCCAGTCATAATTGCTTTTATGAAGGAATACAGTTTGCGAAATTATCTCGATGACATCTCAATGGCAGCACTGATGAAAAATAGAGTCGATGTCTTCTTCATGGCCCATTTCGCTTTCATCCAGGTTTATCATCTAGCGAAAATGAGGTCTGCATCCTGGATCGTCCTCACTAAATCCTGGTAACAACTATGAACATAAAAAAAAGATTCGAATCACTTTTACTACTTCCTATTAAAGATAATGTAACGTTAATGTCTGACACAACCGAAATTATGAGGCTCGTATAGCTGGAGTTTCAAGGGCAGTTTTGATATTTTTGGGAGGGTACGGTTTCAGGATCATTGCTGTGTTTTATTTTGTAAAAAGTTTTGGATAAGTATGGAAGATACGAAATTGAGATTATATTAAACCCTTGAAACTTTTTCGAAATTGGTGCAAATCGAATGCATATTCTTCTAACATTCTAGAAACAGCCTACTGTATTAATATCCGAGAAACCAATTCGGGAAAACACGTTTGACAAATTCCATCTGGCATATAATTTATCCGAACATCATAGAACCTCATCTTGGAATAACATCATTTCGGAATAATTTTTCGATTGCGATTCCAATGTAGAGGAGGCCGAGAGGCTTAATTGGGATTTACATGGATTTACTCCAACAAACGTCATGGGGACCTTTTGAATTGAAAAAACTAGATGCTAAAGAGAAAAACAGGTTGTATGATGTATGCCCTTTCACTAGTGGATGGAACTTGTACAGTTCCACGAAAATGTAAAAAATAATCAGATATTTATAGTATATGGCGCTCTACGTGTTTTTGATAACGGAGGAATATTAATCTGCCGATTTGCGTGGTGATGGGGTGGCCATGCGAGGGGGTTGACAATTAAAAAAAAAGATTTATTCTAGCCCGTCAGATATTCAGAAGAGATGTTGAGTAACCCTAAAAAAGCTACTATTCAAAAGACTGACGATTGGAACGCGACCGAAACCCTTGGCCGATTTTTGATAATGCAAAAAAAAGACATTGAAATACTCGATTATTATACAGACGGTTCAGCTTGATGTCCTTGTTGTGCTGACCCATAATTTGACAATTATATGGAGGAGTGTTCTTACTCTGAAGGTTCAAAACTATATTATTGTATTTTTTACGATGCGAGAGAGTGAGGAAATAGAGAAAGTGTGAGAAGGGAAGATAGCCGCTGAGTGAGACAATTTCAACTATTTCGTCTTGTGTAAATCGTCATATTTTTGAAATGCACACTTTTCTGCATGTAATTAACTCACCTTGCCTTAATCTGACGCGCTCGAGTAAATCAAAAAACCCCCGCTTGGGCTCCCCTACTATTACATTCGAGCGTAAAGAGGTGGTCAATTAGTGAGCATAAGCGGAATGCGATTAAAAGTAGGGAAGAGAATTGATGCAAAGCTGAAGAAGAAACAGATCAGCTCTAAGTTGCTGCCAAAACGGAAATGTCATCAAAAACTACAGTGTCACACATAAAGTTCGCGACAATGGAAGTTTTTTTTTTCATTACTAGATATAATGAAAAATTTACTTCGCAGTTAGTTTATGCTTGAAAAATGAGTGAAATACAGCATCTTTTCTTTTTTCATGTCAAACCTGTCAAATTTGACATTTTTTTCGAAAATCCTCAAAAATTTCGAAAAATGCTAGAAAAAAAAGTTGCTCAGTTTCCAATTTTATACATTTGTTCCAAATTTGGACTCTCTACTGTCACTTCGACTTTTTTCCATTTTTTTTATTTTTCGAATCTTTCGCTCTATCGATTCGAACGAAACATTATTAAAATTCCATAATTTTGATGAATATGAGACTTCAATATCATATCTTGCCCAGGAAATACCCACATTGGCCTGTTACCAGAAAATAAAAAAAAAGCATCTCCAGAAATTCGTCTTTGTTGTTGCAAAGTTCATCTAGTTTTTTCATTTCATTGTTAAACATGTGAATTTTCAATGTATGGAAAATAAACGAATTTCTCTTCATTCTTACTACACTCGTATTTATTTTTTTACTAGATTTTTATCCAGTTTGACTATTTTTCTGACCAATAATTCAGTTACAAATAAACCCGAAATATCATACTTTTCTATAAACTAAACAATGACCTACAGTTTCAAAAGACTTTCGTTCTAGCGATTTGTACTAGACATGATATAAAATTTCGTGATTTTAAACAATACAAGACATGCAACATCTCGGGATGAAAATAGTAGGTACTGATCAAATCGAAATACACTCATACCAATGTTCTTGAATCGTAAATGAATGGAGTTCTTCGTGAGAATTATACAATATTTCAGATTGAGAACACAATATATTCAAATCAAGACAATCATAATCTCTCAATGACCCGCACTTTTCTTGAACAAAAAGAATCAGATTTTCAGTTTTAGCTGTAGATTATTTTGTATCACGAATTCTATCAAATTAGAGAAATTATATCGATTTCTTGAAATGAGAATCATCCTCAACTTCCGTTCTCTTATTGGGGCTCTCATCAATCACATCATCACTTGCAGACCTTCTTCTTGACAACCTTTTCCCCTATTCGTAGAGATTATTCCTGAACTTGTCCACAAGTTTACCTCGCAATAAAGTTGTATTCCTCTGGTTTCAAACGACTGAAAAATATAAAATATATCATTCACAACTCCATGTAGGTACAATGTGAGAGATAATCTGACTTAGCACAATGCATGGTTATTATATTTCTTCAAATCTGGGTTCACATTCTTACTACTGAATTCATTTTCCTTGGATCGAAATTTGGTGAAAAAATGTAAAAATGAGTATGTTAGGTTCAATATGCAATATCAAAATACCTAAGATACAAGTTCAAGAAGCTCTTTTCCACTGTTCAATCAGTGTTTGGACAAATTTAAACGTCCATCCGGTACCTAACCCCAATTTTCACTCGAATTATCAGTTTTCGATATGATATAGCTACGTTAATTGATTGGATACACAATAATACCTACCCAAGAATGAACGTCGATAAGATATAGGCATGTAACTTACCTCTAAAAGTGATAATTATATCGTCAGATATCTCCTAAGACCGCAGTTTTTCTTTCATGGTAAGCCAATATTTCTATGCCAATAAAATAGGTTGAACCGGTTGAACAATGATGGATGCACGACAAGAGCACCGAAACAACACACTCACACCGTTTGGTAACATTCTCGGCTCGAAGGGATCGCAATTATATTCAAGAAAATGTGATGGTCAATACAAAGAAACTTTCTCAGAGATTTACTTATTCAAAGATCAATTGTCTTGTCAATCTCATTATTGAAGAAAATGCTACATATGTTATTTTGAAAGAAGACATTCCGTGATATATTTTTCAAGAACTTCATTATTTTTTCTGGATACTTTGAATTTCTTGAATTGAGAACATTTTGTTACACCAAATGAATATTCCAGTGAAATAATTTTCTACAATTGACATATTCAAAAAATTCATTTCAAAAAAATTATTTCAGAAGAAGAATGCGCTTTCTCAAAACAAGAATTGGACGTTGAACGAATATATCGTTTTCATTTGAGAATTTGTTTTTATGTGTGTAGTAGTAGTGGAAGTGACAGTAGAGTCCAAATTTGGAACAAATGTATTAAATTGGAAACTGAGCAACTTTTTTCTCTGGCATTTTTCGAAATTTACAAAAAAAACTGATTTCTTGAGGATTTTCGAAAAAAAAGTCAAATTTGACATGGAAAAAGTAAAGATGGTGTATCTTACTCATTTTTCAAGCACAAACTAACTGCGAAGTCAAATTTTCTATATTTCTGTTAATAAAAAAAACTTCCATATATCGCGAACTTTATGTGTGACACTGTATATGTGGGGAGAATATATTCGAAATAAAGCTTGATAGTAAACGTAGCAATATTTCGTCTGTACGAAGAAATACCACATAAAATGATCATGTTGGGATAAAGGTGATGGATAATTGAATGCTGGGTAAAAATGATCGGCTCAAGCAAAGACTAGTTCGGTGTCGGTAAAACTTTTTCATTAATAGGAAGAAGTTTCATTACGCATGTTTTTTCATATTTCAAATGACATCAACACATCAAGTCTTGAAAATAAATGGAAAAATAATGATATAAAAATTTTTATCGCACGTGAAGACATTTAACACTGTCGAAAAGAAACATTAATCAAGAAACACGCAAAAACTCCATCACAATTCCTTTATCGTTATGCCGGCATTCATCATCCCGGAGCTTAAATCCAAATAGAGTCATTTTAAAGTTATACCGCCTGTGGGCGTGTGTACACAAAGAGTTCAAGATTGGAATGTATTAACCTTTTCATAACGCGAGATTCCCGCAATAGTGAAATTGAAACGTATCGCTATAAATTATACTCGGATCGCATTTAACTCTTACCCTTTTCCTTATATTTTATTTAAGAGCTTTCATTTAACTCGTGCAGTTTGCTTCATTTTGCAACTACTCGGCCTGTATCCATAAAACGATACACGCGGGTTTCATCAGTACCTTCTCTAGAACAGACATTGTGTACGTTGATTAGTGATATAAGTACTCATTTTGAGAAGAAGCAAAAATGGCTATTTGTGTATTTAGAGCGACAAGTGATGATTGCAGCTCGAAAAAGACAGTTATGATGATCTTCAAAGAGCTGCAAGACACTGTGTGTTCAAATTACACACAAGATTTTTTTCTTGCAAACGCAGTTCCTAGACAAGAAAACTCGATACTTTTGGATACTTAATTCAATTTTGATATCTTTGAAATTCAAGCGTTCTGAATCTATCATATCATAATTCATACCTTTCCTCGATTTCTCTGGTGGGAGGTTCAAATTCACAATGTTTGCTATTTCTGCTTCATAAGGAGGTGCCTTGGATAATTCACAATCACTATCTTCAATCATGCAAGAGAGTTTGAGTTTGTATTCATATATATATTTCTGCTCTACAGGCTTAGTGACCCTTGGCTAAGAGTTCTTTAACTCTTCTCCTCCATTTCATTCTATATCCTTTGCCTCTTCTCTCCAGTCCCTGACTCCCACTTTTTTTAGGTCTTCTTTCACTTCCTCCAACCATTTTTTCCTAGGACGACCTCTTCTTGTACCTCCTCCTTCCATCAGCACTCGTGTCATCCTTCCTTCTTAGGACGTCCTCGCTATTATGTCCCAACCACCTGACTCTTTGCATCCTCACTACCAGTGTAATGTTTGGTTGATTGAATAATTCTTCAAGTTATTTATTAGTTCTTTTCCTGAATTCCCCTTTCTCTTTGAAATCTCCATAAATTCTCCTCATCAAGATTTCACGTTCCCATATTTCAAGTTTGGATTTTTCTTTATTTTTCATCAACTTATTTTCTGTTTTTTCAACGTCATTTCTACCAACTTCCTCAGCTTTGCTGGTATACCTAATTTCCTCAAAGCCCCAAACAACATATTTCTATTGATGGAATCGTCTGTAGTCGATGAACGACATAATATGTAGACCAAGATTTTTTTTCATAGGCGTTTGTTGTTTCATAACACAGATCTGGTCGATCTTCCCATCTTAAATCCTCCTTGATACTCCCCAACTTTCTCATTGTTGTACTTGTCTAATTTCCATTTGATTTTATGCTACATCTAGTAGTACAATTTCTGTGTAATTGTTGCAGTATCCCCTGAGTCCTTTTTTGTACAGTGGCATAAACAGCGCTTTATTCCATTGTTGTGGCATTTTTTCTTCTTTCCATATCTTTCCAGAGACTTTGGAACTCATTGCCTAGGGAGGTGTTCCCCGAGGCATACCATCTCCAGAAATTTAAGAAGAACACCAACTCCTACCTTCTTTCCCTTTTGTTATTTTTCATTTTATTAATGCACTCTTCTACTTCTTGTTTCGTGGGTGTACAGACGTTTCCATTTTTCATATAATTATAATATACTTCTATTTCTTCACATTATTTTTATGTACATGATTAATTCTCTAATGTATATTTTTTATCTTTTTTATCTTATACATCGATCGATTTTAAATTACTTGTAATGTGACGCGCTACCAATAAAAATGAAACGATTATGAATGTGTGATACATAGAACTGTCTGTCTGTAATTCCGTCCAACTACTTATGGTTTATAGCTATAAGCAGATGATTATGATTGTTTTATAATAGTTTTTTATAATTCATATATTTATTTTGTAACTGTAAATAACTATAATTTTATTAATTCATATGAATACCTACTATTATATGATATCTGTTGTGACCTGCCATAAATGTACTTGTTATATAACATGGTTAAATAAACTATCTATCTATCTATCTATCTATCTATCTATCTATCTATCTATCTATCTATCTATCTATCTATCTATCTATCTATCTATCTATCTATCTATCTATCTATCTATCTATCTATCTATCTATCTATCTATCTATCTATCTATCTATCTATCTATCTATCTATCTATCTATCTATCTATCTATCTATCTATCTATCTATCTATCTATCTATCTATCTATCTATCTATCTATCTATCTATCTATCTATCTATCATTCTCTTCCCTCTTCCTCCTCATTTCCGTTCAAGAGTTCTTCGAAGCTTTCCTTCCGCATCTCCCACTAAAAGTCCTTCTTAGTTTTTCAGATAATAGTTCTTCTTGTCATATCCTTCACTTCTTTTTATTTCTTGATAGAAATTCCTTAGTTCTTTGTTCCGGTATGATTCTTCTATATTTTTCATTTCTTGTTCCATGTGGCTTCTCTTTCTTCTCCTGCATAACTTTTTGGCATCTTCTCGTATTCTCCTTTACTCTTCTTTGTTATTTTCATTCAGATCTTTCATTTGCTTCAATCTTGATTTTTGCTAATATTTGTTTGCACTCTTCATCAAACCACTTATTTGGATGTTTTTTCTTCGGTTCTCCTAGTATTTCTCCCGCTATTTCTTTCAATATTGTCTCGATCTGTGTCCATTCTTCTTCTATCTGTTCTTTAATGGTTTCTGCTTTGTTTCATATCATTCACCTTTGTCGGGTTCTTCAGTTTCTCCAGGTCATATATTCTCCGCTTCCTTTCCTTCATACCAAGTGTTTTTGGTGGCTTCGTTTGTTTCATTTCGGAAATGTTTAATATATGATTGCTATATCCGTCTGCTCCTCTGTAGCTTCTCACGTCTGTTACATTTCTTGAATGTTTCAGAATGTGGTCGTATTCATTATTCGTATTCGTATTGTGTTGGGATTTGAAAGCGTCAAAGGCTATACTTTGTTAACCGGTTGTAAAAATAATATGTTTTTTCCAAACTTCCAGTGTGTATATATTCTTATGTTTCTCTTCATCAGATCGAAAGGAAACATCACAACTCAACACATCAAAACAGGATATTAATAGAAACTTTTTATCAATGTAATCATCATTTGGTTGATGAGAAGTAACTAGAAAAAATTACTTTCTTCTTATTACTGAACATTTACTCAAAAGATAAACTCAATTATTGTTTCCATATCTTGATTATCATAGTGTCTAATTTACCATCAATCGCAAGTATTATCAGCTTTTAATGTGGTCGCGGTCGCTATAAAAAATTTAATTATCCATGAGAGTTTCTGATGTATGTGAGTGTGTGTGAGTATTTTCTAGCAACTTTCTTTTTTCTTTGTAATCTATTAAATGATTATCCCAGGTGCATGCAGTACCTATAGCGGAAATATTTGTCCCAATGTATAACTATAGATATAGGTATAATTGAAATGTGGTGTAGTGCAGCAAAAATATTTTCGATTCTGCCAGAAATGTATTCGCAAAACACATATTAGACCTATGATTGTGGAGAATTTTTCACATTTTTTTGGCGTATTCAATTGCTTTCTGTCACTCCTGGTTTGATCTGAAATGAGTCATACTTTCTTAATTTGAATAGGACACTTGATACAAAATTGTATTTTCCTACGACCCCGTATGAAAACGTCATATAGCACACTGTTTTGTTATTTGGAAAGTAGCTCATATCACCATGGTGTTGTTATTTGAAAGAAAAGAGCACACGTGTTGCCTGAATTGGTAAAAATAATTAGGTATATTAGTTGGTACTCACTGTCAATATAAAAGCGTTCTCAAATCAAATTAATATTATTAATTGAAATTTCTGTCTCGTTTTGAATTATACCGAGAATTCTTCAGGTATTTATTAATTTCAATGTGTCAATGATACATATCCTGTGAATTCACTTTGATAAAAATTAGGGTCAGTGACTGGTTTTACTGATGATGTTGATGATAGCGGGTGAGATCATTCAAAAAAGAGTACGGCTACAGTTTTATGCGCGGCTTCGGCTTGCATCAGTTGCATGTTGCATCATATATAGTATCACATATGTTTCCACTATTTACATTTGACAAGGAATCAAGGACGCACTAATTCTTACGCGCTTGCGCACTACGTACTTCTGTGATTCTGTATTCCTGGTTGCGTGATTACTGGCGCTAGCAGGCGTATGGTGTCAAATATCAATAAACTTGTTTGTCCAAAAACTAATTAAATCAATCAGTAATTTTCATAATAAAGAATTTTTGGAGAAGTATTCAAATATCATATTAAATATGGAAATAAATAGTACTCGATATCGAATCAAAACCACCTGAAATTATAGAGACCGCTAAAGTTACATTTTTGACAAGACTTCCCTCGAAATGGAAGTATTCGTAGTCGTAGGAAAAATAGTGTACAAAACTCGTTGGAAAGTGCATTTCCTTTACTAGTTACGTTTCCGCACTCACCGCTACGCGGCTCGTGCCTAATGACTACTGACTAATGTGAAATATGTCACTTTCCACACTTGTTGTGTATATTTATTCATAATATCGATTGTACTCTTTTTAAATATGGCAATGAGACAACACATCCTGATTACGATTTTGAAAACTTCAAATTAACTTGTGAAATGTGAAATGAATTAAAGGTATTGGATACATTTTCGTAAAGCGACAGTGCAGGCATCATAGAGAATGCTTCTCAGTACCTTGCAGACGCTCTCTCGAAAATACAAGATCCAATTAGACAAGTCGCTTACTAATAAATATGCAATAATTGCTGACTTTCACAAAAAGTCGTCTGTCTTTTTCGAGTTCGAAAAAAAATGATCGATGTCATCGTACATTAAGATTAGAAGGAGAAAACGTAAAATAAACCAACAAACTATCTTTGCACGTGCGAAACTATGTTCGACCATTTATATTTATTACATCGCTTTACATCTATAACTGGAACTATAGTTGAATATGCTCGTAGGATATCACATTTGTACATATCGATTCGCCAATCAAATTTCTCCTAATAATTACGGTTCTAATGATTGTCTGTCATGATAAATTGGAAACTGTTCGTTATACGCATAGACAGCTGAACATCTATATGATAGATACGCTTTTTGAGAGCATACAATGTTTGATCAATATACCTATGCTCTGCTTTGCGTCTGTTTCAAAGAGGTCAACAACTGATCATCCGTTTTGAACCCAACTATAGAGGAGTGAGATCAGACGAATTCGGAATTATTGCACATCCTGTGAAGTACACATCAAGAACCTTCGATATCAAGTCGTCTTTGAACTTGGAATGGTACCAAACATGCGTTGGACGTGTTCCTCATTGGTATGTCCATCACCATCAGGCAAATTTTGAATTAAACATGTCTCGTACGTCACCTGGACTTCTTCGGGTTTGAGTTTTGATGCTTTGAACCTCATATGTTACGCACACTTATACACCGAACGGGTAGATGTCATTGAACGGTGCGGATTTCATATTCCGCTTGCGTACTGTCAGTTTTATTCTGCCGTTGATGCAGTCGACGAAATCCAAAAGGCGTTCACTGGAAAACCTGGTCGAAATCGAGGTGTGCGTAGATGTAATTTGGGAAGGGTCCCGCGATGGATCCTTGTGGTACACCGTACTCCAATCTTCAGATGGAGGGCTGGAAAAGTTTGTAGATCGTCCGATCTAGACAAAGTTGGAACAACATGACCAATACTTACTGATAGTGTGAAATTATATTGATACTAGTATGATAACCTATAGGCTGACAGATTTTCGGTTACTTATTGCCAGACAATAGAAAACGTCAAAAAATGATGGTCATGCAAATAAAATTTTGCTACATTAAAAGCACACTATTTATACGAAGGAAATGAAATGGATAAGATAATAAGTGATATCATAATTGTGCCTTTTATATGGCTGTTATCCTGATTTTTTACTGTAGCGAGCCTAATAATTATTAATGTTGGAATTCTTATCCAAAATCTGAACTGTGGAATCAAGTAGAAAGAAATCTATAGTTAATTAACCAAATTGAATTGGATCGTCCAAGATAATATTTCCTGAGAATCTGAAACTAGAAAAAGTTGAACATTCTTCACATTCTGTAACAATCATGAAAAAATTGTTACAATTTTAAATGGCGAGCACACTTTCATCTTGAAAATTCCTAGACAACATTCCTTTTCCATTCGTCAACACTAATGAGAGTTAGCTATATTAATTCCCAATATTTTTCGACGACTGTAAAAATAATGAGCTCTACCGAATGCTTGAGTTTTAGTAGGAGGTCATTGCCATTTTTCTCCTCAAAAACATGTTTGCTGTGTGAAACGTTAATGACAGGGAAGAGCGGCCTCAGAACGGTTACTTGCGGTACCCCGTCGACCCCAAATCATCCATTTGATTCAATCAATTTCGTATTGACAAGAGTATAATATGCAAAGGCCGACAAATGAGGAATTCATCAAGTCTGTACTGAATACAATGAACTCTTCGACTGTATTATAATGACTTCTCGAAATGCCTTCACGTCCCATTTCAAGCAATAATAACAATAAATAAATTATGTTATAAATGTTGTACGGACATCATGACGAATGTTTTACATATGAGTAAGACTTCGCGAAGGAAATGTTAAGTTGAATCTTGAACGCGGGGTGGCCTCACTTCTGTCATTCGAAATAATAGTTATGACAGATCGGTGAATCACAAATTGCTACTTTGCACTAGTTCGTATGCGGGATCTGACTTCATACGACGAGAGAAAATTTGCATGATTCGTCATCTGTAATGAGACAGTAGCTTGATTCAATTTCACGGTGCAATTATCCGATATGGGTGGATGAAACAGTGTGTCGAAGGATTGCAAATCATACCCGGTGGAGTGGTGGTTCAAATTCCACCATGTGATGTAGGTATCGTTCTTGTTCTAGAATTTCCGTTACGGAGATTTTACCATGGATATGGGATATATTCGGCTTTGTACATTTGAATGAAGATATAATGAATATTTATATGCACAGACTGTACCAGATGAAGTATGAGATGAAACAGCTGAGCATTAATTACAATAATTCTTCACACAACCATATTCTCACCAAATTATAAATTCCACAATTTACATATTAATAGTTTTAACGTGCGTGAAGATATTCAAGAAAGAAAAACAGTTTATGATATGGTTCCATTAGCGATTCTCCATAATGTGCAGATTGCAGATGGTATCTGTGCATAAATTCTAATCGGAGGTTTTTTAGGATTAATATATACACGCATAATATGCTCTTCGAAAAATTATGTCATATAAAACAACTTATGTTGAGTTTTGGAACTCAAATGTGAATATCAGAAAAATATTATTATTTTACAATGATTGATATAAGCCGAGAAAAATTACTCGGTGATTGGTAAAGAATTCTAAGCAATATACTTGGGGGTTGAAAATTTTTCCGATACTGAAGTGAATATATGAATAAAGTAATGAATAAATTATTCAGCATGATCTCAGATATTATTTTCGTAGCAGTTCTCACCATATTTAAGCAACCATTTGGGTCATTTTTACTTGAATACACGTTTCACAACAAGGTTGACAAGAAGCCTCTTTTTTCCTATCGACAACTATCTCTCTGATTTGTCTTTCCATTCAAAAACTCCTGGGCCACTTAAATGATTCCCACAACTTACCCCTTATTTTATATAAATGTATCAATACTATCTATACATCTGATATATATCAAATTCTATACTGTGTGCCAAAATGATTCGTAGAATTTGGGACACTTTTAGTGCGCATTTGTCCTCCGTTGACACATATAAATGGACAAAAACTACCTGATGGGTCCTTATTAATCGTAGAAACCACATCGTGTGTGGTGGACAAAGCAGATCAGTCTTGGTCATATAAACACTGGTGAACATATTTCATCCATTTTGAACCCCGCAGTTGTACACGACATTTGACACCTCCCACTGAACCCACAAGTAATAATGTGAATTTTCAAACCATCCAACCCTCCATGAAAACCGCATTTAAGTCTCCAATCTTGTTTTGAAATCTTATTAAGTCTTACCGAGCAGTTTAGTGGGATATAAAAACGTTATTTGTCATATGGGGAAATTTAAATTTTGAATTTTATTGGCTTTTTATTGTGGGTCTACGTAACCAGAACCTCAGGATTTACGGCATAACAAGAAGATATCCTAAACATAAATTATCTTATACGAGACTAAAGAATCAATAAAATACTTAGCAATGCCGTTCTATGGAAACAATGTGCCTCAAGGTTGCATTGTGAGGCTACTTTATGATCGGAATCCCTTAAATCAAAGTTAATAACACCAGAACGGTCTGGTCGCAGCTAAAAGTTGTCTGGAATTGAAGCAGGAATATATAAATTGATTAAACTGGTTCGCACATCTGTTCTAGAATAAATCACAATATTTGTAACTGAAATTATTATGGCAAGATGGAGACAAGTTTACAGTATTTCAGATCGACTTATGAAAGGAAAAAATGATAAAAAGAGGAGACATTTATATAGAGACCATAATTTTCATGTCAAATAAAATGATACATGCGCTCACCAATCACTGTATAACTTCCCTTTTTCAAATCGCTATGTAAACAAAGTGGTTATAGTGATTTAGAGTGATAATTTCACATAGATTTGAATTACAATCTCATAAGCAACTCACTGCACAGGTGAACATAAAAATGGTATTTTTTTCTCATGAATCATTGATAATATGCACTGATCACGCTTTTGATTGTGTTTTTTGTGTATTCCCACCTAAAAGTAATCGCATATTCAGGTTTGATAGTTTCAACTTGTTGGGCAGTGTATATGATGATGAAGTGCGAGTGATTTACCGTTACCTACCGCATACTTAACATTAAAACTTTTTGCTGGTTTCATAGACGGCTTAAATATGGAAATGGATTCGAATCAATTTACCTGCCGCAGGTTCATTCTTTCAAAACACTTTTGGTATAATTCAATATTACCTTCTTCAAGTGGAAATTTGCATGGGATTATAGAGATGCGAGTATTTCTTCGGGTACTACTTGGCTGTTAATTTACGGAGGACATATTGTGATATTAATAACGACTGGAAAACAGGTAGACGTTGGCCTGAACTTTGGCCGAGAACCGAGCAAGTTCTTATGCGGAAGTTATTCGCCAAAAGGTCTGCCGCCGAAGTATAAATGGTGCTTTTTAATGAGAAATATCCATCACGAATATATCCCGGATAAATTGGTTTTCACAAGAAAATAGCGAAAATACTCCGGTCATCAAGTACCCTTCGTTCATCAACTAGCAATTGACAGATACTTTTTTAAATTCACCCAATGGTAGATTTATTTGCCCTGTAGATTCCGCATATTTTGTGGATAGAACGACAACAATTTGTGTAAAAATTATATTTTTAATATCGAGTTGGGGACAAAAAAGACTTGAAACTGATAACGACTGCCCTCTGAGAGAGTGATAGTTGGCGCTACTTCTATAACTCTGAAGAAACTGCAGAAAATTTGCTTTGCGAATGTCCAGCGCTCTGCAAGAGGCTCAAGTTCCTGGAATATGTCTTCTTAGAGCCCTCTTATGTCAGAAACCTAGCTCCCTGGCCTCGAATAGATCTAGGGTTATGTACAAAAGATCTGGTAGGTCGAGGTGCTTGATTGGCTGCAGGCTTACCAACCCCCAATCTACAATCCAGAACGTAGCAAATTCACGCTTGGAAAAATATGATTTGCTAGTTCGCTACAGGTACTAAAATATAGGTCAACGCTACAAGAAAAATAAATACCTATAAAGACAGCAACAACAGCCAGTTGAGACAGTAATATTTGCTAATATTTCTGTTTCATGAGCTAAATACTTTGTCGGCAGTGAAGAATATGTTAAGCTGATATTGCAAATGCCACTGCTGCAGAATATAGTGATTTGTATATGATCAGCTAAGTATTTTCGTAGCAGTAGCAAAAATATTTTCAGGTATTATTACATATGCACTTATACTATCAGAAACACTATACCAAATACTTCCAGCCAAATATTTTTGCCCTATTAGCAAATACTACTGCACTAATATAGCAAGTATTTCTAGGTATTATAATGAATGCAATTGCTGTGAGAAACATTGTAGTTGACACTCTCAGCCAGATGTGTTTGCACTAGTGACAAATATTAGTGCTGTAGGTAACGATGTATTGTATATTAACAGCAAACTAATTTTGCACCATAGTAGTGAGGTTTTCTAATTATTATTTCAAATGTATGTATTGTTAATAAAACACGAAACTCTTTATTGCTACTGCATCTTTATTTCTGCTTCAGTAGGGGTACCAGAGCTGGAATAATGTTACACCCGGTATAATAGAATCATTCCTTCTGGTAGTTCCACTAGAACAACGAGATTCTGGTAAACTCTCAATTTGCAGAGAAGTGTTACTATTTCTTTCAATATACGATTGATGTAATAATAATCCCTCAAAATTTGTATGATGATCTGAAAATAAATCTAAATGAGAATAATAAACGTAGAATTCACTTTGTAACATCTACATAGGTTTTTTTACCTCATCAGTGATTACAGCATAAATGTATTATAGTAGCTTCAGTGAAATTTTGAAATTATACCTTCAAATGGAAAATAGGTGATTTTTATGAACTATTCCTACTGGAACATATGGATATATCGAATCTAAACTTGTAGGTGGTCTTTGCAAATAAAACTGTCCAATGTTACAGAACAAATATGCTATCGCAGCATCGTTGGTGAGGGATTCGTGCCAACAAATTATTATAGCTGGATGTAAATAGAATTCCACTCCCTACAACAGATTGATTATGGCATTTTCAATAATTATCATCTGTGACAAATGCATATTCGTGATGATGACCTGAATGTTTCATCTACACCTAGAAATGTTGTTGTGAGAGCAAATATCTCACAAGCAATTCTGTTTTTGTTGTGAGTAGCAAGTGATTTTTTCCGTGCGAGGATCTGGAATTATTTGTCTAGAATTGATTATTGATCAGATTATTTTTAATTAATTCCATATGAAAAAATAACAATGACTAAATATCACCCACTAATTTTTTTTTGTAGTTGAGTAGGTAACTATTGAGTGGCCACCTAGATCACCAGATTCGACTCTCTTGCTTTTTTTTCATAAAAACATCGATAGACCAGCGACCTAGTTGAGTTCTAGAATGTGAATACTTGTTGAATATAAAGTAGTTCTCTCCAATCTGTTTCAACGTAACTTAAAGCTATTTCCTGATTTGTGGGGTCACAGCTCGGTCAACTCGACCATGCATCCATTTTGATTTATATATCCCAGTGTCCGATATTCATTCAGCATTCATTCAGCCATTCCGATTGTACAGTTACCTCAAAAGTTACGTAACCATATCGTATATAGTGGATATATCTAGTCTCGATTTTCGTCTTCATGTAACTGTTCTGTTGATTAATACACCTCCCATGAATAATTAATTCCATTTGTGTGGTTCTAATCAATTTTCATTCTTGATTTCGAGATACCCTACTGGGTGACGTGAAGGTGATATCCGATTTCGATATCTGAAAGAGAATTAAATTGGTATCAAGAATGATACCGTATAATCAATCATTTCATATATCGCACGAACCGGACAATGAAGATTAATTGCGGTTTTCGCTAGTTATTGATGATGATTCACGGCAGACGGAAAGGCAGAATTATCACTTCTGCTTCCCCACTAAGACCTTTCAATTGTTTCATGATATTAATATACAGACATAAAGCACGTGAAGAGTTACCCTAAATGCACGCTAGAATTATGATAAAAAATACATTGCGTACTGTAGACTAAGCAGGTGAAATTCTGAATAATCAGAGTTACATTGATGAATTGTCTATCAAAACCCATTTTCCCACTTCCAATCATGTGTGGTCGTGAGCTTGTTGACCTATAAGCCTTGAACCTCAAAAAACTCGATAGAAAAGAGTCCAGATCGGATGATCTAGACAGTCAATTATTCTGATGAACTTTCATCAGAAACACTATCATGAGCGTTGAATACATTTTTTGAAGAAACGCCAGAATGTCTAAGATCACTTGTTGATCCCAGTGTCTGTGAAGTTTTTGATACCCATCAGTGCAAAATGTTTCCATTGAAATTCTATATTCCAAAACGGCTCACATTCTTCGTGACTAACCAATAGGTAAACATCCCTAAAGATTTTTTTTGTTGTCTAGAAGAGATAATAATGATAAAGAGTTCTCTATTCGACAATAAATAAACATTGCACAAAAGTTATTTGACAATACTTAAATGCAAGCTCTGAAATAAGTGTAGGATAAATAGATAAAAGTATTGAATGTCAACAACGTGAAAGATAGCGCTTGAAAACGGGTAACTTCATGGGTTTTCGAAGGTCACATCGACTACGATAGGATCCACCAGAAGTTGAGAAAGGTAGGTATGTCTATTCTAAGCGACCTGGCAGGTTAGAAAAACTGTCCTATAGTCCAGCAAATTCATGGGGTACCGATTCCAAATGTTGACATTTCAGCACAGTAATGATTTTAGTTATTGTTGTAAAATTCGATAGGTAGGTACAGCAATTGAATATATTGAGATTGATTAAATTTTACGTCTCCTCATATCACAGGACAACCAGAATGTCATCATACCTACAGTGTCACACATAAAGTACGCGACATGTAAATTTGGACTCTCTACTGTCACTTCGACTTTTTTCCATTTTTTTTATTTTTCGGATCTTTCGCTCTATCGATTCGAACGAAACATGATTCAAATTTCATAATTTTGATGAATTCAATGTCATATCTTGCCCAGGAAATACCCACATTGGCCAGGAAATACCCACATTGGCCTGTTACCAGAAAATAAAAAAATATGCATCTCCAGAAATTCGTCTTTGTTGTTGCAAAGTTCATCTGGTTTTCTCATTTCTTTGTTGAACTGATGTGGATTTTCAATGTATAGACGTTAATATGTCAGTAATCGAATAAACGAATTTCTCTTCAATACATTCGTATTTCTTTTTTTAATAGATTTTTATTCAGTTTGATTATTTTTCTGACCAATAATTCAGTTACAATCAAACCCGAAATATCATACTTTTTTGTAAACTAAACAATGACCTACAGTTTAATAAGTATTCAAAAGACTTTCGTTCTAGCGATTTGTACTAGACATGATATAAAATTTGAAAATAGTAGGTACTGATCAAATCGAAATAAAATTTTCACAATGTATGAAATTGGAAACTGGGCAACTTTTTTCTCTGGCATTATTCGAAATTTCCAAACTGATTTTTTGAGGATTTTCGAAAAAAATTTCAAATTTGCAAGGTTTAGGGTAGCACACAAACTTACTGCGAATTCAAATTTTCTTTATATCTATTAATAAAAAAAAACTTCCATATGTCGCGAACTTTATGTGTGACACTGTATGTTTTACCTGATATAGTAATGAATGTAACGTCGAATGTAGCGGCGGATTATTTGGCCAGACAAGATGATGTAAGAAGCTCAACGATTGGACCAGAACCATTCCTATAGGGGTTTCTAGACTCTAGCTAGAACATTGAGTAGGTACTTCAACCATGTAGGAAATATTTTGGTATAGTGAAACTCCAGAAAGCATGGAGGACGGCACTCAAAGTAGTGTACCTAAGGGGATAGTGACAAATGACAGCTGTTAATTGTCAAATGTCATTTGTCGTGTCAACTGTCGCTTTTGATGAACTGACCATCAAGACTGTAGAAGAATGAAGGTGGTGCTTGGAGGATGAGATGCTTGATGATTCAAGAAAGTTATTACTTGTAATGAGTAACTCTATTGGTAACAGCGGCGTTCGTAGTGGAATAGTTAATCTATCTATACGAGCTCTACGCTGGTAATCCAACATGACTTTGCAGACTTTTTGAAAAAACGCCATACATGGAGAGCGCGCGGTCTCGATGATTGAAAAGCGAATAGCACGCCATTACTGGAAAATAATATTGATTAAATTGAAGTAAAATTCCCTATTAGAGGCTCGGCAGCTCATTACCGTGTATCGGACGACCCATTACATGTGGAATACCAGTAATTTCTATTTTTCATTAGCTTTATACCTCCTTCGGGCGATGCCTTACTGATTCGAGGTATCTGGAAAAATGCGAGTTCAGACATTTTCATGCTGGCTGCGCACGAATCCGCTCAAAGATCGATACCGAACAGATTGTGGAATTCTGATTCGTCAAGGAAAAAATGGATTCCGCAAGCTTTCATGTACGTATAGCAGCACGCGGAAGTGCTCGAGGGCCAAGATGGATGATTATCCGGCAATCACAATGAATATGACCAACTGGATGATAATCTGATGATTTGTCAGCAGCAAATGTGGAGTTAACTGAATAGCATTATTGATAATCTCCAATACAATGAGTTTAGTGAAATGATAAAATGTGTGTATAGTGATGAAAAATAACACGAATGGGGTAATTTAGGGAGATACCGAAGGATGCAATCATAAGAAACACCAAATGGTTGAATGATGCATGCTATATAATTCAAATTTGGTGTCAATAATCACTCATTGTTTTGCATCCTGAATACACCAGATTTGATAGAAAGTGAATGGTCTAAATTTCATGCAGTTTTAAAGGATGGGGACTATACCCATATATAGAGAGACTGATTCTTGTGAAATGTTGATGAAGTTTTCACCAAGCGATTGTTTGAAATCACTCGTAATATTTCATAACCTCCTCAAAATGGACGATATAAACGTCATGGTTTCCAATTCTCAGAAATTGGAGTACTTAGAAAGAAAGTGGATATCTACCCATTTTTTAGTCTTGCTATACTCACATTGAATTTCAATCGTTGAATTTTGGGTCAACATAATTATTATCCCTATTCAATATACATTTATGCTGAGTATATTTATACAGTGTGTCTCACTTTCGATGGAAGCACCGCTGTGACTTCTGTAATCATCGTAGTAGAATGATTGAATTCTGAGCGAAGAAAAAGCCACGAATTGCAATGAGTATAACACAAAAACAAAATGAGATATGAAATCTCGAACATCAACAATGCACCAAAAAAAACATCTAAGATGCTTGAAAAGGTAGACTATGGGCAGAAAACAAGTACTTTCCTGGCAAATATCACGCAGAACATTGAATCATATCTACTGCTCGTATAGTATATGCAAGTGAATACAGTGTGCAAGTGTTTCTTTCCTCTTAACACGCTTGACAACTTAAATACCGGTTTCGGGCTTATTAGCCCTCATCAGTGCAGGGTAGTCAACCGAGTAGAGACCGTGAGATCTCCACTTGAAGCGTTGCTTGTCCCAATGCTATTTCATCGCACTACCGACTTGATCATGTTGGCCTTTTATTCATGTGATTCTAAAATACCAAATAAGAATATACGTCAGATACTTAGTTAAAGTTTAACAAACGAACATAAGTTTTTTTTATAAATTATCATCAGCATCTATATATGTTTCGATACCTATACTAATGAATAAGAGGTTTGTTTATCTATGTATGTATAAATGGAAAAATGGAACCACATCCTCAAATGTTTTCAGTGAGTCAACATCCTGCAACTATGTATGAAATATGTATATATATCGACAAAGATAATAATTACACTCATAATGAGAAATCATACAGCTTTTGGTTGAGACGGTTATACAAGGTATGATGATATGCAAAATCCATACTGTATTTTTATCAGGTATATGAAGCAAGCTAAAAAATCTCTATAGATGTTTGTTGCTTCAATAAAATATTGTTAATAAGAAGGATATAGGGCGTTAAAGGTTTAGTTGCATTGAAATTTGTTACTAAGGATTCGCAACTACCTACAGATTTAGGTAATTTGTTCATTGGGTGAAATAATATGTTCGATATTGCATTACATCATTTCTCTATTCCATTCAGATCATTTTCGATATCAATCCATACACAGTGAAAAAAAAATTACACCAGCGAACACCGTCTGGTGTCATCTGAGGTCCTTATTGTTTTAGTGTCCGTAGACACTGCCATATTATTCACCTTTATAGGTGTTATGTGACTTTTCCCATAAGTGTTTTTGATAATCAAACCCAGTTGTCAGTAACACTAGTGTTAGTGCTGAATTTGGCAGAATGAACACTTTGGTGGTGTTCTTTATGCATTTCCGAAAGTGCGATTTGACACCGCAGCGGTGTGATGCACATTATGTGATTTTCTTGATGCTGAATCCCATACCTCCACGAAATTCTCTTCGGTGCGTTTAAACACTGAGCAGGTACACGCGAATTCTGGTGTGAAGGAACATCATATCATTATTGTGTTCATACTAAGTTGGATCACCTATTGAAATATAATTCAGAAGAATCTATAGAGACCATTCTGATGATAACGAACTATTCCGACTCTTTTATCCTTATTAGTGGAACTAGGGACTAGACCAATTGATACCGATCTATATCTGAATCATCTAATATATCTAGCCCAATATTGAAATCAGGCACGGTATAGGAAGGACGTCAGTGCCACCTATTGGCAAAAGTTCTAAGATCGAACAGATGAGCGATGAAATTCACACCATTCAGATGCCTACATACAATATTTTTATTGATTTATATCAAATCTGGTGTTTTCATGATGCAATACTCAACGAATGATTATTGCCATCAAATTAGATGATTCACACTGCCTCGATTCCATCGTAATATGACACGGTGTAACTTGGTGTTAACTTTATACAGGGCTATTCAAATTCGAGTCTATGCATGGGGATTTCGATAACGGTAAGAGATAGAGGGTTGGTTAAATGGGGGCAAAGTAGTGTATTTCAGAGGTTAATTATATGGATGAAAAAAATCTGACTTAGCTTCTTCAGTTCTGGAGTTATACAGGAAGAATAGAGAATTTCGAAATTCTTCTTTTGTCTATATCTTTTTATTTTACGAATTTTTTTTTTAATTTTGCCACTTTGCCATAGCAACTTTTTGTAGCCTTTCCAAATATCTGAATAAAAATTATATACAGGATATCGTATAAATTGGGCCACCCTCAACTTTTAATTTTCAAATACGGACCTGTATTTTTTATTGCATTTTTTTGAATGGCAAGAGTCATGTTTCATATTGACGTAGTATTTAAATCTGAATTACATAGTGTTTTGGAAATATTGAACTATTACCAGTAAAATTTAATTTTTTTTTTATTCCAGCTGTGATTAAAAAAAATATATCATAGAATGCATAGGATTTGGAAGAAAATCAACATTATTCGACGAAGATTTTCGTCTTCAAGAATTCATCCACATTTCAGTTCACGCAACCCATGATCAAAACACTCTGTAATTCAGATGAAAATACTACGTCAATATGAAACATGACTCTTGCCATTCAAAAAAATGCAATAAAAAATACAGGTCCGTATTTGAAAATTAAAAGTTGAGGGTGGCCCAATTTATACGATATCCTGTATATAATTTTTATTCAGATATTTGGAAAGGCTACATAAAGTTGCTATGGCAAAGTGGCAAAATTTAAAAAAAATCTTCGTAAAATAAAAAGATATAGACAATAGAAGAATTTCGAAATTCTCTATTTTTCCTGTATAACTCCAGAACTGAAGAAGCTAGGTCAGATTTTTTTCATCCATATAATTAACCTCTGAAATACGCTACTTTGCCCCCATTTAACCAACCCTCTATCTCTTACCGTTATCGAAATCCCCATGCATATACTCGAATTTGAATAGCCCTGTATAATAGGTGTTTCTTATGCATTTTTGCACGATTGATCATTTTTGACTGTTTACCGTGACAGATTTTACGTCAGTAGGTGACATTTACTAGCAACTCGACGGTAAGTAATCCAACTCGATGGTAAGTACTCCAACTCGACGGTAAGTAATTCACTTACCGTCGAGTTAAAAAAATCTCTCAATTTCAATCTATTTTTATAATTTATAATGGTAGCAATTAATATATAAGCATGATTATAAGCATGTCGAACGTTAAGGGTAACCGATCTCAGACAATAATTAAACAATTGTCTTCGATCGGTATAAAACCCTTACCGTTCTCCATACTTAATATACTATAACGTCAATGATTGCACTATTAATAATATGAAATTTCAACCATTTGGTGTTTCTTATGATTTTATGTTTCAGAATCGTTTTACTTTGCCACATTTGTGTCATTTTTCACTACTAATATCGGAATTAGCAGCACTCAAAACTAAATTCAGAAATGTATAATAAAAATGACACAACTTTGATATTCAGGTGTTGTATTCGTCGAAATCGATTTGATTGAAATTACACCCAAGTTTTTGTTACTGTGTACTCTATCGACGATATTATACGGATAGACCCATCTAACATATAGATCGCTGCAACATCACGGGAGCGCTTTCAAGCCCGAAAGGAAGACGTCAAATCAAGCACCGTCTAGCTAGCGCCGCACACGACCGCCGTTTGGCGTTTTTCCGGCAAACCGGAGCGGACTCCGCGGAAAAAACGCCCCCACCACCGAGCCGGGTATCGGTGAGCGCGGTGACGCGCTACCGCAGTGCTAAGTTGGCCGTGGAACGAAGCGGATAGAGCTCGATCGCCGATTGTCTGTGAAACAAACGAGAAACGAGGTCGGCGCGCGCGTCCACCTGTGGAGTGTGCGCGCAAAGTGCGACTTGTTTTCGCCCGGCATCGGGGGTGTGTAAAAGGATGTTCGGAAGGGGGTGGTTCGCGTAGCTTGTGCCGATTGGCCAGGACCGGGGATGCGGGTTTGCACTGTGCCGGTGTCCGGCGGCGGTGATGAGATTTCTTTTTTGGTGATTTTAAAAGGTGTCCGGGACTAGATCAGGTGGTTTTCATGGTGCTGGATTCTAGCATGTTTCTTGTAAGTTTGTTGGTTGTGAAGAAATTCCTTGGAGGTGAAATAAACGAAAGGCTTTTGCCTGTGGATAATGAAATGTCGAGTTTTCCCCGCCTTTTTATAGATTCTAGGCGCAATCACTATATTTTCAACCTTATTTAGCCTACAATGATCAAATGAAAAATTACTCATGGAGAGTCAATCTTGGGTTGAAATTGAACGTAATATAAAATAAGGGAAGTATCATATAGGGGGTTTTTCCAAACTCTCTAGCGTTTTCAAAAAAAATAAAAAGTATTATCATAGAGCAACTCATGAAAGTCATGATCTCTTTCAAATCGAGCATCGAGCAATTATTAGAAACCTCAACTTTATTATACCGTCCTAAACCGTTAACTTTTATGTTCATAGGGTAAATAAAATGACAGTTAGTGATGGGCAATGTCCATGATGCAACAATATCTTACGTGATATACTTAGGCACTTCAGTCAGAGTTTACAGAATGCTTCAGTAATGAATGCAAGTATGAATGGTGCTTACTTTTCAGAAAATACTCAAGAAATATATTTTGATATATATGTCGATGGATTCGATTTTATTGATGGATTCACCTTTTCTCATATTGGGAGTTGATATATTTACAGCATAAGGACAAGCATAAGTGTAGAGTTCAGTGGTGTACTCTTTCGGAATACATCTCTCATCATATTATCAATTAGAGGGTTATCATTTATTGTTTACTCGACTTTGATCTTGACTTTCCAATTCCGTTTCATTTTGTAATGTTTGATACCCCATCCAGATTATTCCAATTTTAATGTAATGCCGCTAATATTTTGAGTTACTTAAACTTTTGGCGAATGATCCAATATATATTTATTTATATGTGAAGTTGTTGATAGATTCGAGAAATTATTATACGATATGATGCGATATTAATGCACCTTTCCATCGATATGATGAGATGAGTGAATAATATTATTTAGGTACCGATATATCCAAAATATTTTAAGAATTCTAATTCAATATGAAATTTGTTGAGCCTTGTATAAAATTACTGTACTTTTCAATCAATATCATATCCTCAATGTCATAATATTTTCATGCTATTTTTATTGTTCCAAAACATCAATAATTAACAAAGTTTTATATCTGTGAACGAAAACCGAGACGAAAACATATCGGTAAATTTGGCGGAAACGCCGGTACTTTCAAATGCTAAAGATATCCTTTTCTTATATAAATGTTCACCAAGGTTGATTCTTAAAGGAAATATAAACTATAGAGCTCTGATATATTAATAAGGTTGAATTCGATTTTTAAAATGTCCTTGAGACGCTTTCGTCTTAACAAATATCAATCTGAAACCGTTTTATGGTATGTTAATTACCCTGCCGTCAATTTTAATAGATTTCAATGAGTTATAGAAGAAATAGTTAAGATTGACTGCTCTGATTATAATTATAACATGGTAAAAACCGGTGTCTGAATTTGAAATTGAACGATATAAGTACTCATAAATATTGAACTGTAAATGTGGGAGTAAATCCGAGAGTATATCAGAGTATATGTATCCTTATTTCTTATTAACTTGGTACTTCCAGATTACCACTGTTATAAAAATAATGGACCAATTGCTATGGTTTTGATAGATTACCGTTCTGATAAAATACAGTTCCTAATTTACTGTTGATATAAAATACGTTTCTGATGAATACTATTTGTATAGAAACATCTTGCTGTCAATAGTATTGGTGCATTTCGAGGTGCATGTTATTACCGAGAATATTACCCATTCAATGTGCTGAAAAAATAGTAATTTACGTAACAAGTCCGGAAAATACTGTTTTTTTGGATGAGTGGACAAAATTCTAGGACGAGCGTAGCGAGTCCTGGAAGTCTGCGAGTCTAAAAAAACTGTTTTCGGGCGTGTTGCGTACACAATTTTTTCGGCAACCGTGTAGAATAACAAATCAAAGAAACACATTTCTTTATTAGAACAAAATTTCGAACATTTCAATTCTTATTTATATTTTAATATTTATATTAAAATTAGAACAATTGTTAATATTGAATGGATTCAATTTGTTTGAAATGCTTGGTATATTTAAGTGCCTTTTGTTGAAGTCAGAACAAGAAGGTAAAGTTTCCGTTTCACATTGATTGTTTTCATCTGATAATTTTTGAATGTTAGCTAATTTTATGTCAGATAGCTGTCAGTCGTTATTTTGCTGCTATGGTAATGATCAACTGCATTTATCAAAACCATACTACCAAGATTTTCATATTTACAATGACAACAACGATGTGATTCTTCCCGGCCTTCCTAGTCCGGGAAGTACGTACTTCCCGGACTAGGCCGGAAAATGCCACTTTCTCAAAAAAAATCGTCTGGAAAGTACGAACTTTCCGGACGGTTGCCGAAAAAAATCATTTACCAGTGTGTTAACGGAAGACTAGGATTCAACGGAATTTTTTTTCATTCTCATTCTCATTTCAAGTGAAGAGGTCAAAAGTTTATTGAAGTAAATTGACCTTATAACATTTGAAAGAAGGAATATATCTTGATGCATCCATCAGGATATTTATTTTCTGAAGTTTTGCATATGATATGATGCCAATCTGAATCTGATTCTTACATTCTTATGAAAAGAAAGCATGACTTTTTATTTCAATTAAAAAAGTATTTTTCATAATTACATTGATGGAAATATATTTAGTATTGGGAGTTCAAATGGACACACGACACACTGATGTTCATGATTATGTCGCGATACAATCATTAAAACAGAAAGAAATTTTCTACAATATAAGTGGAATGTGGGAATTCAGTGAAAATTAACTAAAAACTTGTGAATGATCGTTTATCTTGGATATCATGATGTCATTCCGACAGCTGACAATATAAAAAATCATTTATCTATAATTAAAGACGATTATGAATAAACATAAGTGCAGGAAAAAAATATATAGTATAAATTATGCGATTATATCCTCGACTCTAAAATTATAGTCATAAAGTCTACGATATCTCATCTCAGATTTCATAGGAACGATATGACTCTCGTATAGATGCAATCGAGGTTTGATAGCTTGATAAATACGATATTATGTATATATGTACTCTTGTGTGAGAAGATTTATTATAGAACCTCAAGTACCATCATTAGATAAACAGATATAACTTGTACGATATTATTGCTAGATTCTTCTTGACCCCCACAAAGTGTACATACATCGGTGCCATTTTCAAATGACTCAAAATCGTCAGAAAACGAAATACTCAAACATCATTATCTCTGTTTGTGAATTGAGAATAGCGATTTATAAAATTCAGAAGACATTTACACATTTGTATGCTCTTGTGTATACTTGTTTATTTTTGTCACGTCTAACAAATGTTTTTCTGTCTGTTAATGACATTGTTGATCATAAACAGTTCGACCGTTGCTTTATCAATGTTAACGAAGCAATTTCGATGCCATATAGACGGTCCTGCGTTCAAAAATGCAAAACTCGTGTAAAATAAAATACCGTTAAATCAAACAATAACCCGGTGAGGTTTTCCAAACCGATGCAGTGCAATATGGGTATGCTTTGCAAATCCTTCAATAACATGATTATAATAATTGTTCTGAATTGTTCGCATATATAAATCAAGCTCATTCGACAGTACCTCATTCATTCCGGCATATTGATGATTTATTTCTTGCACAGATTTAAAGAGAATATGAAAGTTAAACATTCATGAAATACTGTGATGTAAGTCATGCACGGAAAAGTCCTAGGCCCTATTATTATCCTTCCGAAAAAAAAACTATGTCAAATTTTGTCCTTCCTGTATATGTACATATACATGTATCGATATAAGCATTCTCGACATTCCTTTCTGAAAAAAAAACTCGTAGGGGCTATTGGATCCGTTCTTAGTGACGTAATCTGGTATGCGCTATCCCAGCCATGAATGGCTGTTATGAATGAAACGTGTTTACTCGAAGATAACTGAAGATGTGCAGGAAATAAAACTGAGAAGAATCTCGCGAAGCAAGTTCGGATGCTGCGACGGTGCGGCGTGGCATCATCTCTTTCTCTCTCGTTCGGCTCAAGAAATATTTCATTATATTTATTTCGCCCTTTGATTGATTGATTATCCATTTAAATAATATATAACAAATGAAGATGATGTAATAATCCTAGATATAACAAAAAAAATTGATAAATATTGAAAAACTTTATTTCTGATGCTACTATACTGATGGTGTTTCTGAAACTTCCATAGAGTATGAAGTATAAATGAAATTTACCTTTTCAAATATTATTTTTGTTCTATATTCAACAGACTGATGTTTTTTTTGAGAAATTTGACAAGTTTAGGACACTTTGATATCTTCAACATTCAAGCATTACATATCATAATTCATACTTTTCCTCGATTTTTTTAATAGGAGGTTCTAATTTATAAATAATTCACATCAGTCAATAATTTCAATCATGCAATATGAGTGCTTTTTCAACCATATATATGGTGAAGGCGAGCGTTTTTTCGCTCATGAGCGCAAATGTTGTCACATTCTTCGGAAAACGTCAAAGGCTATACTTTGTCAACCGGATGTAGAAAAAATTCGTGTTGCCTTATTGAATGGAAGTAAGAAAGTGGTTTCTTGATGGGTTATATTTTCATTTGTTTTATATTTTTACACCACAGTCTCCATTCAATCACATATTTTCATTCTCGGATCCTCGCTGGATCCAACATAGGCTATGGCTAATGTAGTTTTAATTCTGATGCACTGACAAGCACAAAATCCAAAAAAGGGACAGCGTTGGAAAGGGAATTTATTATAAATTTTTATTTTCATTCGTCCTAAATTTTATTATAGTCAGTATTCAGAATATTATATTATGATACAAGTTTTATAAGACGCTATTTTGTCACACGCGTTGTTTGGAGTACGACGAGCGAAGCGAGGAGTGCTCTAAGGGAACAAGTGCGACAACGTGTCTTATATAACGTGTGTCATATGCATTTTTTTCTATTTTGATTTGATTTCATGAAAAAAATGGATTCAATATTGATAAATAACAGAAACATATTCGATTGGTAACAATAATGACATTGAAATAATTAAAATCTGACGCACAAGCGTTAAGCCCAGTTTAAAGTTGAGCGATTTCGATTATTGCAATACAAGGGGTGAAAAATTCAATGTTGTTATTGTTTTTATTGGACATTTCCAATTAAATTAGACTCTAAATTGAAATTAACCAATTAAAACATTGAGTTTTTCACTGCTAGTATCGCCAAATCCAAATCGCTCAGAAGTAAACTGAACCTAACTGTACTGACTTTCATTTGACAGTTCGATTGTACCAATCTCCGAATAATAAAAAATGCGTATCGAAATAGAGGCTATTTCGACACGCATTTGCGTTGCACAATGACTTCATTATACAAGCAAAATAGAAAAATAATATTGTGCTATTAAAGTTCTTGAAAAAAATATATAGTGTATGTCCAAAATATTGCATGCATCCGTCAATCAACAACTTGATATGTCAATTCATATTCGAAGAAATTTCCACATCAATAAAAAATCGGTGATCCGAACAATTTACTTGCTATATAACGATTGATTGATACCGTTCTGATTCTCATGGTTGTGAATGGTTTTGAAATTCCGGAAACGTCTGTTTTCGCGAGAAATCTCCTGAAAAAATCTCGCCTATCGAGTCTCGGAAATGCCTTATTGTGGACACAAGAACTGAGACTGTGTCGAATCGAGGTTAGCTACGTCTGGGCATACAGGCACATGCTCCGAATTGGTAATTGGTCGGATTTCTCGGTGTTTTCATGCCGTATACAGAGTGGTTCCGTTTATGATAGTGGGACATTTTTTTATATATCGTTGAATAGCGCGAAAGGAAAGACTTTAAAATTCGGTCAGAGTATCATTAGCTCGTGGTGCTTCTTCTTTTCTCAGATGCAACCAGCAACCACTTTTTTCTTTTTCAATTTTGGTATACATACATGCAAAGTAGGTATACGCATAAAATAGCTATTTGTGTATTTAGAGCGTTAAGTCGTAGATTGTCGCTCAAAAAAGACGTTTGCTGTCGTAATACACACAAGATTTTTTCTACAAACGCAGTTCCTAGACAGAAGAACTCGATACTTTATTAATAATACTACTACTAGTTCTTCTCACACTACCCTAGAGTATGAAGTATAATCGAAATTTATTTTTTCGGTAACTATATCATGTTTGCTTAAATATTCAACGTACTGACTTAATTTGATATCTTTAACATTCAAGCATTTTATGCAAGATTTTATGGCACCATTTCATGAGTCTATCATATCATAATTTATACTTTTCCTCGATTTCTCTGGTAGAAGGTTCAAATTTACAATTTTTTGTCTTTCTGCTTTACATGGGGTGGTGACTTTGATAATTTACATCAGTCAATATTTTCAATCATTAGAGTTTGTATTCAGTGGTAGAGGCGAGCGTTTTTTCAATATTTCCGCTCATGAGCGCAAATACTGTCACTTAATGACATTCCTTGGAAAATGTCAATTTTGTGATGAGAAATGAAAGCGTCGAAGGTTATACTTTGTTTACCGGTTGTAGAAAAAAATATAGTTGTTCCATAATGAAGGTTCGAGAAATTGGGGAAACAATAGTTATTTATGTATAGGGACAGCAATTGCCAGAGGTTATTAAGGCTCTATAATTCCCGTGGTACATAGATAATTTTATTGTTAACCGATTTTCATAACAATATGTCCATATTTAGAACGCAATAAATGTTTAAATTCATAACCTTTCTGGTATATTTGAATTAGGTAGCGTTGATTGTAGCATTGTTGGTTGTTGCTAGGTTGTCGCTATGTTACATGTTTATAAGCAAACTTTCTTTATCAATCAATGTTTTTCCGTTAAAAACGTGTTTATTTTTTACCACAAATCGACGATCTTTTTCTGATATAATGGAGGATATTATAAAAAAAGCGGAAAAAGTAAGACAATCATTACTTCCATCGAAAAGTGAAGCCCTATATCAAAAAGAATACAACTTATATCTGAAGTGGCTGACACAGAGAAATGTTATGTCAAAAGATGCCAACGAAACTGTCTTTCTGGCATATTTTCAAGAACTGGTAAAGTATTTTCAGTATTTTCTGGTAGATTTGGTAATAATTGTATTTATTCGTTGCAGTCAGAAACGTTTAGCCCAAATTCGTTATGGACTAATTTTCAGGGAACATTTGAAAATTGTACATTTATTATTTGTAATGACGTGAATAAGGAAAATATGTCTTAGTTTTCATTACATATAAACGTTTATAAGCATTTCTTGTATCATTTTCACCTGTAAAAGGTAAGAGGGAGTTTTTGAACCTTAATATCCCAAGGGAGTTATGACCCTCATTATAGATATCGTAACTATGACGATATAAGCTTATAATGTCACTGTCAGAAATAAAGACTTTTTCTTCGAATGTACCTAATCACAAATATTATATTTCGCAATCGATGTATGTGAATATCATTTATTTGACGAGGAAAGGTTCTAGTATCTTTATTTGTTCAGTACATATCTTCATTAGATAAAGATATATATTTGTGAAATATGGTGCTTTTCCACCTCGTTTTCCACTAACATTTCCAAAGGAAAATAAAGGTGACATTACCACTAATAAAATAAAAGTTTTGAAGTTCTAAGATTCTTCACATTAGCGTCTCCGCCATATTTTATAGTGTTTTGTTAGGATATCATCATCCACCACCGTGCTATAGACGAGAGTGTGAAGAGAGGGTGCTAATTCATTTAATATACTGAATTACAAGGGGTGTTTGGATTGTCGAGCTAGTGGTAGAGACACGCCCTTAATGTAAATACTGGCTCTCTAAATAAGGGGTGTGGTTACTATAGCTATATATTTAGCGAGTTTTTTTTTTACGAAAGAATACAGAATGTAAATAATCGAGAAAGGTTATGTTTTTAAATATTAGCCAGGTAGCCATGATAATTTTATTTCGTAGAGTGCTTCTAATGAAAAATGTGTTGCTCTATTGGTACTAGAAGAGGTTATTTTTTTCGTTTACAGGATTTAATAGCGCGGATAAAACAGCGCATGACATATAATAGCGTAAAGACAAAATAATACAAGGACATGATGGCGCAAAGACAAAAGGATGTATCTTTTTTTTCGCTGTCAAACGTCACCCTCATATGGTCTACTGTCCACAGAATAGAAAAACAGCAGCCCCTTTCGTTTGTGTGTGAAATACACTCGAAATGAATTTAAAAATTGTGTGGTCAGGTCACATGTAAACAAGCTAAACAAATCCATGAGATCAAATCGATTCTAATTGGGTGTATAGGGAAAAATCACGGAGTGGGCGACATCTATAATTGATCGCATGAACTACTCGAGAGGTGAACAACAAACTAACCTCCATATGTTCGTATGGGTAAAATGTGAACTTTATTTATAAATTTCAGTGATTTAAGCATTGAAAGTGTTGTATTTTGATGATATTTTGTGAATAATTGTTGTTAATAGACCACACAATCTGAAAATGCAAAAGATTAGAAGAGGTGATATGAAGATAAAATCGCGAAAAATATGCTTGTTCCACAATGCTCTACATACTCAAAGCTTTGCATACATTTTCTTCAAATTCTAGAGCAGAAGATGGGCAGGATTTGGGAAAAACTAAATCCTAAGGCAAGTAGACTAGAAATGGAAGATGATCTTGAAGATAGAAAAATCTATCTCGGAATTTATGTTTGTAGCAAGCACTCATGATGATTTTTTCAGTGGTAAGTTCGATTTTTCATTATTGTTGTCACTATGCTTCCTGTTCTCCTCCTCATTTGGTTCATTTTAATCATTTTGTAATTTATTACAGGCTCAGGCAAATATCAAATAATCATATGCAGTTGGAGCAACATGGAAATGAACAAATAGGGGAAGATTTATAAAGAAGACATGATGAAAGATCTACACTTGGATGATGATTAACATGATCATGTAATGGATCTTGAAGAGTTCCACTGTAAATACAAAACCAACAATAACCCATATGACACAAAACAATGTTCCTGATAATTATATGAATTTTTGGGTGATTCTGGTGTGATAATGGAAGACTAATCATCTGCTTGCTTGGCAGTATTATTTGGATTTAGGAATTTAACATGTTGAAGAATGTTTTATTATTGCATTTTTTATGAGTTGTAGTATTTCTCAGTCTGAAGGGAATCTATTTAATTCACTAATGATTAAAATATTTGAATACTGATTTATTATTATTGTGAAACATTTCCCAAATTATTCTATTAACATATGGCATGCTAGAGGAAGCCATTTACTCTTGTTTACCCAATAAAACTATTTCTTAAATAATTTATTTGAAATGAGTTTATCAAATCTCCACAAAATGATGAATGTATATCAACTGTCACTTCCAGGTAGTTTTCGCATTACTTGTTCTAATAGGTATATCTATTTGAATACATGATCATATAATCTAGGTTCCTGAAAATAAAAACAAACCAACACAGCAAATAAAACTGATAAGTCAAAAAGGTGGAGCTTATATGCTTCCAGTCGAAATGGCCAATAAATCTTTTCAATATTGAATAATACATTATCAATAAATATGCTTCACAGGAACATCAAAATAAACCCATATCTCAGCTAGTTTCATGTAGATTTCAGGTGAGAATTGTGGAGGATCTCATACACAAAACTTTTTATGACTTCTTCATTGAGGCCTTCAGTTCCAATTGTGTGATTGCTGAAACACTTTCACCTCACATAACATCCGAAATGTTCGAAATTGATATTTCGACTTCCACATACATTTAAAAAAGAATTTCAGGAACTAAGAACTGAAAAACTTCGAATAAAAACCGAAATTGATACCTGGACACACCTGGACACACCTGGACTTTGGTGGCATTTATCAAGAATCCAGTGACAATAAAACTGAAACGTCGACAACAAACCCTAAATACAACTTCAATCCAATAGTCGAGTACGAAAAATCGACTTGAATCTCTGAGATAACTGAAATTCTCTTCGATAAAAACTTTGATTTAACAAGTGATCGAATGACAGATTATTTGTTGTTCACCCCTCGATCCGACATTTTGTCATTTTCAGCGCCATCTGGCGTTTCGTGATTTTTCCCTATAATCTTCTCAAAATAAAATTCAACATTTGCGTTGAAATAATCACTCTGGAAGAGTGTGATGAATTCATTCTTCTTTCAAAAAATGGTGGCTGGAGTGTGGAAGATTTGTTGATGATTGATTAATCATCTTCAGATGATGAAACACCATTCAGTTCTCAGAAACTATATATGATGTATCAATCAACATTCACAAATATACAATCAAAAATTTACGTAGTGTGGTGTAGATTACACTACACTGAAAAGCAGACGAAAGAAGCTAATTTTTCAATTTCCATGGTTTCAGTGCATTTTTCAGATAAAATCTGTTGCTTATTTTCCACACCTTCCTAGAATCGGATATCTATCTCTGCTTGTGCAAATTGTCTACGTTATAAAAGCGGCATAATAGAAGAATTATCTGCGACATGTTCTCACGATACTAGATGCATTTAATCGATGTACCATTTCGATAAAAAGCAAAAATGCAAATAATAAAGTTTTATCTGAATTGCGTGCATTAAACCGATGACATTAGACGTTGGCACATACGAAGAACAATCGTTAGAAGAGAAGGAAACATTCCCTCACGTACCACAAAACTTCTGTTAGCAGCGGACGTGTCCGAGGATACGTAATGGCGAATTATTCTCGACTCTGATTTCGACTGTTAGACAAAAAGATACGGAATCATTTCGCCTTCCTTGAGAAACATTATCAAATGATATTCGCCGACGAGATTGGGAGATTTATGTAGGTACACAGATTTCCTGTGAAAAAAATTCATTGGGTAGGTACAGATATCTGCCAGAGATGCAGAAAAATTGAAGCAACATTATCGATTTCTATATTTTTTCGACAAGTTCAGTGGCGAAATAGTAATATATTATGATACAAGTTTTATAATACGCTATTTTGTCGCACGCGTTGTTTGGAGTACGATGAGAGAAGCGAAGGGAACAAGTGCGACATCAACGTGTCTAAAAAAAAGTGTGTCATATACAATTTTTGCTATTTTGCATTGATTTGAAGTATTTTATTGAAAGAAATTGATTTAATATCGATAGATAACAGAAACATCTTCGATTGGTAACAATGATGACAAAATCTGACGCAAAAGCGCGTATATAAAGCCAAGTTTATTGTTGAACGATTCTGAATTTTGCGATATACTAGCGGTGAAAAATGAAATGATGATATTGTTTTCTTTGGTCAATTCAAATCAAATTACACTCTGAAATTAAGTTAACCAATAAAAACATTAGGTATTTCTCTACTAGTATCACCAAATCCAAAATGGGTCAGAAGTAAACTGGGCCTAACTCTTCTGACTTTTATTTGACAGTTCGATTGTAGGAAACTCTGAATAATAAAAAATGCGTATCGAAACATAGGCTATATTTCGAGTTATAAACGAATTTTCTGTGTAGGTATATATGTTTATTTCTTCAATACATGTCAAGAAAAAGGAAGTGCACACCGAATGTATGTAACTCCACTAAATCCTTCCCAATGAAATTCGCTGATAGTTACAACCAATTTTTTTAAAATTATTTATGATGTATAAATAAGTAGCTTATACTTTGCTCGCCAATGTTTATTCATTTGTCATTAATTTGCATATTAACGATATTGTTTCCCTCAAAAACAAAACTACGAGAAGGACAGTATATTATGTTTATGATGAAAGCTTTATTGGAAGTAAGAAAATGTATCTAAATCACTTTTTTGAAAGAAGATGATGAATCCTTCCTTGTCATCTTCAATATTTCAATTTATAAATTATTTTTTTCGCTTTTTTGCAAGTGATTTTTCGATAGAAAACAAAGTTTTTGCTGAATACCGCGACACCCTGTAGAAGAATTTTTCTGCGTGTTCAAGAATAATTTTCGCTCTTTCCTCATGACGCATTGCCAAGAATATCGCCTAGTAGGTATGCGAAGTACATAAAGAGAACAATAACAATACGAATCGAAAATAACAATAATTCTCTAGATAAAATCTCTCAATCGGCAGACAATAAGTGGCATTCTTAGGTAACCGAATAGGTAACGATATCACCTTAAATAATGAAACAATCTCGCTGTCTATTCTCTGAATAGTGATTTCAACAAATGATGGCCAACGATTTCACCTACCTATATGTCCTGGTAACGATAATTGTAAATAGCTCGCTTGGTATACGAGATCCATTGATCGATACATTTATCGAAATTGGGTCAAGAATCTGACAGTGGATCGTAAAAATCCATGACCGCATAAACACTGCTCCATCGTTTGAATCAGTAGAATGGAAACAGTCTGGGAGGGTATCTAGATATTGAAGTTGTCAAGCTTTGTGAGTTTACAACTTTCCTGTTCGATAGCAAAAAGGTATCTGACGACTATCAAAGACTACCAAAGACTAACAAAGACTGCTAAAGGCCACCAAAGACTACCAAAGACTACCAAAGACTATCAAAGAATACCAAAGACTGCTAAAGACTACCAAAGACTATCAAAGACTGCTAAAGACTACCAAAGACTACCAAAGACTATCAAATACTACCAAAGACTGCTAAAGAGCACCGAAGACTACCAAAGACTACCAAAGACTACCAGATACTACCAAAGACTACCAAAGACTATCAAAGACTATCAAAGACTATCAAAGACTATCAAAGACTGCTAAAGAGCATCAAAGACTACCAAAGACTACCAAAGACTACCAAAGACTACCAAAGACTACCAAAGACTATCAAAGAATACCAAAGACTATCAAAGACTGCTAAAGAGCACCAAAGACTACCAAAGACTAACAAAGACTGCTAAAGGCCACCAAAGACTACCAGAGACTACCAAAGACTACCAAAGACTATCAAAGACTATCAAAGACTATCAAAGACTACCAAAGACTATCAAAGACTGATAAAGAGCATCAAAGACTACCAAAGACTACCAAAGACTATCAAAGAATACCAAAGACTATCAAAGACTGCTAAAGAGCACCAAAGACTACCAAAGACTAACAAAGACTGCTAAAGGCCACCAAAGACTACCAAAGACTACCAAAGACTACCAGAGACTACCAAAGACTACCAAATACTATCAAAGACTACCAAAGACTGCTACAGAGCACCAAAGACTACCAAAGACTACCAGAGACTACCAAAGACTACCAAAGACTACCAAAGACTACCAAAGACTACCAAAGACTACCAAAGACTATCAAAGACTACCAAAGACTGCCAAAGACTACCAAAGACTGCTAAATACCACGAAAGAATGTATACTAGAGACTATCAAAAACCACTATATAGAGACTACCACCCAGAGTATCATATTTTGGTTTGTTTGCCAATGCTTTGGAAGAGAACCTTCATGCTTTGGAAGAGAACCTTCACAGGATGATTTGACAGTCTCTTTGGAAACGTTCAGAAATCTGCTCCTAAACGTGGGTGTATACCAAAATTCCAACGTATTTGTTTACTGCTAATGTCCACTTTATTTTTGCCAATGGTGTGTCTCTGTAGTCCAGTTGATTCACCTATAAGCAGTCTGGAAGTTTGAAGATTTATTATAACGACAGATCTAGAACCAGCTCGGATTCCATATTGGGCTTTTTAATTGCACAGATGTCTTAGATAGATTAACTACCAATCCATTCTTACTTTGGTTTCAACAATACCCGATCGTAAAACTTATACGGTTATGTCCGCTATAAATAACCGCAGAAGATTGCTAGAGTGATTATAATTATTGTTGGCTCAGTGGAGGAGACAGTTTAGACCGAGGTTTAGACATTTCTTAGACCTTTATTTCCACTGGGTGTATATCTGGCTGATGCCATCTCGATCTCGGTGGCCAACAGCTATGATGGGTTCAAGGTGGATATAGGATGGTGAAACAGCTCTTCAATTGTTTCTGCGAAAAACTTGTAGACCGTTTGAGAAGGTACTAATATTTCCACGACTTGAAAGAAGCTGGCGGTCAGATCGATTATCGAAGAAGATTTCTGTTGCTTACGTATTTCTGTGGTTCACATCTGACAGACGTGACTTGAAACGACATTAAAACAATATATTTTCGATAAATTTGGAATGAATATTGATATTTTGACTCTTCTCAATCATTTTTCATCTAGAACAGATGAAACTGATAAAAGTATGACAGATGCACAGATTCTGTTTTACCGACACAAGGTATGTCGCCATCTCTGATAACTTCAGGAAATATTACCACGGTATAAAATCAAGTAGGCAAAGGTCTACAGTTTATTCTAGTGCTTGTTGATAGGAAGCTGTTTCACCATCCTATATCCACCTTGGATGGGTTCTATTAGGAAGTTAATTAATGTTGATATTTTTCGATGGGGTTAATTGCTATTTGGTCGTCAAATAGCAGGTTCCTGTATGAATGATACTGTCATTAATAGGTATGAGTTTAGAAAGGAATATTGTAATGATTGTGTTGTAGATGAATATAGTGATGGGAAAGAACATCTGAAATTCATTTCGTTTCTTGCGACATTTGACCCCTGTTTTCAGAAACCCATTTTGAAGAACCCATTAGATCTATACATTAGTTTCTTCGAGATTCGATTGATTTGAAAAATTCGAATTGTTGCCATTGTTGTCTGGTTTCAGAGCTTTTTGAATCAATTTCATAGGTCAGAACAGTGTTCGACTTTCACAATATTTTTGGAAAAAAAATAGGTTCAAAGCTTCCTCGCGTAAAAATTATTGCTAGGTGTTTATATTCATTTTTTGAGCATCTATGAAAATTTCATTGAAATTGTTTTGGTTGTCCTCTAACAAAAAATCACCTTCTCTGAAGGTTTATCCAGAGAAATATTCGTAATCGAGACTTCATTATTTCATTCTCAGTATAGAAATTTGATCAAGTAGCAACGTATTTCTTGTGTGGATATAACTTCGATTCTAGTGATAACATCTAGCGTCATTATCAGATTATTCAGGACCTGTCTATCTTTATCTTCTACAATATCGAACAGTTTACTACCAAGTTTCCTCCGGTAAACAACAATAAGTGATGACATTAAATCTGCGATAGCTGGTGGAATATATATATATATATAATAGTGAGAATTTTTTGAGTAAACAATTTTATTTTTCAAATCAACATTTTCCGTATTTTCCGAATATGCAGGTATCGAGGCAGGTATATAACAATATTACGCAATAGTGTGTGGTGAAAACATATTAAAACATTGGAAAATCCGGATGGAAAAGCATGGAAATGTATGTGGTCATCAATACCTTTGAAACCATTAAATGATTACTTCTTCCATAAAATCATCTTATTTTCATAAAACGTGTATACAACAATATGAAAACAATGCCTACATATAAGAAGGACATAAGTATAGGAAGTTGTTTGAAAGTGTTTTTAACCTCTAACTTAGTTGCAGAGCAATCCTCTTGAGTCTAGGACTTGTATGAGTTATTCTAGGAAGACGGTATTTGAAAGGTATACATCTCGCTGTCAGATATTATTGACACTAGAAACTACAGACTTCAGGTGATGTCGAAACTTTTATTATTAACTTTGATGCTATTCATAGTTTCCTGTATATTTTCAATATCTTTGTACAATTCTGTGAGTTCTATGTCTGACGTTAACCTTTGGAAAAACAGAAAGATGTTTGAGAAAGAATGGAATCGATCCAACCCAGATAACCCAGATGACGATTCTACAAAAAACAATATCATTTTCAACATTTGATGTGGACCTAAGCAGAGAACGATGGTGTCCAAGAACGAAACGAGATCTCAGATTATGAAGTATATAGGTGGTTTATAACAAGTTGATTAGAAGCATGTTTATACGTCCATGATTAGAAGTATCATCAAGATACCGACATTTTTTAGTGATGGAGGATTTGGTGAGGTATGTTCAACGAAAACCTGTTGCCTCGGCCTACAATGATGTATTCAATAATGTACTTGTAACAGATGATAACATGTATCTACGCTATATACAGAGTGGCTTCAATAAAACCTTGTTTGAAAAATACCGCATATAAAGTGCTGCTCCAAGAATTCATATAAGTTTCAACAATGTTTTCTCCAAATGTCAACCACGAGAGTTGATTGACAGAAATAATCTTGTACTATTCACATCAGGACATGATCCACATATAAACATATAGGTACCAATTTGTCTCCTATTTTTATGTAGCAAAATTTTTGTTTTGTGCAAACAAACAAAAACTGATATATGATATTAGGTATATATGATAAGTTTCTAAGCTCACCATAGAGGTCACTCATGAGTTCAGTGGATGATTGATTTCATCTGTCAAGCAGACGAAAATTGAAAACTACACGCAAAAAAGTGTCTGCTTAGTATAGGCACAACCATATGATCTTGTTACCATAACATTGTCATATCGTTACCATAACCATATGTATTGTTATGTTAACAATATTATGGTTAGTATAACAAAAATGAATTGTTATAATAACTAGATCATATGGTTGTGTATATACTAACTGAAACTTTTATTATACGATTACAATAATTTTGTTCCGTGTATGCTTTCGAAAAGTACCTATACAACGCGCATCTTCGATGAAGCTGCGGGACATTTTCTTCAATTATAGTTTTCAATCCAACAAACGAGAATCAGCGCTGAACGATCAATAATCCAGAGGGCGGTGACTGATGCCCTTTTTCGGCCCAGGCGTGTCTCAAACACGAACGAAACGTACGTTCAGACAGTTTTTTCTGTCGACACCCCCGAAATGCAAGACACGAGACACGAACAACAATAAATAATGACAGTCGCAAAGAAGAACAATCAGGTGTCTGCCTCAAGTGACAACGTAAAAAATAATATCCGCCCACGCAGCGTGATGTTCGACTGTTTACACGAGTTTTAAAATCACCCCATTGTCGATGGAGGCGATATATTCGTCGCTATCATCTTCGTGATTCTCTTTTTTTCTTTTGTTATGACAAATGATGTCGAATTTAGCAGCATTACAATCAGTTAGAGGCGGGTAAAAAGGGGAGAGGGATGCAGCACCCTATTAACATTACTTCTTCTTTAATACTTCGTATATAACAATACACAAGGTGATTAATTCTCAATTGTACCTTAAACATTCACGGAAAACGAAGCAGAATTTTCCTGAACATTGTGGAAGTTATTTTATCGTGGCTTATTTCAAATTACTCACACCTTGTATCCTGTCGTTATTATTATCTGATTATTTCCGCCTAATTCTTTCCTATGCCTATATGTATAGTTTTAGAGATATTTTTTTTCATTTTCTTTGTTCGAGATATACCTACTAAATTTGAATAGAATTTTTACTACATGTCGAGTGTACGTCATTATTCAGTGTGATAATTATTCATTGTGATCAGAACGATCATAAAAATATAGTATATTGTTTTATTACGATCAAAACTGACACTTTGTTTCAGTGGATATAGATTTTGCAAAATATGATCTTATGACCATGTTTCTAGTAGGAAGAGGACAATAAGACAGAAAAATAGCATAACCCAACCTGTATTCGTACTATTTATTTAGTATTTATAAATTTGATAAGATTCTTATTCATTTTATTTCGAATTTCAAATCGACCTTGAATTTCAAGAACTAAAATAAATCGATTTTTTCGGCAACCGTCCGGAAAGTACGTACTTTCCAGACGATTTTTTTTTGAGAAAGTGGCATTTTTCCGGCCTAGTCCGGGAAGTACGTACTTCCCGGACTAGGCCGGGAAGAATCACATCGTTGTTGTCATTGTAAATATGAAAATCTTGGTAGTATGGTTTTGATAAATGCAGTTGATCATTACCATAGCAGCAAAATAACGACTGACAGCTATCTGACATAAAATTAGCTAACATTCAAAAATTATCAGATGAAAACAATCAATGTGAAACGGAAACTTTACCTTCTTGTTCTGACTTCAACAAAAGGCACTTAAATATACCAAGCATTTCGAACAAATTGAATCCATTCAATACTAACAATTGTTCTAATTTTAATATAAATATTAATATAAATAAGAATTGAAATATTCGAAATTTTGTTCTAATAAAGAAATGTGTTTCTTTGATTTGTTATTCTACACGGTTGCCGAAAAAATTGTGTACGCAACACGCCCGAAAACAGTTTTTTTGGACTCGCAGACTTCCAGGACTCGCTACGCTCGTCCTAGAATTTTGTCCACTCATCCAAAAAAAACAGTATTTTCCGGACTTGTTACGTAAATTACTATTATTCTTATGGGATTTCATAGAGTTTCGGAATGATTTGCCTTCTGTATTTTTCCTATTAAGGTTTTCACAATTCTGAAACGACTAGTTACAAATTTCTGGAATAGCACCTCTACCAGTTTTGCTACTTCTTAGACTTATGACACCCAAAAAATGAAAATATTGGTCCTCAGAGTCTTGGATGATTCTGGTACACCGTGCATTGAATATTTTCCAGCGTGTAGTTGAAATGAAATTACAAAAAAAAATGGTGTAGGTGCTACAAATTCCAAGGCACGGATCACGTGAATCACCCTGTAGGTTTTCTAAATAGAAGCTGAACAAGCAAAAAAATGGTAGTCGCCGATTAAAATTCAATTATCGTTTTGACAAATTCGTGATTTTCGAATACACGCTTCACAACTTTTGACACATTGCACGACCGACAGAGGGAAAGCGTTTTTGACGGTGTCCCGCAGAGATGTATTCGGAGCCACGATCGGACTTGGCTTTGTCGGGTTCTTTCTCTCACCTGCGATGTTATTGATGATGAAGCAATCGCTACGAAAATACAGAGTGTCCAGGAAATATTCCACCGACTTGATTTCGACTCGTTGATTTGGATAATCATCCATTGTCAATGTCTTATTGGACACCCTGTATATATATATATACAGTGTGTCCAAGATAAGAATGAACAGCATGGGGATATCGGAAACGGTAAGTGATACGGGGTCGATTAAATTAGACCGATATCCGAGAAAAACCGAAATTTGAGAATTTCGTTTTTATTTTCTCCTATATAGCTTTATTTCCAAAGGAAATGTAAAACGAATAGCACTTCGCTATGGCCACTTTTTAAGGACTACACGATAACATAAGCAGACGTTTCGTCTGTTAGAAAACATCATCAATGTATCACACAATATGATTACGGAACCATTTCTCGCGAAAAATGTAATTTAGTGATTACTCAATCTGTTTTTCTTCAATTTGAGATAGTAGGCGCTGGAAAAAATGACCACATTATGTTCTGTTGTCATAATAATACTGTAGTTTGGTAGAATTTTTGACATATTACCGTTCCTACTCTTACATCTCGTTACCTACCTAATTTGTGTTAAAAATGGAAAACGGCAGATTTTCGAATACTGAGAAATTTGATATGTTGTCATGTTACATTTTGTGCCAAAGAAATTGTGTTGATGCTGAACGTGCGTACTCTAATAAGTATCCAGAGAGGCGACAACTTGGTAAATCAATATTTAGACGCCTACTATCTAAAATTGAAGAAAAACAAATTAAGTAATCACTAAATTACATTTTGCGCGAGAAATGGTTACGAAATCATATTGTGTGATACATTGCTGTATTAACAATGAAAAATAGAGTCGTATACTTTAGTTTCGGCAGATATAAAAATACAAAGTTGATGATGTTTTCTAAAAGACGAAACGTCGCAGAAAAATTCTGCTTATGTTATCGTGTAGTCCTTAAAAAGTGGCCATGGCGAAGTGCTATTTGTTTTACATTTCCTTTGAAAATAAAGCTAGGAGAAAATAAAAACGAAATTCTCAAATTTCGGTTTTTCTCGGATATCTCCGAAACTACTTGGAATATTAAAACTTTCTAAGTGTCATATTATTAGGCACATAAATGCGCTACTTTTCTCTAATTTAATCGACCCCGTATCACTTACCGTTTCCGATATCCCCATGCTGTTCATTCTTATCTTGGACACACTGTATATATTTAGGTACTGTCATAGAAATGGGTACTGTTTTCACTTTAGATTGTTTCGTATGAAATGGACCTCAGAACCTCTCGAATCGAATTTGGTCCACCTTGTTATCGACCGTTGATTGAGTAAGATTTCAAAATGAGTTCGTTCAGCTGCGTTGTTTCTGATGTGAACATGAAAAAATGAAAGTCGTTGGTTTTGATTCATCAATGGGGATATGTTATTCGTTGAAATGTGATATGGAGAATACTGAAATCGAAAGTTGGTCCTGGAATATCGTATTTCATAATAGCAATAATTGAATCAGGATATCTATATGCTTTATCTTCAGTTGATCAACTGATTGTACGGGGTACTCTATATGTACCTACTACGCTACAAATGAAACTACAATTAATGATTATGAAAAGGGATTCGGAATCTCGAGCTCGAATTCACATTTGACAAAATGTGATATGTCCATGATGGTCATCAAGATCACCCTGTAAAAATTTTTAAAATGTTTTATTGTCAGCACGAAATAATATTCTTATTGGACGAAATTCTTTCATATTTATAAACACAGTTGAATAGTAACAAGTTAAGCATCAATAATAATCAAATACCTATTCAACTCAGCATTGACAGCATTTCTTATATATATTATAGGAGCACTCAAAACCGAAAACTCATCACATTGCACTATCGATATCTGTTATAATTTATAGCTCTTCATTAGTTGTCAAAATAATTATTTCTGTTGATAAACTTGCCATTAGTGGCAATTATACCGGGTGTCCACGCGAAAGGTGGCTCGACCCTATAACTTTTTTGTTTTCGGAGATGATTAAATGACATTTTCTGGATTTGTGCGATGTTAGTGCATAAAACTGCATTTTTTGACAAGTAACTCAATGGTGTAGGTGTGTTGGTACCTATTTTCAGTTTTTTTCTCACAACCTAAGAGTGCGATATCAAATTGATCCGAAATTGATCGAAACAAAATGTTTTTTATTCTAATCCGACGAGCCACTATCATGTTGCCATTTGAAAAATAAGGGCAGTAAAAATTTCATTATCAAACATGACATAACTGAAATGTCTACTAGTTTTTATGCACTCAATATACCTACTTTTGTCTCTCTTTAAGAAATGTAATAAAAAGAGAAAGGTATACACTAAGTGCGCACTGTTTTTTTCAATGGAAATTGCGATTAATGTCATGTGGACACAAAAAAGCTGAAAATATAATAAGTGTCCAATTTGAAAATCAAATTTGAATGAAGTTGAATTAGTTGTAAAAAAATCCAGTTTTACATCCACCAGATTTAATTTAATTATCTCCGAAAACAAAAAAGTTATAGGGGCGAGTTACTTTCCGTGGACAACCGGTAGATCCTGATGGTTATGATTGGAATCATTAATATCAGCCGAAATAGCTCAGTTGGGAGAGCGTTAGACTGAAGATCTAAAGGTCCCTGGTTCGATCCCTGGTTTCGGCAGTACATTTTTTTGATTTTCCAATATTAATTTATAGAAATAATGAAAAAAGATAGATGCATCGGCCGGGAATCGAACCCGGGCCGCCCGCGTGGCAGGCGAGCATTCTACCACTGAACCACCGATGCTTGCTTAAGTGTTTGTAATTTAATCGAAACATAATTTGAAAAAAGAACACTACTTGAAGTTTCTTTCTTTTTATTTGCAGACCAGCGATCTGGACACGTTCCTATGCAAGCAGGAATGGGAACGGCGGTTGGAAGAGGAACTGGAAAAACCCCATCGAGATCCCGTCTCCCAGATCGATGACTTCTTCGAATCGTCCCACAACAACAACATCATCCGACACCAACCGTCCACCATGAACTATACTGGAAAAAATGATGGTAAATACCGTACTGTATTCGAAACGCCAAGTTATTTGGGCTCTGCGACTTAAAATGAAGAATTTAGGATAATTTGGATACCTTATATGGATGTCCGAAGGATATCTTATGGACGTAAACTGGAGGTTTGGCTACCATACATAAGATATTCATCACGGACGTCCAGAAGATATCCTTTCGAAAAAATGTATACCTAATCCAATGGAATTTCAATGAGGATTCTAGGATATTTTGGATATCCTACGACCATTACGTATGAAATCAGTTTGGAAATCAGTTCATATCACCATGGTATTGTTTATTTGAAAGAAAAAAAAAGCACAAGTGTTGATATGAAAAATATCACAACGGTCGCATGAATTGATAGAAATAATTACTATAATTAGGTATATTGTGAAGGTACTGAAGGTCAATATATAAGCGTTCTCAATCCAAATTCATATTATTCATTGAAATTTCTGTCCCGTTTCGAATTATACCGAGAATTCTTTATCTATTAATTTCAATGTGTCTGATACATAACCTCTGAATTTACTTTAAAACTGGAACCTATACTCTTTGCTGAAACTATTTCGATGTTGATGACAGCGGGTGAGATCATTCAAAAGAGTACGGCTACAGTTTTATGCGCGGCTTGCATCAGTTGCATGTTGCATCCTATCACAGTATCACAGATGTTTGCACTATTTACATTTGACAAGGAGTCAAGGACGCACTAACACTTACGCGCTTGCGCCCTACGCACTTCTGTGGTTCTGTATTCCTGGTTGCGTGATTACTGGCACTAGCAGGCGTATGGTGTCAAATATCGATATTGTTTGTCCAAACAAAACTAACTCAGTCAATCAGTAATTCACATAATGAGGAATTGTCGGAGAAGTATTCAAATATAATCTGCGGAGTTTATAAATTGAGCTTAATTTCGCTCTCTGCCCGTTCGCAGTGTACGTGTCGATGCGATCACTGGTGGGCAGTGAAGATGACGCCTTCCTGCGACCACCCGCCCTATGGGAGGACATCGCTAGTAGCATCCAGAACATCGATCCCGAAAACGCCAACATGCTGGGCGTCGCCACCCCCGCCCACGCCCACCACGTCAAGCTCGAGGCGGTCGACGAGTTGGCGGTGGGATGCGCGAGCGTCGCCATCGGGACGCCATCGCCGCTGCTCTCGCCGCTCGAGATCAAGACCGAAAAGGTATGGAGTTGGGCAATCTTTTAGTCTGTTGATCTTTTGTTGTCTGTTTGTCTGTTGAGAATTCATATTGAACGGAATTCCGATGATTTTGTATTCGACATTTACTATAAGATTATACGACTTTGAACTCGGAATTCAGTGAAATTATAATTTTTCGAACTCTGAATTCTGAATTTGGTGAATTTCCTACATTGAACTCGATATTTAGTGAAATTCCGAAATTTGAATTCGAAATTCAATGAAATTTCGAACTTTGAATTCTGAATTTAGTGAAATTCCAACTTTGAACTCTAGATTCAGTGAAATTTTGAAATTTGAATTCGAGATTCAATGAAATTTCGAACTTTGAATTCTGAATTTAGTGAAATTCCAACTTTGAACTATAGATTCAGTGAAATTCCGAAATTTGAATTCGAGATTCAATGAAATCTCGAACTTTGAATTCTGAATTTAGTGAAATTCCAACTTTGAACTATAGATTCAGTGAAATTCCGAAATTTGAATTCGAAATTCAATGAAATTTTGAATTCTGAATTTAGTGAAATTCCAACTTTGAACTCTAGATTCAGTAAAATTTTGAAATTTGAATTCGAGATTAAATGAAATTTCGAACTTTGAATTCTGAATTTGGTGAATTTCCTACATTGAACTCGATATTTAGTGAAATTCCGAAATTTGAATTCGAAATTCAATGAAATTTCGAACTTTGAATTCTGAATTTAGTGAAATTCCAACTTTGAACTCTAGATTCAGTGAAATTTTGAAATTTGAATTCGAGATTCAATGAAATTTCGAACTTTGAATTCTGAATTTAGTGAAATTCCAACTTTGAACTATAGATTCAGTGAAATTCCGAAATTTGAATTCGAAATTCAATGAAATTTCGAACTTTGAATTCTGAATTAAGTGAAATTCCAACTTTGAACTCTAGATTCAGTAAAATTTTGAAATTTGAATTCGAGATTCAATGAAATTTCGAACTTTGAATTCTGAATTTGGTGAATTTCCTACATTGAACTCGATATTTAGTGAAATTCCGAAATTTGAATTCGAAATTCAATGAAATTTCGAACTTTGAATTCTGAATTTAGTGAAATTCCAACTTTTAACTCTAGATTCAGTGAAATTTGAATTCGAGATTCAATGAAATTTCGAACTTTGAATTCTGAATTTAGTGAAATTCCAACTTTGAACTATAGATTCAGTGAAATTCCGAAATTTGAATTCGAAATTCAATGAAATTTCGAACTTTGAATTCTGAATTTAGTGAAATTCCAACTTTGAACTCTAGATTCAGTAAAATTTTGAAATTCGAATTCGAGATTCAATGAAATTTCGAACTTTGAATTCTGAATTTAGTGAATTTCCTACATTGAACATTGAGTTAGTGAAATTCCGAACTTTTAACTCGAAATTCATTGAAGTTTCGAACTTTGAATTCGTAATTTGGTGAAATTTTGACTCAGAACTCGAACGTTTAATTTAATTAAATTTCGACTCCGAACAAAGAATTAGTAAAATTCTGACTTTGAACTCGGAATTTAGGAAAATTCCAACTTTAATGAATTTACTAAATTCTAATATTGAAGTCGGAATTTTAATTCAATGATATTGTGACTTGAAACTCAGAAATTAGTGAATTTAAAACTTTAAAGTTGGACATGATATATTTCCGACTTGGACTCAAAGTTTAGCAAAATTTCTACTTTAAACTTGGAATTTAGTAGAATTCTCCTACTTTGAACTCGAAATTTATCAACGTTTCGCGTTTTGATTCGGAATTTCATCAAATAAAAATTTCGACTATATGGACTCGAATTTCTAATTCAAGGAAATTCCGACTACTAACTAGAAATTTAGTGAAATTACTACTTTTAGTTCGAAATTAACTGAAATTCTGACTTTGAACACAAAATTTAGCAAAATTCCGACCTAATTCAAACGTATAATAAAATTCCGACTTTGACCTAAATCAATGAAATTTTGACTATGAGTCCCAATGAGTTCCAATTTTGAACTCGGAATTGGGTAAATTTCCTATTTTGATCTTGAAATTCATCGAAATTCCGAGTTGGAAGTCGAAATTTCATAAAAACATTCGGACTTAACTCAAAATTAAGTGAAATTCCGACTTCGTACTGGAAATTGAACTATATTTCGACTTTGAACTCGGAATTTTCATTTAATTCCTCAGTTAAATTTCAACTCAATTTCATTCCGAGTTCGAAGTCGCAATTTCATTGGATAGGTAGGTAACTTATTCGAAGTTGTAATATGTTGAACAAATATGCCTGAATATCATTTCGTCCCATCGCCTGGCATTCTCACGAATTTCGTTCGTTCAATTCCAGATCCTGCAACAACCCTCCCCCACGTTACACCTCCTCGGCACGCCCACCAGCCCCTACCACCCCTCGCAGCCCGCCAGTCCCCACTACCACCAACCCCACCAGCCGCACCACCATCCCCACCCCAACAACAACAACGTCGGAGGAGGAGGAGGGGGCGGCTACAAGTACGGCCACGCCCCCGTCGCCTCGCCGCCCGGCAACGCCCTCTACCCGATGCCGTCGCGCCTCATGTACGTGACGCCGCTGACGCCGCCCGCGTCGGAGCCGGGCTCACCTGGGGGGGCGGGGCCTGCCCGCCGCACCCCGCCCCCACCCTACCCCGCGCCTGGTGGCGTGTCGGCCCCGCCCCCGCAGCAGCACGCCCCGCCCAGTGGGAGGCTGCAGGGCGGGGCGGGGCAGCACGGTGTGCGGTATAATAGGCGGAACAATCCGGAGTTGGAGAAGAGGCGGATACACCATTGTGATTTCATAGGTGAGGTGGTGTTTTTTTTTTGGTGTTTGTTGTCGGGGAGGTTTTGATTTATTGGGGGTGCGAGCACCTTACAGATGAGACACTCCGCCCCCATTTTGTTTGTTGTACCGACATTCGTTTTCATTGACCTCGGACCTTTGAATTTTGCGTATCGCAGTTGCCGGATAGTCGTTGTTACCGCTGGAACTACTCATGGGCAATGTTGCCATTTTAGTAATGCATAATCAACACCAATATAAAAAGTTATCTACTTCTGTGTGATAAAGGTATTATGAAATTAGTGTCTATTAGGAATAAGATTGTTTTTTTCGATGAAATCCGAATATTTTGAGTGTAGCTCATTTATTATCAGGAAAAATAGAACACGATTCAATTATCTGATAATAAATGATCAGAATCTAAATTCGTCGACTTGAATTGTGATATATGTGTATAGTTATAGCGAAAATGGTGATATTCTCATCAAATGGAAAGGTTTCATTGAAGTCAATTAATATCACTCAATATAAGTACTCACAGTTTTTTGTCCTTTGGAAAACAATGTAATTTAATATTCTCCGATTAATTTGAAGATGATTTGCAATCTTTATATACACAGTAATGGTTGCCAATAAACATATCATTGTACCTGATTCACATTCCAGATAATGAACGTATATGTATACTTATGATCACAGGTTGTTCAATCTGTGCTGCGATAATCCTCAAAACCTTCATTACTTTTCTTTTTAAATTATAGTTTATAGAAAATATGTTATACATTGTGAGAACATAAACCCATCCGAGATACTGGATCGTGAATTGTGTAAAATGAAAACTTTTGTAACCTAACCAACAAAATGGTGACAACAATGTGAACAAAACCCGATCTATACTTCAGCGCCTGCGCATACCTATGACTGGACCTTTAAATTTTGCGCTTTCGACATATCTCTCTAATTTTATTCGTTCTGTCTGACTGTCCCATCTGAATCAGTGGTGCGAGTGTTCTGGTGGGAAATTGATTTTGTGTAGATTTGTTTCGTGGACTGTGATTCGAAAATAAGTCCTTCAAGTTCAACAATAATAGGTAGAAGAAGAATTTGTTTCTCATTTCCGAAACCGTTTGAAATATTTCAGTGATTTTCAGTATATGGTGTGTAAGAGTTACAAATTAGGTCAAATAGGCAACAATTTGCGCAATCAAAGGTTTGATGAATAGGATGTTGAGAAATCCCTGAAATGTTGTTTATTTTCGAAAATATTCGAATTGAAAATGAATTTGACGGTTTGGCTTTTTTCCTCAATTTATTCGAAAAGTTTTTGAAAAATCAAAGGCTCCTTATTCTCATTGCCACTTTTTCAGCTCTACAAAATGGCGTTCACAAAATCGTTTCGAAGAGATCAATATCAACTTTGTTTTTTTAAATTACATAGTCGTCGATTCGTGTGTTTTCTGTCTGACTGTGACAGTTGACATTTGACATTCCAGTCTGTGTATTCCAAGAAAATTTCACTTTCCATGTCAAATAAATGTCAATGTCTTCTGTTACCACGTGTTGCTATAACAGTAGCAATTCAATTGAAACATTTTTTCTTGTATTATCAATAAGCATAATACGACTGACTGTTTGTTTACCCAGTATATTTGACGTGATTTCCAAAATTTGATCCCATATTTTCAGACTACTGATTATTTTGCGGTTATTACATTGGAAAGGCCAGGAATGCGCTGCATATATCTTCGCGCGGGGTCAAGCCAGAAAAATCGTCGACATGCGCATTTCGTTAAATATGGGTTCAGTTAATGTAAAATATGTGTTTGGAATTCCTCCGCATACAAATGACACATTTGCATTCATTTGTTTCTTTCGCAAATTGTATGCCTTCGATTGTTTTGCAGAAACTGTAGGCCGAGATTGTAACGTTCATTTCGCTTATTGGACATATTATCTTTGCATAAGTGCAGATCGTTATTGGGACAGTTTGTTTTGTTTCGAAGGATTGCGAAAGGATTACTATGATTTATGACTCGGTTAGTTAATGTCAGTTGAAAGTAGGTGCGCATCTTACGAGAGATAATGAACTTTGAGGTGTTTGCTCCGAATTAAAACGTGGGTAGGTATACGTCACAGCATACAAGCAGAAACATTGAACTTTTGGGTCGTACAATTTTATTTCGGGCAGTTTAATTGTCTCCACTTGTCGGATTTTTTTTTTTTGTTTTTCGCGAAAACTCAGAAAGTTTGACCTACGTCAATGCGTGCAACAGAAAATAAATAGGACCCATGACTGATCCTTGTGGTACTCAACATAATTATTAATTCATCTCTCAGTACATCAGAGAAGAACTCATCCAAGATTTACAAATTATTTCACTTATCACTTCCATAACGGGATGCATCATACTAGGGGTGTGCTATATATATTGGAAATACGATATCGATATCAATACTCATTTCAATATCGATATTTATCGATATAAACTACGCAACACTAATTACGTCGCACCCCGAAATTTTGCCCCTGTTTAAATTTGAATAACTTTTCTTCTTTGAACAATTCGAATTCTGTTTTGCACTGTTCGCTAGCTCAGTCCTTCAGCTATAATCTCGTACTTCTTTGATACATGAGGTTATTTCCATAAAATTGCTACAGGATGTTTTTTGGAACTGTGCAAAATTTCGAAATTTTCAAAAGGATCCCAAATGAAGAAAAACAGTTTTTTTTTCAACTTCAACATCAGAGGCATTAAGATTATCTCATTACCTTTGACCATTTCCAAAATTGTCTTCTTATCACTTTTCTTTACAGAGTGATCTCAAAAAATCAATTTTTTGGTTTTGCAGTCATAACTTTTTTCCTTTTCAACCGATTTTCAAAATCTCAGGCTCATTTTGAAGCTGAAACCTCATATGAGAAGATTTAAAGATCAGAATTTACTCAAGATGAACATTCAGAATCGAGGGTTTCCTCAAAGGTGACCCAAATCTGAAACACTCTGTAAATCCCGACTGGGAGGAGAATTAAATGAAAATTAACTTGTTTTCGGAAGGATCTTCCATTCTGGACACATCCAGATCTTTTTTTCTTTCAGTAGTCAAAAATTGTGCGTGAGAAAACCGAAATGAAACGCCATGTTCTAGAAAAAAAATCAGCCAAAAAAAAATTCATGTTCCGTAACCAACGTAACAAAAATCGTAATGAGTGACTGACAAGACAGGTTGAAAATTACGTTCTCGTGAAAATAAAGACCAGGACAAAAAAAAAACTATTCGTAGGTCTTTCTTTTCTGAAGATATAAGACTTCTTTAAAAAAATTCAAAATAAAAAAAAAATTCTGAATACAACAAAATTTTAGGGTAACCTTCTCACCCCCTATACAAAGTCTTCCATCATGTTTTGGATTTTTTTCAAAGAATTTAATTTTTTAGACCCCCAAAAAAAATGTTATACGTACGCCTATGAAACAAATTTTTTTATCTCTTTGATCAACTTTTTCCGCTGAACACAGCTATGGGTACCGCTTGTCTCGATTCTGAAAAATAACTTTTTTTCGCCCTGTACATCAAACTATGATACTTGGAGAACTCGAGTTTGGGCGATTCTTAGTAGTTTTGTACGAAACTCACGAAAATTATATGTAAAAAAATCACAAAAATCTCCTTCCCCTTCTTTCGTACCCAAAGTACCCCAGGGGGGCAAGGGGGGCGAAATAATTTTATTTTTTTTCAATATCCGATCCCGATGTGGGGGTCAGGTGAAATATGTTTACCGATATATCTAACCGTTTGACCAGCAAAAATTTTACCCGCAAAAAAAATTTTGGGGGGAGGGGGTAAAAAATTTTTCATCAGTATTTTTGGTGGTGATATTTTCGTTTCGATCAAACACCGTTTTGGAAATTTTTCTTTTTTAATCGGGATTTCGAGGGGGATTTAGATTTGGGTCACCTTTGCAGAAACCCTTGATCTTCAATATTTATCTTTAGTCAATTCTAATCTTCATGTCTGTTCATCTAACGTTTCAGCTTCAAAATGATCCTGAAATTTTGAAAATCGGTTGAAGAGGAAAAAAGTTATGACTGCAAAACCAAAAAATTGATTTTTTGAGATCACTCTGTAAAGAAAAGTGATGAGAAGACAATTTTGGAAATGGCCAAAGGTAATGAGATAATCTTCATGCCTCAGCTGTTAAAGTTGAAAAAAAAACTGTTTTTCTTCATTTGGTCTCCTTTTGAAAATTTCGAAATTTTGCACAGTTCCAAGAAACATCCTGTAGCAATTTCATGGAAATAACCTTATGTATCGAAGAAGTACGAGATTATAGCTGAAGGACTGAGCTAGCGAACAGTGCAAACAGAATTCGAATTGTTCAAAGAAGAAAAAAGTTATTCAAATCTCAACAGGGGCAAAATTTCGGGGTGCGACGTAATTAGTGTTGCGTAGTTTATATCGATATATAGAAATGTATATATATTTATCTATAAATATCGATGAATATCGATATGTATCGAAATATCAATATGTATCGATATATCGATATTATCAAAAATGTATATTAAATAAATAACGTGTAAATATAGAGTGTATTCACGACGTCGGTCGTAGTAAAATGATTCGAATAATTTCTCATAAACAAATCACATTCTCTCGAGAGTTCTTGATCGATATGTTTTCAATATATAAATATGTATCAATATTTATCGATACATCGATATGTATATAAATATAGATATATCAATATATATCGATGAATATCGATAAGTATCGATATATCGATATTTTATCCTCACAATATCGTTATTTGATATATCGATATATATCGATATATCCGAGATATATCAATATCTTTGCACACCTCTACATCATACCAATATCTAGTTTATCCAAATCATGTATCATGAAGCAATCGAGATAAATATACCTACAATTTCTTGGAAGAGATAATCTTTTATGGGTTTCTTCAATTAGCGCTAGATTATTTCGAATTGAAAGAACATATACAAATACGTGTTTTTCTTTTGTTTCAGGTTGTACAAAAGTCTACACAAAAAGCTCACATCTCAAAGCGCATCAAAGGATACATACAGGTGGGTGTCATATAAGTAAGTTATTTTTTCTCAATCCAGATTTATTTGGTTGTACAATTCCAATAATTGTGACCTTGCGGAATTGGAATTTTACAAATCCTATTCAGAATCGAAATGCCGAGTATCTTCTAGTAGCTGGCTTAACTGGCTGTTTTTTTTTTTGCCAAATTTTCAATACCTACTCTAACTGAGAACTAGATATAATCTCGAACATAAGGGATGTTCAGAAATATATAATCGATCAATAAGCTACAACATTGCGAGCAACAGTCTTTTCGAAGACAAAACCAATCCGCACGCCTCTGAAAATCCGCGGTAGGTGGGCGGAGCCTACGAGAATTCAGACCGCGGAAATGTAACAGCGTCTGTCATAAAGTTGGCTAAAGTTATATCACGTGATCTCATATTTGGCGGGAATATAAAAAAGTTGTCTGTGATGCCGGAGAATATCAAATTTAGCAAGAATAAATAATGCATTATTAGGTTTCAATTACAAATATTAGTTATTTTAAATAACATTTACGGATTCAGGATATTGAATAAGTCTGGATCAAAATACAGGGTATGACTATACCTACTACCTAGTAGAGGTGGGCGATAATGATTTGAAAACATTGATTTATCGATAATTATCGATATTATCGATGATATCGATAGTTGATGTATCGATATTATCGATGAAACAATGTTTTTTTTTTAATCCTTCACAAGCTATTGAGAACAAAAATTCGAATAATTTTTTGTATTGTGTACGTGGAAATGTTAAAACTATTGATACATGATTCAGAAAATCAGGGGTGGGCGATAACGGTTTGGAAATATCTATTATCGATAATAAGAATTTATCGGTTTATCAATATTATCCATATTATCGATAATATCGAAAATTTATTTCTTTAAAAATTATCGATAATTATCGATAAATTCGCCCACCCCTACTACCTAGTGACAAGACTTAATAGTGTTTTCATAATAATTAATCTCTAGCAGAATGTCTATTCCATAATTTTTTAATTAGTTTTGACTCAGACTTATATGTTTCTAAGTAAGGGTAGGGAAATAAAATTGATACATGGTATTTTCGTTTGATTCCAAACACATTTTCTTCATACAATTGTTCGATATCTTGTCAATTTGACCATTTTTTCGGAACCGCACACAACTTTTTTGAAATCTTGCCAAATCATCAGATTTGGCAGGGGAGTTTTTCAGAAATATCAACAAAAATTTGTTCCCATATGTTGCCAGCTTTACGGCTGACGCTGCATAAGCGGGAACCCTGGCAGATTTTTTATAACTGTAATATCTTTACTGGGTTCACGATCCCGAATATTCTGCACTCAATCATAGACTTTTTATTTCATATATTCAATTTTTTATTTTATTTTTTTCAGGGGAAAAACCATACAATTGCCAATGGCCCGAATGCGAGTGGCGATTCGCGCGCTCCGACGAGCTAACCCGGCACTACAGGAAGCACACGGGCGCCAAACCCTTCAAGTGTGGAGTGTGCGAACGCTCTTTCGCCCGCTCCGACCATCTAGCGTTGCACATGAAGCGCCACCTACCGAAGACCTCCAAATGAGCGGGGGGCGTTTGGCGTTGTTTATTTGTCGCATCACCACCTGCCGTCGAACGGAATCGCACTCGCGCACCCTCATTTTTAACCTGACTTATCAGAGTGACACGTCGATCTCAAGGTTTCATTTAGTCGGTCGCACACCGATGATGATGATGATCGTTAGCTAGATGAAACGTCGACCGACTGAGACACTTCATTTTGTGACCTCAGACGATGTTCAGTTCGGTTCGTTGGTGCCCCACGTTGGGCGCCATAATTACGACTTTTTTCTCCTTAATCCAGTCTTTTCTGGGGTAACTAGGGGCACCACCACCACACACCGCCGTATCATGGTGTGGGTATTTACATAAAGACAATTCGACAAGTCTTGAATAGATTTGTTGCAGTCGCTACCCCACGTTGGGCGCCAAAAGATTTTCTCTTGTAAACGTTTCCTGGAGTTAAATCTACTACACCTCTGTATGATCGATTATGTAAAGACATTTTGACAAGTCGTGAATAATTTTGTGACTGCCCCAAAATTGTGTTATACAAAAAAAAAAGACGACAAGGTTCGTTGGGGTGAATGCCCCACGTTGGGCGCCAAGATTGCGATGTTTTTTTTATCCCTACGTTTTCTGGAGTTACAAAGTGTCTACACCCAAGTGTTTCATCTAGATGACGAAACGAGTAGTGTTTATACCTCATTGTCCATATATCACAGTGTCCTTTTTTTGAATCGGAGGCCTTTTCCAGTGTACTTAGACGACTTGTCATATTTTATATTCATGGAATAATCTGCCCGAAAGTGATTTATAGATAGCATTTCTTTCGGAGAAAGTGAAACTGAAAATTCTCATATACCTAATGCATCGATCACTTTCGGGTAATTCGTGATTAATGAGAATTTGTGATTTTTATATTCAATATAATTCCAGTGTTGATACTTCAACGGCTTTAAGATAGGGCAGCTTCCACTTTTCCGTGTATTGTGAATATCCCCAGATGTTGTTTATGAAAGTGTACAGTTTTGTTTATATTTGATTTTTGTAAAAAATATTAATTCTGGTTGTGAGATGAGTATGTACTATTTGTTGCAGTATGTTCAGAGAGTTTGAGCTGTAATTATTTTGTAAATTTGTTTCGTCCAGTTTATGTATTATTACGTAACTATGCCATCCGTTTTTTTACCCAGATTTGTGATTTACTTATAGATAAGTTATGAGTAACCGTTGACAGATGTTATATTAATAGAGGAGCAACAATAAGAACATCTCCTCGACTTTTTTATGAATTCCAAAAAGTAGAGGAGAATATTTGAAAGGGAAAGATAACATGGTGTGTCATGATATTTTCAACTAGTTATTTCCCCTTCCTGCAGGAAGATGTTGAGCAATGATTCCATTTATAACTAGTTGGTTATATTCAAACAGGTTGAAAATATCCTGAAACACCCTGTGCAACATTGGCTTGTGCCATTCGAATCGACATCTCACTAGCTCTCTTTTTCTGCCAGTTTCTCGAAGTGTTTTAGTGAATGAAGCGTACTAAAATATTACCCATCGTCATATACGACGTTCAGTATATGGAAGTTACCAAATATGTACACTCTACTTTAATTTCTGTACATAGACTTTGAAGAAGCTGACTAGGAACTAGTCAAGGGAACATTGATATTTTATTGACGATGCCTTGGTGAAAGCACAAAAACGCCCCAGATATGTGAATCTGTCTCAAAAAAATGTTATTCACAGTGATGGAGTTTTTGTTATTTCATCAGTGTATTGCTCAGCTGTAATTATGTGTAAGTTTCAAAAATCGCTATCGTGCATATCTAGTGTAATTATATCTTTATCCTATAAGTATTATATTGAATCGGACACAAAAAACTACTTTTATTAACATTAATTTGTACTTTATATTATTTTCTTATTTATATAAATATACCTACATCAAGCTGGAGTACACATAAATGTAAACACTGTTTTTATTTTTTAATTTTTTGTATAATTTTAATTTTAATACAGTTTTATTTTTACCAACGTTATGTTTTATTCCCCCACTTTCGACTGAATTTGTTTATGCACCTTGAAAATACCAGCGAACGAATTATCGCAACTTTTTTTTTATTACTCTTATCCCCGAAAACTATCAGATATAAAATAAACCCGAATACAGATTCGTGTTCAATAGGCCGCGAACACCCTGTTACTCATTTTGACATTGAAAAAGTTGGGGTCGTTTCGCCATCTATGTTCTGAATATTGAACTGAACTAAAAATGATGATACAGATTTCTGTAAAGATTTGAAGAAAGCTACAATGGCCTGCGTTGCTTATTGAGTAGGAAACTGTAATCTGATCAATATGCGATGTGCAGAAAACTGTAATCCATTTAGTTGTGAGGAAGATTTCTGTTATCTATTCAGAGCAGACATCAACTAGATACCTGTAATATTTTTTATGAATATTTTCTATAACCTATCAAGAGATGGAGCTTTGTAAGTTTTCAATTTTGCAAATAATCCACATCGAAAACGATAAAAAAACTCTTTATTACAAGACAAAAATCGTTCGAATTAATTTTCATCGATTTTTCAAGGCTCCGTAACTTATTTTTGAATGCACGTCATAATTCGAAAACTATTAGAGATAGAGATGAATCGAGTACAGATTCGTGTTCAGCAGGCCAAGGACACCCTGTATGTAAGCTTTCAGCGCATTCCGAGTCCTTCAGAAGTTGAAAAAAGTTCAAAGGGGTTAACCTTCTTTCTTTTTCGGACCCAAAAATCGACTTTGTCGTAGGACCACTAAATTCCGTATACAGGGTCCTTTAAGGCTCCTCTAGTGGGGAATAGAAGCACAGCTCTCTAGCTACAAAAATAAAAAAGTTGCTATTTTTGACCCCACTTTCTCAAAAAATATAGGAAATAATAGAAACCGGAGTCGATGTACGTATTCTGTAGGCGAATAAGGAGGGATAAACAAGTTCTCATCGATTTTGAAAGCGTCGCTAAATTTTTTTCGAATGCTCATAGAGATAGAGAACACCCTGTTTGTTGTTCATTCTGACATTGAGATAGTAGGAGTCGTTGCGCCATCTATGTTATAGACATTGAACTGAAATATATTTGTAAGGATATTAAGAAAACTGCGTTGTGTTGCCCATTAAGTAGGAAACTGTAATCTGATCATTAAACGATGTAAAGAAAATTGTGATCCAACTACTTGTAAAGCAGATTTCTATTCAGAACATATATTAATTAGAATCCTGTAAAATCGTTTGAATTAAACTCATCGAATTTAATTTTTCATGACCTACCAAGAGATGGCGTTGCGTAGGTTCACAATTTTCGCAAATAAAACACCAAAGACAATAAAAAAAACTCTATTACAAAACAAATACTGTTCGCAGTCGAAAAACCAACAAAAAAAATCCTCATTTCTTGGCCCCCTTGGCGTCAGGCTCCGCCGCGTCCTTAAGGATGGCCCTGGTCATCCTCGACGAGCTTGCCCAGCCCCAGGTTCCTGATGACGAAGCTGCTTATGGTGATGTTTTACTCACCATGCCTTGGTCAGAGATAAGAGTGGATAACTTATCTATGCCTTGGTGAAAGCAAAAAAACGCCCCAGATATGTGTTCGTATAATCTTTCACAGAAAAAGGTTACCTATTCAGTGTTGGATTTGTTTACAGATAAAAAAAACTTCACATCAAAAACTGCATATTTTGTACGTTACATACATAAATAAGCACAACGGTAAACCATCGACTGATATTTTCTCAAAAAAAAAAGTATTTTTTACAAAATTTGACTTCTTGAAATTGTCATCGGACCGTAAATATTATTTTAGTTTTCTCGAAAAAACAGCAACTTTCTAATATCGACAGGTTGTGGAGTTTGTCCATAAAAAGTTGCAAGTTATAGGTGTGGTTGCCGATACAAATTTTACGGCTGACCACTCTTGTTGAACAAAATATTAAAAAAAAAACAGTCTTTTCTTTTGAGAAAGTCACTAGTTACACAAAAATTGTAGACAGATTTTTTTCTAGTTTTGACATAGCATAGGCGATATAAAGCCTAGAAAAATTGGTCACTAAATGGCCAGACACATACCTCATACATATATTATATATTCAGAATTTCAAACGAATATAAAGAATATATCTATAAATGAAAAAAATCTAAATTTACACCATTTTTTCCACAGACCATCGAATGTATTGTAAAGCGATACACGTGTCGTGAGATATGAGAAGATCTAGTAGTGTACTACTTCAATTCAGTGTTCCTCACCTATTCGAAGAAAAAAAAAACAGAAAAAATCAGTTCCTCCTCAAAATAAATCCTCCAATCAATGTTGAGAAGAGTCATCAACAACAAAACACACTCGAGGCCCGGGGACGCCCTTAACGGCCGCCCTTCTCGTTCTCCTCGTACCAGGCCCCACAGGTCGCCTTGTGCGTCGCTTTGTGCTTGATGAGGTTGCCGATGCAGCTGAAGCGCCAGCCGCAGCTGCGGCACAGGTACGGCTTAACGCCGGTGTGCAGCGAACTGTGCCTGATCAGGCTGTCGCGGTACGCGAACGAGCTGGGGCAGAAGAGGCACGCGTACGGCTTCTCACCCGTGTGGGTGCGCTCGTGCACCTGGAACGGTTTTTGTTTTTTTTTGAGTTGTTTGTGAGGGCGCTTCTGTTGCGTCGGTTTGGCTACAGGATTCGCAAAACCCGAAAGGTTTGGTTGTAAATCGCGCTTCATGAAACAACAACACTATCAACAATGACATCTATAACCGAGTATCACCCCTATATCGCCTCAAAATTCCGACATAACGGCGTCAATTGCATTTTCAAATAATGCCGATCACAAACGAAAATCCAATCCGATTCGCGAAAATCACGGAGTGGGCGGCCTCTAGTGTCAAATTTTCTAAACCTTCCGAGGGTGATCAACAAAGCAATTTAGCATTGTATAGCATAGGCTTTCGTATTATTTTTAATGAAATTGAATTGTTTTGAATAGTTTTCGGACTTGTTTCGTGCTTCTAGTTACTAATATTATTGAAACATGCAGCAAGTTCAAAAGGTCGTAAAGACGAAATCGACAAAGATTTGTTCGGTATTTCAGCGTTACCGTACAGACATCGTTCCTTTGGCACAAAATCCTGAATTACCTTTCAGGATTGTGTGAAAAATGGATGATCACGTTGAAAATTGCAGAACTTATCACCACAAACATTAACGTTTGTAGTAAGCACTTCCTATAGAACTGGATTTCTCGCAAGTAAATGCGAAGGTATGTCTTTCAGGTTAAATCAAACAAATAAGATCTGGTTTAACTGTAGTTGTGTCTCTTGTTATTTGTAATGAAAACCTTGATTTTACTTTAGGACCATGGAGAATCAAACCAAGAGATAGGCTCAAAAAAATGCAATTCCTGAATGTGGGCTGAATGAAATCAAATCTTTATTCAAAATGAATGAGCTGTGAATTGAATGAAGTATCAATTGAAATAAATGAATTTGAATGACTGGTAGACCACAAGATCTCAAACTTTTTAAGTTATTCTTGGAACATACCTACTCATCTATATTATATAATTATTTTTATTATATGAATGAAAATAATAACTTGTGTTGCCTATTTAAGATAGGTAGGTATCTCAATATAAGCACCCCTATACTTACTTCTCTCAGAGAATACAGTTAATGGACTACAATTCTTTGTTTTTATTTTGCTAATCATCTATTTTTGGGTTAGGATAAAATTATTACAGGTTTACAGATAAATTCACACTTCCACTGCAAATTTTTCCATGGAACTATTTTAATTTCATATTAGAGCTACCCTAGAGCTGAAGTTTGTGAACAGGAGATATTTATATGTGTTTGACATCTATCCCACAAAGTATGTGAGCAGCTTTGAATAATGCTTTTCACTATTTTAAGGGTTTCTTCTTATCTCCAATATACTCTAGATACTTATTTCAATCTTGGCCATTCTTGAAATAAAGAGAAATCATTGAAATACAAATACCTTAGTGGCCCCATTGATTTGGCAGAGGTGGTTTTAAAAGCCTATAAAAACATAATAAATCCACGGAACTCACATAAAATGCCTGTTTTGAATTCTATAAACGATAATCTATCAATAGCGCCCCTTTTGGATACTCAGGATTATTTATTTCTTCCCTGAAATTCGAATTGAAAATTGACATATTACCATTGTAAACATATACCAAATTTTTGTTGATCACCCTCATGTCAAATTTTTGACATTTCTCGAGCGCCATCTGTTGGTTCGAGATTTTCGCGAATTCACTTGGGCGTTCAATCTCACCTTGAGCTGTCCCTGCCAGTGGAACCCCTTGCCGCAGAAGGCGCACGACAGCCGCTTCTCGGCGCCGTGCACCACCATGTGCGCCTTCAGCGAATACCGGCTGGCGAAGGTCTTGCCGCAGAGGGCGCACCGATCGGCGGAGCGGCGACCGCAGTCGGCCGAGCCGTGGCCCTCGAGCAGACAGCGAGCGCGGAAGCCGCGACCGCACCGCTCGCACACGTACAGGTAGCTGCGCCGTCTGGCGGCGGCGGTGGTGGTGGTAGGCGCCGCTGCTGGAACATTTCATCGACACCACATCAAAGCCAGTAACTCGATTCGAAACATCGCTACAACGAGACAGACAACATGGGCTCATATACAAGTCCACTGATCTCTTCACCGAAATGCCAGAAAACGAATAACCGGCCCCTTTGACAGCATATAGCATAGCCCTACCCTACTATATTGACCATCCTTGGTAAGAGACAACGTTGATTGAGGGCGCATGCGCAAAATCGGGCGCGAAATTCAAATCATGAAATGTCTGAAATTCGTGATCTCATATGTATAAAAAATATAACCATTATTTGCATTTCTTATTATTTCATTTAGATATGTTAATAATAATCCAAACTTCATACTCACATAAAATATCTGCATGATTGGCTTGCTGATGTTCCTTGACCTGTTCAGAAGTTTCAAAAATCATCTTACAACAGCTGCACTTATAAGATGCTGGTTTAGATTCCTTACAGGTGGTGGCACTTTTCAAATGTTCTTGTTCATGTTTGTATAAACAACCAAAGCTAGTGTATCCCTTGGAGCAGTATTGACAATGTCCCATTTCACCCTTAACTGGAAAAATATATCTGATATACCTGCTGATGTGGTCAACAAATGAGACACTATCTTGATAATAGCTTATTTTTTTATTTTTGGCCAACATTACAGTAGCTATACATTTCCTTTTTCCCTAATGTTAATATATCAATAGGGATGGGTACATACCAAGATTCCTTTCTCTAATGAATTTCTGAATATTACTATCCAGAAACAGACTTCTCTTCTTCTGTGGTCTGGTTTTACCTTTTCTTTTCTGATTATGCGGCTTATATTCCTCTTCAGACTCATTTCCTGACTCAAACACATCTGGCAAATCAAAATCTTTGACATCAAAATGATCAATTTTCAGTTCACTTTTGATATTTTCAGGAAAAAGCTCATTATCTAACTTCTGTGGTTTTCTCTTTCTATCATGTTTTCTTGGTGAATATTGCTCTTCAGATTTCAAGTTTGTTTCATCATTTTTGTGGGGATGCAAATCAATTCTGAGGTTGTTCACTTTATTTCTGGCTTCAAGTGCATTTTTAAGGATTGGTATTTCAATCTCATCAGAATTCTACAAACATAAATGGAATTGATTTATTGATTTGATTCAGCTCTAGCAATAAACTAGGACAGTTATTTCATAGAGTAGCCTTACTTCTGAAGAAGTTACCTGGATGTTATCAAATTTCCCTCCATCAGTTTCATCAAGTTTATTTTTTGTTTCAATGGCAAATGGCTTTTCTGGTTTCAATGTTTTTGTTTCATGTAGCACCTGTTAAAATTAGTATTCCAGCAATATTAGAAAACATCATTCAACTTTGGTTGTTCTTTTATCTAGTAGAGCCTATTTGAATCAACTGAAGATAGAGATACTTACATCTGGAATTTCTTGTTCAACAGTCATATTTCCACTTCCAGATTCACTTTTCGCTGATACAGGATCCTCATCAGCTTCTTTTTTTATTTCTCCATCTAGAGAAGCAAATTTCATTTCCAACTCTTTCTTCATTTGTGCCCTTTTCAGCTTGGAAGATTCTGGAGTGTTAATCCTCAATTTAATTTTTGTGGCAGGATTTTTAACCCTATGTGATGTCATTGGAAGCAACCCACAAGTAGTTTTATGTGATTTTCTATGCTTCAAAAGGTTGCTTATACAACTGAATGATTTTCCACAACCCTCACATTGGTATGGTTTGATACCAGTATGGACAGAAATGTGGGTTATCAAACTTTGGCGGTGGCAAAATCCTTTACTACATATCTAAGGAGAAATTTCAGAATAAAATTACTGGTAACACAAAAAAGACCACAGATGATCACCATAAATAACTTACATCACATACAAAATCTTTTTGTTTTGTATGTTTCCTCTCATGAACTTTTAGTTGTCCTGATGTGAGAAAGCATTTTGCACAAAACCTACACATGAAATTCAAATTTCCTTTGTGCCTTTTCAGATGTGTATACAAGGAGCCAGGAGACATCATCTTTTTCCCACATTCCTGAAACATGACTTTTACAGGTCAAAAAAACATGTTCAGTGCGTCAAACCAACCTTGCAGATATATTGCTTCTCTGTACCACATTTTGATTTCATATGTAAGCTAAGTTCAGATCCTGTGCGAAAAGTCTTTCCACAATCACTGCACATATGAGATTCAATAATTTTACCTTCATGAGAATCTCGTACATGTAACAGGTATTCTTTTTCCGTGAGGAAAGCTGATTTAGGACAAACTCGGCATTTGAAGTCCTTCAACTAATAACAAAAAGGTGATCAAAATAAATTCAGTAAGTGCAGACAAAGCATGTTACTTTTGGATGACTCTCTCGAATATGCTGCCTCAGATTACTGTGACTATTGAAAGAAATGTTGCATCTTTCACAGATCGTATTGTGAATCCTTTCATGTTGTTTCAGAAGGCGTAGTGTTTTGAAACTTTTATTGCATTTCTCACACGACATGATCCTAGAAAATCACTTTATGTACTATCTACCGAAATAAGACGATTTAATAATAACATCTGTTTTGCTATTTTATCATGAAGTTAGCGTCACTGTCATGTGTCTGTCAATGAAAACTTGACGTGACATCGTGACTTGTAGTGACACTACAGTACAGTACACGCAAAGTACACGGTACAGTGTGATAACTGATAACTACTGTGATATCACGAATCATGATCAAGACCTCATATAATGAGACTAATGAGAGTATACCTTAGACCATGGGTTCGAGAAACAAGATTAGTATTAAATTAGGAAAAATTGTGTATTTATATGCGCAACAATGTGCCGCAAAGAAATAGTGATATTTTCGAAAAACCAAATTTTTTATTATTTATTGATTTCATTTCGATGGGTACGAAAGAAAAATATACTCTTTCAAAACTGTTTTTCATGCTCTATAAATTTGTTGGAATTCGTATCATGACATTTCATCATTATTCGGGCGCTGCCAACAATTTTCTCTCTTCAAACCGACCTGGATTTTCCTTTTCGATTTTTTATTCGGAAAAAAAGTTGATGGTGGCCCTCGAGAGACGAAATATGTAATATTACAGCTACAAGAAATTGTTTTCCTCTTTTTCGTATCTATTAGAATAAAGCAAATGATTTTGAGAATGAAAAATAAAAAACTACATTTCGTTTTAATCTCAAAAACCAATAAACTTTTCAACTTTTTATTTAAGGAATATTGTTGCGCATATAAATACACCAGCTTAACCCTATAGTTAGGTACCGAGTTTTCGATGTTGGCCCGCGAAAAAAAAAAAGGACAACTGTGAAAAAGGACAGATGTGTTCATTAAATATCTATGGCAAATTTCCACTCCCACCCATGAGGTATTGCCTTGTCAAAGCTGATCTCTTTTTGAATGCGACCATAATCTAAATTGAAGCAGTGTCTCATTATACAATCTAAAATATCAAACACAGTTTTGAATTCAAATGACTGGTAGACTACGAGCAGAAAACAACTACTTTCCTGGTATACCACGCAGAATATTGAATTATATCTTCTCGTAGTGCAGCAATGATTTACACAGTGATTGCAAATCCCTGCACTAATGAGGGCCAATAAGCCCGAAACCAGTCTTTAGGTTGTTAAGCGTGCCTGTCTCGATGTGAATTTGTCACGTCTTAGGAAGAAAGAAACATTTGCGATCTGCATTCACAGTGTGAATCGTTGCATGGACTACGAGCAGACATAATTCAATGTTCTGCGTGGTATATGCCAGGAAAGTAGGTTTCTGCTCGTAGTCTATGAGACATTCAAATTCGAAGATTATTGTTTGATATTTTTAATTGGATAAGACTATTTTGCGTTATAATTTATAGTCGAATTCATGACTTTTTCATTTCACATTGGTAATTTGAATAAATTTGAGAACAACTTTGACATGGGAGCGTTACATTTTTTCTAGTGGGTCGTTCGCCAGTAGCCCTATCATCCCACATCAATATGGTATGGTCTATAGTTCTGACTAAGATGAGGCTCACAAGTTTGTGAACCCTTTCGCGCATCCGTTTGGGTTTGGTACCCGTTCGCGGACCAGTTTGCTCACAAGTTCGTGAACCCGTTCGTGCACCCGTACGCGCACCCGTTCGCTCGCCTGTCTGCGGACTCGTTCACGCACTCGTTCGCGTACTTGTTTGCACACTCGTTCGCGCACTCTTGTATATCATTGCAATTATAGATTCCAAGTAGAATTTCGAACAAATAATTATATATATGGTATCATATCACAAATGTAAATAGTTTTGCGAAAATATAAACGCAAGTTTTATATCCACTGAATCTGAATCCGAGAAGGCCTGTATAACAGCAGTACTCAAATAGATCAACCTGCTGACTCTATCATAATTCATTCTTAAATTTCAATTAAAACAGTGGCAAGTAATAAATCCACTGAACCTGAATCCGAAAATGCCTGTAACAGCAGGACTCAAATAGATCAACCTGCTGACTCTATCATAATTCATTCTTAAATTTTAATGAAAACAGTGGCAAGTAATAAATCCACTTAATCTGAATCCGAGAATGCCTGTAACAGCAGTACTCAAATAGATCAACCTGCTGACTCTATCATGATTCATTCTTAAATTTTGATGAAAACAGTGGCAAGTAATAAATCCACTTAATCTGAATCCGAAAATGCCTGTAACAGCAGTACTCAAATAGATCAACCTGCTGACTCTATCATAATTCATTCTTAAATTTTAATGAAAACAGTGGCAAGTAATAAATCCACTTAATCTGAATCCGAAAATGCCTGTAACAGCAGTACTCAAATAGATCAACCTGCATGCCACGGACAAGAAGCTCTTGAGCAACTTTTGTGGGAACCAACTAGGAAGTTGGAATGTTTATTTGCATTATATTCATCTCTGTTAAGAAATATACATTCGACATATAATATACTAATTCAGAATGAATTTTAGTTATTTCAAGTTATTTACTGTAAATTTTTTATTTTTTTATATATTTGCAAATAAAGATATTATATGCTGACTCTATCATAATTCATTCTCAAATTTTAATGAAAACAGTGGCAAGTAATAAATCCACTTAATCTGAATCCGAAAATGCCTGTAACAGCAGTACTCAAATAGATCAACCTGCTGACTCTATCATAATTCATTCTTAAATTTTAATGAAAACAGTGGCAAGTAATAAATCCACTTAATCTGAATCCGAGAATGCCTGTAACAGCAGTACTCAAATAGATCAACCTGCTGACTCTATCATGATTCATTCTTAAATTTTAATGAAAACAGTGGCAAGTAATAAATCCACTTAATCTGAATCCGAGCATGCCTGTAACAGCAATACTCAAATAGATCAACCTGCTGACTCTATCATAATTCATTCTTAAATTTTAATGAAAACAGTGGCAAGTAATAAATCCACTTAATCTGAATCCGAGAATGCCTGTAACAGCAGTACTCAAATAGATCAACCTGCTGACTCTATCATAATTCATTCTTAAATTTTAATGAAAACAGTGGCAAGTAATAAATCCACTTAATCTGAATCCGAGAATGCCTGTAACAGCAGTACTCAAATAGATCAACCTGCTGACTCTATCATAATTCATTCTTAAATTTTGATGAAAACAGTGGCAAGTAATAAATCCACTTAATATGAATCCAAGAATGCCTGTAACAGCAGTTCTCAAATAGATCAACCTGCTGACTCTATCATAATTCATTCTTAAATTTTGATGAAAACAGTGGCAAGTAATAAATCCACTTAATCTGAATCCAAGAATACCTGTAACAGCAGTACTCAAATAGATCAACCTGCTGACTCTATCATAATTCATTCTTAAATTTTGATGAAAACAGTGGCAAGTAATAAATCCACTTAATCTGAATCCGAGAATGCCTGTAACAGCAGTACTCAAATAGATCAACCTGCTGACTCTATCATAATTCATTCTTAAATTCTAATGAAAACAGTGGCAAGTAATAAATCCACTTAATCTGGATCCGAGAATGCCTGTAACAGCAGTACTCAAATAGATCAACCTGCTGACTCTATCATAATTCATTCTTAAATTTTAATGAAAACAGTGGCAAGTAATAAATCCACTTAATCTGAATCCGAGAATGCCTGTAACAGCAGTACTCAAATAGATCAAACTGCTGACCCTATCATAATTCATTCTTAAATTCTAATGAAAACAGTGGCAAGTAATAAATCCACTTAATCTGAATCCGAGAATGCCTGTAACAGCAGTACTCAAATAGATCAACCTGCTGACTCTATCATAATTCATTCTTAAATTTTAATGAAAACAGTGGCAAGTAATAAATCCCCAGCAAACACAGTTACATCACAGAGATATCGCAGCGATGTAACAATGTGACCTGCGATATCGCATTCTATGTCGCACAGACGTCGCTGCGATATGGCAGGGATATTATTTTGTCACACTCAAGTTTCCTCCATGCGTTGTCGCTGCGATATATTTTTATGATGGAATAGCGATGCGTTTTTGCGATGAAACTGCGATGTGTTTTTGGGATGAAACTGCGATGTGATTCGATTTTGACAGCAGGAATGTGTGAACTTATGACATCGCAGGGATGTAAATATATGATATCACAGATATGTGAATATATGACATCACAGCGATGTACAAATGTAATGCAGAGGTAAGGTGATATATAGGGAAAAATGTCAGTGAAAAAAAATCAACATACCTATATTATAAATATTTATTTCCAACAATGAACAAATACCAACAAAAAAACAAAATTATTATTCCATTCCAATAAATGAAAGGTAATTCTCTTTAGCAAAAAATATAGGTTATTATTATTTCTGGACATTCTTTGTTTTGAATGAATATTGTTTTCTTCGGAGAAGGCTGATGGAATGGAAATATTAGCTTCAGTTGAATTTCTTGCATCAATATTCAATTTGCAGAAACTTCCTCATAAACACATTCTGAGAAAGTTTCCAGCATCAGCTCCCATACGTTTTCCGAAGCGATGAATCCGTAAATGATCATCTCTATCCACCTTGGGTGACATCATAATTTGCTGATTCAAATACAATAAATTAATAGTTTGGACTACCATAATTTATCATGTTTCAAAACCATCAGATGTCGTCTTTTGAGTATGATGAAAAGAACGGCTTTGGCATGCTTTCAAGTGAAAACTTATTCTCACCATAACTTAAACAAAACCTATACTCACGTTTCGTGTACCCCCACAAAGCTGTTATAACTTTTTGATTGTACAAGAACTTGAAAAACTAGCACATAGACCACAACTTAAGTGAACTGGTAAAACTGATTCCATCAATGGTTGTTCAACTGATTGAAACTCTGAACTCTGGAGTGGTTGAGAAAGTTATAACTGGTGATGATGAATCATCATTGTCAACTGTCTAGTGCAGGTGTCACAGACCACGGAAAGTATATTCGCGCGCGGGAAATTCAAATAGTGGCTATTAATGTAACGAGATTATTATGCGATTTGTAATATTAGTGGAGGACATTGCTTGGTAACGAGGCGGTAGCTGAGTCAACCGCAATGTCCGAGACGGTGTTGACTCGCTAATAATCGAGTTGCATTCAAAGCTTTATCGTATCATGGACACCGGTGTATTATGCTTATATTTAACGTATTATGCTTTCGTAACTGACGAAAATTATGGTAACTATAATGTACTATGAGTAACTAAGGTTTTGGTACGTTTATGATGTTAATAATTATCAATATAGATTTCATATGATAATTTCTAAATCTTCAATGATACGATAAATTTTAATAAATAGTACCAAAAAACGGAACATTCGGTTTTTGTGTAATACAAATACAATACAATAAACAATTGCACAATTTGTGCTATATATATAGTACACATCAGAGGTGTTATATCGCAGGTTTGTTTGCATTTGTACATCGCAGCGATGCGACGTTTGTGATAAATCGCAGTTTGATCTCATCGCGACTTCTCAGAGATGTCATGCTGCAGATGTGTTTGCTTTTTTACATCGCAGCGATGCAACGTTTGCGATATCGCAGTTTGATTTCATCGAGAGATCTCTGAGATATCATGTTGCGGATGTGTTTGCTTTTGTACATCGCAGCGATGCAACGTTCGTGATATCACTGTGTGATCTCATCGCGTCATCTCAGAGATGTTAGGTCGCAGATGTGCTCACTTTTAACATCGCAGCGATGCAACGTTTGTGATATCGCAGTTTGATCTCTTTGCGACATCTCAGAGATGTTATGTCGCAAATATGCTCACTTTTTCACATCGCATCGATGCAACGTTCGTGATATCGCAATGTTACCTAATTGCGACATCTCAGAGATGTCATGTCGCAGATGTGTTGGCTGGGTCCACTTAATCTGAATCCGAGAATGCCTGTAACAGCAGTACTCAAATAGATCAACCTGCTGACTCTATCATAATTCATTCTTAAATTCTAATGAAAACAGTGGCAAGTAATAAATCTACTTAATCTGAATCCGAGAATGCCTGTAACAGCAGTACTCAAATAGATCAACCTGCTGATGACTCTATCATGATTCATTCTTAAATTTTAATGAAAACAGTGGCAAGTAATAAATCCACTTAATCTGAATCCGAGCATGCCTGTAACAGCAATACTCAAATAGATCAACCTGCTGACTCTATCATAATTCATTCTTAAATTTTAATGAAAACAGTGGCAAGTAATAAATCCACTTAATCTGAATCCGAGAATGCCTGTAACAGCAGTACTCAAATAGATCAACCTGCTGACTCTATCATAATTCATTCTTAAATTCTAATGAAAACAGTGGCAAGTAATAAATATCCACTTAATCTGAATCCGAGAATGCCTGTAACAGCAGTACTCAAATAGATCAACCTGCTGACTCTATCATGATTCATTCTTAAATTTTAATGAAAACAGTGGCAAGTAATAAATCCACTTAATCTGAATCCGAGAATGCCTGTAACAGCAGTACTCAAATAGATCAACCTGCTGACTCTATCATAATTCATTCTTAAATTCTAATGAAAACAGTGGCAAGTAATAAATCCACTTAATCTGAATCCAAGAATGCCTGTAACAGCAGTACTCAAATAGATCAACCTGCTGACTCTATCATGATTCATTCTTAAATTTTAATGAAAACAGTGGCAAGTAATAAATCCACTTAATCTGAATCCGAGCATGCCTGTAACAGCAGTACTCAAATAGATCAACCTGCTGACTCTATCATAATTCATTCTTAAATTTTAATGAAAACAGTGGCAAGTAATAAATCCACTTAATCTGAATCCGAGAATGCCTGTAACAGCAGTACTCAAATAGATCAAACTGCTGACTCTATCATAATTCATTCTTAAATTCTAATGAAAACAGTGGCAAGTAATAAATCCACTTAATCTGAATCCGAGAATGCCTGTAACAGCAGTACTCAAATAGATCAACCTGCTGACTCTATCATGATTCATTCTTAAATTTTAATGAAAACAGTGGCAAGTAATAAATCCACTTAATCTGAATCCGAGCATGCCTGTAACAGCAATACTCAAATAGATCAACCTGCTGACTCTATCATAATTCATTCTTAAATTTTAATGAAAACAGTGGCAAGTAATAAATCCACTTAATCTGAATCCGAGAATGCCTGTAACAGCAGTACTCAAATAGATCAACCTGCTGACTCTATCATAATTCATTCTTAAATTGTAATGAAAACAGTGGCAAGTAATAAATCCACTTAATCTGAATCCGAGAATGCCTGTAACAGCAGTACTCAAATAGATCAACCTGCTGATGACTCTATCATGATTCATTCTTAAATTTTAATGAAAACAGTGGCAAGTAATAAATCCACTTAATCTGAATCCGAGCATGCCTGTAACAGCAATACTCAAATAGATCAACCTGCTGACTCTATCATAATTCATTCTTAAATTTTAATGAAAACAGTGGCAAGTAATAAATCCACTTAATCTGAATCCGAGAATGCCTGTAACAGCAGTACTCAAATAGATCAACCTGCTGACTCTATCATAATTCATTCTTAAATTCTAATGAAAACAGTGGCAAGTAATAAATATCCACTTAATCTGAATCCGAGAATGCCTGTAACAGCAGTACTCAAATAGATCAACCTGCTGACTCTATCATGATTCATTCTTAAATTTTAATGAAAACAGTGGCAAGTAATAAATCCACTTAATCTGAATCCGAGAATGCCTGTAACAGCAGTACTCAAATAGATCAACCTGCTGACTCTATCATAATTCATTCTTAAATTCTAATGAAAACAGTGGCAAGTAATAAATCCACTTAATCTGAATCCAAGAATGCCTGTAACAGCAGTACTCAAATAGATCAACCTGCTGACTCTATCATGATTCATTCTTAAATTTTAATGAAAACAGTGGCAAGTAATAAATCCACTTAATCTGAATCCGAGCATGCCTGTAACAGCAGTACTCAAATAGATCAACCTGCTGACTCTATCATAATTCATTCTTAAATTTTAATGAAAACAGTGGCAAGTAATAAATCCACTTAATCTGAATCCGAGAATGCCTGTAACAGCAGTACTCAAATAGATCAAACTGCTGACTCTATCATAATTCATTCTTAAATTCTAATGAAAACAGTGGCAAGTAATAAATCCACTTAATCTGAATCCGAGAATGCCTGTAACAGCAGTACTCAAATAGATCAACCTGCTGACTCTATCATGATTCATTCTTAAATTTTAATGAAAACAGTGGCAAGTAATAAATCCACTTAATCTGAATCCGAGCATGCCTGTAACAGCAATACTCAAATAGATCAACCTGCTGACTCTATCATAATTCATTCTTAAATTTTAATGAAAACAGTGGCAAGTAATAAATCCACTTAATCTGAATCCGAGAATGCCTGTAACAGCAGTACTCAAATAGATCAACCTGCTGACTCTATCATAATTCATTCTTAAATTGTAATGAAAACAGTGGCAAGTAATAAATCCACTTAATCTGAATCCGAGAATGCCTGTAACAGCAGTACTCAAATAAATCAACCTGCTGACTCTATCATAATTCATTCTTAAATTTTAATGAAAACAGTGGCAAGTAATAAATCCACTTAATCTGAATCCGAGAATGCCTGTAACAGCAGTACTCAAATAGATCAAACTGCTGACTCTATCATAATTCATTCTTAAATTTTGATGAAAACAGTGGCAAGTAATAAATCCACTTAATCTGAATCCAAGAATGCCTGTAACAGCAGTTCTCAAATAGATCAACCTGCTGACTCTATCATAATTCATTCTTAAATTTTGATGAAAACAGTGGCAAGTAATAAATCCACTTAATCTGAATCCAAGAATGCCTGTAACAGCAGTTCTCAAATAGATCAACCTGCTGACTCTATCATAATTCATTCTTAAATTTTAATGAAAACAGTGGCAAGTAATAAATCCACTTAATCTGAATCCGAGAATGCCTGTAACAGCAGTACTCAAATAGATCAAACTGCTGACTCTATCATAATTAATTCTTAAATTCTAATGAAAACAGTGGCAAGTAATAAATCCACTTAATCTGAATCCGAGCATGCCTGTAACAGCAGTACTCAAATAGATCAACCTGCTGACTCTATCATAATTCATTCTTAAATTTTAATGAAAACAGTGGCAAGTAATAAATCCACTTAATCTGAATCCGAGAATGCCTGTAACAGCAGTACTCAAATAGATCAAACTGCTGACTCTATCATAATTCATTCTTAAATTCTAATGAAAACATTGGCAAGTAATAAATCCACTTAATCTGAATCCGAGAATGCCTGTAACAGCAGTACTCAAATAGATCAAACTGCTGACTCTATCATAATTCATTCTTAAATTTTGATGAAAACAGTGGCAAGTAATAAATCCACTTAATCTGAATCCAAGAATGCCTGTAACAGCAGTTCTCAAATAGATCAACCTGCTGACTCTATCATAATTCATTCTTAAATTTTGATGAAAACAGTGGAAAGTAATAAATCCACTTAATCTGAATCCGAGAATGCCTGTAACAGCAGTACTCAAATAGATCAACCTGCTGACTCTATCATGATTCATTCTTAAATTTCAATGAAAACAGTGGCAAGTAATAAATCCACTTAATCTGAATCCGAGAATGCCTGTAACAGCAATACTCAAATAGATCAACCTGCTGACTCTATCATAATTCATTCTTAAATTTTAATGAAAACAGTGGCAAGTAATAAATCCACTTAATCTGAATCCGAGAATGCCTGTAACAGCAGTACTCAAATAGATCAACCTGCTGACTCTATCATAATTCATTCTTAAATTTTAATGAAAACAGTGGCAAGTAATAAATTCACTTAATCTGAATCCGAGAATGCCTGTAACAGCAGTACTCAAATAGATCAAACTGCTGACTCTATCATAATTAATTCTTAAATTTTGATGAAAACAGTGGCAAGTAATAAATCCACTTAATCTGAATCCAAGAATGCCTGTAACAGCAGTTCTCAAATAGATCAACCTGCTGACTCTATCATAATTCATTCTTAAATTTTGATGAAAACAGTGGCAAGTAATAAATCCACTTAATCTGAATCCGAGAATGCCTGTAACAGCAGTACTCAAATAGATCAACCTGCTGACTCTATCATAATTCATTCTTAAATGTTAATGAAAACAGTGGCAAGTAATAAATCCACTTAATCTGAATCCGAGAATGCCTGTAACAGCAGTACTCAAATAGATCAAACTGCTGACTCTATCATAATTCATTCTTAAATTTTAATGAAAACAGTGGCAAGTAATAAATCCACTTAATCTGAATCCGAGAATGCCTGTAACAGCAGTACTCAAATAGATCAACCTGCTGACTCTATCATAATTCATTCTTAAATGTTAATGAAAACAGTGGCAAGTAATAAATCCACTTAATCTGAATCCGAGAATGCCTGTAACAGCAGTACTCAAATAGATCAAACTGCTGACTCTATCATAAAATTCATTCTTAAATTTTAATGAAAACAGTGGCAAGTAATAAATCCACTTAATCTGAATCCAAGAATGCCTGTAACAGCAGTTCTCAAATAGATCAACCTGCTGACTCTATCATAATTCATTCTTAAATTTTAATGAAAACAGTGGCAAGTAATAAATCCACTTAATCTGAATCCAAGAATGCCTGTAACAGCAGTTCTCAAATAGATCAACCTGCTGACTCTATCATAATTCATTCTTATTTTAATGAAAACAGTGGCAAGTAATAAATCCACTTAATCTGAATCCGAGAATGCCTGTAACAGCAGTACTCAAATAGATCAACCTGCTGACTCTATCATAATTCATTCTTAAATTTTAATGAAAACAGTGGCAAGTAATAAACAGGAGGCCTCAACATGGGGCCCCAACAGGAGGCCTCAACATGGGGCCCCAACAGGAGGCCTCAACATGGGGCCCCAACAGGGAGCCTTGACATGGGGCCCCAACAGGGAGCCTCGACATGGGGCCCCAACAGGACGCCTCGACATGGTGCCCCAACAGGAAGCCTCAACATAAGGCCCCGAAAGGGAGCCCTAACAGGAAGCCCCAATGGGAGCCCCAACAGGGAGCCCCAACAGGGGGCTCAGACAGGAGGCCCCGACGGGGGCCTCGTCCGGAACTAAAGACGGATTTATGCACAACGCTTTTTCATTAATTTGTTGCTTCGTTTCACTGTCATTGGACTATATTTTTCTTCAAGGATTTTGATACTTTTATGCACGACCGTCATTTAGTGTGTATAGAGTTCAGTGATTCTCCTGCGATTTGTCATACAAAAATATATATTCCTTTTATAAATCGATTCTTTTATTCTGATATTGATAAAAATATAACTCGTATTTCGATATCATTTTCCCGAGTTTTTGATAAAAAACAATAGGGCCCGTTTTTATAAACGAGAATAAACTCCGTTGAGACATTACCCGTATGACAGAATTGCGTCAGCGCATATGACATATTCACTTTATTTTTCATTAAAAGATGAGAGTTGGTTATCTTTCATAGAATAGTTAATTAAAGATAAGAGGTCATTTGGGTGCATGATTGGTGAAAAGTAAATACTGTGTTCCAACATCTCTAGTGAAAACATAGATCTTATTGCTTACGCTAGATCCGGCAACCTGTAGTAATTTACATGATCACGTGGTACAACACATGTATGGACAAAAATGAAAACGACCAATCAATGGCTTATTAGTACTTTCATTTCAAGTAGCCTGGATGCCGGATCTAGTGTATAAGCAATAGGATCTATGAGTGAAAACGATATTGATCGAGAAATGATAGATTAATTAAAAAGCGGTGTGCATAAATCCGCCTTAATGCATGCAAAATGAAAATTCACTCACCATTTGGAAACAATTCTTCAATCCAACCCTGCTTGAATAGTGATTTTCATTTTTTTTTTCTGGAACTCCATGCCATGATGATGCCGCTCTTTTGACACCTCACATTTTAGAACACTGCACACGGTAACCGAATAAACCGCAGAGTACACACGGTAACCGAATAAACCGCAGAGTACACACGGTAACCGAATAAGCCGCACTTTACACTTCCACAATAGTTAATTGGGTAAAGGAGACCGCACTTCCGATGTCTTAGAGGGATGATGATGTCTTTATATTTCTATATAATACCGTCACGACAATGAAGATGACACCGGCGTACATATCATCTACGTTTTGCCGAACAACCGAAGTGTTCAAGCAACGCGAACAGACTACAAATCATCCTAGCTTATCGATATGGTTCATGAACAATTATATAAGTTGTATATGACTGTCCACTGATATGAATCAGAACAAAAAACGATATGAAAGAACTATTATCTTTTTACTGCTTTTTTGAGCATGAATCAATTATATCCAAGTCGATGAGAGGCGATACTATATACCGAGTCTCGTTGATTTTCAAATTTGCAAAGGATTTTATAGATCATTTGAATTTCCTTAAAATTTCTGGCATTTATGTGTTTCGAAGATACTTTCTATTTAACTGGGGAATCATTCAGAATTCTTCATGTAGTGGAATTATTAAAGATTAATCAAAATTCAAGATAAATACCTAAGAAAATCGAGTTTATTCCCGAATATTATTTAAATTCCAGGGAATTCCTTGGAGTTGATTACTTAAAATTCCACATTCGTCAATTCCTTTGTTCTAAACATATTACGATTAATAATTGATCGACATTGGTTGATTTGCAAATTCCGCTAGGATTTCTTAGAATTATTTCCCTGGTTCAAAAATACTTAAACTTATTTGGGATCTTTCGAATTGCTTCGAGGATAGAATCTCTTATGAGAATATTCAATTCATTTTTGAATAATTCTGAATTCCCAACCATGGACATGCTTATTATAGGTTCCATTCATGTTTCTAAATATGATTCACGACAGTAACCATTAGATTTTCATCTATCATCCCCAAGGCCGCATCAACTCCCAAGGCCACCCTCCTCTCAAGGTCATACCAAGGTCATACTCCCAAGGCCATGTCGGGGTGTGTGACCTTGGGGGGAGGTCCGGAACCGGCGAAAAACATCGACTGTCATACAGGGTAATGCAAATTTCATGGTACACTATTGTCGAATCGCAAACGAAGAGAGATGCGTAGTATGTTGAATTACAAAATCACAAGAAATATGCGCAATTTTATGGCCATCTTGAATATCAAAAGAAATCGAGGATATCTTGAAATATTCTGAAAAAACTGAAAATTGTCGATTCTTATAGACATTGATAACTTTTAAACTAATGCTACTAGAGGATTCTCAAATTTGGTATAATTACTGAAGTTCGCACGTTGAATTCAACGGTGATAGGAAAAAATGTCAGTTCAAACTGGCAATTATAATTTTATTTTGCTGTATGTCCGTTCGATCAGCGCTTTCGTAGCATTCAGTCCAGAAGATACAAACCGAAAATTTCAACACAGGTGACAGGAACTATAGTAAACGAAGAGTTAGGGTTTTTGAGGGGTTTTTTCATTCTTCTAACTACAATATTTACCATACGCCCTGAGCCCAATGTCCATTGGAAAAACCAATGCGCACTCAGTGTATTACTTCCTCTTTTTATTACATTTATAAGAAATAAAATTCTGAAATAAAATTCTTTATATATCTTTCGACAGCATCGCCATCTATTATTGTTGTTTACGGTGATATCATTTATAATCTCCCCACCTCTCAACTTATTTATTTTTCACAAAAGACGAAAATAATAAATAAAAATTTGCAGAATATATCGTTATTATTTATACGCATCAGAAATGCGTGACAAGTCAAAGTTATATTTTTTTGAATGGAACACCCTGTATATTGTTGATTTTGTAGAATCATCAAACAATTCTGAACATTTTTCATATAACATGTGCCATACCTTAATGTAATAGTTTTTGAAATATTCGCATTTCCACTAAGCGGCTACCTACATTCTAGAAAATATTCTAAACATTTCAGTTCTAGGTGGCTGGGAATTAGGCAATGACGAAAAAACTGAAACTTTGTTTATTAGTGACAGTACTGAGAGTCACACGTTGAGGGGATAAAGCATATTATTTTTATTAAAATTTTATTGAAATGCCTTATTCAAAAAATGAAAAACAATTTATTACAACAGAAAATAACGTTTGAATTGCTCAAAGGGCACTCCATTGAATTAACCCCCGGATGCATCTTCCTGATAAGAAAACATTTCATAAGATATCCATGTAAAAAGTTTCAACGATATTTTTCAACTAAATTTTGCACAGTTTTCAGGTAACACCCTGTAGCGATTCTATGTTAGGAACCTCATGTTTCAAAGAAATACGAGATTATAGCTGAAGGACTGGGCTTACAAACAGTGTAAACAGTTCAAATTATTCAAAGCAAAAAACAGTTATTCAGATTACAACGGAGGCAAAATTTTGGGGTGGGACGAAATTGGTGTTGCGTTGTTTAGTTGTTTCAGATATTGATTTTCTGAATTATATACGATTATATTCCTCAGTTCAAAATAAAATTATTGATATTTTCTTTGTAAGAAAGGTCATGAATAGATGTCTGGTATTGTAGATAACTAATTTACAGCCACAAGAACGCTTTTTTTAACGTAGCAGCTTACTTAAAATACGAATATTTCGAAAACTATTACATTTAGGTGTAGGACATATTATAGAGCATTTTAGAACACGTGACCTTGTTGGACCAAACCTTAGATCATAAAGGCTTACGCTAGATCTGGCATCATGTAGTATTTGTTTGGTATTTTAGAGGAGTCTGTGAAAAAGTACAATGATATCACGTGGTACAACATGTACATATGTATGGTCAAAATTTTAAAACGATCAATCAATGGCAGTACGTTTAAATCCCCCTGGACCTACCAAACGAATAACCTGGTTACCGTATCTAGCGTATAAGCATATGTGACCTAAGGACCAAACATGGCGCCAAATCATGCTTAGACCCTTTCTTAGACCATAAGTGTATGGTCTAAGTAGTCTACTGTGATATGACCAAGACGTATAAACGTAAACGTATGAAAAAGTTTTTTAAATGGCCGTCGAACCTTCTGCTTAGACGTGGAATAAAACTTCTGAAGTGAACAATTAGAAATATTAGCATTCACGATTTTATTAAAAAACAATACATACCTATTCATAAATTTCTTATACACATCTCTTAACAAAAAATAATTTCAGTATTTTCAATGTACTTGATACGCCCCATATAATTGAATTAAGAAATTGAAAATTTAGTCTATAATTATCTCAATTGATATCATATTCTTGATATAATCAGATATATCTTCTATCACAAACTATACAATGGGTACTCCTTTGGAATCCCAAGATAAAATTGAATACAACTGTTTTGATGTAACTTGTGTAACAAAATAATCACAAGAAACAAAACTTGTGTAATACATTCAGTCATCTAAAACAATAACATCATGTTTCAATTCATCTATGAGAACAACATCATCATCTGCTTCCTCCTCTTCTACTTTATGTACAAAATGAATTTCAGGATTTTGTAACTGAGCCACTGTTCCATTGGCATGACTCTTATTCTGAGAAATATCAGATTCATGGTTAGAGGTTTCTTTATTGGAATTGCTCTCATAGTCATTTGAAATTATGGTTTTTATGGCCGGTATTTTGTAATCACTTCCAACATTTCCAATAATGTTTGGTGGAGTTTCAAGATTTTTTGTTACAGATTCAGTACTCACACTATCAACAGTGGTGGAAGTTGAATACTGCACCAGCTCTTCTTTAGCAGAGTTTTCATTATGATGACTTTGTAATGAAGTACCAGAAATTTTATTCTCATTATGAGTGGCATCCAGTAATTGAATCTCAGGATATTCCAAATCATCATCTGGATTATAATCTTCATCATCCTTGTCTTCATATTCTTCTTCTTGTACTTCCATTTCAGGTTCCAACAGACTACTGTCTATTTCTCCATCAGCTCTCTTTTTTTGTTTACGTTCTCTTTTTGGCTTATAAGGATGATAATCTTCATCGCCCTCTTCTTGTATCAAGGGTGCCAAGAAATGGCCTTCATCCATGTCACTGTTTCGGCGTTTTGGTTTTCGCCCCCTCTTAGTTTTTGGTTTAAAATCTGAAATAGTCTGTCTTTCAGACTCACTCAGAGGTTGTACTTTAATCTCAGTTTTTTGTATCACATTGTCATAGTCAATTCTATTTTTATTGACAACAATATCCGCCCTGATCATGTCCTCAAAGTCCACCAATTCATGAACATTCTCTGTTGTTTCACAGTTTTCTGGCTCTATACTGTTGATATATGTGGAGGGGGCTATGAACTCACTCTCAGGGGCCTCATCTAAAGCTAACTCTTTCTCAACCACGAAATCTTCGTCTTCCGAAAGTTTAGGTGTGGAGCTGGGTTGAGGATCGAGAGGTAATTCAATATCTTCATCATCATATTGGAAATCTGAATCAGTGAATGTAGTTCTTTTTCTTTGTCTAAGGCTATATTTTTTAGGTGTGGGATCATATGGAGGATCATCTCCAAAGTCGCTTTCTGATTCATAATCATCGCTATCGCTTTCTTTTCGAGAGGTACGCGATCGCTTTTTTACCATTTTTTGGGGTTTGGTAGATTTTTATTTTTCATATAATTTTAGGTTGTTTACTATCTTCTCACTTTTTAGACTTCATATATTTGTGTACTTCGAGCTGGCAGGATATAGGCCTCATAAGCAGTTTGATGCACTAGACGAGTTGTCTCATCGGAAACATACTCGGGTTGACGCGATCGCTGCATGTTCGGTAATCTAATCCTCCATAACCAGAAAAAGATTGGAATCCTCTCAAGACGAATAAAAAACGGAATCCTCAACCAACGGCCACTGACCCAACCCAACTCCAACTATGAAGTCACAGAACATCGGATTGGACGGAAACATATACCAGAAATATGGAACGCCGTTTTACTTTTTAATGCACAATGACTGCATGTATTGAAAAAAATCTATTTATACGATACATTACTAGCAAAAATAGCAATTTTTGCAATGCATAGTCTCAATGTATTGCAAAAATGCCTATTTTTGCAACACATGACTCGTAATGTATTGTAAAAATTGCTATTTTTTCAATACATTACGAGCAATGCATTGCAAAAATTATGAATTTCAACTAGAAGTATATTTTGAGTATTTTTACAATGAACGACGATTAATGCATTGCAAAAATTTCAATTTTAACAATGCATTACTAGCAATGTGTTGTAAAAATCTATTTTTGCAATACATGACTTTTGATGCATTGCTAAAATTGATATTATCACGTTACACATCATCAATGCATTGAAATAATTGTTGCTCGAAATTTCAAGTGATGTATAAAATCATTATTTCAATACATCAACACTTCGTGTATTGTAAAAATTAAAAAGATAATTTAGTCTCCAATTGCTCGAGAAGAAGAATAAGATAAACAGATGACGCGGGAGAAATGTCAAAAATTTGACAATCAATCCAAAATATATTTGAAATGGTGCTATTGTTATTGTTTGTTTATCATTTATATGAGATTAGAAATTTGAAATGTGAAGATTATATTCATGGATGTTTGTAATTTTTGTTGTATTTAATTTAATCTATGTTGTAGTTTTGTGATGTCATAGATATCCCTCAATGTTATAACAACCTATAGAAAGGATTTTATGTTTAAAATCAATGGTTTAACATCAATCCTAAATACCACCCAGATCCTTAAGGAATAAAATAAAAATATTGAGTGCACCCACACCTGAACTGGTGGAATTGACACCGAGAGGAGTCAGATAACCAAGAACTTCAAGAAAAGAAGATATGAGATTAGAACGCGAAACAGGTATTTTATATGAGTTTTATTGATTTATTATGTTTTTATAAGCTTTTCAAACCACCTCTGCAAAATCAATGGGGCCACTGAGGTATTCGTATTTCAACGATTTCTCTTTATATTTCCAGAATGTCCAAGATTTGAGAAGAGTATCCAGAATATATTGGAGATAAGAAGAAACCCTTAAAAGCTGGAGAAGCATTATTCAAAGCTGGTCACATCATACTTTGTAGGACATGTCAAACACATATTAACTCCTGTTCACAAACTTCAGCTCTAGGGCAGCTCTAATATGAAATTAAAATAATTCCATGGAAAAGTTATGAGTGGAAGTGTGAATTTATCTGTAAAGCTGTAATAATTTTATTCTAACACAAAAAATAGATGATTAGAGAAATAAAATCCAAGATTTTTAATCAATTAACTTTATTTTCTGGGATAAGAAGGTGCATCTGCTGAAATTGAGATTTCTTTAATAGGCAACACAATTTATTATTTTCATATATCTTTACAACATAATGAATAATGATAGTTCATAGTATCAATAATTATTCTATATAGATGAGTATGTACCAAGAATAACTTGGGAAGTTTGAAACCTTGTGGTCTACTACAGTCATTCAAATTCATTTATTTCAATTGATGAATTGGATGAAGAATTCATGGCTTATTCATACTGAATAAAGATTTGATTTCATTCAGCCTACATTGCACTCACTCTTGAAGTTTCCATGTGATGACTTCCAGATGTTTATTGAAGGAATTGCATTCTTTTTGAGCCCATCTCTTGGTTCAATTCTTCTTGATGGTCCTGAAGTGAAATTAAGGTCTTCATTACAAACAATGAAACACAACTACAGATAAACCAGATATTTGATTTAACCTGACAGGAGACATAACCTTCAATTTGGCATTTGCTTGAGAAATCCACTTCTAGGAAGTGCTTACTACAAACGTAAATGTTTGGAGCACTAGGTTTCTCTATTTTCAACATGATTTTCAATTTTTTACACAATCCTGAAGTAGAAATTTAGGATTTGGTGCCAAAGAAGTCTGTACGCTAAAAAAAGTTAACTGATCTCTTGTTATCTGAACACTAGGTCTTCCTTTTCATGAAATTTTCAATTTTTTCAAATTTATAAGTATAATAATATATCTCATCCCAGATAGCACATGACAAGACGTTCCCAGGACGTATATTTTACGTCCCATTCAAGTCCGTACGTTCACAGGACGTCTTCCTGTTATCTTATCTGAATTTATTGTGTATTGCAATTGAATACTCACTTCCCCTATGAAGTCTTTAGCTTCATATCCTTCACAATTCATGTTGTACTCTACTCGTATCTGTATTTTTGTTGTGTGGATATGGAATGTGTATGGAATATGGCTGAGGAATATGAAATGGTTTAAATGGTCGTATTCTTGTTGTATTATACAATCTTTTACTTTGATTATACAATTTATAAATAATTATTTTCAAATTCGAAAATTGATTGACAACTGTCAGTTGACAGTACTGACACTGACAGTGTTGAGATTATAAGATAAAAACAAACCAGAAGAAGAATAAGATAGATGTAATGCTACAATCAATGTGTTGTTAAAATTGATTTATTTCATTACATTAGTCTTCATGTATTGCATAAATTAGGGGTCGATAACGAAGTGGTCGCAAAAATTCATAATGCATTTTGTGATTCAACTAATCAATTGTAAAAACGAAATTCGACCCGAAATGTTTCTCCAATTATAATTTTTACCATTAGTATTTTTTTCAATACATGTCAACTATTTTTTTCAATACATGCAGTCATTGTGCATTAAAAAGTAAAACGGCGTTCCATACAGAAACATCAAGAAGAGGTGATTTGATTTAATGCAACATTGTTTCTCACATTTTTAATCACATAAAGAAACCACAAAAACTATAAGCTAACAACTCACTTTGATGGTTTTCATGAACGATCACTCTAAATTGCAGAAGAGCCTGCATCCAGATTTCCATAAAATATTTTCTGATGATTCAAGTGCTCTATAAAATCACTTATATTTTTTTTGAACAGTTTATCAACAAATATATAGAATACTCCATTATTTTCAGACAGTTTTCCGACCAGGGATACCTAAAATTCAATGAACATTTATAAAAGATACAAAAATGTATTTCAGCATCATCATTACCTACCACATCACCTATTTTCAAATCCTGTTCATCCTTCGGTAGAGCTTTAACAAAATGAGACAAAGAAGAAGAAAGTACTGCAATACCTTTTAAAATTGCATTATTCTCAGGTGAATGATCTTGATCTGTAACAGCATTATTGTTCTCAACTTCGTAACCTATTGACTCTGATAAATTAAAATAATCTTGTTCTACCAAACAGGTGATGGAGCCTGTTCCATCATTTACTAAAAACAAAAAGGATTCAGTTTATTATAAATCCCGAAAAGACAATATGTTTACCTCCAAATGACACTTTGGATTTGATAATTGTTTTTGATAGGATTGTTCCACATGTCTGGACAAAGACAAAAGCAATATTGTTAATCAGAAAGTAATCATCCTTCTTCACTGATTGTAATAAATCATTTATACGAAAATGTACTACTTTATAGTAATTTGTTCTGTCAAGAGAATGACTCCAGACTTGTCCAGACTCATTATTGATATCCTCATCAAGCTCATAGTATGAGCCTGATTCGATCTTGTCCATTATAAGTTATCACAGCACAGTGAAAACAAAAATCCACATAACCAACAAATTTCGAATAAATAACCGCCAAACAATCCAAACATGGCCAAACCAAAGATATTATTAATCATTATGTCCTTGAAATTTGTCATCTTTTTATTATGTTCTTTTTTACTTTTTTGTATTGTTCAGTTTTCACTCACTCTGGTCACAAAGTCTGGTTCATACTCTGTATTCTGGTTAACTCTGGAAAAGCTTTGGAATGCGTTAAAATCACACATGTTCCACAAAATTGGTTTTATTAATACATTAATGGGTATAGGATTAAAATATGAACCAACATAGTTCCCAGCCATTTATGAATCATGCTGGTAAATGCATGACTTTATCTTTGTGTAGAAGTAATAGCAAATAATCATAATTAGTTTTCTTTTTATATTCATACTTTAATAAAAAATAACTATAACATTATGAAAAATGAGAGAAAAACAAGTTGGTATATAATTAGGTAAGAATTTCCAGTTATTAAACATTTTGACAACACTCATTTCTGCTTTTTCTTTGAAGGCCCCCTGGGTGCAGGGGCCTTCCTCTTCTTTCCTTCTGAAAAACTGAACTCAGTTTTTATCTCTCCCACCACCTCCTTTAAATGCTCATCCATAACTTCTTTGTTATGTGTGACTGGTCCATCCACATCTTCAACAGGTTCATCCAGCAGCTTGGCTTTGACATAAGCCTTCTTCTTTTCAAATACAGGATTAGGCACCATGCTGTTATTGAAATCAAATGTCAGCTCATCAACCAGCCACTTCACTAGTCTCTGCCTATCTGGGTTTGGTTTTTCATCAGGATATTCCCCTTTGAGAGGATGGTTAATCTCATTGGCAAATGGCAAAGACTTGACTGAAAACAAAATATCACAGAATATAATAAAAGCATTTAATGGAGGAATGGAATTAATTAGAATATATACTACATAGTTTGTAAAAATAAATATAACAGCACAATGAGTTTGGGACTAATCAACTGACTGAATTACATACCTTGAAACATTGGCAAATCATCAATGGTGACAGGGATGAGTTCACAAAAGCGGATTTTACTCAATACCTTTGATTTCATTATGCATATGAGAACCCTGTCCATATCTACACATTGTTGCCAAAATCTTTTGAAATGGGGCAAATCTTCATTTGGATCCATCTTCAATACATAGGGCTTTGTGTAAAGATGCCCAACATCTACAAGTCTTTTGGAGATATACATCAGGGTAAACCCAACAGGTACTGAATAATGCATCAGCATGTTCTTCTCTGCTAAGTCAAACTTAACTTGATCATTGCCCTCAGCACGAGATTTTATCCTGAATTCTGGAGATTCCTCATTCATTTCTTCTGTGTTCTTGACTTTCTGACCATCTTTTGTCATCATCACATTGAGAAGAGAGAATTTACTTACCACACTCACTAGCATACATTTCAGAAAGCGACTATGATCATTCTTGAATGGAAAGAATTTAATTTTTCTCTGGTTCTGTTTTATTTTTACTGTTGAAGATAATTTAAGAGTTAGACCTTCTGTATCAAGACAAATTTCCTCAACAGGGGGACCACCAAGCAAAGACAACAGCTCATTGTAGAATATTTTATAGTTGAATTTATCCTCAGTAGGCACCACCTGGAAGTTTATTTCACTGCCACTGAATGTTTTTACTTCATTCAGAGCTGTGAATTTTGCAGTTTTCTCATCCACAGGGTCATCATTGTTTGTGATATATATCAAAGAGCGCTTGTAAAAAGGGGTTTTTATATCATGAAACAGTTTCTTGCACATTAGGAAGAAGGCAGCCAAATCAAGTTTACTCTTACTCTGAAATTCTTTGGTGAGAGCATCATCTGTTAGCTGAAGTTTTCCCTTGAGTAATTTTATTGTATCCAGAATATTATTCTGAAAACCTATCACAGGAGTTTGCTGACCAGATAGTAGTATTGAAAATGGGCACCAACTTCTCCTATCACTTTTTAAAATCAATGAGTCTGCCAAGGCTAGACATGCCTCCAAACAATTGCGAAAATGCAGATTGCCTTCCTTATTCCTTTTAAACATTGACTGGTGTGTATCAATGGCAACAACTACATAGGAGGGCTTGAAGTTAGCCTCTTGAGATTCCTCAGCTTCCTCATAATCACTGTTATCATCCTCATTTTTGAACATCTGAAGTAGAACAAAGAATTAAAGCTACCTAATAGCTGAGTAGTAAGTTGTAATTTACCTTCAAGCCGTTTATAAAAATGGGCACAGCAGAACTGACTTGAGTAATCTCAATTATTGTGAAATTTATTTATTTCATATCAAACAAAACTATTTCTCACCTACACAATAACAAACAGAGACAAAAATCAACACATGTCCCAGCCATCAATCAACGACATGTCTTTGTCAAAGAATTTTTTGTCTTCTTCTTATTTACTGTAAGACAGACAACTCTGTCCTGTTCGTCTTCTTCTTATTTTCTGTTGTGTGCAAAGTGTAGCACTATCTTACACCACGTGTATTTTGCACCGCTTTTGAGCATTCGTTTCGTCACCACTACACCCATACTACACCAGGTGACACCAGTCTGAATTTGAGAGTTTAGCCCACTTGAGTTCAGTGGTTGAGACTGAATAACCACGAATAACATTAGGTTAAATCAGCTGATTTCGTGGTTTAAAGTGTAGATTACACGACACCGAATAGCAGACGAAAGAACCTTTGGATTTCTGACTCCTTGCGGTGTCAATTTAACCAGATCATATGGAACGCCGTTTTACTTTTTAATGCACAATGACTGCATGTATTGAAAAAAATCTATTTATACGATACATTACTAGCAAAAATAGCAATTTTTGCAATGCATAGTCTCAATGTATTGCAAAAATGCCTATTTTTGCAACACATGACTCGTAATGTATTGTAAAAATTGCTATTTTTTCAATACATTACGAGCAATGCATTGCAAAAATTATGAATTTCAACTAGAAGTATATTTTGAGTATTTTTACAATGAACGACGATTAATGCATTGCAAAAATTTCAATTTTAACAATGCATTACTAGCAATGTGTTGTAAAAATCTATTTTTGCAATACATGACTTTTGATGCATTGCTAAAATTGATATTATCACGTTACACATCATCAATGCATTGAAAAAATTGTTGCTCGAAATTTCAAGTGATGTATAAAATCATTATTTCAATACATCAACACTTCGTGTATTGTAAAAATTAAAAAGATAATTTAGTCTCCAATTGCTCGAGAAGAAGAATAAGATAAACAGATGACGCGGGAGAAATGTCAAAAATTTGACAATCAATCCAAAATATATTTGAAATGGTGCTATTGTTATTGTTTGTTTATCATTTATATGAGATTAGAAATTTGAAGATTATATTCATGGATGTTTGTAATTTTTGTTGTATTTAATTTAATCTATGTTGTAGTTTTGTGATGTCATAGATGTCCCTCAATGTTATAACAACCTATAGAAAGGATTTTATGTTTAAAATCAATGGTTTAACATCAATCCTAAATACCACCCAGATCCTTAAGGAATAAAATAAAAATATTGAGTGCACCCACACCTGAACTGGTGGAATTGACACCGAGAGGAGTCAGATAACCAAGAACTTCAAGAAAAGAAGATATGAGATTAGAATGGGAAACAGGTATTTTATATGAGTTTTATTGATTTATTATGTTTTTATAAGCTTTTCAAACCACCTCTGCAAAATCAATGGGGACACTGAGGTATTCGTATTTCAACGATTTCTCTTTATATTTCCAGAATGTCCAAGATTTGAGAAGAGTATCCAGAATATATTGGAGATAAGAAGAAACCCTTAAAAGCTCGAGAAGCATTATTCAAAGCTGGTCACATCATACTTTGTAGGACATGTCAAACACATATCAACTCCTGTTCACAAACTTCAGCTCTAGGGCAGCTCTAATATGAAATTAAAATAATTCCATGGAAAAGTTATGTCAGTGGAAGTGTGAATTTATCTGTAAAGCTGTAAAAATTTTATTCTAACCCAAAAAATAGATGATTAGAGAAATAAAATCCAAGATTTTTAATCAATTAACTTTCTGGGATAAGAAGGTGCACCTGCTGAAATTGAGATATCTTAAATAGGCAACACAATTTATTATTTTCATATATCTTTACAACATAATGAATAATGATAGTTCATAATATCAATAATTATTCTATATAGATGAGTATGTACCAAGAATAACTTGGGAAGTTTGAAACCTTGTGGTCTACTACAGTCATTCAAATTCATTTATTTCAATTGATGAATTGGATGAAGAATTCATGGCTTATTCATACTGAATAAAGATTTGATTTCATTCAGCCTACATTGCGCTCACTCTTGAAGTTTCCATGTGATGACTTCCAGATGTTTATTGAAGGAATTGCATTCTTTTTGAGCCCATCTCTTGGTTCAATTCTTCTTGATGGTCCTGAAGTGAAATTAAGGTCTTCATTACAAACAATGAAACACAACTACAGATAAACCAGATATTTGATTTAACCTGACAGGAGACATAACCTTCCATTTGGCATTTGCTTGAGAAATCCATTTCTAGGAAGTGCTTACTACAAACGTAAATGTTCGGAGCACTAGGTTTTTCTATTTTCAACATGATTTTCAATTTTTTACACAATCCTGAAGTAGAAATTTAGGATTTGGTGCCAAAGAAGTCTGTACGCTAAAAAAAGTTAACTGATCTCTTGTTATCTGAACACTAGGTCTTCCTTTTCATGAAATTTTCAATTTTTTCAAATTTATAAGTATATATAATAATATATCTCATCCCAGATAGCACATGACAAGACGTTCCCAGGACGTATATTTTACGTCCCATTCAAGTCCGTACGTTCACAGGACGTCTTCCTGTTATCTTATCTGAGATATTTATTGTGTATTGCAATTGAATACTCACTTCCCCTATGAAGTCTTTAGCTTCATATCCTTCACAATTCATGTTGTACTCTACTCGTATCTGTATTTTTGTTGTGTGGATATGGAATGTGTATGGAATATGGCTGAGGAATATGAAATGGTTTAAATGGTCGTATTCTTGTTGTATTATACAATCTTTGACTTTGATTATACAATTTATAAATAATTATTTTCAAATTCGAAAATTGATTGACAACTGTCAGTTGACAGTACTGACACTGACAGTGTTGAGATTATAAGATAAAAACAAACCAGAAGAAGAATAAGATAAATGTAATGCTACAATCAATGTGTTGTTAAAATTGATTTATTTCATTACATTAGTCTTCATGTATTGCATAAATTAGGGGTCGATAACGAAGTGGTCGCAAAAATTCATAATGCATTTTGTGATTCAACTAATCAATTGTAAAAACGAAATTCGACCCGAAATGTTTCTCCAATTATAATTTTTACCATTAGTATTTTTTTCAATACATGTCAACTATTTTTTTCAATACATGCAGTCATTGTGCATTAAAAATTAAAACGGCGTTCCATAAGATCAGGTGTTGGAGGAAAGATTTGTTAGTTTCCCTTATTAGATTATTAAGGAAAGACATGTTGAAGTTAAAACACTAGGTTCGTGTCGAGAAGAGTACGAAAAACACCTAAACAAAAAACTTGGAAAAATTCCAACAGTAATGGGCTGGCGGAACGTGATAGGAATAGGCCAAAATAAACAAGAAGAAGAAGATTGCGTATTTCCTTTGATCAATGACCTTTGATGTTACTTTCCACGAAATGAAAAAATCTTGATGAGTACCAGGACACACGAAAATGATAAGTATTATATCATTCGAGTCAACTTCGTTTAGGTACTCGATATTTATACAGTCAGATTTGGAAATTATTGATTTTTCTGTTTCACAACATTTTGTGAAATCCTATGGAACGCCGTTTTACTTTTTAATGCACAATGACTGCATGTATTGAAAAAAATAGTCGACATGTATTGAAAAAAATACTAATGGTAAAAATTATAATTGGAGAAACATTTCGGGTCGAATTTCGTTTTTACAATTGATTAGTTGAATCACAAAATGCATTATGAATTTTTGCGACCACTTCGTTATCGACCCCTAATTTATGCAATACATGAAGACTAATGTAATGAAATAAATCAATTTTAACAACACATTGATTGTAGCATTACATTTATCTTATTCTTCTTCTGGTTTGTTTTTATCTTATAATCTCAACACTGTCAGTGTCAGTACTGTCAACTGACAGTTGTCAATCAATTTTCGAATTTGAAAATAATTATTTATAAATTGTATAATCAAAGTCAAAGATTGTATAATACAACAAGAATACGACCATTTAAACCATTTCATATTCCTCAGCCATATTCCATACACATTCCATATCCACACAACAAAAATACAGATACGAGTAGAGTACAACATGAATTGTGAAGGATATGAAGCTAAAGACTTCATAGGGGAAGTGAGTATTCAATTGCAATACACAATAAATATCTCAGATAAGATAACAGGAAGACGTCCTGTGAACGTACGGACTTGAATGGGACGTAAAATATACGTCCTGGGAACGTCTTGTCATGTGCTATCTGGGATGAGATATATTATTATACTTATAAATTTGAAAAAATTGAGAATTTCATGAAAAGGAAGACCTAGTGTTCAGATAACAAGAGATCAGTTAACTTTTTTTAGCGTACAGACTTCTTTGGCACCAAATCCTAAATTTCTACTTCAGGATTGTGTAAAAAATTGAAAATCATGTTGAAAATAGAAAAACCTAGTGCTCCAAACATTTACGTTTGTAGTAAGCACTTCCTAGAAGTGGATTTCTCAAGCAAATGCCAAATTGAAGGTTATGTCTCCTGTCAGGTTAAATCAAATATCTGGTTTATCTGTAGTTGTGTTTCATTGTTTGTAATGAAGACCTTAATTTCACTTCAGGACCATCAAGAAGAATTGAACCAAGAGATGGGCTCAAAAAGAATGCAATTCCTTCAATAAACATCTGGAAGTCATCACATGGAAACTTCAAGAGTGAGCGCAATGTAGGCTGAATGAAATCAAATCTTTATTCAGTATGAATAAGCCATGAATTCTTCATCCAATTCATCAATTGAAATAAATGAATTTGAATGACTGTAGTAGACCACAAGGTTTCAAACTTCCCAAGTTATTCTTGGTACATACTCATCTATATAGAATAATTATTGATATTATGAACTATCATTTTTTTTTTTTTTTTTTTTTTTGAAAGAAAGACTTTATTCAATAGAAATGATTTACAATTGTACAGTAGAAAGTAGTCCCAAATCGGCCTGGTTTGGTCGGTCTCGGGATCATAAAATAGATTTGACAACAAGTGTGTTTGATCACATATTGAATGATGATATAAATTATTAAAAATAGTAAAAAATAGGATACATTAATTTTTCAATTTGGACAAGCACCAGTTTTTGAGTAAAAACTTAAATTTATTAAAACTTGCAATATTCTTTATAACCTCCGGTACTTCATTATAAGCTTTTATTGCTCTATCAATTGGGTTATTGAGAACTTTATTTGTTCGAGGCTTCTGTATATTTAGTTCATATTTATGTCTTGTATCATGTGTGTGTACTTGATTTCTACGACTCATTTCAGTATTCGTTTTCAGTTGTCTATTTACCAATTTATATATAAATTTACATTGTTCAATTTTGAGAATAATATCTATTTTATCTAGTTTTACTTGTGCATATACATTGTCTGTGGACATTCTATAGTCCATTATTCATTATGTTGTAAAGATATATGAAAATAATAAATTGTGTTGCCTATTTAAGACATCTCAATTTCAGCAGGTGCACCTTCTTATCCCAGAAAGTTAATTGATTAAAAATCTTGGATTTTATTTCTCTAATCATCTATTTTTTGGGTTAGAATAAAATTTTTACAGCTTTACAGATAAATTCACACTTCCACTCATAACTTTTCCATGGAATTATTTTAATTTCATATTAGAGCTGCCCTAGAGCTGAAGTTTGTGAACAGGAGTTGATATGTGTTTGACATGTCCTACAAAGTATGATGTGACCAGCTTTGAATAATGCTTCTCGAGCTTTTAAGGGTTTCTTCTTATCTCCAATATATTCTGGATACTCTTCTCAAATCTTGGACATTCTGGAAATATAAAGAGAAATCGTTGAAATATGAATACCTCAGTGGCCCCATTGATTTTGCAGAGGTGGTTTCAAAAGCTTATAAAAACATAATAAATCAATAAAACTCATATAAAATACCTGTTTCACATTCTAATCTCATATCTTCTTTTCTTGAAGTTCTTGGTTATCTGACTCCTCTCGGTGTCAATTCCACCAGTTCAGGTGTGGGTGCACTCAATATTTTTATTTTATTCCTTAAGGATCTGGGTGGTATTCAGGATTGATGTTAAACCATTGATTTTAAACATAAAATCCTTTCTATAGGTTGTTATAACATTGAGGGATATCTATGACATCACAAAACTACAACATAGATTAAATTAAATACAACAAAAATTACAAACATCCATGCATATAATCTTCACATTTCAAATTTCTAATCTCATATAAATGATAAACAAACAATAGCACCATTTCAAATATTTTGGATTGATTGTCAAATTTTTGACATTTCTCCCGCGTCATCTGTTTATCTTTTTCTTCTTCTCGAGCAATTGGAGACTATAATATCTTTTTAATTTTTACAATACACGAAGTGTTGATGTATTGAAATAATGATTTTATACATCATTTGAAATTTCGAGCAACAATTATTTCAATGCATTGATGATGTGTAACGTGATAATATCAATTTTAGCAATGCATCAAAAGTCATGTATTGCAAAAATAGATTTTTACAACACATTGCTAGTAATGCATTGTTAAAATTGAAATTTTTGCAATGCATTAATCGTCGTTCATTGTAAAAATACTCAAAATATACTTCTAGTTGAAATTCACAATTTTTGCAATGCATTGCTCGTAATGTATTGAAAAAATGGCAATTTTTACAATACATTACGAGTCATGTGTTGCAAAAATAGGCATTTTTGCAATACATTGAGACTATGCATTGCAAAAATTGCTATTTTTGCTAGTAATGTATCGTATAAATAGATTTTTTTCAATACATGCAGTCATTGTGCATTAAAAAGTAAAACGGCGTTCCATAAAATCCTGAAATGTTCTCCAATCTGGCAAAGCCAGAAAAGCACAATGATTGTCAGTGTCAAATGTCATACTGCCACTGGTGTGTCAAGTCTGTCACTCGTCACATTTGTCATCACAATAGCAAAATCCTTGCAAAATCAACCAAGAAATAATAATAAAATTAGTAGAATCAACCATAAGTGGCTCTCAGATGTGGTACAAGTGTGAAAGTAACTTCTTTTATGGTCTGGACTGGGGCCAGAGATATTTGTACTGATTACTTGTGCGTATTTGTTAAGTGTTTAGTATCGAACGTTCAAATGGCTGGAGCTGGTGATCGTCATTTATACACAAACAATGATACCAGCAGCGATACAGAAGATTATACTGATGATCGCCGAAGAAGAGTATTCAAGAATCGACTAAGGTATGTGAATGATGCAAGTTTTTCGTTATATTCAACTAATATATTGCTTCGCGTAGTTATGGATCAATGTCGAAGCCGAAGTCATGTTTAGTACAACGGTCCATGTCCCTAACGGAAACTCGGTGCCATTCTGTAGCTACGCCTAAGCAATGTAATCCTCGCAATAGGCAAGCACCATCAATTCAACATGTTACCATTATAATATTCTCTGATATCCAATTTTTAGGTCAAGACTCTCGGCTCTGGACTCTAGAGTAGTAATGCAGCCAAATAGTTCTACTAAGCCTGGTACCCAAGGGGGTGGTTCTGGGAATATGGCAAGTGAGGACCGTGTGACCCTCATTGTTGATAATACAAGATTTGTAGTGGATCCAGCTATATTCACTGCTCACCCAAACACAATGCTAGGGAGAATGTTCAGCTCATCTTTGGAATTCACCCACCCCAATGAAAGGGGTGAGTATGAGGTTGCTGATGGTATTCCAGCCTCAGTTTTTAGAGCTATATTGGAGTTCTACAAAGGGGGACTGATCAAGTGCCCCCCCTCTGTATCTGTACAAGAACTGAGAGAAGCATGTGATTATCTTCTGGTACCATTTGATGCTAGCACAGTCCGATGCCAAAATTTGAGTAAGTTGTTTATGTTCAATTCAAATTCTTCATCATTCAATACTAACTGTGCAACTATTTCAGGAGGACTTCTTCATGAGCTATCCAATGAAGGTGCAAGGTGTCAGTTTGAAGTTTTTCTAGAGGAACTTATCCTGCCCCTAATGGTTAACTCTGCTCAAAGAGGAGATAGAGAGTGTCACATTGTGGTTTTGTTGGATGATGATACTGTAGATTGGGATGAAGAGTATCCTCCCCAAATGGGAGAAGAATATAGCCAAACTGTCAATAGCACAGCTATGTACAGGTTTTTCAAATACATTGAAAATAGGGATGTTGCCAAACAAGTTTTGAAAGATAGGAGACTGAAGAAGATTAGACTTGGGATAGAAGGTAATGTCAAAAAAGGGTTGTTATATTTTTGTAATTATCCAGATTCAAATAATTGGCAATTAATGAAAATGATTCTTACCAAATTGAGAGTGACAAACTCCTCACTGAGCTCTGTTTTTATATCACAGGATATCCGACCTACAAAGAAAAGGTTAAAAAACGACCAGGTGGTAGAGCTGAAGTGATTTACAACTATGTCCAGCGGCCATTCATCCATATGTCTTGGGAAAAAGAAGAAGCAAAAAGTCGCCATGTGGACTTCCAATGTGTGAAGTCTAAAAGTGTGACAAACCTAGCAGAGGCTACAGCCGATCCAGCACTTGAACTTGATTCCAGAGGCAATCCCATAACTTCCTCATTGGTTCAACCAGTGATGCCTCCAGACGGGCCTCTGGGGGCTGAAAATGAAGAAGGTGCTGTTGGTGGTATGCCTGATATTGACGCCGGCAATCTACCGCCAGAGGAACCAAATTTGTAAGAAGTGTTGGTCATTAACAGTTTCTGTTTTATAGTTTGTAATACTCATGTATATTGGTTATCAACTGTTGTTTCCACCTGTGTTGTGAAATTAAAGAGCTGTATTGTATAAAAAACAAGATGATTTCACTGAACAATCTCTGAAGATATGGATCATAAAGAAATTTTGTGGCATATCTTATGGATATCAGAATATACTGTAAATGAAATGATAGTGGAGATTTCATATAATGATCTTTGTGTTGGATATCAGATGTACATAACACTTGAATTTTTTGTATTGTTTTAGAATGCTTCGAATTTATTCATGATCCCAATAATAAAGCATTGATTACTGCTCAAAACTCCACAAAATTAGAAAAAAAAATTACCCTATTTGGCTCATAACTATAGCATCTCATCATTTAAAATGCCTCTGAATATAGAGGATATGTATATGAAAAAAATAAGGGATAATTGTTTTTATATTATTTTGAATTATTACATTATAATCTTTGAGACAAAGAATTTCTTTGTGTTCTACCTATTTCATTATAAAATATCTAGTCTAAGGTTTTGTATTCTTTTTATTATAAAAAGCAAATAAATATTAAAAACTGTTTTATTCATTTTCTATAAATTATTTACTAGGAGAATTCAATGGTTCTTGTAATCGAAAACAATCACTAACAATCTTCCACTTATCTCCTTGTGCAGTCACAATGAAATTTTGTTGAAAGGTTTTGGGAGTCTTATCCTGGTATTTAACTGTTCCACTAACTTGAATCATGAATGTTAGTTGCCCATTTACTGCTGAATCTGAAATGAACTATTGAAATATGGGTAATAAGGAAATTAGAGGTATTACCTAGAATTGGCTGTGCATCTAGTGTATTTATAATATGGTCTGTGGTTGGAAGATCAATCATAAATTTGAGTATGTTTTCATTGCCAGTAATTCCATTACCATTCCATGCTAAGAGTCCAGTATCCAAATAAAGTCTGGATATTAACTGTAACAATAAAATGAATTAAAGTTATCAACAAACATCACTGATTAATTTACATGTCTCCTCTTGTCAACAGTTTCATAATAAAGTTTGGTGAATTCTTCAGCTACTCTGCAGGCTTGATCAATCTTTCCTTTGATCTGAAATATTTGTACAAAAAATATTTAATAATATATTGTAATCTTATATTTATATATGTCTTTTACCTGGTCCATATTTTTCGCCTTGAATTTTGTTATATTATTGTCTTCAAGGAACCTCAGATCCGTCAGAGATTAGATTATTGACAAATGGCGTTACTCACAGCAGAGACAAGCTCACGGTTTAGCTTGAACTTGGAAAAATGGTTGAAATGGTTAATCCCAAAACTTGTTTTACAACTTGTTCTATGGCTATGGACATTTGCATTGGACTCTGCTGTGTCCACAACAAGGAGAGAGCAAAGAGAAAGGAGGAAGACAAAAATTTATTGATTTTCATATTTCGATAAAATCGTCCTTGTGTTCTCACGTAAATTTCACATGCACAATCAAGTATGATTTTCTTTCGTTTTCAGGGGATACTAATTAATAAATATTACTTTTTTGTTTTGTTCCATTCTCAACTTCTCAAACCCTCACCCGCCTGCCCGCCAAAAACTTGATACATTTCTGTCATCCAATAGTCATGTGACCGTCATACTACTTTATTTTTATGTTTTGATCCTAAATTATAAAAATTTTGTGTTGTGTTTATTTTTCATCACATAATTAGAGGCATTCAATTTATCTTACCATTTTTGATGAAATAATAGAATGGTCAATGGTTCATGTACACAACCCGTTCGATGAGATTGAGGACATATTGGGTAAAAGTTGAAAAGAGACGGAATATGCGATATTAACTAACTTTCATTGATCAAAAATTCATGTAAAAATATATTAAGACACTAGTACAGTGACATATACTTCATTAGATTTTTAACATAAGTTTTTCATTATTTTTATCGATTTTTCATACAAACAAATTACCAAAAGTATGAATTTATAGAAAGAGACAGATATAGCGAAAGCGAACTTGCTTGCTGTGTCGACTGCAAACGGTGCTGCCACCTATAATATTGTCAATGTTGTTAGGCTTACCAAATGGAGTCTAATGGAGTCGATTTAATCGAAATCTTTTAAAAATCAGTCGGAGACATGAGAAATACAGTTGAAATGGTAATTAATCGGATGTATTTTCCATATTACTTTGCCGAAATCGTTGTGAAATATTGTGGGTGCTTTTGTGAATATTTACAGTGAGATGTTTACAATGTAGACATGGGAGACACCTCTACTGTTTGTCACATTATTCTGCAAGATTATTACCTATATTTCGGATATAATCACTGAGCCAGCATGAAAATCATCAACTTTGCATGCCAATCTACGTAGTCGTCAATATTTCCAATGCTACAATTACCCCTTGTATCATACTAGGGATATCATCAGAAGACCATAAGAAAACCTTATTTTTTTCAGTTTTAATTACAGTAGCTCATAAGAATGCTTTCCAAGTTCAATTTTGAGGCGGATAGTCAATATATACTGTATGATAAATGACCTGTAGGGTGGTTGGTTAAGCTTTGTTTATTTTCTTGTTGCAGACCTAGTTATGTATAATGTATATTCCAGCCATATTCAGGTACTGGTTGACTATGTAGTGAGTACTTTTTTTGTGTTCATCCACCACTATTAGAATCAATGGAAAACTTATGTTGTATCTCTATATGCAGCCACATGTGTAAGTATTCACAACTATATTTTCATTTTAGGCAGTGCAGGAGATTCAGCCTACCTGCACAAATTGAGATTGAGTGCAATGTCACAGAGAGTTAAAAGGCCTAATAGATCTGAAGATGCATCTGTACCTGTTAAAAGGCGCAAAGTGAGTATAAAACATGTATTGTCATGTTGTGAATGGCTATTTATAGTCTGTCAAGTATTGTATGTTTCAAATTATTGAATGGTTAATGGTTGAATATGGTCAATTAATTGATGCTTCATCATACATCACACATTTCAGCTATCTCTTTCAGAATAAAAAAATAGGAATGCCCTAGCCTTGTGAAAGAGGGTTAATTATTTCTAAATTTTATAGTGATTTTTCCTTGTCTTGTTTATAATTGTTTCATTGTCTGTTTATTTATGTAGATACAATTTATTACAAGAAACTAAAATTGTTATCCACTAGCTGCTATTTTACATTGTGTGCTTATTCAAAATAACTATCTGGTGATATTTTTGGTGAATTATTATAATATTCATATTATCAATAGTTTTTATACCTTTTGCTACTTTGAACTGAAATGCTGGAGATTTTTAACATTGATTTATACTATCCAACAAACAAAAACTGTTATTTGTCTTCACTTGAATTAACTTGGGATATGATCATCTTGTGAGTGAATTTAAATTACTGTTGAATTCTCCCAGGTGGGTTTGATGAGTATAATTCTCATGAAATATAAATTCGTTGAATATGTCCAACTATCACTTTGTAGTCATGTTTCTAGAATTTTACGCTACAAAAATGATACTGAAAGTAGCTAGTTTGATTACTTTATTTCCGAATGTTATATGGATTTCTTGATATTTTGCAGAACCATACTATATTCACTGAGTGAATTAGTGCATATACTGCGAGTGAATGTAAATCAATGTTCTGCGTGGCATCAGTTGCTCCTTGTTCACTATTTCGAACATACTAGATGTTAATTGGTAAATAGGCGAGATCACAATCGCGTAAATCTGGTTCAAATGAGCTTCTAGTTGAAATATAGTGGTAAAATATCACTTGTTTTTAGAGTAATCCCTAGAGGATATTATGTAATGTTATGCGAAAAAAAGTCCGACTACCTATCTCATTGTTCTGGAGGTTGTAATATTTTCAGAAACTCGTGATCATATTGAAATTACTGAAAAAAAGACCTCGACTCGAGTAAAATATACCGGGTGTTTGTCAGAAGTGGCTCAACCCTATACTTTTTTGATTCTGCAGACTTTAAACAAGTGTCATTTAGTGTGATGGTACAGTACTGTAATATTAATTTTCTTACATATTCAATTGTTTTCTATCACTTCTGGTTTGACCGGAAATTATCCCAACTTTCTTATTTCGAATGGGATACCCGGTATATTTTTCATTATTTCAGTAGCTATTTGCGTTCAAAATACACACAAGATTTTTTATTCAAACGAAGTTCCTAGACAAGAAAACTCGATACTTTATTACTTCTACTTAAATACTTGTGCTTTTCAAACTACCATAGAGTATGAAGTATAATAATTGAAATTTACCTTTTTCAGTAAATATCATTTTTGCTTTTTATCATATCATAATTCATAATTTTCCTCGAGTCCTCTGGAAGAAGGTTAAAATTTACAATTTTTGCTCTTTCTGCTATACACGAGCAGGTGCCTTAGATAATTCACAGTCACTATTTTCAATCATGCATTTGAGTTCGTTTTCAATAACATACCTATGGTGGAGGCGTGCGTTTTTTTCAATATTTCCGCTCATGAGCGCAAATGCTATCACTTGATGACATTCCTCGGAAAACGTCAAATTTGCGTTGTGATTTGAAAGCTTCAAAGACAACTTTACGAACGCTCATAGGAAAATAATTGTTAATTTTGCACTTATCATGCGATCTATTTTTCAGTGTAAATTTTGGTGGAATTTCGAACTTTGGCATTGATTATCTCAAAAAGTAGAGGTAATTTCACGATTTCATCATCAAGTTCGGATTCGTGAGGTCAAAATACATAGGTACAAATAAAAATTTCCACTAATACTGCTGCAAAAACGTCGTGAGAACCACCCGGCTTATTGCTTTTGGCTCCCCAACTAGGTTGTTGGGCGAGCGCGTTGAGGCGCTGGCCTTTGGGCCCAGAGGTTCCGAGTTCGATTCCTGGCGAGGCTATTGGAAATTTTATTTATTTCTGTATCATCGTTTAGCGGGAGGAGATAGGTGACCAACCGAATATTCTTGGTACCTATATTTCAATCAGCCGAGTAGTGCTTCGGATGACACCTAAAAAGCTAAGGTCTTCCTTACTCATACCATTGTCGTTCTAAATGAAAACCTAGTAGGCTGAAACTATAAATTGTCTGTTCACTCAAGTCCCAAACATCTGCCAGGTACTCACTGTCAATATAAGCGTTTCTCACATCACATTCATGTTATTTATCGGAATTTCTGTCTCGTTTCGAATTATACCGAGAATTCTTTAGGTATCTATTAATTTCAATGTGTCAACATACATAACCTCTGAATTCACTTTGATAAAAATTAGGGACAGTGACTATACATGTCTGATGATGTTGATTACAGCGGGTGAGATCATTCAAAAGAGTACGGCTACAGTTTTATGCGCGGCTTGCATCAGTTGCATGTTGCATCATATCACAGTATCACAGATGTTTGCAGAGTTTGCACTCTTTAAATTTGACAAAGAGTCAAGAACGCACTAACTCGGACGCGCTTGCGCACTACGTACTTCTGTGGTTCTGTATTCCTGGTTGCGTAATTACTGGCGCCAGCAGGCGTATGGTGTCAAATATCAATAAACTTGTTTGTCCAAACAAAACTGATTCAATCAATCAGTAATTCTCATAATAAGGAATTGTCGGAGAAGTAATCAAATATCATCTTGAATATGGAAATAAACACTACTTGATATCGAATCAAAACCACCTGAGACCGCTCAAGTTACATTTTTGACAAGACCTCCCGCGAAATGAAAGTATTCTGAGTCGTAGTAATATTAGTGGACAAAACTCGTTGGAAAGTGCATTTCCTTCACTCGTTACGTTTCCGCACTCACCGCTACGAGGCTCGTGCTAAACTACTACTCGTGTGAAATATGTCACTTTCCACACTTGTTGTGTTATATACCATTTCCGAACTGACACTCTCACAGCGCACGGCGGCTGAGGAGGAGGAAGCGGCTGCCTCGCTGGCGGCGGCGGCGGCGGCGTCGGCGGCATCGCCATCGGCTCCCGCCACGTGGCCGCGTCCCTCCGACCTGAAGGGCATCTACAATCGGGGGGCGGCCGAGGCGCCGGCCGAGCTCTTCCGCAAGGATCTCATCAGCGCGATGAAGCTGCCCGACTCGGAGCCGCTGGCCGCCGACGAGTACTGGCTCATCGGCGACCAGTGGAAGCAGGAGTGGGAGCGCGGCGTGCAGGTGCCTGTCAACCCCGATTCGCTGCCCGAGCCGCTCGTTACGGTGCGGCGGGCGGGCCGTGGCAAGCCCAGGCATGACTTTCGGCTGTGAGTATTCGTCGCCGAGCATCGTGCACCGCGAGCGTTTTTCGACTGTAGGCGGCACATCATCGCGTGTTCGGTTGTTGAGTAAAGTACTGCGTTACATTCTTTGAATGTTTGTAGCAAGTCAAAAACAATCAATTATAGAAAAAGAAGAACAGATTAAAATAACAGCAAATATTTGAGTGATCAGCATTTTGAAAACAGTAGGTGAGTATGAGTATGAATTGAGAAGTAATGCTCCAAGAGATATCATGATTAGTCGATGATATCAATAGAATGTGATGTGCTGAAAAACATAGATTTTGAAAGAGTAATCAACGATTTTACCAATCTCAAATCTAGAATGGTACAACCAAAATAATAAAGACATTCAATAAAAATACGGTTCTTGGTCAAATCCATATTCCCTAATGTGCTGTTGTATTATAAAATAAGCTTTCCAGGTGAAAAACTCAATTCATGAATGACATACACATCAAATACTTGTCATCATTTTTTGATGACAATCAATACAAGATGAGTATTCAGTGCGTGTATACTATATCTCCCCCTTCAAATACACTGTGGTCAGTTTGGTAAAAGATGGAGAAATTTCCGATTTCTCCGATACATATAATTGTCTAAAGTCTGTATAATGGGAGTTTCATGTTTTCTTAAAACTCTACCTTCCTTTCTGATATCAGATACCCAGACTCTACTTCCTACTGACAACTCTTCTCATCTTGTAACTTTGTGGGATGCATCAAAATTTTTCTTCTGGTGTACTCTTCTTTTTAGAATGGTGCAACAATCAGTTTGGTGGCCTGGAATATCCATGCATCTAGAAAATTTGATTAAAAATTGCGAAGCCTGCATTAGGAATGAATCAGATCCCACCGCTGCCACCACGTATTAATGTTGAATTGCAAAAAAGCTTTCGAGATGAAAACTTTTTCAATTCACTAATGACATAAACATCATTTTTCGATGACAATCAATACAAGATGAGTATACAGTGCGTATACACGTGCCCACGCCCGCCCTCCTCCGCTAGATTAAAGGCCAGCTCTGTGCCCGTTGTTGCAGGCCGAAAAACAAGTACATCCGCATCACGAAGGACGACAACTTCAGGCCGGAGGAGCACGTGCTGTCGCACGCGCCGGCCAAGTCGGAGGCGGCCTGTTCGTACGACCTCGACGAAAGCGACGTCGCCTGGCTGGGCATCGTCAACGGCGAGCGCGCCTCCGCTGGGCTGGGCCCCGTGCACGAGGAGCAGCTCGAGAGGGCGATCGAGCGGATGGAGCTGTGCTGCTGGGACAGGTGAGGATGATTGGGCGGGAATTTATAAGGGCGGAAAGGCGAATTGTCGTTCCTCGTTGTGGTTTGTGGGAATTCGTCGATTACGTGTTTTAAGTCAACGAAACGCGTTTTTGCTCGTAGGATCCAATCGATACTCCGCGACGAAGAGGGCATGGGCATCGAGTACGACGAGAACGTCATCTGCGACGTATGTCGTTCGCCCGACTCTGAGGAGGGCAACGAGATGGTGTTCTGCGACAGCTGCAACATCTGCGTGCACCAGGCGTGCTACGGCATCACGCGGATACCCGAAGGCCAGTGGTTGTGCTGCACGTGCAACCTGGGCAAGAGGCCCGAATGCGTGTTGTGTCCCAACAAGGGCGGCGCCATGAAATGCCTGCGCACCGGCAAGAAGTGGGCGCACGTCTCCTGCGCCCTCTGGATACCGGAAGTGAGCATCGGATGCGTCGAGAAGATGGAACCCATCACCAAAGTGTCGAGCATCCCGCAAAGCCGGTGGGCGCTGATATGCGTGCTGTGTCGCGAGCGCGTCGGCGCCTGCATCCAGTGCTCGGTGAAGACCTGCAAGACGGCGTACCACGTGACGTGCGCCTTCAAGCACGGCCTGGAGATGAGGGCCATCATCGAGGACGAGAACGCCGACGACGGTGTCAAGCTGCGCTCGTACTGCGAGAAGCACAGCAAGTCCGGCAAGAAGGAGAAGAGCATCTGCTCGGGCTCCGAGGACGACGACTCGAAGCGCAAAAAGCGCAAGGAGATGACCTCGGAGGAGAAGAACCAGGCGAGGGCGGCGCGTCTGCAGGAAATCGAGGCCGAGTTCTTCAAGCACGTCACCGTCAAGGACGTGTCGATGCACCTCGACCTGGACAACGACGCGCTGCAGTACGTCTACAACTACTGGAAGCTGAAGAGACGGGCCGGCTTCAACCGGCCCCTGCTGCCGCCCAAGTCCGAGGACGTGGACGTGCTGTCGCAGAAGCGCGAGCAGGCTGACTTGGAGAAGATGAAGATGTTTGTCCAGCTGCGGCAGGACCTCGAGCGGGTGCGCAACCTCTGCTACATGGTCAGCAGGAGGGAGAAGCTGTCGAGGACCTTCTTCCGGATGAGAGAGCAGACGTTCCACAAGCAGGCGGCCGTTCTGGAGTCATCTCACTCGTTCCAGTCGACCGTTATCGAGGCTGTGATAGAGGCCAACCACGGTCCGTCGATATACGACCGGTTGTACTCGCACAACGGCGCCGAGGACCACACCAACGACTTTGACACCATCCTGGCGCGGATAGCGGGTGTCAAATCGCCGACGCACTCGGGCGACGAGGCCAAGGTCGAGGTGAACGGGCTATTCAAGGACGTCAAGAACAATCCGTACCGGAAGATCTACTACAACGGCTCGTCGAAGCGGCGCAGCGCGAGCTTGTACGGCAGCAGCATGTCGAGCGGCGCCAGCAGCGAGGATGACAAGCCGAAGGTCGACAAGGAGAACAGGCTGCACTCGAGTACCGAGGACGAGAAGCCGTCGATATCCAGTCTGTCGAGGAAGAAGACGACGCCTTCCCCCCACAAACCCAACAACGTCGGCAAAATGGCTGAGAGGAAGACAAAGAAGGTGAATTCGTCTCGGAGCAGGATAGAGAGCAGCAGCGAGGAGGATGTGAAACCGGACAAGAAGGACTGGGGCCACTTTTCCAAGTCGAGGTTGAGGCAGGTCGACAAGGAGCTCGGTGATACGGGCTCCGAGAGCGACGAGCTGATGCCCATCCGCTCGACGCAGAAGGGGGCCGGTTCCAAGAACATCATGTCCATCTATTCGGACAGCGACAGCTCCGACGAGTCGACCAAGAATGACGACAAATCCTCGAACGCCACGAACGACTCGAGGAAACCACGAACCAAGGCGGCAGTCAAAGATTTCTCGCACAAACCATCCGCGAAAACAGCGACGAAAGACGGCGCCGATTCCAAGAAAAAGGCCAAGAGCGAGGAGGTCAAGGTGGAAACGACGGTAAAGAAGAATGATTATGTCCAGAGCGATCTGATTGTTCCGCAAAGGCAGGCGGCGAAAAAGGCAACCGAGAATTTGAAGACCACCACCGTGTCCAGAACTAAAGAGCACGTTCCTCCCACGGAAGATTCAGCCAAGGCAGAGGAAAAGACCAAACCAAAGTCCAAAGGCAAGCCCAACAAAGACGTCAAAGAAGTTCCCAAGGAGGATGAAAAAGCGAAAGAAAAAGAACATCGGGAAACGAAGGAATCTCTCAAGGAGAAAAAGAAGGAAGCCAAAGCTGCCCACGACGTTGACACGGAAAAGGAGGCAGAGAAGGTCGAGCTGCAAGAAATCCTAGCATACGTTCCTCAGAGACAAGCCGCCAAAAAGGCCGCCGAACACATCAAGAGCGGTCTCGGAAAGCCGGTCCCACCTCCGGTAGAGCCCCAACCACCAGACAGTGAAAAACCATCCAAGAAAGAGGCAGACGCCAAACCCAAGAAGGAAGCCGCCGACTCCAAGAAAGCAGACGCCAAGAAAGAGCCCGAGCCAGCAAAAGCGGCCAAGTTACCAGACACCAAACGAAAGTCTTCCACCAATTCCACCAGCAGTTCGTCTTCCTCGACCAGCAGCTCTTCCGACTCCTCGGGCAGCTCGAGCTCGGAGAGCGAAGACGAAGAAGAGCCGGTCAAGCGGCCACCACCGCCGTCGGAGAGTCTCTTCCCGAGCCCTGTTCGGGAGGCGACCAAGAGGGCCGCGGACTGGCCCTTTCTTGACAAGGGACCCAGGCGAGCGGCGACCTCTGGTTCCTCAAGCTCGAGCGATTCCAGCGCCCCCTCCTCACCACGAAAACCATCCCCTCCTCCATCCCATCCTGAGGCAGACTCTCCATCGCGAGCCGCAACCCCGAAACCGGTACGAAACAACAAGAAGTCGAGGGCGGCTAGTCCCCAGCTGCCCCGCGGCCGAGTACGCGCAGCCAAAGGGCGTGCCAGGCCACCCGCCGACCCTGGTGATCGGGTCGGAGATGTTGATGTCGGGTCTAGAGATCTGTCTGATGGCAAGCGTGTCGCTGTGGAGGGAGAACGAAGTCGAGGCAGAAAGGGAAGACAAACGGCCGCCAGAACCAGCGTGGACGACGAAAAGGGCGATAAAGAGACCGCTCAGTCCGTCGAGATGCCTTCGCCACTCAGGCAAACGGAGAAGCAGCTGAGCCAGGAGCCGGAGATCGGCAAGCTGGAGAAGGAGATATTGGAGAGGAAGGCGGGCAAGGATGCCGGGAAAAGTAAAGCCTCGACTCTCGACAGACTCTTCGGGACGCAGGACAAGTCCAGGGAAGAGAAGAAACCCGACAAGTTCGACCTAATCGAGAAACCTGAGAAGGCCGAAGGAGAGAGGCCGAGGCGAGAGTCGGAGTTTGACAAGACATCTAGAGGCGAGAAATTGAGGCGAGACTCGTTCGAAAGGCATACCAGAGCCGAGAAACCTATTATAGCGCCTGAGAAATTGATAATACGTGAAAAGGTTACCGAAGACAAACCGCAGCCCCACTTGGACAAATCGCTTGGACTCTCTGAAGATCTAATCTCCAAACAAGAAAATCCAGTTGAAAAAGTTCCCGACATGCTTCCAATATTACTTGATGAAACCTCTAAAGTTCTGTCCAAATCTCCGAGTAAAGAAATCAGGGAACTGGTTGTTGACAAGAAGACTGAGCACAAGGACGATAAGAAATCTGTGAACAAGAAACCGCAATCCAAGAATAGGAGCATCGATGATGTGCTGGTCAACAAACTGTTGAGCAGTGACACCAAAGAGAACAAGGTCGATTCCAACAAACCACCGACGCCCAAACAACCGAAACCGACGGACGAAATCACGATAGCCGATAAAATTGTGGAGGATCATTTGCAAAGTCACAAAGCAAACGATTTCTATAACCGTCAACCCGAGGTTCAGGATATGTTCCACCACGCTCAACCTGACATAACCAAGAACTTCCTCAACGAACTCGACACTGACAGGAAAAATAATTTGAAACCGACCGGATTGACAAACCAAGTATTGCAAAACCGGTCGATATTCTCTCCTCAACCACATGCGAAAGAAGCCACAGATTTCCTAGATCAGATCAGTTTTGATGACGACATGGGAATTTCCAAGGACGACGACATCACCAAAGGTCCTCTAACGTGGAATTTCAGCAACACCAATCTGATACGGGAAGATACCAAGGAGGAGAGCGCCAGGGAAACACTGAATCTGGTCGAAAAGCTACGTATGGGCCTGTCGAAAAAATCCACCGTCGGTGAGGTTAGCGATACAACGACGAGCAGCGAGATAGAAAATGATAAGATCGATTTCATGGAACAAGTTGTGCCCGTCAGTTCATCCGAACAGTCGAATAGGGATGTCGGAATGGAGTCGCACGGTATGGACCACATCGATCTCCAACTCAAAGTTCCATTGACCGAACTGGAAACGTCCAAACCCTTCGAGAGCCACGACAAACAGCCCGAACATGAGCCACACAACGATTATTCCTATAGCAACTCCATCCTAGAACCGCCAAAGAGCGTGCCGATACCCCAGCAAGACACCCTGACGGACCACCCCGCTCCCTTGGAGGGTGACGAGCGGTGGGTGCCCCCTAGCGGCAACTACCCCAACATGCCCCCGCACTATCTGACCGACCCCGCCCAACACGCCATCTACCTGGAGGCCTACGTGAACGCGGCCACTCAAGACCACCACAAAAAGCCGCCCCTAAACGCTCTACCGCCACAGCTGGACGTGCGGTTGCACAACGAACCCCCGAAGTGCCAATCGCCCCCGCGGATCGACAGAAGAATCTCACAGACGCCCCTCATCGACCCGACCTCGATGGACTGCATGAACAGCCCGATGCCCTACGACGCCAACATCCACCCGCAGGCCAAGTGGGCGGACTGCGAGATCATCCCGAACCGGAGGTCTTCGTCGAGCTCGGCCGCCTCCTCGACCAGCTCGGGCTCGCGGCGGGACGAAGAGCAGGACGTCAGGATGGTCAACCATGCCGCCCTCGACGTCGCCTCGTACCTGCCCGCCCAGGGACCGCCCTACCCGCCCAACACCATCGACAACTTCGGCGGCTTTCCCGACGGCTCGTGCTACCCGGTCAGCCTGTTCCCGCCTCCCAATCTCAACACTCAACTGTCCTTTCCCCCGTCAGGCCCGGCAGCCATGTTCCCGCCGGCGTTCGCGGCGCCGTTCCCCACCCCCCACTCCATCCCGCCCATGCCCAAGCCCATGGAGGAGACGATCCCTCCGTTTTCGGCCAGCTGCACTGCGGCCTTCACCTCGAGCGAGCACAACATGGCTCTGACGGCGGCGATGGTGAATCTGCCGCCGACGACGACGTCGAAGCTTCCGGAGGACGGAGGGCTCCCGGCGGAGACGCCCACGACGCCTGCCGAGAAGGTGGAGGTGTCGCCCGCCCTGAGCAATGCCACGCCGACCACCGCGAACAGCGCTCTGCCTTCGCCCAGTACGTCTTTGAAATCGAACAGCTCGGCTGGCAAGAAGTCGCCCAGCAAGCCGACCAGAACTTCTGCCAGGGTGACCTCCCAGATGATGAACAAGTCTCCGGCCAAGAGTCCAGGTGAGTTATACAATACAATACAATATTTATTCATCCTTTAGATTTTTACATCAGAGAGAAAAAAAAGCATATATATATATATATATATAGGAGAAATATATTCTTTGCTGACCAATAAGAGGTAAACCTGGTGAGTTTCTTGGGGAAAGCAGCAAGTAAAAAGTGTACTCTTTTAAGTTCCAAGCTTTCGGAAAATTTTAATTTCCATCTTCAGGGAAGAACTAAGTTGAGGATGATTACTGTTAAGATGTTAAAATTTTTTTTTTTTTTTGTAAATGACATACTTTGGAACACATTAAATTACAGAAACAAAAATCATTACACAATATGACAAAACAGTTACAAGGATAAAAATTAATATTGTTAATTACATCACTCAGCGAATTTAAGTCCCTACATAAGACCTTTTGTTATGGCGATATAACAGATGTAACAGATGTAACATCTGTTCAGACTGCTTAGACTTACATCACCAGTATGACTTAAATTCGCTGAGTGATGTAATTAACAATATTAATTTTTATCCTTGTAACTGTTTTGTCATATTGTGTAATGATTTTTGTTTCTGTAATTTAATGTGTTCCAAAGTATGTCATTTACAAAAAAAAATGTTTAACATCTTAACAGTAATCATCCTCAACTTAGTTCTTCCCTGAAGATGGAAATTGAAATTTTCCGAAAGCTTGGAACTTAAAAGAGTACACTTTTTACTTGCTGCTTTCCCCAAGAAACTCACCAGGTTTATATATATATATACAGGGTGCGGCACCGAAAACGAAACAGATCGAATATCTTATAGACACATGTGTTGTGAAAAAAATGCAAAAACACGTCGATTTGTAAACCAAGGGGGACATATTTCTACCATAACCTCAACTGTCATACCTCTCTCTCCTCCCCTTGGTCACTATCACCCATACAATTTAAATAGGGAAAGTACTAAGTGTGACACATCACTGAAAAGGTAATTTGAAAAGGAATTCAGCCATGTGAGTGTTCGCTTCGTAACTTTTCATTTTGGCGCCCTCTTGCGGAAAAAAAATTTTTTATTCAAAGGTACGAATGTCGTCAAATAACTCCAGAAATGCTCCAAAACCTCAGACGTTTCGAGACTAACTTATACTCATGTATGGCAGTTAATGGAGAACACTTTGAGCAGCTATTGTGAATTATTGTAGTTTGGAGTGATTGGAGTAAAATTTATGCAAGCCTTTCCAATTTTTAAGTTCATACACTGTTCATACACTGTCATTTGAGGTTATGGTAGAAAGATGTCCCCCTTGGTTTACAAATCGACGTGTTTTTGCATTTTTTTCACAACACATGTGTCTATAAGATATTCGATCTGTTTCGGTTTCGGTGCCGCACCCTGTATACACATTAGTGACAAGTACATATTATAAGACAGAACAATGATTAAAAATAGACAAATTAAAAATAGACAAATTAAATACACAGGTGAGTTAATCTTCTCCTACTGTGCCTATTTTTGTGTAGAACTCCTCAATACTATATAAGCACATGTTTTTCAGTATATTTTTCATCTTTGATTTGAATATTTCCTTGGGTTGGGATGATATGGCATGTGGTATTGCATTATACAGGTCTATGCCTAAGACTCTTGATTTATTTATCCTTTTGCGAGAGTGTAGTAGCTTATTCTAACCTCTTGTATTATGGGAGTGGATGTCCCTATGTGAAGAGAATTTATTTATGTTGCATTTGATATACATCAGATTTTCCAAGACAATCATCCTAATTCTTGAAAGATGAGTCGGCAGTGTTCCTCTAAATTCACTTTCGCTATGCTGCGGACTGCAACTTTTTGTAGGACGAAAATTCTTTGTAAATGTGTGTGGGAGGCATTGCACCAACCTAAAATTCCATATGTTAATACGGAATGAAATAGACCATAATAGGTGGTGAGAGCAGCTTCTTTATTCACTAAATTGGTTATTCTCCGTATTGCAAATACTGCTTTGGATAATTTGCCACACATGAAGTTAATTTGAGGGATCCACGATAGGGCGGGGTCAAATAAAATTCCACGAAATTTTATATGAGAAATTTCTGATGGACTGACATGTGTAAAGACGCATTTGTCAGTTTTATTTTCATTTAAGTATAGTTCATTGGGACTGAACCATCCCAGAGCATGATTTAGAATTTGATTAATTATCAAGTCTTTTGTTATTAGTTATTTGTGATGTGATATCAACGGTTTTCATGTGATTTGGTAGATCGTTTATGTAAAGAAGAAAGAGGAGAAGTCCTAGGATGGACCCCTGTGGAACTCCCCGCTTCATAATGCGTGTATCGCTTTTATTATTATTGACAATCACCGTTTGTGATCTATTCGTTAAGTATGACTTTATGAGATTATTTGCAACTCCTCGTATGCCAGAATATAGGTTCTAACACCGTCGAGTATCAGCCTCACAGGTACCAATCAACGAATCGGAATAAGAAGGGGAAAGAATTTGCCGGTTCTGCCAATGACATATCAGTCAGTCAATCATTTTTATTACAATTTTCATGGTTTTACATTGTGACATTGGGAAATGAATAAATATCCATCTTAATGTTGTAAAAACTTTTTATATAAACTTTACGATACTGTCTTTGGAGTTGGAACAACCAATAAAATTGCCAACTTTTATTTTGTGTCAGAAAATCGACTACCAAACAAACTTGAACTTGTAGGATATTTTTATCAGATGGATACCTAACTGGTGGTTTTACTGAATACGGAAATCATTTATCCGTTGTAGGCAAGAGCCCCAGGCAAGAAACCGCCCTGAAGCAGAGCGGCCCCGGCCGGGGCAAGGGTGACAGCAAGCGGAGCTCGGGCAAGTCCGGCTTCGCCAGGGGAGCCGCCAACCTCAGAGGCAGAGGAAGGGGCCGGGGAAGGGGCAGAGGCGGTCACCACGCCGATCACGATTTCGCCGGCATCGGCACGATCCACAACAAGCTGGCCGGCACTGTCTACGACCTTGATTTCGAGGACGACATCTGCAACGACAACATGGCCGACTTGAAGTCGATGAGGGAGAGGAGGAGGTCCGTCGACGTCCACGACAGAAAGTTTGACGCCTTCGGGTCCGCCAGGAGTACCTCCAGGTCGCCGAAGTTCTCGAGCCCGTCGCAGGCGTCGCTCAAAGGTCGAAGTTACAACGCTGACCTGCGGGATCTGCGGCCGCCGACGCCAATAGAGGACGGCCGGTCGAAGACGGACGCCGGCTCGGACAACGACGCCCCGCGGGTGTTTCCCGATGTGACGCCGCCGCTGCCCGGCCCCGTTGACATGCGCACCTACAGCAGCAACTTCGACCAGCAGACGTACAACGAGCAGAACCTGTTGAGCGCGTTCGCTAGCGGCACGGCCGAGACGCAGGTCCAGGAGATCGACGAGGACTTTGAGAAGGAGCTCCAGACGGTGCTGAGCGTGAGGAAGCCGGTCGTCGAGGCGGCGTCCAGCAACATCAAGGTGTCGCTGTCGGACGCGCGCAACCAGCTCAAGGTCAAGATCAAGGGCCCCATAGCCAACTACGCTTCGACGGTGGCGCCGCTGCCGCCAGCCACCGTCGACCCCATCATCGTGACCAACGTGGGCGGCGCCATGAACAGCGCGATGGCCATCTCCTCGTCGGGCGCCATCGCCTCCGGCGGACCTTCCAGCCTGCGGCGCATGCGCAAGAAGGAACTGCTCCGCCAGTACTGGACGCAGGACATGAACATGGACGAGCCGGCGGGCTACACCCCCCTGACCGCCCCTCCCATCCGAAGCACCATCATCACCATCCCGAAGGCGGTCGCTTCCATGACCAGCATTCCCACCAAGGAGGACTATCGGGACTACCGCACCGATCCCGACGACTCGGTCGACAGCAAGCACCATCGCAAAGAGTCCAAAGCGCGGCAGGCGCTGTCGCGGGAGCTGCGACAGCTGGACCTGGCGCCCAACGCGGCGTCTTCCGAGTCGAACGGGGCGGGCAAGCGTCGAGGCAGGCCGCCGAGGCCGCCGCCGGTGCAGCAGCTGGCGCCGAAGCTCACCATCAAGCTGGGCACCGGCTCGAACGCCAACAGCGTCGTAGGGCCGGCCAGGCCGGCGGACGACAAGCGAGACCGGGTGCGGCCGCCCAAGAAGCGGCTCGCCGCCGCCTCACTCACCAAGCCCTCAGTGGAGGACCTCAAGCGGGAGAGCATGAAGTTCAGGAAGATGATCAGGAAGGACCTGAAGATCAGGAAGCACAAGAAACGCGACAGGAGCGAGAAGAAAAAGCGGCGGAAGCTCGAGTCGGAGATCCAGATAATCCCGATGCAGAGTGACAACCAGATCAAGATGACCATCCGGATAGGCAAGAAGAGCGACAGCGAGGCGGAGAGGCGAACGAGCGGCGAAGCCTCTTCCGAGGGCGATGGGATGCCGCTGAAGGTGCCGCTCAAGCTGAAGCTGGCGAGATGCCAGGAGGGGTCGGGCTACGTGATGAAGCCGGCCGTGGCGAGCAAGGAGAAGGAGGCGGACGTGAGGTGCGTGCAGCCTGGGCAGCCGCCGCCCCCACCCGAACCGGGGCAGCCGCCGCCCGCCCCCCCGCCGATTGCGGGCAAAGACTGCGAGGTCAGGTGATGATTGTTGTAACATACTGTAATATTTTCCGTGGCCGAACGGTGAGACGGACTTGTACAGAGTAGGCTAGTTGTGTTCGCGTTCGCTCGTCGAAAAGGGATCCATATTGTGTTTGGTGAATGTGTAGGCTAAGCACATCGTGTAATGTCATTAATTTGAGTGTACAAAGTCAATTACAGCCGCAAACGTGTAATCATATTTTTGTATATATTGTAAGTTATTATGGTATTGTGAATATACAGAATAGTACTAATTTATATATTTCATTCAAAATGATTAACTCGTGTTGACGATTTTGATAGCTAGACTCGTTATAGAATTTCTTGAGTTATTATAACAGAACAAATGGCTTGAGTGCAATTTTATTAGTTGTTATTTCCAGAGCCATTTCAATTTTATTGTACAGATTTATTCTTAACTCGTGCAGTATGAAATACTTAAATAATTTTATAGAATGTATAGTAATATTTTATTTTTTTATATCTTGATGTTTTTTTTATTGACTACGTGTTGTGTATATTTTTACTGCAAGTATTATAAAGCACAAGCCATTTGTTGTCTCATGTTACATGATACAAGATATAATAAAATATAAACTATGAACAACTCGACCATTTTCTATAAAACTATCTAAATCCTTTTCAATTCATACCACCACTGTACCATGGAAAGCACAAAACTGTTATTTAATTTGTACATTCTGTTTATAAGCTGAACTGTAAGATTCATGTGTATTGTTCAAATATGTACACAAAGTTGATTCATAAATTATATTCAGTTTTATACAAATCTGTCTCCTTATTCCGGCAATCTTGGCATGGTTCTAAGGATTAATTTTTAAATGATTTATTAACGCCAATTAGAAACATTGTAAATATAAAACAAAAAATACATAATATTTCACAATAGCATCGAAATAATTTGACTCGAAAACTTTATCCTATCGTACTTCAGAAGAAATCAATCTCATAGTTAACTGGGTTGATACTAGAGATTAGTTACCCCCAGTATAAAACCTAGACGTCAGCGCGTTGCCTTAGGCCGAAGCTGGATTGTGTAACAGATAGAGATATATCGCAGATTATCCTTGTTCATCTCATACGTAAAGTCTACGAAGGCAACGCGTGACTTCAAATCACGGTATCACATTGCAGCATAGAGATTGAGCCTAAGGATATTAAACTGTAATATCATTGGATGGCGCCATAGATCTTACTGCTTACGCTAGATCCGGTATCCAGGTAACTTGTTTTGTTGGTCCGGGGGGGGGGGTTGAAAGTACTAAGAAGCCATTGATTGGTCGTTTTAGTTGTTGACCATAGAAATGTGTCCCACGTTACCATAGTACCTACTTTCTTGCAGACCCCTCTTGAGTCTTGCTTGACCTAAAAATTACTACAGGATGCCGGATCTAGCGTCAGCAGTAAGATCTATGGATGGATGATGGATGGCGCCATCCTCACTTTTTGAGTACGTCATGTCAACAGCATGGTGGAAAGTCAAGTCAACGCCATGTCACGTGCACCGAAACTTTGGTTATGTTTTTGTTTTTAAAAATTCACAAGAATCACAAGTGAAGTGATTCACAGTATCTACACCTGTAAACGGGCAATATTTATACAAAATATTTGATATTATAATTATTCCATAGTTAAAAATGCCAAAGAGAAAAGTTGATGCAGACGAAAATACAGAAAAAAACGAATCTTCCTCTAAGAAGGGGCATTGGTCTTTAGGATTGTTGAAATCCATTAACGACCCCGAATATATCATAACATCCGATGATCTAGTAACAGTTATCAAAGATGCCTACCCTAAGGCAGAATTTCACTATCTAGTTGTGCCTAAGGAGAACATAAGCAGCTTGAAAGTACTGAATGAAGAACATGTGCCTCTCTTGAAACACATGGAGGATGTAGCTAAGAAACTCACCAGTGAAGAGAAACACAAACATCGAAATTTCAAGTTGGGATATCATGCTGAACCTAGTATGTCAAGATTACACCTACATGTTATCAGTGATGACATGAATTCTTCTTGTGTTAAAACTAAGAAGCATTGGAATAGCTTCAATACTGATTTTTTTCTCAGCTCATCAGGTATCTATCAATACTTGAGATGATTTTTTGAGTAGTTTCATCAATATCCTATTTTTCAGATGTTCTGCAAAGCTTGGAGAAAAATGGTGAAGTAACCCTGCCTTCAGGAGAAACATGTGCACAGTTGATAAATACACCTTTAAAATGCCATAAGTGTGATTATGAACCAAAACATTGCCCAGATTTGAAAATACATATAAAAAGTCACATTTAGTGGTTTGGTATTTTTGATTCTTGGGAGACAATAAATCAAACTGCACTTGTTAATAAGTAATTTTTAACATTTTATTTTATTTACCATAATACATATGAGAAAATCACTTACCTTGAATGTCGTTTTTGAATAAAATCTGAACACTTTTAACAAAGATTAGTGGGTGCTTTTTGAACTTATTAAACTGACAAAAACCACTAACAAATTTCAAATTCAGAAATAGCGGTTGTCAAAGTAAACTTCTTCGGCTTTGGAATTCATTGACAATTGTCATCAAATAAGAAGAAGAACGAATATTTTGGTTTGGATATTTTCGGTTATGTTTATTGATCTGTTTTCAAAACAGTTTTCAAACATTTTTTCACAGCTTATAAAATGGACAACGAATTAGAATTTGTGAATGTAGCTATAAGGGTTAAGCCTTTGGTTGATAAGGAAAATCCAAAGTGTTTACAGATAATCAGTCAAGACCCACCAGTGAGTAAATATGTCGTCTAAATTTCAGACTCATAGGAAAACAAATTATTCCAGGTTCTTTTACTCCATGAAAGATCATTGACTTACAATTTTGATTACGTATATACTGAAGATGCAACTCAGAAAACCATATATGAACAGATGGTGAAGCCTTTAGTGGACAATGTTAAAAAAGGATACAATTGTACAGTGTTTGCTAATGGCCAAACAGGCACAGGCAAAACATACACAATTGGGACTGACCCTTATGTAAGATAGATACATGGCAGTTAATTAGCATATAGTATATACCATTGAGCATACCACACATTGAACTGTTTAAGGTAAAAGATAAAGAGGACCATGGCATGATTCCTAGAGCTTTGAATGAGTTTTTCAATAATGAAGATGAAGATTCTGAAATTGAAATAACATTATCATTCATTGAGATTTACAATGAGAAAGTATTTGATTTATTATTGAATGACAAACCTGAGGACAAACCCTTACAGGTTAAGGGTAAGATTTCATGTGAAGTATACTGTATTATTAGGTTGTAATACTTTTTGTTCAGTATAGGTCTTAGAGCACAAGGTTATTGCCAAGAGAAAGTGTACAATTTCCATGAGGCAAAACATTTTTTGAAAATAGGCAACAAAAATAGACATACTGCTGAAACAAAGCAAAATGCTAAGAGCTCAAGATCACATGCTATCTTCACCATATACTGCAATGTCAAACATAAGTGAGTATTGCTGCCCTGTTTCAGTTCAAATTATTATTTATAGAAAAAAAATTTCAGGGATCATAATACTTCTGCTAAGCTCAATCTAGTAGACTTAGCTGGCTCTGAGAGCATAAAAAAAACTGGAAGTGAGGGCAGTACACGCCAAGAAGGTGTAAACATCAACAAAGGCCTCCTATCAATAGGTCAAGTGATGACTGCTCTTACAACAAATGCATCCTACATACCATACCGCCTGTCCATCATAACCTCTATTCTGAAAGACTCATTGAACCCACATAATTTTGTATCTCTCATAGCTTGTGTGAGTTCTTCAGCAGAAGATTCCACAGAGACCTCACAGACTCTAGAGTTTGCACAGAGAGTAAAGAAGTTGAAGAACAAGCCTGAGGTGAATGAGGTCATTTTGCAGTTTAAGAAAGAAAATCCCACTATGTTCTCACAACAAAGAACTGGGGGAACACCTTTCAAGAGGCCAGCACCTTTGCAAACCCCTAGAATTAACAAGAGAATGAGGCAATTAACTACAATCATTGATGAACCATCCACAGATAATAAGTAAACAGTCAATTTATTAATGAATTATATTGATTCAAATCAACTGCTAGATAGATATTTCTTGATAATATAAGTATGTTGGAGTTTTTTCAATTTTTCTATTTTTGTTTCAGTTTATTGCCAAGTTCTACTCAAAGTTCATCATCTTCCTGTATCTCTTCAATTTCAAGTAATATTGCAAACTGTACCTCTAATGATTCAAATCAACACAATTTGAGCCCTGTCATCAGGAAATATTTAAGTGCCATGGAATCTTCTATGATGGGCAAGCTAGAATTGATCATCCAGAGTTCACTGAAAAGACCTAGAAGAATTGATAGTGTGGAAAAACATCAAGAAAATGTTGAGAACACCCCTTGGTGAGTTTTCTTCAAATTGCATAATTTTTTAAGTTTAACTTGAAATTGATGATTTTCAGTGTGCCCTGGAATAAAATACAAAATGAAGTATCCAAATTAGTCAGAGCAGAACTAGTTCAGCTCACTTCCAAAGGTACCAGAGCAACAAGTAGCCCAATAGAAGAACACCTGGATAATATAAGAAAAGTTTTGGTAACAAATATCATAATCCTGTCTTCATTGCTTACAAATATCCCTCATATTTTAGAGTTATGGAAGTCCATTCACAGAGGAAGTTGATTCTTTGATATCTGAGCAACAACATGCAGATATGGAATTTAAAGTCCCAGAACCACCACTTATGAAAAAAACCAAATCCAAACGTACCCCTTCCATATCACCAATTGAAAATAGCAACATGAATTATCCAAGAAGAAGTGTCAGACTTTCAACTAAAGTATCTAATGTAAATTCAGACGATTTTTATTGGTCTCCTTGTACCACAGGAATTGCTATGCTTAAAAACACATTGAAATATGATGATTCCTCTGACCAGTTTGAGTGCTCAGAAAAAAGTTTGAATCTGAAGGGTCAATCTTGCAGAACTGTGAAAAATAACTCAAGAATAAATGTACTGAAAATGAACTCCAAAATGTTGACTGTAGCTGATACTCCTGTTGGAAAGAGATTGATGCAAAAAAATAGGTAGGATTCATGATGAGAAATTGAATGTTTTTAATTTTAATATTGTTGGAAATATAAAAAAGGGAATTGACTTTTAAACAACTAAGTAATAGGGTTTCTCCTTGTGTACACTGTCTGTATGTATGCAATATTGTAGCATCATTATGACAAAAAATATTCCAGATTGGACAGTCCATGCACAGCTCAGACCAAGAAAGCGTTGACAATACTCAATACCGGAAATTTGAAGCAACTAGAATCATTGCAAACCATTGGTTCAAAAACTGCACAGCAAATTATATTGTTCAGGTATTCCCCGAATTGTGGCTCTGTTTGGTATCCATGTTAAAGTGTAAATTTTTCTAGGAATATCAGAGGAAAGTTGGGAAGAATATCAGACCTCTCAGGATTACCCGGATGGGGGACAAAGAAGTTTGATAAATTTGTTGAAAGGAACTTTCTGAAGCAAGAGTTGCTATGAGCCATAAAATTAATTCCAAAGAGTAGATTATATATATTGAAATCTAATTTGTTGTTTATTCATTTTAACTGTACTTTATTACCTGATAGATATCTATATCATGTTTCATTCAACAAAATTCATGCACACTCCCAGTTTAGAAAATCTTAATTTTTTTTAATATCTTTTTTTTAAACGTGTAATATAAATGCACACCCTGTAAATGTTATAGACATAAAAAATTAACAAATCAAGTTGGTGAATGAAGAATGCTAATGTGACACTTGTATAGTTATTTTTTAAAATTCAAAATGAAGGGGAAATTGGGAATAAAATCGAAAGTATTATACTCCATAAGATCCAAGAATCAATTTCTCAACAGAAAAATAAAGAAAGAGAGGTCAGAAACACCACAAAGATGGTCTAGAAGGATAAGATCTCTTCCGCCAATTCCAATCAATATTATGGAATCCTCTAAAAAAGTCAAAAGAAGCAAATCTGTAATGAAAACTGGCATGAATATACCGAAAATAACCGTTAAATCTTCCAGAAAAAAAATGTAGTATTTTCAACTCTGAAAGTCAAATAAGTCATGATCTTTTGTTTTCAGAGGAGCTGATGGAGACAAGGAAATTAAGGTATTTTATAAAAATACAGCACCTGAAGATGCAGATACTATAGAAACTATCAGAATAGTACCAGTAGTGGTTTATGTGAAAAATAAGAAATCTAAATTCCAATCGTAAGTTTATTGACTATTTAAAAATACAAAATTAAATTTTCAAATAGTCTTTCAGATGACATTGAAATCCAAATACATAAAAAATGTAGTTCACACACATTCCATAAAACATTGCAAGATAATTTATTCCATGATAAAATCAAGCAAGAATGCTCCAGTATGGAAAGAAGATGGTCAAAAAGGCTCCAGACAAATAATTTCAATACTAGTAAAAACTGATATACTTTCATTGGGGTCCTACAAAAAACAGACTCAATAAAAATTCATTCAATAACAAATCTGCACATAAATTTCCTAGTTATCAACCCATTCAAAACCAAATTCAATAATATCTGCAAGGAATCAAAAAAGTTTAGGTTGATAAAGAGAAAAGATATGCTACTTTTTCAGCAATTTTTTTTTTTCATTTTGAAATCATGTCAGAAGCAAAAGATAGTAGTTTATAAATTCCAATTTTTATTTCCATAGGAATCATTTGTATAAAATTTCTGTTAGTCCTAAAACTCATGAAAAATGTGTTGGACTTGTTGGCTTATGGAGTTTTCCATTTCCTATAAAGTCCAGCTGTGTGGTCAAATAATTTAGGGTTCCTGAACTCTCCTTTCATATCCAAAAGGTAATGCAAATAATGCCCTTTAACTTTGACAGCTAAATGAGACTGTGACACTTTTCTTGAATGTTTACAACTGAGATTTTCTACATTAGCAGTAAACATTCTATTTGTTCCAGTAGGTGTATATGTGACTATTGTAACTTGTTGGCCTCCTTTACGTAAAATAAGATATCTTACAGAACGTAATGAATACATCCAAGAAATCGACAATATGCCAAATCCTGCAAAAATTATTCGATTCAGAACGAAATTAGAGGTATAACAATACTTACCAACAAGAAAGGAAACTAATGAGATACCATTTCTGTATTTGTTTTCTCCGAGATTTATCTTTTCCCACCAGTGTGTGGCTGTTGTTCGATCAACTGGAGCGTCTCGTAAAGTTTTGAATGCTAATAATGAGAGGTACGACCAGAAACCGAATTGGCAGACCGCGAAAAGGTTCATGTATCTAAAGAATCTGGGACTATCATACTTGTACAATATTACGTCTTTTGCTACATTGGTGTTTACATCTAGAGATGTATTACAATAATGTCTTCTAACGAAAGAAGACTTCGTAGGGCTGTATTTATTGAATGTGTTGAAAAAGTCCCATTTTTTAGAAAATTTCAAAAAGCCTAACATTGTGTTGTGGTGAATTGATAACCTAATTTAACCTCAAATCCACTGTTGATGTTCGTTCAGGCAAAGATGTTCAGGCAAAGATTGTTCAGGGCTCAAGCAAAGATCCAAAGATGATTAACCGATTAACCTCACTTTGTCACTGTACTTTGTGGTTCAGTTCAGGTATGGGCACTTGGGTAGTAAGCCACTATGCAGTCAATGAGAAGAATAGGAATAGATTAACCTCAACGTTCAACGTCAATCATTGATTTGAAATTCAACGTTTTTCTGGTGATTTTTTGCTGACAACGATACACACTACAAGGTACATTTTCTGCTTGTTGAGTTTAAAATGGAACTTGGAGAACCACTTCCTAAAAGGCGACGGTCTCTTTTTGACTTTCAGACTGATGATGCCAAAAATAAAACTCTGATGTTCCCAGATCGAAAACATGTAGTTTTATACTCCACTGAATATAAGGAAAAGGCAGAATTTGAAATCGAGCAGTGGAAATTGCGGATAACCGAAGCATTGAATGAAATGAAGTCCTCCAAAAAAGAGATATTTGAATACAAGAATAAAGTATTTGATGAGAGTTGTTTATCTAAGGAACAATTAGATTATTTGAGCTTTGATAATTACTTACAAAGGGTGCAAAACTTTCGTGAACGACTAGTTATCATGCATAGGAAATTCAATAGGCAAGAACAAAAAGAAAATGAATTTAAATCAAGATATTTGGACACTCAGAAGAAGATTGAAGAAATTTGTTTTCCAAAAGTATAGAATAATGTAAAACCTCATGCTCTCTAATATTAGTATGAAAAGAAACATTGTTAATTAAAACTCCTTTACTACCTATTTGTTTTTTTTGTGCTGTATTGTGCAAGAAATGTTATATATAAATATGTAAATCAATTTGTTTTTCTTCCACATATGGGAAAACTAAAATTAATTTTCTCCCAAACAACGCAAATATCAAGTCAAATATTTTGTAATGGAATTGAAAATGTGAACTTCAAAATACTTCAATTTAATGATTTCAGTACTTAGCTTGAAATATCAAAAATCATTTCCTTCAGAATAACAGTGGGGTGAAAGTAACAAAAAGTCCAGGAATACCAATGTTTTATATTTTCTTGTCATAAATAAGTACATGGTACCTAATTTTAAAACTATCATATTTCAACAGTATATACATAATTAACTATACAAAACAATCGCTTGTTATGTATATTTTTGCATGAGAACAGAAATGTGTATGGTCTAAAAATGACTAATATATAGTACAATATGATGCAAAAATACCATCCATATTAAAAATGTGGCGTCTTCTAATTATCAAGCACTTACATGAATAATTAGTTGGAACAAAAAATCACAACTTGATAATATGAAAAAGAATATTCATGAAACTTAACAAATCTTTGTACAGATTGTATTATGATGAAACATTTTTTTTAACTGGTGAGCCTGAACAACATGGTTCAACAATAAAAACGTTTCTAGAATTCTTTCAAATGAAAGAGGGTTTTTAAACAGGTTTATTTCTTAAAATTGCTTCCTTCCATTCGAATTATTATGAAGCAGCCTTGATTCCATCACAAGTGCCTTAAATGATAAAAACAGCTAAGAAAAATAAAAGTGATATGGTATATCATTTCAGGTCACAAGGTTAAAGAAAAAGCATAACTGACAGCAAAACAAGTAACATGTAGCTTCAATTAGGCCTCATAAACCACCAACATAATATTTTTTCCTAGTAAAGCCATGATGAAATTGATTTTCACCCAAAAATGTATCACTTAAAAATTAAAATATTATCCTTAAAAAATATTTTATGTATAACTGGAGCAGCGATATTGCTTTCATTTTATCTTATCTCACCTTCGGATGCAATAAGACAAACGAAAAAATTCGTACTAAACCTATCAATAAAAGTGTATATGAATGATTGTAATGGGAAAGTGGGACTGAATAAAATGAAGGCACTGCAGACTACACCTTTTTCAGTTGTATTTCAGAAAGTCAAGTTAATTTTAGAATAGTCACTTGTATTTCAGAATAGTCACTTTTATTTCACAAAACTGATGTTCATTATGAAAACCCCATTCAGGTGGTTTTATTTTCCATTTTCTCTGAAAAATTATATTGTTTTTTCCTTGATATATGTCATGCATTGTCTTATACCCGTCTTACTGTTATTGAAAATATTGCGTTTGATACTGTCTGAAATTATTTTGATGCTTTCTAAAATACAACTGGAGAAGATGCATACATAAAAACAAACATACAACCGACAAATTGAAGAGTTTAAGACACAGACGGCTATTAATAAATCACAGTTCTATCACAGACTCCGTCCATGTGAAAAACTCGCGCGAATCCCAACCAAACCCCGTGATCACCATCGACTAGATCCAACCTCTCGGAGGTAAATATATAGTTATCGGGTTCCCCCCTATATAGACATGCGGTTTTGCGGAAATTACGTAGTTAGGCGGCCTCCTGAACAAGTAATTTTTGCGGCTCACAACTAGTTTCGGAGATACGGCGCCCGAAAGACAGGCCCATGTTCTTCCGGCTCGATCTCCACCAATTTCCACTCAAAATAACTCCTTTTTATATCTATTAACTACGAATATTGATAATAAGGACAGCTTATCTGAAGCCTAAACAAAAGAGCATCGCTGGCAACGATGAATTTATGCGCGTGCGCCAAAATAAAAGTAGATGAGTCAAGACGCTACCGCCGATACTACAAGGCCTGCACGCTCCGCGGTGACGTCACAGACTCTACTGTACTTACTTGGCTGGAGTGAAATTCTCACGATGAATGGCCGCTAACCACTTCCTAGATAGGTCAGTATCCGAGGGGAAACTAAAAAGATGAACTTTTGGACCACTCTCATAATTGACCCTTCCCAGAATAGAAAGTTATCATGGCGGATTTTGATATTTAACAGATTTAGGGAAAAATCTAGGGAAAAATTTGACACTGACAGTTGACAGAATAAGTGTTCCATGTCAAAATTGAAATAAAATGATCGTTTGTCTGACATCACTCTTGCGATCTTTTTCAAACAAGCAGGTTATATCTGTGTTTTGTTGATGTGAATTTTCTCGTTTCTCGTTGTTTTTCGATTGCGTGTTGAGTGTTTGCGTTTCATTAATTCATAGTTGTTCAGGTGATACTATTCGTAATTCAAGTTCAACACTGCCGTAAATATGTCCAGTACATCCAGGTTGTCTTCCACGATTCCAGAAATCAAGACACAACGGAGAGGTTCCTGTGCCATCAATCAAAATATTGCAAAAACCAGGATAATTCATATGCCTACCATTGTTTTGATTACTCTCTGTCAAAGCTAAGTATACTTCATGTATTCTACCACAATCGGATATGTTCCAAATGATAACATGTAAATAACATATAAAGTAAATTTTTCCTATGAATTTGAGATTCACGAATTTTTGAATATCGCGCCCGATTTCGCGCATTTTGTTCAATTGACCATATTCAATAGATATTGGTGGCAGCTTCTTAGCGTTCTAGGGTTGGTACTAATCTGTCATAAATGTCGACTGTCATCAATGTCAACTGTCATAAATGTCAACTGTCATAAATGTCAACTGTCATTTAATTTGATCGTTTTCATATCCTGGTTTCATATAAATTCATTATAAATATGAAATAACCAAACATGTATATGAATAGAAAAATATTGATGACTTGATGGATTTTCTGAACTCATTCACAACTGACATTTATGATTATTGACGTTGATGAGATTATTGCCAACTTAAGAATGCTCAAAAAGCTGCCACCGAAAGCTGTTGAATATGATCAATTGGAGTGTGTAGATTTTGCTGGTAAACAGAAAAAGCAATTTTGAGCGGAAAATGGTGAGAACGAGCGGTAAGAACGTAGGCCTGAAACCCCGTTTTAATGTTTTTGGGGCGCCAAAAATGTCATTAAAATTTTTTATTCAGGAGGCCAAACTACGTGAGTTCCGCACAACCGCATATCTCTACAGGAGGGATAACTAAATATTCACCTTTCCGAGTCGCACAGGGCCCCCTCACGATCCGCCGGGCGCCGCCGCTACCGCCGCCACCTCCTCCTCCTCCAGCTTAGCGTTGACGCCGCCACACAGGCGGCACTTGCAGCACACGATGCAGGGGGCGGCGAGCAGCAGCAAAGGCGAAGCGACCAGCAGAAGTATGCCGAAGCCGGCAAAGATGCCGATCACCTGCGTCCGGTGCCAGATGACGGAGGCGCGCGAGTGGCCCAGCTTGTTCTTGCAGGGGCCCTTGTCGTAGTGCCGCAGCAGGAAGTCGTCCTGGAAGAACATATATATATATATATAAACTACGCAACACTAATTACGTCGCACCCCGAAATTTTGCCCCTGTTAAGATTTGAATAACTTTTTTCTTCTTTGAACAATTTGATTTCTGTTTGCACTGTTCGCTAGCTCAGTCCTTCAGCTATAATCCAGTTCTTTTTCGTTACATGAGGTTTTTTCCATAAAATTGCTACAAGGTATTTTTTGAAACTGTGCAAAATTTAAGAATTTTCAAAAGGATACCAAATGAAGAAACTTCAACTTTAACAGCAGAGGCAAAACTTGAACCATATCCAGAATTATCTTCTTATCTCTCTTATTTACAGAGTGACCTCAAAAAACCAATTTTTTGCTTTTGCAGTCATAACTTCATTCACATTCCACACTTGTAACCAAGGTGGAAGAATAGGAAAAACTGTAGACTTTTGCCAACTTGATTACGAACCATAGTTATATTTTCTGAAGTTACCAGAGATGTTGTCATACCTTGTGTTAGTGCCTCTGTGCCTCTGTCAGTATCATCTGTTTTAGGAGAAAAAAGAATAAAAAGAGTCAAAATAACGATAATTATTATTCCAGACTAATGTCGTTACAACTAACGTTTATAAAAAACAAACAACAGAAATACATAACCAAGAGAAATCTTCCTTGGAGTTCGATCCTACCGCCATTTTCATTCGAGTCGTGAAAATATTACCACGCTTTTCAAATGGTCCACAAATTATTCGAATAAACAATTGAAGAGCTGTTTCACTATCCTATATCCACCTTGCTTACAACATATTATTTTGGATAAATTCAATTTTCAATTTGCTCCTTCACATTTCTTCATTTCTGATTCAACCATTTTGTATCTATATCCTCCATCATCATTTGATTTCGTGCTTTACACATTCCTTTTACCTCGCGATCAGTGAATGTACCCAACCGAATACTCACGTCGAGGCTGGCCAGGCAGTACCAGCAGAAGACGTGCTTGCACCTTTTGCACATCATCTGCGCGCACCCCTCGTCCTTCTCGATGGGCACGCTGCACATGGGGCAGCACTTGATCACGTCCGAATCGAAGGGGATGCCGGGCGGGCCGGCCGCCCCCACGCACGTGCCGCCCTCGTGCCACTCGAGCTTGCACTCGCTGCAAAAGTCGCGCGCGCACGTCGGGCAGTGCACCGCCTGGGGCGTGCGGCCGGGCCGGCCGTTGATGGGGCACACCGTTTCGCAGCCGGCGCTTGGGCACCACGTGCGCGTCTGGTCCAGTTCCACTTCTATAGGGAGAGGGGGGGGGAATTATAATGATTGTGGTTGTTTTCATAAAAAGTTGATCAAAAACAAACGGTGGAAAAATCCCTTGTTATGGGATATTTAGCAATAAATATCTATTTTATGCAGGGTGTCGCATGACTCAGTACAGTAACGGTGGATTTATGCAGAGGTTTTCAGTCGTTAGTTTTAAGTCTTAAGTTTTAAGTCGTAAAAAAAAATCGACCATTTATGCAAGAAGTTTTAAGGACTGTCAATAGTGTCAATCCTGTTTTTTTGTGTGCTTATTTTTCTCATTTCCTTCGATTCAATCCAAATTTCCACACTAAATCCTATTTTTATTTATGTCTACTTGCTTTACATGTATTCAACTCCTGCTGTTTGTTACGATACCCTTTTGGAAATTCAGACGCATGCGCAAATCGATCGAGTTTTAAGTCGTAAGAGATAAATGTTGGCCAACTTTTCTTAGGACTTAAAACTTATGACAGCTGTATAAATGGTAACATTGAAAACCAATGGATGAACTTCTTATGACTTATTACTTAAAACTTACGACTTAAAACCTCTGCATACATCCACCGTTAATCAATCTGGTAGCCTATGTAATAATGGGGAAGTTTCCGAAATTTTTATTTTCTACAAATATCTTGATGAGTATTGAAGCAATTATTTTATAGTCGATGGTACTTTTGTGGATGAGTGAAAAACCTACATCACCAGTATAATATAATACATATAAATACTTCTAGCCCTGTTTTCTGTCTGGACATATGAACTCAGTAAGAAATATTTGATGATTCAAAAATAAAACACCCAACTCAATTCCACAGAATTGGCAATACTTTACCTCTGTTTAGGCGGTACATGTTATGTTTCTCTAATAAATCACTTCCAACCAGTCTTTTGATCTCTTCTTGTCGTAAAACACCCTGAGACGGGCAAAGGGCATCAGGGCACGAAATATCATATGACCCTTCACCTATTTCAAATTCTACATAGGCCCTCATGCACTGAAAAAAAAAAAAAACACAATTCAATCTTCGAATTTGAAAAATTTATAATTATCCAAGATTTCAAAACAAAACAAATAACATTTCATGAATTTAATAGTAACCTAAACTAGGCATATTATTACATGAATATTCTCAGTGAGGCACGTAAATTGAAACACAGGATGAATGTGAATGTTTACTGAACATAATTTAATATGGGAGTTATTGAAATGTTCAACATTGATGAAAAAACTAATTTGTTTATGCGGGAGCGTCAAGTTCTATAAATATTTTCAACGAATCACAAAAAGCGTACTTCAGTCTATGACTATCGGAGGAAATCGATGATTTCAAGGTCGCCCGATACTGTAGATCTATCTATAGACCTGTCATACCCCAAAAATATGTTTTTTACTTTTCATCTCTTTTTTTTTTCTTTTCAAAATTCGTATGAAGCCATATTTTGTTGGGAATAACTTTCCGAATGACATTTTATGATATTTGATAGTTCCGCGCAAGACGAAACCCTTAGCCTCTTCAATGCACTAGTTTTTTGTCGCTTGTCGTGGAATAACAGAAAACGCGGCGTTTTTATATGAAAGAAAAATGGAACAAGGTCAGGTGTTTCTTGTCGCGTGCCACTCTCAAATTGACGTTGGAATGCACATCTAATTGGTGCAAGACTCCTCAGAGGCGCATATTATTGATATACACTTCATGAAGATATTCTTTAATTATAACCGTATGTCAATACGAAATATTTTATTGACAAAAAAATTTAATATCGATGAATACTGTTGTGGCTTTTGATGGCTTTTTGTAAAGATTACTCGCATCAAAACCACATTTGACAAAACGTCATTTTACTCTGAAATTCAAAACTTCAATACCAGAAACAGAGAGTTTTCAATCAATTGTGAGAAGTATCAACTGAATACTAAAATCATTAAAAATAGCATAAACATCTTCGATTGGTTACAATTGAAATATTAAAACTTTGACGCGCAAGCATAAAGCCCAGTTTACAGCTAAGCGGTTTTGTTTCTTGCGATTCCAGCGGTGAAAATGCAACCTCCGAATAATAAAAAATGCGTATCGAAACAGAGGCTATTACGATACAAATTTGCGTTTCATAATGACTCCATTATTGAACCAGAATAAAAAAACATTTTATTATTGGTACACAACGTAGCGATAATAAAACGCGCTGCTTCAAAGCACCAATGGGGAAGTTTCCGAAATTCAGATTTTCATTCCAAGTTGAAGTTTATGAAAATTCATCGGATACGTATTTTTTATTTACCTCATGCTATCAAATTTGACTTAGTAAAACATTCCCAAAAATGTAGTTACGGCTCCTCCACCATTCTGATGATGTATTAATTAGACAGAGACAGAGATGGATAGATATTTGTAGATATTTTCATCATTGTCTTGACGCACGCTATTATTTTTGCGCCTGTACACAGTTGCCGGAAGTATCGATATGTCTAAACAGTCGGATATTCTGCATCAACATCTTGGTATTCCGGTGCCCAAGGGAAGGTCAATTTATTATAGACAAGATAAATATTGAAATAGAGTATTTTTTTATTTTGAAATTATGGCCAGGTAAAAAATAATTTTGCAATTGGCAATTTTTCTTTGAAGTTGATGATGCTATGCTAGTCAAATATTCCATGTTTTGATGAATATTTCGATTCATCCAAGAAATTAGTGACTTCAATCTGGCAACAGTGCAAGCAACAGCTTTCTACTTCTTCTTTTTTCAGTCTGTAGGCTCAACCGAATTGAGTTCAGAAACTTATAACCAACAAATATCCCAAAATGTCACTAAATCTAATTAGTACGTCATAGTGTTCCGCCATAAAAATTTTATATCGCTGTAATTTGAAAATTAAAATTATAAGGATGACTCCAACAGTAATTATTCTAGACAGCAGAAACATAATACTTGTTATTCAAACAATAATTTCATGAAAATCAGTTCAAAGGAAACTTCCCCATTGAAATCAATGTACTTTGAAACGCCTATCGCGACGAGTTTGATAAAATTTGACACTTGACAGTTGACAAGTTGACAGTTGACAAGTGTTCGATGTCAAAATTGAAATAAAATGTGAACAAATCCAAATTCTAGAATAATATCCTCTTTATTTGTGTATTTAATTCTAATAAATATCTATATCGATATTCTGGAATTTGGATTCGTGTCCATTTTAATTCAATTTTGACATAGAACACTTATTTTCTCAACTGTCAAGTGTCAAGTTTTTCCCCAGATTTTTCCCTGAATCTGTCAAATGTCAATATCCGCCATGATAACTTTCTATTCTGGGAAGGGTCAATACCACGCGACAGGATTAGCGTTTTCTGTCGCCCTGCGCTTGCCGCTTGTGAAAGAACGCTTGCTCACCTCGGCGCAGTAGGTGCAACCGCAGTCGCGCAGGCGCGCCGCCCCACCCGCCGGCACATCGGCCAGGCACAGCTTGCAGGGCGGCGCGGGCAGGCCGGGCAGGCGGGCGAAGCCGCCCGCAGCAGTGTCGAGCGAGTAGCGCGATCCAGAGGCGAGCGTGAGCAGGCTGGAGCAGCGCGAACAGACGCGCGACTGCGACGAACCGCGCAGCCGGTTCACCGGCCGGATCGGCTCGAAGCTCGATGACGAAGAGGATGACCTGCAATCAAATCGATTTTGACAGCCAACTCAGTTGCAAAGCAATCCTCGAAGTCTCATTGAGACTTGTATGGGAAAACCTGCAGCAAAGGGAACTCGCACCGATTTCGATGAAATTTTCACAGAAGCTTCCTAACATGAATATAAAACCATACAAATGAAAATTTTTCCGCGGAAACACTCCAAACTATTTTTTTTTGGAAAAGTTTAGAAAATTTTATCACTTTTCAATCCTAAGAATGTGCTTGAAATTTCAGTTATATTGTTAGTGGGGAATATGTAAGTTATACCAAAACATTAACATTGAGTCCCGAAATGGATTTTACAGGAAATTTCATGATGAAAAACTTCAAAAACTGTTATTTTCGCATTTTTATTCAAGCATATATATGCAAAAATATCAATTCGCATTATCAACTGTCAAGTCACAAATGGAGAAAGCAACGTTGCCACGATTAAAAAAAACCTATGCGCTCATTTCCCGATGAGTGCAACTCGTGTTTATGAGACTACTAACCTGAATGTACTAACCTATCAGTGACGGCCTAGATCACTATTTTCAGTAAATTTTTGAAGAAGGAAAATTTGTTGAAAAAAAAGGACGCTGAACGGGAAATTTCAACGCGTTGTATTTATTTGTTGAGACTACTTACCTGAACGTACTAACCTGTCAGTGACAGCCTAGATCACTATTTTCAGTGAAATTTGGAAGAAGGAAAATTTGTTGAGAAAAAAAGTATGATGAACGGAAAATTTCAACGCGTTGTATTTATTTATTGAGATTACAAACCTGAACGTACTAACCTATCAGTGACGGCCTAGATCTCCATTTTCCGTAAATTTTTGAAGAAGGAAAATTTGTTGAGAAAAAAGAAATGTCTGCTGAGGGGGAAATTCGAAGGCGCAATCACGCTATATTACCTGGCCTCAACATACTAACCTATCAATTGAGGGCAGATAACTATTTCCGTTGCTTTTTTAAAGAAGGAACATTACATTTAAAAATCGGAAAACAATCAAAAAATTGTAGAATCTGTGAATTTGTCAAAACTTGGCAGCGTTGTCCCCTATATGTCATGACGTGAGTACCGTGACATTTGACATTGCACATCACCTGATACTTGGAATATGGAATATAATGAATAAAAATTCGAAAATAATTCATTTTGAAGCTTTTACTGGTAATGTTTTTATTGAAATTGTTTTTTGAGACTCGATTTTAACGTTTTGGTATAACTAACACATCTCCCACTGATAATGTAAGTACATGAATCAAGCACATTTATAGGACTGAAAAGTGAGCGCATAGGTTTTTTTTAATCGTGGCAACGTTGCTTTCTCCATTTGTGACTTGACAGTTGATATTGCGAATTGATATTTTTGCATATTGAAGTTTTTCATCATGAAATTTCCTGTAAAATCCATTTCGGGACTCAATATTAATGTTTTGGTATAACTTACATATTACCCACTGACAATGTAACTGAAATTTCAAGCACATTCTTAAGACTGAAAAGTGATAAAATTTTCTAAACTTTTCCAAAAAAGAAATAGTTTGGAGTGTTTCCGCGGAAAAATTTTCATTTGTATGGTTTTATATTCATGTTAGGAAGCTTCTGTGAAAATTTCATCGAAATCGGTGCGAGTTCCCTTTGCTGCAGGTTTACCCTTGTATGCTTTTCAAATGTCATCCGAACAAGATGCGCACGTCCCAGTTGAAAATTGGAAAGACTTTTTATGAGGTTACGGAAGCAGAGATTAGATGGCGCTGCAATCTCAGCTTCCAAGTTCCAACTTCTGTGGTTATGTTGCTGAACACAGATCAAGCAATCTATGCCTGCTGGAAATAAAATGTTTGTTAGCTTGTCAATATGTCAATCTGAACTGACATCAGTTTCTCGTTATTTTGTGGTGATCTGACCATTGAACTAATTTTGTATTATTATATATATGAAAAATCAAGGAATTCAATCATTCACATCTGGAGTTGTTTTCAATAAATTGTGGTGGTGCATTTCCTGCATAGTTACGTTATGTCACTTATTTCCACACTTTTTGTTACGTAATATACTATTATGCACGGACTTATCTGAAGCTTCACAAAGAGATTGCATTTCAAACTGAATTTTCATCAAAGGGGGACTCACGATATTAATTTGCGAGTCAGAGTAAAGATATGTGTATAAATTCTCATTATCATTGGCAAATGTGGAAACGATAACACGTGAAGTGCAAATACATTACTGCCATAGACTGCTGGATTATTGAATACAGATATGTGCAAATGAAATGTTTATAATTTATTAGCCTAATAACTCGAATAGCTGTTGTATATATCTTAATTTATACTGAAATTCAAAATCGATTCACCGATACATTTTTTGTTATTTTCATTATCAGACAAATATCGTATTGTATGCATTATCAAAATAGTTTTACAAGTGTATCTACATTACTTAAGTTACTGTCCAACGAAATGAGACAAAACTTTTTTATGATTGGGGAATTATGTTAATTAATGTAAACTTACTGATGTGAAATTAATATACTGTGCTTATACCATTCATTTAATTCCTACACTGTTCAACATGTTATATGGTGCAAACTTTTCGAAAATCACTGACATGAAAGACATCATATTACATTTGACAGAATTCAATTCTAATCTGATACTTTGGCATTACTACTACTAACCCATGTTGTCAACTTTCATCAATCATTGATGTGATTAATGAGGATATTGAAGAGTATTATCCCCAGACTTGAAGCCATCCAAATAATTATATTGCTTACGAATATTGAGGCATGATTTAAACAGGTTAATCAATCAAAGAATGAGAGAAGACAAATTCTTTATTGATCAAGATTCCATTATCTAGAACCGAGGACATTTTTAGTTTCAACAATTTGATAGCTAGCCTTAAAAACCTGTTCTGTCCAACTCAATCCGATTATACAAATAAAAGGCACTATATCATCAGGATAACACTGCCTCAGCAATGGAAAAGATACAACTCAAATCTCAAAATACATACAAACAGCATGATATGTGAAAGCTAGGCTAAGCTGCTAACTCTTCTTAATGTTCAAAAAGGGGTGCTTATTGAGGCTGTCAGTAAACCCCAGCATGGAACTCCATAGAATTTGTAAAATTTTGAGAAGTCACGTACATATTATCCTATCATGATTAATGTATATAACAGATAAGGTTATCGCAACTATATTTATTACCTATATGACTGTAAACATTTTTGCGAGTGCCTCAACATTATTCACGACGAAATTACCTATATATTTCTAATTATATTCCCATGTATTCCAACAAGTTTTTTTTTTCAAACGTTGGACCACATTTTTATAGAAAAAAACCAATTTATTGTCATAGATATAAAAACAAGGTTGCAGATATTCTGATGAACAGAATATCAGTAAGTCAAATAAATAAGATGATACAAAGTGTGTGGTTAGCAAAGAAGCAAATTCTCACTTCATGAACTGATGAGTAGAATGATTCTACTGATTGACCATATTGGACTCTTTTGAAGAAAAAAAAATATTCATAAACTACATAGGCGAATGTAACATTCCCTTCCCTAACACTTTGTACGGATGAAGCTTTGAATTTTGAATCAAAAAATGTGTATGTTAGAAATTTTTTCATGTCAAAAAACCTCTGAGAAACACATTGAGAGTGCCCAATTCATCCCACCCTGTATAGCTGAAATATGTCTCGATGAACTGAGTCTGAATAAATTAAAAACGAGAGAGCTTGTTTTTCTACCAAATAAAAAAACGTGCCTGGAATCCATAGAATGGATAATCTTATTAGGACGATCCAAAGTCGTGTCAAGGACTAGAAAAAAGTTATGCATCTATAAACTATCATATATCAATGTGATGTAATGTTTTTAGAGAGGGAAGGAAAAATAAGGTTTTATGAACAGAAGTTCACTGAAAATCAAATCAACGACTAAGAATAATTCTTGAGAAAGATGAATACATGAAAATTCCATCGGGAGTTTATAAACTTTCATCTGTCATTAGTGTCTTTAATTTTCAATAATTATGGATTCAACGTAAGCACATTCAAACAAAGAACCCTATCTTTTCTCTGAATATTAGGCATGAAACAATAAAAAAATCTTATTTCTACAAACGGTTAACAATTAAAGTAGCCTTTAACGCTTTCAAATTTCAATACAAAATTGACGTTTCCCGAGAAATGTAATCAAGTTACAGCATTGCCGCTCGTGCGCGGAAATAATGTCATTAAGTGACAACATATTTGCGTTCACATTCATCATTGTTGACAACGAACTCATCATTCTGTTGCATGATGGAAAATAATAGTGACAGCGAATTATCTAATCAGAATGTGCGAAAATTGTGGATTTGTACCTCCTACCAGATAAATTGCACAACCCTATGACTCTTTTCTACTACTCATCCACAACAGTCATTCCAAGGTGATTCATCATGAGTTAGATCACTCTAACTACAGGGAGATATCAGTTTCCCTTCTTTTCCATTAGATGTATGAATTATTGGATTGAGTTTCAATATGATAGCGAATAATAAATGAAATCAATGATTCAGTTGAAGAATATTATTAAATGTAAGTTTTGAATCAAGTTTTCTTATATATGAACTGTGTTTGTAGAAAAAATCTAGTGTATATTTCGAACGCAAGAAGATAGGGACTTCGTAGTCCAAACAATAGCTAGCATTTCTCTTTCTATCGTTAAGTAATTCTGCTCGGAGTCATTGAGCGTCCTTGAGGCGTACGCGATCGGTTAATCTTTGTTACAGGGCCTTATGATAAAAAGTTGCTTGAATTAATGTGGCTTTTCCTGATTTTCTAGAGCAAATAAATATGCTGAATACAAGTGATATTCATCTAGTTTCATCGGAGATGCATTGATTGAATCGCAGAATGATAACCGGAGCTCATCGTCTAACGAATTGTCTTTTTCGAACGACAATCTATCACTTTGCGCTCTAAATACGTCTAGATACACAAATAACTCTATGAATTTCCAACACACATGACGTTCATCAATGCCTCCCCAATCGAAACAAAAGCACACCCGGTGCAATGAAGAATGCCACCAACCAACCTGAGGTAGCCGGTGAGCGCGAGCACCGTCTCGCACTTGCGCAGACTGGCCAGGCTGGAGGCGGGCCGGACGGCGGGGGGCGTGGTGACGATCTCAGGGGGCGGGGCGGCGGCGACCGCGCCGCCCCTCCGCCCCACCAGCGGCGAGAGGGCGTGGTCGGCGTCGCGCGCATCGGCGGGCCGCCGCCTTCCGCCCAATACCGACTTGATGCCCGGCATGGCCAGCAGCGATTCGACGCGGGAACGGCGCGGGGGCGGGGCGGCGGCAGAGTGGGTGGGGGCGGTCACTGGGCGGTGACCGCGCGGGTCCAGCAGAGTGGTCTGGTCGGCCACTTTTTCTGGAAACGATTGGGATGAGAATATGTTCATATATGCCATATGTTGATTTGATTAGTTGACAATTATATAAGTATATGTCTATTACAAAAAAAATGCAAGGTACTACTGGTACTCCTAAACTTTCGTAGGAAGGTTATGAGTGAAAAACCCGATTTTTTTAAGAAATATTCACTTTTAATACCACATTAATGAATAATTGAAGCTAGAGTAGTTTCGATGAGAAAATTTTACACTCAGCATTTTCGTCCAATCAAAAGCCTATATTTCGTATCGTTACCATAGCAACTAGAACGATTTTCGGAAATTTTTCTCTCATCCTCAGGGCATGGAGCATGAAATTATACTGGAAATTTTTTGAAGTTTATGGGTCAAATGGTATTCACATTTAACTTCAACTACTAAAAGTACCACTTCGAGTTTCTAGTAAGATAGTATATTTCTACCTAATTCAGTGGAATAAAGTTAGTCCAGAATAAACGGTTTGAACTTATTATTATATTGCGTTACTAAGGACGGTATTTTGTATTTTTGTTATTCAACGTAATCTCAACTGAGGTCTTGATGTGAAATTTTCTTACCGAATACCACTCTAGCTTCAAATAAAAACAGAAAATTCTTTCTCGAAGACGAATATTTTGTCAATGTAATTCAACCTACAAACGTCAAAAACGTTTCAACATAAATTCATGCTCCTACCCATCCAAAGTGGAATCACCCCCGAAAAAAAAAAAAGTACAACCGTTTTCCCCAACCTTCCCCTCCTCGAGCCATCACCCACCTTCCAGCTGCACCTGGGCGTCCTTGGCGTGCAACGTGGGCGTGGGCAGCTCGTCGAGTTCGGAGAGAGCGCCGTACCCGACGGACCACGAGCAGACGGCACGCCTTTGCCGCCCACGGCGCGGTGGGGGCGGCGGATCCGCCCACGAGGCGGGCCTACGCCCACCCGGGCGGCCGCGGCTGGTGCTGCGCGCGCACGGCGCCCTACCGCCCGCGCATGGCGGGGGCGGGGCGGCTGGCGTGGGCGGTGGCATGGTGGTGGGGGGCCGCGAGGCTAGGGGCTGACCCGCCCGGCGGTTGGCCCTGCGGAATCGAGTGTGGGGCCCGGTGAGTGAGTTTGCGTCGAAGAGGTGTTTTGATTTTGTTCGATCATTCTCATGGCGGTCTTGTCATAGATTTTTTTCTATGACTGTTGAAAAATTTACCATTTTCATGTGACATTTTCGTTGAGTAGTGGATGATGCATTACGCAAAACAAGCCACGCCCTGTGTGTAAGAGCCTTTATACATGCTTTACCAGGGCCGGATTATCCATAAGGTGGATTAGGCAACTGCCTAGGGGCCCCGCACCGACTAGAGGCCCACGGGGGCATAGTCGATATTGACAGCACCAAGAAAAAACGTTTCATTCGTGACATTCTCGATTATTAACATCCGGTAATATCACCATAGAAAAAAATGATGGATGTGGGGACAGATAACATCGTTTGGATTGATTTTTGATAATATGGTACAATCAATTTTACCGATATCATTGCAAATATATAGAAGTCTCATGATATCAAACGCCACAGGTGAACGAAATTTTTCAAAATAAGATCAATAAAAAACAGTCCTCTTTCAACAATATCAGAAAACTGTTTAAATTAATTGTCGATAATGGCGATTGAAAATGATGTGTTGAAAAAGGTCAACTTCCAAGATGATTTCAACGATTTTGTATCTAAAAAGTTGCAAGAATTGCTATTTAAACTTATATTTTCTTCGGATGTGAAAATATTTTTGTGATAAAAATCATGTCATTCAATGAAAGCAAAAAGCAGGAGTAGTTGTACAAAATTGAAATGAATTAAGCCTGGTTAATGCTTATACGAATATCGGAAAATTTCTGCGAATAAAATGGCCGCTGAATAGAAATATCGCAATAAAGTTGAATTTTTGAACTTTATTGCAGATTTTTTTATATTATCATGATATCATGATCATCAGAATGCATAAATCAATAGTTTTGAAGAGTAGAAATATCAATACAATATTTATAATTTTCCGATTCGCATGAATTTTGCGGAATTCGTATAAATCGACTTGGTTACTTTTTGGTTAGTTATCTTGTGTCCCGTAAATGTCATATTCCTGAAAAAAGTATGAATTTTTCCTCAAGTTTGTTTGATTATTTGTCACCGACACGACCGATGTTTAGAGATCGGGTGAGCTCGGTTAGTGTAACACCTCCATTAAGCTAGCAGAACCAAGTTTTTATTCAGCCATAATTTAAGGCTAATTCAAGGCTAATTTATTACCCTATTGCCGAGTTTTTTGCTCTTCGTTTTATACGAAAAATCTTGGGTTCTGCTAGCTTAACGTTAAGTTGGCAAAACCACTTCTACTACAAGAAGTTTTCGAAGGATCTGATTACATCATAATTTAAGGCTCATTCAAGGCTCCAATCCTAGCCTAATGCCGATTTTCTTGCTCTCCGTTATTTAAAAAAAATGTGGGTTTTGCTAGCTTAACCGTTAAGCTAGCAAAACCAAACATAAAAGAAATAGTTTATGAAAAATCTTAACACACCATAATTTAAGGCCCATTTAAGGCTCTCATTGTAGCCTATTGCCGAATTTTTTGCTCTTTGTTTTTGGAACAAAAATACAGGCCTTGGTTTAGGGGAATTCAGGCTAACATTCCTAAACATAAATAAATCTACGATTTGATGCTAATTTCAACAAAATCGGACAAGAATTAAAAAAGTTACTTTGTGATCAATTCTGGACGTTTTTTTTTTCATTGAGTGTATTTCGAATCATCGAAAACGCCCGGAAATCTAGATTGAGCTCTAAATACCAACCCGTGAGTGACAACCAATCACGAGCGAAATCATATTTTATTTCTGTCAGATTCATCTTGGCTATATGTCGTTTTTTTTTAAACGACTTCCGGCCATCATTTACGTTCTTCAAGCGATTGTCACAACAAATCATAACGACATTCTGCGCAGTTGTCATATTCGATTGGGTGGATTAAGGACTTTTAGGAATGTTCAATATTATTCTCTTCCTGATTTGAACGAATATAATTTCCTCATTTAGTAAACGATATGCGATATTATGATTGTGTTTATAATTATTTTGTTTTCTAGCTAGAATGAGAGCCTTCATTTTCCCTAAACTTCATATTTTATGTTTGGTTGTGGGCTCGAATAAGAGCTCGAAATGAGCCTCAAATTATGGTATATTCAGATTTTTCATAAATATTGTCCTTAATGTTCGATTCATTTAGCTCACACACCTGCATACCTGAATCGAACTCCGATTTTTTGTTCCAAAAACAAAGAGCAAAAAATTCGGCAATATGCTACAATGAGAGCCTTAAATGAGCCTTAAATTATGATGTAATCAGATCCTTCGAAAACTTCTTGTAGTGGAATTGGTTTTCCAGATTTTTCGTATAAAACGAAGAACAAAAAATTCGGCAATAGGGTAATAAATTAGCCTTAAATTATGGCTGAATGAAAACTCCAAAAATCCAAGGTGGTTCTGCTAGCTTAATGGAGGTTAGTGTAACGTGGTTTGTCATTTGTGACATCCATATCTTTTGATTTCCTACTATAATATCTATTTTACATAAACAAGATTGAGATAAACCAAAGAATCGCAGAAAAAAAGTTCAAACCTTGGAAAATTTGAAAATACAAATCAAATTAACGCGCCAAAGCAAATCAAAAGTGATAGTTCAGATTTCTATTTTGGTTCTGTAATGAAGTCATTATGAAACGAAAATGCGTAGCCTCATCCTTTGACAGGTCTAATATAATAGGGAAACTAATTCAATAATTGGTTTGTCCGTTTTCGCCATCTTTCAGTCGACGACTGCAAAAAAAAAACTGTGCTTGCAGCGAAACAGAATAAATCGCTGCAGAATCGCTAAATCCGTGCGAAATGTTCGTGCCGGTGTGGGTATTGTCATTTGTCGCTATGCTTTCTCAAGTCCACGAAAATTTCGCAAGCGATACTTTCGCTGACGCTGCGAATGTTTCGCATTGGTTTGGGGCGGCCTTTAGGTCCAACTTACTTCTGAGCGTTTTTGGATTTGGTGATACTAGCAGTGACTCAATGTTTTATTGGTAAATTTCAATTCAGAGTGTGATTTGATTTAAAAAAAGTTGTATTTAGTTATTTGAATGTATCTATTACCTATAACTGACTGAACAAATTTTCATACGAACATAATTATTGAAACAATGAAAATATAAAATTGAATGAATTTACGAATTGTTTTGTTTGACTTTCGAGGTGAAATAAATTTACCAATTACGAATTTTAGAAGACCATTATTTTCAGAAGCAGGTAGTTACTTGTACTATCACTAATTATTCAACTATTCCAAATTTTGCTTTGTTATCAGATAAGTTATTCCATGATCCATGACACATAGTTATTTGGTGTTTCATATATAAATACAGGGTCACTCACGGTCGATGGTACCTTAGACGTTTACGGAGAACGGGACGTAGGATTATTCTGAAAATCTGGTTTATCGGGTAATCATCAGTTTTGTTCTATCGATCTAAAATACTTTCAGCGTTGCGGCGTTACCGCTTCTATCAAAAAGTAGCAACAACTTTGTTATTTTGAAATGGAACACCCTGTATTTTATTTCATTTTTAGATTCTTCCTGAAGAGCTGATTTCGTCGATCTATCATACTTGGGGTATAGCGCGAAATATTACAGAGATATAGGGTGTGAAAAATCGAGATTTTTCAACTTTAGGAATTTTTTGTGTCGAAACTAATCATTTCTGCTCAAAACGGCTCACATGTCCCTATCTTAACTTTTCATTTACTATTTACTGACATTTAATAGAAACAAATAGAGGGTGATGAAAAACTCAAAATTTTGAACCACCCGTATTTGTTTCAATTGGATATCAATCGATAGTAAATGGAAAGTTGAGATAGGGACATGTAAGCTGTTTTGAGCAAGAATGGATAGTTTCGACACAAAAAATTCCTATAGTTGAAAAATCTCGATTTTTCACACCCTATATCTCTGTAATCTTTCTCGCTATACCCCAAGTATGATAGATCGACGAAATCAGCTCTTCAGAAAGAATCTAAAAATGAAATGAAAAACAGGGTGTTCCATTTGAAATAACAAAGTTGTTGCTACTTTTTGATAGAAGCGGTAACGCCGCAACGCTGAAAGTATTTTAGATCGATAGAACAAAACTGATTACCAAATAAACCAAATTTTCAGAATAATCCTACGTCCCGTTCTCCGTAAACGTCTAAGGTACCATCGACCGTGAGTGACCCTGTATACTTGAGGATTCGAGTGATATTTTCACTTTGAATCATGACTAGATGATTTTAGGGTCGAATGCATTTAATTATTATGTTCGTTATATTAATTTTGATAACTTATGGAATCATTATATCGAGTGAAACTTGTTCATTAGGTGCCCTAATTATTTAAACGAATTGAATTGTATGTACGCAGTTAAGTGTTGATTTAGTAAATGTGAATATGATTGATTATTATTAGTCATAACATGGAATAATTTTATTGAGACTATACAGGGTATTCCTTAATTATATACGAATATTTGAAGATGCTATTCATTAAAAACATCAACGTTTTCAAATGTTTGACCTAGAATGTGAACGTCAGACGAATAAAATGCAACAAAAAGGCCACAAATTATAATGAACGTTATCTATAACTGATAAAAGCAATAAATATCATTGTCGATATTCAAAATGGAGATGAACATTTAGCAATAAACAACGTGAATGTCGAGAAGAAAATGAAAATTCATGAATATTTTGTGGTTTAATATGATGAGCATGAATATTTTTATGTACTTTTTGATTACTCGTTGATAATATCCTGACCAAATATTAGCTTTAAATGGCGTCATGAGTTCTAGGTCAGATTCAAGATTGCATACCAACCTGAATGTTATTTTACGAGTTTTCAAAAAATAAAAAGCTTTGGATTGTGAGTTGAAAGTTTGATAAAACTGATTCTTATCACACTTTTTATATCATCTTACTATGCTAACAATACGAGTAATAATAATACTTCCTCATAATATGTAATATTACGCATCATGATTATATCATGCACCTATTCAGTTTGTGGGATCTAAAACACGTCACAACAGAACATAAATGAGATTTTAGTTTTCTGGGTCACTGCGATTGATTGGAAATCGAAAAAAAAATATTTGCCAAAAAAAAAATCTTGAGATTCTAATTCAAAAATCATGGTATTGTGCCATATTAATAACTACGATTCGGTTATCCAGGCTTTTATCTTTAAAACATATTGGAGCCCCACTTACGGTTCATTTTGGGCACATTGAAAGTAAGTATCAAGTTCACTTCATTATAGGTTGTTTACTGTTTTGAGGATTATTCAATGTACGTTTTGACTTTCTGTTTTTTAATTACGCCATGTAAACGAACGGGTAATAAGTATGATGTGTTTATGTTGAAATCCTCGATATCATCGATTACCCCTTGATTATTACTCATATCGGCAGGAATTGTTTTTTATAGTGTCTGCTATCAATGTTGTGCATGGTAATTGATTAACCAAACAATGGCAATTGTGTTCGAGGTTTAGGAAAATATGAATATCGCTCGGAAAATTACGTAGCAGTATTATTATTTATTTTTCACTTGATCATTACTGCTTTATAATACCTTGGCAACTTAGTCTATCCAATTAGAATATCAAACATAGTTTGAAATGAATGTCTGGTAGACTACGAGCAGAAAACAACTACTTTCCTGGTAAATACCACGCAGAACATTGAATTATATCTGCTCGTAATCCATGCAACGATTCACACTGTGAATGCAGATCGCAAATGTTTCTTTCTTCCTAAGACGTGACAAATTCACATCGGGACAGGCACGCCTAACAACCTACAGACCGGTTTCGGGCTTATTGGCCCTCATCAGTGCAGGGTAGTTATCCGAGTAGAGACCGTAAGATCTCCACTCGAAGCGTTGCCTGTCCCAATGCACCTTCGTCGCGTTTATTTGACCACACTGAGCCGCGTTCCAACAGACAATTGGAAGTGGCGACACCATGCGGCAGAAGAAAGAAACACTCCAGAACTAAATCTCCCAAATCATAGAACTTGGAAGTGGCTTATAGCTCGACTAAGCTAATAAATGAAAAATGGAAAAGCCATAAATTGGACAACAATTTTAGAAAGAGAAATTAGTCTATCCAATTAGAATATCAAACATAGTTTGAAATGAATGTCTGGTAGACTACGAGCAGAAAACAACTACTTTCCTGGTAAATACCACGCAGAACATTGAATTATATCTGCTCGTAATCCATGCAAAGATTCACACTGTGAATGCAGATCGCAAATGTTTCTTTCTTCCTAAGACGTGACAAATTCACATATAATCTTGTATGCCCGATGGGCGTTAGGATCTATATAACGCACTTGGTACATAAATAGCTATTACGGCTTCTGCAACCAATAATGCCGAGTGGAATTCGTACTAAAAGTTGCCCTGTAACGATATTTATAACAAATGGAATTTGAAAAGCTTATCCAAGCAATTATCTGAATCTTGATCCTGTTTTGGAGACGTAAAATTTACCAATGAAGTTTTCAGAGCGTGTTCAAACGTAAACAGGTAATTTTATGAAACTTAGCATTTCAGTTGATAAAGAGATAAAGAGTTGTAGTGGATTATTATCTGGTAATATGACGCTTGCCTCATTTTTAAAACCATCGAATAACTGTGGGTATAACAGTAATTTAAATTATCAGGTATTTCATTTTATAATTAAAGTACCTAATAATATACCATCAGTTTGAAAACAATGAGTATCAACTTTTGCAAGGTTTCCACTTGGGTTTTCATAATAACATACCCAATATTTGGCAAATTTTCGCTATCGGGACATCTCATATACGACGACGAATATCCCATATTTATTATTACTATTATTTTTCGAACAAGTGGACGAGACTAAACAAGGTGAAAGAAAAGAAAAATTACTTACCATTGTATTCATAGCCAGTGTTGAGACCAAGGTGATCCTGAAACAATGAAGTGTGATGTATTAATTTGCATAAAATTTGAAATTCAGAATGCCAAGTTGTATAAATTATCACAACATGTTGTTATTGAATGGAGTCGAAATACATGAAAGGTTACTGCAATAATTGTAAATTCATGATGGTGAAGAACTGATTCGTGATTTTTATATGTATTCAGTGTGGGCGATTTAAAAAAAAAACCGCTTTATCTGAAACCCGTTACCTACCAGATTTTCAAAAACAAAAATTCGAACCCTGATAAACAGTATTTTTATGCTCGCAACAGTCGCAACAGCTACAGCTGCCAAGTACATGTTTCCAGAAGAAACTGCGTACAACGTACAACTTGTTGAGAACCCTTGTGCTATAGATGAACCGTTAGGTTAGGTTAACAGACTTAAACCGCCAAGAAAATTAAACGAGGATTATTTGAAATGTACCACAATGGAGGCAATTCCGAGATTCATATACAAGCGCCTCAATGAATTTGTGTTTAAATGTATTTAGGACGGATATGCATGCACTACACATTTAGCTCTTCCCCAAGGTTTAGTTAAAAATCATAAAGAAATCACATACGTACGCGAATTATTTGTCGTTAAAAGACGACAGTTAATTTATGTGCATAAATGGTGAAATGTGAATACTTAGTTCCAACTAGGGGTGTGCAAAGATATCGACATATCGATATGTATCGATATTTATCGATATATCAAATAACGATACTGTGAGGATAAAATATCGATATCTATCGATACATATCGATATATTGATACATATTTATATATCGAAAACATATCGATACACATCAATATTTATCATATTTGGTTATGTCAACAGCTGTATGCACCATTTTTGTGGTTCCGTGGTGCGAGTGACGTATATTTTCACTGGCCGATTTCAGGTACCGGACTGCGGCAAGTGATGGGCAATTTCGAATGAAAAAAAACGAATATTTCGATTTCTGTAAGTGTTGGAACTTGGAAGCTCTCGAGATAATGTGATTTGTTCACGAGAAATCATTCGAATGATTCAACATACGACCGACGTCGTGAATACATTCGATATTAATTGATATGTAGCGATATATCGATATTATAAAAAATGTATATCGATATATCGATAAGTATCGATAGATACCATAATAGATACCATAAGATAAGTATCGATATATCGATCAATATCGATATTGAAATGAGTATTGATATCGATATCGTATTTCCAATATCGCACACCCCTAGTTCCAACGTCTCTAGTGAAAACGATTTAGTGATGAAGAAATGACAGATTAATGAAAAATTGCATGAATTCGCTTTAAATCATAAATATTTGTTGCTGATCTCAGCAAACCATTTTTTTCCAAACTCAATCGTTTCATATACCAAGTATCGATCTCATTGTGAAGTGCGCGAGAAGATTCATTATTTTCGTTGAAAAAATAGGTAGCTGAAACACCTTGATTTGCTTTCATTCCACTGGGAGTGGCATGAAACACCAGTAATTATGGGGATTGACTAAATTGCCTCCAGCCGGGCGTAAAATGACACTTTATCGCCCGCCGTGCGTAAAATGACACTTTATCGCCCGCCGTGTGTAAAATCACATTTACCGCCCGCCTTTCGTAAAATGACACTTTATCGTCTGCCGTGTGTAAAATCACATTTTACCGCCCGCCTTTCGTAAAATGACACTTTATCGTCTGCCGTGCGTAAAATGACACTTTATAGCCCGCAGTGCGTGAAATGACACTTTACCGCCAGCCGGACAATAAATTATTAATTATTCGCATCCTCAGCTGCTTTGCTGATTTCTGGTGGAGTAAAATTCACACTTTCTGCGTCACTGGAATGCATTTCGTAATAACTATTGTCTGTATTGACAGCAAATATGGCACCTAGCCTATTTATTCACCCACCAGTCTGGAACATGAGCAAATTGTAAACCCTTTATAGTTCCCTTATTATGAGAGATAAAACAAAAATAAAAACACTCTCATGTAATGCTTTTTCGAGAGGAACATCATGGGCGTAGCAAAAATTATTTTAAAGGGGTTTAAAAGGTATTCAAGAACCGTTTTATTTCTATCATGCTTGAGAGGTGAAGATAGGTATTTACAATAAAATATACTGGTCGTGCATAAAAAGTTGTATTTATTTCGGGGGTAACTTGCTTTTAAGGACCTAAACGTGTTAATAGCCCTCGCTGTCGCTCAGGCTGCGGTCCATGAAAGCCTATTTTACGCCCTTGATACATAAATAACTATTGTGAAACATACCTCTGAACAATGGAAAAACTCTCTTTGTTCTCGAAAGTAATTGAGTAATAAATTTGGGAAACTGATAATTTAATTTGTGAGCTGAGAAAAACCGGAATTTTTAATTATTAAGTTGGTGATTACTGCTCATCAGAAAGATCGATCAAAAATATATTTCCGCTTTCAACTTCAGAGAAATCGAGTTGAATTTAGAACGATTGATGAGTAGATAACAGCCCGCCATCGGCTTTGGGTTAGCTAATCATATTTCTAATCACTTTATTTTAATGACTAGATATTCGATCATCCAGGCACAAACTATACAGGGCGGATCGAATTCGAACAGCAACTATAACCACTTTGGAATTTTCCTTTGGCCATAATTTAAAAATTGTATAGGTTCTGCTACCCTAACTCTAGGCTAATCCTCTGCTCCCTGTTTAAAAAATTGCGGGTTTTCTTGGTTTAACCGCTAGCAGAACCGAATTCAAAAGTGAAAGTTTGTCAGAAATCCATAGGGACTCTTTCTGTTAAGCTAGTGTTAGCACTAAAACTCGTTTACTTTGGACAAAGTTGATCTTTTTGGAGCGAAAAGTTTTGCAAAGTGGTAATAAATAACCCTCATAAATTAGCCTCAAGATACGGTCAAAGAAAAATTCTAAAATTTCAGAATGGTGTTATAATAAAAATTCCCGAATAGCTTGTTATGAAGTCGTTAGTACAACGTGGTAAACTTTCCAGAATGACAAATTGTTTATTTTGCAATATCCCAATAGATTTTGCATGAAATATACATTATTCATCAATATTAGGTATGTGGTTTCAAATCGAATATATCAATTAATTGGCTTCTATAGAATAATAATTATTGTTGGGAAAACACGACCATTTAGCTATTAGGTGTTCATCGATATAAAAATAACAAATTTATCCCCCCTAGGTTTCACTCATCTGTATTGCGTTTCATCGTCTCCTATGAGGCTTTAACTCCAATTAAAAATAGATCGAAATTATATGAGTGGAAGGGAAACAAAGAACAATGATGTGTTGAAATTTTGCTTTTACTTTCAGATGGAAAAGTCTACAAATATAAAGCCTACGTTAATTTTTCATTGGCTTACTTACTTATATCAAATTGGATTATAGATTCATCACTCATATTAATTTTTTCTAGGTCATCGATGATTGAAACCATTTGTGATTAAAAAAGGGTTTATTTTGAAATTCAGAAAGGATCGATTCCAATTCAAAAAGCGCCCTTTATAATTCAGATAAGTGGTGAAAATTCAGAAAGCCCCAACTGAAACTTTGAAAACGTAAATTCACATCAAGAATATTCCAATCATCGATTACAATTCACAAGTATCAATTTTAATTCAGGAAGAATCAATTGAAATTCAGATTAGTTGAATGGCTAAATGGAGGTGTAGACCTAGATTGTGATACTTACAAGAACTTTAATATTTAAATATGAGCCTTAAAATTTCAGTAGTTTCCAAGAACTATCCGACAGTTAATTTGTTTTAACACTGATGACAATGAAAATATGTAAAGTTAATTCGCTTCAGAAATGATTACACGGTTAGGCAATTCCTAAAATGGCTAGCAAATAACTGCTATTCTAACGCTAAATGAACTACGTGAAATTTAGTTGCCAATGATCTAATAGTGTTGATGACATTGGGGACCACCAACGTGGATATTTATAGAACTACAAAAAATTGAAAATAGGTCATCAAGAAAAAGCACAAGATTTTTCGAGTACGTTCCAGAAGGAATTTCTTTCCTACATCTACAAAAAAATTAGGCAGCGTTTTCAGTACTGCGTCAGTTCAGTTTCTAAGGCAGTGTAATAAATCTTTCAGTATTGTACATCTTGTTTTGAACAATCGAACCCATGAGGAAAGAAAGTAACAATATGTGTATTGTATAATCATAATCGATTAAAATTCGTCACAACGTAGACAGTAAATAAACGAAATTGAAAGGTGGATATTGTCCACTTTCCAAAGAGAGTGAACGAGGAACATATTCATGTCTTGGTCCATACTAACAGCAATCTTCATTGGCAAAACCAGTGCGCACACAGTGTAAATATACCTTCCTCTTTTTATTATATTTCTGAAAGTGGGACATGAATATACTGAGTGCATAAAAACTCGGCTAGATCACGACCAATGGAAATTGCTGTGTGACGATATTTATTATTCGAAATTTAAATCACGAGCCACATTTTTTTAGATAATAACTGGCTGAGGTATACCTATACAAGTATTCATAAAGGGTTTTAGTTCATCGGATTATTATCCGGAATCTTTTTAATAGATATATTATGTGTATGTATCCAGAAATTATAACAATTACCTTAGCAGTCGACGCCAAAAAAATCGGGTCATTATCAGAATGTACAGGCAATATAGGTTTGGGGTATATAAATGAGAAATATCGCAACGCTTTCTATTAAGGACTTGGTTTTGCCCTAATATCCAGTCAGGATATATTTTTCGATACATCAACAAGGATAATTATTATCGATAAATTGATATATCGAACATATCTATAAAGATAACTAAAACCCAATATTGCGCAGCCCTATAGTTCATGCAACGATTTTACTGAAAAGAACGAAACCAATGAATTTGAATAATAGAATATCTAATAGCTACGCTACAATGAATCCTCCACAATATTTCTAGTGAAAGAAGAGATAAGATAATGGAAAGTTATACAAGCGAATATAAAAAAGGAAAAACAACAACCACAACAGAATGATATCAAAAGAGACTATTGAATAAATTCTCGTATTTTTCAGTACATAGCGATGTATATCTAGGAATTCACTGATAGTGATTCTATTTTCACTCTGTGATTTAAAAAAAAAACACCTTTTTCCAGTGGAAGGAATGTTTCATAACTAGTCGGTTTTTTTTTAATAAACCGGTTTCAGAGACTAAACAATTTACGAGAGGGCCGGATTATGAATTTGAGGCCCAAAGTGTTTTTGTTATGGATAGACATGGAGGCCACAAAACATCTCATTATCCTGTAAACTTCAATAGCGAGTTGAAGTTCACACTCTGTATATTCACCCAATTGGGGGGAGGATTGCCTATCTTATCTATTATTGTATTCCATGTTATCTTGTTAGTTTACTTATATATACCGCAGAACCAACTATTTGATGGCAATCACGATGAAATGATAAATTTCCACGAACAATGCACGGATGCGAACATTATTTATTGTATTTATTTATCATTAAACTGGCTAACAACGTGCACTTAGTTCGTGCATGGAACGAGTGAATCATCAGCATGTTATAAGACTGGATTTCCATAAACAAATTGAATTTGTTATGCACAAGGGGGCCATGCTTGTATTGAAGAATCTCTTGAAATTAAGAACTTTTTTACGTAAAATTACTACTAGAGAAAAATTACTATTGAATAATTAATTTTATTTACCTGATCTGGAGAAATTGGCACCGAAAGGAGCCAGAAATCCAATAAACCAAACAGAAGAAGAAAACCTTCACATGAGGCAGTTCTGAAGTTGTATACGAGACAAAAGTGTTATATATATACACTCCCCCTGTCTTTACCACCTATACAGTGTGGACAGAAAACATTATTATGACATTATTTACCGAGTTATTTACCAATAAACAGGGCTTCGCACATCAAGGTCGATTTGTTTTCACGAAATACCCTGTATTTTACGCATTTCAGAATTCTACCAGAAAAATAAAGATTTCCTTCAGGTGTCCTCAGGATTTCCTTTATTTACCATAACTCTTACTGTTTTCGAGATGATCTTAGTTTTATCAAAATTATGAAGTTTTGAAAATAATCAATATTCTTTAATGTCCCGAATGACAGATTGGTGATTATTGGAACAAAATTGCAGTCGAACTTAGGTGAAAATATACTTTTTCTATTTTGGTTCAATAATAAAGTTATTATGAAACGCAAATGCGTATTGAAATAGCCTCTGTTTCGATACGCATTTTTTATTTTTAGGAGATTGGTACAATCGAATAGTCATATGAAAGTCAGAAGAGTTAGGCCCAGCTTACTTCTGAGCGATTTTTGATTTGGTGATACTAGCAGTGAAAAACTCAAATTTTAATTCAGAGTGTGATTTGATTTAAATTGGCCAATAAAAATAATGACAATTTTGAATTGTAGTTTGAATTCCACTCCAGAAATAATATTTCAGTAATAAAAGCAGGAAAACTTTTCTTCACTTTGACAAGACTCATCATTCATACAATATAATCAACAACGATTCTATTTTTTTATATAATAACATCTGAATAAAATATATTCAATTATTTATTTCAACGATGATTTCGACATGATTTCTAGAGACAACATTGCATTTTCCACCGATATGGTATCGCAAAAATCAAAATCGCTCAACAGTAAACTGGGCTTTACGTTTGTGAGTCAGATTTTAAATATTTCAGTGTCATCATTGTTATGATATCGAATATATTTCTGTTATTTATCGATATTGAATCAATTTCTTTCAATAAAATACTTCAAATGAATGCAAAATAGAAAAAATTGTACAAAACAAACGTTTTATAAGACACATTGTCGCACTTGGAGCACTCCTCGCTTCGCTTTTCCTACAATTTTTCGACTATACCGAAAATAGTGATCTAACTAATTAATTGTTATATCATAAATCCTGATACATCAGCATATACTCACGATCACGTTATTATTTTTGCTTGATCTGATGGTTGATAACAAGGTGGATATAGGATGGTGAAACAGCTTCCTATCAACATGCACTAGAATAAACTGTAGACCTTTGCCTACTTGATTTATCAGTCGTGACAATAATGAATTATCTGCAAATATGGATCCCGGCACTCCGCAAAATATTCGTAATTATATCGGTTAACATTAAGCGATCCAAGGCCTCTGATTTCAAACAATATAACTTCCGCACATGGGGACACATTGGGGCATGCAATATACAGGGTATTTCTTGAAATTGAGATAATTGAAATTTCGATTAGATTTAGTCAACAACACTGGTATGCCAGATCTCGGCAATCAAATACCAGAATTCAGTAAAAATAGACAGAGTATTCCAGGATAATTTTAGCAAAATTTATGATTTATATATTTTTGACAGGTGAAGGTAGTTTTCAAAATGGAGTGTGTAGAGCATTTCTGCAAAATCTAATCAGTTGCAATAAAATACCCAGACTCGTACGCAGATGACGAATCACAAGCCATCAGGCAAGTGCGAAAATCAGTTGAATTTGTCAAAGCTCAAGTAGAATGGGTTTTTGAGTCCACATTAAAGTTTGTGAAAATTCATCGAAAACGTATTTTTTATTTTTCTCGTGCGATCAAATTTGACTTAAAAAATTCGTGAATCATCGGGAAATTTATACTTGCGGAAGGTTGTCCGACGAGCCTTTCACGAAATTAGGCTCCATAGTAATTCTCCAGAAAATCTCAAAACAGATGATTCATGATTGTGATCAGAACAAAGTAGGAGCTTACTGCAAAAAGTCAACAATGTACTTTGAATAACAAACAAAACCTAAAATGAGATTCAGTGGGTAAGCGTGGTTCATGCTCATACGAATTTCGCAAAATTAATGCGAATCGGAAAATAACAAATATTACTTTGATATTATTTCTACTCTACAACACTATTGATTTGTGCATGCTGTAGTATCATATCATGATAACATGAAAAATCCGTTCAAATATTTCAACTTTATTGCAATATTTCTTCTCAGCGGCCATTTTATTCGCACAAATTTTCCAATATTCGTATGACCATGAGGAGCATGAGCATGAACCAGGCTTCTTCTTTTTTCTGTCCGTAAGCTCAACCGAATTAGGTTCAGAAACTTATAGCCAACAAATTCCCCAAATGTCACCAAAACTAATTAGTACGTCTTAGCGTTCAGTCATGAAAATATAGTATTGCTGTATTTTGAAAATTGGAATTATTTGAATAATTTCAGTAGTCATTCTGGACAGCAGATATATAATACTACACCTTTTTCAGTTGTATTTCAGAAAGCGTCAATTGAATTTCAGAATAGTCACTTGTATTTCAGAAAGTATTAATTTGTATTCCAGAATAGTGAGTAGAATTTAAGAAAGCGTCAAATGTATTTCAGAATAGCGAGTTCGATTTCAGAAAGCATCAATTGTATTTCAGAATTGTGAGTTTAATTTCAGAAAGCGCCAATTGTATTTCAGAAGATTCAACTGATTTTTAGTAATTTCAGAATTGACGAATTCTGAAATTCGATTGACTATTCTGAAATACAATTAATGCATTCTGATATTAAACTCGCTATTCTGAAATATATTTGACGCTTTCTGAAATTCATCTCACTATTCTGAAATACAATTGATACTTTCTGAAATACAAGTGACTATTCTGAAATTCAATTAACGCTTTCTGAAATAAACTTGATGGTTTCTGAAATACAACTGGAAAAGGTGTAGTTATCAGAACAATAATCTTATGAAAATCCTTACGAGGGAAACTTCCCCAATTCGCTCGACCATTTTTTTTTCATTATTGAACAACATTTTATAGTACCACGCAATCGTCGACTTTCACCAGATCGTATCGAGATAAAACTGTCACGTGAACGTTATCCCTGAATACAAACACCTACAAGTCAGTCAAGATAAACAAACTTTCACCTGACGTTTTATTGTAACACAAGTACCATTTTCATCCGATACTAATAATTGGATAATTGTTGCTTTTCTCATATGAAGCACCGTTTGCCTATCGATGAATATTCTAGATGGAAGAATGTTCCATTTTTTCATTCACGAGGATGCTAGAGGCTGCAGACTGTAGCTACCATGGACTGGTGGCAAAACAAAAAGAAATGGGCTCCGTAAAATCTTGAAATTGCGCGGTCAAGGTTCCTGAAATCGAGTCGTTTATTTTGCGAAATGAGAAAAATCAATAGACCAATAACAAATACGAAAACCAGTTTTAATAGACGGTACAGCATCAAGATTCGTTATCAATTCAACGACACGTCTAAAACTGATGCGCAAAAATCGCGAAAGAAAAATGAAAACCTTCAACCATAGATTTTCAACCTAACCATTAAAATGCTTACAATTATTTAATATTTTAGAAGTACAATCTTCATAGTTTGCATATTATACATGTTAAACGACATCATTTGTAAATTTTTAACATCTAATTAGCTAGTCTAGTAGATACCACTTTGTATCGCATAATTTGATGAGAATTTTTTCCGACATTTTTGAAAAAACTATAACCAATAACGTCACAGTCATTTTTTTCAAATATATTATGTAATTCTGACTGTGGCGATATACCTACTCGGCGATATACCTACTCGGCGATATATGCACATTATTAGAAAGTTTGTTTTGATCAAAATATTTCATTCCAAGGTCCGAGTTTTTTCAGTCGAGTTTTAATTTTTGTTTGGTTCTACAAAAATACGAAATATGACATTTTTTACTAAAGGTAGAATCTTCCAGCGAAGCATTCAAGAAAACATATGACTGATAAGGGAAGCTGTATGCTTATAGAACAAGAAAATTAACGGTCAATAGTAACAACTTTTACTTTGGAATAAAATATTTTGAGAGAGTTCATGAATATTTCTTGGACAGTATTATTAAAAATTATCCTTTCTGATAGAGATGTACAGATTGATGAAATCAGAATTTCGTTATTCAGTATGGAAACCTACAAAAAAAGGTAATGTGGAATTGAAAAAAATATCAAGAACATAATATTCAATTTGGCAACACCTAACTCCGAGTCCAATCAAACAGAAAATGATTCAAAGCATTTCAGCAAGGAAAGGACAAGCCAATCAACAATTTTTTGTCGAGATCATGGAATGTGGATTTCGTTTCTTTTTTAATTTTTTTTTGGTTGTAGTTTCAAGAGTCGTCTCCCCAAAAAGAAATATGCTTTCGTTTTTCGATTTCTTGCTTACTCACGACTGAATGTTCTCGTCAATCTTCTTTCAGTGCGTTCACCTGGGCGTTTACCTTTTGCAAATAATTCAACCCTCGCAACCTAGCTCGCAACACACCTACATAATAACAACTAATGACATCATCTCATCCATCATCTGATTGATTATTCGCTCACTTCCTAGTAGTGAAGTTTATTCTGTAAACTTTGCTAGTGGTTTGGAAGTCGATTCGGATTTTGAAAACATGATATTCAACTTTATTCGTGCCATATTATATACCTCCTAATTCGCATTCTCAGTTTAGTTGAGTTTATAAATTCACCGCAACTGGGTATAATTGATCGTTTGTGTCAACTATAGTCGAGTTCCGAAATTCCCAAAACCAGTACTGTTCAGTGCTTTAGATTGTTCACAAATTACTGAATTACACTGGTAGTAGATTACTAAACCTGAATTCGTTCCGAAATTGCTGACTGTCATCAGTAAAATCATATCTGATAATAAAATACAGCAGTGTAGTAATGTCATAGGTATGACCCAAAAAGAAATGTATTTATAGGTTTGCAACTGAAACTATCAATGTACTATAGGTAGATAATTTCGACGCAATTTATGTACACCTACTTATATACACTGTCACGTTATACCTATTTTGTATTCAAAAATGCATGCATATATAGGTTTGAATATCATTCAACGTGTTCAAAACAAGTAGTGATCATGGTCAAGCATAAATATTAGGAATAGGGAGAATACATAATATGGAAACGAATGTGAAATCAACACAAATTTTCCTAGATCCCCTTTCTCTAAATAAACTTTGGTATGACTAGTTAGAAAATAAAATGTGACCTTTTCAAAGAAGGAATAAAACAGTAATAACATCAATAAAAACAGGACCTGATAATAATTGTGATCACATCAGTCTTTCATGCACAGCTTCATTATGTATTGCCAAAAAGCTATAAAACCGAGTATAAAACAATATAGGTCAACATTGGATTCATTTGATTAAACATATTAAAGATTAAAGGTCGATTGATTCACAACTTCGCTGAATGAATTGTTTATTTACCTGATATGGAGACTTCAGTAAACCAATACAATAGATAGAATCTTCACTGGCACAATAACGTTAAGTATTCTGTTATTGAGCACTGATTGCACAATTAATATAACAAGATAACCACTTTAGGAGACAATTTTTGCGCTACGACAAATCAATTCAACATTCTCATGCCACGACGTTCACTCATCTGAGTGAACAACCAAACCAATAACAGTAATAACAATAACCAGCCAAGCAGCACAAATCGCTACTCGTGCTACCTTCGTGCTACTACTGTACTACTCACTACTCGTACTCTACTCAACGTGCTGCTACTGCTGCTCTGCTGCTCTGCACTCTGCTAGCAAGATAGCAAGAAGTACTTGTCAAAACTGTCAAAAATCGGCATCGGGACATCGTGATTGTATGATTGTTATATAGACAACCAATAATACATGTTAGTACATGGTACGGTATAGAAGTTTTGTTTGTAAACATATCAATCAAAGGTATTGTATTACCAGTATCACTTAAACTAAAAGAAAACATTGCGTTTTACAGGTCTAACGACAACGAGTAAAAAAAACGGTCCTATGATATTCCGGACTTTATTGTTGAGTAGTTGAGTCTCAAAAGTAATATTCCACTTGACATAATATTATGTATTTACAATCAAGGCTGCCCAGGCATTTAAAGTACTATTCTACGAAGTGGGTTTATGCATATCGATATTTGGGACATAATGAATGTTCAGCAAAATAACGTGGTTCAAACTCTAGTAGAGTTAGGCCTAGAACTGTGCGAGATTTGAAATGACTTAAAAAATCTTGAAGACAATTCATATCTTTTTGTACTGACTGGTGACTGATAAATTCAGTTATAAGGTTCACATAAATGTTTGTGACTACAGATTAAGGCAGGTTCGAAAGCGAGAATTCTAGGAGAAACAAACGCCCCCTTCGAAAGTTCAGCTAAGAGGAAATCATGTACTCACATTTACATCGGACCAAGACATCTTTTGCAGAAACATCATCCAAAGAAGTGCATATTTGATTGTTTGCGAAACCAAAGGAGCCCGTAAAATGCGACCTGCTGCCTGCGGAACACTGCACACGCGTCGAAGTGTTTTCGTTATCGCGACGTCCCAGCCGTCGGCGGCGTCGCGACGCACCAGGCCCGCCGTTTGCCGCATCGGTCGATACAGTGGCGCTCGCCAGTGGCGTAGCTACGCGCAGGGCGAAATTATTTCGCCCGAAAACTGTGAGAGGAGTTTCCCCACTCAGATAAAGAAGTAGCCCACATTCAAGAACAAAAATAAAGCACTTCGACCTCTCCGATAGTTTCCTAATTTTTATTACCACTTTCGACGATCTATCCGAAAAAATGGCAATTATAACCATTACCTTCATATTACCTTGAATGTTTTATTGTGAATCACCAGCTGAGAAATAATTTTCAAATTTTGGATTTTTTTAACTTAGATCATTATATTTGACCCAAGTTTCTTATTAGCAGTATAATATTTCCTTTGTTTCATTGGACCTACTGGTAATTTTTTTAAATCAATTAATCAAATGAGAAAAAAGAGGAAATAAAGTAGGAACCCAAATGAGAACTAATTTATTACAAATAACAGTTTCACTATATTTAAAATGTACATATTTGTTAGGGTGAAAAATATACAATATTTCCAAAAATGAAAAATTTGTCAAACAATTTGAATGATATATATTTGTAAAATATAATATCTAAGGTATTCACTGGGTTTCAAATAATATGTCATTACATGACCTGCCCATTTTTCTCACATTGCCCAGGAATGATACCTTCTCAAATGTATGGATAATTTATTTTTTTCTACCAGATATCACAGCTAAACTGGTAGGATTTTTGTAGACACATAAATCCATGAAACTGATGACCAGCAGGAGAGCTTGACCCAGTAACTCTTTAGTAGTTGATGCTTGTGAGATGAAAGCATTTTTCAGCTGATCCTCAATGGTGATTGGTGTACAAGGCAAACTGAAGGGCCTGGTTGTTCCATCATTCTCAACCAGTTCAGTAATTGTCGTCACCGCCGCCACTTTTTCATTCCCTAGCAAGGTCTTGAACAACCTTGAATTTTAAAGAAAAGTCTACATTTCATGGTTATCTAACAGAAAAAAGCATCACTTATGATCATCTGAGGTATTCACCATAAAATGAATCATGTTGAGAGCAACATTAAGGAAACAAATAATCAAAAATAGATATAGTACTTAGACAAACCTAACAAAGAAGTGCTCAGAAGTTTACCTTGCTGGTAATTTAGATCTCAGATAGAACACCCTATTGTCAATGGTGGTCTGGCTAGGCTCATCTTCACTCAGTGACTGAAGGGTCCTGTTATGATTTACACTTGTGTTCAATAAAGCTAAGAGCATGGATGAGAGCTCTTGTTTTTGAGTATAAGATGAGACTGTAGCAGATTGAGCCTGTCCTTGTGGACCCAACTGGTGGTTGGCTTCAAAAATGTACAAGTCACTGGATGGGATATGGTGAACCAAATTAAAAGCCTACAAGTTTTATCATTTTTGTGAATGACTTAATGACAAAATAATCTGATATGCAAATGGCCATAGCTGCCTTACTTGATCAAAAGTTTCTGTAGGAAGCATTTTTTGTGGTAGTGATGAAAAATCTTCAAAATTCCAATTGGTAAGTTTGTTCTTATCACAAGAGAGTCTTGCCCAACTGACACCCATTGGGCTCAAATGTATTCCTGTGGCAGTGGTGATGGTCTGAAAGATATGGGTAATTAACAGGTAATATATGTGATATTTCACTCACATTGACTAGATTTTCTGATATGGGTGGGGTTATCAACTGCTTTGTTCTTTTATTTATCATACTAGCAGGTTTAGTTTTGTTGATAATCTCATCAATTGGATTGTTGACTACATTATCATACAGTTTTCGTAACATATTTTCACTGAGTCCTTCAACATCCAGCACATCATTTAGCGATCGAAAGGGGCCTCTTCTTTTCTTCCAATTCTCAAGATTCTTTATCCTACTTTGTGAAATACTCCACAGGGAAAGTTGTTCCACAGATGCATCATTCAATGTGTTCAAAATTTTTGTTTTTTCATCTTGGGTAAAATTTAAATTCGTAATGTCACTGGATTCGGTTGTACTTATTGAATATCTGGCCTGCAACAAACGATGTCAATAATGACTATTTTCTGGTGATACCATTTTACTCACAACGTTTCTCAAATATATTCGAGATCTTGCAAGGAGTGTTAACGCCATTCTAGTAAATTTGACATCTGCACAACTTGAAAGTTGAACCCTTGTTGAACCAAACTAAACCACCCAAAGACACAAAAACAAATAAGTTTGGTTAGATAAAGGGTGAACTTTGGTGAATTTCATCTTCTTTAAATTTGTGGCCTGAGCTCATTATCTTCACATTCGAAAAAGGCTGTCAAAGCTAGCTACTTCAATTTCCGAACATACCCGACTCACTAAGTGGGTGGCCTCTGGACCCTCTGGTGTCGGATTTTGGAAACAGTAAAATGCAAAGTAAACATATACAGGGTGCGGCACCGAAAACGAAACAGATCGACATGTGTTGTGAAAAAAATGCAAAAACACGTCGAATTGTAAACCAAGGGAGACATCTTTCTACCATAACCTCAAATGACAGTGTATGAACTTAAAAATTGGAAAGGCTTGCATAAATTTTACTCCAATCATTCCAAACTACAATAATTCACAATAGCTGCTCAAAGTGTTCTCCATTAACTGCCATACATGAGTATAAGTTAGTCTCGAAACGTCTGAGGTTTTGGAGCATTTCTGGAGTAGGTGGTCTGTGGTTATTTGACGACATTCGTACCTTTGAATAAATTTTTTTTTTCCGCAAGAGGGCGCCAAAATGAAAAGTTACGAAGCGAACACTCACATGGCTGAATTCCTTTTCAAATTACCTTTTCAGTGATGTGTCACACATAGTACTTTCCCTATTTAAATTGTATGGGTGATAGTGACCAAGGGGAGGAGAGAGAGGTATGACAGTTGAGGTTATGGTAGAAAGATGTCCCCCTTGGTTTACAAATCGACGTGTTTTTGCATTTTTTTCACAACACATGTGTCTATAAGATATTCGATCTGTTTCGTTTTCGGTGCCGCACCCTGTATAATATATAAATAAAATTAATTAAGCATAGGTAGGTGCCGAAAACTTTAATGTGAGAATACAAAATAGGGATATGTAGTACAAATTGGTTTAGCACAAATGTTCATTTTAACTTGCATCAATCGACTACGTGCATAATGGTTTGGCTATTTCTTCACATCGCTCTTTAGATGAGAATTTATTTTTTGTTCCATTACAACCTTCATACATCCCTGCAACGCATTCCTTCAAGGTGTTGTTCCAGGTGTGGACTGGAATGTGAGAAATACAAATCCATGGGAGATTTCCAGGATGTTCAATGGGCTCGTCACAATCTGAAATTTACAATTTATTTTATGCACAAACCCTATAATGTCTCGAATACGTTATTGACGCCTAATATATTTCCTTTTGTTAGAAAAATGAGAAGGAAAAAAAAATATTTCATAAAAATAAGTTGATGCCAAATTATAGTTCTCAAGTTGAATGATGAAAAAAAAAAAAAAAAATTTTATTGAGTGGGTATACTGGTTAATTATTGCACTAGTGCAATAACATCATTTTAATTGAATTCATCTATTATTCTACTACAGCGTTTTGTGATCAAATCGATAAAAAATCGACTCCTTTTTATGTGAGACTGTTTGTTACTGTTACATTTAAAAAGAAAATTAAATTTTTTATAAAGAAAACTGATGAATTTGTTTTCCTAGAATTACATTAAAATTCAAACTTGGGATGATCCCCTAATCCCTTATGAATATGGTTGAATTTGTAGTATTTGGTTCAGTGTAATAATACATGCAGAAGCTACTGTCACAGATTAGAGAAGGTTTTCTAATCTGTGCTACTGTGTTAGCGAAACATATTATGTTGATAGTTAAATATGTATAAAAATGTGAAAATCTAATTATTATTCTACAATAACTATTACGTCAGGCAGATATATATCATGACATAAAAAAGTTTCTGTTTGAGGAAAAAAAAACTTACCATTCTTAGTAAATACACCGACAGCACTAATTGTCGAAACTAAGATTCCAATAAAACATAGATATAACGTGAATTTGCACATTTCGATTATTTTATAATGATGAGTCTGTTCGTGTTAAGAATTATTTGATCCCTTAAAATTCAGTATACTTATTTATATTGAAGGAATGAACCTATCTTATCACATTTAAGTAAATGTTTTCAAATATCACAGAAATACCGATAATATAATGTTTAATTATGATATAATTATCATATCCCATGTCCAGAGTTTCTTAACATTTTTTTGAATCGTATACTTATATTGCTAGTTTTTTATTATTCGTATATCTGCAAATCAAAGAATGATACAAACAGTTCGCATCACCAATAGCTTTTCTCACATAGCATAAAAAGTACTTCTTGTGAGATAATATTGTAGTTACGTGACTAATATGATGGTAGATATCATATCTTCACTCTTGAAGGGATTTCTAACTTTTACTGTTTCTTGAAATTTTGGTTGTTAACTTCTCATTTCATCATTATCGGACTAGTGCGGTTATAAACGGTAAAAAGGTTTCGAATCAGTCCTTGCTATGAAAGTGGAAGATTTAAAAGTTGAACGTTTTTTGCACCTGACGCAACGACATTTTCAACAATGTTCATTTCGATTTTATTGACAAAGAAAAACTTTTTAAGTACACTGTATATACTTGATAACGAAATCAAGAACAGTAAGATACACAAAATAGGTCATATTGAAAAATCAACGATTTTATCACTAATACACTATAGCTGTAATTTCGAAATATATGATAATTCAACGGAGAAATGGAACATTTTTCTTTCGAAATGAAAACATCCAAGAAATAATAATTACAGTATATTTTCATATAAAGTTTTGCATGAAATAAAACATTCATATTTTTAATATGCTTTTTAAATTTGATGAGGTTAAATAAAAAGACACCTTGTTTTACTAACAAAATTTATTAATAATTGAAAAATTTCATAAATACGAGTATACATTGACTAATAATAATGACTAAAAGTACAGGTTTCCAAAATTCCAGCAAGAGAAATCGCCTCGTTCAAAAAATCCTAGAAAACATCAATTACAAAATATAAACATCAGCTCTTTTAGCGCGATTCCAAAAGCCCTTCCAAAACTTGATATGAATCCAAAAACATCTGAAAGTCAAGTACAACAACTATAATACAGAGTGTACACAAGTCTTATGGCAGTGCACTACAGAAGTAGGCTCGAAAATATTACAATTTTTACAACAGTTATCGTCAAAGATGGCCGCCGTCTGGCTTAGAAGCATTTGCGGTGGACGATTCCAGGGCCGGACTCGTCGTACTCCTGCTTGGAGATCCACATTTGTTGGAAGGTCGACAGTGAAGCCAAGATGGAGCCGCCGATCCAGACTGAGTATTTCCTTTCTGGAGGAGCGATGATCTTGATCTTGATGGTGGACGGGGCTAGGGCTGTGATTTCTTTTTGCATACGATCAGCAATACCTGGAAAAAGTTTAGAGGTTATTTTCAGGTCTCGATCTCAGCTCAGACGAATAAAAAACATAAGGCATTTTTTGCGATGAAACAGTTCTGAAGACCGTTTTAAGGAGTTTGTACCCCTACGTCATCATTTTATGAACCGAAAAAATTCAACGTTTCATTACGTCACGTGTCACAGTTGTCATTCTAATTCAACTGTTTACACATTGAACGATATTTTTATAACGTTAGGTGATCACGCAACCAGATATACAGCAGTGCGTATTGACATTGATCGAGAAATATAAGTTGGTTCAACACGTTTGTTTTTTTCCTTTCAAATAACAATTCCATGGTGATATGAGCTACTTCCCAAATAACAATACAATGTGCTTCATATCTTTATGACGTTTTCATACGTAGTTTGTAGGAATTTGAATGAACCATATGTTGGATGATGAGAAATTGGCATAGTGCTAAGAGCTCAAAAACTTTTACTTATTTAAACTTGACCCTATCAGTTTCCAGGAACATGCATTGGCATGCTCCCAAATTACGTATTATATTATTATCCCATTTTCTTCAAGTATATTTGACATTATGCCAAAATTCGTAGACTACAACCTTACTACAACACGCCTCGACAGATTTGAGGAATTTCATTCATTACCATAACTTCATAAACATTCGACCCACGATGAATAAGTAGTGAGACTGGTTTTGTTCATTTCCCAAGTTTTCATTCGAAAGTGAAACTGACGCTGGCTCATCAGGTTATGAACCTCTTGTTGATTTGAATCGCTGAATTAAATGCGAAATTTTCATCAGAGAGATTTGGACATTTTGAAGAAGGCTATTTTTCATTGAGAGACTTCTTGGTCACCAAAATCTCAAGACATGACTGGAGACGATTCAAGCTGTTTTGGAGCTGGAGGATCTATGAACTGACGTTGTGGACGTACAAGTCGATAGTGATGGAAAAGTCACATCCCAAGTGGATGAAGCGAAATACCCTTCTCTTTAATCTAAGCTCAAGGATAAGAACACCTCTGGAAATGCATATTGAAGATTTTTTCCTCGGCAAAAGGTTTCAATCCCAAGTGAGACTGACGCTGGCTGTGCATTTGACGGGAAAAAGCTACAAGCCTCAACGGCACCAGAAGACGATTCACTCACCAGGGTACATGGTGGTGCCTCCAGACAACACCGTGTTGGCGTACAAGTCCTTTCTGATGTCCACGTCGCACTTCATGATGGAGTTGTACACGGTCTCGTGTATCCCGCACGATTCCATTCCCAAGAACGAGGGCTGGAATAGCGCCTCCGGGCACCGGAACCTCTCGTTGCCAATGGTGATGACCTGGCCATCGGGCAGCTCGTAGCTCTTCTCCAGCGAGGTGGAGTTGGCCGCGGTGGCCATCTCCTGCTCGAAGTCCAACGCCACGTAGCACAGCTTCTCCTTGATGTCGCGAACGATCTCACGCTCGGCTGTGGTGGTGAAAGAGTAGCCCCTCTCGGTGAGGATCTTCATGAGGTAGTCGGTGAGGTCGCGCCCAGCGAGGTCAAGACGCAGGATGGCGTGGGGCAGGGCGTAACCCTCGTAGATGGGCACGGTGTGGGAAACACCGTCGCCGGAGTCCAAGACGATACCTGGGGTAGGAAGGGTTTTGAACAACGTGAGGCCAGGAACGTTCGGACATGGATGGCCCCAATCAGGGACGTCCCCAGGACATTTGGGGGTGGTTCTCACCTGTGGTACGACCGGAGGCATAGAGCGACAACACCGCCTGAATTGCCACGTACATCGCGGGGGTGTTGAACGTCTCAAACATGATCTGCGTCATCTTCTCCCTGTTAGCCTTGGGGTTCAAGGGGGCCTCGGTGAGCAGGATGGGGTGCTCCTCTGGAGCCACCCTAAGTTCATTGTAGAAGGTGTGATGCCAGATCTTCTCCATGTCATCCCAGTTGGTGATGATGCCGTGCTCGATGGGGTACTTGAGGGTGAGGATGCCCCGCTTGCTCTGCGCCTCATCGCCTACGTACGAGTCCTTTTGGCCCATCCCCACCATGACACCCTGGTGGCGGGGGCGACCCACGATGGAGGGGAAGACGGCGCGGGGTGCGTCGTCTCCGGCAAAGCCTGCTTTGCACATGCCGGAGCCGTTGTCGACCACCAGGGCGGCTACGTCATCGTCGCACATCTTGATTGGGGGTTGGTCGGCCTAGAGGTGCTGAAAGGTGGGGGGTGTTAGTCGATTTATAGGGGGTTTATGGGAGGAAACGATTTGATGGTGTGTTTGGCGTGCTCGGCTTCGCTGCTTTTCGAGCAAAGTGATACTTTTTATTTCTCTGGCAAGAAGAATAGTTGATGAGTATTTGATGAAATGTCAGTGAAGTAACCAGTATTGTGGCTCAGGCTGATCTTCTCAGAAGAGGCTAATTAGACAAAAAAGAAGAAGGACTAGCATTAATGTTTTCTTGTTTACTTGATTTTGATTAGATATAATGGAATTCATTGGAGTGGAAGAACTGGAAGTTGATCATTTTATACAAACTCAACTGAGTTATTCTCAGAATATTGCTGTAAGATGTATGTACTTATTTTAGAGCAAATGAACGAAAAAAATATATATCAATCAACGCTTGCCATTCGCAGAGTAAATCGAGGCCATATAAAGAAACAGAACAGAATATTTTGAATTCGTAGTTGTTGACACATCACCTTTACTTTCAATATACAAATTGTTTGAATGTTTTATGAACCTATATGCACTTTTACGCAATTTTATCAGAGTTTTTTGGTCAAAACAATGAAATACTATATTGTTCATTCTTAATAAGCTAGTTATTTCTCAAATAATAATTACGCAGTCATATTACATGCTACTCTGGGCACCTCATAAAATAAACTCAATTTCCTAGCTATACACTAAAAGTTTCGCCTAGTATTATTATCATAAATATTACACAGGGTGTGAAAAAAGATGAGCACTTGAAATGGTAAATTTTTTCAAATAAGTAGAACATTTTTGCCTCAAATTGTCTATCAAACTATTCAGCGAATAGGAAACTATATACTCTATCCACTAATTGTATCTTGCCTGCTTTATAATAAAATATGAAAGTTTTTTTTTTCCATTTTCTACCTTACCTAAACATTTAATCATTCAAAAACCGTTGAAAATGGGCGACCCCTACGCCTATCATTTGACAGAAAATACAGAGTGTTCCATTAAAAAAAACGTCTCTTTCAGTTTATTTGTAACAGTGTATGTATTTTTCATAAAATTTATTGGAATTCATGAAAATTTTCGATTGTAACTGAAAATTTGTTTACTAATCTGAATGTTTGACTGTTATTATGTAATTTATTGGAAGTTTTTCGACGTACCTGAATATAATTATCATGGAAATTGAAATATAACAAAACACAAACACAAAAAACACCGCCTATTCCTCTGAAGATATTATTGTTATATAATTTAAATTTTTCATTTTAGAACTTGTTCACTATGTTCAATGTAAATCTACATGACTTGGAAACTTGATTAATGCAAAATACATAAAATTCCCTATAGCTTGAAATAAATTACTGTGATGAATTCTTTATTTTTCATTTTATAACTTCGTTCTACTTCACTTGGAAACCGTGTTATTGCGAAAACCCGAAAAATTACTATTATTTGTGAGTTATTATTGTTAAATATTCATTATTTTTCACTTTATAACTTGTTCAATATCCCAATATAAAATGATAATATTATTACTGGAAAAATTATTATTGTGATAATTATTTGAGTAACACAATATTCAAATTCGTATCAAAACCTCCCCGACTAAACAACTTATTTTCACCAACCAACACAACACTCAACCCCCCCATTTTCACGACCCCCAAACTCACAAAAACCAACCCCCCTTCACCCCCACTGACCAACCCCACTAAACCGACGTGAAAATAAATACCAACCTTTGGATGGTTCTGCTACGTACGTCGCCCTGTGTACGCCGTGCCGTCGAAAGTACGAGTGAAGTGCCGCCGCGGCGCGCGCTTTTATAGCGACGCCGGCGTCGCCGAACCGAAATAGCGACGCCGCCGCCCATTTATGGGCACAGGGTGCTGCCCCCCCGCTCTCGGCCATATAAGGCGGCCCTCTGATGGCACGCGGTATGCCTGAGGTGAGCGCCAGGGGCGTGCGATTTTTTTGCGGGGGTATGTTCGGCAGTAGACACGCGGTAAATTTTTTTTTTACTTTTTCTAGCATTTTTTTTTTCGATCTGAAATTTTTATCCTACTATAGTTCACTGTGGAGAATACTCAATTTTTTTGAATGCGGGCCAGGATAATAAATGTATCTTTGCATTAGAATAAGAAATGCATTCACGCCTGTAATGTAGTATTGAAAGAAAAATAGACTTTTCCAAAATATTGACAATAACAAATTATTTTTTCGCCAACCGTCCGGAAAGTACGTACTTTCCAGACGATTTTTTTTGAGAAAGTGGCATTTTTCCGGCCTAGTCCGGGAAGTACGTACTTCCCGGACTAGGCCGGGAAGAATCACATCGTTGTTGTCATTGTAAATATGAAAATCTTGGTAGTATGGTTTTGATAAATGCAGTTGATCATTACCATAGCAGCAAAATAACGACTGACAGCTATCTGACATAAAATTAGCTAACATTCAAAAATTATCAGATGAAAACAATCAATGTGAAACGGAAACTTTACCTTCTTGTTCTGACTTCAACAAAAGGCACTTAAATATACCAAGCATTTCAAACAAATTGAATCCATTCAATATTAACAATTGTTCTAATTTTAATATAAATATTAATATAAATAAGAATTGAAATGTTCGAAATTTTGTTCTAATAAAGAAATGTGTTTCTTTGATTCGTTATTCTACACGGTTGCCGAAAAAATTGTGTACGCAACACGCCCGATTTCCGCAGACTTCCAGGACTCGCTACGCTCGTCCTAGAATTTTATCCACTCATCCAAAAAAACAGTATTTTCCGGACTTGTTACGTAAATTACTATTCTCATTCCATATCTAGGCGACTTTACATAGGTATCAAAAATATGCAGTATCTGCCAAATAATGTCGAATATATTACAGCCATCCCCCTTGATGAGGAATCTAATTATCCGGCTCGAAGGACTAAATGTAATGTAGTCGTCGGCAAAAGGCTTTCAAAAGTAGCTTTTTTTTAAAGGAAAATAGACTTTTCCAAATATATTGACAATCTCCAATTATTTCTCATTTCATATACAGGGTTATTCAAATTCGACGCTCATCATTGGGATCTCGAGAACCGTAAGGGATATAAAGATCTTTTTATTGGGGCAAAGTTGTGGGATTTTAATGGTCATTATTATGGTGAAAAAAAATCCGCGATAGTCCTTATAGTTTTCGAACTATTAAAAAAAAACTGATTTATTGAATTTTCTATTCCATTTTATTCTTGCTTTATTACTGGAGATACAAAAACAACTGAAAGAAAGTCTCTTTTTTTTTTTTTTTAAAGATTCGCCCTCACCTTTCACTCACCCTCATTCATTCATTCACTCATTCATTTCACTCATCCTGGCATCGAAATTTATTCATTTGCCACAGAAATATTTTTAATATATTATTAAATGTGAGGACAGAACACGCTACACCCAGTCGCCTCGCCTTTTTTTTTTGTTATTTCTGACGGGCCTGGGAATCGAACCCACGACCGTGATGGTCTTCCATTATAATCATCGCGTTTTGCGCTCATCGCCACCACGGCGACAGAAAGTCTTCATTGCCACATTTTGCGATCTTAATATTAGCATTATTTGATCGCGAGTTCGACGTTTTGTCTTCTCGCGGACAACTTTTTTTTCAATACGAAGATGCATCTTTTTCCATATTTTTCACCATGAACTGACACCAGAAATACAACATCATTTATAGTTACTTGATCAACAACTTTTTCACGATTGAAACGTCAGTAATAATTAAATGAAATAAATCAATTCTTTGAGTGTCCATGTATTTCAGAAGTCAGTCCATGGTGAAAAAAATTTAAAAATATGAACATGGCCGCAAGAAGACGAAACGTCAAACTCAAGATCGCAGAATGTGGCTATGAAGAAGTGCTTTCAGTTTTTTGTACCTCCAGTTATAAAGCATGAATAAAATAAAATAGATGATTCAAAAATTCAGTTTTTTTCGAATATTTTGAAAACTAAAAGAGCTGTCGCTGATTTTTTTTCTCCATAATAATGACCATAAAATTTCGCAACTTTGTCCCAATTTATAGTTCTTTGCATCTCTTACGGTTCTCAAGATCCCAATGATGAGCGTCGAATTTGAATAAACCTCTATAGGCAACTTTTAATATCAAAAATATACAGTATCTGCCAAATAATGTCTATAAGAAATAACACTTTAAAAAGTCTTCCTACTGAAAATGCATGTATTTTATTCGTTCAACAAGAAGTAATAAATTAATCTTCATGTAAAAACGATTAGGTTTGAAGATCTTAGAACTGAGAACTATAAAAAAGGTGAACATTTGTGAAAAAAATAGGGTAAGAGAAACTGAGATGCGAGTGAGATGGTTTTTTTACCATCTAATCATTATTAGTTTCAGCAAGTTTTAGTGTAATATAAATCTATTTCTTGGTATTATATCATCCATTTTCTGTCAATCTCATGTTTTCACTCAGAGAATACTTTATTTTTTTGAATACGGGCCAGGATAATAATATGTATCTTTGCATTAGAATGAAAAAATGCACTCACTCCTTTTTTTCGAAAACTCAAAGAAAAAACACTTGAAAAAGTGTTCCTACTGAAAATTCATGTATTTTATTCGTTCAACAAGAAGTAAAAAATTAGTATTCATTTAAAAAAACAAATAGGTTCAACGCACCTACAAGATCTAAGAGCTGAGACCTATAAAAAAGTGAGCATTTGTAAAAAATAATACAAGAGATACTGTGATAGGAGTGAGATAGTTTTTTTATCATCTAATCATCAGTTTCAGCAAGTTTTTGTCATAATATCAATTCATTTCGTGGTATTTATCTTCCTTTTTTTTCAATCTAATGTTTTCTCTCAGAGGTAATTCGACTTTTCACTCAAGTATAGTGCAGATAAGACTTTTTTCTTCAATAAATGTGTGTACTCACGACTTTTTTTTGGTAAAACCATTTTCATTTCATAAACGACTCATTTTATACGCGAATTTCTTTTCAAAAATTAGTATATCTATGTATCTTAGTGAATAAGATGCGATGGTGATTCCTGGTTTTTGCAGATACAACTCAATTCTTTTAAAAATGTCGGATACGCCTTTTATGCACGGAAAAATTTTTCTTGGTGAACGAAAATTTTTGCCAATCGCTGTAATTTCACGAGAAGCGAGACAGTAGGTCGAGCAATATTGTCTAATGTCAGTTTTTCTAGTGAAATCACTGATGGAAAATATTGCACCCTCTAATTCCAATAACTTCCACCTCCGTCTATGAGTGATTTGACAAAATCTAACCTTCAAATTTATTTCGGACTGATTTGATGCCAGGGGCATTTTGAAAGCGCAGTCTATACAGTATGGTGCAAATAAACTTGTCAACTAGTCGTCTAACGTAACTGAAACTACTGAAAGTGAAACTTTTTATCCAAAAGGTGGTATTTGTTTTTTGATTGACAGTTGAATAGAAGTTGATCGAACATACAATGTTTAGATCATTGATGTCAAAAAAGTAATAAAAGTTTCGTTTTTTTTTCAATAATTCGAAACCTAAAACTATCACATAAAACTTTATAATATATAATTGTTTAGCAAGAATATGCGCAACTTTGTATCAATTCAACCGATCTTATATCTCTATCGTTCAAATAACGGGCACCCTGTATATGCATTCAGTTCATAATTTCATAAATGTTCATATTGTTTCATGAATTGACTAATAATAGTCGACCCTCCGGGAACCATTTGGTATTAAAGCGTATAGTGTGGGTCGTTTTGGGATAATTATAGATAATTCATCCCAAGGTTACGTCACAATCGTCACATACTTATGTATCCAAATATAGGTATATATTACTTTGAGCAACAATGATTTCATTTTTACTCTTCATTCATTGATGCAAAATTGATGTTATTTGAAATTTTTTTTCAGATATTTCTAATGATAGTGCATATAATCAAGGCTTATATCAAATGATTGAAAATACGTCACTGTGACAGGATTAAATCGATATTTCATACATATATCATCACAGTGAAAAATATGGATTCCTCGTCCATACATTTCTGGAATGAATCGACGAAAATCGTTAAAATAGATACAGAAAATGAAGGAATATAGTGTGCAATTGGGTAATATGAGATATGAAAATATAGTTTTATGTATCTATATTATTGTCTGCCAAATACATTATTTGAAATAGCTAACGAAACACTGGTTGCCTAAGTAGAATCATATAAACTCGAAGCAACCTTGCATCTAGTCGGCGTTTGCCGCCAATGTCAACTTCAATACCAATTGTTTGAGGATGAAGATTTTTTCTGATGGTGAAGCTTCTTGGTAATAACTTGTGATCATGGAGTTTATTTGAATTTATTAAGAATCAGCTGTGCAGTAGTGTAATATTAGAACAAGATGTCCCTCAGTGAATGATGATCAACTTTAGATGATATCAATTGCCAATCCGTGAGAATTACAACTTGAAAATGTTACAATGAGTGATATGAGAGATATAAACATGTAGTTTTATGTATCGACCACAGTTTTGAGATCTTTCGATATTTTATTATTGTCTCATGTCTGCCAAATACATTACCTTGAATACCTAGTCAGACCTAGTGAAATACTGGTTGCCTGAGTAGTATATTCATCCAAGGTGGATATAGGATGGTGAAACAGCTCTTCAATTGTTTCTGCGAAAAACTTGTAGACCGTTTGAGAAGGTACTAATATTTCCACGACTTGAATGAAGATGGCGGTGAGATCGATTATCGATGAAGATTTCTGTTGCTCATGTATTTCTGTGGTTCGCATCTGACAGACATGAGTTGAAATGACATCAAAACACAATATTTTTAGTGAATCTGGAATAATTATCGATATTTTTACTCTTCTCAGTCATTTTTCATCTAGAATAGATAAAAGTGATGAAAAGATGACAGATGCAGAGTTTCTGTTTTACCGACACAAGGTATGTCGCCATCTCTGATAACTTCAGGAAATATTACTACGGTATGAAATCAAGTAGGCAAAGGTCTACAGTTTATTCTAGTGCTTGTTAATAGGAAGCTGTTTCACCATCCTATATCCACCTTGTATTCATCTAAACTCGAAGCAGAACCAAGTAGAACCTAGTTGGCGTTTGCCGCTAATGCCAACTTCAATACCAATTGTTTGAAAATTTCTTTCTGGTGACGCTATGACTCATGATGATTTTTGGTAAGAGTTTGTGCTCAACTGCTCATACATTAATTTGAATTTACTGAAAATCAGCTGTGCAGTAGTGAAATATAATAAAAATAATGTGTCTCTTAATGAATGATGGTCCACTTTAGATTTAATTGGTATAAGAATAACTTGAAAATTACTATTATAACATGTTGTTGCACTTGCACTATTATAATAATGATGTAGAAAGACAGAGGTCTCATAGTAATCAATATTCAGTGTGTACTAAGGTGGTACTAACTAGTTTTATGAGATTATGCACGCAAATTATTATTCCACCTTCGACACCTTCACCATTTTTTTCACAAGAGATGGGATAAGAACCACCCATTTCAGGAGAAATGTATCATAATCATGTACTCTCTCTCAGCTAAAAACATGAATTATCCCTCTAAAAACTACCTACCTACTATTTGGATATGAAATGAGTCATGACCACTTGTATATTAAATAATATCAAATACATCTTTATTTTACAATGTCAGTGTCTACCCATAAATCAAAAAGGTAGGTGAGCATGAATGAATGTTTTTGAACTTCCAAACTACCCCAAGTTGAATGAACTGAATTATTTTGTTATATCATCAATGCTTCAACACAATATTAGAGGTTCATTCTTGATAAGCTTAATTTTTCATTAGTTCAACAACTTAGCTGTTGGGAATTTTGAACCAAAATGGTTTTGTTGGAAAACTGCTTCTGTACCCAGCTGATGTTCAAACATGACAAACCACTTTTGAAATCAATGAATAATTTCATACTGAGGACAGGCACTTCATTTGATGTAAAATAAATGCAGCAGGGGTCTCACCAATTTCTTAGGGCATTGGGGGTGTTGCTTGAGGTCTCATAATATTTTCCTAGTCGATCTAGGAGATTAAAATTTTCTGACCTAGTAGAAAAAGTGTTACTATGGTGCCAATTATTTATGGCATCCAAGGAAAATGTAATGAGATGGTATGTCTGATTCAACTGGAAAATAAGCTAGCAGAAACTGCAGATAGTGTTGGTGTGAAGATTGAAGGACTACTGGAATACCTGAATAGCAGAGGATTATTTTTATTCATATGTCCTATGTCTATTGATTTTGATGGTTTTGATATACATGAACTTGATGAGAAGCAAATATAACTAGTAATTATATTCCTTGAGAATGAAACAGTTATAGAAATATCTATTATATGACTAAACAATCAACAACAGAAAGAAACTGAAAATTACTCACGCCAAAATTCCGAGAATTCCCATGAAATTATCACATACTGAGGGCCCACGCATTTTGTGCCTGTTCAAAAATAAATACTAAAAACGAGATATTTACTGATGAATCTAGAAATAGATTTTCATTACACCACATGCACATTTTCTGAAACATGTGCCATATGTCTGGGGTTTGGGAATATTTATGAATACTGGAAGTAAACACAAATATCCACAGTAAACAGGGCCAAATGTTGATATATTTAGCAATTGATTGTAATTCCTAAGAGAGGTGGTAAAAATAACTCTTTTGCTCAATATTGGAGAAAAGTTGCCATTCCTACTTTGATTAGGTTTCCTTTATAATTTATATGCTTTTTGAACTGTTTTGGTTTAGATGGTAATAACAGTATCTGATTTTTCCACTGCCTAACCAATAGTTATCAGGATTCACAGGTCTATTGGTGTTGAATTGAGAGATCTTAAACTTCAACATCTGCAAATACAAGGTGGGGATTATAGTAAAAATCCGGTGTGTATCATTAAAGGTATATTTTAGATTTGAAAGTATTACATTTATAAATAAAATGATAAAAACTTTCTATAGCCATTTAGTATGAATGAAATAAATCTGTTTGTACAATAATATACAGAAATAAAAGTACAAATTATATTACACTCGTAACTTATAATATTTTTAATATCAAAATAAATTCGAAAAACCTATCAATTGTGGTATCCTCTGAATCATATTCAAATTATTACAAAAATAATTTGTACATGGGAAACCATAATCGATGATTCCAAACATTGAGCGACTAGTTCAATCACATAACCTAAATAAATTGCAACCGAGAATAGGCAACTTCCATTCGATCATGTTTTCAAACTGAAAAGTCTTTGCACATGACCGATTCTCGAAAATGAATCACAATAAGCATTTACAACTGTTCAGTCTACTGATGAATCCCATATATAGGAGTTGAAATTCCTTGGTTCACCCATTACATAAAAACTGTCCATTTATATTAAAATCCGAAGAGAATAGAATATAGATATAAATATATGAATACATTTTTAGTTCAAGACTATCTACAGAAAAATGGAATGTATTGTGGTTGTAGAGAAAAACTCAATAAAAGAGTCCTTTAAATGTAGATAGGAGGTATATTTTGAATTCCGTCAATTTTTTATTTGATGAATGAATTACAAAGAATTAGTGAAGCGGAAGTGATATTCTGTAATTTTTTTCTTATGGAGTTTTTTATTTGTATCAGTAATTGAGCAAATATGAATTTTCAACTTTTAACAATCTCTCTATCTTCACTTGAAGGTTCCCCTTTAGTGTAGCCGGCATTGAAAGACAAAATATTTGGTTAAAGAGATAAGAAATTAAAAAGATCATCATCGTATTCACACTGTATAAATCATGGAATAACTCTTTCTATCATAAATAAAACGTTCTACTGATATAAACAAAAAATGGATACATAATCATAAAAAAAAACTAAATGATAGTCAGGTACAGTACACAGAGGCAAAAGTACTATCGCGAAAAATTGTCTAGTCATGAATGTTTGTGAACTGATAGTGCTTTTGTCTCAGTACCTAGAACATTTGCACGATCCTATACTTACACATAAAACATACAACAGACAGAATCATGAGTATTAGTTTTAGGATGATATGCGAAACATTTATAAATACTTGAATTTTCCCAACATTTCAAATCACTGGTTAGCGCTAGAAAATAATTCACACTGCCGAGACTTGGGTCTCTTCATCATCTGTACGAAAACAAAAGAAACAACAATTACTAATCTTATCTCGGTTACATCGACTTAAAGCTAATTTGTACTTGTCAGTTTACTTGTCTCAGTCAAGGCTAGCATACTCAGACCATAATTATGACCGTGTCTGATTCACATGAGTCAGAAACTTCTTCACCTGAATAAAAACAATTGAAAAAGCATGATTATTATTGTTCTATTTGATAAACACTGAATAGTGCTTCCACATTCCCCTGTAGAGTTAGACACAACTTGCGCAATAATTGTTAATGTATTGCCTATATTATGTTACACATAACAAAGAAGAAATATTGTTAGTATGATATTTGGACAAAAGCGGCCATTTCAATGATCTATGACTAGTTGAATTTTCGCTGCAAACATTGTTCTCGTCGTTCAACAAATGTAATCATGACTTCCTCAATAGATCGCGAGAGAGCTCATTTAACAAGTCAATGGTCAATTATCGGTCGTTTATACAGGATGAGCTCATGAAACGGGACGGTTTGGCAATGTCACTGCATAGGAAGTGACATCCTCATAATAATATTAGGCAGTATGAGGACTGCCTTCTTGAGACGAAGTTGGTGCTAAAACAGATATTTTTGGATCAGAGTTGATAGCTATTTCATCAGATGTGACGCTATCAACCACTACATGGAGTTGGAAGTAAATTTGAGAGCAAAGAATACAGTTGTATTACGATATTAGAAAATGTCAAATGAATTTCATATTAGTCAAAAGCATTTCGAAATTCGTCATTTGTACAGCAGAAAATATCAAATGTATTTCAGAAAGCGTCATTACCATTTCAGAAACTGAATTGGGTCTTCTTTTAGTAAAAAATCGAAACATAATAAAAAATTGATAATCCTGTGCAGAAATAAAAAAATCGGCATTTTGAACTTCATATTATAAATATTTTGAAAACATTCAGACTAAGAATATATGCATGAAATATATCATGGATTTTGCGTGAAATCGAAATGTAAAAAGGCTCCCATTCAAAATAACGAAGTTGAGGTACATTTTTAGTACTACCGGAGTACATTCTTGATAATATTGTTACGCGCTGTGCTTCCAAGAAGACCGGAAGTCAGTTTGGAAAGATAACTAGTATTGTGAACATTGAGATTTGTAAAGCGAATATCTTTGTGATTCAATTAAGTGTTTATTGAGTTGTATTTCGAGTGTTCGGTGAAATACATTGTTCAGTTTTGTACTGAGTGTTTTGAATTCTTGAACCCAAGTAGAAATATCGTGACAATATGTTAGATGGATAGCCCACCCCCATAAACATGAATATATTATACAATTTTCTGACTCGGCTTACTTCATACATAGTTCATCAGCTGACACCTCTCAATCTCATTGGCAACTACATAACTTTTTTGAGAGAAATGGAAAATATGACCACCAAAACAGGGTGTTTACAATGAACTTCTGTATTCTGAAATTCAATTGACGCTTTCTGAAACACAAATGATATTTCCTTTAGTTCAAATGACAAATTCTGAAATTCAATTGCCTATTCTGAAATACAATGGACACTTCCTGAAATTATTGATACTCTCTCATTATTATCAAACCGATTATTTATGTCTCATCTTCGAATGAATCACGTATGTTGAGAGTTTCCAATCCACTCTTCAAAGGCATTTTTAAACGATAATATAGCCCGAGGCGGCAAACGGTACTCTTCGCGCAACGACATTGCCAAATCTCTCTCAGCAGTCTCTGTCTGTTAACGTTAGTCCAGTCCCACATTGAGCAACACAAACGTTCCCTACTCACCCTGATCTGTGTCGGGATCGGTGTGATAGTGGTAGCCCTGCGTCACACCCTCGTGGGAATGGGCTCTGCCCAGCCGGTGCATCCTTGCCATCTGAGCGGCAACACTGTACGCTGGCGGCTGCCTTCTACCGGGACCTTAAGAAATAGGTGTTGAAATGCGGGGAATAGTAGCGCTTGGGAAATTTTTCGACTCGGGCTGGTAGAAAACGAGTATGTACAAAGCGAAAAGCAGTGAGGGTGCATGAAAAGCGTAAGCGGGTGACATATTGAAGTATAGCCACAATTTATTATTCACATTATTATTGTTTATAATTGATTAATTCGCACTGTTTGCATGGGTTGTGCAAACACTCTGGTGACATCAAATGCGGTTTGAAGTCAAATAATTGGCAGTGTGGGGACTTTTACTGGAACAAAGCCGATGGGAAATAATTGTTTGAAAAAAATACGAAAACACATTCAGACTTCTCGTGTGCATCCAATTCTTATCCCCATGTAGGAGTGAAACATAGTCGCACTCGATTTATTTAAATGGACCATTTGATATCTCTTTGAAAAACACCAATCACACAAATTTCCTTCTCACCATAAGAAGGAAATTAATCCCCCAAGACGTGTGTTTGTATTTTTTCCTGTGATGAAAAATAAGCAAAATGATATACTCGAACGAAAAAATCGGTCCATCCGTTCGGAAATTATGTCAAATTTGAAAAAATCGCAAGGGTACCCCCATTGATTCATATTTCATCTGTAGACGAAAAATATTTTTTTTCGATTGAATAAATTACGAGCTAAAACAAGCAAAATAATGTCCTCGAATGGAAAAATCGGTCCAATTCCAAGGCAAGGGTTCTATTCTAGCATTGTTCGAGTAAAAGTTCAGCTAGGATGAATTACTACAGAACGATTGTTATATACGAGTTATACATACTCATCAAGCATAATTATATACAAAATGTACAATTTCTAAGAATAAACTCACTTGTGCTGCCACCAGTAGTATTTGACACACCGAACTTTTTAAGAACTACCTAAAAAATATACCTACTTTTATTCCAAAATATTTCAGGAACATGTATTGGTTAAATTTATGTTTTTTTTTAGTTTTGTATGTTAGTTAAATATTTCTAGTGTTACCCTGCCGCAGAGAAAACCTCACGTATTTGTCTTCACAGCAATGATGCCTGAATGAAAAAAATGAAAAAATGAAAAAAAAAATTTTTCATTTAGCCGCTAGTGATCAAGGAAAAGGTAACATTACTTCTAGTCAGTTCAAAATTTTACCGACAGAGACCCCAATTCCGTCCTCTGACCATTGACATGGAACACGAAATATTAACGTGAGAATGAAGTTGACAGTTGACAGCCGAAAGCGAACGAGGCGCCATCTACTACTCGATGTGTGCGGTTTTCTTCAGAAGGGCAACGACATAATATCGAAACAAATTGTTCTACAACATCGCTAATTACAGTGGCTATAACAAACGAATCGCTACTGAACTTACCATTGACATTACGCAAAGCATGAGGCAAGGGGGGTAAAACGGCCACAGCATGGGGGCAAGGAGGCATAGCACCAGTGCGGTTGGAAAACCAGCCTATCACCAATGACAGACAACTAATGTAACACCGTATTTGGACAAACACAATATGCATTTTCATACTAAGAACTACGAGTAAATACTTTCAATCCTTCAGAACTTCAACATGGACATTTTTACAAGGAGTGAGTCAATATAGTGTAGTATAACCTAACCTATTCCTTCTGAATTGCTATATTTTTATTTCTGAATTTGGCTACATTGTTGCCGAGATATATAACTTTTTTCGTCATCAACTCATCTGACAAGTATGTGTAGAACACACTATTGACCCACCATGTATGCAATCAATCATTCCGCAATTAGATATTCTATTATGTCAGTTTTTTAGATTTATTCAAAAAATTCTCAGAATTTCATAATTTTTTCGAATGTCAAAAAAACAGATGTGCAATTGAAAAAATTGCTGATGATAACTTCTATAAAGATGGCGCAAAAATGAGAATTTTCCAAAATGTGCGGAATTGAAAAACAAAATAAACACTTTCAAAAAATGATACATGATTCGAATATTTCTTAAAAGTTATGCTTATGAATTTCCATAATTTCATTTTGGTCACTGCCATTAAATTTTGTTGTTACCTAAATAATGTTGTCTATCGCTTCATTATTCTTCAATGGCTAACTCGACACTATTGTCTTGAGTGGAAAATATTATTAGTGGAGTATTTTATATATTTTATACACAGTTACCCGATTATCAATCTGTGATATGAAGTTGCGTTCAGAAAAAAATGCTGAATTCGAACAGGGCGATAAAAATATACCATTGCTTGAACAAGTGGATCATTCTTTAGGGCTTCCGTTATTGTTAAAAAAATACATCAAATGGTGTTCCTCTGGTAGATTTAAACGATTCTCTACCGTTTCATAATTTGTTCCGAACATAACCACCAAATATTTCAAAAACGACGATGAAAACTCATCAATTTAGTGGAAGCAATCGCATCTGTCACAAAAATCTCTTGCACACTCCACAACCCGTACCAAACAAAGTGAAGCGCGTGGAAAAAGTACATACCTGGTATGGGCGGAGGATGCCTAGGGGGACTCTGACACCTCGATTGGTACGTGTGACTGTCGTTGGAGCTGTTAGTCACCTGACTGAGGGTGCTGTGACCCGAGTCTGAGGAGGTGACTGAACCTGCGTACGAATAAACATGCCACCTTTGATAACGTGCTCAAGAAAGGTATACAGAGATGCGAAAGAGGGCGTGCTACCGAGATAGGAGTCGGAGGAAAGCGGTGGGCAAGCATAGACGTTCGGAAAGATGCTGAGGGGAAGAGAACGAAACGAGATTGCTATGAAATATTTGACACTGGACAGTTTGTGATGTAACCTAACCAAACCTAGATGCATTAGCCGAAGTTGAAAACGAATCATTGAGTGATTGAGGCCATATTGGTCGGTTATTGGAGATCTCTCGTTTTATTCCAATTCAATCCAAATGATGAAATATTAACTTTTTGATTGGATATCTAAATTAGGCGGTTTACGAGGATTGCATGATCTTGCTGTCGAAGATGATAGCGATGAGGATGAATTTGTTGTGCGTCGCTTCCGATGGATACCGCAAAGAGAAAATCAATTCGACGTATTAGATAATACCGATTTCAAACTAATATTTAATCTTTCAACACAAAAAGCAATCAGAAAAACAAATGAGGTTATCGTATCTAGACGTTATCATGACGTTTCATCAAACAGGAAACTAAGTAGGCGGAACAATAGTGTCTGTTCACTACAAAGATGCATGATTTTTTTCAGTAAGCTAGAGACATCTCTTGAACACCGTAAACTCTTTTGATCGTGAAGTGTCAGAACTGCGAACTGGCCATAAATTCGATTTTTTACATTTCGAATTAAGCGTTCCTTCTATCTCAGGAAAGTTAAGCATGAGAATCAGGAGACAGAAAAAAACATCGTCAGTCAGTGTCGGTGATGTGGCTGTGAAGTGTGATTTCATAAAGTACTTGTTCAAAAATGAAGACATAAAAAGACAAAAGCAGGTGAAAGTATTGGTATATCGAAAGCACGATGGTTAATACAATTTTTATCGTTTATGTTGAGTTTGTATATTTACTTCACGCATAATTCATTTCTAGTGATTATTGTAGTTGAATAAAATACGTCAGATTCTGATTGGATTTTTAAGAAACATGAGAAATTTTTTTGTATCAATTTATTAACGTACATGAATAAAACTCAGATTTCCAATCGACCAATGTTTATTTAGCATACGTTGCGTGCGTAAGAAAACATAACAGCCGTTTCCCTTCCGAATCTCATGTGATGATCCAAAGGAGAGTATATAGACCATCATGATATATTCAACACTCACTTTGTTTGATATACGATCCGATGCTATACTCTATATTAACCCTAACTCTACTGGACACGAGACACAACACCAAACTCTTCCCTGAGAAAAATGATACTCCCTTCTCTATATTTAATACGTGTCGACTGCTCGTCTGTAAACCACTTTCTCATTAGAAAAAAGAACGTGACTATACGGTGTGATTGTTACAAAAATGTCCTCCTCTTTTGTATCCTCTGCCCTAAATATGACATACGTGCTGAAGTTACAAAAAAAAGTCGTTTGGGACTTGAGTGAACTGACAATCATAATTCCAGCCTACTAGGTTTCCATTCAGAACAACAATGCCTTATCAATCTAAAACATAACTCGGTATCTGTCTATCGTATTTTGATGTTTTGCGTGGTATTTTCCCCTCCAAATAAATATGTCCTACCTGAAGTGACGGTCTTCCTCAAGGGCAAATTGCTGAGCGAAGTGACGCTGCTGCTCTCGGCTGACAGCGCCACAGAGGGTAAAGGGGTGGGGGTGTCCGAATGAGATCTTTCGTGCATTGCTCTGCCACCAGCGCCAGAGCTGCCCGAACTGTGGGAACCGTAGCTGGAATAACTGCCTGCAAAACACAAAGATGCTATCCAACATACGATCATTTCCAATTTGAGTAGCAACGATGATGTAAGAGAGAAACAACACTAAAAGAGAGTCGCTATCGACTGGCACTTTCTACCTTTATTTTGGCGGATGCCAATTTTTTGTATCAGCTTCAGATAGGCAGTCCTTATTATCAGTATTCGTAGTTTAATAAATTAATGGTTTTATTACCTGAATAAACCTTGAAATTTGATTACGTGCAATGTCGTCTTAAATGGAAACCTAGTAGGTTGGAACCAAGGATATTAAACTGTAAAGGATTGCTCAATCCCTATGCTGACAATGTAAACACGTTGAATGACGTCACTGATTCGACCTTGTTGTTCATTGGTCGAGAGGACGACCATCGGAAGTTATTATGTCGCCATTGAAACTTTTTGCGAAATTTCAAAATTGGAATGAATTTAGTAAATTTAAAATAAAATGGTACTTTATATAAGTGAATGAAGTAGGTACATGCAATACATAATGCTGAATATATAAAATCTTACTTTTATAGGTGAATTAGTTGTTTTGTGTGCTGTAACTGAGGGCATGAGCACGGCATGAGCACAGGCCTGAGGGTGTAGATGATTTAAGAAAACCCAAAACAACAAATAATTTCCATGTGTTTTTTCCAAAACCCACAACAATTAGAAGTGGATTTCACGATCTGGAAGACTTCGTTTGTGTAATCCAAGTGATTCCAGTAGATTTGTTCTATTTTATGTGATCAAGATTATGAGCAGGAATAACATGACAGGACCTACTATAAATGAACCCTGAAGGTATATTATTATAATACATGCTCTTGAGGAGTAATATTTTGTTATTGTTGTCTTTGTATTGTAGATTCACTAGTGAAGAGATGATTGGAACACAAATGTTCCACTGAGTAAGGTGTGACAGAAAATATTGATAACATCATCCATATCCCAAAATGTCTCTGAACATGTTGCTCCATTTCAGAAAATGCATATTCTTTTCTGATCCTGAAATTATCACATCTTCATCCCATCATAATAAGTGATGACTGAACTCACTAAATTGAAGAAAGCGATTCAATAAAAATAACAAATTGTGAAAAATGTCAAACAATCAACTCAGGTAGATATAATACAAAAATCAAAATTGTTGGTGTATTTTATACTGTGGAAATCATATATTTTATAAAATCAAAATGTTTTATATGTTCCATATACCTACTGTTCATATTATGATTTTATGATAGGTATATCTCAGTGCCCTGAACTTGAATGGACATCATCCTTTGATCTAAATAGGTAGTCTTTTATTTTTGAGGCATTATAGGTAGATCACTGTTTCTGGATGCACTCAGAAATAATATAGGTGAAAGATAACATAATTTGTTGGTTGAAAATGGTATAGTATGTAAGTATTCTGTGTGATTGATTAAACAATATTGTATATCATGAAATAAAAACTGCTACTGATTGCAAAATGATATGCCTACCTCAATAGGGAATAATTTATTATTGATCTATACAGTTCATAATGGATAATAATACATGTATACTTGAAATGTAAAATGTACATGCACTACAAACTTCCGAGGATATTTTCAATTTCATAATTGCTTCTATATATCTACTTGCACTGGACAATATCCAGAAATATATTCTATATTCTGTCTATGTAATCTTTGATAGTACCCTAAAAAAACCAATGGATATTATTAATAATAAACCCTCATTTCACCACTATTTTCAGAGCTTACCTGGTATGAAATATATGAATAGATTTTCAATTGAATTTTGATTCTAGGCAGCAACATGCATTTTACTACCTTTGGTTCCAAAATTCACTGTGTAAATGATTCATGTGACTAGGTGCTGTAGAATATAATTCACTTCAATAATTATTCGGCCACAAACCAAAAAGGTAAACCAGTGCCACAACAGTCTTCAAAGAATGAAAAAACATGTTTTCATCCAATTCCTATTCCTAAAATTTTGCGAATGGAACTAATAATGGCTATAAATTGATTGTCCAGATATTTCATGTTCTCATACTGACTTAAAAACTCATCAATTATTATTCTTTGGTGTATTTAAAAAATAACATCCTGTGGAATAACAAAAATAAAGTGAGAAACTGAAACTAAAATCAATGACAAAGATGGAGAGTCAACAGCCAATGAAATTACGAGCGGAGTCAGTGACGTCATACATCCGGAAGAAAAACTTGGTCGATCGAGTAATCCTTTACAGTTTAATATCCTTGGGTTGGAACTATAATTGCCTGTCCACTCAAGTTCCAAAAGTCTGCTATGAGGTCGCTATTTTATAAAAGTCGTTCGATGCTCATTTTAGGTTAAAGTTATATTCTTATTTTTCTTCTAACTTTACCACATTATTATGTATCTATCCTAATCTGAGATATTTTTACTCTAATAAGAGATGTCAAATCGTTTCATATGGCGTATTTTCGACAGAAAAAGACGTGGACACTTGAGAGTGCCGCGTTTTGACTCAAGATTCGTATAAAGGAGGCCAAAATACATTGATATTACCTTTTCAACTCGTTGGGGCAGTGCGGTTAACGAATATTTACAAAGCCCAAAATAGTTCACGGTTATTATCAGAAGATGTCTCTGCCTTACAGAAAAAGCTACGTCATTTTTTCCATTGAACAGACATTATACCATCTACTAGGAATTTATTCAGATCGACAATGTTGCATTAAATGTTTACATACTCGGGTTAGAACATGCAGATGACCATGAACATATTATTCGAAGAGCAAAGACCGCAACGTCATAAAAAATCAACGAGAATGAAATAGTATATTACACAACAAGTGTGGAAAGTGACATATTTCACACGAGTAGTCGTTTAGCACGAGCCGCGTAGCGGTGAGTGCGGAAACGTAACGAGTGAAGGAAATGCACTTTCCAACGAGTTTTGTACACTATTTTCCTACGACTCCGAATACTTTCATTTCGCGGGAGGTCTTGTCAAAAATGTAACTTGAGCAGTCTCTAGAATTTCAGGTGGTTTTGATTCAATATCAAGTACTGTTTAATTCCATATTCAAGATTATATTTGAATACTTCTCCGACAATTCCTCATTATGTGAATTACTGATTGATTGGGTTAGTTAAGTTTGGACAAATTTTATCGATATTGACACCAGCGTACATAAACAACCTTGACACCATTCGCCTGCTAGCGCCATTAATCACGCAACCAGGAATACAGAAGCATAGAAGTATGTAGTGCGCATGCGCGTACGAGTTACTCGAGTTAGTGCGTCCTTGACTCTTTGCAAACATCTGTGATACCAAAGAATCTTCTCGTTGGTTATACTGTGATATCAAAATGATGCAAGCAGCAAGCCGCGCATAAAACTGTAGCCGTACTCTTTTGAATTATCTAACCCTCTGTCATCAACATCGAAATAGTTCCAGCAAAGAGTATAGGTTCCAGTTTTAAAGTGAATTCAGAGGATATGTATCAGACACATTGAAATTGATAGATGAAGAATTCTCGGTATTTTCGAAACGAGACAGAAAATTCAATAAGTAATGTGAATTTTATTTGAGAACACTTATATATTGACAGTGAGTACCTTCACAATATACCTAATTATTTCTATATCAATTCAGGCGACCGTTGTGATATTTTTCATATCAACACTAGTGCTTTTTTTCTTTCAAATAAACAATACCATGGTGATATGAGCTACTTTCTGAATAACAAAACAGTGTGATTATTGACGTTTTCATAGGTGGTCGTAGGAAATAAAAATTTACCTGTAGCACTAGGTGCCCTTCTAACAGCCGGACTGGCCTGGGTGCCGATGCCATGCACAGGGGGGACACGCGGTTGATGCAGCCTAGTCTTATTCGGTTCCGATAATGCCAATAACTTCCTCACGGCCTGAGGCGACGCGGAACCTGGACAGGACAAACGAGAACGCTCGGTGAGTTCGGAACCGTCATGATCAGCATTATCGGGCACCGGTATTAGTTTTGGTAGTCTTTGCAAAGTCGGTTGGGACGCCGAAACAAATTTTGACCGGCAGGTTCTCAAAGGATTTGCCGTCTTGCAGCCGGTTGAATTTTTTTTCGGTGTCTCAGTTGGCCTTGCTAAGACTATAGAGACAAGCTGATTAAGGATTCCGGGCAGGAAATATCAGTCAGGTTAGTTCATTTCGATAAGTGGGAACAATCATAACTGTAATTTCAGATGATTTTAAATATATTACCTAAATAATGAAATCCTAAATGGTTAAGATGGGATTAATAGATAAAACTTTCACTTTTAGTAACATTAAAAACACAAGCAAGCGATTCTAATTAGTTATGAATATTCACGAATACGAAAAGTTTTATTGTATGGAGCGAGATGTTGTATTTTCAATTACTGAATCAACTTTAGAGTTTACAGCGTGGGCCGTAATGTTTTAAACGTAATATAGGAAATTTTCATAGAAAATACAAGAAATTGTTTTCGAGCGATCATTTCTGCATGTCAGAAAACATCTAAACGTGACCACATTATGGGGGCAATTTTGAAAAATCAATATGGAATTCGCGATGGAAAATAACACGTAGCGCTAACTAAGGGTAACAACTCGAACTACTCGAAATGGTATCGTTTTTGTTTTGTATTTGCCACCAAACAACATCTGAGACGAGAAGATCTCACATGGATTATGCCAGAAGAACTCTCGAAAAACTAATGGAAGTATACTTTTCAGAACCAAACGTAAACAGAACAGAGTTTACGTTTGTCTGTAGGTTATCCCTCAGAGAGTTCAGTGGTTATCCCACAGAAATATAGGTTTTCCAACTTCGAGTGTTTTCACGAAAAATTATTTGAAATTCGATTGTAGGTATGTATGCATAATTTGCAATATTCATCTAGTATAATATTAAGAAATAACAATTTTTCATCTTAAGGTTGAACACTATTGTTTTTTGATCTTGAACATAAAATTTGACATATTGGTGGTTATGTGACATTTGTTGAAATGGATTCTCGATGTGCAGAAACGATTTCTCAGAAAGAATTTTTTACAACTCTATTAATGTATAATGTAATTATATCGAATAATGTTTTCAAACAAATTATTAACCGGGTGATTCAAAATTCAATGGATATATTTCAAGGAAGGATTGTTGGGATATTGCGTAAAAAAACGATCATTTGAAATTGTGATTATGATAATGGATCGAATCTTTTGAAAATTGGCTATTTCAAGCTATTTTTGGGAGAGTTGAAGGAATCCACAATTTCAATACCCAATGTTTATGTTTGAAGAGAAAGAATTTTCAAACCGAATCTCCCAAAGAATTCGCACCTCGAAAAAATGTTCAAGCCCTAAGGAGGTTATAAGTGACAATTCCAGAGATTTTCTGAAATTGGATCACAATCTGCTCGATCTCATCATTCAATAAAAAGAACAGTAAAAAAAAATCATGCCCTCACCGAACTTGGGCTTCCGCTCGTCGCTGGCACTACTGGTGCTGCTGGTGGTGGAGGGCGCCGGCGAGGGGTGGCGCTTGGGCTTGGGCGCGCCCGGGGCGGCACCGCCCCCGCCCGCCTGCGCCGCCCCCTCGCACTCGAGCGACATCTCGTGGAGACGCGACTCGTCCGTCTCGACGCGCAGGTTGTTCAAGTAGGCCTTGACTCGGCGCACCATCTGCGACTCCTCGAACATTTTTTTGGGGTTGGGCGCCGCTGTTGACTTTTTGCGACGTTTCACCGTCGCTTGGCCTAGAGACAATATTTTTTTATAATAGCGAGTGAGAGATGTTTGAGAGGGATTTCCGAAAATCCGACTAAGTAAAAGCGTACGTTTATCTACTCTGAGTCGAATATATTCGATCCCAGACAATTATTATTTTAGAATCTACTAATTACACAGAAAAAAACAAGCAAACTATATCCCTGAACGAAAAATTCTGAAGGAAAATATTATTTGTAGAAAATAGTAAATGGTATGCAGGCCGCGAAATACTTTTTTAACGTACCGAAACAGTTATTCGCCGAGGCCGCTTGCGGCCGGGTCAAGATAATCTTGAAAAATGTTACGGCGAGTTTAAAGATTGGTGTGACAAAATAATCCTTGTCTTTGTAGTATTTTAGAAATGTCAAATTTGGAAGTGATATTCAAATCACTTTGCACTACAAATAGCTATTTCAATTATACAGAAAAGTCATCAACACATGTATGCAAGAGATCTGATGATTTGATTATCCAGTGATTATACTTGGACTCATAAAACTGGCCACAAGTCGCTTCGATAAAAATTCCAATGGATATTTACGAGGATATTTACCTTGACAATGATATTGGGAAGAAGCAGTGGTGAGCTGGTTGAGAGCTACCATGGCATTGCTGGCGGGCTGACCGCCTAGTTTGAGCATGGTCAGGAGATCGTACGGGCTGCTGCACATGTTGCTCAGTGATCTGACCTCTTTCGCTATCATCCGCAGCTTCTCGAAATTGATTAGGCCTTCGACTTTGGAATCGTTGCCGAGGTGTATGAACGTCAAGTCTTTTTTCACCACCGGGTAGAAAGGAATCTGTAATTGATTAATGTGTAAACAAATATGGCGCGACACGAGCTGAAAGTACGACAATCACGATTAACATTCAAGGACGATGTGAATACAAATGGATAGAGCTATAACAAGTCATGTATCAGGGGCTCACAAATAGTACACTTAGACTTACAGTATGAGTAAGTACCAGATACGACTAAAAAAATAAACGGAAAATGAAGTGAGAGATGTGTCGAATTCAAGATTCCAATTACTACGTGATAATCTCGGATGGAAAATGTACTTACGATTGGAGGTTGAGTCTGCTCTGCACTAACCAACTGACGGTATTTGCTCATGTTTCTGGATGGATCCATCAGCTGTTGTAATTCAGAAAACACGCGTTGGTACTTTCCAGGCAGTTTGTCCCAACTTTGTCTTAATCTCGAAACGGCTCCGTGCCCCAAACCACTTACTATGGCGAACATCGAATTGAAGTTTTTGCATTCCTTGCATTGCCCTAGAAAACATAAAATACTTCTTGTAGAACTTGCATCACTTTAGGATTGAATGGTTGGTTGGTTGAATAAATAGAATTGCCAATATCTGCGCCAAGATTAGAACCCGGACCCTCTGGGCCCAAATTAAAGGCCAGCGCCTAAACGCACTCGTCCACCAAACCAGTGCTAGAAGATTTACTCACTTGCCACCTTGATGAACTGCTTGATGATTTTCATCCTCCTCACCGGGTTGTGTTCGGAGCACACCTCCGACACCACCCAGAATGTCTCTTTGTTCACCAGCGCAGCGAATTTGTCCAACATCGGGCATCCGTACTTGGATTTCAGCTCGAACAGGTCGTCAATGTACTCGGTAGGCTCGATCTGCCTGAAGATGCTGAAGTCTTGCAGCGTCAGCTGGATGGCCACTTCTACGGCGTTCAGTTGCAGAAAGTGCACGGCGCTTTCTCTCACCAGCTCGGGCGCTAACTCATCAGGTACTAGAGCAAACGTGTCAGGCTCAGAATGGGTGTTTTATTTCGTATACCATGGAGGTTTTGGGGATGAATATAAGGTTATGACGTCAGTGGATCTCCCTGTCGTAACACTGGCTAGTTAGATTCGGTGAGTTTCAGCTGTTAGCAGGATGTGGCTGTCTTCATCACAAAATGTGATTATGTATAAGTAATGTTATGTATGAGTAATACATAATAAAATACAACCACTGGAATACGAACATAAATGATGGAGTGGTATACAAATGGTCTAAGACTCCAGAGAACAAGATCAGGTATCAATGAGCCTCGTGCAAAATGCTACGAGAGTTAAAGGTCGGCAGGAAATATGGGAACAAGGATAAAGCAGGAACAACATGACCATCTCATCGTTTGAAGATCTTGTCTATTGGGTTCTTCATGATGATTTTTGTCATTCCATATATCTAGGAAATGCTTCTTTTCATCTGACACTAACAATTGGTTTTGATGAATGAAGCAAATTATGTTTACTAGTTTTCTTCTTCTTCTTCCTGACATAACCTATACAGGTCTCCATCAGCAAATCGTACTCATAAAGAGTCAGTAACTCTCCAGTTCTTTGAAAATCAGTCATCCCTGACTCGAGTGTACAAAATATCACTCATCAAACGAGACAGACAAGGCGCTCCGAAGTGCGTTCATACCTAGGGTTTCGGTGATTCCGTTGGTTTTCAGGTAATAGCGGCTGCTGAGGCCGATACGCTCAGCCAGATTCTGCAGGTCATCCTGCAGACGTTTCTGCTTGATGGTCTGGTTGTCGGTGACTGAAACTTCGCACAGGCTGAAATTGCTGCTCGGGTCGGTCATGCCGAACTCTTGCAGGGCAAGCATCACCACCTCGTGGGCGGTCGTCTCCTTATGAACTAATAGGTACTTATAGCTTTGATCGGGCCTGTAAACCTACGAGAAATGATGCGAAGTAAAAGTTTACTTCATGTCTACAGGCGTTTCAGTGGATGGCTTACTTTCAGAACGTGTTCTGGGAAATCGGCACAGCGAAGGTCGTCATAGTAGATTGACATCAAATCTGGGTTGCTTTGGGACTGGTAGAGGTTTGTACCTAGATTCGATGGGGGGTTGAAATTGTCGACTTGATCCTGACTCATGCCGACACTGAAAAAACAAAAAAAAATGATCATGAGCCCATGACGCTCGATGGAGAGTTTCTTTCGAGAGCGGCAAGACACAAGTTTTTTTTTTTGTTTACAAACGACGTCAACTTTTTGTTGTGATTTGAAAGCGGCAAAGGCTACAAAACAGTGGTTTTGATGGAAAACATTGGAAACAAATTTAGAAGTCTGGGAAATGAAAATATCAAGAAGGATTTTTGGCGGAGTAAGATAAAAGGAAATGTGGTGAGAAGAACAAATGCAGAAAATTTACGAGCTGTACGGGGAACCCAAAATAACTCAGATAATAAAGAACCAAAGATTGAGATGGTATGGTTGTGGCATATTACAATGTTGAATATGTGATAGTGAAGCAAGCTCAATGCAACAAAGGGCTGAACTAAAATGATTCAAACAAGTGGAAGATGACATTGGAAAGCTCGGGATAACCAGATGGAAGAAGAAGGCAAAGGAAATAAAAACATGGAAACAAATAACAAACCGAACCCAGAGCCTGTAAGACCTGTTGCACTGCATATAAAGGCTACTTTGTTAAGCGACTGGAGAAAAAAAAATCAAGAGCTACTCACTTTATAATATTCTTGGGCAAGAAGTACATCTTCATCAGCACCTTCTGCAACTTCCCCAGCGTCATGAAACTCGACTTCTTCCCCTCCTTGGCCGGACTGTGGATGCTCACCGGCTGCGATGCCGGCGGGTCGTTGCTCAAAATCAGATTGCCGTCGATGCTAGACAGCCGCGGCCTCGGATCGGCCTTGGCAACCTCCGACTTCCTGCTGCGCGGTCGCGGCGAGTTGTCCGGCGTGTTCAACATCTCCTTGAAGTGCAGCAAGTTGGACTTGACCGTGATGCTGAGGTGTGTGGTACCCCGCAATATCTCCAGCGCCCTGGTGCTCGACATGTGCTCAAAGCTGTGGTTGTTCACCTCCATGATCTGATCGCCGCGTTTCAGCCCCACCTCCTCGGCCTTGGACCGCTTGTCGACCTTAGAGATGAAGATGCCAAAGTTGCGCTCGAAGCCGCCTAGGATCTGAAAGCTGAGCGGTTCGTCCCTGTTGGGTCTAGCCAGCACCACGTTCCTGATGCGCGCTTTGGCAGCGCACGCGATGTTGAGGAGCCGCAGCTGGCCCACCATCTTCTCGTTCTCGAGGCCCTGCTCGAAAGTCTCCAGAAAGTCGATCATGTCGTGGTCGGTCTCGAAGTCGGTGAAGTGGTTGTTGACCCACAAGAGCACCACTCTGGTCACTCGGTCGCGCACCTCCGTGTCCTTGAACCACTCGAGCAGCTGGCTGCACACGAAGAGAGGGCTCTTGATGAACACCCGGTGCGTCAGCAGAAAGTCCTCCACGTAGGTGGGGTCGGTCAGGGAGTTTTCCTCGATGAGTTGCTGCATCAGGCGATCGGCTGTCGCGCGGATCACCACGTGACCTCGTCTGTTGTTGGTTGGTTCGACGGAGCCTCTCAGTTCGGTTACCATCACCAGCTGGCCGTCTTCTTCGTGCCTGCGAGTGTTTTCCTCGCCCTGGTGCAGGATCTTGTAGTAGTCGGACTGCGTGATGCAGACGAACTGGCAGTCCTCGCATTTGGTGATCATGACGCCCTATGAATGAATTCAAATGGAATTGAATTTATAATTTGAAAAGGTATTCGCGAAAAATACTACTTTGCGCACGCTCTTAGAAAAAGTAGTTTTAAAGCCACTCAAGTACAGTACCTTGTGGTAGAGCTTGTCCATGGTGGGTAGGATGCCGAACGCGTCCCCCATGTAGAGCATCTGGCTGGGTTCGTCCAGGATGACAATCTCCACGGAGCCGTTGACCAACACCGACCACGAGTCCAGCTCTTCGCCGTCGTTCATCACCACGGTGCCGGCCTTTTCCACTACCGCAAACACCATGACGGCGCAAAGGGCCCTGCGCACCGCCAGCGTCATGTTGGTGAACGCCTTCAGGTGTTGCGTGAACTCCAGGAGGGCTTCGATGTCGTCCTCGGTGCGTTCGGCTGGCTCCTTCTCCAGGCAGTCTCTCACCCTGTCTCTGACTGTCAGACTCTGCGAGGAAAAAATTATGATCATGGGGACAACGTCAGTTTTGAATTCTCTACTTTCCTGGCTAACACCACGTAGAACATTGAGTTATATCTGCTCGTGGTCCATGCCACGATTCACACTGTGAATGCAGATCGCAAATGTTTCTTGCTTCCCAACACGTGACAAAGTTTACATCGAGACAGACACACTTGACAACCTACAGACCGGTTTCGGGATTATTGGCCCTCATCAGCGCAGGGTAGTTATCCGAGTCTGTCCCAATGCAATCTCTCCAATGCATATTTCACCGCACTGAGCCACGTTACAAGAGACACTTGGAACTAGCGACACCATGCGGCGGAAGGAAGAAACACTCCAGATACAAAGTTTTCATGTCATAGGAGTGGCTGATAGCTCGACTAAGCTGATACATGGAAAAATGATAAAGCCATGAATTGGATGGATGAAGTATCAAGAATATCAAGATTGAAAGAAAAAGTGTATCAAGTGTATCATCCATTGCTCACTCGATTTAGAACTGTTAATGACAGTCATTGCTATGATGAATCGAATAATAATGACAGTACGATTGAGTGATAATCGTTCTGATTCTCTAAGGAAGTGGTTATCTCAACAACTGTCATTTGGGTGGCAAATAGGAAGGTCAGTTGTTATTTGAATCACTTTCCGAATTTTCTATTCTCTAACGTCAAAATGGAAAAAAAATTAACAACTTGTCGTTGGTTTACCACTGATAAAGTGACTAATTTATCCACCAGATTTTACTGGTGGAAATGTAATAATAATTCATCATAAAGGTGATATATATTTGAAGAGGCAGTTATGGAGGAAATTTGTTACAGTTGTCAGGATTTGAGTTGCTCAGGAAATAATTATATGGTAGGATAATCGATATTATTGAGAACCTATACCTTCCTACTGAAAAAAATATCATAAAAATATCTACATATATATGCTCAAGAAACAGATAGCATCCAATTATATAGAGCCTTATGAAATTATACAAACCAAGAATATTAATGTTAATGATGTCTCTGATAGAACCAATGATGTTCAACATGGTAGAATGTGTGCTATACTAAAAAATTAGATACCTAGCTGAATCAATGAGCAATGATCCTGTGTAATAATATGCATTCCAGGATACATTTATACCTACCTCACTAGGTTCATTGACAATACATATAATTATTATTCCTGAAATTATTCACGAAAAACTTGGCAGTCCCGGACACAGAAAAAAACTGAGGTTAGATTGCCGTTGAAATTGCAGAAAAACAGCAAACTATAATAAAAAAGAAGAGGAGTTACTAACTTTTCCGCATTTATTTACAACTGAGTGGAAATGTAAGAAATTAGCAACCTTGATAAATTTCGTATTTGAAGAATACCACATATGAATAGTGGAAAATCTAAAGTGGTTAAAAAAGTAGTTGTAAGTAATGTATCCACTGTGTTAACCACTTTTTAAAGAATCGGACCGATTGTGACATCCCATCGTCCATGTGTTAGAGACGATTTAAAAGTGGTGACCAGAACACAACATTCCACTGGTGAGTTACTCAGTGTCGTATCATTCGTTGTATAAACATTATTCACCCAACCTCATATGCAAAGCGATTTGTAACACTCATAGCTTTTTGCATCCAATCACACTATTTTTCGGTAAAACCGCCAAAAGTACTCACATCGATGCTCTCAGCCAAGTCCTCCTCCTCATCGCTGTCGACGAGGCTCTCCACCAAGCCGGTCAAGTCGAGCTCGCTGTCACCGTCTAGCTCCGAGTGCGTAGACGCCATTGTGTCGCTGCCACTGTACGCGGAGCTCGTGTCCGATGAGTGGGAGCCGCGGTTGTACTTGTGCTGGTACAGGCCGGCCTGTCGCGGCACGGTTGGGGCGTACTGCAATGGGAGACAGGGGCGTAGTAAAGGCGGGAGTTTTTTTTTATTTTGGAGCGTTAGTGGCGGTGTTGGGGTTTTTATTTTTCCGTAGAGTTGATTCACTCTTAATGATACTTGGGAACACGAATGTTTTGAATATTCTCCCCAGTCGAACACGATGAAAAATTTTCACTTATAAGACTACTGGAGTGCAATCTGGAGCAAATACAGAAATCGATATTGAAAATAATTCATCTTAAGAGAAGAATTTATTCGACAGATCTATTATATAAGGAATCATCAATTCTAGACATTAGACAACTTTACTTTATGAAAACGATAACAAGACAACATAATAACAAACATGAACTAACAAAAATAGATCACCAGTACGCAACTCGCCACAAAACTGATCTTTCTTCATATTATGTTTTGAGATCACACAAGAATATTCTCCAGCGATCATATTCTTATTTATCTCCTCGGCTGTATAATCTAATCTCAATGGAAATTAAAAATATCGCTAACATTGGTGCATTCAAAAATAAACTAAAATCTTGGATATTAAGTCTGCCAAGAAAACAAATTCACCAATATATTGATGTCAAAAATACATACTATTATAGAGATATGCATGAATAAATAAATATGCTCATATTATATGGAGAATTATAAATTCTCTATTCTTTTTTTAATGGTAGGAAAATATATATGTTTAAGTAAATTTTAATCCACACATTTTCATTGATTGTAAGTTTTGTTTGTTTGTTTGTTTGTTTTCTTATTTTATTATATAAGTATGTATTGTTATAGGATTCATTGTAGTTATATAATTTAACGTCAATCCCACGCACAGGTTCAACCTTCTGTGGGAAATCTATATTTATTGATGATTGCATTGTTTTATATGGTTTTATATGGAATCTGGTGAATAAATATATATTTGATTATTTGATTTGACTACTAGAGCTTCAATTATTACTGGAATTTCTGAAAAATATTCGTGTTCGACAAATAATTTTCTGTTTTCAATTGAAGCTACAGTGATTTTCGGTGTGAAGATTTCAGACCTAACATTTCCGACCAATCAAAAGCCTATATTTTGTATCCATGTACCATAGCAACTAGAACGATTTCCGGAATTTTTTCTCTCTTCCTTCGGGGAAGGAGCATGGTATTTTTTGACGTTTGTAGGTCGAATGATATCCACATTTACCTAACTTCAAATACTAATAGCGTTTCCAACTGGTGCGCATTTAGTGTAAGTATATTTCTACCAACTTCACCTCAGTGGTTCAGAGTTTTCTTTCTTGATTATTCAATGTATTCAGACGGTATCGGTGAATAATGATGAACTGAATTGTAGATTCACAATATACGATTTTTTTGAAAAATAGTCGATACGGATTTGCTGCCTAGTGGACCGGTAGGTGTCCTGCGATTATTGAAATTACTCATCATGATTAAAGGAACTCACGGTAAATGTAATAAAAAATAATAGAAATGAGACTAAAAAAGTCAATCTCGTCAAAGTTGTATTTTATTTTACTGTTTATACACAGCCGTACGATAAACTAACCACTTGTATGCTTGCCTGGCGTCTAGACCAATGAGAAACGAGAAACGTAATTGAAGCTCTAGTGGTATTATAAGTGAAAATTCCACATCAATACGATAAAATACAAAATACCGACTTTTTAGTTATGCAAAATAATAATAAGGTAGCTGGTGGTAGTTCCAACAATTAATCTTGACTAACTTCATTTCACTGAAGTTTATAGAAATATATTTTCTTACAAGAAACTCGAAGTATCTGAAGTAGTAGTGTAATTTCATGCTCCTTTTCCTTTAAGAAGAAGAAATGACCAGACTGAATCGTATTTTCATAATTAATCTCCTACAATATCACACATTACGTTGCGATTTATATTAACTTATATCACGAATCTACATTTCAAAATCTTCCAAAATACTTACGGCATCTTCGAACATGATGTTGATACTTCTATGTTGTGGATGATCCATCAGTGGTGAGTTTTGAACCCTTCTGCTTTGTTCTATATCAGGATAGTCGATCTGAAAATTTATAAAATCGTGATTTAAAAATATATGAAATAAATAATCCTTCAGTGTACCTCTCCAACATTTTTTTTTCGTGACGTTTTGTGACTCTACTATCGATTAGTAAGATGTACCTAGTTCCCACGAAACATGAGATAAGGGTTATCTTAAGATACATATTTCATCACAGCTTATAAATAATAATAAATGTGCAAGGATGCACATTGATTGATATTCAATGATCAGCAAAATTATTTCTCAAAACATTCTCAACCAAATAATGATAACCAGCTGTATTTATCACAAATGCAGCTTTATACTCACGAACATTCGAATGATTTTTATTGTTGATAAGGATGACATTACTATACATTTAAATTTTGATACGTAGCACTTTTTTTCCGCATGCAGTCACCAAGTTTTTGAGTTTTATAGTTAGAATACCTGCTGTTCTTCTGATGTGGAATTGGGCCATGACAAAGAGTTACTCCTCCTCAGGGCAAGTTTGGTTTTATGTAGATCTGTGTAAGTGGAACTCCTTTTCCCCATGCTAGCCACTGAAACCCTCTTTTTGGGAGGATTTCTTTCAAGTTCTATCGCGGTTTTTGCCAAATGTTTCAACATTGTGACAGATTTTTTCTGAACTGCGTGTGAAATAAATAAATTTCAATGAAATCATTGAATGAGTTATTCGATAACACTGACATTGTATAAAATTCAAAGCTTTTTATGTGCTCCTTATTTTGGTAATGCTCTCAGGAGCTAGTTTTCAGATTTGTTTCTTGAAGTCTAGCTGAAACTTTGAAATTGTAAAATACAGTTGTGTGCATAAAGAAGTCGTACAAGATTTATATGGTGTAAACCTGCCTATGATGTTCCAGATTTCATTAAAAAGTAGTACACCTACACATTTGGAACTTTTCTGACAAAAATATTTTGAATTCTGAGACTACTTGTCAAAGTCGATAAGCAGTTTAATTGAGATTGACAAGCCTGACTCAAAATAGCGTATAACTGCTGTACGACTTCTTTATGCACACAACTGTACTTATATAGGTATTCTGAAGATTGGCAACCATCATAAGGTTCCAAATTGTTTGAACAGTTACTCCGTAATAAAAAATTGATTATTCGAGATCGAAATCCCCTCATTATTCAAATAGGAAGAAACTGACATTGCAAGTCTATTAAGAATCAATTTCGGAAAATTGAAAAAACAAATGTTTGTTTTTTGTTTTTTTGTGAATGTCAATAACGTATGTCAGTGTTACCAAAACCAAAATGAAAATACATTTTTTCAGTACACACCTTCTTCTATTATAATTATATAAGTAATCTCAACTCAACATGACCAACATTTCTAAATGAAACCTTAATGAACTCGTATATTCTAACTACGGAGAATCGATAAATAGTACTCAAATAGATGAAAACGCTCCATTAGGAAAGAACAAAGACATGAAGTAAACTCACGAATATGAGAACCCTTCAATCGCCCAGTCCCTATATATCCTTTGAAGTGGTAATTGGCTATACAGCTAATCAAATTTCAAGAAGATTATCATTTCAAATGAAGGAAAATACAATGGGAGCTCATACAACGTCTCGAATACCTCAGAAACTCATTGTTCATTGATGTTTAAACGTGGATACCACTACTACACGATAACTAAAACAGGCCACTGTTCACATTGTTTCTGTATCTAAAAAGGAAGGAAACTCGTCATTCATACAAAATGATGTTGATAACAATATGAACATTGAAACAACATTTTTCGCCACCGATCGGTATGGTATTTCTCATTAAAAACCAAAATCATTAGAGAAAGTTAACTTGAAGCTTTATCGACAGGTAGAAGAATGACAACAAATTCCTAAATGCTGTTTTATGGAAAACACAGGGTGTGTACTGAAAAACATCTCGAAAACCAAACTGAAGTGCAACCTTGACTAGGTGAAAATCAGGCGTATCGATATCCACAGCTCCATCCGATCTTTTGACTCACTGCAACACTCGGTATTGTTCACCAATTGATTGAAAAACTCACTCCCGATCGCGCGTATCACTAAACGCCTTGGCACAAAATGCCAGATTATAAGCACATACAGAGGAAGTTGTTTCCTGTTGGCTTCAGAAGTGTAAACCACAAACTGATAAAATGTGCATGTGTTGTGTTGAACAGTGCTCTATGAAAATTTTAAAAATAGTCGCAGCCTCAGACATATGCGGATGGAAAGAGAAAGAGGACGCCATCAGGGTGTCAAGTCAACGACGGTGTTTGTTTCGTTATATGGCCAATCTCGGCAGGGGAGGGTTTTGACAGTTCGGAATCTTCCTCAATCTCGTTATAATGATCAATACAGGGCCTCATATTATTTTTTATGAAAATAAATTAATGGAGATTCTCTTGAGGTTTCATTTTCTGAAATGTATGGAAATAAAACTGATACGCCGCTGTGGTCAATATACGTGAAACATATTTTTTTGAAACAAGCTTTCATACAGATACACTAAAAAGCGAGGGGTTGACCCCATGGGAATTCCGGTGTACAATTGATAGGAATTCCGGGGAATTCCTTTCTTTTTTACGCCAGAAAAAATACGAAGTGTTCAAGAAAATCTGCTAAATTCGCACTAAAAATTTTAAATAAATTATTATAACCACTCATGATCATCGATAAGTTCATTCCCGTCTTTTTTTTTAGAAAAAAACCGTTTCTGCTGACTCTGTGATTTTGTAACTTTAGTAGTTTGTATATAAAGGCTATATTTTAAAATTATTTTGAAATGTACAGGAAGGATTTTCCAAAAAATTGTGCCATATCAATGTTAATTATCTTGTTTCTTTTGGAACACCCTATATTCTATTGCTTTTTCAGATTCTCTCTGAAAATCTGATTTTTATTATCATACTTGGGGTCTAGCTGGAACGATTACAGAAATATAGGGTTGCTGTATGGTTCACTACTAGGAACCACCCTGTATGTTCCTATGTAAATTGAATCATGTGTTCAAAAGATATGATGATTTACAGTTTCCACCCTAGATTTGCTGAATTTTTTTCTGAATGTTTTTCTTGGATTTTCCTTCTTACGGATTCAGATCTTGGAAAAAGAAGGGAATGAAATAGAAAAATACCATCAGATGATGATATATTCTGTTTCCAAAGAGGATTTCGATATAATACAATACAGCCTATATAGCCTGACTGATGACAAATTTCGAAATTTTGATATCAATATAATTCGGTATTATTCAGATTCTGTAATATTTAGTGACATCACTCTGGAGCGAGGTCTGAAGTTTATCTTGAACTCAGAAATCCCCTCGGGAATCCCGAATGATTTTGTGTGTGATGTTCCTTAATATTTCATATTTCACCAAATTTCCCCGGAATTCCTCCGGAAGAAATATGTCAATTTGAACCGAGATTTGAACAAATAACGATGGAATTTGAAACTAAATGTAGATAATACTCGGAATTCCGGGGTAATTACGGGGAAATCCGAATATATCATCTGATGGTATTATTCTATTTTATTCCCTCCTTTTTCCAAGATCTGAATCCGTAAGAAGGAAAATCGCCATAACTTTCGAACGGATGGAACAATTTTCAACTTCGCTCATACCAATCTGCTTATTTTCATCATAGAAAAAATGAAGCAAATCGCCATAACTTTCGAACAGATGGACCGATTTTCAACTTCGCTGAAACCAATCTGCTTATTTTTTCCATAGAATCCGTTTCTCCAATCGAAAAAATCGAAATAAAAAAAAACTTTTTTCTTCATAGAAAAAATGAAGCAAATCGCCATAACTTTCGAACGGATGGACCAATTTTCAACTTCGCTCACACCAATCTTCTTATTTTTTTCTATAGAATCCGTTTCTCCAATCGAAAAAATCGAAATCAACAAAAAATTTTTTTCATCATAGAAAAAATGAAGTAAATCGCCATAACTTTCGAACGGATGGACCAATTTTCAACTTCGCTCACACCAATCTGCTTATTTTTTTCCATAGAATCCGTTTCTCCAATCGAAAAAATCGAAATCGAAAAAACTTTTTCATCATAGAAAAAATGAAGCAAATCGCCATAACTTTCGAACGGATGGACCAATTTTCAACTTCGCTCACACCAATCTGCTTATTTTTTTCCATAGAATCCGTTTCTCCAATCGAAAAAATCGAAATCGAAAAAACTTTTTCATCATAGAAAAAATGAAGCAAATCGCCATAACTTTCGAACGGATGGACCAATTTTCAACTTCGCTCACACCAATCTGCTTATTTTTTCCCATAGAATCCGTTTCTCCAATCGAAAAAATCGAAATCATAAAAAAAATTTTTTCATCATAGAAAAAATGAAGCAAATCGCCATAACTTTCGAACGGATGGACCAATTTTCAACTTCGCTCACACCAATCTGCTTATTTTTTTCCATAGAATCCGTTTCTCCAATCGAAAAAATCGAAATCAACAAACAAATTTTTTCATCATAGAAAAAATGAAGCAAATCGCCATAACTTTCGAACGGATGGACCAATTTTCAACTTTGCTCATACCAATCTGCTTATTTTTTTCCATAGAATCCGTTTCTCCAATCGAAAAAATCGAAATCAACAAAAAAATTTTTTCATCATAGAAAAAATGAAGCAAATCGCCATAACTTTCGAACGGATGGACCAATTTTCAACTTTGCTCATACCAATCTGCATATTTTTTTCCATAGAATCCGTTTCTCCAATCGAAAAAATCGATATCAAAAAAAACTTTTTTTCATCATAGAAAAAATGTAGCAAATCGCCATAACTTTAGAAAGGATGGACCAATTTTCAACTTCGCTCAAACCAATCTGCTTATTTTGTTCCATCGAATCCGTTTCTCCAATCAAAAAATCGAAATCAACAAACACTTTTTTTCATCATAGAATAAATTTAAAGTAGAATAAAACTGATTCGTCAACAGCTACTACAAATATTCTGTTCTGTTAATTTATATGGCCAGCATATACTTTCTGACTTTTTCTAGGGCCACCTTGGAATTAAGTCTGAGACTGTCAAAGAAAGTGTCAATTTTGATCCTAATAAAACAATGTACTATATTTCAGAATCCGATGTTATAACTAACGCAAGTTGACAGTCGAGTAATAGTTCCTCCTCTGATGATATTTTCAATTTGTGCCAAAATATTCGAAGTTGGCTATGACTGAAGCTATGGCAATATACAGTGTTGAAATAATGTTATTTATTCCATATAGGCTTCGGTAGTTGTTGAAAAAAATACTTCGAAAACAGTTTATATTGTTTTTCAAACATTTTTTTTTGTTTTTGAAAATGTTGACTGCTTGCGACAGCCTTTATGTATATTTCGGCATGCAACCAAAATTGAAAATGCCACCTTGTGAAAACATCGCTCTGAGTTCTCTGACAAACATTAATCAGGAATTTCAGTTTGGGTTTATTTATCGACTCATTTCAATTTTCCTCCACCGTTGATGGTTTGCCTGCGGTATTTACAGAATTCGCTCTAATTTTCTGTGGAGCGCAGTGAACGGTTCACAACCCCACAATCTAGGGTAAAAGGTCGTGGGTCATAGGGAGTTCATCAATCCTCCTGTTGCCAGGTAACTCGTTAGCGAGATATAGGGTTTAATGGGGATGAAATTCAGAAGGTCGTAGAAATTCTACATCATACTATATAGATAGCAAATTCGCTACAATCTTCAGCAGGATTTCTGCGGAAAGTTGTTAGAATATTTTTGGAATAAACATTTACCTCATTAAATATTTTACAGATTTTATTTATTAAAATCAGCAGTCGTTCTGCTTAATGAAGATTTTGAATTTCGATAGATTGATTGTAAGAAAGAGAATCAAAAATATTGTCAATTCACAGATTCATTAAATTCTATTCACGAAATCTCGTGAATCTAGTTTGGATTCGGAAAATTCATAAAAAGAAAGATTGGTCTGAAAGTTGTCGAGCTTTGTCATATTCGTTGAAATATCCACAGATTCATGAAACAAAGAAAACAAAAGAAGTGAAGTACGATAACTTCATATTTTTCAGTGTATACAGGGTTACTCACGGTAGTTGCTCCTGGTCTATCGATCTAAAACATTTTCAGCGATACAGTGTTGCCGCTTCTATCGAAAAGTAGCAACAACTTTTTTATTTCAAATGGAACACCCTGTAATTTATTTCGTTTTTAGATTTTTCCTGAAGAGCTGATTTCGTCGATCTATCATACTTGGGGTATAGCGAGAAAGATTACAGAGATATAGGGTGTGAAAAGTCGAGATTTTTCAAATTTAGGAATTTTTTGTGTCGAAACTATCCATTCTTGCTCAAAACGGCTTACATGTCCCTATCTCAACTTTCCATTTACTATCGATTGATATTTAATTGAAACAAATACGGGTGGTTCAAAATTTTGAGTTTTGCATCACCCTCTATTTGTTTCTATTAAATGTCAGTAGATAGTAAATGAAAAGTTAAGATAGGGACATGTAAGCCGTTTTGAGCAGAAATGATTAGTTTCGACACAAAAAATTTCTAAAGTTGAAAAATCTCGATTTTTCACACCCTATATCTCTGTAATCTTTCGCGCTATACCCCAATTATGATAGATCGACGAAATAAGCTCTTCAGGAAGAATCTTAAAATGAAATAAAATACAGGGTGTTCCATTTGAAATAACAAAGTTGTTGCTACTTTTCGATAGAAGCGGCAACACTGTATTGATGAAAATATTTTAGATCGATAGACCAAGAGCAACTACTTGAGAAACCAAATTTTCAGAATGATCCTATTTCCCGTTCTTCGTAAACGTCTAAGGTACCATCGACCGTGAGTGACCCTGTATAAAAGCTGTTTTTCCGCTGGTATAATAAAATACCCTTCAGCGTGTGAACAACAAAATGTTGATGCAAACTTTTCAGTCGAGCATTAATGAAGTGACAAAGTTTACTTGCGTTTTGGCGAAATTACATCAGAAAAAGTTATGAAGTTGTGGTCGGCGAAATGGAGACGCCAACTTCCTCAGACTCCCATTCTCGAAAATTCCGAGACGAAGAAAAAAAATTAATCTGATGATTCTCTATAAGATGATGAAAATGAATTTATGTTTACATACGAGACTTAAACAAACATTAAACTTATCTACAAAGTAATTATGATGCATAAAATGTTGTAGTTTAGATTTATAGCAATTTTTGGTATATAAATTTGATCTTGTGATGCATTGTTAAAAACCCACTTCAATCAATAAAAATCAGTAAATTTTTTCATAAAATTCATGAAGTATTCAGTAAGATGTGATATAATGACAGCATTTAAGTATCAACTCAACTACTTCAAATTGAGTTGACCATCTTATCCATTGAATCCAGAAGCAAATTTTTGAGCTAGAAGTTTTCATGATGTCTCATTCATTCTGGGATACATCTGAATATTAATATATACCACACCACTTATCACAAATATTCATGAATCGACAATGGCGCCAAAGATGAGCAATGTGTCGCCTCCAACATTTATTTTACTGATAAGAAACCCACACAGAGTCATTCATATCAGAGATTGATTTCGTTCATCGAATAACAGCATCCTCTTAGTGGTTGCCACTTCATCGAACATGAATGACTAAGATGTTTTAGAGTATATATAGAAGAATTGAGTAATCGTGTCTAAATCCACAAATAACCGATTGAAATCTAGCGGCAATTCTACCGACTGCGCCAATTAAACCTCGTCTTATTTCACTTTCAATGTTATGCATACATTTTTCATCAGGATGTTTGATTTTATAAAGATCTCAAACGCATACATATCTATCAGAATTTAGACACCCTTGATGATATTGTCAAAAATAAAATAAATGACAAATTGCTGTTTTTCGTTCTTAAAGCTCATCCTGCTCAGAAAATCCATTAATGATTTATGATTCCATCGGTAAAAGCATGTTTTAAACTGTTTGACTCATACAAACACAAAATCCCCACCGAAACAATTTGACCCCAACAAAAATATAGGTAACCTAAAATTTTCCGTAAAATATTTTCAAGAAAAGAATTATCCATCGAATCGAATAGATATACTTGATTGTCATTGATTATTTCATCATGATTTAAATTTATGAGCGCAAACACAAATTTTCAGAAGCATTTGTAATTATAAAAGCTGCAAAAAATATACGGAAGTCCCTCTATCACAAAGCTTCATAATAAATCTTGAATCTAATGCTAATGTTCTCTCGAAAACATCAATTAACAAATGGTATGAATAGCAGTTTAGATATAGTACGAGATGTAATATAATGCATTCAATTGTGTAAAGCGATCTGATAAAAAGTAGTTAACCGCATCTCATCGTAATATTTTATTAATAAACGCATTATTAACGATGTTTCAACATAATTAACGGAATTTTCTACCGAACTGTGGGCGGAAACGGAAGGAAACAACATAATAATATCTTTTTTTCTGGAAATAATAATTGGAGGTGTTACGCATACGCTGCATACGATTTCTCAAGCCCAAGATAAGCGGCTACGAAATCGTAGAAATCAGGAAGTGACGAAGAAAAGTCTTGTTTACCAAATTGGGTATACTCGCGGATTGTTTGCATCAGATGTTTGAATGAAAATGCAGCTGAATAACTCACGATAAGACGCCTTGTCACATTCGCAAATAAGATTTTTTCATATCCCAGTCGCATTTCTTTATATCTGAATGTACTTTTTGATACTCCTCTCACCAAATTGTGATAAATCCACCCCCACAAGTGCAAATCTTGGAGCAGGTATACACTGAAGGCTTTGGTTAGGATACTTTTATTTTTTTTTGAAAACTCACCACAATCATCTCCGACGGTTCCAAGACAAAACATTCATTTTGTCGTCTGGCGCTGCCCCCAGTCCTTTTTCCAAAACTAAAAAAAAAAAAAGAAAAATGTTAATGACCTCGGATTCCTCCGTGATGATAAACAGAATGAATCATACAACTTGCAATATTTATCGGCAGCATACATGCATATATTTTGTGAATTATTATCACAAAGAAAATGTTGAATGAAATTTTATCATTTCATTACCAACGAGGACGATTATAATGGGTGTAAATGCATTCTTTAGCCACCATAAAGTGGTTTTTGAAATATCGTTTCTTGCATGAGGTGATCAATAATAGCTTCGTCTATGAAGCTGTCTTGGAAGGAATGCTCATGTTCCCATAGCAATTCAAGACAGTATTCTCGAGCAATCGCCTATAAAGTCTTACATTTTTTAAGCAGTACATGCTATAAAGATATGTACCTAGGAGTGCCTCAAAAGGGACACCCGAAGGGCAGAAATCTAAATCCTATCAGTCTAAGCTGACTTGGGACTGTAAACAATCCCTGAGACAACTGGCAGCAAACAACCAGGTCACTTTGATGTGGGTGCCAGGTCATAAGGGTGTTGAAGGCAACGAGGAATCAGACTGCCTTGCCAAAGAAGGGACAAATAAACATGTTTTCGACCCAGAACCCTTATGTGGACTTTCCAAAGCCCACCTGAGGGAAGAGTTCCGACGCTGGGAAGCAGATGAAATGAAATCTCACTGGAATAAAGTACCAGGACAAAGACAAGCGAATAGGCTAGTGAGCCTTTCGCCAAGTAAAGCTAAACAGCTTCTCGAGTTGGACAAAAAAGACTTGAAACTGGTAGCGGGACTCCTCATTGGACACTGCCCTGTGAGGTTTCACCTCAAAAACATGGGCAAAACAGAAAGTGATAGTTGTCGGTACTGCGAGAACTTCGCTGAAACTGCAGAACATTTGCTTTGCGAATGCCCAGCACTCTTCTGCAAGAGGCTCGAGTTTCTGGAAGGGGCATTCTTAAAACCCTCCGATGTCAGGAACCTAGCTCCGAGAAAACTGACAAACTTGGCAAGAAGCCTCAGAATCCCGGGCCTCGAATAGATTAAGGGTTATGCATGTACAATAGTAATATAGGTCGAGGTGCTTGAGAGGCTGCATAGCCTTGATCTTCATAACGACTATAAACATTAAATAAGCAAATCAGAAGAACCATCAAAAGTATTGCACCATCATCGTTCTTCTTGAAGCCTCGTTTTTCTTCATCATCGAAGAAAATTCGTGCTTGAACAGTGATTATTCGAAATATTGGAAAAGTAATTTCCCTTCGAAACAAAAATATTTCCCATTCCTCCCTCCGTATACATTTGAATTTAGATTGAATAAGTTCCTGCTTCATGCCGAATATAGAAGGACACTGCTAATCCAATTTTCCCGGAAATTTAAAACGAGATTCGGTTGAACCCCGCTGATTCACACCCTCTGCCACCCCGCACCCCTTTCATTCAATTATTTCATCTTGTTTGGCGCTAAACGTCCGCGATAATTTGATTAGGGGCGTCGTTATTCGAGTCGAGGTTTCGACTAATCCGGCCGTCTTCAGCGATTAGGAGCGCGCTGGTAGCGATTTATTGTCGAGGAGACGCAATATGAGCCCTGAAGACTTTGGGAATTGTTGATTCAACCAAATAAAGTATAAGCAAACCGCCAACTGAGCGTTAAACAATAAGATTAGTTGTAAAAATGAGTTTTTGAGTTTTTTACGATAAACTAATCAATACATAATTCAAAATCATTTTATGGGGAATTCAAATAACTATGGCATAGTTTTTAATAATTTCGAAAATGACTAAGAAACACCTATCAACTTAATTTTTTCTTATGAATACCATTTTGGATTTCAACATTTTTAGATAAGTTTTTTTCTCTGTACCATATACGAATTCTCCATTAAAATATATTTGAATAATCTCTTGGTAAGAAATGTCTAGTATGGCTAGTTTATCGTGAAAAATTCGATTGCAATAATGAGAAATTGTCGTTTATTGCGACTTTTCCAAAACTATTGAAGTTGTTGAGAACAACTACCACATGTTATCAACTGCTCAAGATTGTAGGAGATTGTCTAGGAAAACTCAAACAAAGAGATCCTCCAGTGGGTATATTCCTTTTTGTAAATCTGAGTGTCGAGGAAAAATGAAATTGTACAATTTTGAAAATGTAGATGCGAACTATGAAAGAAAAATTAACACCCAGTATAATCATACAGACTGAAATATTATAACGATCTCACAGTTTTCTTCTGATTAGTTCACATACATGCTCGAAGTGTTAAAAGGTGAAGCAAATGAACATACATGTTTTTTTCCCAAAAAAAAATCCCTTCAGACATCAGATCTGTTTGATTTGTTCGGTGCCAAGGATCGAACCTTGAGAACAAAAAATCAACTCATCGAAATCGCCAAGTGAAACAAAAAACTCGTTCTATATCCATTCTCGCTTCGGACATACACATACAGGGCGATTAGTTATTGAGAGCGACTTCTATGTTATCCAATGAGTTCGCAAAGCATAGCGACAAAAGGAAACACATGGGATCTGTAGTGACGTCACAGGAAAGTGGCTGACATGCCGGAAATGCAACCCAATCTCACACGGGTGATGTTGATGCTCTAGATATCTGTTCGAGATGATCGTCTTCCACAAAGACAGATGGTGCGTGGCAAAAAAGAAAAGGATAGGGTATTGATGTGTTTCTGTGACGTACTTAGTCGAATGGTTTGAGAAGAGTCAACGTCAGTGTTTTTTATGTCGGGAAAATTTTGTATCAACTGTTACCTATTGTAACTTTGATGAAGAAAAAAATTGGTGCAGGAGAGGAGTTCTGTTATGAGATTTCGAAACGTTGTAAAGTTCCTAGTACATAATTAATAATAATAATAATAATAATGTCTTTTATTCACCAAGATAAAAAATAGAAAGATCACAAAGAAAATACAATGGGTTTGGTAAAGTCCCGGAGCGGAATTCAGGAGACAAGCGTGTGCAACACGCCGAATCCTGATGCTCTTCCATTCAACTCCTTTACTATCTAAACAAATTCAAAATATTCATATAGATGCATCATATACATATAATGTACAAAAAAAAGCTTGTAGTGCATGTGTGATAAAGAGAAAAGAAAGAAAACAAATAGAGAAATAAAAAGGATAATTCGTAATGCTTACAGAAATATGACTTGAATTTTTACATTTTATGCGAGACTAGTTGCATGATAGCTGTCTTTCATATAGCCAGTTACGAGTCTGTAGCTTAAAAAGTGGCAGTTTCAATTTTTTCAGATGTGTGGGAAGACTATTGTAATGAGTGTATATAGAAAAACTAAACGATCTCTCAAACATTGCTGTGGTGTGGCGGGGGGCAGTTATCATATATTTATGTCGGATATTCACTTCATGTTCATTTTCACGAAATCGAACTTTATCATAAAGATACTGCGGTGATTTGTTGATGATTATATTGTGGTATAAGGTTAGAGATTGCAATAAGAAACGATTCTTCATTGATAGCCATTGCGACTGAGAAAGCTTATGAGAAATATGCTGGAACTTACGGATGCCATAGATGTAGCGTAAACAGGAATTTTGGACTTTTTGTATCCTGCACAAATCTAGACTATCCAAACAGGGAAAATATATAGGTGAACAGTAGGTGAATTGTGAAAGGATGAGAGTCTGACATAAATTGGTTTTTGTCTGAGTATTTAGGCATGCTCGGTGAGGGTAAATTAATCTTAAGTTCGCATAAGCTCTCTGGATGTATACTGAAACTTGCTTTTCGAACCTAAAATTATTATTTAACATCAAGCCAAGATTTTTTGCCTCCGGTACTATGTTTAGAGTTATCCCGTTCAGAGAAATATTTACTTGAGGTGAATACCTTTGGCATAATAACTTGGGACCAAACATAAGAACCTGCGTTTTAGTAGGATTGAGTTGCAGCTCGTGTTTCGTAGAAGAATCATAAATGTTTTGAAGTTCAGTATTGTCATTCTGAGAAATCGAAAAAATCACCCACTCAGCTGGTTTGATTTTCTAGAGATTAGCAAGAACTTGACAATATAACCAACCCCCAAAATGGGGCAGTATATGAATATCTCTCGTTTTCATTTAAAAGCATACAGAGCAAAAAATATATTCATAAATTCTCGGTATTACGTTTTTAGCTTCAAGAATTCACGAAAGAATCGAGCGATTCCCCAATAAAAAGAAACAAACAAAAGAACTGCCTTTGTTTAGTCTACCTATTGGTGCAGCAAATTGATGATCAGATGATAACAATTCATGGCGATGTCGACGAATAATTGCATACCGAAGGGAAGGCAATAAATCATACCGAAGATATCATAACAACATGGATTAACAGATTCAGCTAGATGAAAAAGATTTTTACTTTTTTTTAAGTCTGCCAATTTTGAAGTAGATGGAACTCGATAATTTACCTCGTGATTTGAAATTATATAAGCAGGGAAGGAAACACCTCATTATGCTGATCAAATTGTACGTAAAATTACTTGCCTATTGTCATCTAGAACCTTGATCACCTTATAAAGATGGTGGGTTGTGTAGTTTTACATTGAGTTTCTTTGAAGCAAAAAATGCAATCAATCAGTATTTCTGTATAAGTTTCCGGATATGATATTCAAAATTCACGTACTGATGGTGAAAACTAGTCAACATCTAAAAAATTTCCGGAAAATGTAAGCTTCCCTTCCCAGTACCGTCCTGAATGTGTACAACTAAGGTAATGCCCTTACAATACCGACAACAACAAACAATGAAACTTCCTACCTAAGATAAACGTACACCATAATCCTCCGATCGAACGAACACTGTACCGAAAACTGGACCGTCAACACGTGAAAATCAACCACATTATTCTGTAAACTTTGACATGACCAACAGGGTGACAAATTGTGAAATCGCCAACGAATTTACGGCGTACCGTGTCTGTTTGAACGAAAAAAAAAACGACTGTCGTTCACTGTCGAATGCCAGTATTGGGGTTGCGCCTGGTGCACCCCATGTGGCATACGGTACAGGGATGGATCGAACCAAGTCGGGGGGGAGTTTACTTTATCTGCCACCTGATCCCACCGATTATCATCCATATATGGTTATATCCCATGATTATCGATGATGAAATGGTTGAGACGGAGCATCAAATGTCACCAAATTGATTTGGATGATCAAATGATCTTGGAGTATTTGAATTGCGTCTGAATTAGCACGAAATTACAAGAAATCGCACTTGTGAAATAGTCCATAATGGTTTTGAGTGCATTTTTTAAGTTTTTAAATAATTTTAAATTGGTTGAAATCATTTGAAGTGCTCGTGAAATTACTTGAAATGCTCGTTAAATGGTTATAAAATGAAGAATATTCATGATATCGTATGAGAGGTTGTTCGGAATTCCATTGAAAATGTTTCAAATTGATTCAAATATTCATTGAATTATTTGGAATGGTTCGACATGGTATCAAATGCTTGTTTGGAATGAATTTGAATGGTTACAAATGCAAATTGTTAGAGCACATTTTATGATATGTTCGATAAATGAATTGGGAGATTGAACTGGTTCTAAAATGATTTGAATTTCTTGGGAATTATTTTGAAATGCTCCTGAAAATGATTCAAATTGACAATTCTTATTAAATTATTCGAAATGCTTGTTTTTATAATGGATTAAATGGCTTTAGTGAACGTTTGAGATACTTATAAAATTGCTGGAAAATTTTTTTTAACCAGCTATGAAAAATCTTTGGAATAAGTCAATTTGACGTTGATTGAACAAGAAATAGTATATTATGATACAAGTTTTATAAGAAGCTATTTTGTCGCACGCGTTGTTTGGAGTACGACGAGCGAAGCGATGAGTGGTCCAAGTGAACAAGTGCGACAACGTGTCTTATAAAACGTGTGTCATATGCAATTTTTTCTATTTTGAATTGACTTGAAGAAAAAAATGGATTTAATATCGATAAATAACAGAAACATCTTCGATTGGTATCAATTATGACATTGAAATAATCAAAATCTGATGCACAAGCGTAAAGCCCAGTTTACAGTTGAGCGATTTTAATTATTGCAATACCAGCGGTGAAAAATTCAATGTTGTTATTTTTTTCATTGGTCAATTTAAATCAAATGAATTGAAATTTACCAATTGAAACATTGAGTTTTTCACTGCTTATGTCACCAAATCCAAATCGCTCAGAAGTAAACTGGGCCTAACTCTTCTGACTTTCATTTGACAGTTCGATTGTACCAATCTCCGAATAATAAAAAATGCGTATTGAAATTGAGGCTATTTCGACACGCATTTGCGTTGCACAATGATTTCATTATACAACCAGAATAGAAAAACGAAATTGTTTGATACGTTCACGAAGTTGTCATAAATTTTCATGAAATGAAAATTTGAAATTCAAATTTGATCACAATTTATTTTAGTTATGCTGTGAAGGATTGAAATTTTTGTGAAATGGTAAGAAAAGATCGTGATATATTTCTAAATGCAAAATAGTTGGAAACAGCTATGAAATAGAATGCTCGTTATCGAATTGGGTTGGTTTTAAATGCTCGACGTATCATTTCTAATACTCGAAAAATGGTTTATAATGGATTTTAATGCCTCTAGAGATGTTTGGAATGTTTTGTAAAATAACTCATGAATTCGAATCTTTTGTACCATAAATATTCATGTTAATCGTTCAATTTTGTATTACGTCCCTGTACGAAATGTCTATTTCGTCGAATGGACGATACCTTTCAGGTGGAAAGTACGGCCCAGGTAAAAAGTTTCACTATACCAGAATGAAGGGTGAGATGTAGATACGTATATTTTCGTGGGGTGTATTCCCCCTGTTATTCCAGTTAATGTTTGATTTAGAGCATATAAAATACATTGAATTTGGAAAACTGTCGGAAACTACGTGCTTGGAAAAATTTAGAACAAATGATTTTTTTGTTGCAATGGGTTGCGAAAACTATGATTTGTATTCAACCAGTATGCAGTGATTTCCGATATTGTTTACGACGAATACTCTGTAGAGATTCATGGAATATTTCCGTTACTCTTTAGTCTAATTACATCCAGGATCATCAATCATAATAACAGTGCGCAACCAATATACCCACCATTTGTTCCCCCATTTTAATTGAAGACTTTCCACGGAACATGACGCAGCAATTTCAGAAAGGAAAAAAACAACTCGCCTGGGCCCAGAAGTCGACCAAAACACGATGCTTCCTCTCCTCAACCCCAGACAATCGGTTCCACCACAAAAGGTCCATCCATTTTCATTAAAAAATCAATTAACATCCCATAAAGCGGACGATCCCTATAGAATTTCAACCCCCATGTATATGCATAATTGCATAATCCTAATAGTGAACTTTGACATTACAATGTACGTCGCGCTTGGGTGTAAGGTTTGTGCAAACTCGGCTAGCTACAAGAATGATTACGTGAATTACTGAAAACTTTCCATCTCCCGAGCCATGTAGAGAGACTTGGCAACATTGCTCATGCAACACCATGCTAATTAGCGACCAAGCTAATTAATAGCTTAGTCGAGATATCAGCCACTCCCATGTTATGACCCCAATAAACCTAGCAGAACCATTTTCGAATTTCAAAATCGTAATAGTGTAGTAATTTGTTACTAATTTATTACTAATTTATTACCACATTCCCGAATTTATTACCCTTCATTAAGGCAAAAAAACCAACGGTTCTGCTAGCTTTATATAAACCTAGCAGAACCACACCTTCAAAAATATTTTTTTACAAAGTTGACATAGGGCATAATTTGTTACTCTTTTATTACTAATTTATTACCATATTCCCGAATTTTTTACTTCCCATTTTTCATGGAAAAAATCATCAATTCCAATATTTCGATCTAAACCTAGCAGAACCAAAACTCCAAGTATCCGTGTATAGAAATTTCATTCAGTTCATAATTTATTGCTAATTTATTACTAATTTATTACCACATTGGCGAATTTATTACTCTTCATTAAGACAAAAAAACCAACGGCTCTGTTATATAAACCTAGCAGAACCACACCTTCAAAAATATTTTTTTCATAATTGACATATGTCATAATTTGTTACTCTTTTATTACTAATTTATTACCACATTCTCGATTTTTTATTCTTCGTTTCAAGAAAAAGATCATCAATACTGATATTTCGATATCAACCTATAGCATAACCCGAGAGGCAGAATCTAAACCCCTTGTACCCCAGTCCATAGCTCATTACTGACTTACTTCATCGAAAAATTTATTACCCTTCATCAAGACAAAAAAAACACTGCTCTGCTAGCTTTATACAGGGTGGGTCACGGTCGATGGTATCTTAAGACATTTATGGAGAACGGGAGATAGGATCATTCTTTAAATTCGGGGTTTCTTGGGTCCTTGGTTAATCATAATATCAGGATATGATGAAGTAGATGCCATTATACAGTTATGAGAAATTTGATTTTCTTATTTCAAATTATTCGATCAGCGGCAAAATTTTTGGCGGTAACATTTTTCGGGACCTCTGTTCTGGTTAAAACTGATTGATTGAAAACAAATCATATAAAAAATCTGTCATTCATTTTCATCTACAATCTAATGAAATTTCATTTTAACGAATACATGGTGATTTAGAATTCTGGATTTTGAATATTTGTTTCAATTCGATATCAATTGATGTCAATTAAGCTAGCAGAGCTGTTGGTTTGTTCTTCTCATTAAAGGTGATAGATTCGCCAATGTTGTAATAAATTGGTGATTAATTAGTAATAAACTATGGACTGTATGAAATTTCTATTCACTGATACTTGGAGTTTTACTCGGAGTTTTGGTTCTGCTATGTTGAAATCGAAATATCGGAATTTATGATTTTTTCCTTGAAATGGAAAAAAAATTCGGGAATATAATAATAAATTAGTATTAAAAGAGTGAGAAATTATGACATATGTCAATTATGAAAAAAATATTTTTGAAGGTGTGGTTCTGCTAGGTTTATATAACAGAGCCGTTGGTTTTTTTGTCTTATTGAAGAGTAATAAATTCTCCAATGTGGTAATAAATTAGTAATAGATTAGTAATAAATTAGTAATGATATATGGACTGAATGAAATTTCAATACACGGATACTTGGAGTTTTGGTTCTGCTAGGTTTAGATCGAAAAATTGGAATTGATGACTTTTTCCTTGAAATTGAAAGTAAAAAATTCGGGAATATGGTAATAAATTAGTAATAAAAGAGTAACAAATTATGACCTATGTCAACTTTGAAAAAAAATATTTTTGAAGGTGTGGTTCTGCTAGGTTTATATAAAGCTAGCAGAACCGTTGGTTTTTTTGCCTTAATGAAGGGTAATAAATTCGGGAATGTGGTAATAAATTAGTAATAAATTAGTAATAAATTAGTAATAAATTACTACACTATTACGATTTTGAAATTCGAAAATGGTTCTGCTAGGTTTATTGGGGTCATGTTATGTGACAAGGGAGCCTTGTTTCTGGAGTGTTTATTTCTTTCGCCGCATGGTGTCGCTAATTCCAACTGTCTCTTGGTACGCCGCTCGCTGCGGTGATATAGACGAGCGGAGATTGCATTGGAACAGGCACCGCTTCGAGTGGAGATATCCGGGCCTCTATTCGGTTGACTACCCAGCACTGATGAGGGCCAATAAGCCCGAAGCAAGTATGTAGGTTGTTAAGCGTGCCTGTCTCGATGTGAACTTTGCCACAGCTCAGGGAGACAGAAACATTTGCGATCTGAATTCAGTGTGAATCGTTGCATGGACTACGAGCAGATATAATTCAATGTTCTGCGTGATATTTGCCAGGAAAGTAGTTGTTTACTGCTCGTAGTCTTACTCAGACATTCAATTTAAAACTGTGTTTGATATTTTTAATTGGATAGACTATTTTACCTTTCAATTTTTTGTCAAATTCATGACTTTTTCATATCTTTTTTCTTATTGTCACGAATCAGGAAGTCATTATCTCGGCGGCGTGACTGGCCGTGATTTATGGCCTCGCGAAAACATCGCTCGCCGACGAACCAATTAGAGGACAATACGGATGACTCATACCCGTCGCGGTTTCTCGAAAATGAACAATATTTATTAGAACTCGATTGAATATTCAAGATTCCGCTAGAATAAGTATTTTGTGCCTATATTAGCAGCGGAGTCGCGTGAGTTGTAATTCGAGTGTTTGGTGAAACAAATTGTTCAGTTTTGTACTGAGTGTTTTGAATTCACGAACCCAAGTAGAAATATCGTAACATTATTTTGGAATATATTCGGATTGAACTTTGAACGTGAGTCCAGTTTACCTGCACCTAGATACGTTTATTTACAGGGCTCGGAAAATATTCGAGTGGGTAGATGAAAGCGGAAAGTAGAAAATTAAACTGGAAAATTCGAGCAAAGATATGGAGGCGGGCGTATTCAATTCAATTACTGCAGCATATTATAACCGTCAAAGTCAATTAATTTTTAGAAAAAACTATTCAAGGTATATATATAAACAGAAAGTTCAGTTTCCATTAAAAAATGGTTCGATTCATGTTTCACGCATAATGTTTCCAACCTGTGCTTATTTTTTTGAAACACACGAGAAATATTTCAATTAACATTTGTTCATGTCTGCATACAGCAAAAATTATGAATGCTAGAGCATCGAAATGGGAAATTTCATATGAAACTTGGAAAAGCCCCTAATGAAACTCATATTTCATCAAGGTTTTTGAAAGCTCTAAGCGTTTCCAAGACAGGACCAAAACATTAAAGGGGATAATAATCAAATATGTATCTATGAAGTCAGAAGTTTCACAACATCAGTCCCGTTGTATTATATGGCACACCTAGTATACATCACAAATTTCTTCTGACGTTTTTCGTCGTGGGTATCCACGATAAAGCTTCTCTTCGTTTTGTAATGCGATTCATATTGTGACTGGGCGTGAATCTTTAGGAATTCGTTTGTTTTCCTTATCAGATTCATATGTAATTATTCAACAAGTATTACTCGATAATCAACATGAACAATTCAACAATAGCCAACAGCCGATACGTTTGAAATGTAAATTTCAACGAAGCTGTGACAATAGATTCATGAAAGATCTGATTAAGGGTAATAATATGTTCAATTCTTTCACATTATGATTTATTATTTATCCATAATCATATTATTGTTGGACTGGTAATGAGGTATTTTTAAATAATTTTTAGATCTGATTGATTATTATTATAAAGATATTTTCATTACTGTGGTATTTTTATATTGAACTTGAGTTATTTTATCAACATTTCCACGATACGAACTTGTTTTTTCGAGATAAAACATGAGTTGAACGTGCTCACACAATTTTGAAACCAGTATTTTCCCACAAAGTTCAAGTTGAATTTTTCTGCATTAATGTTATAAGAACGATAAAGATGGTAATAACCATTAATTAGTATCTTAATTATTCTCAAGATTCGGGAAAATTGGTGAATTCCACTTTTTGAAAAAATACTTCATATTGGACCAATTACACTGATGATGGTTAGTTCACAGCTACCTACGCATGTAATTATTCATCTGAAATAGCACAGACCACCACAAAGAGAGCTAACTAAAATAGATTTCATTCTCATAGAATATACAGTAATCTCCAAGAAGTATACCAGAGGAAACGATATTATAAAATACATTGAAACACATTATAATGAAACCTGGCATCTGGCAAGCCACTGAACCAATCACTATTTTGAAATCTAGCGCCTTTTAATTAACAAGATTTCTCTGAAATTTATCATATAAAATAGTGAGGAGAATTTTCGAACACATAGAACTGATTTTTGTCAACGATTGAGTTTGAGAGAAAATCTTTTTTCTGATACTGTTGTGGCGGGTCGTTTCATATTGAGTATATAGTTATAATTAATTGGGCAACATATTCACAACACAATCACTTTCTTCAAGTGAAATAAATGCATGTCGGGTAGGTACTCGCTAGTATCGAATAAGAACGAATGGAATGAGAAGAACAAAAAATGTAAATTCTCGAAGCAATTTGAAGAATCCCAAGGAAAAAGTATTTTTGAACCAGGGAAATAATTCTAAGAAATCCTAGCGGAATTTGAAAATTAACCAATGTCGATCAATTATTAATCATATCATGTTTAGATCGAAGGAATTGACGAATGGGGAATTTCAAGTAATTAACTCCAAGGAATTTCCAGGAATTTTAAATAATATTCTAAAGTAAACTCGAGAATAAACTAAATATATTTTGGGTAACTACATATAACTGTTGAATTTTCATTAATCTCGAATAACTCCACTACTGAAGAATTCTGAATGATTACAGTAAAATAGAAGGTATCTTCGAAACACATAAGTAATTTCAAGGAAATTCAAATGATCTATCAAATCCTATGCAATTTCGAAAATCAACAAGACTCGGTATATAGTCGCCTCTCATCGACTTGAATATGATTGATTCATACTCAGAAAAAGCAGTAAAAAGATAAGTTCTTTTGTATTGTTTTTATTCATATTGTGGACTTATATAATTGTTCTTGAACCATATCGATAAGCTAGGATGATTTAGTTAGTCTGTTCGCGATGCTTGAACAGAACAGTTCGGATGTTCAGCAAATGTTAATGATATTATATTTGCCGGTATCATGATCATTGTCTCCGACGGGATATCATCATCCCTCTAAAGGACATTGGAAGTGCGGTTTCCGTTACCCAATTAACTACCGTGAATGTGTGAAGTGCAGATTATTTTCGACGGTGTGAAATGCGGGTTATTTAGTTAACGAGTGCAGTGTTCTAAAATGTAAGGTGCCAAAAAATCATGGCATGGAGTTCCAGAAAAAAAAATTGAAAGGATGTGTTGAAAACGAGCAATTATGAAGAATTTCGAGTGATTCCAAGACCACTTATTGCCGGTTGGTTTTTTCGGAAATCACTTCTTCGGCATCAGGGGTGGATTCCTGAGGGTGAGTGAATTTTCATTTTGCATGCATTTATTCCGGACGAGGCGTTCCTGGATATTTTTGGAAATCGAGCTGGGGGTGGTAGGACACTCTGGGCCCCGATCTGCCACCCCTAGCTAACCTCAAACGAGGAGATGAATGCAGAGGCTGGCTGACAAAGAGGATATGAGGGGCAGGTTTCCTCACGTTCTAGGGGCCCCCCTCGGGGGGCCCTGCTAGATCGACAAACGATAAACTGATTTTTGATGTCCATAGATTGTGACATATTTTATCTGATGATGATGATGATGAATGATGATGAATTTACAGCTCTTTAGGGCATTCTCGAATCCAGATTCAGTGGACATACAACTTGATAAATTATGGTAGAGTCAGCAGGTTGATATATACAACTTGCCACTGTTTTCATTATGATTACGAAAAAAAATTATACATGATGAATTCAACATTTTCATAGATTTACTGCTGTTCAGGGCATTCTCGAATACAGATTAAGAAGATAAACAACTTGATAACTGTTTTCAAAATAATTACGAAATGAATTAAGCTAGAGTCGGCAGGATGATGTTCAGGGCATTCGAGAGTGTTTTCTATGATAGTTGCACACCAATAATAGATACATATTAACTTCCATCAATTCCGTTGGATGGAAAAATTGATACGCTCTTTCTAACTGTCCCTATCATCGATTGCTCTTTGAGGTACGCAACATGATTGTCTACTTGTCCAGCAATATGAAATGTGCTTAAAACGCCCGTTTCTATTTTTTTCGATTTCCTTGCATACTTCTGTTTCGGTCTATGGGTGCATTGCACCCACCACCCATTGCCTACATGGGTGAATTGGCCCCGATGCCCCCATTCACTCGCCGCCCCTGTCCTCGTGTACATCAACGTTGTATCACTTTGACACGAAAACTTTGGTATTCAATACCGTTTTGCGAAGCATTCATTTTGTGTTCCCACATCTCGCGATACTTTAATCTGTTATCTCTGCGAGAAGTAAAGTAGAAACAGGCGCTCGGAAACAATATTACAGCACAAAATGGAAATTTAACTGCCATAAAAGCGGAAATATCACGGCCAGATGTGATTCCAGAAGCGATGTAGTGTGTGCACTCAAGACATATTATGGACGTCGATATGGTGTCGGAAAACCTAGTGTCGCATAACGAAAAAATATATAATACAGGAATAGTTACTTTCGAGAGTGGCAAGACACTTCTATACAAACGCAGTTCCTAGACAAGAAAACTCGATACTTCAATACTACTATTACTACCGATGGTGCTTCTCAAACTTTATATTTTATATTGCGTTCGAAATACCAGATTTTTTTCTATACAAACGCAGTTCCTAGACAAGAAAACTCGATACTTCAATACTACTATTACTACCGATGGTGCTTCTCAAACTTTATATTATATTGCTTTATATTCAACGAACTGATGATGGTTTTTTAGAAATGCGACAAGTTTAGGATACTCACATAATTCATATTTTTCCTCGACAGGAGGTTCAAATTTGTAGTTTTTGCTCTTTCTTCCACATGAGGAGGTGACTTAGTCAATATTTCCAATCATGCAAGCAGGGCCGGATTAACTATATCGTGGCCCCTAGGCAATGCAATTCTCGGGGCCCCTTTCCTATACCGTTTTCTTACTTTTCAGAATATATTTTTTCTATTACAAAAGTCGAGTCGATCAGATAGACTCCTGCTTTTTGCTTTCATTGAATGAAATGATTTTGATGACAAAAATATTTTCACAACCAAAGAAAATATGTTTGTGAATTAGGTACAATATAAGTTCAAATAGCAATTCTTGTAACTTTTTAGATACAAAATCGTTAATATCATTTTGGAAGTTGACCTTTTTGGCGTTTGATTTAATCAGACTTCTATATATTCATTATTACATTCGAAAAAGTTGATTGTACCATATTATCAAAAATCAATCCAAACGATGTTATTTGTCCTTGCGTCCATGATTTTTTCTATGGTGATATTACCGGATGTTAATAATCGGGAATGTCACGAATGAAACCGAATGAACGTTTTTTTCTTGATGCGTTCAACATCAATAATTATGCCCCCGTGGGCCCCTAGTTGGTGCGGGGCCCCTAGGCAGTTGCCTTATCCGCCTTATGGATAATCCGGCCCTGCATGCAAGATAACATGAGTTTATTTTCAACAATATCTATGATAGAGACGAACGTTTTTTCAATATTTTCACTCACGAGCGCAAATGCTGTCACTATAGTCAACATGGTTTTTGAAATTGTGCTTATGTTAAACTCGAATGTTGAACATGTGATATCAAATGCACCATTCATACAACAATATTAAGTTTATGCTAAAAACATGTGACCTTGAAATTCCCAACTTTGAAGAATCTTATGATTATGCTGAAAACATGACGTGCGTGTCAAAGTTTCATGGCAGCTGTCAAGAACGATACTCGTTCCATGGTTACTATTTTTGTTTTTGGGATTAGTTTGTAAAGTTCATTTGGGTAAAAAATAACGAACTCTTGAAAAAGGTCTCCATTATGATCTTGTCAATATAAATTATCCATCAAAACACAACTGTATTATTGACCGATTGACATTTGTCGAGTTCAGTAACTGTCATTCTTAAATTTCAGAAAAAAAAATAGAAAAAGTTCCAGATGAAAATGCTGCAAATGTCGGAATTCCTCCTCACCAAGATTTCAACCAACAGGTTCACAAAAAAAATTATGTTGAACATTACATAAGGATTCTATTAAGTGGGCGTTCTCAATCACTTGTTTTGGACCACAGACAACGGCTGATAATGTTTGATAATCAGTCATGGTTCTGATCAGAAAAATTATTTACATAACAAATTCTGACAATCCGGTGAATTATACAACAAAATATGACTCGATTATGCTGGTCGCGTCATAATAATGATCTCGTGATTTTAGTCGCCATGCTTGAAGGAGCTGAAACGGTGTTAATCAGTTGAATAAGCATCAAAACAATCACTTAGTACAGAACTCAATGACATTTCTCCATGAAAATTTGAATGAAAAGTTGGTTCACTAAAAACATTCAATATGCCTAGATCAATAAGTTTCAGACATTGTGTGATTGATCCCACTATCATTTTTAATAGATAAGTACTTGAAAAGGGATTATAGTGAAATGGAGATATCATATTTCTGTGAAGGAAATACGTGCTATTTGCATATTTAGCTATATAGCTACAGGGATAGATAATAAATTGAATAAATAGCCAATCGAAGTGTTTATCATAAACTTTTATCATGAATCACATCCTGCACCACCCATCAATCGATGATATATTCTAATGAGTAGTTCCACTCTCGTTGTATAGAAAACTTTAATCGTATATTGTCTTTATCAACCATATTTTTTATGCAATATTCGATGTATCTATGCCAATATGGTACGAAATCACAGCAAGCTGTATTTGCTCCTTGATCAAATTTCTTCATTTGATACCAACATATACGATGGGATGAGCACATTACACATGTAATGAAAAGACTTAGACTACTCATGTACAAATTTGATCTGCTTAGAGATATTCTACGGAAAAACCTATCCCTCGTTTACACCTCTCTGGCTGAAAGCGTAATACGCTACTGTATTATAGTGTGGGGAGGAACATACAACACGACGTTGCACCCTCTACAAGTCATGCAAAATTCATTATTAAAAATAATACTATTTCAAGAAACCAAAGTCCTAAATATTAGGGCTCAATATTGCTATCAAGTTCTAATTTGGATGTTTTCCAACTTGACAACAACGAAAACAACAAGATTCTCTGAAAATTTAAATATAAAAACTCCATTTTACCGAAAGAGCCACACGCAAAGATTCATCTTTTTTTTCGGACCTACATTGTATAACTATCTCCCTACGGATCTAAAAACTATAAAAAAAAATCAAAGAATTCAAACTTGCTATCAAGAAACACATAATAGAAAATCCAAAAATACTAAATATATTCTAAGATGATACAAAAAAAAAAAAAAAAAAAAAAAAAAAAAAAAAAAAAAAAAAAAAAACTCCGACCCTCACCCCCCCTAGACGAATCTAAAATTTCTAGAATTAGTCTATACTGTACTAAAATTGACATTCCATCTACGTGTGTGAAACAACACAAACAGGCGCCTTGTGCCTAGGTGTATTTCACCCACTTGTGGTGGATTGAACTCGATAAAAATTCTATTTATACCACGTTTTGTACCGAATAATTGTACTGTTATTACTGTATATAATGTACTGATTATTATGATTAAACTGATTTGATTTCATTTTGTGCCAAAAGAATATAGAAGACTCGTAAATTTTCGAAGACCTTTAATTTTCATTGAATGGTCACAAGAACCTGATTGAAACGATTGAACTTATCTGCTCAGACGAGAATGCTGTAAGTTTCGTAAAATAACAACGCGTGCATAAAATAATTGGATTGCGATAGGGATTTTCATTACAGCGAATCTCATCACAATTACGATGTTACGAAATAAAATAAAGTCGCATTTTTTAAGCGATCACGTAATAGTAGTGATTAATTAATAATAGTGTCTGCTGCGGAGATACAGTTTCAAAGGGGGAAGAGACCCATTAAAATATTAATGCGACAAACATCCTCTAGAACATAATATCATAGATGATCATAGACGTATCATGATGATATTTGTTTGAAAAAAAAAATTGCGTTAGCGTAAATAACTGATTCGAGTGTGGAGTCAGTCGAAACTAAGATTACGTTTGAAAACTTCACATATTCCGCCAATCTTTTTTCTACTATCAATTTCAATGTGTCTGATACATAACCTCTGATTTCACTTTAAAACTGGAAGCTATACTCTTTGCTGGAACTATTTCGATGTTGATGACAGCGGGTGATATCATTCAGAAGAGTACGGAGTACGGCTACAGTTTTATGTGCAGCTTGCTGCTTGCATAAGTTTGATATCAAAGTATCACCAAAGAGAAGATTCTTTGGTATCACAGATGTTTGCAAGGAGTCAAGGACGCACTAACTCGTACGCGCTTACGCACGACGTACTTCTATGGTTCTGTATTTCTGGTTGCGTGATTACTGGCGCTAGCAGATGAATGGTGTCAAGGTTGTTTATGTACGCTGGTGTCAATATCAATAAAATTTGTCCAAACTTAACTAACTCAATCAATCAGTAATTCACATAATGAGGAAATGTCAGAGAAGTATTCAAATAACATCTTGAATATGGAAATAAACAGTACTTGAACCGCCTGAAATTAAAGAGACTACTCAAGTTACACTTTTGACAAGACCTCCCGCGAAATGAAAGTATTCGGAGTCGTAGGAAAAATAGTGTACAAAACTCGTTGGAAAGTGCATTTACTTCACTCGTTACGTTTCCGCACTCACCGCTACGCGGCTCGTGCTAAACGACTACTCGTGTGAAATATGTCACTTTCCACACTTGTTGTGTAATATACTATTCCACGTTGTTGCTGGACGTAAGGAAACCTCAACCTATTTCTCGTAAAACTCATTGATGAATATTTTTGGTGTGTATATTTTGATTGGTCAATGTCCGACATTAGAACTGATTATTCTAGGACCGCTACTGATTTATATAGGTAATTTCAACAAAAACTTCTCCGAACTGTACGGAATTTATGAGCAGCTTTGAATTTTTCAAATCAAAAATTCATAAACAATGTTTTTGTTTTCATCATTCGTTCCTCGAAAGGCTTGTATGGTCAACTTGTAATGAATAACAATGGGGATTATGACGCATAGCAAAGTAAACCAAAGGATGTTACCGGACGTCCCACCACAAATCTGAAATGGATTGGATTATGTGTCTAACAATTGATTCACTGAAAGATTTCAAACTATCACCCTCTAGCGCATTTCGTTCGTATTACACCAAAAACATGCCACATAAATTATCAACACTCAACCACAGATGAGAGAACCTATACTCAACATTTAAAATAATCTGCTGATGTTCTTGACTTGAAATTAGAGTGCTCCAAAGTTTAATTAGTTATGAACACAAATCAATTTAGTGCAATTAGCCAAGAGAATAGAAGATTTAATACAAAACTGTATTTTCGATAACTAAACACTTCAAATAATTAGTGCTCTCGATAATACGTTTTCAAGATATGTAACAGTTCACAAGGTCCTCTACAAGAATATGACATATCAAAGTTGAATTTTTTTACGGAACGCCCTGTATTTGATTGCAACATCCATCTCTGTAACAAATTTCAATCCACTGACAAATGCGACTCCTACCTAGGCAATTTCAACATGAATATTAATTTAAAAAAGAATTAGAACGTTCCCATTTTATTTTGTTATCTCCTAAACGGTAAGATATAGAAAGAAAATCAGATTATAAATGAATTGGAACCAGTTCATTATGCCCTTTTGAAAACTGGAAAAAACTGAAAATCGACGATCTTGTTTTTATTCATTTTCTCAGTTATTATCCTGAGCAACGGTTGATATCTTGTTTACTCTGGTAATTGACCTAGTCAAATAATTTGGGATTATCAGAAATGGCCTAGCTCAACTAGTTCCAGAGATAAGCTATATAATTTTATTTTTCTCTAAGATGACATATTCATACCATTGAAAGGATCAGAAAATCCCCTTAACATTCATGTATTCAACATTTTTATCACAATAATCACTCGAAACAACTGTAAAAAACACATTTCTGCTAGTTACTGAAATTCGTATACCAAATCAATAATGGTAGTCCATGAAGTGGAATATTCCAATCTTCATGACAGCTAGCAATAGTTCTTTGACATTCAAATCATTTCTAAGGTTTGTTGTAACTATTATTGTGAAAAAAAGGCATGCATGATATTCAATCAGATGTTATAGGAATTTTGAAGAAGCATTTCGTGAATACTTTGAACAAGACCTATAAAATCAATATTTCAAATCGATCATTCCGATTTTTTCCAGTAAGAAGTTGAATTATTTGAGAAATTTCAATCTATTCTATTCCAAATAATAACTCAGAAGATAAAAACAAAATCACCAATTTTCAGTTTTTTCAAAATCAGAAACCACCGACTTTTGAGATGGTTCAAACTACACAACTTTTTCCTAATTCAATTGTCTTTCAAGCTCTCACCGTTTATGAGATAGCAAGCAATACAGTCACTATTAAATTGTGCAGGCACCCTGTACAACATCAACTTTCCAGACTCTGATGAGTTCTCATCTGTTGATGAACGTTCATTCATATAATTCGAGCTAAATTCATATTCCAGACATGCCTGTCGTTCATTCAATCTGCTGACGCAATGATCCCACGAAAAACTACCCCAACACAACCCCCTCTCAAGACGTTTCTCGCATACGGCGTACATCTCGGGACGGGGGTGTAATGAATGCCCCCTAATTGGGGCGCATTCGTTGGCGTTTCCGGCCCCGCATGTTCAACCCCCGAAAGCGTTACGCGTGTTAAGGGCTCTTCTACCCCATTTGGCTATCCAATTACCGCTGAAACGTTGAAACAGTGGAAAGGTTCGGAAGGAATGTTCATTCGGCTTCAGGGGTCTTTCAATTTTATTGTGAGCGATAAACTTGTTCTTATTGCATGGGGGTGAGTGTTTTTCCTGTTGGTGTGGTTCGTTGGCTGTTGTCGAGAATAGCGGACTTGAAACAACGCTTGTAGCTGAAATTTCAGCAGGTTTTTGAAGCATCGGAACCCGCACACTTTTTGTCAACTTATCGTGGTTTCGGAAAATAAATGAAGTCTTCAGAAAAGATACTATCGCTGGGAAGGAAAGTCTATATGGTATTATGAAATGGATCTTTCAAACATAGACTGTAAGGGATGGAGGTCGTTAAGGCTGTGCAGCCCTTCAAGTACCTCGACCTATCATCAGAGTGACCTGGTTGTTTGCTGTCAGTTGTCTCAGGGATTGTTTACAGTCCCAAGTCAGCTTAGACTCTCAAGTGTATGACTTCAGAGCCTTTAGAGTGTTGCTTGGCTGTCTGATTTCTGCCCTTCGAATGTCCCTTTCGAGGCACTCCTGGGCACAGATGGTTGGGAATACCCCAAGTCTTGTAACTCCCACTCCAGCTCTTTCATCCAACTTGGATCCAGCACTATACCAGTTGTTCTCTGTGCAAATCTGGTGGTTGTTTATGACCACTTCAGACTGCATCTCGAAGTTGTACCTAACTGGCATGATATTTGTCGGTTTAGACATGGATTCTATGAAAATATTTTCCAAAATCTTCAAGCCTTCAATCCAATTTCCTGATTTGAGATTTGTTGCCAGGCTCAACCTGAAGGCACTACTTGCTGTTTCTTTCATTTCACATAGGTGCAATGGTGGAAGGTTCAGCAGTAGCGTGAGTTCCACCACATGATTTTGTTACCCTAACAATTTTATTTCGTTACCATAACCATAATTGAGTTATGGTAACAATATCACATTGTTAGGGTGACCAGTTTGTGCAAACCTTTTTTGGGAGCAAATTCGGACCCATAGACTCCCAAATCGAAATGGACGAACCAATATTCTTCAAATTTTTTAATATGCGATGTGAGAAATATAATTCATTTGAACCTCAAATAATGCATGACTCAGTGCAGTTGATATAATTTGATTAATAAGGACATTTTATATGCTGATTCAGACCTCACCTTGAAATATTTCAACAGCTTGGCCCGTATCTTTTTTCGAATCAAATAAAAGGAACCAAAGTATAAAAGCCCAACAATAGTAGAAAGGGTGTATTAAGCTTTGTTTGGTATTGAATTGACGGCTTGAATAGCATTGTTTTGCTGTTTCCCACTCCAAAGCTCTGCAATGGGATACCTTTCCGATGAATTAGAAGTATTGTTATATTTGTTTTTTCGATAGAATTGTGATACTTTTATTTTCGAACACAACAGGGGAATGAAAATGACACTGGCTTTGTAGAAATCATAAACATCTTCATATCTTTCAAAACCTTTTTATATTATTGCCTTTGTTCTTTTTTCCAAATGTATGTTCATATTGAATTATTATTCAAGAATGATATACGAGACAATCTACACCCACTCATGACTTCCATGAGAACCTTCACACTTTCACTACAATCACAAAAATCGCATTATGAATATTCGATAATCTCATATAAGAAAACTTTCCCACACCGTGAAAGCAATTACCGATTCATTATACGGTATCTCTACCATCTTTCTGTATGCTTTTCGACCAATCTGATTATAATAAGAGTTTCTCTGAAGAATGCCAGTTCCCGATGCCGTTCGTGTTTGTCGTTTCCCATTTTGTTTGCATTTGCTGAACAGATCATATTTTTCTTTGGAATCTTATTTATACGGCTCTGAATCGCTTATTTGTTTTTTGATTCCAGCGAAACTAATGAAGGACAACGACGGTTGACTTGCATTTTATCGAGTACGATTGGAAAGGAATTAATATGAAATTCACTGAGAAGAATAATTCTCTGTCATGTAAAAACAATGCTGAAACAAGTCGGTTACGTTTTTTTGTCAGACAAGTTTTTGCTATTAGTAGATAGTAGTATAGTTATAGATAACTTTGTGTTATAGCATAGCCGTAGAAAAATAGGTTTACTTGCTGATTATTGCTACTGAATATTTCAGCTACTAAGAATAAAATTTATTCGACAGTGAAAACATGCACGAAGCTTTCTATTGGATACATTTTTATGTTCAAATCAAAACAAAACTGTGCTTTATTGTCCAAGAATTATGTTCATATTGACAAAGCTTCTATAATATAGGTAGTGGAAAGATCCACTTGATCTAGGTACAAACAAAAATGTATATAGATCAAAAATACAACTAAAATCACAAACAAATTGATAAAAACATCAGACTAACGTAACATATATAAGATATGACGAGATTATTTTGCTTTGAGATTAGAATAGTACGGTGAATTATACTCACTTTGCATGTTTTTGCAAAAAAAAAAATTTCACAATGAGCGAGGCCATGGAGATTACAGTTATTGCGTATTTTGAAGCCTATACCGTGAGAATTACATGCCCGATATATTGTCGAGGTCTCTATTTCCTGTTATGGTACTGTGCACAGGATTCGGAAGAATATAAATATATTACTTATAAGTACCGAATAGAAGATTTAGATTATTGAGAAGATTGTTTTTTGACTATGTTACCAAATGTCTATTGCTCTTGAAAAGTCGCTTTTTTCGTTCATACTCTAAAACGCGATGCTCGCAGAGAGCTTCAAAAAAACTAATGTCGCTGATTCAAACAATAATTCTGTATCTTTGAGAATCTGTTCGTACAATTATTCTTGGGAAGCACACGAATATGGCCATCATCAAAGAAAAGGCGAGTGAAATTTCAATCTCTCCACAGATGAGTGGACGCGGTTTTCTAGGTCATTGGGTTGGTTGGTTCTAATCAGGTTAATGCAGCCTTACACAGAAAAAACGGATCTCTTAAATCAAATATATATATATTCTTGAATTGTATAACCTTCCGATAAGAATAATAATCTCAGATGGACCAAAACGTTTCTTTTCACAACTAATCGCGCTGTTTGCTTGTTTCCATGAATTTTCTTGAAATCAATTTGGTTGAACTGAAACATCCGCACTCTTCTCCTCAGAAAACAATGTGAGTAATGTCAGTCAAGCATTTATTTCTCTCAGCTCAAGAATATCGTTTCTTATGAGTAGTGTTTTGATGACGGAAGCATGTAACACGTGACCAGCTCGACCAATAAGCATAGAGAACGAGCATGGAATTAGCGCCCGAAGCGAAGATGCGCAGTCCGAGCACTGTCCGCCGAACCAGCTAGACAACGCCAACAAACCGCCGTAGCCGCCATTAGGACTATAAAGAAATACATTGTTACCAGGTTACAGTGAAGTTTTGTTGGTAGTACTTGTGTTCCTATAGTGCAGATTGCAGACTCGCGAATTATTTATAACTCGAGTACTCAACATGGAAGCAAACAATCTAGAACATATTATGTGGACATGGCATCGTATCACTGGCACCATGTTGGGTGTTGAGAATACTTGAATTTTGTGTTGTCAGGTCATGTTAATATGCTTGAAGTAATAATTCATGGCTGTATCAATACTGCAGCTCCAGTTTGTGAAAAAACTACAGTGTTTTTTATTTTCAATTATCGGCATGAATCAGAGTTGCAATCCTCAAATGAAGGTCAATGAAAATGAATCAAAAGTGATTCCTTTTGAATGAAGAGGATAATTGGTCAGATGTGCTGAGAAATCAGCTTCATCCAAGAAAATTGTTTCACAACAACATTGAAATATTCTTGCCTCAACCAAACCACATTTTTCAACAAGGAAATGTACATTTGACACAAAACTTTTTGTTCCTAGGTAGTCAAGAGGATTCTGACGAAAAATCAAACTAATATTTGGTTGGACCTATTCAAGATTACCATTCTCTTGAGTTAATGCGGTTATAACTTGATTTAAGAGATCCTTTTTTTCTGTGTACCTTGACGTGCGGATCCGATAATGAATTGCAGACGAAACCAAACCACAGGGCGGTCATTGAATGGCAATTGAATGGCAATGCGGAGAAAAGACAATGAGCACTACCTACGTATTTTGTTTGTTTTCGCAAAAGAATTATCACCATGAACAAACATTAAAAACACTGCTTGAATTTCAAAGCTCAATTTATAAACTGCGCTGCCGTAGCTAAAGTTGACGCTGCAGTTACTGTTCGTTGAAGGAATATGCTAAAAATAAACATCTTTTCTTAGACTCCGCGGCTGACGCAGTTTTAGTCGGATATATCCTCATTACATTTTGGAACGGCAGCGTCAACTGTAGCTACGGCACCGGAGTTTATAAATTGAGCTCAAGTCTTAAAATTATTTTCTGCAAGACCAGTACCAAAGTTGACAGAATATTCTGTGAATAAGACTTGTTAAGACACAGCCATCTGCACTTTTCATTCATGCAATAAAAATATCACAATATCAAAATAAATATATGTACGCATGATATTAGCACAGGTGTCACTAGATGGCGCTGTCTCCATGTCACTGTTCATTGCGTCAGAGAAAGAGATAAAACATGTTTTTCTTTCACGAGATGATTGTGAAAAAAGTGTAGGTACCTATTTTCTGCCTTCTCTCATCTCTGGTAGTGGAAACGTCTGGTAACCCGATACCGCTAAATTTAAATTTGTTATAAGGGGCGTTACGTATATTTCTGCCACGAAAGTATCGCATTTTCATCAATACTAATACGAGATAACGAATGAACTTTGGAATGCTTCGGAATTTAAAAGTTCTTTCAAGGTACATGGGAACCAAAATACAATAGGTGGTCGTAATTAAATATACAAATTAGCTGCGATATAATGAATGAATGACGCACTTACTTTGTGTTTCTATGTTTATTCGCTATATTAGCATGGGAATTTTTCAGTGAATATCCCAAACAGGAGGCAATGGATATCGCAACCAATTAAAAGGACTCAGCGACTTCCTAATATTATATCACATTTGGATAAGACTTGGCAAAAAAAATTAATATTGAAGTTTGATATGAGTCCCGAGGTATATCCCATGAAATATGCAAAAGCCCATTATATAGTGGCTACCAAAGATTTCAAATCATTCCAAGGTTGTCACCTGTGCCCACACCTGATCTGTTGGTGCAGCAAAATGTAGTTTAAATTTGAATATGTTTTCTTATTAATCATGTTGTGAACGTAGAACTAACTATTACGACACACGTTCCAACAAGATTCACATGCAATGAATTACGAAGGCACGAGTAAAAGTGCTTTTAGCTTCGTATGCAAAGATAGAGAGATGCCACACCTTTATCCACCTCGATATTACAACAAACACGCATCGAACAATTCCCTTGGGGCGTTATTTGAAACTGCGAAAATCCTATTATACAAAAGCTTTTGCTTTTAACGTGCAGTTTGTACCAAATCGCTCAATTCTGGAAGTTTTCCCCATTCTAGCCATGATGAGATATTGATTTTTTTTACTGTCAAAGTGACTCTCGAAGGTTGAAAGAATTAGTTCGTGAAAAAAGTAGGGAATATGGGTCCAAGCCCGATTTCGACGAAACTTTCACAGATGCTGTAAAACATGATAAAAATACTATACCCATCAAAAATTTTTCGCGGAAAGACCTTTTTCCATGTTTTTTTTAATATACATTCCCTCACTCACTCACAAATTAATTTCGTTACGAAAAAAGATGTATCCGATAAAAAAAGCTCTTGTGTTTTTACTGTTGATAAAACTATTGGTTTCATGTTTTTTTCGAAAATATGGACAGCATGCGATATCCTCTTAGGAGGAGGATGTTGGAAAATGATAAATTCTCAATTGAAAAGTGAAAAAATTGAAATGGAGAAGATCTACGGTGAAATTGAAGCTATACTAATGTTCTCCTTTTCATAAATATGTCATATTGACGCCTATTTTTCAATTAAGCTACTACGTTTTCTGTTTTACATAACAACCTAACCTACCCCTATATAATAGAGAGAACAACTCACAAAGAGATTCCTTTCTAATTACTGCATTGAATGAACGAAAATCAATTATATCATCACAGTGCGACCCTTCACCTCTAAAATAAACATGAAAACTTGCTCAATTTCTCCTCAATGCTCGAAATTCAAGGTCACAATTGAAACGCAGCATGTTCAATCCGAACCAAATCTTAAATATTTATTTAATAATTCGCTTTGTATATGTGTCCGCCGCCTAATTTAGATCTGGTACTAGACTACATTGTTGGTGAATTGGTATAGCGACCGTTTTCCCGGTGTCCGTATACAGGGTAAGAAGAAAGATTTCTTCTTGTACCGCCGCATCATTGACCTCGCTTTGACTGAGATTACAAGCCGCAGATACCACCGCTACAACTGGTCCAGTCCTCTTTCATCGTCGATAATCATGATTTATCAAGTATGGTGCACAAACGGCTTTCCATATCGTTCCCATCTCATTTCATACTAACTAGCTTGTAGTGCGTATTAATTTTCTCGGAAATGGAATGTTCCGTGGAATGATATAGGGCCTTGCCCCCCCACTAGCTAGGATCGATAAGGGAGAATTCAGATACAGACCGGAGTAGCGCATTAGTTCAGAAAATGGAGAAAAGCTGTTGGAATTTGCTAAAGTTACTCTTGGAGAACGTTTGAGCTCAATTTATGAACTCCACTGCCGTAGCTACAGTTGACGTTCCAGTTACTGTTCGTTGATGGAATGTGCTAAAAATGAACATCTGTTCATAAATTCCGCAGCTGACGCAGGTTTTGTCGGATATTCAACTGTAGCTACGGCAGGGGAGTTTATAAATTGAGCTTAAGGTTCTGACAGAACAACAAATTTTTAAAATTCACCTCTTGTGATTTAACTCGTGAACGTTATTGACAAGTCGATATTGCAATAACATTAATTATTTTTGTGTCAACTGAGCTCATTTATTTTTCTATTGAAGCCTAGCTGACATAATCGACAAGTTGATCTTGCAATTACAGTAATCATATTCTTGTCAACTGTGTCGAATTTATTTCAATTGGAGCCTAACTGACAGCTTCATTTTATAACTAACCAGTTATTCAAATCAATCTCGTAATTGGCTACAATCTAGCATTTGATATTTTAATCTTGTAATTACTCATAATTGGTAGTTTATATGTGCCTGTCGATTGGGCCGATTGTATGATTTATTTTACAATTAATTGTGACTCAACTGACCAATTCAACTTGAAATCAACACAGTAATTTAACTGATTAACCTCACAATTTACTCGATATCTGGTTTATTTATTGGTATTTGAAGTTTATTAACTGTTCAGGATTTCCAAAAGATCTCAAAAACTTACGTGAAAAGAAATCCAATTAAGATGGTCTCTTACATCGTTTGTATATTTTTCTCGACACAGTGGAATCATGAGGGTATGCCGAGGGGTATGCAGTAGAATTATTCTACGAATGGATAACATTCCTGTAGAAATTGATAAAAAATCTGTCGTTCTGGACGGAGATCATCCGTATACTCAAAAAATGATACTGCACTTTCACAAAAAAATTGTCATCAAGGTATAGAAACAATCATCAATGGTCTGCGGAGGCAGTTCTGGATTCCGAAAATTCGAACTGTATAGTAAAAAAAGTCATCAAGAGCTGTCAGTTCTGTAGAAAAAGGATAGCGAAAAGTGCTGAGCCTATAATGGGTCAGTTACCTCAAGAAAAGCTTATCGAATACGAAAAACCCTTCTCAGCAACAGGGTTATAGATTTTTTTGGGCCATATTCAGATGCAAGTTGGCAGAAGAGTTGAAAAGCGTTATGGGGTACTGTTCACATGCCTGACAGTACGAGCAATTCATGTTGAAATTGCCCATAGCCTCATGTATAATGGCTATAAGAAAATTCTGTCAAGATCTGTTATCTCATAAAGTGGCATCTCGCAAAAGTACCGTTATTATAGTTCTTTTGCTACGAATGAAAGTTTCCCTTCATTATAAACGATATTAACATATTGATTGGTTAATACACACTAGTAACAGGTGTTAAATATTACTATCAGTTTTGTAATAACCTGAATGCAAGATAAAAAAATACAGAACGAGATGTTGACCACTAGGAAAAAATGTGTACACTGGAATTCCTATAAGCCGGAATTCCCCTGGAATTTCCCGGAGTTCCCCTGAAATTCCCCGGAATTCCTCCGGCAGAAATATGTCAATTTGAACCGAGATTTGAACAAATAACGATGGAATTTTGAAACTAAATGCAGATAATACCCGGAATTCCGGGGGAATTACGGGGAAAAAAATAAGCAGATTGGTATGAGCGAAGTTGAAAATTGGTCCATCCTTTCGAAAGTTATAAATAAATAAAAATAAATAAATAAATATGGCGATATGCTTAATTTTTTCTATGATGAAAAAAAGTAGAAACGGATTCTATGGAAAAAATAAGCAGATTGGTATGAGCGAAGTTGAAAATTGGTCCATCCGATTTTTTCGATTGGAGAAACGGATTCTATGGAAAAAAATAAGCAGATTGGTATGAGCGAAGTTGAAAATTGGTCAATCCGTTCGAAAGTTATGGCGATTTGCTTCATTTTTTCTATGATGAAAAAAAGTTCTTTCTGATTTCGATTTTTCCGATTGGAGAAACGGATTCTATGGATAAAAATAAGCAGATTGGTATGAGCGAAGTTGGAAATTGGTCAATCCGTTCGAAAGTTATGGCGATTTGCTTCATTTTTTCTATGATGAAAAAAAGTTCTTTCTGATTTCGATTTTTCCGATTGGAGAAACGGATTCTATGGATAAAAATAAGCAGATTGGTATGAGCGAAGTTGGAAATTGGTCAATCCGTTCGAAAGTTATGGCGATTTGCTTCATTTTTTTTATGATGAAAAAAAGTTTTTTTTTGATTTCGATTTTTACGATTGGAGAAACGGATTCTATGGAAAAAAATAAGCAGATTGGTATGAGCGAAGTTGAAAATTGGTCCATCCGTTCGAAAGTTATGGTGATTTGCTTCATTTTTTCTATGATGAAAAAAAGTTCTTTTTGATTTCGATTTTTTCGATTGGAGAAACGGATTCTGTGGAAAAAAAAAGCAGATTGGTATACGCGAAGTTCAAAATCGGTCCATCCGTTCGAAAGTTATGGCGATTTGCTTCATTTTTTCTATGATGAAAAAAAGTTTTTTTTGATTTCGATTTTTTCGATTCGAGAAACGGATTCTGTGGAAAAAAATAAGCAGATTGGAATGAGCGAAGTTGAAAATTGGTCCATTCGTTCGAAGGTTATGGCGATTTGCTTCATATGCAGAAAGTGCTCAAACGACATAAAAATATCAACTACCAATTAGACTTATTGCAATATTCACATTTTTTGTACTAATAATAATTAGTTGAAAAACGGGGTAGTCTCGTATTTACTAATTGCAAGAAAATATTTCTCAATAAGAGATCAATTCACAGTTTGCAATGTGCCTAATTTCAATTGTATCGATCTTAGTTATTTTGCTCAATTGGTCATATATTTCAATTGCAGATTTATGGAAGTGTTTGTTTGACAGATTCACATTCCATTTAATTGAGCAATGGACTAATGAACATTCAGTTCAGTGGCTTTCAAGATAATGTTGGAATTATTGACAAATCTGATTATTTATGGCGACGGAAATAAATCTGCTACAGGCTATTACTTTCTCTCAGATTGGAAGATGAAAAAATGTCAGTGGCGTTCAAAATCAACCAATCCGCACTTGCAAGAAGATCGGAGAAGGAAAACAATCAATTCCCCCTGAAAGCCTTCTTAGGGCACGCGAGGCACATATGAAAAGTCTGGGATTGGTTTTCTTTCCGCTCCGCATCATTTTTCCCCGGAAAATTGGCACTGGAATCGAAAAGCGGAGATGAAATCAACGCGATTGGCAATCGAGTTTCTTTCAGAAGCACGAAATTACAGCGAGCGTGGCACGATATTTTTCCATTTTTCATATCATTAGAGAGGGATTTATACTCGGATTTATTCGAGAGTGAAATTTATTTCTACGTGTGGTCTTGAAAACGTGTGTGATTCAAGGCGGATACTTCCCAATATTTGCACGTGGTGTTAGTGAGATAAACACACATCTTACCTGATTATGATATATTCAATATTTGGGAATGTCGCTTACCTGTAACAAAAATTAAAAAATCAACTTATATAAGTGAGACTCTTATAATTGATCATTGTTGATGAGAGAACATTAATTCCATATCATTTGCATATCAAACACTTTTGTTTATAGATTCTTATAATTCGTAGAAATATGTAAATGATTTTTCTCAAAACATGTGCACAATGTAATTTACAGAAAGGTTGTCAATCCACTCAGTACTTTTGATGAAAAAAAAACAAGCAAATTGGTATTCGCGAAGTTGAAAATCGGTCCATCCGTTCGAAAGTTATGGCGATTTGAAGAATTCGAAAAAGTTCCAAGGGTACCCCCTTTAAACATTTTTTCTCAAATGAAAAAAATTATACGCGAAGTTGAAAATCGGTCTATCCGTTCGAAAGTTATGGCGATTTGCTACATTTTTTCTATGATGAAAAAAAGTTTTTTTTTTTATTTCGATCTTTTCGATTGGAGAAACGGTTTCTATGGAAAAAAATATGCAGATTGGTATGAGCGAAGTTGAAAATCGATCCATCCGTTCGAAAGTTATGGCGATTTGAAGAATTCGAAAAAGTTCCAAGGGTACCCCGATAATCTAAACAATCGAATATTGCCTTGGAAACAAATTTGGAAACTACACGGCCACAGTGTTATCTGGATTACTTTAGAAAAAATATCAGGGGTTCCTCAAGGTGCTAAACTAGCTTCTTAATTTTTATTTCAAAGAGGACACGTATCTATGATGGATTCAGAGACATTCGAGAGGGCTTCGAAATGACGTTCCCTCTGTATTTTATCTCGTCAAAACTTGTATTCAGAATAACAGTATCGGATTCCTTTGTAATTACACACGTTCCATCCAACCATCAGCTATAGATTGGACAAGAGTTATTCACCAACTCCGCAACAAACAGCATCCTGTTTTAGACCCTTTATTTATGAAAGGTAGCCACAGAAAATTACTTTTTTGTCAAACAGCGTAGTTGAGTTGTTTTGTGAATTAATCGTACATCTTGGACGCAAATTACTAACTACTATTGGCATCGCAAAAGTATTTTTTCGGGTATGCAAATTGAAGATTAAGGTATTAGCGGACATGACTTGTTCCCTATTGATAATAATGGTAGTTGCATTTATGCGAAGATTTTCATACCGAATAAATTTAATCTTCAATAAATCATTAATATTTAGCAAAATGACCGTCCAGGTGACTCACAAGAGCAGTGTTTCAATAAGTTCTTCCTCCTGTTTCTTTTTTCGAACCCAACACCTATATGGACTCAAAACATCCCTTCCGAAGGACGGCATAATATCCTCACAATGTCTTCGTCCTCTTCGGCGAAATCCATTATTGGAATTGGATAAAGAAATACGAGTTGAAATACACTTTCACTGTGTTTGATTGAGTGAGCCTTTATCTTCTATCTCGGCTAGGTATATGATTTATTGAAGACAATGCGACTGAATTAGCCGAAGGCTCTTATTATTTCTTCACTGTAGAAAGTCTGCAAAATGTTATCATATCGCTATCGATTTTTTAAAGAAGGAAATTTCTGAGAAAGCTAGTCTATATTATTGGGGTGATTAACTTACAACTTATCGAGTTGAAGAGCTGATATCTCTTTCAACTAATGTAATTTCGAAAATTTACAGATTATTTGATAATACATTTGCCTATTTACCCTGGGGTAACAGCGATAGTTTAGGAATCAGGAAAGAAAATACACTGCTTTGTTTATCCTGTATATTAAATAATGTGATAGATAACCCAGATGATTATGTATTTAGTAGGTCTCTCTTTGGTTTTCCACTTTCCCTCGTTTTTGTGGAAAAGGATCTAAATTCTACTATTTCTCAAGAACAATGGAATTCAAATGGGGTTTTTGTCACTATACATTTGAATTAAAAATAAAGTGAAATTAAATTTATATTATTTTGATTTTTCATTAACAAACACCAATATGTATTGTTTCAACCGAAAGCAAACCTATTTTTTCAATTGATTTTCCGAATTTTTATATTGATCCCTCATCTACATGAAGTCAATAAAAAATAATAAAATTGATTGGTTTTCAATTTCAAATGAAGATGTCTAGAGCGAGAGTGTTGCATTTTGCATTCGGTATTCTGTATAGGGCTCCTTGTCCACTCTTGTTATCAGAATATGGAAACAAATAAAAAAAATGGTGCGGATGTACAGAAAAAAACAATAAATGAAAATTCCGGTATTTCTCAGTACTACACTATTCAGTTGAGCCTGTTTCTGCTTACGGTACCTGCATTTTAGTATCGCGAGCGTGGATGTATGTTGACTTTTCACGACCCTTTCTATAAAACGAACATAAAAAGCTGCCCATATAATATGCCGAAAATGCGTGTACGTCGCACGAGGGTAATACGTAACCACTTTAGCTGATGGGAATAATGGTCCTGAATTCTGATACCAATTCCATGGGGTTGGTATACGCCTCTAGCACAGAATCGGACCAACCCTTATAGGAAACGAAATTATATTTTTATATTTAAAATTTTTCACCAAACAGATTGATAATAGAAAATGCGCTAACTATTGGTAAATCCGTGCAAGCCACATTCTCAAATTCTATCGCAAACAAACAAAAGAACATTAGTTATGGCGTCAAGAAATTGAAAGGCTTCGACAACTAGTAGATCAACACAAATTTGTTGGAGAAACAGATAAGACCTATACTATAGAAAATAGTGATGAATATCAATATTTTTTTGTATCTCAAAGGTCACAAAAATTTGGAATCTATGGTAATGGATGAATACACTTCCCACAAAAATGATAGACACAAGTCGGATTTGACTTGATACGTGTAATCAAATTTGGGTCAGCATAAAAATAATTATTCATTATTATAAACACTGAAGGTCAGCTGCTTTTAATTTTTCCACGATTCCGTAATATTCGATATCGAAATATATGAATATATTATGTTCTACGTTGAAATATAATGCAGAACATAATCAGGGAATCATTGAAACTGAAACTATATAAATGAGATTAGTCAACTCCAGCTCTGCTTCTGCATTATTAATCCAGTCGTTGTAGTCTCAACATTGCCCGCACAATCTAGTTTGTAGACCCTCCAGAGGGGCACTGAAAGCCATTAGCAAACCAACCCCATCATCTGACACAATAAGGGTATATAATGGACCGAGATTGTGCCCAATGAATAATAAAACTGTGAACAACGTGTTGTGGAGGGTGCTGCAACAGTAAGGAATAGTCGCAGCATCCTCTCGAGACCACTTCCTGGACCATCTGGATAAATATTTCGGGATGGTTGAATAACAACCACCCAACTATAATAACAAAGCGCGCACTCACTAATTTGGTCTCGTTCTTCTAAGCACCAGTTGTGGTGGTGTAATCCTTTTATGACTTCGAGAGGATTTGATGGGGGCTTAAATCGTTGGCCCAGGTCGAACATTTATTAAGGATTTTTAAAGTTATTACAATTCATAAAATAGGCAGAACAGAGTTGGACAACTACAGACCAGTATCTTTGACTCCAGTTTTTTCTAAAGTGTTGGAATACAGTATGTTGGATAGTCTCAACCTAATAGCCAGTGAACAACATGATGGGTTCAGGAAAACAAGATCAACAAATACAGCTACCACAGAATCCATTACATATATCATCAATGCACGTGATGAAAAAAATATCCCATTGGAATATACTGTGACTTGAGCAAAGCCGCACGATTGACTATTGAACAAACTTTGGTCACTTGGTATCAGAGGCAAATTACACAATTGGTTCAAATCCTTTCTCACGAACAGAAAACAATATTCAATTATATCCAATAATGATGGAGGAATAATCAGTTCATACACCTCAAGCACTGTACCCGTAGAAATAGGAGTACCCCAAGGAAGTGTTGTAGCCCCTATATTATTCTCTCTATATGTGGCAGATATAGTACATTAAATAATGTCGATTTTAAAATTGTTTTATATGCTGATGACTTATCAATTCTCGTATCTAAGGAATCACATGGTTTGAACCAAACAGCTTGTGTGGATCAAATGTCAAAAATTGCATATTGGTTTTCCAAAAACAAGCTTTACATAAATACAACAAAAACAGAGTTCTTCATTTTTCATACAAAACAAAGACAAGTTGATAAAATAACTATGAGGTTAGTAACAATTAAATAACATCAATCAGAACAACATCATTAAATTTCTAGGTATGACAATAAGTGATACCTTAGACTGGGAGAGTCGAATAAATAATATATAATCAAGGTAGTGAGTACAAAAATATTTCAAAGACGGTGCATATATGGCTTGTTCTATACTTTGGAAGAATATTTTAATTCAAACTTATTGTGAGTATAATGATTGTATACTCTGTGTATTTGATGTTATAACCCATTTATCATATCATGTGCTGTATTGTGTCATGTTTTCAACTTTTTGACGTGTTTTTTATACCAATGTGGTCTTGTTCATGAATACATTTGATTTGATTCGAAAAATTCATTGTTTTGTTAGCCTACGAAATTTGCTACGGCTCAGGGCATTGCCTAGAAAGAGACTCAAGGTCTGGACAACTTAGAGTCCAGGTGCCACAGAGCAATAAAATTCATTCAAACGTCTAAGTTAACGACTACGATTGGACTGAAAATAGACGTGAAAAATCCAAAATCCACTGCTACATGCACTATGACGAGGCCAATGATTTTATGGGCAGTAAATTATTAATAGGCTTGTCACCTCCGGTGATATCTTTTGTGAGCGAGCAATAATGATAATGAAAATAACTCGTCTGTGACCTTGGCGTTTTTGAGATGACTGAGCTACTTGAATTAATCATTGGCTGCAACCGTACCACCTGGTTGCACAGATGAGAATCGAAAAAAATTAAACTCAAAATCTAATTATTGACCAGTATGATGGAGTTTCACATCATGTTTCTTTCCAATTGATCACCCTGACGAAGCAAGTCATTCAGAGCCATCTCGGAAACTTTTCTCATAAGGAGAGTTTTTTTTTCGGCAGAAGTTATTTATTCTCCTCGAGATTTTTTTTCCTTTGAGCATACAGATATCGCAGATATTGGAGAAAAGCATTTTCCTTGTCGATACCTAAACTGAAACGGCTCGAGTTGAATACCGAGAAGATGAATGGAAGTTTTTCCAGCCACGAACTCCGAGTTCTCCACTGGAAGTTTATATATATATATATATATATTGTATGGATGTTGAGATTGCGAAGCTGTTATATATACGAGAAAAGATATTGGAACAGTTCGTATGAAATGAATTCGAAAGATGGTATATGAAAAAATGCTTTTCAATATTCGTCAATTACTTTTTCCTCATGGATAACTTCAGAAAGAAGATTTGAGGTTCGGCGGATGTTGTTAAATTCCTGAAGTAAAAAAAGTAATATTTCAACAAAACCGAACAAAACCTTTGAGTATGTAAATAAATAAAATAAATAAATAAATAAATAACTTTATTTTCCTTTGGACTTTACAAAAGTATAGGAATAGTCAGGTTGAAGGTTGTTACATTTATAAAACTATAAGCTAGATAAATGACGAATCAGATGTGAAAGAACAAACATAACATATATGTAAAAAAAATAAAATAACAATACATTACATATCTAATTTTTAGTAGGTGGTTGGATGATCATACATCGAAATATTCGTTGAGTGAATAAAAACATTTTTCTATGAGAAATGATTTCAAGTTTTTTTTAAAAGAGGATAATTTTTTTTCATTTTTCAGATTTTCAGGTAAGTTATTGAAAGTTCTAGGTCCTAAAATATTTGGTGTATTAATCATAATATTTGTCCTGCTATGTGGTATATAGAAATCGTTCCTTGAGCGAGTATATGCATCATGGATATCACTATTGCGAGCAAAGAGTTCCTTGTTGATAAAAACATAAACACATAATTCAAATATAAGGAGGCAGGGTAGGGTTATGTATTCTAGAGCTTATATGTATACTATATATGTATCTTATAGTATAGCATCTAGCCATGAACTTGTTGGATAATTTTTTTACACAGAAGCTCTTGATACCCCCATGGTCAAAAGAGTAGGGGTGATAGGAGCTGTGTATTTATCTGGCTAGGTGAGTTTCGACCAGCTCTTTTTATTATATTTTTTTTAGGTCCGGTAGGACTCCTAACATTAAAGTCAGGTCTATTTTGGTCCCACGTTTCAATATGGATATTCCTTGTGAGCTTGTGATCAAACAAAACTCTTGCTGTGAAATTTTTCAATAAAAAACTGTCCATCTGCTAATTTCACTGCTGACCCTCTACACAACTTCAGTATTGATTTTCGAGCATCGCTTGTGTTCGACGACTAATAGATTGGCAACTGAACAGAACCAATAACATCAGTGAAACCTAGCCACGGTCTCTTCCCCAACATCTCGAATCCCCCAGATACGGCAAAAGGTCAATCCAACTTTTCCACCCCCGAACTAATTCATCAGTCTTCACTTTGACAGCCGCCATTGTGGCGTATCAAAACAAGAAATTCCAGTAGGTTCTTTTTCTTTCAGTTCTCGTGATGTTTCCGAATATCGAGTGGGAACTTGAACAAACAGAAAGCCAACTGAATTCGAAGGGGGTGGAAATGTAGCAGTATTTTAGTTAATTTTAGTGAACCCCTAGGGTATTTACTGAAATTTCAATCTGACCATGACATTTACAAAAACTAGTGAACTGATATCTGAAGACTTCCTCACAAGGGTTCCATATTATATCTAATAACGGTATTAGATCAACATCAATTATTCATATACAAGCCTTTGCACCAACATAAAGTACACTAACTAGAAGGATTCTATCCCTTTGGAAGTGTCTGATTGAGACTTGCATGAGTTAGGAAGTCTTCTAATCTGGATCTTATTGATGAGGATATGAATGACCCTGATTTTGACTTATTGATGAATAAGTCGCATTTTTAAGTCCCTATGTCAATACCATCGCATATAACATTGGCGATGCTACTTCCTTGTTCCTTGCAATTATTTCTTGATATAACCTCAAAGCTAGATAGCTGGACGGATTTAGCCTCATTTGATTTGATTCTCCATTGGTTGGTCTAGTTTTCAATTTTGCTTACTGATATTTGCTGATCTAACATCACAAGAATTTATAGTTATTTTTCGAAATCAGGCAAACGTGTATGTCTTCTGACATTCTCATTTTTTTACCACCTCCAAAACAAGTGAAGAAGCAGTCGATAAAATATCGTAATAGTCTGCGAGGATTTCGCTGATATAAAACGCGACCATCATCAAACTTCCAGGAAGTAATTAATTAAAGAGAGAATAGTCTATTACATAATGAATAAACAGCATAGAGAGCTAGCTCAACAGGTTGATGATAAATCATCTGTACACTGTTGGAAATTAGTTGTTACTTTCAACAACTTCTCATATCGTTAAAAAATTTTAGTCAAATTCAACAACAATTGCGTCTCAATTTCACTTCCACAATTTTCGATGTAGTTGTTAAATCAGTCAGTTATTGAATTCACTACTGATAATGACAATACAACAGCAACAAGTTTGCATCAAATGAACAGATGAAATTCCTGTCCAAACAACTTGATATAATCTGTAACACAACAACAAATAATTGTAACTAGAACTTCAATAACGGTTATTGAAACATAAACAGTAGAACATCATCTAGTTGCTAATACATTAATATTAAAAAGCGGTTTTGTCGCACTCTGTTGACAAATTAACATCACCTAGTTTTACAATTTGCAACAGTTTGTGCTCGGTTACAAAGATTTTTTAGTTCCGATCTATTCGGATATATTCGCTACTTTTCGTTTGTCTTCTCACGAAAACCGATTCCTTACAAGTCCCAACCCAAGTTCACCTAGTTATCTGCAGTCTGTTGCCGTTGTAGTGCATTAGAACGAATACATTATAAGTTTTCCTCTCGTGTAGTCAAGATATAAAAAAGGTAAGTACCTACATGGAGTAGATTGATGTGGACTCGTACATAAATGTTATTTACTCATGCCAATATTAATATTATTTTTGTTTTGTTTTGTTTCAGTTAAGAATATATTTCCTGATCTAGAGCAACAAATAACAATGTTTTGTCAGAATCTGCAAGCGCAATAATTTCACATGTTTTGTTGAGAATTTTTTTTGGATTCTCTCTGTGATTATTGAAGTTTCGCTGCAAAAAAGTGAGTATAATTATATATCAGTTTTATATTCACATTTTGAAATTATTATTATGAAAGTTTTACTACTTCTCATACATATTTCATATATTTTTTACTATACTAATGAAGATAACTGCAACATCTAGGTTGAAACTGTTGAAGTTGTGATGTGATTATTTGTACAACTCTTCATTTCAGGTATTTGATCGATGGATCGATTTTCACTTTCGGCGAATTTTTTCAAGCTACTACTGGGTAACAAAAAAGATAACAAAAACTGAGTTGAGTTGAAGAGAAATTAATGTACTGGTAAGATTCGTTCTGAATTATATTTTGAATGATAATGTACTATTCAGTTAATAAATCCAATTGATTTCAAGAGGTAATTGGATTGTTTTTTAATAATGCAATTTTTCCTTTCCTGAAAAATTCATGACAAAATGAATCCAAAATGAATTATTAATATAATTTTTGTTTCAGCAATTGAACGAGAGATACTCAACACTCCAGGAGGAGAGGAATTAGTTGTCTCGGATAACAAACACAGACAGAGGTTGACCAGCATTGTAGAGAATCACGTGCCGCGGTATTCTATCGATTTACTGACAGCTTTTGATGTGTTTTTGTTTCCAATAGTGGATTTTTTCGTATTGTTGCTATTCACAAAATGAAATGTCTGTCATGATATATGGTTATTTCAGTATTTTGAACTTTGAATTCTAGCAGTAGAATATTGTTGAAAATACACTGAGTTGTAGTACAATCGACAACTTTTTGTAGCTAGAACTACATCATGACGTAGGACTCATAACAACAAATTAAAGTGAAAATGACAATTTGTAATTGCTCAATTAACTTTAGAGAATACTGCGAACAACTATAAGGTGAAGTAGAATTATTAACTTACTGTAGTTAATTCACCAATAAGACGTAGTAGCCATACAAATAGGCTGTTGTTAAGACGAGCAAAACCCATTATGGTGAAAATTAACTTCAAATACTCTTGATATTTCAACTATAAAATGTTGTAGACCTACTGGGACTATATTTTTTTGCTGATTCAGCAACTAATTTCCAACAGTGTAATTACGTCAGAAACGTATTAGTTACCAGTATAAGATGGGGGTTGAAAATCACATCCCGATGAGCAAATTCAGCTACAGTCATTATCGATTATTGAAACTCGTTTTGGCACGCTAAATAAACAGAAAAGCAGTCACCTAGATTCCATTCCCATTCATCTGTCCGCATTGCATGATTGTATGCGGCTGCTAGTTTCCATTTGTGCTAGCAGACATACTCGTAAATAGAGACCAAAGTAGAAAGTTCATTGCAGCAAGAGGACATTACTTTTGGCTTGTCAACTAAGTTGCCGGGTAGCTCTGATGTCTTCAACGAAGAAAAAAAAAACGAGATACGCAGTGGACTGGTCAATAAGATTCATTGGAAACGTGAATCACTAAAGTAAATCTTCGTGATACTACTAGATATAGTGAAGGGCTTATATTTTTCAATAGTAGAGGATCAAAGAACCAGTCCACGGCCTCTCTATAATTCCTTGGAACTAGTGAATTTTGATCTAATAGTTGGCTCAGCTCAGCTAGTGCCAACTTCATCACTCCGACAGAGTAGAGTAGGATCTTAACAGCAAGTTTACACATTTTTGACAGCAGCAACTTCATTCTTTTCTGATAGTTCCAAAGATCAGATTTGTAGTAGTTAGCTACGGAGAGCGAGAAAGTAAAATATGACAGCTCTGTCCAGACTATAGCGTTACCCAATGGATATGGTCAAGCGAGTCTTCCTTATTGTTATTGTTATATTCTTTTTCAAATATAACGGTCTCATGACCACTATGCTGTACAATTAGGGCACTATGATCGGTCAGGGGTGGTGATTTTTCAAATTGCTGAAGTGTATAGCAGGAAATGGCTGCAGACTGACTTGAATACATCCGGATTCACACGAGTGACTGACTGTACGCCTTTCTGCACCATTTCAGTAGCTACTTCTACTTCAGTCTCGTCCTAACGCCTGCTTGAATTATATATTCCATAGCGACATCTATGCCTTAGTAAAATACTAATGTCCTGAATTCCCTTCCACGAAGAAAATTGTATCATTCGTTGTGCATGTCAGATATGGAGATATGAGAATCTCACAGAGTTGCACTTTCAATATTCTCGGACTATCCAAAAATTGAAGAAGATATATTTGGGAGAAGCTCAATTATGACTCCAATCATAACAACAGATGGCCACTCATGTGTAGGTTCAAAAGTCTATAATAAATTTATTATGTTCATTTGGTGTTGATCACTAAACTAATAAATAGGAAAACTCCTAATGTGATAACGGGTCCATCTGAATATCATTTGTTTTCTTTCTTGTGAGAAATGCTGTAAAACACGTCAATGCTAGACCATAAAAATGAAACGCCGCTATAAAATAGTGAATTCTACATTCGGAAGGGTATAAAAACTGTTGGGAACACGATAAAATTTATCGATATTGAGTTTCTCCAGCAGATAGATGTCATAAAAAATAAGGCCAACAGTGTCTGACATGTGATTTTTTGGAAAAAAAAATTATGGTAATTTAATCAATTTATTTTTGTTACAGGTGAGCAAATTTTCAGAGCACACGAAACAGAAGTAACAGGTAAGATTAGCAACGTTGTCAAGTTTCTTTGGGAATGATGTTTGTATAAGAAACGTTACTCTTCCTGTTTCTTGTTTATTATTCATTATAATGTTCTGAATTTCTTGCTTTGCACCTTTTACCCGACGATAATTCATTAGCTAATTTGGTCTCTTCGGCTACAATTTTTTATGCTTTTGAAAAAATTTTCAGTTGTTTGTGGAGGTCAGGCGTTGTTCGCTGACCCAATCTGATGTGAAAAGAACATTCACATCCCTGCTCAAATACAACTGAGAATTATCGCAAAAGTTTCGAAATGTTTATATTTTTGTTAGTTGAACGAAATATCAGTGCCATTTCAATTTGTTTATGATGAGGGTTTGAAATTGGTATTCTAATAACCACCGTTTTCAGTTCGTTTTTTTTCCTTGTTCAATTTTCATAAATGAATATCTAAAGAAATTATAAACCTCGTTACGAACATGCATTATCATACTGGATGAGATTATGTTCATTTTTATTATGATAATCTACTAATGTTATATTCGTTGTGCAAGACTTAAAACAGAATAGGGACACATTCTCGATATAAGTAAAAATTCACTGGCAAGAACAAATATTTGCTACAGTCTTTTGTTTTCTATAGTAACAAACAAAAGTTCAATATCCCGACTTTTATATACATTTGAGTATCTTGGTTGAATAAAAAATAACTTTTTCATGCTCAAGGTATTTTTTTGTACAATCCAGTGGCGTCAGGAAAATTTGAAAAAAGTGTGCTTTTCTTCAAATGGGAATCATAGTTAGCTAGAGCCAAAAGATTCAACAGGTTCTTTTCTCCTTCTATTCAGACATAAAAAAATAGTTTTGATTGTGGACCCTTCCCATAACCAAACAATCAGATATTCATGTGTAACTTCCAACATGAATCATCGGAATAATTTGAAAAAATATATTAATCATTAATATTTTCATGCTGTCGTTAGCCCTGATCAACACTAATAATATATATACATTCCTTTGTTCTTTCTTCGTGACAAAACCAAATTATTTTAATTACAACGCGCAAGTATATGATTTACGTGAAAGTTATTCCAAACATCGTCGATAATTAGTCATTTAATAACAACCGCCATCATGAGACAGTGTGACACACGAATTCGTGTGAACCATCTGATACTGATTTTTCGAAACTTTCTTCTTCCTACTGGTCACAAATATTTGCGATGCCGGTTGATTTCACTTTCCATTCAATCGGCACGTAATAAACCGATTTATGACTGCGAAACGAAATTGTATTCGAAAAATTAATGAAACATTATGTTCTATTCAAAACCAGTCACAATTACAACCGATTGCAACCTTTCTATATGTCACTTCTGGTGCAGATTAATGTTTCCAATCTTCAAAGTTCATTCCGCGAAAATATCACTGTTTGAAAAATAATAAACTTTCAATATTTATTAAAATCCAGGTCCGTATAATGAAAAAATAGATGATGCCAATAAAAAATAAAAATCTAGCATTTGTTTCATTTTTCAATATCCCGAAAACCAAAGAACTGTTTCTTTGAAGCATATTTCGCGCATATAAATAAAAAACTTTTTTTCCGCGAATTTGGGACAACTTGTACATGCAATGTATCATCAATAGATGGTAGAGGATGGTGCATCTAAACTCTTTAGTTCCCAGTAATTAACGAAATGAATTTGAAAAAAAAATTATTTGAAGCCTCAAAACGGTCATCAAGAGGAGAAATATTCTCTATGTACTCGTCTTTGTATTACAACGAGAACAGTTATTTTCCTACATAATGCAAAACACTCTGTCGAGCATAGAACGTGTTACACATGCTGCGAATGCCGAGATTATTGTTGCTGCCAGAAATAATTTCGGATTTGTTTATACCGACGTTTATGCATAATCGTTCATGTTGTTTGCTGATGGAAGCGGAGGTTTCCTCATTTTTATGGCAGGGCGCCACACACACACATGCTGTGCACAACAAACACTCAAGGGTCCTATTTACACATTAAAGATTTGTTCGAAATATACAGGGCCCCCAAAAGTAACGTATAAATTCCAGAAGCATGGTATTAGGCACGCCGACTCTTATTGCCATCCGGGCATGTAATTTTCACTTCTTATGGAAGGTGTTCGGCCTCGTTTCTCATTCGTCTAGACGCCAGGCAAGCATACAAGTGGTTAGTTGACCGTACGGCTGTGTATAAACAGTAAATGAAATAAAATACAACTTTGACGAGATTTATTGTTCAAGTCTTATTTTTATTATATTTACCGTGAGTTCTGTTAATCAAGATGTACAATTTCAATAATCGTAGGACACGAACTTGATTCTCATAAACACTTGATATTTTTCTTAGTCAGCCCGACAGCCCCTATGAAAGTCAAAAAATTTCCTCTAAGGAAGAGAGAAAAATTTCCGGAAATCGTTCTAGTTGCTATGGTAACGATACAAAATATAGGCTTCTGATTGGTCGAAAATGTTATAGGTGTGGAATTTTCAACCTTCCATAGTCCCAAGGGGTAGTTTTTGAAGTTTTCGCACGAACATCCATCAGAGATATCTCATTTCATCTTTTTTGTTACTTAACTCGAATGAATGTCTATTGAAGCACGGAATTTGCATTAAAGCAAACGCTTGACTAAGCAAAACCATTCAAGTTTTACGGTTTCATTAGAAACGTGATGCTGATGAAAAGAACAGTTATTGCTGCCGTTCCCAAGGCATCAGGGTAAAATAATGGGAAATTATATTTTTATGGCACGTCAGTAGAACATTCTGTTTTCTCAGTTCGGACATTTTTGCTGGGAGTCTCGAAATTAAACAACCTTTCAGATACGTATTTCCAAAATTGCAATGGTCAATTTGATCTCTCGGTCAAGATTGTCAGTTCATTCAATACAGCTGACTATTTTCACGGAAAAAAATCACTTGCTACTCATAACAAAAACAGAATTGCTGGTGAGATATTTGCTCTCACAACAACATTTCTAGGTGTAGATGAAACATTTATGCCATCATCACGAATATTCATTTGTCACAGATGATAATTGAAAATGCTATAATCAATCTGCTGTAGGGACTGGAATTATATTTATATCCAGCTATAATAATTTGTTGGCTCGAATCCCTCACCAACAATGCTGCGATAGCATATTAGTTCTGTAACATTGAACAGTTTTATTTGCAAAGACTACCTACTTGAAGTTTGGATTCGGGTGAACTATTATTTTTGCTGGGTATATATCCATATGTTCAAGTGGGAATAGTTAATGAAATCACCTATTTTCCAATCATGCATGGTTTTGAAAATGAACACAGCAAACATTTTCACCCAATTATCTATTTGCTGTCAATGATCCGTCACCACGCAAAGTCATTAACATAATAATAATTATTATTATTATTTACTAAGTATCGAACCTAAACAACGTCAATCAATGTATTGAACTTTGGTATGCGCAACCGCAAAAATCTCAGGACTCGAATGGAGCAAATTCAATTTGCTAAGAGCGCCTGGGTAACTTTGTGGTGGTGCAAATAAAATTTGCTAAAATTCACATGGCAACAAGAAAGAAGCGTCCTGATTGGCTACATGGAATGGCGTGACCTACTTTTGTGCGAATTCTTAATAACGACGCATCGATCTTTGTCTTCAGTTGAGTTGAGACTGTTGAGAGTATTAAGGCAGGGAAAGGCCAGACACTTTGTCCAAATCCGGGACAGGGGGGGTTTGGAGGAAACAGCAGTGGGCGGTTACCAAATCGTCATAAATCAACGGTTATCCTTGTTCAACGAACGATCTTCTCATCTAGTACGGGTGATATCGCGACTGACGTTTTTATTCGCATTGCTCGATAATCTAATATGCGAGTAATACTGGGATGCTGTCTCTCAGTTTTCGAGAAAACAAAACTGGCGTAGATTCAAATCAGACTTGCTGCGGATCTTCAACTTGATGATTGTGTATACCAAATCACTTTTTACGACATTTTCTCTAGGCCAAGAACTTTTTTATTCTGAAAAAACACAAAAAGTACGATTTTTCTGTAGAACACGTTTTTTATCGTTCCTACCGTTATATTTCTGGAAATAATTGAGCGATCGGACTGATTTTTTTTTCAAATTGAAGTATACATGATAGCGCTTCTTGCCATATACAATATTGGTGAAAAATTCATGTTCATCAATTTCTAGAACTGTAGCAAATTTCAACTTGTTATTTTCGGAATGACAATTTTCAGTAATCGAGAAAAAAATTTATTTATGAAAATTTTTGTATACATGCTGCGAACAAAATTGAGCCAATAGATGAAATAAGTTTCCAGAATGAAAATTTTTCATGTAGCAGATATCGTGTAGTGATAATGTGTAGTCGAGCTTTCATCAGTATATCAAATGAGAGGAAAATATACATTATTGGTATGAATAAAGTATCTACCTATTTAATGAGTTGGTATTAAATAACTCCATTCATTTTTTTATGTTGACAAAATAATAGTTGAACACATTGCTGCCTCATGATGGCATATTATGCCTTCTTCCAGTCCAATTCTGGCATCGTATAGGTTAGATAATTCTCCTTCGGTTAGGTATGCCATCATGTGAAATCTGTATAACTTCATAAAACATTGTGTATACTAAACGTTTGTGGTATACTTATCCGATTTATCATGAAAGTTTCATGGTATAATATAATGGAAATTGCATTGTAATTAAAAAATCAGACAAATGTTAATTGAAAAGAAAAAAACACGTAAGTTGTGATATAAAATTTTAAAGAATCAAGCATTGTCTTATATCACTCACTGAATATCGAATTTTTTCGTAAAACTGACAGATGCCACTCGGTAAACATTCAGAGGACAACTATTATGCTTCCGTGGAACAAACAAATCTCTCCGAAATATTCGACGAAAGTAGAAAAATGGCGTCTATACCTATTTGGAACTATGTCTAGTTGGGCAGTATCCCCTACCATCATTTTTTCAAAAAGTTCAAAAGGAGGTACCCATTAAAAATGAACTTATGAATTTCGTGATTTTATTTTCAATTTCTGAAAATTGAGATTCTGAAAATATTTTCCTGACTTCTTTAGGTTGGAATTCAAAAATGACATTGTTTAGATTTCGGGAATTCAATAATATTCCATTTCTGGTATTACCGAAGTTTACACGAAACGGAAATTATTATGGTTGAAACGAGCAATTTGGAAAATCCATGTTAACGAGTTTTCAAAAAATACACGTTCAATGTATTACTGACACCCCTTCAATTGTTTATATTTTCAAACCATTTGTCGTCATTTAAATGCTACAAAGGATATTCAACAATTTATTTTTAATAAGCATTTTGCATGTTTGAAAAAAACCTGTGACTCCACACAGTCCCAAACAATGAGTGAGAGTAGATGCGATACATTCGCCTGCATGTGTGCGGAACGGGGATCGAACACTATCTGATAATCGACGGTATATTCACCAGTAGGTAGGTACCTATGATGAATATTTGTATTCTATAAACATTATGAAAAACCAGGGTTGCGACGTTTTGAATCGAATAATGAAAATATAAGTAATTGATTTGTGCATTATTTCCATATTTGAAAAATTATGAAAAATCAATATGAATAGAAAAAATCAATCTTTAAATGGAAAAAATCTTATTTTGTTGATTTGAAAAAAATCATGATGCTTCGCAACTCTTACAAAATTTGGATAATTCTGTATCTATTTATATGAACAGCTTTTCAAGAGTCATATAAATTACGAGGTATAACATTAAAATAGCCATACGGAGTGATTGGGAGATTGAGAGCTACTTTCAATAACGTTGATAAGTTATATTCTCGGTTATTATCAAAGACATTCAAATACAGGTTATTATGAATATTATTTATTTACGAATAATAATGAATAATGACTATATTTTCCTAAGGCCTTCATTCTTCTACTTTTTATTTCTTTGATTTTTGAGGACTGCTTTCACTACATATTTTGTATTTTGGATATTCATCTCCCGTTGGTCCCAATATATGTACCATTTTCAGAATCATATACATTCCACATTTTCTTCTCCATTTGGATTTTTAGATCTCATTACACCTTTGAATTTCAAAATTTCAAGCTTTTCCTATGCAAATCCGCAAATTCATCATTAGTTGCACCAATAATTTCATAATACTTATTATGGTTCCAATCTATGATATTGTGTTGACTGACTCGTTTTTTCATCTTCATATTTTGGAGTATCACCAGAGGGCGCAAATATCATCGGACAATTCGCGCTCTGGACTTCTTGTGAAAACACCAGTCCATATTTCGATGTGATTTTTTTTCTGTAGGAAGATGGGGATTCAAACTAGGTCCGATACTATTTGAAAAGTGTTTTTTTTTTATTATTCGCCAAATTCGATATGTTCAGGAATATTTGTATACCTTTTGTATTTCATATTTTTGAAAATAAAATAGTATTTCCATTAGCTGGATCACTTATCTACTTGATGAAGTCAATAAGTCATGAAAATATTGATTACTTTACTTTATGACAAGTCTATAGAGAAAGAGTGCTATTCGTTATTGCTCACTTCTTCAGCACCCTCTACTTCAAAATTTAGACCTTTAGGATATTACATACAGTATGGTGGAAATGTATGGAATAAATTCATTATCTCTAACGTTTATGAATTTTAAGGAAAATCCCGAGACAGGTCGATTTTTATTTTCAAATTGACATCTCTTGATATACATACGGAGTATGTGACGTCATCCGCGTAGTTGTGGTGACGTCATCGATTATTTTTTTAAATTAGAACATACCCCGTCCATTTTTTTTTCGGAAGGTATATTCATTATCTATCTGACGGTATACTAATATTAGGAAAATAAAGTAATACAGGGTGAGAAAAAATTATTTCATTTAATATTTACAACGGAAATCGTTACAATAAATAATCAAATTCGTGACGTTCTGCAAGAATACAATGTGATAGACAGAGAACAAATCATTCTCGAACTTCGCTATCGTTTCTGAATATATTTGTGAAATATTCACTCGTATTCGTTCTTTCAAATTATCTGATCTTTCCGGCTTCTTACATAAACTTTGCTCTCCAGATAACCTCAGAGGAAAAAATCGAGAGGAGTTGAATCAGGAGATCTAGTTGGCCATTCGATTTACCCTCTCCGACCTATTTAGGTAATTGTGCACATTGATAGCATAATGAGGTGGTAAATATAAAATAAATTTTTCCCACCCTGTTTCACTTTATTTTCCTAATATTAGTATATGGTCAGATAGAAAATGAATATACCATCCAGAAAAAAAAATAAACAGGGTGTCTTCCTATTTAAAAAAATAATCGATGACGTCACCACAACTACGCGGATGACGTCACAAACTCCGTATGTATATCAAGAGATGTCAATTTGAAAATGAAAATCGACCTGTCTCAGGATTTCCCTTAAAATTCATATGCGTTAGAGATAATGAATTTATTCCATACATTTCCACCATACTGTATATATTTTTTTGAATAGATTTAAGAATTCCTATATTAAAATGCCATTAGGTAGCATCCTGTATATATAGTGTCAATACCCAATTGCAAATTATCATTCAGTTATACAATGTTAAATACAACACGGTTTCATATTTATACTGTTCCTTCTCTACTTTTACGTATTGAGATCTGTTCAACATTCAAATCATCGCAATGATAAATCCTAAATCGATCCCCGGTCATTCATATTGTATACCTTCTGGGTGTATATATAAATATTCTTATTTGAATATCATACATACCTATTCCTCATTATGTATGAGAATTTTTTCATTGTGAACAATTCGGAATATTTTTATTTTCCACGCAATGTATAATTATTTTATACATATAATATACCATATTTACTAGCAAACCTAGCAAACTGATTCATATAAATTTCTATTTCCTATTCTAATTTCATAATATCACCCGTACTATCGATTGTATCGTGTTTATAATCTACTTCGTTGAGTTTCACCAGGGGGCGCAAATATCATCGGATAAATCGTGCGTATTTCTGACGTTGTAGAGCCTCGGCTCTTGACTTCCTGTGACGATACTAATCCATATTTTGATCTGATTTTTTTTGTGTAGAAAGATGAAGGTTCGACCGAGGGAGGATGCTATCTCAAAATTGATTATTTGATGTAGAAATATTTTTTTTTTATTCGCCAAATTGGCTAAAAATTTGCTATGTTCAGATATATTTTTATATCTTTTCTTTTCGAAATTTCGAAAAAAGAGATAGTATCCTCCCTAGCTTGATCCTTTATCTACATGATGGGATCAAAAAATCATAAAAATATTGATTGGTTTTCAAATGAGAAGTCAAGAGCGGGAGTGCTGCATTCGGTATTCTGCGCGTCCCATTGCCCACTCTTAACACGTGGATCAGCTAGTGTCCTGCTTGCTGTTGTTCTTCTTCTGCATGCAAATAATAATGTATAGTTTAGAACTGTCCGAAACAATATATGTGAAAAATGGAAAAAATTGATGTCTGTCGAAGAGCTCTTGGAATCGTGGGGATTCGGACACCTGAGGCAAAAATTTGAAGGTATGATTTCAAAATTTCACTGAAGCTACTATACATTTATGTTGTAATCACTGATGAGGTGAAAAACCCTATATAGATGTGACAAAGTATATTCTAGGTTTATTATTCTCATTTACGTTTTTTTTTTCAGATCATCATACAAATTTTGAGGGATTATCATTACATCAATCGTCTATGAAAAAAATAGTACACCACTTCTCGGAGATAAACTGCAAATTGAGAGTTTACCAGAAATTGTTGTTCTAGTGGACCTACCTGAAGTAATGTTTCTATATTATACCGGGTGTAACATTATTCCAGCTCTCAGAGTTTCGTCTTTTATTACAACTGATGCATTTGCAATAATACCTAGAAAACCTCACTACTGGTGCAAAATTAGTATGCTGTTAATATTCAATACATCGTTACCTACAGCACTAATATTTGTCACTAGTGCAAACACATCTGGCTGAGAGTGTCAACTACAATGTTTCTTACAGCAATTGCATTCATAATGATACCTGAAAATACTTGCTACTAACGAAGTAGTATTTGCTACTAGAGCAAAAATATTTGGCTGGAAGTATTTGGTATAGTGTTTCTTATAGCAAGAGCACTATGTAATCATACCTGAAAATATTTGCTACCGCTGCGAAATATATTAGTAATAACAGCTTAGGAATGTTCTTACATGCAGCCAAAATGTCGGAAGTTTGGTTTGCTTCCGACACCAGTTGGATTAGTTGATACTGCAAAGAATTATTAGGAGGAAATATTTGTTGCTTTCACATAGTTTTTTGCTGTCTCTATAGGTACTAATTTTTTTTGTTGCGTTGACCTATATTTTAGTACCTGTAGCGAATCATTTTTTTCCGCGTTCTTTACCATATTTGAAAATAATGAAAATTCACTCGAATATTTTTTTTTCACTATGCTGTTTATCTTGCATTTCAGATGATTGGAAATAAATTATTCCACAAATTCACATCGGCAAATATTTTTGTTCCACGAATATTTGCTCATTTTTGTTTTGTTTAAACTCACTAGCTGTGAAAACCTTTACATACATATTCAACTTCCTGAATTGTCTCTATCAACGTGTTACTTGTTCATTATTGATACCAATTTCGAGCATATCCTGGTATGTACGTGCTTCCTACGTTGTTATTTTGGGAGATGTTTTTGAATGTGCGCAGGTATAAAACTAGCTTGTAATTAGGCGTTCCGAAAACGATAGAGAATATTTATTATTCAACATGTTTTATTACCTTATTTGGTAGAACTATTGGTCAGGGTCATTATAATTCCGGTTACCACGCATATAATTTTTGCTCCTCTACCAATGTTATTTCATAATAGTGATATTCAATATGAAGAAATCCGCAAATAACATGCATATATGTACGTTAAATAATGTCACTTATTCTAATCATTTGTACACTATATGCAGTAATCAGTACACTATTATTTCAAGGGTACCAACTGAAAATTCTAATAAATTGTAATCTTGTGAACTTTTCTCCGGAAAGGTTTATTTTTGAAGGTGGTTAAAATCCTTCATGGACATCATATGGGTCTTTAGCCAATTAGATCGAATTGACTATACATGGAGCAAAAAGCAAGAATAAATTCCCATAGCAACCGAGCGGATTTCGGGATCAATAAGCAAAACGCGTCTCCCCTTCACTGATCCTGAATTTGCATAGGATGTGGATTTTGGCCCAACCAAACAGAATGACGTCCGTTTATCCCGGCATTATCATCTGAATGTTGCAACAAGGAACAATGGCATTGTCGGAATATCACGGTTATGTCGACAACAAAACGTTGAATTTTCGCTATGCGGCAGCTGCTTCTGATTACGGAATTTCGTATACTCATCAATGAAACTTGTATTTGTTCCCCCCTGAATGTACATTCATTTTAATCATGATGAGATTCGCAAGCTCATGTTTACAGACCAGTTTGACGGAATTCGAGAATTCTGCTTCTAGCTTAGCGTTGAGCTGGCAAAACTTGGAAGTTTGCATCCTAAAAACTTGGACCCCTCTACCTCCCAAAAAATGAATACATTAGTCTAGAATAGGTATTTTTGTTCAAGAAATAGGAAGTTCGGTGTCATTCATAACCTGTAAAGGCATCAGAAAAAAACCTCACTATAGGTGAAGAGATCCACAAACTTTGCCGTTTGATATAGACAAAAAGAATTGTGGCAGAGTAGTTTGACAGGTCTCGAGTCTCAAACTTTTGTATTGACAGCTGTAGTAACCTGTAAATTTACCCACGCAATGCCATCTCTAACATGATGAATAGGAGTGTTTGTGTGTTTTTAACCGCAAACTTAGTAAAGTTCTAAAGCAAACCTCGTAAGTCTAGGACTTGTATGAGTTATGAATACGGGAACCTTAGTTTTTTAAGTGTCATCCTATAAGCTGGAAATCCCCTAGAATTCCCCGGAATTCCCCTAGATTTCTCCGGAAGAAATATGTCAATTTTAACCGAGATTTGAACAAATAACGATGGAATTTTGAAACTAAATGTAGATAATACTCGGAATTCAGAGGGAATTCCGGATGGATTCCGGGGGAATTACGGGGGGAAAAATAAGCAGATTGGTATGAGCGAAGTTGAAAATTGGTCCATCCGTTCGAAAGTTATGGCGATTTGCTTCATTTTTTCTATGATGAAAAAAAAGTTTTTTTTATTTCCGTTTTTTCGATTTGAGAAACGGATTCTATGAAAAAAAACAAGCAGATTGGTATGAGCGAAGTTGAAAATTGGTCCATCCGTTCGAAAGTGATGGCGATTTGAAGAATTCGAAAAAGTTCCAAGGGCACCACCTTTGATGCATTTTTTCTCAAATGAACATCATTTTTTTTCGATTTCGGTTTTTTCGATTGGAGATATGGATTCTATAAAAAAAACAAGCAGATTGGTATGCGAGAAGTTGAAAATCGGTCCATCTGTTCGAAAGTTATGGCGATTTGAAAAATTCGAAAATGTTTCCCCTTTGATGCATTTTTTCTCAAATGAACATCATTTTTTTTTCGATTTCGGTTTTTTCGATTGGAGAAATGGATTCTATAAAAAAAACAAGCAGATTGGTATGAGCGAAGTTGAAAATTGGTCCATCTGTTCGAAAGTTATGGCGATTTGCTTCATTTTTTGCCCCGGATTTCCCCTGGAATTCCCCGGAATTCCTCCGTAAGAAATATGTCAATTCGAACAAATAACGATGAAATTTTGAAACTAAATGTAGATAATACTCAAAATTCCGGCGAATTCCGGGGGAAATCCGGTGAAATATGAAATATTCATTTATTCTATGATGAAAAAAAGTTTTTTTTTATTTCGATTTTTTCGATTGGAGAAATGGATTCCATGGAAAAAATAAGCAGATTGGTATGAGCGAAGTTGAAAATCGGTCCATCCGTTCGAAAGTTATGGCGATTTGAAGAATTCGAAAAAGTTCCAAGGGTACCGCCTTTGATGCATTTTTTCTCGAATCAAAAAAATTTTTTTCTTCGATTTCGGTAGTTTCGATTGGAGAAATTCCGGGGAATTCCGGGGGAAATCCGGTGAAATATGAAATATTTAGGAAAATCACACACAAATTCATTCGGGATTCCCGAGGGGATTTCTGAGTTCAAGATGAACTTCAGACCTAGCTCCAGAGTGATGTCACTAAATATTACAGAATCTGAATAATACCGGATTATATTGATATCAAAATTTCGAAATTAGTCATCAGTGAGGCTATATAGGCTTATTGTATTATATCGAAAACCTCGTCGGAAACAGAATAAATCATCTGATGGTATCAATATTATCATTGGAAAATACCGAGGAACGAATGGACTGATTCGGTCTGGTTTCTACTCGGATTTCACTTATTTCTGTTTTAAACCCTTCTTTTTCCAAGATCGGAATCCGTAAGAATGAAAATCCAAGAAAAACATTTTAATTCAGAAAAAATTCAGCAAATCATCATATCTATCGAACACATGATTCAATTTACATAGGAACATACAGGGTGGTTCACGACTAGCGCGACAGAGATTTAAAGAGAATCTGCAAAACTTTCAAAGTTTTTCTCATTTCAGTAGTTCGTACGTTGATAAAGGGTAATTTTTGAAAGTATTTCGAAATATACAGGATTTCCCAAAAATTGTGGCACATAAAAGTTATATTATACATGGTATAATAAACTAATTTTTACAAATTGAGTGAACCTGATCTCAGAATGAGATCGTTTTGTGCCAATAGTACTAATTAACTAATAGTGTTTGAACCGAGGGGTAAACCGCTCTCAAAATTGTGTACACCACACAATTCCAATGGTTCGTACATCAGAATTCCAGAACTCCATATGTTTGTACACCAGAATTCTTATAGAGGGTAGAATTAGGACGAGGAATATTTGAATTTTTTAGACATTTTTGTCTTGTACTGTGATTGTGGGAAATTTATTGGTGCTGCATTCTATTTTTGTACATGAATTTCGCAATATGAAAAATATAAAGATGTGTTAAATCGAGCATTTTACTTTCTATAAAGAGCTGTTCGGTGGAAAATCTGCGCTTTTTTCTTAGTATTACTTTCAAAATCCATTTATGTGATTAGTATACGCAGCTCCCCATACTATTATCGCACTTGTCAATGAGTCAAATGAAATTGAATCAAATAATTGACCAGATGGGCTGTTCACCTAACGCCGTTCAACGACTTCAATTTCTCTCCCACCCCAATCCCGACTCTGTACGGGACCATTTTCAACGATAAATTCAGCTAATTGGCTCTGCTTTATTGTGTACTTGCTTTCCATGGGATTTTATTGAGGAGAATTGAAGCCGTCCATCTTGCCATTGTGTTGCGCTCCTCTGCCGTTACGGGACAGTGGATAATGCCACGTTTTACTTACGTAACGAAATTGTTACCTTTCAGCTCTAATTAACGATTGAAATTCGGAATACGCAGTGATTCCGCTAATGAAGGCGATTAATGTTAGGATTTTCATCGTTCAACTAGGAGTATGGTGTAATTCGCGCGTAATTTCCGAGGTTATTACATTTGAAAATTTTATTTCTACTTTCAATTATTTCATCGCAAGAAGCGCGGAATGGTGGGAAGGTGTTTCAACAATGGATCTTCTTATTATACTAACGGTGGAACTTATAGCAAAACTCTGTGTTATAGTTTTGCCTCGGGTTTTGCTAGGATGAGTCGCAATGGACACATCATTGCCAGTACTAGTACTTTCATACTAGATCTTGTACTTTTCAACCTTGTCTAGTACGCTAGTACGCCCGATACAAAATTAGTACGTTTGCATGTTTTCTGACTTGAAACAAAAAATCTCAAATCATAGGTAACTGAAATGAAACACAAAAAGTGCGATATTTTTGTCTCATAAATACGTTTGTGTTTATATTGTTTCATGTTATGTAGTTCATACTTTATTACTTTTTATCGTCGCAATACTCGCAATCGTTGCATATTCGCAATGACAGTTCACATTGTGCAGTAATGGAGATTATAAAATTATCATTTTTTCAAATAAAACTTATTTCGTTTACATATTTATTGATAATTTTGCTCTTACCATGCGATCTATTATTCAGTGAACCTTTTTTTTCAATCATGTGTTTTAACCTCAGTAATCCGAATTTCGTAATGAAATCGTGAACATACTTTTCCAGATAATACATGCTAAAGTTCAAAATTTAACCTTCTTTTAATGATATCTGTCTTTCTTTTTGACATCATGTATTGAAGAGAGAAAACACATTTCACTGAATGGTATTGCTAGACCTACAAGTCAGCCATATGGCATCCACATTCGAAAGGCAAAAGATGCGCATGGAGGTCTTCAAAATCATTGTTTATTTAGTCTAGATGGTTAAATCAAGCATCTCAGTTAAATCAGAGGAAAATCATGAAAGAATGCCATATTTAAGATGTTTTTCTTAGACAAAAACTCGGACAAAAAGCATAGTAAATGCATGTTATATTATGTACAGTGATCTAGAAAACTTGCCAGACAATAAAGAAGGTGAAATTTCCAACTATGACACGGAGTATCTCGAAAAGTAGGAAAATGTTTACGATTTAATCATCGAATTAGAATTTCTGAGATCAAAATACGTATTCATTGAAAAATAGATTGCATGATAAGTGCAAAGTTACCTATTTATTCAACCTCATATATGAATAAGATACTATAGGTTCCTGAATGTATTGAAATAATTCTGATCTAGTACTTTTTTCGAAAAATAGTACATTTTTCGGTGGAGTTTTAGTACTTTTTGAGATGCAGGGCTGGCAACGCTGAATGGACAATTTTCAACTGTAATCTGCAACTAGATGGATTCTGAACAAATTTTTCAAAACTGATGAAGTTTGAGCTCATCATCTCGCTTATCAAGTATTATATAATTGAATTCAATTCAGGATTATGACTTTGCTAATGATATCACGCTGATTATAACAACGAACCGAAAAAGTTGGATAAAAACAATTTTTAGATTTTTTTTAGAACACTACAGAATCTCGTGATGACGTATATTATTCATTCATCAGTATCTGAAGCAAATTTGAATTCAGTGGAGTAGGTACACAATACACCAAAACCCATGATTTTTTGATACTATAAAGAAGCTAGCAAAGCCACACACGAATTTCGACTCGGGATAGATCACATAGTTTTAGGCTCATTTTAGGCTAATTTTAGGCTATTTTATTACCCTATTCCAGAATGTTTTGCTCTTCTCTTTGATAGAAAAATCTGTGGGTTTGCTGGCTTCGGGCGAACTCAGCAGAGCAATTTTTTCAAAAACAACATTTTTCTGTCTCTTGATATAGGGATATTTTAAGACTAATTTGAGGCTAATTAATAACCCTAATTTCTTTATTTTTTCTCTACGCATTAGTAAAAAAAAACACATTTCTCGATTTTCGTCAATTCGATGATGCAATCATTTTAAATTATATTTTGACGATTTTTTTTCTACCTCACGAAATTATCAATGACTCCCGAGATGACACCATGCGCACTTTTCAACATATAGATCCTTCCTAAAATATCCCTTTATATTCGATAATTCAAAAGCGCCCAACTTCGGAATATGACTACTACTATGAACGAATTCAACAAGATAACCTGGATTATTCAAAAGGATTACAAATGATTACATCATCGAATTGGCGAATATTGAAAAATGTTGTTTTTATTGAAGAAATTAAATTAGGGTAATTAATTAGACCAAAATTAGTCCTAAAATATTGTTTTATTGAATCGCAAAAAAGTGGATTTTCAAAAATGGCTCTGCTGAGTTCGCCCGAAGCTAGCAAAGCCACAAGTTTTTCTATTAAGGGAGGGAGCAAAAAAAATGGGAATATGGTAATAAATTCGCCTAAAATGAGCTCTACAATTTGGATATTTCAAAACATCAAAATTATTGTTTTTTAAAAATGGCTCTGCTGAGTTCGGCCGAAGCTAGCAAAGCCACGAATTTTTCTATCAAAGAGAAAAGCAAAAAATTTCGGAAAAGGGTAATAAAATAGCCTAAAATGAGCCTAAAATTGTGTGATCTATCCCGAGTCGAAATTCGTGTCTGGCTTTGCTAGCTTCTTTAGTGTGTTTTTTTGTATAAGGCGGAGCAAAACAAAAAAATTCCATAGTTGTCTGCTATTTTAATGGAGATCCTTCAGTTATCTGGTGAGTATACAAACAATTGTCGCTTGTTAGCGTAACAAGTAATCATATATCACACTAATACCTATACCATAAATTGTGTATGTTCTTTGTCAAACATACATTCCGAAACAACAATACATAAGGAAAAAGTTACTATCTAGAATAATTAGTATTCTATTCGGTCAACTATTGTCAATGAACTCTAGAAATGCTCCTACCGTAGTAAGTAATGAAATGTACGAATACGACTCATCACTCTGTTCACCTGTTCTTGAACTTCACTGTGACAAAAAAGGATATTACCGCTGCTTCAGCGAATCAGATGCATTATTAGCATGGTTATTTAACAAAATTAGAGAAACTATACAGGGAATATCTCGGAAATTTCCACCTTGGAAAAAAAGATGTTGGATTTAAATTCCTTGTAGAAAAGTGCCTCGTGAACGTCCTAGTTGAAAACGTTTAGTTTTTTTCGATTTCGATTGAAAAAATAAAAACAAAAACTCAAAATTTCCGTTTTTTCCGCGGTTTTTTCCAAAAATTCAAAAACTAAAAATTATGCATTGCATTTTCTTCCACATAATTGTTCAGCATGAAAATACTTGAAATTGATCTAATTTAACCAACCTCGTATCTCTTATAACAACTCTCAAAAACGGACACCCTGTATAATTAGTTGAAATCTCAAGGATACTGCGGATACGTGAAAAAAATTCACTACATGAACTTTTTTAATCCCACCCTTGTTGCTTTTTGCCTCGGTTTTTGCTGCGATTGGATATTTAGTATTCTTCTCGAATTTTTCTGCTGTGAATTTCGGTACCTGCATGAGAGGAATTTGTTATTATTTCCTGTATATTGCAGAATTTTAAGACCTCGAATTTATTATTATTTATACAAAAAGGAAACCGATATTTTTTACGAAGGTCACTATCGGTGTGACCCCTATGTAAATAAAACCGGGTGAACGGAGGTCATCAAACCAATCTACATTTTCAGATAGTAGGTATATAAGTTGTTTATTGTATACGAGTTGAAATTAAATAATAAGCAGACGTAATATCTTGTGGAAAAGCACTCAAAGCACCTCGGAAAGCACTCAGATTTTCTTCAAACAGCAAAAAGCCACCGCCAAGGCCACCGCTTTTAGAATAGAACTTTTCTATTAATAACCTCCTTAATAATTCGCTTGATAAAGTATTTATATCATTCACCAATTCGAAGCCCCTTTGAGCAAGAAAAACGAGGAAAAAATAGTTTCAGTGAATGGATTCCGCGGACAGGAAAATATTTTGCATCCATTAGAAAACCCGAGAGAAAACCCGCCTGAATTATACAAATTTGAAGGACCCGCAACTGGATTATCAACAATAATGCAATTATTCACAATTAATGTGGAAGGAGACCACAATAATGCATCTAATGCTTTCAACCTGTACAGCTACAAGCATAGCTTTGTAAAAGAAATTTGATACTGACTGAAAATCATAATAATACAGCATTGGGCATGTCCCTAAAGCTACACCAGCATTTACGGCACACTCCAAAAAAAACTAGTTCATAATTTTGTACACATTTATTACAAATTTGCGTCCCAAACAAAAAAATTTTTACAGTTCCCATTTTCCAGAAAAACGGCGTGCGCTAGTTTTTGATTCAAGCTGCACCACACACTCTGTATTTTTACAAATATGCAAATATATAATGATGAACCGATTGCCAGAATTTCTTACACATTTATTACAGATCATTCACGTATCGAAAATCACAAAACGTCGTTCGCCAAGGGGTTAAATACCCCCAAACATCGAATAATCCCTATAATTAATATATGTCAATACGTAGACGTTCACATAGTTATTCAAAAAACATCTTACACAATCGAAAAAACAATCGAAGTCAAATTATGATGGATCCAAAGGAGTTGAACACCCTCAAACATCTCGAAACTCCAATTACATGCATGTGTCATGACCTAGACTCGGTGACGGAAATTTCCATGAACCAGTAAAAATATTTGTTGTCTTACTGTTACTTACTGTTGAGGGATTAATCATTCCAAATGAAATGTTCAAGGAAACATCCCCGATATTATAAGGAAAAATATTCAAATACTGTCCGCATTAATTGATTAGGATTTTCTGAATTGAAATAATGAACGAAATATTTTGCTTTTTGAGTTATGAATTTATTAGTGTTCCACAAGCTTGTATTCTATATACTCATTTATATTGTTATTGAGTTAGTCTGATCTGCAAAGTGGGACGTTGTAATAATTTTTTGAAAGAGATTATTCCTGAAAAATGTGACATGAACGGTTTTTATTGAGTTTCGAATTTATTACAGTGGCCCACAAGTTATTACAACGTCCCACATTGCAGATTTCTGATGTTTGTGATCAGAATAACCCAAACTTACTTGAAACTTCAAAATAGAAGCTTGTGGGCCACTGTAATAAATTCGAAACTCAATAAAAAACCGTTCATCTCACATTTTTCAGGAATAATCTCTTTCAAAAAATTATTACAACGTCCTACTCTGCGGATTTCTTATGTTTGTGATCAAAATAACCCAAACCTACTTGAAGATCAAATTAGAAGCTTGTGGGCCACTGTAATAATATCGAAATACAATAAAAAGACCGTTCATGTCACATTTTTCAGGAATAATCTCTTTCAAAAAATTATTACAACGTCCCACTTTGCAGATCAGACTAACTCAATAACAATATAAATGAGTATATAAAATACAAGCTTGTGGAACACTAATAAATTCATAACTCAAAAAGCAAAATATTTCGTTCATTATTTCAATTCAGAAAATCCTAATCAATTAACGCGGACAGTATTCGAATATTTTTCCTTATATAATATCGGGGATGTTTCCTTGAACATTTCATTTGGAATGTTCAATCCCTCAACAGTAACAGTAAGACAACAAATATTTTTACTGCTTCATGGAAATTTCCTCGGAAATTCATGACACATGCATGTAATTGGAGGTTCGAGATGTTTGAGGGTGTTCAACTCCTTTGGATCCATCATAATTTGACTTCGATTGTTTTTTTAGATGTGTAAGAAGTTTTTTGAATAATTAGGTGACCGTCTACGTATTGACATATATTATAGGGATTATTCGATGTTTGGGGGTATTTAACCCCTTGGCGAACGACGTTTTGTGATTTTCGATACGTGAATGATCTGTAATAAATGTGTAAGAAATTCTGGCAATCGGTTCATCATTATATATTTGCATATTTGTAAAAATACAGAGTGTGTGGTGCAGCTTGAATCAAAAGCTAGCCCACGCCGTTTTTCTGGAAAATGGGAACTGTACAAAATTTTTTGTTTGGGACGCAAATTTGTAATAAATGTGTACAAAATTATGGACTAGTTTTTTTTTGGAGTGTGCCGTAAATGCTGGTGTAGCTTTAAGGACATGCATTGGGCGGATTTGTCCATATTTTGGTGAAGGAATATGTTTTACTTAATTTAACTAAATTTTCTCGCAATATCACTCTGTTTCTTGTGAGGACAAAAATTACGTGACATTCGCCAAGACCCCATCTTCCCAATGTGAGATTAGATGACTCCCCTGAGTATTTCACAAGGAATTTACACAGTTTGATGTAGTGTAGGAAAAATTGCTTTCGTGTCCTCTAAATTCCTCGGATTTTCCAAAAAATTCTTCATATTTCCTCGTCATTTCCCACAAAGTTTACAAGCTAGAAATTCCTCGGATAAACTTGGCATTTACGCAACGTCACAAGTAACGGCGAAAGAAACCTTATTGAATGTATCAACCAATTATCGAAATCGATAGCTATAAGTATACATATATACTTGGATTAGTATAGTTAGCATGGGAGATAAGTAAGCTTAGTGACATAAGCGAAAAATGCGGCATATGCATCATAGAAGATTTGATTTTTTGTGTGTTCATACACCAAATTTCAAGAAGTTAGAAATAATTCTAAGGAGAATTGAAAACTCGATTTATAAGACACGTTGTCGCACTTGTTCACTTGGAGCACTCCTCGCTTCGCTCGTCGTACTCCAAACAACGCGTGCGACAAAATAGCGTCTTATAAAACTTGTATCATAATATACTATTTTCTATTTTGGTTCTATAATGAAGTCAATATGAAACGCAAATGCGTATATAAATAGCATCTGTTTCGATACGTATTTTTTATTATGCGGAGATTGGTAAATTTCAATACATATTGTGATTTGATTCAAATTGACCAATAAAAACAATAACAACATTGCATTCTCGATTGCATTTTTCACCGCAGGTATCACAAAAATGAAAATCGCTCAACAGTAAACTGTTTTTTTACGTTTGTGCATCAGGATTTTGCTCGAGATTTTGAATATATCATTTTCATCATTGTTACCAAACGTTACCGATATTGAATATTTCTGTTCAATAGAAGACCTTCAATTTTTTTATCATAATATACCTACTATATTCGTATGCCTTTCGATTTTCTATTTCGTATTGAAATGAACTCGGAAATGAACGAGAACTGAACTCAAATGAATCATCCTGTACAATCCTAATGAGTTCTTATATCACATATTGAATCCTAACTCAGACTAATCCAAAAATTTTTGACGGAAGCCAATAGGGAAGCCATCAATTCCTATAGGAATTATATAGCGAGCTTTAAAGCAATTCAACAGTTTGTTTCTGGACAATTATTTATCATGACAAGTTACAAAAAATATATTGTTCGAAAAATCTCAAAGTCGATCTCAAATATGTGAAAGCAGAATGATATTCGATTGAGGAAAACGTGATTATTTTATTTTGAAATTCGTTTTGATCAGGTTTGGCGAGCATATTATTGTATCCCGATTGTATTCTAATATTCATTATATCACACCTATTAATCCTAGATATACTAGGGGTTTACCCGAGGTTAACCACACTATTCCACCCAATGATTGTTTCATTGTTTTTTCTTACGCCAGCGTAAAAAATTTACAATAACATCACCTATCAACCTACCAGAACCACCCAGAACTGAGTATTATGAACAGATGACGGTTTATATAAGGTGGTTTCTAGAATTCATTTATAGTATCAGTGTAAATAGGTACTTAACGGTAGTGGCAAATCTTCACATTTGGCAGTGTAGTGGAGTAGGTACGACCACTCGGATTTGCATAATTTCTAAGGGGAGAGGATTTGAAAAATGAATTCATGTAAAGCAGTGGATGTTTTTTCCGAAGAAAAAATCGAAAAATTCAAATTGGTTGGACGCATCTCTAAACATTATCTCTGAATAATGCAAATTTTGGGGTTTTAGGGGTAGCTCACATAATCAGATTTCCCCTGATTAATCCGAGTAAACTCGTAATAAACTAGCCAATACAATAATAATTGTATAGGTATTTACCCATTTCAAATCCAGTTGTCAACAGCAATAACACAAATAGTGAAATTCGAGAAAATCCCAGATGAGTCACACAAAAATCACTTGGTATATATTCAGAAGGCACGTCCGTCCAGTCAACAACAAAATCCTCGCAGCTTATTCATAAAGTGCGGTTACTTTCTTGATCGGTCACAGGTAAGAAATTCCCCAATGCCCATTTGGAAACGTACGGAGATCACTCGAAGCGAAAAAATGTCAATGGGCGATAAGTAACTATTTGTAGTTGTAGGTACACATAAACAAATCGATGAAACTCTGACGGTTCCGAATACCAATCCGACCCGATTTACAACCTACTTTCTTGCATTCAGCGACAAACGCGAATGCCAAGCATAGGCGAGAGAGAGGTTCGACGGTGCTGCTGTCGATGGAGAATTTGGGAATTACATTGGGCAGCGTTGCCGATCACCTGAATATTCCCCTTATCTCCGAATCTCTGACGATTCAGGTACTGATAGGAGTTTCATCTCTATGATGAAACATATTTTTTCTACAACCGGTTAGCGAAGTAGCCCTTGAGGCTCTCAAATCACAACACAAAGTTTTCCGAAGAATGTCATTAAGTGACAGCTTTGCCGCTCGTGAGCGGAAATATTGATAAAACGCTCGCCTCTACATAGGTACATTGTTCAAAATGAACTCATATCATCTTGCATTATTAGAAATCGTGACTGTGAATTATCCATGGCACCTCCTCATGTAGCGGCATTCTATCACTCTGTGCTCTAATTACACAAAAAATAGCTATTTTCATGATTTCGGTTTTTTCGATTGGAGGAATGGATTCTACGAAAAGAAAAATCAGTCCATCCATTCGGAAGCTATGACAATTAAAAAATGTCATCATTGATTGGAAAATTTTCAACTCTAGAATCTTTTGGGCTCAAAATATCGATGATCAACTCAAATTACTTGGATAAAATATGACTCATATATGTTTACTGAGGTACAGAGTGATTTCATTAATAGTATATTACACAACAAGTGTGGAAAGTGACATATTTCACACGAGTAGTCGTTTAGCACGAGCCGCATAGCGGCGAGTGCGGAAGCCTAACGAGTGCAAGAATAGTAATTTACGTAACAAGTCCGGAAAATACTGTTTTTTTGGATGAGTGGACAAAATTCTAGGACAAAAAACTGTTTTCGGGCGTGTTGCGTACACAATTTTTTCGGCAACCGTGTAGAATAACAAATCAAAGAAACACATTTCTTTCAAAAATTGAAATGTTAGCTAATTTTATGTCAGATAGCTGTCAGTCGTTATTTTGCTGCTATGGTAATGATCAACTACATTTATCAAAACCATACTACCAAGATTTTCATATTTACAATGACAACAACGATGTGATTCTTCCCGGCCTAGTCCGGGAAGTACATACTGCCACTTTCTCAAAAAAAAATCGTCTGGAAAGTACGTATTTTCCGGACGGTTGCCGAAAAATGCACTTTCCAACGTGTTTTTTACAGTATTTTTCCTACGACCATAAAAAGGTAAGTACTTTCATTTCGAGGTGAGTCATGTCAAAGATGTAACTTGAGCGGGCTCTTTGATTTCAGGTGGTTTCTAATATTCGATATTAAGTACTGTTTATTTCCATATTTGAGGTGATATATGAAAAGTTTTTTGTCAATTCCATATATTACTGATTGAATTAGTTTTGTTTGGACAAAAATTTTTATTGATATTTAACACCACACGCCTGCTAGCGCCAGTAATCACGCAACCAGGAATACAGAACCACAGAAGTACGTAGTACGTAGTATAGACATAGTTCCAGTCACTGTCCCTAATTTTCATTAAAGTGAATTCAGAGGTTATGTCCCATTGACACATTGAAATAAGTAGATAACGAATTCTTGGTATAATCCGAAAACAGGCTTGATTTGAGACCATTTATGCGAGCGTGTGATATTTTTCATTTCAACACGTGTGCTTTTTTCTTTCAAATAACAATGCCATGGTGATATGAGCTACTTTCTAAATAATAAAACAGTGTGCTTTGTGATGTTTTCATACGGGGTCGTAGGAGAAGATTTGATAATTACTTTAAAACTATTTGACGTATCCATATCATATTTGGCAGGAAGTTTGAACACTGGAAAGTGAGAGGTTGACCCTTTTCCAAACTGCCAAATTGTACGCTACTGGTGGAATCGCCATTTAAGCACAATTTTTCGATTCTCCAGTATTTTCATGTTAAAATAACATATTATTCTCAAAGTAAACCATAGAGCTGCAAAGCTATTTCGAGTTTATGTTGTGTTTTGAGTCATAAGAATACGTCATTTATTACGCAAATAAAATTTGTATACTTTTCTCAGTGTATAAATTCGCCACCACTTATTCACTGCACTGGTGAGAAAATGCAAAAATTATCCCACGTATCTTTTGAATTCGAAATCATCAATGACTAATGTGTGACGGAGTCTTTCAAAGTCAGAGGCGTCATCATGTTTTTTTTTTCGAAGAAATAGATTCTTGACTTTTCCTTATTTGGATTTCTCAATTCTGAATCTGTTTCAGTTATCCTAAATATAATTATAGCGGGTAATCTCCTGTAACCGGCACTTGAAGTTGGAATCATTATTTCATCCAAAAGGTGTATCGACGTATCGTGGTACACAGATACTTATATCAAAATTTCATCAAGATATACCAGACGAATAGACGATTTTTCCAGATAATTCTAATAGATTTTCCTCGATAACCGATGTCGTTAAATTTATAGACTCCAATACAATCCAATATATCAGTTACATTGTTCGATTTAAACACAAGTCACAGCAGTAGTTTTATTGTTAAGGGGGAAAAATATATCCCCCCTAGTGTGCGCCCCTGATCTAGTTCCAACCCACAACTGATTGTGGTCTGTTATGGAAGCTGCTTTCTTCAGTGGGTACTGACAGGGGCGTAACATTAGGGGCGCACATAAGGGTTATAAGATGACCTTGATTATATGGAAATAATTGAAAAAAATAACAATCATTCTTACCTGGATCTCGGCAGGAACATGGATCCATCGATGAAAACAGATCCTGACAGAAGGACGTACCAACATGTTGATAATTCTCCAGTACTGCAAAAACAACAAATCTCTTATGAATTGACCATTATGGCTTTGGAGGTATTTTCGAGGGTAGTTTTGATGTGTCACAGAGTATTTCATAATCTAAAATTGAATAGTTAAACTCGTGATTAATATTTTACTAGGTGGAAATATTTATCTCTACTAATGAAAAAATGTTTTTCAAATCCATGATACAATACAAAAAAGTTCAGTGTTTCATATGGAAATGTCAATACGCGGAACGAAATAAAAAATTATTATTTTAATGGTGACATTTTGATGAGGATTTCAGTTTTTTTGATAGGAGAAATGAATTATTCGTGAAAAAACAACTAAAACGATTTCCCCGAACCTAAAAATCGATCCAACCATTCGGAAGTAATAGCCATTAGAAAGTTTTAATGGTTACTCCTTTGATACATTTTTGATCTCTATGACGAAAATAAACTACGCAACACTAATTACGTCGCACCCCAAAATTTTGCCCCTGTTGAAATTTGAATATAACTTTTTTCTGATTTGAACATTTCGAATTCTGTTCGCGCTGTTCGCTAGCTCAGTCCTTCAGCTATAATCTCGTACTTTTTCGTTACATGAAGGTTTTTTCCATAAAATTACTACAGGATGTTTTTTGAAACTGTGCAAAATTTAGGAATTTTCAAAAGGATCCCAAATGAAGAAAAACTGTTTTTTTTTCAACTTTAACAGCAGATGCATAAAGGTGATCTCATGAACTTGAGCCATCTCCAGAATTGTCTTCTTATCTCTTTTATTTACAGAGTGAACTCAAAAAATCAATTTTTTGGTTTTGCAGTCATAACTTTTTTCCTCTTAAACCGATTTTCAAGATCTCAGGATCATTTTGAAGCTGGAACGTTAGATGAACAGACATGAATATTAGAAAATTCCTAAATTTTGAACAGTTTCAAAAAACATCCTGTAGCAATTTTATGGAAATAACCTTATGTATCGAAGAAGTACTAGATTAATGCTGAAGGATTGAGCTAGCGACCAGTGCAAACATAATTCAAATTGTTCAAAGCAGAAAAAAGTTATTCAAATTTTAACAGGGGCAAAATTTCGGGGTGCGACGTAATTAGTGTTGCGTAGTTTAGTATATTATGATACAAGTTTGATAAGATGCTATTTTGTCGCACGCGTTGTTTGGAGTACGACGAGAGAAGCAAGGAGTTCTCCAAGTGAACAAGTGCGACAACGTGTCCTATAAAACGTGTGTCATATAAAATGTTTTCTATTTTGAATTAATTTGAAGAAAAAAATGGATGTAATATCGATAAATAATAGAAATATCTTCGATTGGTAACAATGATGACATTGGAATAATTGAAATCTGACGCACAAGCGTAAAGCCCAGTTTACAGTTGAGCGATTTTTACCAGCGATGAAAAATTCAATGTTGTTATTGTTTTTATTGGTTAATTTGAATCAAATCACAATCTGAATTAAAATTCACAAATTAAAACATTGAGTTTTTCACTGCTAATATCACCAAATCCAAATCGCTCAGAAGTAAATGCGTGTCAAAATAGCCTTTCGATACGCATTTTTTATTATTCGAAGATTGGTACAATCGAACTGTCAAATGAAAGTCAGAAGAGTTAGGCACAGTTTACTTCTGAGCGATTTGGATTTGGTGATTTAAGCAGTGAAAAACTCGGAAAAACTCAATGTTTTTAAAGGTTAATTTTAATTCAGAGTGTGATTTGATTTAACTTGACTGCTGGTATCACAAAAATCAATGGTACCAATCGTAGATGTTTCCTCAGGTAAATGTGAAATAGAAATTGCGATGAATATTTTGATGAAAATTTTTGTTGGTATGTATGTATTTTGACCTGAAAAACACAAATTTCATAATATTATCGAGAACATATCTCTAGTTCTCCATTCTTTATATATATAATAATATCAAAAACAGAATGTATGAGAAATAAATTTACAAAAATAAATGAAAGTGGAAAGTACACTTGTTTCGAGATTGGAGAAATTAATTGATTCAATTAATTGAAACAAGCAAAATGATATCCCCGAACGGATGAATCGGTCAATCCGTTCGGAAAAAAAGTTCCAACGGTTTCATCTCTATGATAAAAAAAATGTGTCACGAATTCCCGATTTCTGTTTTTTCTACTGGCTAAAAATTATCAAAACGACAAATGTCAATGTCGACCGAGGCAACCGAGGGCTCAACTTTCAAAATAAAAATAAGGAACCATGAATAAATAGTTCACAGAAATGAACTCACTAATAGAGCACGTCGTTGGCCAGGTGCTTCTCGAAGCGCACCACCTTGCAGAGCGCGCGCAAGCTCGAATCGCGCAACGACTGCAGCGCCTCCAAGCCGCTGAGGCCGTAATAGATGACCTGCAGGTCCTGCAGCGACCTGCACGCCGGCGGCTTGGACAGCGCGCGCACCCACATGCCCTCCCAGTCTGTCATCCCGCCGCCAGGTGGCGACACCATGCCATCGCTGGCCGCGCGCGCGCAGCGGCGTTGCCGGCTCTAGCGGAAAGTCGCTGGCTGGACGACGGGCGGTGTTGCCGGCTTGTGCGGAATGTCGCTAGACCACGGGCGGGGTTGCCGGATTGTTAGGTGGGGACGTTGAGGTGAGGCAGGAAGTGATGGTGGATTCTTCTTACGTGCGAGGTGGTTGGCTGGTGGGTCGTCTGCTTGGCCGTCATTTGTCGTTTGCGACAGTTGCGGCAGTCTGGAAAAAAAAATTCGCCTTATAGTTTCACTGTTCTATCACCGAGAAATTGATGTATGCACAGGGTGGGCAGATTTCGATTTTTGTATAGGGGAACTCGGTAATAACTATAGGAGATACAAAAAAGTGGAGGTGGCATCCTCGTTCTCTTTTTTCTAGACAAATTCACTGGCGAAAACAAAAATTTGCTTTCGTCTTTTGTTTTCGGGTTATAAACAAAAGTTGGATTTTTCGACTTTTAGACACATGTGAATATCATGTTTGTTTGTGAAGGAAACAAAAATTTGCTTTCATCCTTTGTTTTCGAGTTATAAATAAAAGTTACTAGATAATAACTTTCACATTCTTGAGGCACTTTTTTCTGTACAATCCAGTGGCGTCGAGAAAATTTGAAAAAATGGGCAATTTCGATTTCTTTCAAATGGAAATCATAGTTCTATGGTTTGGTTGAAACGGATTTGTTTTTCCCTTTCTAACCTGTGAATCTTTCGTTTTCGTTGCAAGTCTACAGCGTGCTGTAGACATTTCCCCAATTCACTTATTCATAAAATGTTTCTAATGCCAATTTCTGGCATTAACTGGAGAGGGCGGACTGAATGTGACGATCGTTATTCTGAAAATTCCGTTAAAACGAGTATTTAAGCTCGCAAAAATGTAGTTTCGATGTGCCAGGTTTTTCGAAACCCTCTATAGAAAGTAGGTGAAAATTCACACATGGATATTTCGAACCATGAAGAACAGTGATTTGAGGTTAGATTTCCTGTAAAAAAATGCCCAATATGATTTTATGAAAAATCGACCTCTTTTTATATCGATAAAAACGCACGGCACTGTCCAAAATAATGTTCATCTCTGTAAAACAGATCATATTGATGGTTATTCATACCAAACCAAATTTGGTTGGAATTGAATGACTAATAACTGAGTTACAGAGGGGGCCGTTTAAAGTGATACACGCTGTATATAATCAAGGATTGCAATGATTAAACTATGTAGATGTAAAGAAAATTTTTCAGATACCCACGTTTCCTAAAACGGCACATATCTGTTGACAAAGAGGAGCATTATTCAATAATTTTCATTATGATATGAGTGCAAACTTAACATAACATAAACGGTATGATCACTCTTCAAAATAAAATAATAGTCCTACTGTATGGACTATAAACTTGTCGGTAAGATGAATTGAAATGTGGGTGCGTACGCCACTGACATAGGGTGACAAAAACACCAAACTTGATGAGGGAAAGTCACTACGTTTCCTTCCATCCAATTGAGATTACAGAAACTTGTAAATGGTGTCTTAGTTTGGTGATTTAATTCTATTGTTCCATTCTATCAAATAGCTTTTTCTCTATAGAATTGGCGTGATTACATAATGTGGCTAATGTTTCAAATGTTTCAGGAAATCGCGTTTGTAATAGTCTCAAGTATATCTGCTATATCCCTTTGGTTACAGAAATATTTCCCAGTCCTACAAAAATCGGCAATGTGATGTTCGAATCAAATTCTTTCATTTGCTTCCCTCATTCAGATAGAGATACACTATCATTGAGAAACTCTCTGAAAATGAAGTTAAGCCCGAAGTTGAGTTATATACAGGGCTATTCAAATTCGAGTCTATGCATGGGGATTTCGATAACGGTAAGAGATAGAGGGTTGGTTGAATGGGGGCAAAGTAGCGTATTTCAGAGGTTAATTATATGGATAAAAAAAAGCTGACCTAGCTTCTTCAGTTCTGGAGTTATACAGGAAAAATCGAAAATTTCGAAATTTTTCTTTGGCCTATATCTTTTTATTTTACGAAGATTTTTTAAAATTTTGCCACTTTGCCATAGCAACTTTTTGTAGCCTTTCCAAATATCTGAATAAAAATTATATACAGAGTATCGTGTAAATTGGGCCACCCTCAACTTTTAATTTTCAAATACGGCCCTTTTTTTATTGCATTTTTTTGAATAGCAAGAGTCATGTTTAATATTGACGTAGTATTTTCATCTGAATTACAGAGTGTTTTGATCATGGGTTGCGTGAACTGAAATGTGGATGAATTCTTGAAGAAGACAATCTTTGTTGAATAATGTTGATTTTCTTCCAAATCCTATGCATTCTATACCTTATTCTATGATATATTTTTTTAATTACAGCTGGAATTGAAAAAATATGTTGAAATTTTACTGGTAATAGTTCAATATTTCCAAAACACTCTGTAATTCAGATTTAAATACTACGTCAATATGATACATGACTCTTGCCATTCAAAAAAATGCAATAAAAAAAACAGGTCCGTATTTGAAAATTAAAAGTTGAGGGTGGCCCAATTTATACGATACCCTGTATGTAATTTTCATTCAGATATTTGGAAAGGCTACAAAAAGTGGCTATAGCAAAGTGACAAAATTGGAAAAAAAACTTCGTAAAATAAAAAGATATAGGCCAAAGAAGAATTTCGAAATTTTCGATTTTTCCTGTATAACTCCAGAACTGAAGAAGCTAGGTCAGATTTTTTTCCTCCATATAATTAACCTCTGAAATACGCTACTTTGCCCCCATTTAACCAACCCTCTATCTCTTAACGTTATCGAAATCCCCATGCATAGACTCGAATTTGAATAGCCCTGTAGAAAGAGGGATGAAATAATTGATTCGAATTCTGCGGAGTATTTTTTATTATTGTTAGTTTTTGATCTATCTCGACCTTTGACCTCTTTTTCAAATAATACACAACATCTCCTTTGAAATTACCACCTAATTCGACGCATCATCAATTATTCCATTCCTTTTTATTAATATTAACCACAAGTTTACTTCATTCTCAGGATTCAAATTCTCATGGATGTCTGAACTCTCACCATTTTATCGTCATTATCTACTCTAAAATTTGAATTATCCTCGTTTTGTTTTTATCCCAACATAAAGTGCCGAATCTATTATGAATATAAACAGCGCTCTATTTGAATCAGCGGAACGTTTGTTTGGGAAGCCATGTAATCGTCCATGTTTTCCACCTCTTCGTTTGGATAACTAAGGAAAATGAAATTGATATAAAACGAGGTGAATGAGGATCAATCCAAATTTGATGATAATGAGCAGAAAGCGAATTGTGAGTCACCAAACGCCCGCAAATTCCCACTTGGGTCAAACGACTGACATGAGCGTAGTCACTAGACATTCATACAGGAAAAAATTGGAAAAATAAACGATGCAAAAAAACTAACGTGTTTTTAGGAAATTCTGTGATTCTAAGTTATATCATTTATCATAACATTTGCATTGCCAAAGGCTGCAGGAAAAATAGTGTGGTACAGACAAATGGAATGTATTCAGCTTTTTCCCGCCAAAATATGCCTCCACCAATCAATAAAGAAATGGAGCTGATACAAACTCCAATCGAATTTGTCAACAAATTTTATATTAATCAAAAAATACAATTTCATTCTGAACTATTGATGATAGCATGTTGGGAAAGGTTCATCGAATATATTTCAATAGAAATAAATCTTTTTTATCATATGTTTTTAATGACTTTGTCTGAAAACAAGTGTATCTTTCCCACCCATAAGAAATGCATGGGGAATTAAGTAGTCGAATCCACAGATGTATCGTAATCATATCGTAATAGACTAAACCAAGACGCTGTCAAATCAAATTCAAGATGGATACCTTGGGGCATACAAACCGTTTGAGTGCATTAGAACTCTAGCTATTTGAACCTTGTGATTTTAATTTGAAATAAGTTTCAACCCCAGAACGAATATAAACATTCATTTGTGAATATTCTGTGTTTAGACTATATTGTGATTTGTGAATTTTCTCATAAAATTGAAGATAGAGCTACAAAAACATGCCACATACTTGTTGTGTTGTTAACTGTGGGAGTTGAGGAAATCGTGATGATGCGAAGTTTTTCAATATACCCAGTGTTATACATTTTGCACACAAAACAGAATTGAATGAACTCTCAAATATCCCAAGAGAAAGATGGTTGAAAGCAATCAAAAGGGAAGATCTAAACTAAAGTATGCTAAAGTATGTGCTAAACATTCTTTGAAAGATAAAAAGTTTCATAACATTTCATGGAGGTATTTGTTGCGAAATGTAGTTTCAAATTTTAGGAAAACCAGCTGCTTTAACTGATCCATCATAGTTGCGTTGAATGACTCTGATTTTTTCCTTATACCGTAATGCAATGTCTTTATCTTCAGTCTCTAACAATAACAGATAATCACTTTTATTATCACAAGCCATTGTATTCACTTTTAAAACCTTCAAAAAGGAAATTCAAACTGTAAACACAAAAACACATGTGATCAAATAGACTAAACACTCCGTGTATGCCCCAAGGCATCCATTTTTTATCACGTGTTCTGGATAGATACCCTAACCTCACTATAGCATTATCTATATAAGTTTACCAAAGCTAAATAGTCACCAATAAATACCGAAATCATATAATTTTTGAATAGGGAATCCCTGAATAAATTCGAGATTTCTCTTCCACGCCTATGCAAATACAACGATGGCGTTGTGTGTATGGCTTACCTTGGGTGAAAATCGTACGAGAATAATGAAAAAATACGACACCCAAATCCGGTGTCGATGCTTTGTTCAAGGTAAGGTTTCTGCTGGGTCTAAATTACCTTTTGTTTCTAGCTGGCAAACCACATTTGCAAATAGTGTCTGTCTATTATGCTTTTCACAAATTGAATTGTACCCCGCCTAAAAAGGATACTCTTTCTTTCTGTCTCTCACCGCTATAATTTGAACTTGTATTATTACATTAACCACTTGTAAGTCCTAACTTTGCCCAGTAGCAATTCTTTCAAATGAAAAAAAACCGTATTTTACATATTCGCAACACATGCTTCAGTTCTTGATAATAAAAATAGATACCAAGTATCAAATTTCGTCTACAACTAACGTCACGAACTCTTTATAGTATTAATAATTACGTAACACGTAACAATTCGCTGCATATAAAAATAATAAACAATTTAACTTTAATTCGCAATTAGGTACTGTTAATCTTTGAATATAACGGGTAGCACTTGCGTTGACTTTGTGCCTGCATCTAACACTAATTATTAATAATTATTATATACATTCAGTTTTGCTAGTACTCAAATGGAATGAAATTTTCCAAAGGTATTAACATAAATTTGAATGCTGAAAAGCCCCATAATAACAATGCGAACCTTTGAAAACGCACAATTCTTCATTGTCGTTTATGGAAAGTATGACCATGTCGCGTAGAATAATATTTTCACTAAATTCATCTTCTTTATTTTCCGCTATCCTTGCTAGTGGGGGCGATGAAAACCCAATCTGTTGGCGATCAAATGAAATGAGAGAATTAATTCATGGGAAAGCTGGGAAATAAATGAGTCCGCGCCTTTTTAATTGCTGCTGGATGGTAAAACAGATTTATCGCATGAGTGCTGGAGTGAATTCTGGTGGGAATTGATTAATCTTTTCGGTGTTTTATCGCAGGAAAGCTGGAAAATCTTTTATATATATATAAGCCACTTCGAGGGTCGATGAATACCATAATAATTCGAATTGAAGAGAACAAAATTTGTTGAATGAACCATGCAGACGGTCATATTCTGTTGTTACACCTAGTATACAATAATAGATCAGAAATAAATTCCAATATCAATTTCTGATGGAACTTTCTAAATATGTAAAGCTGAATTTATGATATAAAATAGTTATTGGTTAGAGTTTTTAATGATGGGTATGTGTAGGAATTATAAAACGTGAAAACAAAATGAGGAAACTTTACGTCATCAATTCACCAATAGATATACATCTAATATGTTGAAAAAAGTATGGAAAACGATCAAAAAACACCTACTTTCCTAGCTAATTCCACGCAGAACAATGAATTATATCTACTCGCAGTATGCACTGGTTCACTTGAATGTTTATTGATGGTGAGTTGTTAACGTTGAGTTTTCTCATTATGGAAAAATTCTAAAAAATAATTATTATGATGGAATTTTATTGTACCAGTTTCGTAGGGTAAGAACAATCAAATTTGTCTGTTTTTCACGGAAAGATTTTATTGCATTTTTGAATCCTACAAAAGAAACTTCATAATTTTTATAGAAATAGGAATACCTCGAAAAAAGTGACTTCATCTTCCCATATTTTTCAATCCACCAATTGGGAAATCATGTACGAGGGTATCATAAAAAATAATGATTTTCATATAAAAACATACAATCAACATATAATTATTCTTGAGGAAATATTCTTACTATACAAGATCTTATAAATTATTCATTCAATCTGATATTCTTTGTTATAATTCTGTTGACTGAACCGTAAAGGGCAATAATAACAATTATACTTTAATTATTAGTCGCTAATTGCAGATACTTTCGGTTATTACATAAAGCGTGAATGCATTGTTTCATGATCAGTAGAGAGATAATAGTCAAGCTTGCCATACAGGGTATTCGTAAATGAATACGTTATGAGTACATACAAATAATTTTTGACTTTATAGTCACAGGACAAGTTATAATCGTTTCTTATGTTTGTTATAAAATAAATTAACAGTATTTCATAATAGTTTTATTTTTGAGACAACTGGTATTTTTTTTTCCAATACGAACATTTTGAGGCATAACTATAGGAATACTTTTTTAGGAGATAAGAAAATGAGAAAATGGTCGTTTCGTTTATACCTACTGCTTCTTAGAGCTTCAAAAAATTCCTTTTTCGGAATCAAAATGTACCTTTTACATAAAATGTATCTCCTACACTACTACGGATGGAATCTCGACAGACTAATCATATAATATAAATTCCGAGGTGGAGAGATAAGAAAAAGCGTTGTTTGCTCTCTTGGGCATTTCTCGTGTGTGTCAACAAAGTTTTACACTTACTGAAGGTAAATCTAGCGGGTGAACAACCCAGTAGAACAAAATCATCATAAAAAACATGACGCCAAAAAAAAAGAAAGAAGACACTCCACGATGAATATTTCGACGCGAATAATAAAAACTGGATGAAAATAATAGCCATAAGTATTTTTGAGAGATTTTCATACTCATTTCAGAAATACATACTTTTCATAAATTCTATCAAGGAATTGAAAATATATCGGCGAAAGCAAGTATATGGTGATTGAAGACGATATTTCTCCAATTTATTTCGAAATAATCAATAGTATATTATACACCTAGGGACTGAAGTGGTAATATTGTGCTAAACCAGCTAAACACGTTGCACTTTTGTTTTATCCATATCATGTTATATTTCTGATAAATCAACTCCTCCATAGAAAACACCATTTGACGATGACGTGAGTCATTTTGACATCGATAAAAAAGGTGCATCCTTTTTTATCGCTGTAAAAATGCCTGTTCCTCGAAACCTTCTCCATCTAATATGCGCCCGTCACTTCAATTTCTGTCGTGTCAAGTTTGATTGTTGGGTATTATTCACACGAAAAATCGCAGGATGAGCCGTTTTGGGGAAATTTCGTCTGTAGAAATCACAAATAATATAAAAAAATCAATTCCGCAAACTACAAGAAACACGAAATCGTCGATTTGGAGACAATTCATGGAGTTTTGTAAAGCCAGAAATTACGAATTGGGAGAAGAAACACCGGTACAACATATAGCAGATATATTGAAAGACTGGGCTTATAACATGAAAAAGCGAAATGGAGAAGATTACAAGGAATATGCTCTGAAAACAATCTGGAATTCGACTGCAAAGATGATTCAAGAAAAATATGTCAGTGAGTACAATATTAAAGTTGATCCTTTTGCCGATATAACTTTCAAAGAAGCTCGTGATGCGAGAAATAGTAAACGGAAAGAATTGCAAGCTATTCCGGATAAAAGAAAGTTAGGTTCTGTTGCAATAGATAAGAAAGATATTATAAAAATGGCAAAACTATGGAATATAAATGAACCAGATGGATTGCAAAGAAGATTTTTTCATATAGCTTCTTATGAATTAGCTTGGAGGGGAGGAGAAGCTGTAAACTGTAGAATATACTATTTCAAAGAAGAGAAAAATCAAGATGGAACTCCTACAGGAAGAATAGAATATAATACAATATTTTCCAAGACGGCACAAGGTGGGTCAAAAAGATTGGCAGACAGCAAATGGATAACAAAAAATTATATTGATGAAAATATATGTCCAGTGAGATTATTAAAACTACTCTTAGAAAGAAGAAATGGAAACATAACGTCTGAACGACTTTTTTTAACTCCAAACCCTTTTTGGAAGCTCGAAAATTCTAAAGGATGGTTTAAAAATGTTCCACTGGGAATTAACATGATTTCTTCTTGGACCAAAATTTCAGCAACGAAAATTGGCCTCGACACCACAAATAATAAAATAACCAATCATTCAAACCGTGCTAGTACAGTTACACAGTTAGCCAAAGCAGGAATAAGTGACCAACAGCTTATAAAAATAACTGGACATTCTTCGTCGGCATCGATCAAACCCTATCTACAAATTGACCCTGAACATCACGAAAATCTTGTTAGTAACTTGCGATCTTCGGATATAAAGAAGTGTTCGAACGAATATTCGACATGTGTCGAAACCATCAGAGAAGAAAATATCGAAATTTCGACACCGAACCAAAACATTTTCAAAAATTGTATTTTTAATAACTGCTCCTTTAAATAGTTATTTCAATAAAGTTAATTATAATTACTGTTCATTTATATATTGTCGTTGATTTATCTTGCCAAAAATCTGACATTAGACAAAATTGCTCGACCTACGGTCTCGCAATATTTTCATGTCAGTTTTTCTCGTAAAATTACTGATTGGCAAATTTTATTCGTTAGAAAGAGAAATTTATCCGATAAAAAAAAGCTCTTGTGTTTTTACTGTTGATAAAATTATTGAAAATTAATTTCTTAATTCAGCATTCATTGTAAAGAACTTCATTTATTCAATTCCTGATGCATAAACTATAAGTTATATAGTTGAAGACTTTACTTGACCTGTTATTGTATTTCATGGTAATTTACTTCATAGGACCATTCCAAGATCTATTCGATTTTTATTCCAGGAAAAAAAAAAAATTGTGTCCCCCATCACGCAGAATTAGTTAATAAAAATCCTATATATCAAGCCCCCTGGCAGGAATTTGCCACGCAAGGGTTTTGACGAAATTGGATTACTTCGCAAAGGGGAAATCCAGCTAGAAGGGGGGTTGATTTATGAAGGTGGTGCATTAGCTCTCTACGTATGGCTCGAGTCGCATATTTCCTCGTTTTGGAAAATGAATGGCAACGAGGGGAAAACACACGTACAGAGCTCAACACGTTTTTGCCGTGTTATGTCAAAGACTACAGAATACAATTTGGTTATGTAGTTTTCCACTGAGCGAGACTGTTTGGTTCCTTCTTTTTTCTGAAATTAACGCACGAAGGGTTGAAATCTATATTATATGAAGACAACTCTTCTTCTCTGTTAGCTCGGGTTGTGATCTCTGTTCGATCTGCCAATTATTATAGATGAGTACGTGACAAAATTGTCAAATTGGTTTTTGTTCGTTATTGAAATTTTATGCAATTGCAATTCGTTGGTAACTAGAGGATCATTCACTCAAACGTGTTAGATCTACGTGGGTGGTATTGAGTAAAAACTTGTATCTACAACTGTTGAATGTTTTATTACTATCTATAATATCTTATTAATATTCCTCTTTGACGTAACATCACAATCCACTAATAATAGGGTCGTAAACCTTGAGAGCTTTAGAAGAAGTGTTTGTAACTTTCCAAAGTCTTATCATTCCTACTAACAGCCATATTAACGTGAAACAGAAAATAATAATTTGACAATGCCAAAGATCATGTTTTTCTTCGATATGACAGTTTGAATTTTGGTATTTCACTGTTTTATGTAGATCATGTTTTTCTTCGATATGACAGTTTGAATTTTGGTATTTCACTGATTTATGTAGATATGGCTCAAATCAGGACAATTGTTACGTCTTTCTGAATATGTATAGGGATGAAATTAAGGTAATGAACTCAAAAAAAGTTGTTCAATCAACGGTAAAAAAAATGAGCGTCAGTCAATGTGATCATTGTTACCAATCAAAGTTGTTTCTGTTATTTAACGATATTGAATCAATTTTTTTTCGATAAAAGACTTCAAATTAATGCAAAATAGAAAAAAACGTATATAACACACGTTTTATAAGACACGTTTTCGCACTTGTTCACTTGGAGCACTCCTTGCTTAGCTCTTCGTACTCCAAACAACTCGTGCGACAAAATAGCGTCTTATAAAACTTATCATAATGTAATATTTTAACAAGCAACACGGACAATAATTCTCTCAGTGCACCTACAGACAAAATTTTAGAGCAAGGATAATGAACTATTAAATAAGAATCTCGAAAAAAAAAACAATTACAACGTCGTGGATAAACAAATGAAGCATGTTCAGTTCATTCATCAGACCCTCTACAAGAAGTACGTATATAATTTATCCATTTTCTCTCAGTAAAATAAGTCGCATTGAGTTAATTATAGTGCATGCTATAAAAACACAGGAGAGTAATTCTAACGCTAAATGAAAATTCCGCTATCAGTACCGGAGGTACGTTCAAGCAGAAGGCCTCAGAAGCGTCACCTCAATTTCCAATAACAAAATGATTATCCTCACCGTCTAAACAACATTCACATGAATTCTCTTTGACCGAGTTTAACTCTGAAGGTACCCGTTACGGTGGCATTCTCAGACTCCTTGGTCTTGTCATCTGAAGATGGAAAAGCCCTGGGGCACATTATCTCATTTTCGGGTCGATTTTCGAATGGAATTGGACAATAAAAATATAGCTGTTTATTTATCGATTTAGTTGATGATAAAAATGGCTCATTTCCGGATATCACAAAAAAAACTATTATTCCATAGTTCACCACTTCACGATTTTTACCTCTGAGTATTTTTCAAAACATTCTTTTGAAATTCATTATATTTGGAATCATCAAAAAGGCGGGAAAATTCTTAAATTTTTCTGTAAGATTCATCGTTCTTATCGTGACATTCTATTGATACGGTAAATTTAAAAATTGTGTTCTTTTTGAGACGAATAGTCAACATAGTGGACATCAAAAATTGTTCCTTTTTCTATTCTTGATGATTATTCAGCTGTACTCCAGAACAATATTTTGCAAATTTGAATCCAACTGATATAAAACCTGTAGGAATAAAAATTAACGAAATGGTACTGAATGTTCCAAATTAAGTAAAAATATTGAAAAAAAAACAACGTATATGGACCTTTTTGAATGTCAAGGGTACTTAAGGCTCTTCGGTTTTGAGATATTCAAGTCTAATTTGGACCAAGCATGGAGAAGAACATCAGTATACTACATTCGGTACTACATCTTGACAAATCTATCTTAGCCTTTTGAAAAATAGATTTACCAATAGTGTTTGCGAATTTTTTTAAAGCTGGTATTATTCATGATGCAAAACTTAGCAGAGTTTATCTCCTGATAAGGCAGAAAGCTTATTGGTTTTTGCACAACCTTAATCAACAAACAGTATGAAACAATTGATTGTTTTTAAATGGTATCACCTTACAATGGCAATCTGCATTATGTTTTAGTTTCTAACCAAAGAAGAATTTGTTATGTTATTACGTAACCTTTATTTATTTTCAATTTAAGTGTGGTGTTTACTTTTATTATTTCAATATTTTTCTATGAAACGATTCAATTATTTACTTCAACTTCCAATGTGGAGAATGAATTTTTTTCATTATTTTATAAATAATAGCTTTATAGTTCGGTATTATGTCCGACAGGCGACATTGGTGTGCGCATATTTGGAGTAGCATCCATCCAATCTCGACCTGAATACGTTTTTTGTATAAATGTAAGCTGAAAAACCTGTTTCACAAAGATGTGCGTTGTTACAAATGGGAGCAAAGTATAAAGATCACCCAAAACTCATTCATAGATACAGACTCATAATATGGAGTTTTCTGGATATTTTGTACCCATGCGATATCAATAATAATCTGAAAGATTTCACGGTATTTACCCAAGCAACCAGTTATTTATCATTTTATTTGGTAATTCCAACGCGTTCGTTTCGTAATATTCTGCACTATTTCAAATAATATCTGTATTCGAGTGTGGTAGATATTATTTAACAGCCAAAAATAAATAATTTCACGGAACCCTGGTGACTTTTTCAAGGAACAGCCTTGAAGAATATTCGCTTGCTTTGCTTTCGCTCGCATCTGATTTTTCTTCAGCTAAAATGGCAAGCGAAGCACAAAACAATCAAAATGGAAAGTCCATGAAAAACGGCAACAAATACCGCTACATGATCGTGGTTTGAGCGATTCAGAAAAGCTTGTCACGCAATCTAAAAATAAAAAAAAACACGGTTGATGAATATGAAAATCGTTCAAAAGTATTGGAGGGTATGTACCGGGTGATTCATTAAGGGTGAATAGGTACTGTATCTCAGGAACTAATAGTCGTAGAAGTTTCAGGAAAAAATCTTTTGGAGTAAATCGACCAAGAGAAATTGCTGGAAATATTTTTCAAGTTCATACGTCCACCGCTAGGGGGTGTAATAGCTTCTATCGTATGAAAAAATGATTTTTTTCGAAAATTTACCAATATAAGTTCAGAAATGAATAATCTCACGTTTATGCCAACATGATGGTCCTTCCTTTTTATAGGTACATACATATATACGCTATGGTCTGTGCACAAAACCGTTGCTGCTTGGATTAGCCCTTGTAGACGTTTTCTTTGTTTTAACAAGGGCGGAAGTCCATCTTCGTATACTTCGTACATCCTGTCAGCGCAGGTGAAGCATTACCCCTGGAAGTTACGTGGGGTGACAAAGGGGGGATGAGCGATTCTGATACAATGAGGCCCAACGGCGCTTGTTAATTTTTGAGCCCTTTCGTATTTCATCGATAAGAGCCATAGCGAAAACAGTTTTTTTTTCTGGATAATAATAAGATTGATGGCAACATCGTTGTCATATTGTGTTTTTCGCGTTTTTATAACGGGATATACTATATGATGTTATACCAGTCACCATATTTTGTACCCCTATATCAGACTCAAAAACTACCCCTGTAACAGTAAAAATCGTCTAGAAAAACAAATTTGCCGTTTCTGGAGATTTCTTTCACACCACATGTTTTAAATTGGCTGAAAGAGCATGATGTGCACTCCATTCCATATTTCGTACCCCTATATTAAGCTCGAAAACTACCCCTGTAACCAGGGGCGGCGAGTTTTGATTTGTCCAATGGGTGTCAAAATAAAGGGGTTAGGGCAAGCTAACAAAGAATACACCGCAGCCGAATTTTTTTTATGGTTTAAGGTCAAATGCCTTCAAAATTATTATTAATCATTTTTATTATTATATATTATTATTTTTATCAGTACTTTTAATGTCAATGATTTCATCATTCACAATAATGTAACATTGCCATATTGTTAATAAGTCGTTTTTGTAAAATAAAAAGGCAACAAGAATTGGAGAGTATCAATAAATAAAAAAGGGACATTAATCGTCTTATCCCATTCATGATACAATCACAGTTTCAATGACTGGTAGACAATGCATAGGAAACAACTACTTTACTGGCTACTTCCACTCAGAAAATCGAATTATAACCACTCGCAGTCTATGCAACGATTCACATATTGAGTACAGAATGCGCAACAAAAAATAAACATGTGGAGTGTTTTCTATAACAGTTGCACACTAATAATAAAACCTATTCACTTCTATCAATCCAACCCTCAACCTGGTTGTCTACCCTTCCAACAATGTGCAATGTTCACAAATTCAGTGCTAAAAACGCCCGTTTCTATTTTGATTTTCTCAGACATTTCTGTATCGCCCTGTGGGTACATTGCACCCACACCATTATTTATTATTATTAATCATATTTTGTTTAGAACAAAGGAATTGACGAATGTGGAATTTCAAGTAATTACCTCCAAGGAGTATCCGTGGACTTCAAATAATATTCAGAAATAAACTCAATATAATTCTTGAATTTTGATTAATCTCGAATAACTCCATTACTGAAGAATTCTGAATGATTCCAATAAAATAGAAAGTATCTTCGAAACAAATAAGAAGTTTTAAGGAAATTCAAATGATACGTAAAATCCTACGTAAATTCGAAAATCAAGGAGACTCGGTATATAGTCGCCTCTCATCGACTTGGATACGATTGTTTCATTATCATAAAAAGCAGTAAAAAGATAAGTTCTTTTGTATAGTTTTTATCCATATTGTGGATACTCATGCATCTTATATAATTGTTCCTGAACCATATCGATGAGCTAGTATGATTTGGTTAGTCTATTCGCGAAGCTTGAACAGTTCGGTTGATCAGCAAAATGTTGATGATGAATCCGCCGATGTCATCATCATTGCCTCTTGACATTATCCCTCTGAAGGACATCGGAAGTGCGGTTTCCGTTACAAAATTGACTACCGTGAATGTGTGAAGTGCCGGTTATTTTGTTACCGTGTGCAGTGTTCTAAAATGTGAGGTGCCAAAAGAGCGGCATCATTATGGCATGGAGTTACAGGAGAAAAAAATGGAGAGGAATCCGAGCAATCATGGAGAAATCACTACTTCAGCAGGGGTGAATTGAAGAATTGTTTCCAGAGTGAATTTTCATTTTGCATGCATTTGTTCCGGACGAGGCGTTCCTGGATATTTTTGGAAATCGAGCTGGGGGTGGTGGGGCACCCTGGGCCCCGATCTGCCACCCTTAGCTAACCCCAAACGAGGAGATGAATGCAGAGGCTGGCTGACAAAGAGGAAATGAGGGGCAGGTCCCTCTTTCTCACTGGGCTCTGTGGGCACGTGCCCAGAGCCTTGCGTTCTAGGCATAAATTAGTGGTGTCCATTCAGCGTTTTTTAGGAAACATAAACTAATTATAAATATACAAACCGAATAGTGAACTCATCGATCTGATCTGAAGAGTTCATAGACTTGACATGAATCGACAAATCACATTGGTTTGAAATTCATAATCGTTTGCGATTTTACTGAAACTACGAACATGATATAGGGGTAAAAATATATGCACATGATTTCTCGTCTCATTGTAGTGAAAAATATATTTTCAGAAAAAGCAAATTTTTGTTTTCTATGCGATTTTTACTGTTACAGGGGTAGTTTTCGATCTTAATTTGGGGGTACAAAATATGGAATGTGTTGCACATGCTTTCTTAGCCCATTTCAAACATGTGGTGCGACAGAAATTTCCAGACACGGCAAATTCTTGTTTTCTAGTCGATTTTTACTGCTACAGGGGTAGTTTTTGAGCTTGATATAGGGATACAAAATATGAAACGGGTTGCTTTTGTTTTCTCTGCTCATTTTAAATAAGTGGTGAGAAAGAAATTTCCAGAAACGGCAAATTTGTGTTTTGTGGTAAAAAATTAAATCTCCAAAAGTGCAACCATTGTAAATATATTGTACGAAAATGTTCATAATGGACGAATGCAGTTTTGTAATTTTTACTTCAACAAGATACAAAAGCAGCTTAGATAGCTCTAAGCCTCTCCTATCCATCATGCAACCAGGTCGCTTTTTCTACAGGAAAATAATTTGGTTGGACGAATTAATATTCAGTACCGCCGGTTTTTTTTTACAGAAAATTTCAGTAAATTTCGTAATTTTATTTCAATGAGCCTGATGAAACGGCCCTGTCCATGGATAATTTCGATCCCCTCGCCTGACCCCAATGCGCGAACATATCGAATAATATCGATGAAGAGTTGAAGACCTGCAAATCATCTTGAGAGGCTTCTTCATTTCACGCACACATTAGTTCGTTGACTTCGTACCACGAATGACGGCAAATGTTTCTATAATTATCATTTCGACAGTATGGCATCCCCATCCTTCCGATTTGACAGGAGTCAGACTCACAGAAATAAGCTGCTCGACAAGTGGACATAACAAAATCATTTCAACGTTTGACGTAAACTTTTTTACTGGAAACCATATTTTTTTTTATACATTTCACAATTTTATCGTCCCACTCCAAACACTTCTCAAGATGACCCCATCATGATAACAATATTCCAAAGAATATCAATTTTAGAAAAAAAAAAGTACCTACGCGAAATGTTCTGTTATTGCAGATTCTCAGAAAATTAAGTATTCATACTGTTGCTGCTATGCAACCAACAAAACATTTGTATGGTGTTCTGTCCGAAAGAACGCTGCTCCTCTAAACTACCTCTAAACCAGCTGATTGTTCCCCAGGCTTTCGCATTATTGTACCCCAAATCTTTATTTCAGCGTTTCAACAAAGAACCAACTCCTTTTAATGCGGCTGAGAATAAAAAAAAACAAAATTATCTTTTTTCTCATTTGTGTAAGAAAGATAGGTAAGTCTGTTGAATTTACGTGTTTTTCACATATGTGTACCTATTGTGCTTTTTAGTATAACCCAGAGATGACTCTCCATTCCTATTCGAGTTCCTATTTGATTTTGACAAGACGATGAAATGTAACAATATGAATCAATCGTATTGTCATTATTACTCTATTCACAACAATAGGTGTCATTAACTGTTGAAAATCGAGTAAGCAATGGATGATAATGATGATAATATAGTTACTTGATAGTTGTAGATAAAATGATTGAAAACCACAGAATAGATAGATAGATAGATAGTGGTTTATTCATCGATAAAATAATACAATAAATATTGATTATACATGCATACATGTTGAATAAACACAATACTCACGAAACGAGTCTCTGTACGTAAAGTTCAGAGATCTGTTTGTGTGTGAGGAAATATAAAATATATAGATAAAATAAAAGTATAATGAATAACATAACAATATAATGAATAACATAACATATACAATATAGTCAATAATGTAGTATGATTTTGTGATGGGATTGGAAATCGCTTACAGGAAGTAATTTTTGAAAATATGTGGGTAATTTGTGAGATACATACATATAGATGTATGTTTCATAAATCCATTGGAAACTATATTGAACAAGAGTTTCCACAATGTGAATTCGTCCAACATTGCTAAAGTTCATTGAAATTTTTAAAACTCAAAATTTGAACGGTAACACAATGCTATTTGACTTTCGATTGTATTGTTTTTGTTGGACCACTTCATCTGTTTAGTGGTTTATAAAATCGTACACTATTGTAATTATTCTAATAGGTGGAATCCTTTTAAGTGAACGGACATTGCCTTCCTGAGGCATACTGTTGATTAGATTTCATTTTTGGCAAGTCACTTTCGCGAGTTCATTGATTGGACTTCCTCATTATCCGAAGTGTTCTATGTAGGGTTTCTGGAAATTAATTCAAAATACAGATTATAGAAATCGTAAATGAAACATTGGCAAGACTACTGTCAGTTTTGACTGATGTATTATAGTTGCTCGACTTTTGGGGAATTTTCTTCGAAATTTATTTATTCATTACCTTACGAAAGCATTGTAGATACACATGCGAATAATAACTGAGTAGGTATATCTTCTACAATCGACTATTATTATCTCGATTATTATCTATATGGATCCGAGAGTTGAACATTTTGATGTTTGCCTTACTCTTCACAACATTCTGAAAACAGGAAACGCTCCGTGATATATAAACATATGTCAATAAATCAGCATCTATTTGTTCTCCTATATTGTTTACTATTTCATCATCATCACGATCTATTCTCGGACCCATAGTGAATTAAAACATTTTTGAAAGTTTGCCAAGTACCGATTGGGTTTTTAAATATTCCAAATGTTTTTGCTATTCGAATGCTCTATAATAGTAAATCACCATAAAACCTGTTTTATGCCATTCCATTCATTGGCTTTGTTATAATTAATTTCGAAAACAGTAAATAGGAAACCGTACACAGGGTGTTAGAATGAAGCTTGCAGAATGAGAGAACGCGGAAATGATAGAGAGAAAGAAGAACATTTCATAATGAAAGAAATATACTACAAAAGTGAGTAGGTAGAATGCAAATAATGTAACAGCAACTGGAGTAGAAATTGCAAATTGAAGACAACAATATATGCATGGTGTAGCTAACTTCTTTGCGACAATAACTCACAGTATCTGCCAAGTGAAATTGAATGAGAATTTGTGAAATATCACACACTCCGCCGTGTTTCTAATTATAAACTATTTATGATGCGAATACGCGGTAAACTGTATCAATTATTGACAGTTGACAGCGCTGCTCGCAGGCACGAGAATGTTGTACCTAACTGTATTTGCATTTTGCGTAACAGACAATTATTCTCTTGTTCTTGCATTGGCAATTAACAAGGTCATCAAGTACACATTATTGCCGTTGAAAACTGTAAAACGTAATTCCGCCATTTTCAATTAGTGTACAAACCCAAGGTGAAGAATCAGATATATGTGACAATGTCATACTTCCTTGATTATATTCGAGATTATCGAATGTTGGATAATCCTTTCAGAATCTACAGAAATATGCGAACAGTCCAAAGTCTTCATACTAATTTATCAATAAAAGCGTTGACAACCTGTGTTTTAAAATTCGGACTCATCACGTTCTCACGTTTCACGTTGTCTATAAATTGCTGATTATGAATAGTTGGGATCATATGAATGGTTCAAGAAAACCTCAAATCAATTATTGTTATAATCATACTAAAGAAGCTAGCAAAGCTACACACGAATTAATTACCCTAAAATTAGTCTTGAAATATTGCTATATCAAAAGACAGAAAAATGTTGTTTTTGAAAAAATCGCTCTGCTGAGATCGCCCGAAGCCAGCAAAGCCACAGTTAAAAAAAAAACGTCGAATAAAACATTCCAACATGAACATTGTATTGATCCAGCGATGGGTATCATCGGTTTGACAAGTTGAATCGTCAAAAATTTATGATTTGAAATGATTGCACCATCGACTTGGCGAAAATCGAAAAATCTTGTTTTTTTCTGTAATGCGTGGAGCAAAAAAAATTAAATTAGGGTAATTAATTAGCCTAAAATTAGTCCTAAAATATCGTTATATTGAATCGCAAAAAATAGTGGATTTTCAAAAATGGATCTGCTGAGTTCGGCCGAAGCTAGCAAAGCCAGAGATTTTTCTATCAAAGAGAAGAGCAGAAAATTTGGGAATAGGGTAATAAAATAGCCCAAAATGAGTCTAAAATTATGTGATCTATCCCGAGTCGAAATTCGTGTGTGACTTTGCTAGCTTCTTTAGTATGTTATAATCAGGAGACGTCTAGATTGAATAAAATATCAAGATTGACTAAGTGGAAGGGAATAAAAAAATTATCGACATTCAAACAACTTTCACCAATTCTCTCAGTTTGTTATTTCTTCGTTCCTGGTCAATCAAGATTCGAGCATTCCTTGTTGTATCGACAGCAAAATGTGTCATTGTCGCTTATTGAGATTACTCTTTCCGGATTATATATACAGAGATAATGGGAGATTTCGAATTTTAAATATCTTGTCTTGCTTAAATACGTGTGCTACTTTTTGCAGTTGAATGTCAACCACTATATATAACGGTGTTTACGAGAAACATGATGAGTTCCGATTTGAATGGTTGGATATTCGGTTTTTTTATCATCAATACTACATAAGAACAGATATCTGGGGATATGGAACAAGTGTATTACTGAGCACTAATCATGATGTCATACTTCGTCACTGATGTCAACAATTACCATTATAACATACTTTGCGTTTATTCATCGACCAGTTTAAACATGTGAGGCAAGAAAAAAGGTAGGAAGGTTTAGAGAAAAACAGCAATTAACACGATTGAAAGGAATACGTGAAGAGGAAAAAAACGTACCTACCTCCGGTACCTACCTACACGTACCACGTACATTTAACAAATGGGGCTCACTCAGAAAATCCTACTTTTTCACGAATCGTTCTATAGAAAACACTGATCTGCATGGGAATAATGGACCAGCTAGAAATTTGGCGATGATGTTGTATCCTACTTCCGCACTCTTACTCATGTGAAGTTGGCGCCGACTTTTTTCGAAAACAATTATTTTTTAGGAGTTCTGTGCAGATTCCATATAGTTCTAAAGTTACTGACTGAAAATTTTAATAGTTCCGGCAAACTATGGATTTAGATGAAAAAATTAAAATTTGGGCGTCAACTTCACGCAGCGCCGTTTTTTTCCGAAAAATGAGTTCTGATTATTTTTTGTTGTGTATTTGGGAGAGTTCTGGAGTTCTTGATTGATTTCAAGAATAGTTCTGGTGAATTGGAACAGTTATTGAAAAAAATTGATTCTGCAAAAATTTCGAAAAAAAAATTCACTTTTAAACAGAGTTCTGAGTAGCGCTCGACTAGTTCTACGAAATAGTTCAACTGTATTTTAGTGAAAAAGTTATACTTTTCAAGTTATCGGCCATAATATGGTGCAACTTTCGAATTTGACTCTCGATGAAATAAAGAACAATAAATGAATTGGAACAGTTTTGAGGAGAGTTCTGAGTAGCGCTCGACGAGTTCTACAAAATAACTTGACTGCATTTTTGTGAAAAACTAATACTTTTCGATTTATCGAATATAATAAAGTGCAATTTTCGAAACTCACTATCCATCAAATAAAGAATAAATAATTTGGAACAGTTAAATCGAAAAGCATCAGTTTTTCACAAAAAGCAGTTAGGATATTTTGTAGAACTCGTCGAGCGCTACTCAGAACTCCTCTCAGAACTGTTCAAATGTTTCCCTTGTGTTTTCGGTATTTTATCGAAAGTGAAGATGGTGGAATACCTTATAGTCCATAAATCGAAAAGTATCAGTTTTTCACAAAAAATGCTGTTGGGATATTTTGTAGAACTCGTCGAGCGCTACTCAGAACTCCTCTCAGAACTGTTCAAATTCTTCTCTTGTGTTTTCGGTATTTTATCGAAAGTGAAGTTGGAAAACCTCATTTAGTCGATAAATCGAAAAGTATCAGTTTTTTACAAAAATGAAGCTGGGATATTTTGTAGAACTCGTCTAGCGCTACTCAGAACTCCTCTCAGAACTGTTCAAATTCTTCTCTTGTGTTTTCGGTATTTTATCGAAAGTGAAGTTGGAAAACCTTATTATAGTCGATGAATTGAGAAATATTAGTTTTTCACGAAAATGCAGTCAAGTTGTCAAGATTTCTCTATAATACGTCGTGTTTCGCAATTAACTTCTCATCATTATTAAATTTTATTATACGTCTTTTGAATTTCCTTGTCCATTACAGTGCAAATTCTATACTTCAAAAGTAGGAATTGCTGCTCATCAGTATTCATACCATTCACTAGTAACTGCATATGAATTTAAACAGAAAATCCTGAAAATGTATAAGAGATGTAATACCATAAGATGATTGTATTTTTCCCAGTAGGTATTTTTCCTCCTCTATTGTGTGCAAAAAATAATTATTTTTGTATCTATTGCGCGAAATGATACTTGATCACCAAAGTATTTCGCTCATGAGATGCAAACAAAATTTTTTCTACAAACGTCAGAAATATTGTTCTAAAATAAGTAACATGCTTAGCTTAATATGAAAAATAGTATTGAATCTGACTTATCTGGTTTAGGAATAAATATTGGTTCGTGCACTGGCTGCACCATTAATGTTAACATTGTAAATAATAAATAAAATTAGGTAGTGTTAAATTGTCTCAAAATTCGAAAGCCTTAATTATTGTTATACATTAATAAATAAATGATTTCTTGGATTGTTGCTTGATTGAGGAACATAAAGGTTAAAATATAAAAATCCCATATAGTTTACATGCAGTGTGCAAAGTAAGTATTTCGCACATTACTTCGCGCACGGTGTCATGGTAACGAAGGAAAATGAAAAAAAGGGTCACCTCGCATATTGTTGTCAATGATGCGCGAACCTTGTCATTTTTTGACGGTTTTAGAAAAAAAAATTGAATAGTAATAATGGTGAATAAAATGTTTCAAAACACTGATAACACAGGTAATTTTCATCTTTTGACTTGACGGGAGGAAAAGCTGTAATGTTCGTGGAGGAACATAGTGCAAGTCAGTAGAAGGTTATTGGGAGAGGAAATAGGTAATGTAATTTTTCTTGAAAGTTTGGTGTTTATAGAGACAAAAATTTTGTGTTTTTGCGTCTCGTATATACTTTAATGAGATTTCAAAACTTGTCATCATATGCATTACTCAATCTTAATCTTCTTGATATATCTACCATTGCATGGTGCATGGTTTTGGAACATTTTTACGCTAGTTGAACAAAGACAATGTACGCTTTACTGACATAAATAAGATAATTCCGATGTCACAAGATTCATTGTTGAATTCAAAAGTATGTTGAATATAGTACCCAACCAATATTGAACAAGTATCTCTGCACCTGTTTATTCTCAAAGTTCTTTGTGCCATTTCTGTATTTTTCTTGGGTTCATCTACTTGCAGTATGCTCCATTTTTGAGATTACCAGAAAATCGAAAGGTGTTAGATCAAGGATACTAGGTACCACTTGAAGCAGGAATCAACAGAGAATCTTCAGATAATAACAAAAAGTCGAGGCAAGAGTTACGAGATCCAAGATATCAAATAATGCTCTACCTACCTTTCCTATAATAAAAGAAAATCATAATAGAAAAGAACAGGAGAATATCCATCACAACAAATGTTGCTCTGCTAGTCTGCTAGTCCTTCAAATAACCAAAGCTGCATAACCATGTATAACATATCGAAATAATAATAATAGGCCAACTTGTTCTTTTCTGTATGCGCATTAAAAATAATGGGCTTAACCGACAAAAGCAGGTGCCTTTCTTTGCCTCTAACAGCTGACTCAAGTAGAATGGAATAGAATACGAGAGACACCTGACGTTCCAAAACAGAGAATATTCATCTCAAATTGCCTAACACCAGGGTCATCCACTCAGAACTGATGGAAGATATCGAGAGATAATCTATTTTTGTGGTTCGTTACACGTACATGGTGACCAATTTACTCCTTGTTCTGTATTTTCATCCTTATAATTAAGAGTACTGAACTGGTTTCATTCACAATAAAAAGTGTAGGTACATTTGTGGAAAGATTCCTTGGGTACTATTGAAAATCACAAAACCCTACACTAACACCCACTTGATCCATTATTTATGTTTCACCTGTATATCGAAAAAAAGATTATCTATAGGAGTGTCACATCAGGTCTCGCATCAGGTACTACACTATGGATTCCAGAAAGGAATTATTGATTTTTAGATTCCTGGTGTAGATTATCAGGTGACTCAATCCGAATAAATATTTATCCTCCAAAATACGAAAACGGGCCAGGTTTATTTCTACACAGTCATATCTCAATTTGGGAATTTATATATTGGATTCGATCACATGCATGATAATATTGAACTGATTTTGAAAGTTATAGTTGTATAAAAAACTATTAATTATAGTATATCAAAGATCATCATCACTTTAAGCTTTGTACTGTTTCTTGATGTCACGTTTTGCTAAGATCGACTCGTGCCATGAAAAATATGACTGATAATGAGTGACCTAAAATATTGCCTAATAGAACATTGGGCAACAACGAGCATTCAAACTTGAATTTTGTAATAGTAGTTCGAGTAGTAGTAATAATGATTATCGATGAAATGCTAGATTCATTAGGTTTGATTCAGTTCTATAATTTCTAATAGATGAAAGCTATTTGGCAGAGTAATGGAAATTGTGGGAATCAGGCCTACGTAAATCTCTCATAAAATGGGGAGTAATTTCGTCTGTGATGTGATTATGTACAGAGAACAACTACAGAGAGAGCATTGTGGCTATTATTTGTGGTCGTTTATACCTAAACTACAACAATAAGCAACATTAGAGATAATGATTTAGTCGAGGATTTAGTACCTAGTAGACGCTCCTACGCAATCGTCAGAAAAATTAAAGATTTCAAGGTCTCTAGATGTGACTCAGGTGCGTATACGTATCCTACAGGGTGATATCTTCGACAATCTCGATGATGTACCTATTCGTTTTACACCTCGTTTTACACGAAATTTTTCGTTGAAAGGTGGTTTCCAAACATAAAACCCTGAAAAACTCACGACTGTGAGTGAAAATGCTAATCTTGAGGATAATACTCAACTTCTGAGACTTCTTTATTTCAGGTTATTGATGAAACACCCTGTATATAGCAAGGTGTATTCTCGTACTCGTAAGAAGTCGAAGATGCTATGCCTAGTTAGATTCAGATGATTTGATCAAATTGAGCCTTACAAATTCAGGTTTGCCTGATAATATTCATTTAATGAGGTTGCATAATTATAATTTATATCTATAGTTAATGACTGGGCTTCTGATGATATATTGAAGAACACGCAGAAATAAAATCGCATGGGAAAAAAGAAAGGAAAAGGAAAACATAATTATACTTATGCATATCAAATTGATGCTTATTAAAAAAAGATGTCTGATGGTGATATAAGGGCTTCAAACTCGGAATAATTACAGAATGTGAATTTCGAATAGGATTTGTAATCAATAAATGTAAATTAATAGGTGTGCTTCTTGGTTTGCTTCAAAATATGAAAAGAATCACTTCTTGCGTACTTTTTGAAAATTCACTCTAAAATTTAATACCTAAATGAGCTCGGATTCTGGCATTTTTGGATCTTATAACCACTCATACGAAAAATCTCAATGCATTGTAGGAGAAACAAATATAAAGGATATTCTGGGATAGGTATTCTATTGAGGAGGATTTCAACTATTTAGAAGTTATCAGTTAACGACATCATGCTCGCCATTGTGTATATGAGTAGGTATTTGCACTTAACAATTCATGTTGAGAAAAAAAATATCCCTCACTATGAGTTTTCGATCCTAGCAATTTTCGACTAAAATGGATTTTTAACAAAATCCTTCCAACCTAGCTGAAGGAGATACTTACCTACTTAAGTATTTATCTTGAAATATGAAGATCGTCAGCATTCGACGAAGATTATTCTTCTGAATATTTTGAGTAGGTACTTATTGTGTAGTTGAAAATTTACGACTTCTCTCCGATGTTAACTATCTCTTTGAAATTTATTTTCTTTACTTTATTTACGGGGGATCGGCACAAAGTGTAATTTTTTTAATAAAGACTCTCCAATCTAGTGTGTTTAGGCTAAGTGTTGAGTGTCTGAGTGATTCAGGTGCGAATGATAAAGAGAACAATAAATACACGTCGTGTCGAGGTGTTGAAATATCGTCATGATGTGTAGTAGAACTCTCGTAAATGAGAAACAATGACGGACCCAGCACACTTCCCTGTGGTACTCCCCGCCTCGCGTTCCGTGGAAATTCAAAGAAACAGGAAAACCAGCATACCCAAGCGAAAAATCCCACAATACTGACATAAAACCCACCTTATTTCACTTCCATGACACGGCAAACCCTCCGGTTCCTTCACAAACCACTCTATCCACCCCGAAAACCGCCAAAAAACCAGCCGAGACCGAGAAAACAGAGACCTCAACACGAACACTGCAAGCGCTTCAAGGTAAACTGAAAACTCCAAGTCCGCCAACGGTGTAGGAAACGAGTTACGAGTCGGTTGAGAGCGTAAAAACGCGCTCTTCTTATTGGACGGAGGGGCCGCGAGAGCACTTTTATTTTGCCGTGGCGCGGTTATGTTTTTGTTGGTGTTCGTTCGTATGTACTTCCCATGGACGTATAAACACAGATGGACTCAGTTGTTTACGTTATAATGTGAAGCCGAGTAATTCAGTCACATGGTCACATTCTGTACACCTGCCATTGAATTAGATGTTGTCACGTCTTGTCATTGATAAATCCTAATTTTAGTCTAAGATCATATTCTGTTCATTTGGGATATTTTAATTATCCAATCCTATCGTAATAAATTCAGAAACTTTCTGAAACAAATGGGATCAACTCAATAAAATGAAAATTGCTCGTAATTGAGGTAGTATTACGTGGTATTACTCCTGCGGAAGTAGCAGAGCCAACAGAGGTTATGTACCACTGGCAACATTGCTTCAAATCAGTCTCGTTTGACATTCGCTTGGAGCAAGTCTTTGTTTACAAAACTTCGTTTGAGTGATTAATAGTGTTTAATCGAGTTATTTTGTGAAATACTTTGAACATAGACATTAAAAATGGTGAAGCAGTGCTGGTTATGCAGGAAAACTAAGTTTTTACACCCAGATCTGACATTTCATTCCTAAATACTATATGTTTACATTATCGAATCTGAGTAACATAGGCGTAACAATGGGTTTATTTATCATTTCATGATCATAATAGTATTCCAATGATATTGTTAGTTATATAGCAGGTTTCATATCAACGAGTTTGAATTCTATTGTCACTTGCTCCAGATGTAAGAAGTTATTGACGGATGAAAATGAGGAAACTTTTTTCAACATTGCAAAACATTGCAAAATATTCCGAAGGAATTATATCAACATTTTGGTGACCACTTTCTATGATGGAGATAATATTGATGGCCACCCTGTACAATTTTTTGAACTAATCCTTCATAAATATTTCAAAATAAGAATACACCACGAAACGATGAATAAATTAGATTCATCAACTGTCAGATTACGGAGTGGTTTATGAAGACTATTCTGTTCAGAAAACAATAGTCACATTGAGGACCTGTTTCAGAAATCGCAATTCTATGTCAGTCACTGTATTTGCAAAATTAATAAAGCAACCTTAATATAAAACTTTGTTTTATTACATCATATCATCTTTAACTTTGAGTTTCCTATAAAAAACAATAAAGTTATCACAGGGGTTTAATATCATGTTATTTATTCAACTTAGGATACTTCTGCCGTTAGATGTTCGATAGATTATAAGGGTTGTCAAAATAACTGTTATTATTTATTTTTATTCATTCTATATACCTATAGCTACTAATTCAATGATTAGCTCATATTTGAATGTGTATTTAGTTTTGAATCGTCCATTGAATTTTATTGACAACGAAATAAAACTTCTCGATAAGTTAATCACGTACGCCACTGTAGCGGAGGGAACAATCACAGTCTATCGTTTCCAACTCTCTTCCCTTCAACCCGACTGCCTACGAACTCTAAGCCTTCAAAACAATGTGCGATGAAGGTATAGGCGTGCTGTGTCCATCTGTGTTTATACGTCCATGGTACTTCCAGTTATCAACACGCGAACGGTGCGTTTTTCTTGCATCAGTCGAGGTGTTGATGTTGGTTAATATTGTACAGGAACGCACTCTAATTTAGCAACTGGCAATAACGAGTTATGCGTCTTTCAGACGATATAGGTTAATATACGGAGAGTTAATCTACATTCAATACGATATAACTTGTATTCCACTATTCCAGGGAAATGTACACAATAATTTATTTCGAAGTTGATCTGGCAACATCTCTAATAGCGAATCCCATTGGTAAAACCAGTGTTGCTCTAATTTTGAACTAGTTTTGCACTGACACTGCCTTCGTTTTGAACTGGTGCAATCTCAATGGGACGATCTCCGACCGTTTAAAACTTGTTTAAAATTTCAGATTAGTTAGGTTAGGTTTTCGAATTTCGATTTTAATATCATTCAATTCATCAATCTGTTTTCAATATAATAAAAATGGATCATTCGAACAATTCCAGTAGAAGCTTGTACATCAACCTGTAAGTACTTTACCACTTTATACTCATGATATATTATCAGCTGACAATTACCCACTCTAAAAATTATTGGCGGTTGTCAATCTGCTTATGCTCCATTTAATTATATATGTTTTTCATTCACAGATAATGTTGTACTCATCAAATTATATTATTGACTTTTTCGAAATCATTGGACCCGCCATTTTTCCAGTGCACTGAATCGCGCACGACCTCCTAAAGCAGGTGCGAAAATTCTTGCACTGAGTGCAAAACTAGCCGCACCAGTTTTTCAATGGGACACAAGAACTACAACTGATTATACCAATGGGACGTGCGATTTGCACTCAGTGCGCACTAGTTTTACCAATGGGATTCGCTATAATAGTTCGAATTATTCAGTAACGAAATTGCCATGTGGCGACATCTTGGTACAAACAGCGGTATTAAATTCAACAGAAATCTACCTTGCTCTCATTACAATAGATTGAATAAATAGAAAGATACAATAATTATCATCTTTTATGAAAATGGAAAATTTGAAGTGACCTTTCCTCTATTATTATCATCTCAAAAACAGTTATGAAAATTTCGCATCAAAATAGGTATTTGAAACTTGGACTGAAATTAAAAATTCATCAAAATAAGGACCATCCTAATATACATACAAGGTGTTTGTATGGAATAAACTATAATAAACAGAATAACAAAAAAACATGTGTAGTAAAAAATTATTTTATTTTATATTTACATCATAGCATACATAATCACTGAAAAGCAACAGTTCAACAATTCGTTACCCACATCACTAGCCTATATTTTGAAGATTTTCATCTTATATAAATTAGGTATATAAAAATATGTTTTCATATGATTGTACTCTATATATTTCTAAATTGTTGCCCTTTTGATTACATGAAGAACACAGCCTTTCTTATCTGATTGAAAATTCAGAGTAGACTAACAAAGTTCGCAGAAAAAAAATACTTGCATAAAAGTAAAACACGGTAGTATCTACATAAATAAATTATTGCCTATCGAAATTACAAAGCTAATGAATTGAAAAACTTAGAGTTAATGGATTGTTGTCAACACATTTTTACTGGGGTCTCTCAGAGTATAATCTTTTTTTTACCAAATCGGGCTCCATTTCAAAATGGCAGTAATAGAAATTATTTTTCGATGCCAGTCTCAGTCAACTTTAGCCTCCTGTCAGGGTAAGTTCTTGTATAACAAAGATCACCGAGAATGAATTATATAATAATAAACAAATATCTGTGGAGTTGAAATTTATTCTGAATATGCGAATCTATTTATATGGAATTTGAAGCCAAGATGATGAGAATGATCACTCTAATTCAACTTTCAAATAGATAACACAGATTGACAAAAAAGTGTTGAATCTTAACCTAATCCTAGAACGTACTTAGGTAATTGAATTGTGAATCGTGGAATTGACATTAGCACCGACATCCTAAAATAGAAAAAAAAAACACGTTTATAGCATTCCCCACGTATAAAATGTGTAGTGTTCAATTCTGTACACATTTTCAACCATATATACCGAGTAAGAATTTACAAGTTGAATATACCATCCTCACATACAAATTAGTTAAATAAATAGAAAAATTCGTCGTTATGAAATACGACTCTTTCCTCGAATATTTCCATCGTATATTAAAAATCCCATATGAAGCGGGACATTTTCGATCAATTACAGCGATAAATTCCCGGCGGGACATTTTCGGGCTGGTAAATACCCGGTAGGTATCGAAAAATACCCGCTCGGTCCGTGTATCTATAGTAACGATTGTTAAAATGTACATTTGTCATCTTGACAGGCATAAATACTGAATTAACTCCAGAAATATTCTACCGAATTACACTCGTGCATCAAAATAAACCTGATAATTTTCCATTCAAGCATGTTTTGTCAGTAAAAAAAACTGCATTCTGTTATTTTCATACTTTGCTAAACGACAAAATATGAAAATAAACTCAAGCAGTTTTTAGACAACATGCTTTCATGGAAAATTATCGGTAATTTTGAAGCACTTGTGTAATTACTCCCGATAATTGAATCACCACTTTCTCTCCAATTTTTATCTTGTTAGTAAGGCAGATTAGTAAAAAGATTTCAGAAAACTCCACCTACCTATATTACTGAGTACTTTGCAGGTGTTTATAAATATGGCAGCCCAATACCTCTTATTACACCCTGCTATAAGAAAAAGTGAACATATTAGTAGGCAGAAAATATATACAAAAAAAAATAGGTACCATCAGTGAACCATGAACCAGGAGGTGAAATAAAATTTGATTATTATACTTACGAAACGGATATGGTATTATATAACCATTCCCGCCATGTTGTACTTGAAGTAGAATCTATCCTCGATTCTATGGACTCGCATAGATTTTTTCTGTCATGGGATCTTCCCGAATGCAAATCACATAATATCCGCTTCTTACAAGCTGTATCACAGCTTGGTCTCACTGGACTCGCTTTATAATAATACCTTTTGAACAAAAATGATTACATATCTATAGTATTTTTTTCCATCGAATATATTTATCCTTACTTGTAGAATAATTCAAACAGTTTGGGATCGTTCGTCATTTTGGTCACGAGATCATTCCAATCCTGGGGTCTTAGAGCATCCATCCCAAAAGCTTGTCTAGCTGTATACAGCTTGAACCATATGGGATAGCCGTACAAGTTTGCTTCTCTCAAATTCATCGTCCAAGATTCATGATCCACAACGGCCTAAAAAAAATCCCAACTCAAGAAACGAGCCTCTCAGATAAGATATTTTTGTATCTTCGAACATGGCGCAGTCGGTAGGTCAAGTCATATCCCTTATTTCGCATAAAATATATTTACCCGTGTTGACTTATCATGGTCCCCATCAACATAGTATATCCTGTAGCCTGGATTCAGGTCGTAATAAGGTGTTACAGAAGGTCCGACGTAGGCTATACTGATAGGTCTACCTAAAAAAAAAAATCTCCATTGTCAACCGAACACGGATATTCCGTTTAGCGCTTACTCAAATCTTTGTGATCATAGAACACTTCGAACTCGTCGTAGTGAGTGTGACCGAAGAATTGAGAAGTGATCGTCGATTCGTATCTACTTATGATGGCGTAGTAATTTCTTGACCATACTTTCAAACAGTCGGAATGACCAGGTGGGATGTGACCTATAAAGTAGAAAAAACACTGAAGATTTATTGTAGGTCGAATAGCGGATCAACCATAATATGTGGTCCCAGAATTGAGCCCTGGGGAACTCTTTGAGACTGTTGTCGATGTGAACGCACTAGTTTTATAAAATTCGCAGATCCTCACCTATAACATGCACTTTTTCTCCGTTGAATTCAGCTGATTGCAGCTCGTATATAAACCATTGAAGTTCTGTAGCTGGATCGGTACTGTTCAGTAAAAGCCACCTTGAAACAAAAACATTGAGAAACGCTGATTCGACTCATATCCTCCATTAATGTTTACCAATTTTTGTTATTGCAATAGTTCATGTTGAGGGAAATCAGCCTGAATCCTGGTCGAACCAGGACAGAGTAAAATGCTCCCCTTCTTACTGTGTTGCTCACAGAACTCGGAAGCCATTTTCTCCACTGCACATCTAGTTCGTCATAAAGCCAGGAGATGGTGCTATCTGGGTTTTCAACGAAGGGTGGGGGAAAACTGCAGAAAGATTGCAAACAGTCGCATCCACTGGAGAAATATGGGAAAAGTAATGTTGTACCTGTTGACAGGGGCTGATTCGTGGTTCCCTAGAGCTGGAAAAATCGGTGCCCCTGGAAACATATCCGACATCTGTTTCACCGTGTCTTTGAGGATTTTCAAGTTTTCTTCTTTGGTTTGGTTCCAAATGTCATGTGGTGGCAAATCACCAGTCCAAAGGATGTAATCTATGTCCTATAAAGAGGTGGAAGTTATCTCAGTGCTTTCGAATGTATATAACATTGTGTTAATTACGTACTGGGTGTGTTTCTTGGATATGTTGTAGCATATTATCGACAGTTATTTTTGGTGAATCACATTTTCTATAATCGCCCCACCTGAGGAAAAAATATAAAATATAATTATAGTGAAGGCTCACAAATTATGTTTGACATAAGTAAATATTTACCCTAACTTAATTCAGATAGGAATTTTTATGAAGAAATTGTGATGATTTTATACTGAGAGAATGTTATTCTAGTCAGTTGCAGAACTCAATTTTACATAAGGGCCTATTTGTGTTCAACAGCTTGCCAGCTGATTTAAAGAGATGTGAAAGCCTCAATAATCTTAAGAAACATCTGAGAGATTATGTATTTTCCAAATTTTAATCTTGTGGTTTCTCATATATTTGTGATTTTATTTATAACAAAGAATATGTGCAGTGTAGGTATAGATCTACCGGACATGAATATTTCATGGCTATAGTTTCGCTTTTGGAATATCTGAAGTTCTATAAAAGTCCAGCCAGAATATGTCTCACTAATTTTCGATGAAAAATAGTTACTAACTTTCCCGCTGCACTCTCTTTGGAATTCGCAGGCCCATTGGTCAGTCTACAGCAAAGCGGTTCAGCACAGTCGGCATTGCTGCCTTCCATATAATAGGGATCATAGTGGGTGTCTGACAGATGGAGTACTTTGAAGGCAGGGGCATTAGCCTGTAATTGACAGTAATTTTCATTTTATTTTATTTAAAAAATGAAAAGTGATAGTAGGTACGTAATGATAAAATCTATATTATTTTTTTCAACACAATTCATACAAAACCGTATATATCATTGAATATTTCATTCACTCAATTAGTCCTCTTTTAATTGCGGCTTCTTTTGATCAGAAGGGTAAAAAATATAAATGTAGTATATGCTAATATTGCTAATTTATATATCTTCTTTCTTATATATATATAGAAAGAAAAATAAATATCAACATAAATTATATGAATACATATTTCCTATATCTTGTAAGTATATAAAATAATAATTATAAAACAATTTTCGTACTTCCGGGCCTAAAGTGACAACTTCACTCCCTTGTGACAGGTACTAAAGTGTCACATTTAATCCCTCCGGGATTAAATATTGACGAAACTCCCGGAACGATTAAATCACAAACAAACGAATTTAAGGGATATTTTATTGAAAAATATAATTAATTAGAATGGTAATTAACGTTAATATTCAAATTAATATTGTGACAGTTCGTCATATTGACCAGTCTCAGAGAGTTGAAGCACAAACCGCTTTTGATTTATCATCGAAGTAGACTAACAGCGCATTTTCAGTAGGTTGTCTCACATTTTTTAAGCGGCACCACTTTTTAAATGCATCGTACTGCTGCTCGTATAGTTTTCTAGATTTCGGTGGTAACAATTCTTCACCTACTTCGGCTGCTCTTTCATCAATATCAGATACACCTTCTTCACTCATGATACCAATAATTATCAATAACAATGTTTCTTTACAATGACACTAGTAATGACAATGTTTCTAAATTATAACTGTCACAACGCAATGTTACTATGGTAACTTATTTTAAAGACAGTTTATTAAATGAGTTGAAGAGAGAAAAAACTGATTGAAATTATTGAAATAATTAATAAAATCATACCGGAAGTACGAAAAGTATCGTATATACCTTGCGACTGAAGTACATTTAATCCTTCAGGTAAATTATGGCCCTCCCTGCGGTCGGGCCATAAACTTTACCTTCAGGATTAAATGTACTACTTCAGTCCCGCGGTATATAATGTACTATTATAATAAATATAGGATTCAAATAGCTCCGTAAATTTCTGAATTCTCAAGATTGCACCATCACCCTGTATTTGTTTCTATGGAATGTCAATAGATAGTTAATGAAAAGTTGAGATAGGGACATACAAGCCGTTTTGAGAAAAAATTAATAGTTTCGAAACAAAAAATTCTTAAAATTGAAAAATCTGTAATCATTTACCCTAGAACCCTATTATAATAGATCGACGAAATCAGCTCTTCAGGGAGAGTTCGAGAATGTAACAAAATACAGGGTGTTTCATTTGAAATAACAAAGTAGTTGCTACTTTTCGGTAGAAGCGTCAACGCCGCAACGCTGAAAATATTTTAAATCGATAGAACAAAACTGATCACCCAAGAAACAAAATTTTCAGATTAATCCTACGTTCTGTTCTCCAGAAACGTCTAACCTACCATCGACCGTGAATGACCCTGTATATTGTAGACAGATAAGATGTAATATTCAAATGAAATTTTAGATGCATAATCCGAAGCTTATCAAAATATTCAATAATTTTCAAGGTAAGTAATTATCTTATATTTTACAATATGGATTTTTAATTTACCAATTTTTTTGTTCGCATCTTCTCATGGGATTTTAATTTCATGAAATTAGATTTATTCAAATTCAAATTAATCAAATCATGATTCAGATTATTTTAACAAATTAAATTCAGCATTTTATTCTGCTTCTTCCCAGGTTTACAGACTGCGCGTCTATATTCCGTTCCCCCCTACTAATTTTTGAACCACCTGGTATATCGCGACGAAATTTTGAGTGGTTAAATCATATATATTGAATGTCACTTTTTAAACGTTAATATTTGAAAATCAATTGAATTTCGTAGGAAAGTGTATTAAGAGAAAAATGTTAAGAATTATGAACATATTCCGAAACTGGAATAGACCAAGATGGTGCTCAGCCGCCATTTTGAAACTTTCAGCTGTTATCTCCTATTCAAGCCCTCCAAATTTCGTAGTGATATACCAGGTGGTTCAAAAGTTATTAATTAGGGGGAACAGGAGAAAAGTCCAGCAAATTTATTCTTACCTCTGGTGCTTTTTGTTCTGTGATTGGTGGTTTCGGTACAGGGGGAAACATCACCTCCCACTCGTGGTAAGGGTTGTAAACGTCCCCACAGGCGTCTCCTATCACGAAACTGCAAATCTCGTTGGGACCTGATGGGCATCACAAAAAGCAACTGTTAATAATCAGTCATGGTGGATTTATGCAGCAATTTTAAGTCATAAGTTTTGAGTCGTAAGTTTTTAGTAATAATATTTAAGAAATAAAGGAAAAAGGACTATTTATGCAGGAATTATTAAGGACTGTCATGTCTTAAGGGTAACTTCTCCCATTGGTCAATTTCTGTGCTTGTGTCAGTATGGTCACTTTACAATTTCAGTCATCAATATCCATTTTTCTTTTTATAATCTAATGATTCTGATATGAGTTTGAATAAACAACACAATCAAAGACAATAACCTATAAAAAACCGTCACAGAATTGAAAACTTCGAACGCATGTGCAAATATGATCAGTTTTAAGTTTTAAGCCATAAGAGATGAAAGTTAGCCAACATTCTTACGACTTAAAACTTATGACTTGCAAATTAAAACTTATGTCAAGTGTATGAATGGAAACATTGAACAGCAATGATTGAACTTCTTACGACTTATGACTAAAAACTTACAACTTAAAACTTATGACTTAAAATCGCTGCATAAATCCACCATCAGAGTCCGAGGAACGATCTCAACTCACCAATTTTCACTCTACTCAAGACGTAAATAACTTCCCCTGCGAAAAGTTCGGTGATTCCCTCACAAACTCTTGGCGATTGAATTTTTAAGTTGACGCAAAACTGATAGATCGTCTTTTTTATCTCTTTTTCTGATTTGCCTACTCTGGTGTAATGTTGCAAAAGACCAGCACCTGAGACAGAGATATGATTTCCAAGAATTTCAGGAAAAAATTAAGGAATAATAAGGAACTCACCAGCTCTGCATGCAGTACAAGACACTCTGGACATAACGGAATTTTCTATTTCGAAAGCAACCTGCTTCAAGTTTAGCAATTTTAAAGCTTTATCCACGAATTGGGGAAGATGAGTTGTTTTGTCTTGGTCCAGTTCCCACAAAAGGCGGGCCTGAAATATGTATAAAACGATCATTACATATGATTAAAGATCGATAAAAGTTCAGCAATATTTTTTACATGCAAAAGTACTAAATATTTTCAGCTATACAGTGTCCTTCATAAAGTCCGCATCATATGGGAAAAACTTTTATTAATGATTCATTTTGAAATTCGACTTGGGCGTTAAGTTGTGCTTTGAAAAATATGAAAAATGACCTACTCGGATGTGGTCACGTGACTTTCGCGACCTGTCAAAAGTAATATTTTTTCAAAGTAATCGCTGAAAATAGGCTTACTTATTCGAATTTCTTAAAAATTTGAAGGGAAACAGTTGTTTCTTTTTCGATTTTACATCTCAAATTTGAACGTTCTATTGCAACTTTCACTTTTTGCCACTTTTTTTGATAATTACAAAATTTCTGGAACATTAAAAAATTCATAACTTCGACAAAACTGTTTTATACCAGTAGCTCTAATATGCGACTAACTTTCAATCACGAATCATCCAAAAAAATATATTTTTCGGCAACCGTCCGGAAAGTACGTACTTTCCAGACGATTTTTTTTTGAGAAAGTGGCATTTTTCCGGCCTAGTCCGGGAAGTACGTACTTCCCGGACTAGGCCGGGAAGAATCACATCGTTGTTGTCATTGTAAATATGAAAATCTTGGTAGTATGGTTTTGATAAATGCAGTTGATCATTACCATAGCAGCAAAATAACGACTGACAGCTATCTGACATAAAATTAGCTAACATTTCAATTTTTGAAAGAAATGTGTTTCTTTGATTTGTTATTCTACACGGTTGCCGAAAAAATTGTGTACGCAACACGCCCGAAAACAGTTTTTTTGGACTCGCAGACTTCCAGGACTCGCTACGCTCGTCCTAGAATTTTGTCCACTCATCCAAAAAAACAGTATTTTCCGGACTTGTTACGTAAATTACTATTTTCTTAAGAAAATGAGAATTACTTGTCAACATTTCTGTTATTTTTGATGCAAAGTTGACGTATCTTCAAGAATGTAGGATAAGAATTCATTTAAGTGGATTTTTTCAGTAATAAAATGATACCAACGTCATAATTCAAAACATCATAAAACTTCTTTACTTTTATCTAACCAAAGTTTACGACTTCTCACGGTACAAATCCCAAATTAAATTCTTACTACTCCGGTTATGAAACTTTCATCAATTTTGTGAAGGCTATGGGGACAATTGAAAAGGGTGAAATCGAAAAAGAAACAACTTTTCCCCTTAAAATTTTTTGAAATTCGAATAAATAAGCATATTTTCAGCGATTACTTTAAAAAAATATTACTTTTGACAGGTCGCGAAAGTCACGTGACCACATTCGAGTAGGTCATTTTTCATATTTTTCAAAGCACAACTTAACGCCCAAGTCGAATTTCAAAATAAATCATTAATAAAAGTATTTCCCATATGATGCGGACTTTATGAAGGACACTGTAGAAGCAGTGATAATATTGCAGGGTGACCCGAGAGAAAGGATAACCCCCTGTGATTGCTGACTGCACAAGTTCACCAACATCAAAGAAATTATATATACCGTATAAGAGATGGTGACCTTGCACTTACAAATTCATTGACCTTTCTAGAACATCGCAGAAAAGTGGGCAATCTCTCTCTTCTCCTTCTCCTGGTCCTTGAGTTTACTTCAAAATATTACAATTTGAACCAATTTGCTGCTTGATGTTGGTAATAAGGAAGATACATGGTGTTAAAGATTAAATTTCAAGATTTACAAGTCTACTTTTTGTTTTCAAATAACACCCAAAAGATTTTTTGTATACATATTTATGGGGTTACTTGGCTTTTGGGTCAACCTAATGTTTTAGGAACTTTGTTCAAATTTGAATGGGATAAAATTGGCGGTGAATATAATGAAAAATACATACGTACAGTGCCATTGGTTGTCGGAGGAAGGGTATGATTTCTGATCAAACTTGATAAAATGGGAATTCTATTCTGTTCTAATTTGTAGTTCCAGTCATCCCGGAATACATCTTCTATTATTTCTTCTTGCTCTACCTCCATAATCATATTTGATTCCACTGGATGTGCTGCAATGCATATCGAAATTAATACACACGACACGCCACTGGAGTTGGTAAAGTAATTGAATTTACTTGATTTTTTTCGATAATCAATAATACAACTGGAGTTGTGAAAAATCGTGTGGAAATGAAAGTGAATTGATAGGTTGAAAGAAAATTAACATAAGACAAACAAGAAAACTCACCTTGAACAATGATTGAATTGCAAAGTGTGCATGTTATTGCGAGTAGAAGGAACTTCAACATAGTTACCTGAAATATAGTTATGAAAATATAAACTCCTTATAAAAATGATGAGACATCTTACTGATAAAGGCACAACTTTAATTTATGTATTTATACGGTCTCCAAATATATGACACTATAGGTATATATAGGTTGAAACGAAACATTACTGTTAAATAATTAATGTACTTTTTTATGCTACAAAATCTTCCACTTTATTTTTAATGTTGGTTTGGTTTCATGATAAGCAGAACTGAAAACGTTAAATATTCAGGGAAGATAGTTTCAAATTATAGTCATAATGAGAACGATTATAATAATAACCCGATAAAAAGTAATGAAAACAAAATATTTTCTATACCTACACAGCAGCGCCTGTAACTTTTTTTGCAAATAATAATTTCAATGAATATCCTCAAAAACAATGTAACAAATAATGAATCTTTCAATAGTTGCAATAAGAGTTATTTCTACTCGTTCCACTGATGCGTAGTTGCTAACACTAATTTGACCAACAGACCAATTCGAAATAGAACTTATGTGAGTACATAATTATTGATAAAAATTAACATTAATGAAGCTATATTCATCAATATCTATTTTATTTGTTGAATTTGTTCTATCACGTCAAACTATAAATCTTTGAGCTGAATATAAATTGTAATCACAAAGTGGCGTAACTACGAATTTGAACATAATGAAATGATATTTTTTTGATAAGCAAAATAATTACGAATATTAAGTAACTTTGACCTAATACTTAATCGCATTTGTTGATTCATGATTCCTAATCATATTTCAGTTTTTTTCATGAGCAATTCAAATATAGTTATCTCTTATGTAAATACAAGCTATCCATTATCATTTTCTTCTAACATTTCAAAAACAAAGCCAAGCAAATTGAGGATCTGTTGATACTAGTAAATATCTATTTTAGTTTTTCGTAGAAAACATTTGTATTTTTATTCATTGGAAAATTCCGAACGTGTAAAAGATTTGTGAAATTTTAAATATATGTTCAACGATAAATTCAATCAAGTTATAAGATGTTATCTTGTTAAAACAAAAATAAATAACACTTGACTTCACCTCAATTCTCATTAGGTTTTTGGGTCAACGTTTTATTGTTTGGAAATTCCAAGAACTCTTACCATACTGTATATACTACAGTTTTGCTTTCCCTTATACAAAAGATTTTATACACGAATTCAATGGGTATGGTGTGTATCTATCATGAAGCTAAAAATTTGAAAACTACGTTTTGCCAATTGTCATCAAATGGTTCACTTCCATAATCAAAATTTCGAACTACTCATTGAAATGAAAAAAAAAACTTAAGTAATGACTATAGCAACAATGGGTTGAATATATGAAAGCCCTACAGCAGAATCGACCTATGGAAATACCACAGCGATGGTCAAGGAAAAATGATATTGCATCACATTTGAGGCGTTAATGAAGTTTTTATTATTTTGAATGCCTTTATGTTTTGATGGTATGGGAACTGATGGAATTCATCATCGCATCACGAATGCCCGAACAATAACTAATTTCAGACGATTGTTATACCAGATTCGTTGTACAGACCGATGACTTTAAAACCCTCTTAATCTTGGCCAGTTTTTTTTCTTTGTATTAAAACGAAGGAAAACACTGGATCGATGAAACATTGTGGATATGCATAGAAGAATGTTTGAATTCAAATGGGAAATCAAATTCAAAAAATCAAACATACAAGTCTGGATTCAATGACAAATGTTTTGAATGAGAGAAAAAACAAAATTTGTCGAAAAAGTGTGACCGAGAAGAGGCTGAATGCAAAAATCGATCCAAAAAATTCGTCGGAAGCTATTATGAGCAGAGAAGTCTGAATGAGAATATGGGATCAATAATCGTAGAGAAAGAAGAGAATTTGGAAAATCCAAGTTCTATTTGCACCAAAATGGTGAATCTGGTAAAAATAACCAGATCCATTTGATTCAAAAAAAAAACAGATGAGATTGGAGCTGAAACTACCCTTTTAAACTGTGATTATCATCGTATTGGGGTAACATTGGTTTTTAACGAATCAGTGAAAACAGTCGGTTTTCTCCGTTTCACCTTTTGAACAACATTGCGACCTTCGATTCCAACAAGCAAAACGATAATCTTCCGGCTCCTTTATTCAACATGTCCGATACTCCTTGTTCAACAACTTTCAGCGTATGAAAATCCAGGTTAAGAAATTTCTCTCTCAAACGAAAAAACAGTTATTCGCAATAGTCCAGAGACTAATCATAATGTTCCACAGGCATCTTCGACTCCGATCAGTTCTACAACACATAACATGAAAGGCCAATCGATTATGGAAAATATACTCTCAAACTTCATCCAAGATCCAATAGAATACGACGATGAGAAAGCATTTACCAAAGAAACAGGTAAAATTCACTCAGGACAATAAAATATTGCTGAAAATTTACTACATCGAAAAAATCGACAGATTCCAATAGGATTTATCTCAAAAACTATTTGGTCTACAGAAATGATTTATATCTCAAATTGTAGGAAATTTAGTCCACTTTGAAAATCTAAGCCTTGAATGTCATCGAAAAACTAGTCTTACAGGGTGAAAATGGCAAAAAACGGTTGTGAAGTCAAAAACTTCGCAGTTTTTTCGATTACGTTCAGTGCTCGAGTTCACAAACTTGGATTTTTCATTGGGCCAACATCATAAACAAGTGAGCAAAAAATCAGTACTACCGGATTTGACGCAAGGTCTGATGTATTAGGTTACTGGACTAACAATGGGCCATCCGGATATTTTAGCATCATTCTGTTACTCACTTATGGCAAATAATTTGATATGGAGGTCAAGCCTCTTCAAATTGGTCAGGTCCGTCGGTATTTACAGTTAGCCAATCGCCGATTCAACATATAACAAAAGCAGGACGGGAAAAACTCACCGCTCACTCAACGTGCACTCGAAAATATGTCTTCGGCAGTCATCGGCGAGATCGTAGCACTTCTCTCAGACGATATGCCCCAGGTCGCGGTGAACACTCGTCGACGATGTCCGTACGAGGACTGACAGACGGTGGCGCGACATATTCAAATGGGGTCACGGCGCGTACTCCCCGAACGCACTGTGTCGACGTCACGATTTGGTTTCTCCAAAGGAATGCCCCCCTAGAGATGAGTCCGAGAGGATGGCTCGTTCTCGAAAGTCTCGAAACTTTGTTCTCGGTCAGAGATGACCGCAGTGGCGTCGCTTTTTTAGGTGGAAATGGGGAATACACATATCGACAGTAGCTATTTGTGTGTTTAGAGCGCAAAATGATAGTTTGCCGCTCGAAAAAGAAGGTATCTTTTGACAGCAGCAAGACACTTATTCTCGCTAGAAATATACACAATATTTTTTCTACAAACGCAGTTCCTAGACAAAAAAACTCGAAACTTCATTCAATTAACTCACATTTCATAATATTCTTCATCCAAATCATTAATTCCGTTTATTATTCACTATTATATAGAAATTAAATACAATAATTCATACAGCTGAGAGATAAGAAGGGAAAATGACTCATAGATTAAAAAAGAATTGCCTTTCCAAGAGATCGAATCCTGACTGGTGGCTTGAGAAGTCGCGCTTTGAACCCGCGTCGGCTATTGAGGCTAATTGAAAACTCATGTGTACCCCTCAGTTATGATACGTTATGAACAAAAGAGATATAGTCAAGCTTTATTTTTGCTTTATATTCAACGGACTGATCTGTCTTCAGAAAGGCGACTAGCTTTTAGGATACTTACTTCGATATCTTTAGCATTCAAGCATTTCATGATACCATGTAATGAATCTATCAGATCATAATTCTTACTTTTCCTGGATTTCTCTGGTAGGAGGCTCAAATTTACAATGTTTGCTCTTTATGCTACATGAGGAGGTGCCTTAGATAATTCAGTCTCCATTTTCAATCATGCAAGAAAATAACACCTATGGTGTAAAGGCGAGCGTTTTTCCAATATTTTCGCTCACGAGCGCAAATGCTCATGTTCATCAAAATTATGAAATTTGAGTGTTTCGTTAGAATCGATATAGCGAAAGATTCGAAAAATTAAAAAAAATAAAAAAAAAAGTCCAAGTGACAGTAGAGAGTCCAAATTTGAAACAGATGTATAAAATTGGAAACTGAGCAACTTTTTTCTCTGACATTTTTCGAAATTTCCAAAAAAACGAATTTTTTGAAGATTTTCGAAAAAAATGTCAAATTTGACAGGTTTAGAGTAGCACATGAAAAAAGGAAATATGCTTTATTTTACTCATTTTTTAAGCACAAACTAACTGCGGAGTCAACTTTTCTTTATATCTAATAATAAAAAAAACTTTATGTGTGACACTGGTAGATACTTGGGAATTAAAAAAGATACTCATAAATAACAACATTCGTGGAAATAGATATAAATAGAACGAGAAAAACAAACTCAATGAAACTAACAAAACTGAACGATTAAATCAATCGAAAAAAACTCACGATAGTATGTGATATAATAGACAATTTATCGAAATCACCCGATGAAACTCAAACTATATTATGTTATTTACAGTCAGTAACCATAGTGATTCCCTATCAATTATTATCAATTCGTCATTGTCTCCTGTTCCCTTTCTGGATATAGATCCTTCTCATTACTTGGAAAAATGAAATGATTAGCGGTAACACAATGAAACAAGCTTGAAACGGTTAATCAATAATTTAATTTAGAATTAAGATAAAAATACACAACTGGTGGCTCTATTGGAATCTAAATAAAAGTTCACTTCAAAGGGCACCTAAAAGTAAAAAACTATATCGATCGCATAAGAAAATTTTGGCACCTAAACACTAGATTCAAAGGCCCAATAACATAATGATATGCAGAAAATATTACTTAATATAACTATAACCTAGTTACTCAGCTTGCATTATTTTGTTTGGCGTAAAATATGTGTAAAATTATCAACAAAATATTTCAAAAAACATAATACTAACAAAATAGCTACGGAGATATCGGCGAAGTTATTTTATTCTTAACTAAATTTATGTAGTAGCAAACAATGCTTTGAAGTGTTTAAGTAGTGCTCGACAACTTCACATACTAGAAGAAAATTCTAACAGTATTTGCTACCACTTGCAAGGTAATGGTGATTGAAAAATATACCTGAAATATATCGTCGAAAATAGTTTTCAACAATTGTTGCCATGTGAAACATTCGTAAAATAGACTAGATTTGATGTGTCAGATGGTATTCATTATAAAAAATAATAAATTGCAGAAATAATTTGACTAGAAAGCAACTTTTTGTACTACTGACTAAAATCAGTGAAAATCTGAAATAAAGGTTTTTTAGATTTTCAAACTGATTAACGTCATTACCCATTAGATTTTAGGAAAATCAGAACCCTTTGTAACAATACGGTGGTTCCTAATAATAACATAATTGAAAAACGATCCCAAAAAATAAAAATCAACAGTTGTTAGGGGTAAATACCCCTCGCGTATCAAGAACTTTTACATAACTTCACAAAACTTCATGTGTAAATTTTTCTATACCAATTACCATTTCCTTGCAAAGTTACTATAAAGACCCTTTTTTTACCTACTAATAAATCCTTTTTAATTATCCCGGCTCACATATTTCCTTAAAAACTAGTTTATCTCCTCGGCATTCAAACCAAGTCAATCATAATCGTGTTACAATAATTGTAAAAAAAAATTATACGAGTATTCCTTGAATATAAGAAAAATTTTTTGATTGATAAATAATCGATTCGAGATCTACTTATTCATGATATTTCAGCATTTCTCATAACGGTAACACGATACAATTGACTAGGTACTTATAATCTAATGATGCATCATAGGGTTTCTTTACTTGAATAATTGATGATTCAAATACACTTATACAACATATAATACATATGATACGTTAGAATATTATGAAATAGTATCTCGCCAAAAATTTCAATGCTGTCCCAAACTTATATGGGAACACGGAACATACCAAAAAATAAGCTATAAAAATGATTTAATCCAATGGGAAAAACATTCTGTATATGTCAAACGAGTTTGGTGTTTCGAAATAAATATTTTTGTACAAATTCTGTCGATATATTTGACTAGTCGTTTCTTACAATTTTAGAAACAAATTGTGTAAAGTGATTTTTGATAAATTCTTCTCGGATAACATAATTCCATTTCTTTGTTGTACAAAAACAATGTTCAGCATGGGTTAGTTTGCTAAAAACCAAGTCTGCAAAATCTATTCACATAACTACAGGGTGGTCTAGAAAAAACAGGAATTTGGTGACAATAAAGTTGCCCATTATTCTCCATAGAAAACAATAGCTTCACAGACTGCAGTAGACGAATATAACTTGTTTGTTCAAAGGTATCCGTTTTTTATACATTACCCTGTGATTTTCAGTCTATTTAAAATGAAGGTCTAAGTAAGCGTTCATCCAATTGAAATTACGATCATTGCTCAAATGATTTCCTTTGTGCCATTGGAATGTCTAACCTTGGCCACATCATACCAATTTTCATTTATAAATCGATATAGAGGAAGGCATTCAGTGGTAATGGGGTAGGGAGAAATCGTTGAACAGGTGAGAATCTGGATAATTGAACAGTGATTGAAAATCAACATATCATGTGCACGAAACTATTTTTTCCCCGATTATTGTCCAAACTTCTGGTAGAATAATGCTATATAATTATATTTGGTTAATTGTCGCCGATCTATTCGATATGAATAAATAATATGTTTTATCGAGATTAATACTCTTTGTCTTCTTTCGAGAATCGATTCTCTTTTGTAAAGCACCAAATATTCTTGATATAGAAGTACAGTGGATTGACACGAACAAGTATTTACACCAAATAAAATTTATCCAAATAATATTTCACCATTCGGATGATCGTTGGAATAAATCAAACCAAATGTGTTTGCGTTTGATTAATCCGATTTTTTTCTCGCGTTAAAATTCATACACAATCCTAAAGCTAACTCTATAACAATTCTTTTATGAGGCAAAGATTTGACAAAATCTTCGAACAGGAACGCGATATATTCAAAATTAAAATTCATGTATATAACCGTCTATTTACATTGACTATTTTACAAATATATCGAGCTAGCGAATGGAAAATATTGAAATTGTGCACGAGAATTGTGATTGATTTCATTTTATCCTTCAGTGAAAACTAACTTGAAATGGCACATAACTTCCAGAATATGAATAAATCAAACACCCTGCTTGAAGAAGTTGTTTTGAAAGACCTTAAATTAGTTTAAAGCTTTATTTAAACAAGCAGACATCTGCTGGAGTGGAATTTCTAAAGAAATATAAACACTGAATTGAGAGAAAACTACGATCTACCTAATATAAATATAAACAATCAACAATGTGTTCAAAAAATCGATATTTGTTACTTAGGGAAAGTTTGAAAGCTTTGGTATTGCCATCAATTGAAGTAAGTTCAGAATTTGCCATATTGGATAAGGAAATGAAATTATGGAAACAACAACAAAACTATTCAAAATAACATGCTTGAAGGAAAAATGAGAACATTCATATTTTTTCTTCTGGAACTTATCTTAAATGTGGAAACAATATGATCACTGTTGAAGTTTCCTGCATTAATTATTACAAAGAGAATAGTTGGATAAACTGGTACATTTTGTATTGCATTCAAAAATATTCAATATGTAGATTCAAATGAAATAAAAAAAATATGGATAAAAAAATAAAAAAAAAACTTTCCACAATTTCGAGGTATTCAATGTAGATCAAATTGCACGGAGTTGCTGCCTAATGCTGCAATATCTTCTTATTACAAAATAAGAATTATGTCCAAGTGCGGAAACAAAATGTAATCAAGGATGTTGTACGGTGTTTCGGGACCATAGCCCCAAAAAAAAATTGTACCTTACTAATAACACGATGATTGGGAAACGACGAGTCGTACAATGAAAACCAGCCGCAGCTCACCCGATTTGGTCAAAAATACACTTATCCTAGTTAGAGCGCAAAATAGCATTTTGTACTCTCGTAATTTGGCCATCCTGTCATTCTTTAAGCGAAATACATGACTTTTTTTGTGTCCGCGTGCACCGTTATCGCTCTCGCCATGGCGCCAGGCGTGCGGTCTTCAGACGATCCCGATTGGTGGGATCCCTCCCCGCTAAAAACGAAAAAAAAAAAACGACTCAATGACGTGAACTTGATCACGTGACCAGTAGTAGAATAGCGGCCATTGAAAAAACGAATAGGCCATATATCTAATAATAACTATATAGGTAACATGGATACCAGAGCTGAAGCCAAAAAATAAAACAAATGACAGTCTGCGGGACCAATCGCGAATATGCGCATGCGCAAGTTTGAATTAAGAATCGACATGCGTTTTCATCATGGAGGAGAGTAGCTTTCTAGTGAGCGACAAACGTATGATAATTATTAAAAATCAATCAAATGTGTCACGTAACCTTCAATTCGATGTTTTTATTTCATCATGACATATATTTTTCAAATATTCATTCATTGATGGATTGTTGGACGATATTGAATAATAGTTGATGATAAATGCAGAAATGGATGTGATCTACAAAGCGATACTTGCGATTTGCTGAGAAACCTGTGACGATAAAGTCATCGGAACAAGATTCGTGGGCTAATTTTTGATCAATCACTGTTATCACTCACTTATCACTTCTGTAAACAATCAGTAAGTACATTAATAACTATATTAACTCTCTTTTACATAATTTGAGTCAACAAACATACCTAACCTATGAAATTCTGAAAACGTCAGTGGATTTCAACTCGTCAAAACCCGCGCATGTGCACAATTCATCATTAGCAAGCCAGACAGTCTTTTGTTTTTCCAAAACTGGCTTCATTTTCCCGTGAAGAGAAGAATATGTGTTATCCATATAGTTGTTATTATATATATGGAATAGGCATCAGTCGGGGTTATTTTCAAAAAAGTTGTTTGAAATTAGGTGTTAGGCTCGTATGCGAAATTTGAAATATTTATCTAGAATTTTTGTGTTCTTCAATGATTCTTGGGAATAATCAATAAGCTCATCGGATCAATGTAATATGACTTTTCAGGTTTGTTCCCGTGTGATAGTGCAAAATAAAAAAAAAAACAAATTCACTATGAAAGGAAGCATTGCAATAGTTAACATCACAAAAATACTTCGTGCATATCTTTTATTACTTTTTGAATTCAAAGAGTCACAACAATCAGAAACATGGCCTATTTGGCGGATATAGTTTTTTTTTCTGAGGAAATAATAAAAATGGAATTTCTCAAGTTCCCACGTTTTTTGATGATTGAATTTGAGAACGAACCTGAAAAGTTCTATTTCATTGATCAAATAAGTTGTTGATTATTTCCAAAATTTATTGAAGACCAAAGAAGCGGTGTAAAAACTGTAATTTCCAATTATTCTAAATAAATATTTCAAATTTTCCATACTTTTTCCGACAATGTTTTTGCTATCTTTTTTGAAAATGACCATACTTTTTGCCTATTCTTCAAACATTTTTAAAAATTGCCGCCATAGTGGTGGTCACGTGACATTTGTCAAAATGGATATCAAGGTTTCCTTATATGAAGAAACGATCCTCCATAAACTATTTTTTCTATTTTGGTTGTATAATGAAGGCATTGTGCAACGCAAATGCGTGTCGAAATAGTCTCTATTTCGATACGCATTTTTTATTATTCAGAGATTGCTACAATCGAACTGTCAAATGAAAGTCAGAAGAGTTAGGCCCAGTTTACTTCTGAGCGATTTTGATTTGGTGATATTAGCAGTGAAGAACTCAATGTTTTAATTGGTGAATTTCAATTCAGAGTGTAATTTGATTTAAATTGACCAATAAAAACAATAACAACATTAAAATTTTCACCGCTGGTAGTGCAAAAATCAAAATTGCTCAACTGTAAACTGGGCTTTACGCTTGTGCGTCAGATTTCAAATATTTCAATGTCATCATTGTTACCAATCGAAGATGTTTCTGTTATTTATCGATATTGAATCCATTTTTTTCTTAAATACAATTCAAAATAGAAAAAATTGCATATGACACACGTTTTATAAGACACGTTGTCTTATAAAACTTGTATCATAATATTTCGTAACTCTACTCTAATTATTGAAACTTTTTCCATATCATATTGATAATAGAATGATTGCATCTAATGTCATGTTATTCACAATTATTATAAGACATCTTGATTCTGCAAACATTGTAATGAAAATATTTTGAAATTGAAATTTTTGATGATTATAATCATTCAATAAAATTTATAAATTCAGAAAGGTTCATGAACAGTTGAAAGAATAACTTGAAAAAATTGTGAATTCAAAGCCAACAACGAATTAACTAGATTTCTCAAAAAATTGTGCATACATATTGTCCCCAACACCTCTCGTGAATATGTCAGTCTCAACCCATGGAATAATCCAACAACAACAACAACAACAACAACAACAACAACAACAACAAAAAAAAACGCCGACGTACCTATCGTGCTCCTTCTCCACCAGGTGATACCTCGCCCTGAACGCCACCAGATGGGCGTAGTAGGCAGGGGCGGGAATGGAAACGGACCTTGTGCACCTCACGTAGGTGTGACACAGCTGGTAGGTCAGACATTGCAGCTCGTCCGAGTCCAGGTGGGAGTCGTCCCATAGGACGTGGTAGTGGGACGGTCTCGACGTACCCTGGAAAAAAAAAGGGCCGCCGGTGAAGAAAACGGAAAACTCGAAGTAGTTGTCGCAACATTAGTCGAGTTCGGCAATCCCATCCGAGATGCGAGGGATTTTTTTATCACGTGACCACGGATTGGTCGGATTAATCGAAATAGACGAACCATTGTCGTTCTAAATGGAAATCTAGTAGGCTGGAGCTATAATATTGTCTGTTCACTCTAGGCCCAAACGTCTGCCAAGTTGAGGTCGCTACTTTATAGAAGTCGTTCGATGCTCATTTGTTTCAGTTTTTTCTCGGTAAACCTGCATCAAAGGGAACTCGTACCGATTTCGATGAAATTTTCACAGAAGCTTCCTAACATGAATATAAAACCATACAAATGAAAATTTTTCCGCGGAAGCACTCCAAACTATTTCTTTTATGGAAAAGTTTAGAAAATTTTATCACTTTTCAGTCCTATGAATGTGCTTGATTCATGTACTTGAATTGTCAGTGGGGGATATGTTAGTTATACCAAAACGTTAAAATCGAGTCTCAAAAAACAATTTCAATAAAAACATTACCAGTAAAAGCTTCAAAATGAATTATTTTCGAATTTTTATTCATTATATTCCATATTCCAAGTATCAGATGATGTGCAATGTCAAATGTCACGGTACTCACGTCATGACATATAGGGGACAACGCTCCCAAGTTTTGAAAAATTCACAGATTCTACAATTGTTTTGTTGTTCCGATTTTTAAATGTAATGTTCCTTCTTTAAAAAAGCAACGGAAATAGTTATCTGCCCTCAATTGATAGGTTAGTATGTTGAGGCCAGGTAAGGTAAGGTTTAATTTAATTAATATAGCGTGATTGCGCCTTCAAATATCCCCCTCAGCAGACATTTCTTTTTTCTCAACAAAATTTCCTTCTTCAAAAATTTACTGAAAATAGTGATCTAGGCCGTCACTGATAGGTTAGTACGTTCAGGTTAGTAGTCTCAATAAATAAATACAACGCGTTGAAATTTTCCGTTCAGCATACTTTTTTTTCTCAACAAATTTTTCTTCTTCTAAATTTTACTGAAAATAGTGATCTAGGCCGTCACTGATAGGTTAGTACGTTCAGGTTAGTAGTCTCATAAACACAAGTTGCATTCATCAGGAAATGAGCGCATAAGTTTTTTTTAAACGTAGCAACGTTGCTTTCTCCATTTGTGACTTGACAATTGATATTGCGAATTGATATTTTTGCATATTTATGCTCGAATAAAAATGCGAAAATAACAGTTTTTGAAGTTTTTCATCATGAAATTTCCTGTTGAATCCATTTCGGGACTCAATATTAATGTTTTGGTATAACTTACATATTCCCCACTGACAATGTAACTGAAATTTCAAGCACATTCTTAGGACTGAGTGATAAAATTTTCTAAACCTTTCCCAAAAAGAAATAGTTTGAAGTGTTTCCGCAGAAAAATTTTCATTTGTATGGTTCTATATTCATGTTAGGAAGCTTCTGTGAAAATTTCATCGAAATCGGTGCGAGTTCCCTTTGCTGCAGGTTTTCCTTTTTCTCTGTCAGCGATCCAATTTCAGGTTGAAGTTATGTTCTTCTTTTTTTTTTGACTTCAGCACATATTGTATTGAACTATCATAATCTGACATATTTTTACTTTTTATACAAATTTCTACTCGAAAAGGTCCACTACCAGTTCTTCGGAACAATAATAAGGCATTTCAAGGAACATTTTTGGAGGTACTAACGTTTTTTGGCCTCCAGAACAAGAATCCGAAACGCTTGTTTCGTAAATACACCCTCCATTTGACATCTTAAATTTCTTCTACTTGAAACACTTCTTTCGAAAAACACCACACACGCTTACATTTACTTATTTTCAACACTTTTCAGTGAAAGAATTCAATATCTTTAAAAAAATGTACCGTTCTTCGGAAACACGAGACTTTGATCTGTCATCTTGACACTGTCAAAAAGTTCAGCTCCCGTCATGCTCGGTTCTCGATGGGTTTCGTGAAATTTTTTGAATTCCTTCAAATCCACTGTTTATTCTGCTGAAATTTGTTTAAAACAAGGAAATGTGAGTGTGTGTGGTGTTTTAGTTAAAGACGGACTAATTTTTGTATGCTTTCTTCAGTGGATATGAATTATGCGTGCATCATGTGGAGCAAAATATACAACTCGGTAAAACTTCGTTTATCGCACTCATATGAGTTCGGAAAAAAATTTTGGTGGAACTTACGAATTTTGACCTCCTGATCACGAATCTGAAGTCAAAACGCGGCGGTCTCAAGTATTTTCGGAGATACGGCCCCATTTTGTCTCGAAAATGTACCATTTCAAATCTTCATTTTCAGCTAATAAAAACACACAAAATTAATCCTTCTTTGAGCCAAGACATCACACATGCTCACATTCACTTGTTTCCAACACTTTTTTGCATAAAAAACTGTTATTTTCACAAAAATTCGCCCTTCTACAAAACGTGAACAAAACATCTTTTTTCACTGATTTTCTGGTTATTTTTATTTGAGATGTTGGCAACGTCTTACCATGAGCCAAACAATCACGTTGCCAACATCATAAATGCAAATTACCAGAAAATCAGTGTAAAAAGGTTGTTTTGTTTACATACAAGGGTGATTTTTTTTTTAAATAATCGTTTTTTCTGCTGAGAAGTGTTGGAAACAAGTAAATACATGCGTGTATAGTGTTTTGGTGCAAAGAAGGGTGAATGTTGTGTATTCCTAATAGCAGATATTTGACATGTCAAATGGTGCATTTTTGAGACAAAATGGTGCCGTATCTCCGAAAATACTTGAGACCGCCGCGTTTTGACTTCAGATTCGTGATCAGGAGGTCAAAATACGTAAGTTCCACCAAACATTTTTTCCGAACTCATAGGAGTGCGATAAACGAAGTTTTACCTGAATTTCTCATGATGTTTTTTTTCTGTTTCCTGATCAATGAATCAATGATATCAAACAATTCTGTGCTTAAAACAGGAGATTCGCTGTGCTAAAAGGGCGCGTAATTCAAAATGTAAATAAAAACGTTAGGTAATGCCCAGTTTGACATTGAATTTTCAAAATAGTTCACGGTTATTATGAGAAGATGTCTCTGCCTCACGGAGAAAGTTTTCACAGTGAACAGACAATATTATACCGTCTACTAGGTGTTCATTTAGATCGACAGAGATCGGTGTCAAAAGTGTCCAAGTGTCAATCTGTTCTGTTTTGAAATTGTTGGTTGTTCAAAAATAATGAGTATTCCTGCTGCTGTATTGGCACAATAATTGAATGAGGCTATCCATTACTGTTTAAAGATGATGAAGAAGAAGATTTCAGTATTTTGAACAAAATGGACAATTTTGCTGAAGAAACGGTATCTCGGTTTGCGAGTTACCAATACATATATCATTTTAGAATGATAATTTGCTGAACAAATTACATCAGAAGATGAAGTGGTAGCTGCTGAACATCCATAAAAAAAGCAAGTCATGAAGCTTTGAGGAATAAACGGTTCGAAGTAGTGAACTAGACTAGGTCAGTCCTTTCAAATAATGAAATAAAAATATTCGTGGGACAAACCCATCACTTTGAGCATACATGTCTCTCACCTGGATACCCTGGTGGCTGCACAGATAGAAATCAAACTCCGTGGGGTGCGTAATGCCGACGTCGACGGTGGTGCCGGCCGGTATGTTGCCGCTCTTGCCGCTCTGCTCCTTCTTGTCGGAGCAGAAGAGCCGCGTATGGTGGCGCTTCTGCACCACGATGAACGTGATGCCGGGCTTGTAGTCCGCCTCGAGCTTGATGCACGCCTCGCGGATGGCCGTCAGCTCGTGCTGCAGCAGCTGCAAGAACTGCCCCTCGGACACGCCGTCGCGGTACAGGATTATCCGGTGCGGCTTGTATCCACCTGAAGTGATAGTTTCAAACATGAAAGTCATGACAATCCACCAATAAACATCCAACAACGGGCAGAAGATAACTACTTTCCTCGCTAATACCACGCATTATATCTACTCGCACCGATTCACTGAGCGATGCCTGTCCCAATGAAAGTACGACCAAGGTATTTGAGCGCTTGGAGGTATTGTCCATGCGGCAAAAGGAGGAAACACTCCAGAAACAAAGCTTTAACGTCATGAGCTCGAGTAAGCTGATATTTGCTTAATGAAAAGCCACGAAATGCGCGAAATTAAATTTGGAAAATAAATGTGTAGATGATGGCCCAACAAATACAATAAACGAATACCTATAGTCCATTGATTAGCATAATCAGAAATGGAATTTTAGGTTACAAGACACATTAAATTCGAGAAAACATTACAATACTGAACAAACTCTCCGCGGCATTGCGGTCTTTTATATAGGTACAAAAATGCTTCTAGAAAATACACTCATCATCTCGTATACTCGCGAAATTCCAGAAAATATCAGGGATTTTCAGTCTGCCTCGGCGATAAATCATCCGCTAATGGGGAAGTTTCCGAATATGTCTAAATAGTCGGATATTCTCCAATAATATCTTGGTATTGCTATGATATCCAATGTATCATTAGTTTTTTTCTTCATTGTAAACATCTATTTTTGCAACAATCACGTAGAAGCTATACCTTATGCTTGTCTTGTAATTGGGATTACTCCTGTTAAGACAATAATCCTATTTTTTATAATAGGAACTGAATTATGTTTCGAAATTCCATTCCGGTGCCCAATGAAATGTTAATTATAGACGAGACCAAAATATTGAAATATAGCAATTTTTGATGAAATAATTTTGATATTGGCAATTTTTCTTTGAAGTTGATTATGCTACTGAAATATTCCATGTTATAGAAAATTTAGATTCACCCAAGAAATAAGTGACTTCAATATGGCAACAGTGCAAGCAACAGCTTTCTACTTAACGAATCAAGTTCAGAAACTAATTAACAACAAATATCCCCAAATATCACCAAATCTAGGTAGTACGTCATAGTTCTTAGCCATAAAGATTGTAAATCGCTATATTTTGAAAATTGATATTATTAGGATGATTCCAGCAGTCATTTTAGACAGCAGAAACATAATACTAGTAATTCAAACAATAATTTCATGAAAAACCGTTCGAAGGAAACTTCCTCATTATGTCTGCTTCCGATGCTATAAATCATACGGCGGCTTTTTATTCTCATAATAGTCCGCCGCGCCGCCGAGATAATAATTGCTCCCGTATTCTCGGAACACAATCCGTAACAATATTAAATTTGATTAGAGTTTCAAGATAATGTGGCGTCTCAACCATGAATAAAATTTCAAATGAAGAGTTTTAAATTACACGAAAAAATCAGAACAACATTGAAGCAATGATAAAGAGACAGACACAATGCTCAGTAATCGCACTAGGACAAACACATACCATGAGGAGATTACATCGAATCACGAGAGGAAAGTTTGTCCCAATCTTACCTGTCGACTTGTAGAACATGATGAGCAGCTCCCTGACCATCGAGCTGAGCTCCTGGATGATCTCTTGACGGTGCTGCTGGACGCGGACGGTGGCGGCGTAGCGCGATGGATGGGCGTCCATCGAGCCCACCACGGCGGCGATGGAGGGTTTCTTGTTGTCGCCAGCCGGCGGGTGGGTCACGTCGGCTCCGAGGAAGATCACAGGTTCGTTGAATATCTGGAAGACGCATTTCGGATGAAGTAGGAATCCCCTCACATCGTTGCAGGATTTTACAAGTGTAAATGAAAACAATGGCGCGAAACACTCATTCAAGCTTTCTAGAACAAACAGCAGACTTTTTTCGACCTTCTGTTTAACGGACGTCAATGGGATAGTGATATCACGGGTGTGTGATTCAGCGATGATGATGAGAGGGTTACGTACGACTGACTCCATCGGAAGCAGTTATATTTATTATCATTTAAGTTATATTCAGTTTTATTGTGTTCAATATAGTATTTGGGAGTAACATCACTTTGATTATTCTATCGGAAGTTGGTGGTGATCGTATAGTTTACATCTGGAAGATAGTTCGTAGATGAAAACACCGGTTTTGGCCCCAGCAAAATAGCTTCGTAGAGTTTTTCCAACAAGAGATATTGTGGAACTTACTTGGTTGTTCATAAATATCTCAAAAAGTATTGGATAAACCTTCCTCTGACCAATGGAACTTTACCTACAAAATGATTTCTTGTGCGACCGGGTCGGAAAATCCAGAAAACCCTCTAAAACTATTTTTCTCTGAATCTTCTGAAGCAACAGTAATAGAAAGGAATCAGTGTTTGCCTAACAAAAGAAAGCAATTAGAATAATGATTTTCCAGTAGAAGATAATTCATATCATTAGATTTATCAACTGTACCAATATTTGAATTAGAGTGCATGAAATTTGTTGCAAAACATGCGATGAGCAATATTTATTTGCATAACAATGAAGCGATCGTTCATTGTGCATTATAAACATTTCTATGACCAACAACCATTTAAAAACTAATGAAGACATTCATAGGAAATGTTAAACATCAACAACAGAGTTCACAATAAGTAAGTAAATGTGTATAGTCGAAAAAACAACTCATTTGTGCAATAATTCTATGTTTATTGTTATTACCACTAGAATTTTTTTTGGTTCCCACCTATATTTGGTTTACTCCGTGAACCCGACAATATAACACAAAAAACAAATCTGAATGAAACCATGTGTGACAAATTTCAGCTGGAACATGTTATTGATAATCGACAGAAAATCGCGTTTATCTCTCACCTTTGGTCTTATTGACGGCACCAGAATGCTGTTGATGCCTCCAAGCTTAACATTAATTTTGAGGCAAAGATTTGACAGTGTTTGTGGAGAAGTCTTATTGACGTTTTTAGCTTGAACACATTGGGTGGCCATTCCTAGCACAGTATCGCCGACTCTCTTCACCTCGGCTGCAAATGAAATTGTTTAGATGATTTAAAAAGTCTGGGAAAATGATTACCCAGTCGATAATCTCGAAACATTTTATAGATTCTGGTCATCAGAATAGAAGTAAAAATTTTGAATTTGATAAGTTCTTGTTGTAGATTAGGAAAAAATCGATTCTCACCATATACAGGTGTTTTTCCTGGCAAAACAACGACAACAAGCTGCAGTGATTGGAAGGTTGTCTTCAGATACCGAAACATCGGCTCCACTTGATCTGGACCGGTCGCGTATTTACAGAAACAAGGTTGGCCGATGATCGGCATGCCTGCATCATTGGATATCTTCTGAAGCTGCTGTGTGAAATTCCTGTGGAAACAAATATTTACAAAAATTATCGTTGATATATTTTCGTTATGAATTTGTAATTACCTAAGAGCATCTTCTCTTACAGTTCTTTGTGGAGCAAAACAGGCGATGGCCCACACACGTATTTCAACTCCAGTGAAAAATTGCTTTCCTCGCATATCCCAAACTCCCTGATTTGGCATGGCTTGTTGTTTACTCTGTAACAATGACAATAACTAATATCATAAAAGAATGGATAAGATTATCTTCATATTTGAAACTGAATTCTAATACAAAAACACAAACACACATGACAAACACTCAACAATTAACTAACAAGACAACTACTTAATTTTCTATGATATCGAGGACGATTTTTTAAAATTTTCTAGAGGTTCTTGAAAGAAGAAACATCGTTTTTCGCTTCACCTTTATCCATCAAATCAAAATTTTTCATCACCTTGTTTGAGCTACTTCACTTTTCATTTCTACATGCCAACTCCAGGTTTTTTCAAATTATGCATACAACATCCAAACAACACACATCTAAACCTAATTCTCCGCACTTCCCCTGTCAAGTTTTGGTGAAACTTTCTCACATATTACAGTGTTGACTACAAAAATAATTGTATAGACAAATTAGTAATGTTAAATTCTCACCAAAATGGATTGAGCAGCTGATGTGAGAGAAGTCATGTTTCGCTATTATTCCCCGATAAAATATCTAGCACATTTCATTGCTATATTCTACTCCTAGTAGAGGCTTTTGCCGATTTCTGTTATGAAGTTGAAACATAATATTATACATATTCTTAGTAATAACATCGCATAACTGGAAATAAAGGTTATGGTTCTGTCACCTTTAGCTCTTCTTATTGATTTTCAACACAGAAAATAGAGGGCAGTATATGTCAAGGATGGTAAACTAGAGAAGGATGGTTCATTGCCATAAGACGCAATGTGTTGGCACATCGAACGACGCGATCGTGACGTCACTGGCGGCCCTCAAGCTTTGTTTACGTTTATGTTTCGATATTCATACTGTGGATTGTGGCTGTACAAATTGTTTATTTTGAGTTCTTCAATAATTGAGGGTATAATCAAATTACTCAGTAAGAAGATTTAGTGGTGTGGATAAATATTAATAAATTATTACATCACCTCCATTGAAAAGTGTGTAGTGTTTATGAAATCATTTCAATTTCATATACCATCTGATAACCAGAGTATGCCAGGTAGCAGATTTGCTATTTTTGGACAAAAACCAAGATGATTCCAGTATTATTTACAACACATTTCCAAAAGGCACTGATTTTGTTTGAGATACTTATTTGAAAAGGTGGATGAGTTGTGAACATGCAGATGTTGTGAATCCTGATACAAGTCGCATACATCAGAGCTGTGATTTGTCCAACCAAATTTTAGAAAGAGATCTACAAAATGGGTGGATGAAAATGTGTTATGAAAATGGAGTACCTATTCTCATTATTTTATGATGTTCCATGTAATCAGATTCAGGAATATTGTATACTTCGAAAACCTGCAAATAAAGAAACAACCTGGATTGCATCTATAGTAGAGTCCAATGTATTGTATAAATGAAGAGAATAGTCAGCTGATGAGAAAATCGAAATTGATGTCAATATATTTTATATACCTATTATGTATAATGTAAGGTGTACCCATAATTCAAATTAAAGAATGTATTTTATTTTCACCATTCACTGATAATTGTTAAAGTTGATAAAATAGGTTCAAAATATGAACTTTCAATAACCTGTGCATTGAATAATATATATGCACACATACATTACATGCATCATTCATCAGTAGGTACCTATGCATTCTTCATTGAAATTTCTCTATTTTCAATATGAAATTGTTTTCAAGGTAGGTATTATGTACTTACCTATTTATGGAATAGGTATATTTCCTGTTTTGTAAACGTTAAATTATCTCATGTATTATTTTCTGGGTGGACATTCAGGAATTTTTTGTGAATCAAGGAGTTTTTGCTCACAAAAATTACTAATATTTGAAGCCATATGATACCAATAACCATCAATAATCAATATGTATCGTTTATAAAAAGGTACATCACAGTAAAATTACTTTTAATGCCCATTTAGTGATATTCAGCATTAATAATTTTGAATTCAGGGCCGTTGACTACGTCATCGCGCGCCTTCGGAAGCCACGCCTTTTGGCCGAAAAAATCGCTTGAATGAACCATCCTTCTCTAGTTTACCATCCTTGAGTATATGTGACCAGTAGAACAATCAATACCGAAACATGACAATGGGACCATCGACGTATCAACACAGAACCCACTAATTTACATTAAATTGAAAAGCCGAACAATTTGAAGCTTGTTCCCTCTCTTAACTTCTCCTGTCAACCATTTCGAATTCCGTGCATATTCCTTGTTTATTTCGTGTAACTTCATAAATTAGGAAAAGCTGTTTCTTCTGGTGAAACTATATTTGTGTGCCTAAATTCTACGAGTCTTTCTTATTTACATTACGGAAGTTCTTGATCTTCAAAAGTGTCATAATGGGTTTTATACATCAAGCTGGTCCATGAAATAAATATGGTAAAAGGAATTTTACATTATAATATACGGTATCAAGGTATTTTCTAATATCCAATCACAAAACACAACTCTTTGGAGAAATTAAGCACTGAAGTCAAAATGTCCAAAATTGATTGTTCAATTAATTGTGGGACATTTTGACCACAGGATAACAAAGAAAAATGGGCTTTTTGGACTGTTGATACGTGTTGATACGCGAACGATCGGGACGAGGTCCCCAAAAATGGAAAGAAACCAAAAAATAAACCTTAAAACTAGTAAATAAAAACAGCTTGAAACTAACGTGCCAGCCCACCTGTCCGCTGAGCGATGCCACCCTACCCCCGTATTGCAACTTTGGGGGTGGCAACACCCTGCCTCGCACCTCCATCATGTTGTTGCTGATGGTCAGCCCGAACTCCTGGACGTACTCGTCGTTGTTGAAGTCCGCCCTGCGCACCAGGTTGTTGATCTCGCGCTCCCTGTCTGGGGCCGACCTGGAAAAACACTCTATGATGGACGAATCGTTGGAAATAGTGACATTTTTCGCATGATAAGTCGTTTGGCAGAAGCTGCATAGCAGCAAGTGCGGACAGGGACTTTCCAACGAGTTTTTCACACTATTTTTCCTAAGACCATAAACATTTTCATTTCGCGGAAAGGCGTGTCAAAGATGTTACTTGACCGGCCTCTATAATTTCAGATGATGCCGTTTCGATATTACTATCTTTCCATATTTTAGATTATAATTGAAAACTTTTTCGACAATTCCAGTTGTGAATTACTGAGCTTTCTTGTGACGAATGTCACAAATATGAAAGTTATATCAAATGTCACCTTCCATGCGTTGTCGCCAGTGGGTAATCACGCAACCAGGAATACATGACTGCATATTGACTTCAGTCCGAAAAGAGGCAGACAATCCAATAAATATGGATGTGGTGTTACAAAAGCAGATAAGGAGGATATAATGTGAGGCGACGCTCCATCTTGCTGAAACCACATTGGAGCAATATATTGAAGGTCAACAATGCAGGATAATTATTATTTTCGTAGAATATCGATTTGTTAGTAATGACAATCAGTTTAAATGGCCGAAAGGGAGGTAAAGAAATGACCATTAGTGATGTTTTATTTCAGCAGGGGTCAATTTATAGTAAAAAATATGTAAAAAGATTCATCTTCATAATTGAAAAAAAAAAGTTGATGGCCACGAAAAGTCAAAGCATCGAATTCAAACACTAAGAATGCCATTTTGTGGATGGAAAAACGTGGCAATAAAGAAATGCCCTCAGTTTTCAGTTTTGGTATCTCTCAAATAATGAAGCAAATGATGCTCCAAAAATTCTTCATTCACAATGATGAGCGTTGGATTAGAATAACCCTATATAAGTATTTTTCTGAAGGTAGCGACAGCGAGTGTAAGTATTGTTGTAGTGTTCCGCGAGTAGTTTCACGACTGTAGTCGGCACATCATTACGTGAGCGTTTGCGAGGCGGTTAAAAAATATTCATTGTTGCCAGTTAATACATTGCAATATGCAACAACGCCGCAAAAATTCAACAGCCGCACACAGGTGCACCAACTCACCTGGCCGTCGCCTTTATCATGGTCGAGGTCTGCATATCGGTCAACTTCTTGATGCACCTCTGACCGGCCACGATGTTGCAGACCTCGAGTGGTAAATAAGTGTGCTTGTGTTCCTGCCCCACCTGAAGGCAGGGCAAGTGGGGGTAGCGCAGCTTCATCTTATACTTGTCCAAGAAATACTTGGCCACAGTGCACTCGACGGTCTGACCGTTCTCCAGCTGAAGGGGAAACCTGAAAGCCCGATAAGGATCATCCGCTTCGGCGATCGCAGCGCTACTTACGATTGCATCTGCGCCGGTCTCCTGGTCACGTTGCACACCCTGTATTTCCGCCTCATCGTCCCGCAGTGCGTGATCTCGATCTTGAGGCCCTTTATCTCCTTGGTGAACTTGACGCGCTGGCTGTCCGTCAGCGGTTTGCGTTGTTCGTTTATGTCTCGTATGTCAAGCACCTCGCACATGAATTCGATCACAGGTTGTGCTTTGTAAAATGCGGTCGCCGATACTGCAATAGTTGGGGATTGTAAGGGGTTGATTGATAGGGGAGTAGGGTATATGTTTTCCTTGAGAAAAAAGTCGGACAGGATCTTCGAATTGCTAATTTGAATATGCCTGTTGAGTCCTTTGAATCATCAAATCCAGGCGACTATTTCATGACAAAACACTATTCAGTTTGTTACAAATTAAAATGTGGTAAGTATTCTATAGTAGTACTTTCTTACTGCATCCATCACAATCAAAATTACATGAATCATTTTTCTCTATAAATTCTTCATATACTTCGTGGATTTAAACATTTTCATGAGTTCAAAATCTCCATTTTCAAGAAGTCCACTCGAGTTTCTCCGTATATTTCATAAAAAAAAATCGTATATTATTGCAGATGTTGATATCGAGTCCTTCCTGATATTGCGCAAACTCGGAGATAGGTAAATTCATCGGCGTTCTAGTTTTGATTACATTTCTGTGATTGCTCGGCTTTTCAGTGGGCTTTTTGCCTGTCACTTGTCATGTATCTTAGATGACAACTAATCACAATACTGAAAACTATGCCAGTGGTTGAAGCACCGCTTCCGGCAAAGATGATCATAAATAAGCGAGCGTGAAATCCGAGGTGAAATCATAAATTCCTATAATTTTAACACTGCATCAACTTGTTGACGTCATCCGGTATTGTGGAATGCATGATTGCAGATCCTTTGCCGGCTTATACTACCTTGGATATCATTAAATCACACCAATATACTATCATTTTCAGACAAAAACACAATAAGGTAAAAAATACATATTGTTACGAATTGTGCTTCCAAGAACACCGGGAGTCATTATCTCGGCGGCTCGCGTCTAGGTTGTGATTTATGGCCTAGCGATAACATCGGTCGCCGACATACGTAATTAGAGGACATAGCGGACGACTCATAACCGTCGTAGATTCTCGAAAATGAACGATATTCGAAAATTTTGCTATAATGAGTATTTTATCTATGTATATAAAAAGAGTGTTGTGTGAACATTGAGATTTGTAAAGCGAATATCGTTGTGATTTAAACTAAGTATTTATTGAGTGTTCAGTGATATGAATTGTTCAGTTTTGTACTGAGTGTTTTAAATTCACGAACCAAAGTAGAAATATCGCATGAATATATTCATGGAGTTGTCTCGACCACACACGCGACCCTGATCCCCCTACCGTCGATATTGAGCATCATCTTCCACTGGCTCGGCCTGACCGACTGATGGAAGCCGAACCACACCTCCCTGCCGCCCCCCAGCGGGTGGTAGTAGCCCTCGGGGCTGCTGAAGAAGCTCCTGCCCACCGGCGTGTAGCTCATCGACGGCAGGTGGCGCATGACGACGTCCAGCGCAAGGATGGCCTCGTAGGGTATCTGCCTGGTGCGGCCCTCGAGGGCCTCTTCGAGTCCGTACAGCGACACCTGCGCCACCCACTTGATGGTGACGCGGAAGAGTCGGTCCTTGCCCTCGCCGGGCAACGTGACCTCGAGCTCTTCCCTCGCATTGCCGATGGGCAGCGGGTCTCTGGTGTAGAGGTTGTTTCTGCCATCGAAGACCGGCTTCAGGCTGCCGAATATCTTGCCGTACGCCTTCACCATTGTCTCGATTATCTCTCGGTTCACCTGGAATTGATGGGCGAGGTGGGATTGGTGCATAAACAAGACGGAGGGTGGAGCAGTTTAGCCTGGTTCCCAACCGGATTTACAGAAAACGAGATTAGCTCATGAATATTTGGTTTTGAATGATATCTATCAATGAGGTCAGAGAGTTTATATCACGATAATTTTTGGCAAATATTGAGCAGATCAAGAAGATCCACCACTTGGAGTATCTAATCTTCACCATCATTATAGACAGATAATTAAGTTGGGATGGTGAATATACTTTGGGGAACTCGACAGAGCGTGGCCCAGTTCAGTTTGGTTCCCAACCGGATTTACAGAAAACGAGATTAACACATGAATATTTAGTTTTGAATGACATCTATTGATGAGTGTCACTGAGGTCATATCATGATTATTATACCCAAATGAGGAGAATATGAAATAGACCCACCACTTAAACTAACCTTTGTCAATATTATAGAGGTTTGGTTTTGAATGACAAAAAGACCCATAACTTAAACTTATCCTCATCAACAGTATACAGGGTAACTCACGGTCGATGGTACCTTAGACGTTTACGGAGAACGGGACGTAGGATTATTCTGAAAATTTGGTTTATTGGATAATCAGTTTTGTTCTATCGATCTAAAATACTTTCAGCGTTGCGGCGTTGCCGCTTCTATCAAAAAGTAGCAACAACTTTGTTATTTCAAATGGAACACCCTGTATTTTATTTCATTTTTAGATTCTTCCTGAAGAGCTGATTTCGTCGATCTATCATACTTGGGGTATAGCGCGAAATATTACAGAGATATAGGGTGTGAAAAATCGAGATTTTTCAACTTTAGGAATTTTTTGTGTCGAAACTAATCATTTCTGCTCAAAACGGCTCACATGTCCTTATCTTAACTTTTCATTTACTATTTAGTGACATTTAATAGAAACAAATAGAGGGTGATGCAAAACTCAAAATTTTGAAACACCCGTATTTGTTTCAATTAAATATCAATCGATAGTAAATGGAAAGTTGAGATAGGGACATGTAAGCCGTTTCGAGCAAAAATGGATAGTTTCGGCACAAAAAATTCCTAAATTTGAAAAATCTCGATTTTTCACACCCTATATCTCTGTAATATTTCGCGCTATACCCCAAGTATGATAGATCGACGAAATCAGCTCTTCATGAAGAATAAGAATCTAAAAATGAAATAAAATACAGGGTGTTCCATTTGAAATAACAAAGTTGTTGCTACTTTTTGATAGAAGCGGCAACGCCGCAACGCTGAAAGTATTTTAGATCGATAGAACAAAACTGATTACCCAATAAACCAAATTTTCAGAATAATCCTACGTCTCGTTCTCCGTAAACGTCTAAGGTACCATCGACCGTGAGTGACCCTGTATATAGAAAGAGATTGTAGTTCAAATGGTGAATAAGGTTTGATAAACATATTACAACACGTGAGTCATTCTCGCTAAATACAGCCTAGTTCCCAACCGAATTTTCAGAAAACGAGATTAACACATGGAGATTTGGTTTTGAATGACATCTATTGATGGATCAAAGGGATGGATCAAAGGATTTATACCAAAAATTATACCCAAATAAAGGAAAGCGCAAGAAGACCCACCACTTAAACTAATTTTTATCAACATTTGAACATGTGGTTGATTCTCGCTAAGTACAGCCTGGTTCCCAACCGAAATTACAGATATGGGGCGTGTTTCTTTATTTCACCGCATGATGTCGCCGTTTCCAAGTTGCTCTTAGCCTTAGTTATCAATGCAGTCAAATACGTGGATGATTTGCTCTCATTGACGGTGGATTTATGCAGAGGTTTTAAGTCGTTAGTTTTAAGTCTTGAGTTTTAAGTCGTAAGTTATAAGTCATAAGGAAAAATGGACCATTTATGCAGGAAGTTTTAAGGACTGTCAATAGTGTCAATCCTGTTATTTTGTGTGGTTATTTTTCTCATTTCCTTTTATTCAATCCAAATTTCCAGCCTCAATGCTATTTTTATTTATGTCTATTTGCTTTAGATGCATTCAACTTCTGCTGTTTGTTACGATATCCTTTAGCAAAATCGGACGCATGCGCAAATCGATCGAGTTTTAAGTCGTAAGAGATAAATGTTTGCCAACTTTTCTCAGGACTTAAAACTTATGACAGCTGTATAAATGGTAACATTGAAAACCAATGGATGAACTTCTTATTACTTAAAACTTGAGACTTAAAACTTACGACTTAAAACCTCTGCATAAATCCACCGTGAGTTCGGGTGGATATCTCAGAAAAGAATGCATATGTTTCCAGTGTATATAACTCAATATCCCGCGTGACATTCGCCAGGAAAGTAGTTCCCCCCCCACCCACCTTTCTAGGGCACTTGTCCGGCTGTATGTTGACGTCATAGTGGTGGACGAACCCCCTGGGCATGGTGATCTGGAAGTGGTTGGCCTTGAGACCGATGGGGCGGCCCTCGCGGCCCAGGTTGGGGCGGCGCGGGCACTGAAACACCGGCGGTTCGACGGGCGGCGAGACGGCGGCGACGGCACCGACGGCACCGACGGCGGCGGCAGCGGCGGAGGTGCCCGGCAGCGCCACCGCCGTGCTGCTGGTCGCCCCCAAGGTGGTGGCTGACGCGCCCGCTGGAAATTTGGGGTTGGAGAGGATTAGGGGGGTTGTTGAAACAATCACATGCTACTTATTTATTATTAATATCAACATTTATATTGATGAACAATTTCGTTCTAAGTTTCATAATGTTTCACTTTGTTTCCATTAACCGGGAATAGTATATTATTCAGATAATAACCATTACACGCGAGTGGAATACTATACTTTCTCTACGACTATATGTTCATCATTCAATTTGAACAGACGATGTGTTTCTTCTTTATTGGCAAAAATTGATAACGTATTTAAATCTTTTATCTTCAATCCAATCTAATGGTTGAAGTTTTATCCATACTAGTACAATAATGAAAAATACAATCTTGAAACAATTAGTCCTTTGTTTTCGAGGGGTAAACCGCGCTCAAAATTGTGTACACCAAACTTATATTTTGCGAGGAATTCCAAAGAATTCCAAGAGATTCCAAAGAATTCCAGGGAATTCCAAATGTTCGTATATCAGAATTTCAGAACTAGAATCCAAGGAATTCTAAAAAATTCCAAGGAATTCCAAAGAATTCCAAAGAATTCCAAAGAATTCCAAAGAATTCCAATTGTTCGTGCATCAGAATTCCAGAATTATAATCCAAGAAATTCCAAAGGATTCCAAGGAATTCCAAAGAATTCCAGGGAACTCCAAGGAATTCCAAAGAATTCCAAGGAATTCCGAATGTTCGTACATCAACCTAATGGTTGAAGTTTTATCCATACTAGTACAATAATGAAAAATACAATCTTGAAACAATTAGTCCTTTGTTTTCGAGGGGTAAACCGCGCTCAAAATTGTGTACACCAAACTTCTATTTTGCGAGGAATTTCAAAGAATTCCAAGAAATTCCAAAGAATTCCAGGGAATTCCAAATGTTCGTACATCAGAATTCCAGATCTAGAATCCAAGGAATTCCAAAGAATTCCAAGGAATTTCAAAGAGTTCCAAAGAATTCCAAAGAATTACATATAATTCCAGGGAACTCCAAGGAATTCCAAAGAATTCCAGGGAACTCCAAGGAATTCCAAAGAATTCCAGGGAATTCCAAATGTTCGTACATCAGAATTCCAGATCTAGAATCCAAGGAATTCCAAAGAATTTCAAAGAATTACAAATAATTCCAGGGAACTCCAAGGAATTCCAAAGAATTCCAAGGAATTCCGAATGTTCGTACATCAGAATTCCAGATCTAGAATCCAAGGAATTCCAAGGAATATCAAAGAGTTTCAAAGAATTCCTTGAAATTCCAATTGTTCGTACATCAAAATTCCAGAATTATAATCCAAGGAATTCCAAAGGATTCGTAATGATGACTATTTCTCACGAGAATGAAGTTTGTATGATGTTTCGAATGAGTAATAGCTATTGGACACGAGTGGAATTCTATACTTTTTCTACGAATATCTGTTCACCGTCAAATTTGAACGGACGATGTGTTTCTTCTTTATTGGCAAAAATTGGTAAGGAATTCATATCTTTCATCTACAATCACCTCATAATAGAAGTTTTACCCACACTTATGAACCGTATAAAGTACACTTCATCTACTAGTAGAATAATGAAAGAAAAAAACCATCTTGAAACATAACCATATTCAAATATGTCAATAAAAAACAAATTATCAATTACATATAACTGCACAAGTGCATAGAAATTTTGCAAGAAAGCATGTTATCTAAAAACTGCACAACTTTATTTTCATATTTTGGCGAAAGAGCCCGTGGCCCACACATTCTCAACATCCTTCATAGCAAAATTAGGCATCAATCTTGGCATCAGTAATTATCAAAAAAATACAAAAAGATGAGTCATTCCCTTAATTTATGATTTCCAAGGAATTGTTGTTAATGAAAAATTAGACCTGAAAATTTAACGACGTATCACAAGGTGAAACATTCCATTCAAGAATTCTTATTCAAAAAAATGGGAAATGTAAAGATTCCTATTCATGGAGAAAACCTGATGACTTGTAACATAAATAACCGAGTAAATAACTCATCTGATACTACTCCGAGGACTACTCAGCTGAAAAAAATATTAAATCATAAATTACTGAAATAGTCGGGGATTAATTGAAATATTATGTCATATTTGATCAATTTTATAAACTTCCTGTGCATTATAGATGAACTTTTTTTAACGCGTGGTACCTATAGAAATTATATTTATCGAATAAGCTTGAAACATTCTCTGGAATCCATAATCTTTCTCACACTTTAAAAAGTGAGGGAAAAGAAATGCAATATTTTTTCTCAGTGTCTACCTAGTGTATCAAACTAGATACAGAGAACTTGCAGACCTAATCAATAAGACCAGTCTGGATCCCGGCGACGGTAAAGGCCAATGAACTGGATGTAAAATGCATTAAGCAGACTTTTCTTGATGGTTCCCATAATTTACAAGGCCCACTAGAAAGACTTCTTGGTATTCAAATTCTAATTCCTAATTAGGCAAAAACGATTATCACTTAAAATTCAATGAAAATTACATTTCAGCCTGAACATAATTTAATCACAATTGATTTTGGTTTTGAAATCTGTGGGTTGACTGTGTTGTTGATACAAGAAAATGGGCTGCTTTTACCCATCTAGTTTTCTATGGGCTAATGATTCAAGTGGATTTACCAACACGTGTACTAAACAGCATTCAATGAATTCGAACGTGAGAAGTCGGAATCGATAGGTATTTAAACAATGAAACAGTTATTATTGATCATAGAATCCGCATTGAATAATTCTAGAAATAAACGGGGTACATATAAGTAGATTGGTATTTTTATACCTATATTTCCTACGCACAAATATGTATATACCTACCAACTTGAGGAGACTTTGAAATACCAGTTTTACCTTAGAATTTACATTAAATGGGTATTTATCCGAATCATACATTGACCTTATTTTAAACGGTTCTATTAAAGATCTAGCCAGAAAACCGAGTTCTAACCAGTTTGCCTATTAGTACATTAAACTATAAATCTGGAACATTTTCGATACAGCCCAAGGCAGTTATCATAGTTCTTTCGAATAAAAAACAATGTATTAATATATAACTGTGGGAAAAGCTCGATAGGAAACCCCAAAACAAAGAATCTAGCCTCTACACCTAGTCTGAAAACAACATGAATAGGTAGGTATACACGTAACTCGCTTATAAACAACACCAATCTTTTTGCATTTACTTACGGCCTCCTGCGGGATACATGATAAATACTTATTTATAAATAAATCACACAAGCACACACTACACACCACTACTTTAATAGAAAATTCGAAAATTATCCTATCTATGTTATAAAAGCGTCGGCCATTTGTAAATGTGACGTCATCCCGTAGGTCGCCGAGGAGACTCCGAAGAGACACTGCGACTGAATCTGTCTCCTTCTGTTCCACATCAAAAGTGAGAGGGCTAATCCGGGTGGAAAATACAAAAGCATAGGCGGGTTAGCCACAGGGGCGATGGTGATATTTGGGAGGGAAATTTCATTATTCGAATAATGGATTTATTGACATGATTGGTTTCTTCGAATACTTTTCACATTCGAGAGTGAGTGACTTACCATTAGGGTTGGCTTGCATATTATGTGGGGGATGGGCGGCCAGATGAGTCGCTTGAGGTCTGTGCCCAAGTAGGCTGAGCGTCGTTAGGTCAGGCAAAAGAACAGGGGGAATTCCCGATGTCTGCATTTTATATTCCGTCTCGGCTGACATATTGCCACGCACCTTCGAACAAAAATTGAGAGTTAACCATTGACTTTTCGTTTTTCCCATAAATATTGATCATAGACTGAAATTCTGCGCATGCGCCAAAATAGAAGTTGAGGGTGACAGTCAACAGCGACTATTTTAGTGTTGTTTCTCTCTTACCTCCTCGTTGCTTCTCAAATTAGAAATGATCGTACTATTTTTCAAACAAGCAAATATACCTGTATTTTTTTTCGAAACAAAAATCTCTACAATACCATCCTTGCTAACATATCACAGGAAAAGGCCTAATATATATGCTACGTTGCTGATGCATCCATAATATCAGAATGTCTTCTGCGCATCTCGTAAATACATCCTAGCGATATTTCTGAGCTCTCTGAGCTTTTTGAGCTCACAAAAATCGGGCTAGTAACATGAAAATTACTATTTTATTATGAATAGTGTGCAATTTGGACCACCCTGTCGTACAATACATTCCTGAACAAGTCATGGAAATCAAGACGAAAACAATTTCATCAGCCTAATGCTGAGTCTCCAATGCTCCATACTAACGCCTTGATTGCCTGCACGACTGCACTGCAATTTGACCAATCACAGACAAGACGTCAGGTCAAAAGGCGGCTTTTATTGGTCAATTGCATGTGCAGTCGTGCAGTTTGACCAATCACAGACACGACGTCAGTTCATAAGGCGGCCTTTATTGGTCAATTGTATGTGCAGTCGTGCAGTTTGACCAATCATGTCACGTCACGTGATAGATATACCATCAGATGTCCATTCAAAATAAAAAGAAAGGGTAATTTCCGGCCAAACCTGAAGTGATGGAAAACAGAAGAATGAGTCACAAAGTACATATCATGAGGTCTATATGTGGAAACAAAAAAGTTATAATAGAGGTGAACCACTTTCGAGAAACACCCGGTATTATGTTCATTTACAATTTCACTTTGCGCTCGCATGCGAGTTTTGTCGCTGTTTTCTGGACTTCCTGTATATGTTATAGGTGGTTGCTGGTTGGATAGTCCAACAAATTCCAGATACATCTTACATCTTTTCTAGAATGTGATTTGCTACTAATCTGAATGTCTCGGGTATACAAGATAGGCATCAGTCATACACTAATACACAGTATACAGTGTGTGCGAAAGGTAACGTAGTGCATATCGTAGATTTTTCAAACAGTGCGTTGAGCCACAAATCTCACACTTTTCTATATGTATATACCAACTTATACAGAATTACCCATTTTCGAGGAGTTGATCGGAATTCAAGAATTATTTTTTTGCAACAAAATGTTAGGTAAAAGTACATTTAATTTGTTATATTCCTTTCTTCTCCATGTTTACTTATAACTAGTTATATGTTTCAGTTGAGAAAAAAGTTTGGAAAAATAACCACGATCTTGTTTAATAATCGGAAAGAGTTGTAGGTAGCTGAAACTTTTATTTTTTGTGTGGAAATGTGAAAACGTAGCAGAGGTATACCTGTTTACTTTTCGCGTATCCACTGTGTAAAGGTATAGGTACCTATATATATAATTAATTTCCTCGACTTTATTTGATTTCACTATTTGCTGACCTACGTTCCTCATTAATGTCGTCTGTAAATGAGTAAATAATTAGAATGAAGCGGACATTCGCCCTACGACAACGAAAAATATCCCAACAACAACAAGTCAAGGCTAAAGCAGGAGCCGGGAGAATCATGCACAAAAGCATATTAATTCCACACTGGGAACGTACCTTTCTCGTCTTTACAACATCAATCCTACCCTGACACTAGGGCAAACATAGCCCATCGAATTTCGACTGAATTGCTCTATCCAAAACCCAATTTTTCACAACACTCACACGCTGTGGATTGGCGTAATTTGATGATAAATTATTATCGTTCATGCACTTGCACTACTTGTTTTGGATACATTTGTCGGTGTCTATATTTTTGCAGCGGATCGCATTCACTCTGTGGTTATACGCAGGCGCTAGCACTGGCGTCGTAGTTTGCTAGTGATAATGATGATAATGTGGTTGATTATCTTTTTTTATGATATCGAAATGAAAACTGAAGACGACGGATTGAGAGTGAAACCGTGACCAACAAACCAGACAATTTCTTTTATATTTACTAGATACCTATAGCGCTTTTGTGAAGAACGAATCGAAGGCAATTTTTGACCGTAACCTTGAAACTTATACAGGGTCAGCGCAAGTATAAATATACAAATATAGAGGTAGTTCTCAATATTCACGTACTAAAAGAAGCACTTATTTTGCACTTATCATGCGATCTACATTTTGATGGAAATTTTTGTTGGTACTTACGTATTTTGACCTGAAAAACACGAATTTCATAATATTATCGTGAACATATCTCTAGTTTTCGAGATAATCGATGCGAAAGTTCGAAATTTCACCTTCTTTGTATGGCATCTTTTGGGCAAGTATTGTATCTTCTTAGATCCCCCAGGACATATTACATGCATTTTCCATGGTTAATTATTATTTTTGTGTGAGAAAAACATCACAAATATGTAATTTTTCCGTATTTTTCCTATTATTTCTTAAACTAGGCTACATAAACAACGGCCATTTTGAAAACATCAATGCGAATCTTGAGCGAATAAAGGTGGATTCACAGCTGCCTTATAGCAACACCAGTCAGTGATAAGTGTTCTCTCTCTTCAATACATGTCAAAAAGAAAGATGGTTATCAGTCTAAGAAGGTGAAATTTCGAACTTTGGCATCGATTATCTCGAAAACTAGAGATATGTTCATGATAATATTATGAAATTCGTGTTTTTCAGGTCAAAATACGTGAGTACCAACAAAAGTTTCCATCAAAATATAGATCGCATGATAAGTGCAAAATTACCGCTATAGGTGGTATTTTTTGAAAAAATCTACTTGTCTACAAAACTTTTGATTGTCAATAAAGCCCATGCATGGACTTCACATATATTCGATTTGCCATAAACTCAAAAAAAATACTTACTGAATCAGAAGTATTATACAATATGGTCGCGAGCGACTATACTACTCTCGGAAAATATTAAAAAAGCCACCATACCTATAATTCATCATTATTTTTGTTTATTTGTTATCAGAATACTGAAAATGACCATGACTTTTGACTATGAATTTATGACAAACTAGAGTATAATGCCACTCAATAAAATATTATAGGTGTTTCCTATATGTAAACGTTTTCGAGTTGAACAATAAAAAATCGCATTTGGCGGCCAAAACTTGTTGCTTGGAGTTTTCTTCCCTATACGACCCCTGTTCATAGAATTAATGGAAATGCCCCTATATCTTGGGCACACTATATAGGTATTAATCCATGTGTCTTATTATTATTATATGCACCTACGCATATATGCAAAATGAAAATTACAAGTGCTTTTTAGCGCCCCGGTGGTATCGTGCCTCTATTATTTGGTTTATTGATTTGCACATGTGCGACCTTGAATACCCGTTGGGAGATCCTCGGTAGTCAAATTGTGCCCTTGCGCACCGACCTTGAGAGTCTGAGGTCCCCGGGCACAGACTCACAGAGAGAGAGTTGACAAATGTGGACAAATCACTGATACACCGCTCCGCTGTGCATGTATACATACAGGGTCATCGTGTTTGCTGTTGTTCCTCTACCAATGATGAAATTATGAGCATATAAAAGGCATATCTGCATAAAAGTAAAAATTTATCAGATAACTATTCAAGTTTTTAGCATTAATACTCGCTTTTTTTTCGATTTTGTATTGGTCTGAAGTTTTTATCCTAGTCGTTCAATGTGAAGAATACTTCATTTTTCAAATACAGACCAATATATAATATCTGCATAATGAAAAAAAATGCCTTTTTCACTGAAATCTTGAAAAATTCACTCAATAGAAGAGTTGAATATCTCCCTACTGAATATCCATGCACCTATCCTTTTCAACAGAAAATAATGAGATTCGTTAATAAACAATTTAGGCCTAATGCACCTACAAGATCTTTTTTAGTATCGAAGTGTATAAAAAGAGGTAAACATTTGCAAAAAATGGGGGGAGATGGTTTGTTCACCATGGAATCATTACTATCAGCAAGATTTTGTCATATCAATTTATTTTGGGGTATTATATCACCCATTTTTTTTTCTTATGTTTTCTCTCAAGGAGGTAGGTAACTCCCCTTATTTTTCAATCAAAAGAATATAGTGTCAATAGTGCCGAAGAGTAATGAATGTACGACTTCTATTTATTGGAAAATATATTTTTTATTTCACATATTACTTATTTAAGATTCGAATTTGTCTTTAAAAATTACATAATATGTCTATATTTTACCTTAGAGAAAAATATGCGATGGTCGTTCTTGCTTCTTGCAGATACCTACGTTGACTCAATTATTTCTAATAGAGTTCCAAACACTTATTAGCATAGCTTATAACAACCATTGTGTCGAAATTATTTGTCTCTTATTTTTACTTTACACATTCTGGGACCAAATTTTTTCCAGTTTTATGGATGCAAAACCCTTAATTATCATAGCCTTAGATCTTGGTAAATGTCCTTTTGAATCATTGCTGATTGACGATTTTATATTATGAATTATTTGGTATAGTATATCGGATATAAATATCCTTGTTCATTTATAATACACAGAATGGAAAAAACTAAATTAAGCATATTAATATGGTTTATTCAGAACATAAAGGAGGTACTTATAAGTAAGAATAGAAAATAATATTCTTCAATATTGTAATCCACGGAATCCCATATCATCGAGCATCAAAAACAATTACTATGAAATACTGTTAAGGAAATAAAATTGAATTATTTCTATCAAAGATTTTTGGGTGTTGGTAGAATCCTACCAACGAAATATTTAGACAAAAGGATACATCTTTTTGTTCGTTTTTTGTACATGATTCTGTATCCACATTCTCTGCATCGAATGGGATCTCTGGGACGAATTTCATTCTCATTGTGGCACTCTAGAAGGAAAAAGTCAATAACTAAGGTTACCTGCGTGAATAGATGGATTCATTATACCTCCGCAAATGTAAATCATAGGCGTTTTCTGTGTGCTTGTGTCTTTACTTGCAGCGTCTGACATTATTATTAGATTCTGATAAAACTTGAAACTGTGAAACTAACGAAATGTGGGATATTAACCACGACAATCACATACAAAACCTGATCTGAATCTGTTTTGAGAACAAACAATTACAATGCACGGAATACAACACAACAACACTAGCATTAAACTGTGACACTAGCAACAACTTCAATGAAAAGAATTTTATAAAAGCATTTCTTGTGGCATTTCTATTTTTCTTTATCTTGATTCTTGAACGTTGAAACGGTTGAACCAAAGAATAGTAGAACCTATACTCTTTGGTTGAACTTTTCTTGAACTGTTCAAATATAACCACACTTTTCGTGAAGGAACTTATTCTTATATATTTTATTACTTTTATTAGCCTCGTCAGTCTTGTGTCATGAGGACATCCAGCCAAAGTGGCCAAATTATGGTCTTCTCTCTTCTTTGCTTTGAAGAACACGGACGTCTTCTGTTCATTTGTCCATTATACCAATTACATCTGTGCTCAAAGAGAGTTACCCTTTCCATAAGGGCCATAAGCAAATATCAAAAACTTCCAGTCGTCAGTGGTGAGGTGACGTGGTGGTGACACAAACACTGTCAGTGGTCGTCAATCGGTTTACGTTGATTCCTTGTTTGTTTTTTGTTTGATCCACAGACCACCTGAACAAGGTGAAAGAAGCGTAGAGTCAAAGCACCTTGAGTCAAAGGTAGAGTAGTTTGTCTATGAGCGTAGATATTCTTTGGTGAAAGATGATGAATGTATATAATTGTTCGCTTCTAAAAGAGGATGTAGGTCTAGATTTAGCTGATGTACCCTTAATAAAACAGAGTGACAATATAAGACTGCTTCCAAAATACTCCGCAGGTAAAATTTAAAGCAATTTTTATGTTTTGTATTGTATTAATATTATTTGTGATATATTATTATTGATTTCAGTTCTAGCAAAATCAGGCGATGATGGAGTTTGTATGGATGATTTGGATCAACTACAGCTAGATTTAGAAAAACTTTGCTCTACTTGTACTGTAAGGATACGGTATTTATTATCAGAAATTGGGGAAGCAGACAGAAACAATGAAGGGTCTGATCACACAGCTCATAAAAAGGTGAGACAATAAGATTATTGTTTGTATTTAACAGCTACTCATTAACTCATTTTCAGACATCTCTCAAGAGGAAACGTTCAGATGAAACTTCAAAATTTAAAGACATAAGGAATAGTATGAGAGTTATCAAAAAGCAGGAAATTCCTTCCAAAATCCTCAATGATCCTCAGAAAGCAGTGCCTGTATACAATGACACCTCTGAGAAGTTCTGGTCCTCAATTCAACCATTTTGTTCCAGCACTACTAATAATGATGTAGCAGTTAGTGAAAACATTGGAAGCAGTATCCTGGAAGGATTCATTCATTTTTGATTTTAGGTAATAGATGGTCTCATTAATGAATTTTCCAAAGACATTGATGTGAAGATTCCAGAAATTGGGGAACAATATGCTAATGGATGGTCTGGTGAAATTTCTGATGAAGATAATCTGAGCAAACCTATAAAAAAAGTTGTACCTTTCTCTGACATGCAGAAAAATGGTGTGAATCAGTAAGTATTCAACATTTATTCATAATTAAATTTGCTCTTCCTCATGTGCAATCTAGTTGAAAATGTATATATTTTGAAGAACAGGTCAATTATAATTTTAGAATAGTTGAAACATTTGCCAGTCCTTTGACCCAAAGACTTTTGGCAGCATTGATTGAAGAGAAAGTGATGACAACCAATGGAGAAATTGGACCTAAATCAAATAATGCAAAATGTAAAAGAGGAAAGTATACCCATCAAATATCAGAAATGATAGTCTTCTTTTTCAGTGTTGGAATTCTCTAAACTCAAGTCTGCTATGGGCGGTCAAGAAGTGGGTGTATGTTCAGACAGGAAATTAAAAAGAGAGTTGATGGAACAGGGTATTATCAGTATGGCAGATTATTCCAAGGTTTGTATAAGAATAATGAATTGAGGCACATTATTTGTAATACAGTTGACATCTGAATCTTGTTTAGTTTTAAAACACCTTTATTTGACAGGAATTGCAAGGGGAACATTCCAGTTTTGAAAGATTTTTGGAAAAACTTGAATAATACATGAGATCTGCTAAGTAGAATTTTGAACCTGAACAGAGATAACTTTGTGAGGTGAATATATTTAACAAAATGTTCAATAAAACATTATGATGTTTTGAGATTCCACTTTTTTATACCCTTCTTTCTAAATATTTTACTATTATTCATGAGTAACCAAATAATTTCTTTATGGATTGAAAAACAAATATAGGTAAACATAAAATATAATTATGGCTGCAATCTTATAGCACCATCCAATCTGATTGTCTCTCCATTCAACATGGGATTTTCAATTATGCTTTGTACTAATTGAGCAAATTCTTCTGGGTGTCCCAACCTTGAAGGAAATGGTACTGATTTTTCAAGAAATGTAACAACTTTTTCTGGTAGAGATTGAAACAAAGGAGTTTTGAAGAGACCTAAAATGATACTTGGATAATTCCATTTTTTATCCAAGGTTTTTTCAATTTACCTGGAGCAATTGTAACTACCCTTATACCATCACTTGCTAGATCTCTAGCAAGAGGAAGTGTCATACCAACTATGGCACCTTTACTTGCTGAATAAGCAGCTTGTCCCATTTGTCCATCAAAAGCAGCTACACTAGCAGTGTTTACAACAACTCCCCTGGAACCATTTTCATCAGGTTCATTTTCTCCCATCAAGCCAACAGAAAGTCTGATCACATTGAATGTTCCAACAGTATTCACCTTGAATCCATGATCAAATCAATGTACATATATTAAATTTTATTTTGAACAGTCATTACCATTATAGTTTTGGTGAAATCTTCTAATGAATGAGGTGACTTCTTCTTAAAATTATATGTCTTGAAAGCTACTGCTATTCCTGCACAGTTGACAACATTATTCAATTTTCCGAATTTTTCTTTTGTTACTGATAGAGCATTTTTAACATCTTCCTCAGAAGTTACCTAACAAAAAAATTAAATATACATCATCTGATCACCAAGATTATGTTGATAATTACATTGACTGGTGCAAAAATAACTTTATCTTCCCCAAAACTCTTTGCTATTTCATTGCCTTTGGATGCAGGTAAATCACACAGAACAACTTGGGATCCTTGCTGAACCAGTCTTGCAACAGTTGCTTTACCTAATCCTGAAGCTCCCCCAGTAACCAAGCTGACTGCACCCTGGAGGAAACATACCAGGTATTCAAAAAAATGTACAATTTTTATTCAAAGAATATTTATTATTTTTATAAATGATTTGAATGAAAAACTTACCTTCAACATTTTTACCCAATGAAATTATTCCCAATAAAAAAAAATTATTTGGAGTTATCACAGAATGGTGATGTGAATTATCATAAAGTTCGTGACCTATTGAACCCCTATACCCCTAATGTTCATAGTTCATATCATTTACATTTTATCATTTTTATCTTTAGGTTAGGTTGACTCCTGGTACAGGTTATTCTTCTTCTTCTCATTATTATATTTGTATCTGGTCACCGTCACCTCAATACCTCATGCATGATGGAAATAACTATGGTGAAACTACTTGTCAATTGTTTTTCTCCCAAAAGTCTCGACGGGTAAAAATATTGGTGATACTTCGGAATGCGTGTGCAGGGGGCGCTTGGTGTCATGTCATTCAAGAGTTCATGTTCAAGCACGTTCAAGACTTGATTTCGATGTTATCAGATATATTGGTTGTTTGCAGTGATTTGCGTGATTTGTGAGAATAACTGGGAACAGTGAGCATGAAAACAAGGATTCTGTTTGAAATATATCAACAGCACAGTTTAATAATCAGTATATGATGCTTGCTTGTTGGCAAACAATTCAGTGCCACATTTGTTTACTTTTGAATTTTGGAAGATTTTCTGGAGTATTTGGGTATAATTTCCCACATGAAAACGATTCATCAAGAAAATGAAGGAGAAGGTAGTTATAGCAGCCATCATGAGGAACAATCTATCAGAGTCTAAATCAAAAGGATATCTAGCATCTCAGACATTCCATATCAGGTACCTGATCAGTATTTTCAGTTCATCATATTATATCATGTATTGTAAAGCTGATGAAAATAGTGGTTTCATACAATCAAATAGGGAGAAGTCTATGTACCTATTCAGTTCATTATTTTGGTTCAAGAAGAATCACTTGAGATGAGTTTTTTATATAGGTACTGACTGAATCATTTCACACAATTTGAAAACATTGCCTATTTCTGATACAACATCTATAATTCATTCAACTTGTAGGAAAACCTAGTGTGCCTTAGAGTGATTAAAATCTCAAAATCATCCAGATCTTGTACAGAATGAAAAATTGAGAGCAGACAAAAGATCTAAATTGAGCAAAGAAGCATGGAAATAACCAAGAAACCTGGTAAGTTCTGAACATTTTCAAAAATCTCATCACCTATTTAACTCCAACCATAGTATTACTTTGTTTTTGATTTCATCTAGGTATACACACATCATGCCATTGTAAAATATGATGAAAAATACTCTAGATTTCTTTTTTATTTTATAGGGTTATGAAGAAAGTGTCCTGGGAGATGCAGTACAAGCATTTGCAATAACCATGTTGACTACAAACATCAAGAATTATTGGAGCCATTGAAATTGAATTCAGAAGACTATTGCACACAAGCAAATGTTGAAAGTTTAGAATGAACTATCTATTCTTGATAAAATTATTAACAGTATATATTCATTCAATAATTCCTCCATAATATTCAGTGTATAATTTAAGATTCATTATGCTCATATGTATCATTACCACAAGAAACATGTACATAATATAAATCATAAATAAAAAATAAAGATATAAAAAAGTTGAAATAGATATGCTGTTTTTTTTATGGATTGATTTTGAATCTACCAATTTCTTTTATTTGTTTCAGCTCCTCAGGTTTGTGATATTCTTTAATATGAATTTAATTGAGTCTTTATTTTGATATCTTGAAATATCCTGAAAAAGATTGAAACAAAAATTGTAAGTTCATATAAAAATATCCATTGAATTTTTATATGGTAAAGAAATGTGCATTTTGTAATGATTTAATCATATAACATAAAGAAAACAAATAGTTTGATTCTAAGATTTAACAACCAAAAAATAAATGACCAAAGTATTGTTAAATTTCACATTAGCCATCATAAACAATGGTTTCCTGAACCTTGTATTTTGTGAAACCACAATGGAAACAGAACGGAAGTCATATTATTCACAAGATCATTGTGACCTTTGCATATTCAAAAGGCCAAATGGAACCAACTAATTCCACATTAATCATAAGGGTTCCATCATCAAGTAGCTCAGCACTGGCTCTGTGAATGTTTTACCTGAAAAAACTGTATATTACTCCCATGAATGAACTATATGGTTAAAACTTATAGAATGATGATATAAAAAGAAAATAAGTATAATAAATTCACCTTTCCAACAATGACAATCATTTAAAATCTTTGCCTACCTTGGTGACAAAACCTGCTGAAAAATACTCATGAGCATCAAGGGCTCATGTAAGAAACTGAGAACTCCTAAGTAGGATATCAATGTATGTTGTGCTTGATGGAATGCCATTTGAATCAGCAGTGCATACACTAAAGGGTCCAAATCCAATCAATTTCTTCTTAGATGCCTACAGATAAATTACAATAAGTTCTTCATATCTAAAAATGTTCTGGACAACTCAGTATTCACCTTTGACCAACGTCTCGGATTTCCAGCAATAATTTCTTGAAATATGAACTCTGCATGTTGAAGCACTGTTGAAACATGGTTTAAACAAGTTTAAACGCATGCCAGACTTCTTTAACTATTGATTATTTTGAAAATGCACAATACATCAACAAAAACTTCGAGATGTTTACAAACTGAGACAAACTGTATCTCATGAACCAGAACCACAATCAATCTTCTTCTTTTTTCTTTTTCTGTAACCTTCGTCGTTTACCCCGCTGTTTTTATAAAATAATTTTTGTATTTGCTGTAAACTCGCATTTCGCATTTATTGTCCTAAATTAATTCCTGTTCTATTTTCATAAAAACTGACAAAAATAACAACTCGACATGTCATTTTGAATATTTGACGTCTCGCCACCTGGTGGAATTTCTCATAAGTATCACCAATCCTTAAAAAACATTGGATATCATAGTAGGCTGGTGTCGAGTACTTTTTCCCATTCCCTCTATCATTGACTAGTTACACCATAGTGTAGTCATCTTTACCTCATGCAAGGTCGGAACTCGCTTTGACAGTTCTGATGATTGAAGAGGTTAGGACGGTTAGTTCAAAGATAAGGGGCACAGGGGTCTTTATCTTTTACTGTTTACAATTTATATCTGCTATGGCTTTGGTGGCTTACGATTACGACGATAGTGACAGTGGTAATGATGAAGACTCTTCACCAAGTGCTGATAACGTCGCAGAGCGATCTAATATCGAAAACGTTAAGTTATCTACAGAAATTGATATAGGGGAACCTGCTGACTTGTTGACTATGAATAAAAATTCTTTGTTATCAAGTTTACCAGAGAAAAAAGCGATTTCTCAAAAACCTCTCCAAGAAGATCAGATAGAAGACTTCATTCCAAGAGTGAAACCAGTGAACAAACCCAAAGTTAAAATAACCATACCATCCCTTTCTCAATTTGTAGATGATGAAAGTGATGAGCCAGATACAAAAAAAAAGAAACATTCATCTTCAATAGGAAGTGGTCTCATTTCACTCCTTCCGCCTGTTAAAGGTAGCATTATCTCAACAAAAAGCTTTGTACCTAAAGTTGTTGCTGATAGAAGCAAGAACACAAATGTAAATGCCAGTTCTAACCTTGTACCAAATGTTCTTCAAAAAAGGGCAGAAGCTAAAAAATCATTGGTACTTCTCAAAATGAAGGAACAAAAAGCAAAAGTTGCTCTTAGTGATAATGAGAGTGATGATGATATTGAAATGCCAGAGACTTTTGATGATGAAATGTGGGAAAAAGTATGTGGTAACCCTAAACCCAAAAAAGTGATAGAGGTGCCACAGGTACCACAGCACCAAGAAATAATTGACCTTGCACCTGAACCTGAAAAGCCCTATGATGGCTTGGATAATAAGGCATTCAAACAACTTGTTGGTAGAACAAAAAGACCTTTGGGCAACATTAAACTAATTGACATAAATGAAGAAGAGATATTGCCAGACAAGGACCTTTGGATGACAAAATCACTCACAGATCCAGAAATGACACCAAAACAAGAAATAGAGGATCCTGTGGATCCCACAAGAAGAAAGAAGCACCATATTACTTATTTAGCACAACAAGCCAAGGCCAATGAACAAGAGCTTCAAAATGCCTGGACAGCTAGTAAGAACAATAGGACAGCTTCTAGGGCAAAATATGGGTTTTGAAATGATGTATACCTTATTTTTCCTTTATCAATGATTATTCTAGTTAATCTCAGAATTTCACAAATATGTAAATACATAAATAGTACAAATTGCATTTGTGTTATTAATGTATGTGTTTTGTTCAACTTATTTCAAGTAGACATATTTTGAGTTATGACTATACTAACCATTGTATTATTACATTAACTGTCCTATATAATCAACTCTTTTGAATCTTCTTTTCAAGTTGGGCCATTGCACTAAAAAGTTATCAGCAAAGTATATTAGGATTTTCCCAGTCAAAGAAAGAGTTCTTGTTCTACAAAAACTCTCAATGAAAATAACTTTGGTATCACAAATAAATAATGTTTTCAATAAAAATCCCAGTCCACAAATGGGTACACAAGTGCCAGGACCATTGCACAATATCAGTCTAGGTCTGATGGTTAAAATTACTGGGACACTGTAAAGTATGGAGAAAATTGTAGTGAACACTGAAGTGATATATGATTGGTGAACACTTCTACTTCTAGGTATTTTGTAAACAAAATAATCGGCCTTTTGTCCCTTTGACTTGCTCTGCTCTAAATCTTCAACTTTAGCTAAGCTTGTTGTATCACTACTTGCAATTATATAATACCTTGGAGAATATTTTTGGAAGTCCAGAGGTTTCAATAGGGATATCATTTCTGTGGTGTGTCCACCTGAACCGACACAGATCACTGTTTTACAAGGTCCCTTCCTCTTGGGAGCATATTTGCTATGACCTGTGGTTATTTTGTGGACCAGAAAGAGTACTCGAGCAACAAGTAATATTATTACCAGAATGCACAATTCAATTTTCAGCTGAGCTATAACAAAAAATTTTCTTATTCAAATGCTTCTGATATATTTCAAAACATTTACCATCCATTATAAATTACCTACCCTCACCCCCTCACTGTGCCCCCTCATCAACAACTTGGTATGTATAAATATAACCACAATTTATTCTTCTTCCCTTTAAAATACCCCCGGCCCAAAATGTTATGAAGGATAAGTGCTTTAAGAGTTTCGGAACATATTCATTATTCACTAAAACCAGCTCTCCAAACGAATGTTTTTATTTCATTCACAATAAAAATAAAATATTGAAAATAAATTATTATAATAATAGTTATATGAGGATTCAGCTTTTTTTTGATGTTTCACCACGTCTTCTCTTATTGAGAGGATTTCTTGGATCATAAATTTCAAACCAGTCATCATCTTTGGTATTAGCATCTTTGGCCAAAACAAGTTTTTCTTCAAAGTGGAGTCTATGGGACATCCATGATTCTGCAATATCTACATTATCTTCATCTTTTTCTTCAGGGATGTCTTCATTATCTTTAGCAGAGTTTAATTTTTTTTTGAATTTATTGAGGAGGTCTAAAGTGAAAGACTCTCTACCTGATCCTTTTTTAGGTAGAGATTCTTTTTTTACTTTATATTGGTCATATTCCTCTTCATAAGCTTTCAATATGGTACTCTTCTCTTTTTCTTCTTTTTCCTCCTCTACCCTAATTTGATCTTTTTTCAATTTATTCTGATGATAATCCTTCTTGACATTCTTTATCTGTTCCTTGATTTCCTCCATTTTCTTGTGTCTTTCTAGATCCCTTTCCTTGTGCAAATAATCCTCATAGTCAACCTCATCATCAGATTCTTTTTTAGCAGCAGGGACCACAGTTTTCTGAATCCCAGCCTTGGAATGCCCAGTTTTCAGTTTCTTTCTGATGTTTTCCAACTGCTCTTCAGGACCTACATCATCCTCTTTTAATTCTTGAACCTCAGTTACTGAACTCAACTTTGGATCATTCAACATATCATGACTTGATTTTCCACCTCTACTGACAAATTTTTTATTTTCTCTGCTAGATTCTTCCTCATCTTCCTCTGCTTCTTCGCCAAATGAAAGAAGCTTAAAATTTTTGACACCAATGCTTTTATCTTTTTTTTTCTTCTCTTTAACTTCTGGCACTTTGTTTCTTAGTACTATGTCAGGAAAGGGATTATTCAGCACTTCAGTCCTGATGATTTTATGAGGAAACTCTGGTCTTTCATCCTCAATCAGTCCATCCTCTAATTTGAGCATGTTGAATATTGTTTCTCCAGCCACTTTGCCAAAAAGTGTATGTTTGTTCTGTAACTCTGGGGTGGGTCCCAGTGTGAAAAAGAACTGGGAGCCATTATCATCTTTCCCTGCATTAGCCATTGCCACCAGGCCCCTTCTTGCAAATCTAAGTCTTTGGTGGAACTCATCTTTGAAAGGTTCACCATATACCGATTCACCTCCTGTACCATCACCGTTAGGGTCTCCACCCTGAACAATAAAATCTTTGACGACTTTATGAAAAATTGTATTATTATAATAGCCTTCCAAGCAGAGTTGAATGAAGTTTCTGCATGCCTTTGGAGTTTCCTTTGCCCAGAGTTCGATATCAATATCTCCCACTGTAGTAACCAACAACACTTTTCCCAGAGTTGGAGGTTCCAAAATGTATATATTACTCATCCTTAATTTTTCTAAATTCAAAATAATTATGTAAATAAATAATATAGAACTTTTTGAAGTCAAATATGTCAATGTCAAACAGAAGTAACAGAACTGTCTGTTTGACGAAGTTTTTTTTAACACAGAACACAAGATTTATTTGGATGTTACCCACAATGGTTGCGTTCTGAAAGTGTGACTGTCGATACGTACAGGATGAAATGAGAAGAAATGTTTATCATAAAAGCAAGGTATCCACCTTGCATAAAAGTCAGAAATCAGCCTCAACAAATAACAATAAAAGAGGAAGAAACAAAGGGACCCATTGAGAGGGACCAAACTCCCGAAGTAGCATTTCATTATTTTCATTTGTATTTTTTTATTCGAAATGCCACCAAACAAACCGAAATTATACACAACCACTGGAAAATCAATTGTTCGGCCGACTGTAACTAATAATATACCTCAAGCCCCAATTTCAATGGATTCTGAACAAGCTCAAAAATTCGAGGTGGAACTATGTTGGTGTATTCAACAACTTCAATTGGCTTTGAGTTCCACAAAACTCAACAATAAACAAAGTATAATGCCATACCATAATGGAAATGGCTATACTCAGCCTCAATATAAAAATCATTTTCAGGTCAAGATCAAAAAAAATCATTAAATACATTGATGAGTAACAATGCCCCAATGATTAAGAAGAGACAAATCATGAGATCTACCTTTGGAGATTACAGAAAGAAAATGGCTGATGAGGAAAAGAGGATTTCTAAGAGTATTTAGCCTATGCCAGTGTTTTGATATCTAATTTGCATAATTTTTTTCCAGATGCTCTCCATATGAAAATGAAGCCAGCAGAACCTGATAAAAAGTCAGTGTTTGTGAAGAAAAGAGTTTTCTCATCTTCAGTTATTAACAATTTCAAGTTCAATTTTGAAATAGTTGAAGATTGCAATTCAAATGAAAGACAAGAGGAATACATTGTTCCTAAACAGTCTGTACTTGATAAAAATACTTTCTCATGTCCTGATAAAAGTTTCAGATTCAATTTTGATGTACCAAGTTAGCTAAGCTGGGGTAGCCAATAATTTTCTTTCAGGTTTTATATTATGTTATGTGTAATAAATGCCATTGATTTAGTGTGGTCAATTATTTATTGTTCCCCATTCTATGGATTCCTCAAAAAAGATTTTTTACTTACCACTGGAATCAATCCAATCATGTATGGAAAAATGCTTTGTTAGAATATCTTGTAGGCGGGATATATGATTATTATTGTCACATAAATAACATGAGTTGATAATTAAATACAAAATGTGTTTTGTGTTGTTAGTAAAATATATTAAATATATAAGAAATTACTTATTGTTTGATATGAATTGAATTTTTCTGCTTAACCTATTCGTTATATATGCAGGATAATATAAATTAAGCACCATTTTAGCCTCTCTAATCATGTGTTCAACATTCTGTAGAAACGCCCTGGAAAGAATACATAGTGAATTCAATTTTGTTCCCAATATTTTGCCTGATATTTTCTATAGAACCATATGTACAATGATATAATCAAATTTTCATCTCATTGTTAGTGGACAACTCTTGTTTCTTGGGAAAATATTATTGGGGAAAGTTTTTTCATCTCTTAAACAAAATGTAGACATTATTTTTGATTGTACTCTTCCACACATGTGACCATATGATTCTATGAAATAATATTCCTAGTTCTTTTTAGAAATGGACTCCTCTGTATATAAAAACAAACATATCTTACTTTAGATTAGTGCAATTCTTGGGGTTGCCATTCTGCAGACAATGAAGAATTGCGAGAGCTGCTTCATATAGTTTGGTACCAATGCCCCTCGAATTTTGTCCCCTTCTAGCCTTCTCATTCTCTAGCCACAAATGAAAATACTTAAACATATTCTCAGCATCACCTTCAGAAATGAAAATGAATGTTGATAAAAGTACACATAATGGGACTCTTTTTTACCTGATTCCACATAATAACTGTACAACCTATAATAAACCTCTTCAAAATCCTTGTGATGCTTGTAGAGAATTTTTTCCCTTATCATTAAACTTTTCACCAACAGTTCCAGAATATTTACATCATCATCTAAAAATATAAACTTATACTGGGTAGACTAGATTTTCTTGATAATGACTCACTTTCCAGGTAATTTTGAGCTTCTTCATTGATCTTCCGAAAAGGTTTCAATGAATATTTTTCACCACAATTCATACAAAAACTTAGGGAATTACTCGGGATTTCTGGCACCAGGCCTTTGCATTTCGGACATAAATAACTATCCAACATTTCCTGAAAATTATTATTAGAAGCACCTCAATAGTTTTTTGCATCAAACAACATACAACTTCCTTAGCTGGATCATTGCATATAACACATTTACATTCAAAATGATAGAGACTTCTACAAGCTATTTGCCGCTGTTCCCTGTTCATTCCGCGATAATCGATGCCATAACAGTTGAATATCTCTTCATTTTCTGATACATCTTCCAGAGCTTTTATAACTATGGTATCACAGATGAAACTAAAACATCATTATTATGAATGGCACTATCATCACGTTTTTTTAAATATTTCAAATTTGTATGAACAGTTCTAATTTTATCCTAACCTGATTGAAATTCACATTGAATATCATACTCACAAGTTAGTAACATTTGGTCGACAAGAATGATTCATGATGCTAACTGAAGGAAACATCCCACAAGCAATTGTGATAAGAATGTCTGGAAACAATAGATCTGTGGAAGAATAGGTCCAATGTTCTATGATACTAGAGTTGCAGGTCAACTGTGCAATATGTTTTGTGATGAGGCCACCTATGTACTTGACTAGAGTGCTGATATCGTTTTTTGGACAATTTTTCTGCTGCAAGAACCAAGCAAAAAAATCTGTGTATTTCTTCAAATAGGTCACAACTATGGCAGACATCTGAAATATAAATATTTGTTTCACTGATTTAATATACTTACAAAATTAAAGTGCATTTAAATGATCCTAATTTTTTTCATAAAATATTAAATATGTGGTACATGTAAATTTATTTGATTTTTCTCAATAGTTTCATTGTGTAGATATGTATTTATGTATTTGAATTCCTCACCTGACTACAAGTTTAATTTTGTCAGAAACATTTCCCAGTTTATTATTGTTATTTATAATAAATGAAATTTATTAAACTAGTTCAGATAACTATTAGAAATTTCAAAACCTAACCCATTCAATTTATGAGTTATTGAAAATAAAATGAATGAAATGAAACTAGTTCTTACCAATATGTATGGAGCAGCATTTTTGCTCTTATAAATGTTGGAAACTAAACGATTGAAATAAGTATAGTTGTCATTTTTGTCTCCAAAGTGTTTCAAATCCTCTTGATAATCGCCTTTTATGGTACGAAAACCTGATTTAACACCTTTCAGCACAGCTTTGAAAGCAGGAAATGCTATTCCCAGATCATACCAAATGTTTGCTTGCATTCCCTCACATTCCCATTTATGACATTCAGTCCATGATGTAATTCTGCATTTGTCATTGCAATAAACACAGAGTGTACAGCTTTCACAACTGAAGAAAAATTATAAATCATAAAATCATTGAACACAAATATTTATTTATCATATTAGCACCAATGGTTATTAACAAATGAAAACATGATTGCATCATATGGAGTATGCCCATATCAAAATTCCCATCATGCTTTTCAAAAACTTATTACATTAAATGAAACAACAAATGAATTATTATTATTCTGTATTATGCCTCTTGATCACTCTGTTTCTAATGAGGAAACACTTTCTGCAGGTAGTATTAAATTTTCAGTTCAGAAAAATTTATTGGAACATGTAAGTTCAAAAATATTGATTAGAGTTTCATCACCATGATTTGGTCACAAAAAAGTCTCAATAATTATTATTATGAATGCAACTTACGGAATACTACTAATAATATCCTTCAAGCAGTTGTAGCATTTAAATGAATAAAACTCCTTATTTTCCTTGAATACAGGAGCAAATATAAATGCTTTTTCAATGAAAAGGACATCTCCTTTTTTGATATCTTTTCTTGCTAGTACATGCCTACCCCTGGTCTTGTCAAAGCTAGAATAATAGGTATATTTATTGAAAGCAATTTTATGCCCCACAAATGTACTCACCACATTTTTATTTTTGAGGAGGCATAAGCAAAGTCACTGTTTTCACCCTCATCAAATTCTGGAAGATCATTTGAACTATCCCTATATACTTCCACAGCTTTACATTTAATTTTGGCTTTCTTTATTTGATTCAATTTTTCAATATGTTTTTCTGAAATAACACATACATATTGACATTCCTAGTTCAAGTTTCACCAACACATACCTCTATCATCTACCAAGGTAACAGAAAGAAACCTTTGTATTTCAGAAAGACATTTTTCAAAATTATCTTTTTGGCCAGTTTCTAGAAAACAATCTGCTTTCCTGAAGTAAATTTTGGGCTTGAGATCCACAGGATAGCTTGTATTGAAACATAAATCTATATCTTTCAAACAATTCTGTAAAATGATAAAATGGCATTAAAGGCACATAACTGACAATATAACACATAAAGCTGATTCTTCCTTTCTGAATGGGGAAATAACATGATTCAGTTTTGGGATAACTTGTGATATCATCAAATTACCTCATATTCTTTCATTTCAAAAGAAACTGCAGATCTATTTGCTAGTGCAAGACCATATTCCTGACTGTGAGGTGTGGCACAGCACAGACTTTTTGTGTAAAATTCCAAACTTTTGAGTAAATCTTTCCTGGCATAACACTTATTGCCTTCTTTTCTGTAAAATATAGATAATCTGTCATCCTTCTGAACTCTGTTCTTGAATTGGCTCTCCAACCAAGAGTCAACTGGAGATCTATAAATAAATGGGTTTGCATGAAATTGAAGGGAAACTTGGAGCTACTTACAAATCCAAACTATAAAATTTCGAGAATACTTCGAATATGTTGCCATCGAGTTTCGTGAATTTTTCGGTATAATAAGCAAGTAAACAATCCATATCTTTGGTTTCTCCTGAAAAAGTCAAATGAAACATTATGAGAGCAGGCTTCAACTAGGTTAAATAAACAATTTCAAATTCTAGCGAATCAAGTCGATCGAACAGAATTTTTGATGGATACCTTCAGCTAAAGTATTTCATCAATCGGGAAATTCATGAAAGCTCTACTAGAAACAAATTAAAAGTTGATAAAAAATTGTAAATTAGGTTAGATTCGGATATTGACTAATATGACAGCTACTTGTCCTTGTGCGTGTGTGATTGATCTACTGTTGGGTACTTTCGAACTACTCCCAGTAGCGGTACAGTTCTAACCGTATTTGGTAACATCTTTTCGGAATATATTTTTATTCAATTTTACGGAAATATTGAATGATAATCCCAACAAGACTAACTATACATACAAGATTCTGGCCTCTGAGTAGGTATTTAATTCACAAATAATTACGATTTCAAAATTTAGTGTGACAATTCTTAAAAATATTTTTTTTTCGGAAATACTTTGTTCTCAATATATTTTTAGTTTAATTTACAAAATCAATATTTTCGAATATTTATTTTCTTTTTTTCAAAAACATCAATATTTCTTAACGATTTTTTCGAAAGAGATATTAGAGCTATAACAACTTATATTGAGAACAAAAATCTGAGTAACCTACATTTGAATATTTTTGCAACAAGTTTGTATATTTTATACAAACTAGTGGGTATTGGAATCCTCAACTCCTGTTATTTTCCAATGCCTGAGTAAAAGAGTAATGAAAGCGACCATTTCAAAAAATAAAATGATTCAAAACATGAATAATATGCGTCGCATCAGAGGATACTTCGCAAAATAAAAATAACAAATGAAATATTCCATAAATATGTAATGAAACGATAAAAAATCAAAAACTACAAAATACACTTTTTTGTATAAACACACAAAAAATGTCAGTCATGTATAAAAAAGGTAGGTACGTTCTTGTATAAACACGAATGATTCATGTTAGTCGGTGCATGAAAAATTATCAATAATTTCATGATGTTTTGATATTTGCTTCTTCTGTTCATTCATCACTTTCATAATCTTCATCATCGACTTCAAGGACACACCTTAGGTACACATCATGAACTTCATCCAAAATTTGATCAAAAAACGCTGCTTTGTGTACCGGTAGGTAAACTAAGAGATCGCTTTTCACATTCAGTGCCTCATCGAGAAATATTTTAAGAAATCCTCTGAAAACAGAAGACAGAATAGATTTAATCATCTATCAATAGATCAATCAAATGCGAATTCTGTGATTGCTATGATATGAAAAAAAAAATAATCACACAATTATGGTCGTTTTTCACTAGTATGAGGCAGTGAAATATTAACGATATATTTTCACAAACATTTTTCAATAATAATGATAATATAATTATTACTTTTTAGTATTGATAGTAATGATGCTGATGAAAGATCAAGAAACAAAATGGATAGATATATGAAATTATTACTATTCTGAATATATATTTCGGATATTCCACCAACATTAGAACTGAAGATATTCCATGAAATAAATTTTCATATCTGGAACTGATTGATAGTACACCAATATGTTAAAATGATATCGAAATCACAATGTTTTATATTCAATCACTTTACATATAATTTGATACACTAATTCAGGTATCTAAAACATTGCATACACTAGTATGTAAGGTACGAACATGCATTAAATTAAGATATGAACATAAAGAATTTATATAAAAGCGTACCATTTCAAGAAAATATCCACATCATTGAAAATGCATTTCATGTCGATATCCATATTTTCCATCTATATTTTGTATACATCAGTTGAAGGTTTGGAAATTATTTGGGATAATTCTATTCATCAAGATTTGGAAAATGAAGTTTCTAATGGAGAGATTATCGATGACGAAAAAGTAATGCATATTTCGAATAAGCATTTGATATATCCAGGTATGGGTGATACAAACATGCTCTAAATTTTTTATTGCACCTCCAATTTTTTTTCACCACAGGAAATAACTGTGTAAGTACTCGGTCATGTAATATTAATGTAATTTAATTTCGGTTCCGCGTATATTGATTTAAGAATGATCTTGTTGCTTTCATCTATAGGTACTAAATGGTGTGGTGCGGGGAATATTGCAGACAATTATGATGACTTAGGAGTATTTCGTGACGTAGACAAATGTTGCAGGGCCCATGATAAGTGCCCTGAAACTATAGAAGCCTACCAGACAAAATATAATCTGACGAACAATGCATTTTATACTCGGTACGTATCAAGCATATGGATATCAATTTTGGAATAAACATCGTAACATGAAATTTTTTGATTGTTCGTCTGTGAATGAATCAGTTAAATATCTGAAAAGTATTCCAATATTTCAATAATGTTCGTTATATTTAGATGGAAACTATAAGGATATTTATGTTTTCTAGACTTCACTGTGAATGTGACACGGAATTTTATAACTGTCTGAAGGCAGTGGAAGACTTTCAATCTAGCCAAATTGGTACTATCTATTTCGAGTTTCTCAATACCAAATGTTTTGAAGAAAATTATCCTATTACAGGTTGTGCTCGTTATATCTATTTTCCGTAAGTAACTCAACCACACCAATAACAGTTTGAGTCTAATGACAATGTATATTTTCAGGAACACCAAATGCCTTGAATACACTTTTGATGAAACAAAGAGGAAGGTATACCAATGGTTCGATTTACCAAATTATTAAATTCTGCTTAGAAAGTTAGATAAAAGTACTTACATTTGTTCAGGCTCGAGATCTTTCAATTCTACAAAGGACTTCAATCCCACCAAAAGATAAATGAATTTGATTTTTGAAAGTAATAAGGGAATGTATAGGCGTGTAAGAAATTGTTCTACTATGTTGGTCAAAAGAAGGCCATATTTGATAATGTCCAGTGGTTTGTCTGAAAAATAAAATATCACATATTTTGGTAAGATTTTCTCAAAAACTTGCAAAAAGTTTTGGGATTTATTTTTGGCTACAAATCCCAAACCAGTTAATGCATTTTTTCAAGAAATATTTTATCTCATGAAAGGTTATTTAAAAACTTCACAGGTGCAATTGGTGGAAATTGAGAAGAAAAAAATTACCTGCAGTTACAATATGCCTATCAAGTAAAAGATTATACACTTCCATCAGGTGGTAAGATTTCAAAGGGAATACCAGTTTATAATACTCCGCTAGCATTTTTAGATGTTCGGTCGATTTTGTTTTTTCATCTGAAACAAATCAATACCTCGATCATTTTGATCAATATCATTTTGAATCTTCTTGAACATACAAATACTCCTACAAACATTTACAGCCTTCCAGTCTTTCAATATCGATTCCATTGAAAAACTTCCTTGACAGGACAGACATTGTCCAATTATATTTCCTTTTTCATCCTCAGTTTTTCTGGCGACTCCTCCAAAGCACAACTGACATCTAAAAGGAGCTTTTCTCTATAAAAAAAAAAAAAAAGAAAAAATGTTAATGTCATCAATCAATATAGTAAAGAAACAGGGTTCTGAATTTGTAAACATATATGTGAAAGATGTTTTATAAAGTGGAAAAATCCCAATGCTTCAAGCTAGTAAAAATTTCAGTGACTTGTATTATGTTTTCATTAAATTAACTTACCAATTTGCTCTCATAATTACAAATCTGACATTTGCAGCTGAAACAAAAAATTTCTTCCAATATTACTTGTCGTTTGGGTTCAAGCAATAATGCATCTACTTCTGCGTAACAAATGGTTATCTGGTCTCCCATGTCAATAGGCTTCACAGCTTTTACTTGTAAATAATTAGAACGAATGCTAAAAATAGTGAAAGTAGTAGAACTAGGCATTTTGTTATGATAGGAATTAAATTTCTGTTGAAAATATCATTTTTCAGTCAATAGGAATTATAAATGGTAAAATTCATAACTCCTCTACAATCATTACAATCAACATAATATGAACATTGTAATTGTAGTAAATAATTATAATGAGCAGGTACCTATAACTATATTTATTGACAGTAATTGGATCAATTCAAAAACATCTCAGGAATAAAAGAACTAATATTGATTTTTCATAATAACTCACATAATGACACAATTTGGAGAACAAGCATGGTTTATTAGAGCTATGGTAGGACATATTGCCTTTCCGGATCCACTAATGACATCTATTGCACACCCTTCTTCATAATTGGGATACTTCAAAATAACATTATTCATTTGGGCCTGGCAGTAGTGTTTGACCATCAATCCACCAATATAATTATGCATATTATCTATGCCACATTTTGATTTGAATTTATCAAAAAAATTTGTCTTCAAAATAAGATACAGCAAATTTTTTACAGCACTCTAAAAGCAAAGACATATTTTATTTATACTTTATAAATGATCATTATAGTATCCAACTTCAAATTTTTGTTCTGGTTAAAAAGATAGATTGTGCAATAATTATTGGGCATACTCACATTCAATGCTTTTTCCAATTGATATGAGGATAGCTCATTTAAATTTGTCTCTAATGAATAAATGAATGGGTAATTATTTTCTGCATTTCCATACTTTTCACCTTTTATATCAGTAACAAAGTTTCTGCTAGCACCATATAACATCATTCTGAATGATAAGTAGCTGTAGTCAGAATCTTCCATAGACCAGAAGTGCCTTTGGAACCCATAACATTCATATCTATGATAGTCTTTGTAAGCAATACCAAGACAACTTCTTGAACAAAATACACACACATTACAACCATCACATCTGAAGCAAAAGGAAGCTAGAAAAAATGTCACTCTGATGGGAAGATTTGAATATTACATGTAAAATTGTTTGCAAGCTACTCCACAGTTGTGACATCTATAGATAGAATCACTATTTCCAAAACATTCACATATTGGTTTAACTTGTAGCACTGTTGGACATTCAATCATCACAACTGTATTCATTTTGATATCTTCAGTGGCTACCAAATGTCTACCTAATTCAATGGAATGCCTGAAACAAAGCAAAAATCGGAAATAGCTAGAGATATGCCATCAAGATTTTCACAACACTCACTCCATTTTCAGCAAATTTGAAGAATATAGGAGATCCTTGTTCCTTTTTTTGCGAGGAATAGGATCACAGTATAAATTGATATCTTCATCATTTTCAGTATTCTTTACATCTTCAAATAAGTCACAATAATCATATTTCTTCTCAATTTCTTTCACAAATTTGTCAATAGATCCGTTTTTGCTTGAAATAAAATTTGAATTAGCATATATAAGTAGATATATAGAAATTTAGTGAAGTTTCAAGATCATTATTTCTCTCAGAAGTATGAAGTATTATGAGGCATAAAATATTTTATAAATTCGATGTGTTCATGTATTCAATAATTTACCTAATAGCATCGAAGTATTTGGCGAAAGCATCAAATTCGTTTAAGTTTTTCTTTCCTTTAGCTTAAAAAAAATCAGTAAAGATAATGTAAATACGGTATAAAAAAATTACCACTCTCACCAGTAGACGACGACATATCAAGAAATTTTGTTATTATGTCGAAGATATTTCGAGTTGAATTTTAAGAAACTGCTGGTACCTGATTTTTATCTTAGGATAACTAAATGAATATTGTATACTAAACATATACTGCTCTATGAAGTAATAAAACCGTAAAACATATAAAACAATAATAAATATGGATCTAAAACTCAACTGATATTGAATGACATTCTTTTGATGAAAAAAAGCCTGTTAGTGCTCCTGAACTACTACTAAAATCTGGAACGAACTTTGTAGTTCAAATGTGGCGTATTTCATAATTCTTGTTTAAGTAGAAGTAGAAGTAGAAGTGAAGATATAGCTTTTGACAAATGACAGCATGAAAGTCTCAACCAATCAACTCTCAAGTCTTAACAACTCAACATGTCACGACTACAACACAACTACTACAAGTACAAAGGAAAATATTAATAAAAATAACTGTACTGTGAAGCTGATTTTCAAATAAAGTAACCTGATACTCCTGATCTTACTCCTGATAGTTCAGATACAGCTAGGCAGAAAAAAAAATTCAAAATGTCTCGTCACAGGGACATACGAAATATGGATTATTCAGATGGTAATGCTATTTATTTTATAAATATCATGAATTCTATATTGACTTTCCAGATTATAATGGATATGATGATGTCTTCGGACATTCTGTTGAGGATGATTATTATATTTCTCCAAGTAACGGGCAGTTCATCTATAATCGTGAACTTTCCACCAGAAGCTCTGAGAGTGATATCAAGGAAGAAGATGAATTTGAGGCAGACCTAACTGATTTAGAAAAATCTAAGGTGGAATCTTGTATAGATCAAATCAAAGAAACTCTTGGTGGTACCATTGGTATTAACAGAAATGATTTGATCAATATTATAAGGAAGGAGTCCTTCAATATAGAGAAAATAATAAATACAGTCTTAGAAATGCCAAGAGTTAGTCAAATGGAACCAGTTAAGGGAAAAGGTGATTTTTAACTTGACACATGTGTTGGAATTAAACAAAAATTTGTTTGATTTAAATAATAATTTGGAAATGATTCATGAGGTATCATACAAAGGCATTTTCATTTATTGTTTCTAAGTTTGAAGACTTATTCTTTTCCTATTGATAATGACCTATCTTGATATTTATAATCTACTCATCTAACTATTATTTTTCTTTTTCATGTTCCCTCACTACATTTGTCAAATTATGTAAGGTAAGATGATATCAAACAACAAACACAGTTCAATATTCCTAATTTTAATAGTTTACAGAATGTCATACAAAATTGTGATAACAAAAAAAACTTCATTATACCCAATATCTTTGGGAAAACTAACACTGATAAACCAAAATTTGTTGTTCCTAAATTGACTATGCCTAGAGGTGAAAAAACTAATTTTGTTGTTCCAAAATTAGGCATATCTGATTCTGATAAACCTGCCTTTAGAATACCTGGTTTGTATCACCAGGAAAAAAGTGTTCAAAGTAATACAGTGAGTACTATCAAATCCCAAATTGATACTTTAAGCAGTAATGTGGAAAGGTTACAAGTATCCAATTTGCCTTATCCAAACTCTGTTTCATCTGAAGTGTCTGATGAGGTATTTGTCACCCAAAATAAGGCCCTAGGTGTGGGTAGAAGAGATAAAAAGTTTCAAATTGACTTGTCTGTGGCACTAAAAAACACTAATAGTGTGCCTAGCATTAAGAAAATCAGTGAGTGTGCAGACAAAAGTTTTGATATACCATTCATAGATGGTGATAGATATGAACTATTCAAACAAGTGGATCATATATTTGGTGACCTTGAAACAACCTTCGATATCAGCGGTATTTTGAAGTTGAGTTTGAATTTCCAAAAACGAAGGTCTAAATTCGGTAGAGTTATATGTAGAAAATATAAAAATATTAGGAAACCTACCATTAGCTCAAATAGTAATAGCCCCAGAAGAAAACCTTTTGACTTTTCTACTGAGTCTCCTGATAATATAGTACTCAGGAATTTGAAACGCTAGATAATTCAGTGATGCTGCAAAATGATACAAATAATGAAGTACAACATTAGTACAATCTTGTATCATTTATATACCTCTAGTATATTCTTATAATATATTTTTTAATCCTATTCCTAAGTACTTTAAGTAATGATAATAAGGTAGATTTATCGGATATTTTTATCATATCAGAAGCTATAGACGTTTTGACATTTTATAAAAATTTGATTTCTTAAGTAACCTTACAACCGACGATAGTCCAGTCGGATTTACCACCCGTAAAAGTGGTGTCAACCCCCAAGACAACAACAAATGTGACCAAAGGATTTGAACTTCCTCAAAAAGAGTTCAAACCACTCATTTTGACGCCGCGGACCCAGTCACCTTCCTCGGGAAGAGACACGCCAATTAACCTGCCGAATGTAGATACATCGGAGGATGTGAAAACACCCAGAATCAAAGATGCCAAGTTGGATATCCAACAGGTTTATCAAAAGGAACGAGGTGATGGCAAAGAACATTTGTACATGGTGGTGATCGGCCACGTTGATGCTGGTAAAAGTACCCTGATGGGGCGCCTTTTGTGTGAATTGGGACAGGTGAGTTTCTTCCGGGGCCTTGAATGGTCTTGTTCGACATTGGACATTGGACATTGGACATTGGACATTGGACATTGGACATTGGGACATTGGACATTGCAAAAACTTCTTCAAATAAGTTTTCAGTTTCCTTTGATAAAGATGTCATCAAATGATTAATGTATGAGTTTTTGTCAATTGAAATTTTCAGGTGAACCAAAGAGCAATGCACAAATATGAACAAGAAAGTAGGAAATTAGGGAAACAAAGCTTTATGTATGCCTGGGTGTTGGATGAGACTGGAGAAGAACGAAATAGGGGGATCACAATGGATGTGGGCCGATTTCAGTTTGAAACAAAATCAAAAGCGGTAAGAAAAAATTTGAAATTGTGTACAACTTTATTTCAGCTAGAACAAAAGTTTGTTCATACATATGCCAATAACATTGAAATGGTGTATGAATAATAATAATAATGTTGATACAAGGTTTCTTGAAAAGAAATACATTCAGCTTAATCACAATTTCGTATAATTATAATATTGATAGCAATAAGAAAAAATCCCAATATCCAGAAAATCAACAATTTCGTTCAAATTACCTAATTCAAATTCTATGATTCAAATAAGCAATATGCAGCATCCGCCATAAAGTTATATATGGAAAATTTCTGAAAAACTAATGGCTGTTCATTTCTGCATTTATATCACGTTACCTCATATTCAGCTGGAATTCTTGGTTTAATTGGAAACAACTTTAATTACATAAGTGTGAGTCAAAAATGATCAAATATTTGTAGAATACACATTTTGAGGGAGATTAATTATGAAACAACGATTCAATCTTCTTACTAGGTTTAGTCATGCCATGTATATTGAAGCATATAAGCTCATTAAATATTCTCAACTCGTAAATAAAATTTAAACCAACTAATATTTGTAGTTGAAACTAAATAATGCATTATTTATCCTTGCTGCATTCAATATTTTTGGGCGCCCAAACGATAATTGACCACATCCAACAGCTTTCGGTGGCAACTTTTTGAGCATTCTTAAGTTGGCAAGGATCTGTCATCAACGTCAATAATCATAAATGTCAGTTGTGCACATTAATTTAAAAGCTCAGCAGGTTATAAACATTTTTCTATTCATATGAATGTTTAGTTATTTTATATTTATAATGAATTTATATAAAACCAGGATATGAAAACAATCGAATCAATTGACAATTTACAGTTGACATTTATGACAGGTTGGTACCATTAAGACGCAGCAAGTGAAAACCATATATATAATAACTATATGGATAACACCTATTCTTTTCTTCACGCGAAAATGAAGCCAGTTTTGGAAAAACAAAAGACTGTCTGGCTTGCTAATGATGAATTGTGCGCATGCGCGGGTTTTGACGAGTTGAAATCCACTGACGTTTTTAGAATTTCATAGGTTAGGGATATTTGTTGAACCAAATTATGTAAAAGAGCGTTAATATAGTTATTAATGTACTTACTGAGTGTTTACAGAAGTGATTAGTGAGTGATAACAGTGATTGATCGAAAAGTAGCCCACGAATCTTGTTCCGATGACTTTATCTTCACAGGTTTCTATACAAATCGCAAGTATCGCTTTGTATATCACATCCATTTCTGCATCTATCATCAACTATCATTCAATATCGTCAAACAATCCATCTATAAATGAATATTTGAAAAATATATGTCATGATAAAATAAAAACATCGAATTGAAGGTTACGTGACACACATTTGATTGATTTTTAATAATTATCATACGTTTGTCGCTCACTAGAAAGCTACTCTCCTCCATGGTGAAAACGAATGTCGATTCTTAATTCAAATTTGCGCCTGCGCATATTTGCGATTTGTCCCGCAGACTGTCATTTGTTTTATTTCTTGGCTTCAGCTCTGGTATCCATGTTACCTATATAGTTATTATTAGATATATGGTGAAAACCCGCGTTCACACACAGTGTTGCCACCTCCCTAAATCGCCCATACCCTCCTCCACTCAAAACAGGTGACCATCCTCGATGCGCCCGGTCACAAGGACTTCATCCCCAACATGATATCGGGCGCCGCGCAGGCGGACGTCGCTCTGTTGGTGGTGGACGCGACGCGCGGCGAGTTCGAGACTGGCTTCGAGCAGGGCGGACAGACGAGGGAGCACGGCCTGCTGGCTCGCTCGCTGGGCGTCGCCCAGATCGCCGTCGCCGTCAACAAGCTGGACACGGTGTCGTGGGCGAGGGAGAGGTTAGTGCCGGGTAGGGTGCGGGAGCGGGAAATCCGGTGGACGGGACGGGTGATCTTGATTTTGTAGACATTTGTTACTGTTGAAATATTTCCACTTGGGTTCGTTAATTCCAAAACACTCGGTACAAAACTGAACAATTTATTTCACCAAACACTCGAAAACAACTAAATAAACACTTCGATATTCGCTATATAGTAGCTTTCTTTCTAAACTCCAACTCTTTCTGAACTCCAACTGACTGTCCGCACCACTGCGCTCCTTTTATATAAGTACAAAACACTCATTCTAGTAAAATCTTGAATGCTCAATAAAGTTCTGAGAAATACCGTTCATTTTCGAGAAACTGCAACGGTTATGAGTCATCCGCTGTTGTCCTCTAATTAGGTACGTCGGCTACCGATGTTATCGCGAAGCCATAAATCACAACCTAGACGCGAGCCGCCGAGATAATTACTTCCGGTGTTCTCAGAAATTCCAGCACCGTTCAGATTTGCGTCCCATGTAAAGATTTTTTTACAGTTCCCATTCAACGGAAAAAGGGCGTGGGCTAGCTTCTTATTCAAGCTGCAGCACACCCATTGTATTTTTCAAGATATGCAAATATACAGTGCAGTAACAAAAAGTTTTACGATGAAGGGGTCATTGAATAGATGTTGACAAATCCCTAAAATGTTTGTTATGTAATAATCACACCGTATATTCACGATAAAACTGTTGATTCATATTCCACTGGTGACAAAGCTTATCGTTTGGTGCGGTAAGAGATGATAATTTTTTTTTCTGAGAAGATCTAAGGAGAAAGTGGTTTACAGACGAGCAGTTAGTCATGTATTGAATATTGAGTAGGGAGTGTCATTCTTCTCAGGGAATTGAGAGCGGCGTTTGGCGAAGAGTTTGGTGTTGTGTCTCGTGTCCAGTTGAGTTAGGGTTGATATTCATTATAGTATCGGATTGTTTATGAATCACAGTGAGTACTAAATATATATAAAGATATACATGGATGTTATTATTCTGTCTAGTGTTCTTTATGGTACTATAGTGAATTCGTATCTTCTATTTAGTGTCTGTTATTACACGATATTGAATGGACAATTCAGAGCAGGGTATGCATACATTCTAACTATACATATTTCTGGCTGAACCAATCATGAAGGTCTATGTACTACTTTAGAGTAATTTATTTGAATATTTTTGAAAAAACCAAACGCATTTTCTCGTTGCTACTTTTTCAGCTCTGTGAAATGGTGTTCAAAGTCTCTGCAACGTTTCGTTTCGAAAAAACCATCATCTTTGTTTTTTATGTGGCATGAAATAAAGTATACCCTTTATGACATAGCACTTTTCATTGCGAATGCAACGACGTACGGCACAATTTGTTTTCTCATGTTTTTATATAGAAAAAATGCTTTTCAAAAGTTTCAATAGAAGCTTGTGGGACACTAATAAATTCAAAACCCAAGAAGCAAAATATTTCGTTCATCAGTGGGGTGTTGTTTGCTAGAAATGCTGGTGTAGCTTCCGTGTTGAGTTTGTTCGATGAGACTCTTCAATCGATTATAGGTTCGACGAGATCGTGGCTAAATTGAGGGCCTTCCTCAAGCAGGCCGGCTTCAAGGAAAACGACGTGTCCTTCATACCGTGCAGCGGGTTGACTGGACAGAACTTGGTCAGCAAGCCGACAGAGTCGGAGCTGCTCAGCTGGTATGACGGGCCAACTCTTTTGGATGTGATAGGTGAGTTTGGCTGAAAAAGAGATGGATAGATATTGACTGGTGAATTCACTTCCTATCCCCTGACTGGTCCCAAATCTTTTGATTTCGCCTACTTGGACACAGATTAGAAAACCTTACAGATGAGACACTCCGCCCCCATTTTGTTTGTTGTACCGACATCCGTTTTCATTGACCTCGGACCTTTAAATTCGGCGCATTGCAGTTGCCGGATTGTCGTTGTCACCGCTAGAACTACTGATGTGCAATGTTGCCATTTTAATGCATGATAGGTATACAACTATACAACAATATAAAAGGTTACCTACTTCTGAGTGATTTATTATGAACAAGTTGTCATCAGAGATTAGTTTCTATCAGGAATGAGATGGATTCCTCGATGTATTCTGAATGAAGTTTCATATGAAATTCGAATATTTCGAATTTAAGCCCATTCATTGTCACCAGGAAAAATGAAACACTATTCAATTATCTGACGATGTAATGTATAAACAAATACACAAAATATGACACATCTTTTATGTTACATAGAGTATTCTGAATTTGAAAAGCAAATCAGGAAGATATATTTGAGAAAAAAAATTAATACAAAGCGAATTTATATATTGTTTGGTGAGGTAGGTATATGTTTTATGAAAAATGCCTCGAACTTTGAGTAAGAAAACAAAAAGTGTTACTTTCATCTTGAAACTTGAATTGTGATATAGCATAAAATGGTAATATTCTAATGGAAATTAAAGTCAATAATAAGTATCTCAATAAAGGTTTCCAAAACAATGTAATTATATATTCTCCAATTTATTTGAAAATGATTTTCAATCTTTATACACACATTAATGTTTGCCACTGGGAAGTGCACCTTCTCTCTTTGATTCACTCATTGTTAATTCAACACTTGTTTCTTGTATAAACCACAATTCTACAGTCAGGAACAGATCACTTTTCAAAACACACACACTACACAAAGTCTCTGATCTAAAACTAACATGCATTCAATTTTCATTGTTACTTTCATTTGAAAGAGTAAGGTACCAGAAATGAGTACCTACCTTGGGATTACTAGCAAACAGGACAGTAATCTCAGATTATAATATATCCTATAATCTAAAGCTAATAAACTTTGAAATAATTATATATTGTAGGTACCTAGGAAACAGGTTGTTCATCTTTGCTCGTGATGTGATTATCCTCAAAACCTTTATTACATTTACTATTTAATTATGGTTTATGGAAAATAAAATAGGTTGCACATTGTGAGAACATCCGAAATATTGGACCGTGAATCTTGTGAAACGAAAACATTTGTAACATAACCAACAAAATGATGACAACGATGTATTCGATGTAAACAAAACACGCGATCAATATTTTAGCGCCTGCGCAAATCTATGACTGGCCCTTTAAATTAAGCGCTTTCGACATCTCACTCTAATTTTATCCGCTCTGTCTGACTGTCTCATCTGTAAGGTTCTCTAATCTGTGACTTGGATAAAGCGTGTCTAACGTGACTTTGCGTGGGTGAATTTCGCTAAGTGAAGCCGTGATTTCAACCAAATTTACAAGATCAATTTACCAGAAATAAGAATATTATCTTCCTAAACTCTATTGAATATTAGTACATTGGTATTATGACACAGTTTTTAATAGTTAGTGAATTCTTAATAAATCAATGTTTTCAGATAACTTTCGTTCTCCGGAGAGGCCTATAAACAAGCCCTTCAGATTATCAGTTAATGATATATTTAAGGTAAGTTACAATTTATTCATATGTTGAAATATTTCAATTGAGTTTTCACTATTTAATCATTTCAACCAATCGGCCATGTATTTCACTGAACTCAAAAAATAACTTATTGTGTCGGTATAAGAAATGTCAAATACTAGAGTTGATTTCGGTTGTGGAAAAATAGCTATTTGTGTATTTAGAACGCAAAGTGATAGATAAGTAAATCTTTCGAAAGCGGCAAGACATTTCCTAGACAAGAGAATTTGATACTTCATTCACTTACATTTCATAATTTACTTCATCTAAATCATTATTACACCGACTCATAGATTGAAAAAGAATTGCTCTACCCAAGGATCAAATCCGGGCTGGCCGCTTGAGAATACGCGCTTTGAACCCGTCGGCTATTGAGGCCACTTGAAAACTCAATTATGCCTATCATTTGAAGATCATTTTGAATACATTAAGAATAAAATATCTAAGAAACTATATTTCTTTTCAAGAATTGCAAACAATATATCAATGGAAACCAAAATCACTGTCTATAAGACCATTATTCAACCACATTTTGACTACTGTGCAACAATTTTATATACATTTAACCTCAACAAACTATCCCAGCTTCAAAAGCTCCAAAATCGTGGAATGCGTATCATATTAAAGTCAAACCGTTACACCCCAATTGATGTTATGCTGGATACACTTCAATGGCTCACAGTTTTCCAAAGATTATATTATTTTAGTATGGTTTTTATATACAAGATTTTGAACAATCTGGCTCCTCCATATTTCAAGAATTACATAGTTTTCAATGCAGAAGTTCACAATTACCTTACGAGGAATAGGAATAATCTGCATATTACAAGAACAAATAATTCTAATACCATGAAGTCATTATTTTTCAAAGGTTTCAATGAATACAACAAATTGCCTACGTCACTGAAAAATAGTGAGTCACTGAATATTTTCAAAAGGGATTTAAACCAACTCATGAAAAGAAATAATTGATCTTTCAATATTTTCTCTGGTGCCCAGTCAATTTATGCCATGAAGTATTATCCTTACAATGAATTGTACTATATAGGTACCCATATTAAATTATATTAAATTAATATTTAACTATTTTTATCCTTCAATATTTGTGATTTTTATATTTTTTTATATTCTTATATTTTTATATATTATGTATGTTTTATAATTGTTGTTGTGAACTAGTATGTAATTTTTTTGTATAATTTTTTTTTGTATATTAGGACATCCTATTTCAAATAAACTACTTCTATCCTACAGTTATAATACGTTTCGAACCAAATTTATTTTTGCTTTATATTCAACGAACTGGTTTAGGATACTCAAGTATTTTTGTTAGATAAATTCACTGTCCCTATTATTTACCATGATGCAACAGAATGATGAGTTCGTTTTCACTATCACTTGATGACATTATTTCTCTGCTTTGTCATCCTTTGGTAAGAAAAAAAATCATTCAGTATTTTCCGTGTCCCCCACCAGGTGGCGGGCGCAGCGTTCTGCGTGTCGGGCCGCGTCGAACGTGGCGCCCTCTCCGTGGGCGACCGCGTGCTGGTGTGCCCTGGCAGGGAGGCGGCCGTCGTCAAGACGCTGGCCGTCGACGAGGCGTCGCGCGCCGTCGTTTTCGCCGGCGACCAGGCGACGGTCGCGCTCGCAGGCGTCGAGATGCAGAACGTCGCTGTCGGCGACGTGCTCTGCGACCCGCTCAGTCCCGTACCGGTGGCCGGACGGTTCCACGCCAGGATTGTCGTTTTCAACGTCACGGTGCCGATCACCAGGGGTGAGGGTCTAGTTTTTTTTTTCTTATTAGGATTTTGGGGCTTGGTAATCGTAGCAGAGGATGTATCAATCTAATAAATTCAGTTGGCGAAGGAACGGGTTTTCCCGAGATGAAAAGCTAGTGGATATATAGAATAGAATAGAAAAGCATTTATTTACCCATAGAAAAATCAAATACCCCATAGGGGTGTTGAGCACGTCACAAATTCAAAAGAATTTATCTAAAATACATTACATTGTAATACTATTTCTTATGTACACTTCACTACAATACTTGAATAATAATATACAGTGGTATAACATAATAAAAGCAGAAGATAAAAAAAAATAAACTTCAATTATTAAATAGAAAAATTGTATAGCCTTTCTTATTGTTCATGTGTGAGTTACTTATGTCAATAGGCGTACATCTCTTGTCATATAAGAAGTCTTGGACATTGTAGAATGCTTTATCAAGAAGATGAGCTCTCAGTTTATTTTTCAATTTGTACGCTGGTAGATTTCTCATGTATATTGGTAAGATATTCCACAACTGTGTCAAATGGAATGGAGCATTTCTCTGTATATAAGTTAGCCTGGTTAAATCTGGGATTAGATCGTTTTTATTTCTTGTATTGTATGAATGCACAGGAAGATCATTTTCAAACAATTCAAAATTATTTTCTACAAATAATATTGATTCCAGGATATATGTGCAGATTACAGTTAAAATTTTATTGTCGATAAATATTTTTTTGCAACTTTCTCTGTAGTTGAGTCTGAAAATATATCTTAAGCACCTTTTTTGCATCAGCAGAATACGATTAATATGGATTGAGTTTCCCCACAGAACAATCCCGTAATTTATCTTCGAATGTATATACGCCTGATATGCAATCAGCGCTGTTTTTTCGTCAACGTTTAAACTATGAAGATATGATTGGGAAAGAGACTATTTCAAGAGACGCTAGAGAGTTTGCTCGCATCATTTAACTACGAGTGATAAAATCGTTGGCCCAAGTGATAAGAAAATGCTCAGAGTAGTAGATAAGCCTATATTTAGTGGAATTGAAAAGAAATAACAACATGTTTTATGTTATATTTCTTAGGTTCGATACTTTGAAACCTTATATTGCTAGGAAATAAACTACTGTGGTAAGAATTGTGAGTTATTCATATAGTCTGTTATATAATCAAAGGCATTCACAGTGTGAATCGTTGCATGGACTACGATCAATAAATGTTCTGCGTGGTATTTGCCAGGAAAGTAGTTGTTTTATGCTCGCAGTCTACCAGACGTTCAACGTCAATCTATGTATGATATTTTTTCGGATAAACTGTTTTTCCTTTCAACGACTATATGATCTTGCATTCGCAGATGATAGTAGTGATGAAGAAGTACTTTCAATTCTGTTAGACTCGACAATGAGAAGGTGAATAAAAAAAGTTAGTTTTTTTCAAATATTTCGAAAACCGAAAGAGAGAAAAAGATCCCAATGATGAGCATCGAATTCGAATAACCCTGTCATTCCTTCGTCGACAGGTTTCTCGGTGGTTTTGCACCACCAGTCCCTGGTTGAGCCGGCAGTGGTCACAAAGCTGATATCGCAGTTGAACAAGAGCACGGGGGAGGTGTCCAAGAAGCATCCGAGGTTCCTGGGCAACAACACCAGCGCCATCGTCGAGGTGACAGTCGCCAGGCCGATCGCACTCGAGCTGTACAGCGAATGCAAGGAGCTCGGCAGGGTCATGCTACGGGTAGGGGGCGTCACAGTCGCGGCTGGACTCATTACTCAAATTATTCTGTAAGATGTAATGTATTTATATACCTGAATTATATTAGTTGTTTATATTTGTTGGAAGTTTTTTTTTTCGTGGTTGAGATCCATTAGGTTCGTATTCAGTAGATCGAGGACGTGCTGGATTCGAGTTTCCCGCACCAATTGAGAAAGTTTTATGCAACACTCATTGCAGGTATGGAAAAACCGAGTACAGAATAGAACACCCAGTACAAATGTTTTTAGCTCTAATTGACATTGTAAAGTAGGAATCGTTTTGCCATCTATGTTTTGAATCATGAACTAAACTGTCAGTTCAAGAAATGATATCACAGATTTCTGTAAAGATTTGAAGAAAACTGTAATCCAACTAGTTTTAAAGGATATTTCTGTTATTTATTCAGAGTAGATATCAACTAGAAACCTGTAATATTGTTTTTGAAGAAAACTATAATTATTTTTTGTGGAATATTTTTCATGACCTGTTAAGATGAAACTTTTTTTACAAGAATGCTCTTATCTCTTGAACGTTGATTGATGCAATACATCAATCAACGTCTTGAAGTATCAGAGGTAGAGAAAAACCGAATACAGATTAGTGTTCAGCAGGCCGAGAACACACTGTGTGCAAGATTGAAAAATGTTCAATGGGTTTTTGACCCCCCCCCTTTTCGATTGATTTTTTTATTAACCTGATATCTCGGAAATTATTGAATGAGGACCAGCAAGACAAGATTTCATCGAATTCTAAAATATCCGTGATTTTTACCAAATGCTTATATCTCAAAAACTATCAGAGGAAGAGAAAAACCGAATACAGATTCGTGATCAGCAAGCCGAAAACACCCTGTGTACAATTTTTCAGCTCATTCCGAGTCCTTGAAGAAGTTGAAAATTTTGAAAAGGAACCTTCCTACTTTTTCGGACCCCAAAATCAACTTTGTCGTAGGGCCTTCAAATTTGATATACAGGGACCTCTAGGGCTCCCCTAGTGCGAACTAGAAACACAGCTCTCTAACTTCAAAAATAAAAAAATTGCAATTTTTTGTCCCTTTTCTGACTGATTTTTTTAATAACCTGATCTCAGAAATTATTGGAAATAATTGATGACGGAGTCGATGGACGTGTTTAGCAAACGAATTGGGATGGCAAGACAAGTTTTGGATCTCTGGATGTTATGTTATTAAAAATGATGAAGTGGAAACTGACGTGGAATTGTTTCCAAAAGTTGCCTCCTTGGACATCATCAGTCTTCAGACATTTTCGGGTACAAATATGTCTCAACAACTGATTTTAAATACTTCCAACAGAAAAAAAATCTACTCGAATGACAGCGAAAATTTGTGTGGTTATGTTCGTTCTGGTCCAGCAGAGCAGGTCTAATTTGACAGCATTCTAAAATACTCTATACCTTGCGGATAGACACCGAACTTCACTTTGTCTTTTCATTCTTATTCAGCAGAGGCAGCACCTGCCAGGCAAATTTCGAAGGTACAGAGCGTTCGAGGAGATTTCATGACGAAGTATTTTGAAATCATTGTTAAAAATAGAAATAATGCAAGTTCAGATTTGAAAACTAGTATGAATTGTTCCTAGATGTTCATTCTTCCATATTACATTTTGAGAGGCGATTATTCTCGATTGAAGTTAATTTTATAATGATTTTTTAAAAATTGTCGACAAACTGTACGTTCAAAAAATACTAAAAAAAATATGATTGTCTCTCATTACAACATTGAAATACCTTGATAATTTGAATGAAAACTGTTTGATAGTTATTGAGAAAACTTGAAAAATACCCTATAAATGACGTTTTCATTTTTTTTCTCAAGAACTGTTCCGACAGATTTTCTCCAAAATCTCAAGAATCATTATATTTGAACGCTCAAATAACTCGATGTTTTTCGGAATAATTGAACGTAATAATCGCATTTTTACCTCCGGTCGACTACTTGGAATCGAAAAATGCTAATTCAATAAGTAATCACATTTTATTTATTCACAGAGCAAAATATAGTAAAGATGAGGAGCACAAAAACGTTCATCAAACATAACAATTTCATTATTATTCAGGAATAAAATTCTATAAAAGTTGATCTTCGTAAAGTGGTTCGGAATACACAATTCAAATAGCATTTTAAATAACAAGCAACTAGAATTTTTACCAAACCTAAATATTAAGACAATAATAAAAATAACTATCTGCATACCTAATAATAATCTCAGATTATAAAATCACATTCGGTTATCATATACACTTAGTTAAAGTTAAAGAACAAACAAAAATATCATAAACAGGTGCTTCAACAAAAACCCAAAACACCATGTATGATATTTTGAGATGTGGAAGAGAGATAATTTCTTGAAACATTGTCTAAAACAAAATGGAAATGATACTATACTGTAATCCAATTATTACAGCTAGTAAAGATAATGTGATGTTGCAAATTCAAAAAAGTTGACTAAAAATACACAAAATGATCGATAATACGTAGGTAATGTCTTTAAATGAATGACGTTATATACATCAATCAACGGTTATGATTAGGATGAATCAAAACAGTTAATAAACTAAGGTCAAAAATATCACAGCAAATCTTGAACAAAAATGAAAAAATATTACATATGTATTGAAGAAAATATGCACATAACAGTCGATCCACATAAGAAAGGTAATTTATTATTAATAAAAAAAACAGAGTTTAGATTTCCATTAATTGATGAAAAATTATCAGATGGTTGACAATATTCATATTGGAGACAATACATATGTAATAATGTAGTAGAAAACCAATCATATATTTTTAATACGGGCGTTCCTCTTTTTTTTGAGCATAATTTTGTTAATTTTTCAAGATGCATAGATAAAAAATTTGATAAAAAAAAATTACAACAATCAAAGGAAAACTAATTTTCATTCTGGCATGCCGAAATACTCTGATACAAAAGATATATTATTTATGCATCCCATACAATTTGCACAAGTTCCCCACAAAACTCTCCTTTGAAGCATGCAATAACACATTACCTACATAAGCAAAAATTCGTTTTTCGTAAATTCTCTAAATAAATGGTACGGCGCCTATTCTCCAATCGAAAATGGAATACACAAATTTACATCTTCTAACACAACACAACCGGTAGAGATTCTCCGAGTACAACCACTGAAGTGAAGTGACACTATAACTAAAAGCACATCATATTTTTTCGCTGGGTCCCTATGAAATTTTTCTACATGAAGCCGCCATCGCAGTGTTGAATGTTGCTTGTCGATACAACCAGAATAAAAAAAAAACAGTAAGTATAATTAAATACCTGCATATTTCGGTACTTGAGTTGCTCGTTCAAAAGCCGGTACATTCAGCATCACGTGACATCAGCTCAATGCTATTAAAACGTAGAAGAGTGTTACCAATTTATCTTTGAAAAAACAAAGGGGGTTGGTAGCGCTCTAGTGTCAAAGAATCAGACGTCTTCATGAGGCAACTGGTCGACACGTCAAATGTCACTGAAATATTCGTCTGGAGAATTTATGCAACATAATAAGGACAGATAACTCGTTGAAAGATGTCACTAGACAAACAGTGGCCATCTCAGTGGACGAATTCAACTATGCCGGTCCGCAGTTCTCATCGCCACCGCTAGGCGGCGCTCTCTCGCCAGCCATCGGAGAATGGGCGCCGACCCGCCCAGGTAACGCCAGGTGGGCGCGCCCTAGTGCCGCAGGCGCTCCCACAGGGCGTGCCTCAGGGAGGCGCGCGCAGGGCTCAGTTCGCAGGGGCTCGGGGTGGGGGGGCTGAAGCCCTCATCGGCCGACAGGGTGAGGTCTTCTTCCTCCTCCTCCTCATCGGAGCTGAGCAGCTGCTCCAGGGCGGCCGTTCCATGGAAGCTCTGGAAAATTCGGGCGGATGGAGAGGGGTGAAAAAAGCTGTTGGTGTGTTCGGCATATATATAATGACAACTATATGGATAACACCTATTCTTCTCTTTACGCGAAAGTGAAGCTAGTTTTGGAAAAACAAAAGACTGTCTGGCTTGCTAATGATGAAATGTGCGCATGCGCGGGTTTTGACGGGTTGAAATCCACTGACGTTTTTAGAATTTCATAGGTTAGGTATATTTGTTAACCCAAATTATGTGAAAGGGCGTCAATATAGTTATTAATGTACTTACTGATTGTTTACAGAAGTGATTATAGTGAGTGGTAACAGTGATTGATCAAAAATTATCCCACGAATCTTGTTCCGATGACTTTATCATCACAGGTTTCTCTGCAAATCGCAAGTATCGCTCTGTAGAACACATCCATTTCTGCATTTATCATCAACTATCATTCAATATCGTCAAACAATCCAGCAATTAATGAATATTTGAAAAATATATGTCAAGATGAAATAAAAACATCGAATTGAAGGTTACGTGACACATTTGATTGATTTTTAATAATTATCATACGTTTGTCGCTCACTAGAAAGCTACTCTCCTCCATGATGAAAACGAATGTCGATTCTTAATTCAAACTTGCGCATGCTCATATTCGCGATTTGTCCCGCAGACTGTCATTTGTTTTATTTCTCGGCTTCAGCTCTGGTATCCATGTTACCTATATAGTTATTATTAGATATATGGTGCTCGGTTGATGGTTAGTTGTTTTATCCAACACATGACAGTTATGACTGTCATTATCAAATCACACACTAGTTATGGATTATAACATTTATAACTCACGTTCATATTCAAAGTAGTATTTATTTATTCACTACTATTACAAGCAGAATTCTCATTGACATTGAAAATAAAGGAAAACGCTAACGGTTTATTCGAATTTGAGACATTTTTTTGCGAGAAACTGTTCAGAAAATATTTGAAACCGTTTTGAAACACTCCAATTTCTTGAGCCATTTGTGACGACACACTTGATTCTGGTTCAAAACGTTTTGAAGGCGTCTCCTGGACCGTTTCAATCATGTTTCAATATGGCGAATTGTCATCTTAGGTTAAATAATTATGACACGTGCCGTTTTGCAACGTTGCACTTTTTCGGCCCATAGAATGATCTGGTCTGGTCGATCTGAAATCGACATGGAAAACTGGTCGATCTGAAATCGACATGAAAATCTGGTGATCTGAAATCGACATGGAAGTCTGGTCGATTTGAAATCGAGATGGAAGTCCGGTCGATCCGAAATCGACATGAAAATTTGGTAGATCCGAATTCGACCTGGAAGTCTGGTCGATCTGAAATCGAGATGGAAGTCCGGTCGATCCGAATTCGACATGAAAATTTGGTAGATCTGAATTCGACATGGAAGTGTGGTAGATCAAGAATCGACATGGAAGTCTGGTCGATCTGAATTCGACTTGGATGTGTGGTAGATCTAGAATCGACATGGAAGTCTGGTTGGTCTGAAATCGACATGGAAGTGTGGTCGATCCGAAATCTACATGGAAAATTGGTCGATATGATGGTATCAACTGTTTTAAAACGGTATTTGAAACTGTTTCGTTGCAAAAAATGCCTTCGGTCATTGTTAAATCCGTTGCTTGATTGGAACCACACGCTGCCATATCGGTATACCAAAATGTTAAAAAGTCACTGTCAAGTCGTTCTCACATTTATTGGGTACTGAGACGCAAATAGCTTTGATTTGATCACAAAACTTATTAATTATTATCTCATAAAAAAAACGATTTCTTCCACTTGTTGGATAAAACATTGTATGCCACTCGTGTGTTATGTTTCCTTAGTCACTGGAGAATTTATAAATCTTTCTCGCGTGACTTATTTTCGACATAACACACTAGTATTATAAATAACTATTTTTCTAGCGGTTAAAGATACAGTATGGAGATAATACTAGACTGTGATCCGCGGTGATCCACAGCTAGTAAAGGTGATGTGATGCTGCAGATACAGAAAGAGTGGACCAAAAATACACAAAGTGATCGATAATACGTAGGTAATGGTTCAAAAATATCCTTGCACAAAAATAACGAAGACAATATGCACAGAACAGTAAATCAACAAAAAAATATTCATAATTCATTAATGATTAGTTACTTTTCTCTAGCGGTTAAAGTGCAACAAATTATGTGATGATACTATAAATATTCCAACATTTTCCGATTGTTTACAACAATTTAGAATGACAACATCTAACCGCAATCTCAATAAAAATTTAGGGTATTATAAAATTCGCCAATAATTTGAACAAAACCTAATTTGGTGATTACTTTATTGCCTAACATCGATAATTTTATGTCGTATACGAATATTTCACATGGGAGATGTCATAAAAAACAAGTTTAGTCTTCATAGAAAGTTTCCGCCAAAAAACCGTTACTCAACATGGCAATAATATTTATCAATTAGTTCCCTTTGAATTCACAAGTTATTTGCTTTGTCCAAGAATGAGTAAAATATTGTTGAATACAGGTGATTGGCAATAAGTGGAAATATGTTGAAATATCATATTTTGTGAAAAATAAATGAAACCTTGGAACTATCATAATAGATATAATTTATCAACAGGGTTGGGCGATTTCTTGAGAGAAAAAACTTCATAAGAACATATGTCCTAATGATACTAACTTTTGAACTACAGGGTGTTCAAGTTTAAAGAAAATCCACGATTATCGAAATAGGAGAACTCAATATACGCTCATATGAGTTTTTTTCTCAAAATGAACCCAAGAATAACCTCCCCAAAATTAGCATTCTCTATGCCGCACCCTGTATATTAAGAAATATATAACAATTTATTCTAAATCCAGACATGCTTTGTTAGTAATCTTTTAAGATATTTCTAATCGCAAATTTTCGAAAGCTATACTTAGTTAATTTAATGACATTAGCCAGGAAAGTAATAATTTTCAGCAATTTCAAGTATTTCAAATGTGAGTAAACAATATGACTTCGATATTTTTGTGAGATGGTTAGTGAGCATAACAAAAAGTTAGTGCTTTTGTGTTAGCGGTATCGTTAGTAGTGCATATAAAACTAACTTACGAAGAACAAATACATTTAAACTGGAATTAGCTCTTGTGTCGATTGTCAGAAGTCACCAGCAACCATATAATTTAGTAAAGAAGATTCCTAAATAAGCAGAAAAACATGCCAATATTACTGAAATAAACAAATATTCAATTATATACATATACAATTTAAAAAACAGGGGTACTAAATTCGCAAATCTTTCATTGAATCAGAAACCCTTTCATCGAAAATCCAGATATATTTCAGTAATTAAATACATCTTGATATAATTCTTATTAACCTCATATGCAACCGAAAATTCTGATCACCCCGTATAATAACCATCCTCAAAGCGCGTGCGAGTATACCTTTAGAAAGCTGCTAATTAGTATGCTCACTGAAACCATAAAAATTACTGTAAATACATACAGTCTCTAGGTTATACAGTATCCTCCAGATGTGAAATAATTTTAAGGAATCTCTGGTACATCCTCGCTGACTCATAATTCGGCCATTTACGCGACTGCATCGGCGCGTGACAGTTTTGCAACACAACACTTTCCAAATAGTTGATTATCATCGCCTATTGCATCAAGTATTCTTCACAAAGTTCAACTGAGCGACTACCGGAGACCTATCTTTTTTGACCAAGGATAGCATGAATATGCCAACATGTATGTCCAACCAACTGTATTGTTATTAATTATTCAGCAATTGTTTGTGTTTATCGTTGCAAAACTTGATTTGATATGAAGATGAATGTTGAATTGTTCAGATCGGGCGACGGAATGAAGAAAGCCTTGTTATAGGCTCCAAGTGATTTTGACTAATACACTCTGTGAATTGTTTTCTGAGAGTCGAATATCTAGTGGAAAATTCTCAGGAAAATTACTGCCACAGACTAATTTGGTGAAATAATCTCCCATAATTTCCAATTGATGCATTTCCTAATGACTTCTGTTGAGTTCAAAGCATCTTATCTATATATCAACAATATTTTCCCAATGGATGCATTGGATTGATTTCCCAATGACTTCCTGGGATTCCGATGACATCTGATGAACTCACAGCATCCAATCTATAAATCGACAATAATTTCCCGATGGATTTCCCAATGACTTCCTGGGATTCCAATAACTTCTAATGAGCTCACAGCATCTTATCTATATTTCAACAATAACTTCTCAAATGATGCATTGGATTTCCCACTGACTTCCTGAGATTCCAATGACTTCTGATGATATTTCAACAATAACTTCTCAAATGATGCATTGGATTTCCCACTGACTTCCTGAGATTCCAATGACTTCTGATGATATTTCAACAATAACTTCTCAAATGATGCATTGGATTTCCCACTGACTTCCTGAGATTCCAATGACTTCCTGGGATTCCAAATGACATCTGATAAACTTATCTAATCATAAATTGACAATAACTTCCCAAATGATGCATTGGATTGATTTCCCAATGACTTCCTGGAATTTCAAATGACATCTGATGAACTTATCTAATCATAAATTGACAATAACTTCCCAAATGATGCATTGGATTTCCCAAAGACTTTCTGGGATTTCAGTGACTTCTGTTGAGCTCACAACATCTCATCTATAAATCAACAATAACTTTCCAAATGATGCATTGGATTTCCCAATGACTTCCTGGGATTCCAAATGACATCTGATGAACTTATCTAATCATAAATTGGTAATAACTTCCCAAATGATGCATTGGATTTCCCAAAGACTTTCTGGGATTCCAGTGACTTCTCATGAGCTCACAACATCTCATCTATAAATCAACAATAACTTCCCAAATGATGCATTGGATTTCCCAATGACTTCCTGGGATTCCAAATGACATCTGATGAACTTATCTCATCATAAATTGGTAATAACTTCCCAAATGATGCATTGGATTTCCCAAAGACTTTCTGGGATTCCAGTGACTTCTGATGAGCTCACAACATCTCATCTATAAATCAACAATAACTTCCCAAATGATGCATTGGATTTCCCAATGACTTCCTGGGATTCCAAATGACATCTGATGAACTTATCTAATCATAAATTGGTAATAACTTCCCAAATGATGCATTGGATTTCCCAAAGACTTTCTGGGATTCCAGTGACTTCTCATGAGCTCACAACATCTCATCTATAAATCAACAATAACTTCCCAAATGATGCATTGGATTTCCCAATGACTTCCTGGGATTCCAAATGACATCTGATGAACTTATCTAATCATAAATTGACAATAACTTCCCAAATGATGCATTGGATTTCCCAAAGACTTTCTGGGATTCCAGTGACTTCTCATGAGCTCACAACATCTCATCTATAAATCAACAATAACTTCCCAAATGATGCATTGGATTTCCCAATGACTTCCTGGGATTCCAAATGACATCTGATGAACTTATCTAATCATAAATTGGTAATAACTTCCCAAATGATGCATTGGATTTCCCAAAGACTTTCTGGGATTCCAGTGACTTCTGATGAGCTCACAACATCTCATCTATAAATCAACAATAACTTCCCAAATGATGCATTGGATTTCCCAATGACTTCGTGGGATTCCAATGACTTCTGTTGAGCTCACATCATCCCATCTATACAATAACTTCCCAATTGCATTGGATTTCTCATGACTTCCTTAGATTCCAAATGACTCACATGTTTTCCCTCATATTGATACATCAATTGAATATAATCTTCGAGTAAAACCGATGAAATTTCAAGAGTACCCCAAGGATCAATCATGGACCCGTTGGGAATGTTTGTACATGATCAATGAAGATAACAGACATCATCCACATGACATTATTTTACCTGGGAGCGGTGCACAGAGCTGGAATGGGACGGCGAGCTGTCTTGGCTGTGATTGGCCTCCGTGTAGGACTGCGTCATGGGATTGCCGCCCGTCGCAGGAGTCTGCCGCTTGGCCAGCTCCTTCTTCTTCTTGTCCTCGGCGGCCGCCTTCATCGGGTCGTAGCTCTTCCTACGCTTCCAGTTCTGGAATTCCACCTCTCTCGAGGAGAGAGACGAGTTGCTGCGGGCGCCGCCGCCTTGTTTCTTGCCTTGACGAAAAAAAAAAGTGTAGGAGATCGTTGAGATTTATGGATATTCGATGGGAAGTCCAGAGTGGTACTGGGAAGATCTAGTTGAACGAACAGGGAGTAGTTGGGAATCTCTATGAATCTTAAAAGAAGTCATAAGGAAAACTAAGGAATTCATTGGGAAGTCCAGTGATGTTGGGAAGTCCTAGTTGAAACTCGAGTTGAAATGTATACAAAGTCAAGAGGGGATTCCTGGAATTTATTGGGAAATCCTAGGAAAACGTTGCAGGTCCAGAGAGACAGACTAAGAGGTCATTAAGACCAGGAAGTCATTAGGAAATCTAAAGAATTTATTGGAAAGTTCTAGTATGGAACTCATGAGGAGATTCTAGGAATTTGTATGGAAAAAGTCGAGGAAAAAGTCATTGGAAATTTCTAAAAATTCGATGAGAAACCCAGATACATAGGAAATGCAGCTTATGTTTGAAAGCCATTAAAAAGACCATCCATGAAGTCATAGGGAAATCTGAGGAATTAGTTGGGAAGTCCAGAGTTTCATAATAAATGCGCAGGACTTCAGGATATGATAGCTCTTTCAAGAATATGAAAAAAATTCCTATTGTCTTAACCTCTAAAATGCACCATTTTCGACATACAGGGCCATCTTAAAACCCTAGTCTACGCTACTCCAGTTGAAAATGTTGACAATTTAGAAGAGCGCATTGTTGCTTCTTGCAACATAATTCGGAACACTCCGGGTATTTTCCTACGTGTTAGACAGTCAATGCATCGAAGAATTGCTGCGTGCATTGAAGCTAACGGCGGACATTTCCAACACTTAATTTAACTAAGTATGATTTGTTTTTTTTTATTTTGCAAATATGAAGTTAACGTTTGATTTTGTTATTTGTTCTAACGTTTAAATAAATTTTGTATAATTATGAAAAAAAAATTAAAAAAAAATATACCATGTTTTTCAACATGAAAGTTGATTTTTCTTGAAAACGGTCAACTTTAGAGCTTATAAACAAGAGTCCCTTTTTTGTGTAGAAAACATTGGCGGTTTGAATAGGTGGCTCAAAATTGTACTTTTTCCAGTGGCGTAAAAGTTGGAGGAAATAACACCCACTACCCCTTCAAAATCTTCACCAATTATGAATTTAAAAAAATAATAAATCAGCCCAAAACATAGCTTATTATGAGTAGAAAATGCCTACAAAATCTGTTTTCTGTGCGATAAACGGTTCCAGAAATATTCGCAAAAAACGATTTATTTTTTTTAATTCAACACCCTGTATGTCGAAAATGGTGCATTTTAGAGGGTAAGTCAAAAGGAACTTTTTTTCATATTCTTGAAAGAGCTATCATATCCTGAAGTCCTGCGCATTTATTATGAAACACCCTGTATTGGGAAGTCCAGAGTTATATTGGGAAGTTTTAGTTGGATGTATGAAAGGTGTGGGGACATTCTAGGAATTTATTGGCAAGTCTGAAAAGTCTTTGGGAACCTCCAAGATTTCAATGGAAAATTTGGATTCTCTTTTTGAGGTCATGAAGAAGCCCAGGAAGTCATAGGGAAAACTAAGGAATAGATAGGGAAATCTAAAGTTATAGTGGAAAGTTCTATTTGAAACATATCAAATTCGAGAGGGTATTCTAGGAATTTGTTATATTGATAAGTTCTAATTTCGGAGTCAGTAGGAAATACAGAGGACGTCAACAGGAAATTCAGGAAGTCATTGGGAAATACAGGAAGTCATTAGGAAATACAGAAAGTCATTAGGAAATCCTAGCAATTCATTGGAAAGTTAGGATTTGCTTAGAATATTCCGGAATATTCATTGGGAATTTAAAGGAATGCATTGGGGACAACTGGAAATAATTAGTAAACACGATAATATTGGCCGTGTTCAAATATTATAATTTCAAATTATTCATTAATTAATATCAATATGACATTTAAGTCATATCAAATTTTTCTGTCGATTTAGGATTATTTCTTACGTAATAGTATTCAGCACAATTTCAAAAGATACTTCTTCTTACTCTGAGTATTGACCTCATAATATAGGTGTGAATAAAATCTTTAGAGATGTCGGCTAACAATAGGAATTTAAAAAATTGATTAAAATGTTCAATCTGCAGATTATCTGCAACTGATATCTAGATTAAACGATTACGATGATATCATACAGAATATTTTTTATATTTTCGATATTTCAAATCTACCACCAAATCTTTAAGGTGATGTTCCTATCTGAATGTTAAGTAGTCATCCTTTGTTTCCTCATTTAAATCTTCGAACAAGTGACAAGTCCAAGCTATTCCATTAACATTCCTTATGCTACTTTTGACCCGTATAAAATGAAACTTGACAAAGTATTGTTCGATGTCGTTGAACCAAACTCATCATCAGTTGAGTTTAGGGAATGTTTAAAGTGCAGACATTGTAATTGCATTTTGGATTTACAACATGTTTAAAAATAGAGGCTGCTGGAATCTGCACGTCTGGTATTCCTTGAGTATTTCCCCGGGTATTTCTTATCTGATCATACCCTTTTTTATTCGAGACAAACAAAAGTGTAATTCGATGCTACAGTACTTATTATTTTCGTTTCAAAATAAAAAATCGAATATTTGCATATAAATTATTTAAACCAAACCCTATTATCATAAAAAAGTAACTAGATAATAATGATTCATGATTAGGTACTACGTCTAAGGGTACTACAGTTACGAATCTGGTTTTTCGAATATATTTTTCTCTTTGTTGGATGCAAATTTCCCGATTCTACTTCCAATTACGTTACTCGTGACTCACCCTGTATTTACTTTCCGAATTATCAACATTCAATAGTTGTCGATGTAAATTTCAATCGCGCATTTTTTCATTCAAAATTATAGCATTCTGGGAGGTTTAACATGCAAACTGTAGAAATTGTTAATTGTTTTTTATCGAACGCAGTTAAAAAACGTTTTGACGGATTAAGCTCTAAAGCATAACTGTATCTAATTTTGATTTCAGAGCTGGCAGCAATTAACGGGAAGCAGTGAACTAAATACAAATTGGGCGAAGCCGAGCTAATCAAATAAGGACGCGCAATTTGAATTTCTGAATGGGTAACTGGAATAGAGGTAGTTTCAGTAATTCATCAAGTATAAAGTAGCGCTTAGTAGCGATAAAAAAGAAAGCGAATTTATATCTAGGTACAATGTCCTAATCAAAACTGCCCATTGTTTATCACTCGGTTTATCATTACTCACTTATAACAATAAATCAAGATTGATAAGTTTCCTGTCCTATTTACACAATATTTAATATCGATTTAACAACGTCTTGAAATGATTATAGATCATTGTTTACTTACGAATATAGCAAGCAGACTTGGTGTCCATGCTCACAAACAAATTTAATAATCATAATATTTTGATTTCATTAAATCAGTGTTTATTATCTAATAAAAATCATATTAAGCTAATGAATTATAGAGGCTAGTCAACTTTTGGAATAAATTGGAGCGATTGTGAATGACAGAAAGATTCTACAAGCCACATGTGATTTTAGGCTAATTCATTACCCTATTCCCACATTTTTTGTTCTCCTTCTCAAAAAAATCTGTACCTTCGCTAGCTTTGAGCAGGGACATTTTTGAAAAATGTTTTCCTCCGCATCAGTAGGTATATAATGGGAGGACTATTTTAAGGCTAATCAATTAACCTATCCTGAAAAAATATCAGTGCGGTGAGAGAATTGGGAATAGGTGATAAATTAGCTTGAAATGACCTCTGCAATTTAGCTACTGATAGGTATCAAATAACCAAGCAGACAAATGATATCAGCCTTCCTTTTTTGAAATGTCAGAATTACGTATGCACAATGTTAGGTTCAAAATGGATTTCTATTGCATAGAATAGCTATTATGAGCTTATATTTGCAATATACATGGTGGCTCATAGCTGAAGTTATCGAACTTAACTTATTGAATTATTAAAAATTCAAGTCATTATGACCGCTATAGTGCATAAAATTTTGCATAACATTACGTGAAGATCGATATTTTTTTTGACACATCTTACACCAAATTTCAATTGAGCAAGCTTGGATTAATAAAAAAATCAAAAGAATATTGAACCTTTTCAAACATTCCTAGGCATTCAAAGTTGCGCGTTGGTAAAGATTTTTCATTCCAATCTCCTGTACTAATTTCGATGATGAGTAATGAAAACATCATCAAATATTTTTAGCACATCTGCTACCTATTGTAGCAAACTTCTTAGTACCCATATTCCCAGCCATATCCTTTGTTATTCATTGCAAGGACAAACAATACGTCCAGCTCAACGTTTTTTTTTGTTGGTACATAAAAATGCATAGCAACGCATTATTACCTACTTTTGAATACTCGAATACTCTTAATAGATTTTCAACTGTGGTATTTGGTCGAGTCGTACCGATCAATATACATAAACATAATCGACATTTGGTGCCTGAGGGCATATTTAGAAGTTATGCTAACTGTAAAGACAGGACTGGAAAGCATCGAGGAAAAGTGTGTCTATATATACGCGAAATAATCATCATGCTTAGTCATCAAAAGGGATCGTCATACCTGTTTCTTTCAGATATATTATTATCAGGTGATCAGGCATTCATAAATTTTAAATTTAACATGCTGAGATTTGCAATACGTCCGATTTTGCATGTATTGGTTAGCCTCGGGTTAGCCACATAGTTCAAGTTTTGAATTGTTGCAGAGAAAGTATATTTAGTAATGCCAGATTGATACTGGAAATAAACAATTCCTGGACCACTCGACCTATCCTAGAGATGTTAGGCAAGTTATTGGGGTGGCGATTCCTAGGAATGATATGAAGTTACACGGGAAAATATTACGAATTATGGCAAACAATAATAAATGCTTGTTGGAAACTTGAAAATACCAAAACGAATTTTGGAGTTATTTTTTGGAAATAACAGAGAGTTTGTGAAAATAACCTGTTTGTTTACCCTGGAATCTTTTAGAATTCTTTTGAATTCCTTGGTAAATTTGAGTATGCTGTAAGAAAATTGACAGTTTCTTATGGAGTTTAGTTCCATTGAAATATTCACCTGCTTTTATAGCAATTTCAACCAAAAAGTAAATAATATTTTGTAATGTAATTACTCAAATGTATAAAAAGCCTGTGTGCCCTATTATATTAGAAGTTAGAATGAGTAGAATAAGAATATAGGTCAACAGCACCCACGCATTTTTACATTCGCGTAATAAAATCAAAAATTATTTGCCACTATTTGGTACACATATTACTTGCAATAAAAGCGTTCTTTCTAATTATTTGAACTTTAAGTTCATTTTTTGTCTTGAATCAAAAAAATAAGTAATGAGGATATACTCGAAGAAATTCGAGCTCAGATTCGAGTATTAGCATTTCGTGTGACGGCCGAAATGACGGCTTAGAGCTGCCATGTTGGAGCCGTGAAACTCGTCCGCCATCTTGAATTTGTGAATTCCAACAAAAAAGTCATAATCGATTCCTAAAAACACCACATACCAATTTTGAAGTGAGTCGGACCAAAATCACAAATCTCGGCCGCCATCTTGAATTAATTGTCAGAAAATTCATAATTTCCGGACAAAACATTCTCAATCTCCGATACCGAAAACCCCCACGTACCATAATCACAAATCTATTCCGCCATCTTGGAGCCGCCATGTTGAATATTGACAAAAAATTTACATGCCGCCATTATGTTTTTTCTATTATAATAAAAAGATATAGGATGGTGGAACAACTAGTCAATTGTTTCATTTCAAAATGAGACGATTTTCTGGGAACCCCACTCGGAACCCTAGTAATATTTCATGAATCACGTGTAGATGGCTGTACAATCGACTTTCAAATGACAATGGGTTATATTTATTTTGACTGCTTTTCTTTAGAATCCACCGACACTTTTCAAAATCTCCAAGTGTGTTGCATGCTAATTATGAATACACTTTATGAAACTAAATAGTTCGTTGTGGCGATTACCAAAAGAGGTGGCGCCACCTATGAGAACTTCGGTAAGTATTACTGAGCATTGAAAGTTGACACTCATTAAGTTGGGCGAATATCGAGAACATTTCCTGTAGATTTGTAATCAATGTAATCCTGATGACGATGACATTATGAGAATAACCTAGAGAACAACATGCCAAAAGCCATCAAGTAACGACTCACCGTTAGCATCCTTCTTGGAGCCCTTGGCACCACAACCCATAACGGGCGGCTTACTCGCCCGCATGCTGAACCTTCCGCTGTCAGTCCTCGAGAACTGGTTCTGCAGCCTGCCCGGCGTCGTCTTGACCCCACCGACCGCCTGCTTCCCCTCCTTGACAGCCGGCGCCGCCGCCTGCACCACCGCCGCCCTTTTCGCTACCCCCGTCAGATACCTGCTCTGCACATCCCCCGACCTCACCGGCCTCCTGTCCATCGAGATGGCCCGCTCCTGCGGCTGAAAGGCCCGCCTCCGCATCTCCGGAGTGTTGGGGCACCGCAGCGGTTGGGGCGGCTCTGGGTCTGCCCTGGCGCGCCGCAGGCTGAACGCCCTGTTGCACCTAGTCCCCGTGAGGTCCCTGCGCTTCTGCGGGCCCTTACCGCTCTCCTCCTCCGAGCTGGTGTCCGTGGTGTCGCCGAACTGGCTGCGGTCGATCTTGCGGTGGTCCGACAGGCTGAGGCTGCCCCGCCTCGGCGGCTTGATGCAGGCCGTCGAAGAGCTCCGCTGGATGGAGACATTGTTGGTCTCCTTGTGGTGGAAGACGTTGGTGTTCTTCAAGGCCGCCGGCGGTGGCGGGTTCTTCGCCGAGAAACTGCTCGAGCGCCGTATCGGCGAGTTCTGTATCTTGTGCATCACCCTCCCCTGCGAGTATTGATTGATCAGATTCGTGTATGTTTGATCAATACCCTGCAGGTTCTTGCTCTGGAAGTGCTCGAGCTTGTTCGATATGTTCATCGTGCGGTCGTCCAGGGAGTTGTGCCGCGTGTGGGAAGCCTTCTGCTTCATCAAATGAGCCGTGTTGTTCAACTGCAGCCCGTACTTGACATCGTAGTCGCTATCATCCAGCAACAACCTCTGCTGCAGCGTGTTGATGTAGTTCTGGGTGGGCCTCAGGATGGAGTCGGTGTCCAGGCTGGTGTCGGACAGCTCGACGTTGTTCCGGCTCCTCGGCCGCGAAATCGTGTGTATGGGCGACGGGATCTTTGTCGGCGATGTATTGCCTCCCACGGCGGGCGGCAGGTTGCTGGAGACGTTGGACACCTTCAGTTCGATGCTCTGGACGTTGACGAGGTTCGCGGTGAGCTTCCTGTGCGAGTTGGTTCGCTGGCGGACCGGTTCCGTGATGACGTCAGTGTAGCTCTTGCCGTCGACGTAGGCCTGGATGTGGACTTCGCTTTTCGTGAGGGTGAACCGGCGTTCCGGCTTCTTCTCCACTTTGGGTTTGAAAGCGCCGCTGGAGGTCACTGATATCACGGAGCCCTGGTCGGAGTTTTGTTGCAGGCCGTCTCGTTTGGCGACCGGGCTTGGGAACATTATTTTGGTGAAAGTTTTGTCACAGTCACTGTTGTTCAACAGGGGCTTATTGCTGATGTCTTCTGTGATGGACATGTTTTGGGTTGGGGACATTATGGGAGAGAGAGATTTCTTGGCTTGCACTGGAGGAGGATGGATTCTCTCAAATTTCTTGCTAGTGGGTGACATTGGTGGTTTTATCTCAGGATATTGTATCAAACCCATGTTCTGAATGCCCTTGGTCACTTCTGTACACTTGAAATTGCACTTGTCTATACTAGTGGTGTTTTGCAGTATGTGATCTCTAACAGTAGAAAGACTTTTGACATACTCCTCAGTTTTCTTCTGCACAGATACTTGCTCAATTTTGAAGTCCTTATCAATACTCATTCTCACCTTTTGTTCCTCAGAATAGTTCTCAGCATCCAAGGTGTAAGTACCAGCATCACTAGCAGTGTCTGACTTGTCAAAGTCATATTCAGTTGCATCAATGAAAACATCATTTTTAGTTTCACCTATGTAAAGTTTTTCACAGTCAGGACTGGCAAATGGTTTCATTTTACCAGACAATTTTCCAGAACTTGATTGCTCATGGTTATTAGAATCTATCGGACTAAATGGGCTAATTAAATCTAGCTCTGGACTGGAGACATCTTTGAGCTCTAGATCAGGGCTGGATATGCTGGGTAGAGGTACACTTGGGAAAGACTGCACCATTCTATCGGATGTAACATGTTTCAGAAACAGCGTCAAATCACTCCGTTTGGCACTGGCACTCTTAGCTCTTTCAGGTTTCTCATCTGAGGAAAAGTAGCCTTCTGATTGAAAACTCGATTTTCTGGGAAGGTTTCCTGTTGATGGGTGTTTCGGAGGTATTGTTGGAACAGAATCATCGAGTTTCGATAAAGACTGCCCCCTTTTATGTCTATTTTGGAACTTTTCAGCCAAGGCTTTCTGCCTTTGAACGTCAACAGTCTTGTTGATACCCAAATCTATTGTGTAAGCCAATGGCTTGGGGGAATCGGGTACCGAGGAGGAGGACTGTTCAGGGCTTTCGTCCATGATTCACAATGAAAATTCAGCACAACCTAAAAATACAAAATAGTGGCTAGGCCAAATTATAACTTATGCACCATCATTATTTAGTTCAAAGTCACATGAACGGAACTAACCTGACCAACGTATATTTGCAGTGAGAAAGATGCATATTTTTTACACGAACTGAAGAACTAATTGAAAAAGCTACACATCGTGACGCACTACATTTTTTTTTTCGTATTTTTATCAAAGAATCGTAAAGCAAAGCAGCGAAGTTCGTTCGAAACTAAAAGCGACTGACGAAAAACTGACAGCACTCGCTTCTCGCACCAATCTGACAGTTATCTTGTTTGTGTCAAAAAGAATACGACGTTGCCGGTTATAAGAAAATCAAGGATTTCTCGTGATATATTTGATAACGAACTAATGTATGTCAAAAGATTCCCATAAACCGATACACACATTCAAATTAAAAAGATTAGAATTTGTAAAGGTAATTTTGCACTTATCATGCGATCTATATTTTGGTGAAAATTTTTGTTGGTACTTACGTATTTTGACCTAAAAACACGAATTTCATAATATTATCGTGAACATATCTCTAGTTTTCGAGATAATCGATGCCAAAGTTCGAAATTCCACCTTCTTATACTGATAGCTATCTTTCTTTTTGACATGTATTGAAGAGAGAGTACACATATCACTGACTCGTGTTGCTATAAGGCAGCTATGAATCCACCTTTATTATCTCAAGATTCGCACTAAGGTATTCAAAATGGCCGTTGTTTATGTAGCCTAGTTGAAGAAATAATGGGAAAAATTACATATTTATGATGTTTTTCTTACACGAAAATCATAATTAACCATTGTAAATCCATGTAATATGTCCTGGGATCTAAGAAGATACAATACTTGCCCAAAAGTTGCCATACAAAGAAGGTGAAATTTCGAACTTTGGCATCGATTATCTCGAAAACTAGAGATATGTTCACGATAATATTATGAAATTCGTGTTTTTCAGGTCAAAATACGTAAGTACCAACAAAAATTTAAACCAAAATATAGATCGCATGATAAGTGCAAAATTACCTTTGTAAAAAACGAATATCTACGCGATGAATAATGTGAAACAAAGAACTTACAGGATTTCTTTGAAAATATTTGGTAACCTCGCAAGCAATTAACCAGCACGTTTAAAATTTCAAGTAGCAGTAGCGTAGCTAGAATTTGATTTAATGGGGCGGGTTTATTTTATCGAAAAAAACTGTGAAGTTTGAAATTGGTAATAGTTAAAATGTACTTGCCTTTATCCCTTTGTCTACCCATTTTACCGTAAACCAAAGCAACTGGAACTAAGCAGGATACTTATTCAGATAAAATTGAGACTTCAATTTCAAATTTTAGGTACACCAAAAAGACATATAGACATAAAGACATTGAGAGGAGAGGATTGAGTTCTAATGGGAATATATTATAATACTGGGTGATATACTGAAATAGCAATCTAAGAAAACCTTAATAATAATAAAAATCTATATTATTAAAACAATGTTCTTTATTCACTGAAATTTTACAAAAATTGTGTTGAACTGTTATTCATTGTGGTTTGAATGTGAAAGTCGGCCACAATTGTAGAAATATCATACATAAGCATTTTTTTGTAACAGGAAATTCGAGTATAGATAAAATTCTTCATAAGTATAAATTATTCGATATTCACAATATTTCATTCATGTCATATAGGAGCTCAAAGCATTATTGCAATAATAATAATTATTGTTGTAAGTATGTACCTATGTTATGATAAAAAAATAAAAACAAACAGCCATAAACTTAACGAGATATTTACAAAGAAATAAATTAAATGGTGGATAAAATTTCAGATTAATATAAACAACATATAAAATATCTATCTGAACCATACATATTCAAAAATAACACAGATATATGTGATTCATATAAAGCCGATATATAAATTTGTGCTCAGTTTTATAATTAAAATTATTTTTAAAACTTGTAAACTACCTACCCATCGTGTGGTGAGTATGCTGCATGTATTTAAAATAGGGAGAGATTCTTGTTGTTTAGCGGATTTGTGATGTATGACCTGAAAACATAATTATAGGAATGCTAAAAATAAAAATTTCAATCATTTCAACGAATCACAGAGTGTACAAAGTAAATCAACATGCAACAACAAATCTATATAAATTTGTATTATTTGTAACACAACCACTCGGAAACATTGTTTAGTTGAATTAAGTGCTTGAAATCGGTATCTCGAAAGGCACACATCTTACCATTATTCACTCAAGACCGGGAGCATAGATCCATAGAAAAAAATACAAAAAATCAAAAGATCATGTTGGTAGGTAAATATATCATTTATTTTATGGTAGCATCAATAAACTAAATAGCTTAAAGTGATCCGAGTAAAACAATCTGATGACCAAACTGGAAAAAAAATATAATACTTACAATTCAACATTGTGGATCGTAGACGTGGGACAAGTATCGTTGACTTTGACGTGACAGTGTTTATGACATTTAATCAAACAATCCCTGCACTCGTAGCCCTGCTTTCCGAACCTCCTGGCTATACTCTTGCCGCAAACTTGACATATGGTGCCCCTGAAAAAAAATAAGAAATTCCCGCCGACCGTTGACAAGTGACAGACTGACAGCCGAGCGCCACTCACCCCTGCAGGTGCTTGGCGACGAACGTGTGGTCGTTGAAGATGTGCAGCTTGGTGCCCTTCTTCCGCCACCTCGACTTCTGCGCCAAGGAGAGCGGCACCAGGTAGTGCTTCTTGACGCCGTTCTCGAGCGTCTCGAGCACCAGGGTGCTGGCCTCGTTGATGTAGGTCCTCGTGGAGGCGCTACTGAGGCCCGAGGCCTCCGAGAGGCTCGACCTCCTCGACGTCTCCTCCATAGAGCGCTGTCCTGGGACGTTGAGGCGGTAGCCTGCAGAAACGAGGATATATTGTTTTCTACAAACGGTTAACAAAGTACCTAGCCTTTGACGCATTCAAATCTCAATACAACATTCCGAGGAATGTCATCAAGTGACAGCATTGCCGCTCGTGCGCGGAAATTGAAAACGAACTTATCATTATGTTGCATGATGGAAAATAATGTCACAATTATCTAACACATCTCCAAAGCACCTCCGTAGGAAGAGCAAAATTTGAAAATTAGAACCTCCTACCAGAAAAATCGAGGAAAAGTATGAATTATGATATGATAGATTCATGAAAAGGTGCCATGAAATGCTTGAATGCTAACATATCAAAGTGAGTCCGTTGAATATAAAGCAAATAAAAATTTTGTATATTATATTTTATAACGTATTACAACTGTGCGATAGACATAAGTTTTCAAGTAGCCTCAATAGCCAACGGATTCAAAGCGCGACTTCTCAAGCCGCCAGCCAACCCGGGTTCGAAAACCCTCAACATATTGGGGCGAAGTTGCGCATTTTTGCACTGAATAACAATCTGAAAAGAAATTTGGAATATCTTCAATAGTTCATAAGGAACAGTAAAGTTGACAAGTTTTTCTTCATTATAGTCATGTTAATCCGTTGATTCATTCCACTGGTGACAAAGCTTATCATTTGGTGTGGTAAGAGATGATAAGTTCCCAAGGAGAAAGTGTTTCACAGTCGAGCAGTCAGTCATGTATTGAATATAGAGTAGGGAGTGTCAGTCTTCTCAGGAAATTGAGAGCGGCGTTTGGTGAAGAGTTTGGTGTTGTGTCTCGTGTCCAATTGAGTTAGATTAGATTTGTCGAATGGAGATATGTGTTTCATACATAAATATTTCTCTTCTTTCTCACAGTTGAATGATTTAGCAAAAACAAACGCTAAAAAACGAGGAAAAAATGTTAAATATGAATGATTTACCAAACACGAACATTAAAAAACGAGGGCAAAACGTTACAAATGAAAAAAAAAGAATATACGGTCCCTAATGGCAAACGAATTGTCCAGGTCCCCTGGAAATCTGGACAATATACGAAAATAGGAAATAAAAAATAAAGCGATCCTGTTATTTGATGGGATAATACGTCTGTCTTCAATTATATGGGTGTCGTTTTTCGATTTTTTCAAAAACTGAAAACATGTGTCAACTTTTTGAAACAAGTGTCATCATTTTAAAAAGTGGTAAGCCCATTACTCACTTTCGTCGTTTCGCCCTCTATCGGCCGATACGGATCTGTTGAGGGAATCGTCCCTGGCCAAGTCGTTGTCGGGCCCTGCGGATTTCGATCTGTTCTTGGATTTGCCCAATCTCCTCTTTATCGTTCCGAAGAAGTCTCTGCGCTTCCTCGGCCTACCCCTGTATTCATTCTCCGCGGACGGCTGGGTGCTTGGTTTGGAAAATTCAAGGGGCTGAAGAAACGACAATAGTTTATTTGGTTATACAGAGTGTTCCCTGTTGCTCTCAAGTTACAAGTTTCAATAAGTGAACATGAACATTATGTATTCTTCATCCTTCTCAATTAGTTCTTTTATGCAAGACGGATCAAGATAAAAAGAACACTCATTTGCAATGGGGTGAAACCATATCACATGAATATTGTGCAAAGCAGAGCATGCTTTGAATATAGTTTAATAAAATGGTAAGGAAATCTTAACCAAAAGTAATCAAAAAAGCCTCCATATATCGTATTGGAAATTTAGCATGACTGTTGTTTTTTTTATGAGAAGTTTTTGAAAAGGAAACCATCAGTTATTCACAAATAACATACACCCAAGATAACATTGATTAAACCCATATTAGTAAGAACGGAATTATTTGTCACACGAATATGAAATGGAAAATCAAAACCAAACCTGAACATTTTCATTCGATGGAATTTTACCATCCCCATTGACAGCACCGTTCGTTTCATTATTTGCAACATCACCGTTTGTTTTATTTTCGTCTTCGGCTTCCTTCAATGACGTCATCTCCGGTTCATCTCCTTCCAAATTCATCTCGATTCTTTCGATCTCCTTCCAGTTGCCGTTGTTGAGTTGAACCTTTGGTTAGTTGCATAGAAAACAAAAAGTAGCACACGAAATCCCGAAAAAGCTGATGTTAGGCTCCTCATCATGTAGCAAAAAACTCAATGTTGTGATTTTTGAATACAGGAGGGGTCCCTGATCCTGATAGAGGAGTATAGTTGTAAATATGGAATATATATATGTTATGGAATAGTAACAACTTGTGTAGCGTGATATAACCTAAAATGTGTTGGTGGAAGAACTTGTTCATGATTTTATGTGCAGAATAGGAAAAACACTTGGAAGATTTGTTCATCATTTTATAATCAAAGAACTAGTTTGGGTAAAGCCTTATCAAATCTCGCATCACCTATTTTATCGGAAGTTGTGTGCAACAAACAAAATGGTATTCCATATTTGCGCCTCCTCCTCTACGAATGAAAAGTGAAATTATTATTTGAATACTAGTTAATCATAGCACAAAACCGATAAAATACCCTGTGCTTACCTTCACTATCCTTTGAGAGGGTTGCTGAAAATAAACTCAGATATTAGAGATGATGCAAGTTTTCTACCAGTTTTCTTACCCTTTGTACGCTGTGTATCACCAGGGTGCTTTTATTTGTATTAGAAAGTTGTCGATTGCCATCCAAGCCTCTGATTGCTGCTGAATCGCCTGGATGATCGCCGTTCATCAGTCCATCTGGCAAGAGAGAAACTGTTATTCAAGACTAATTCTTTCATTTTATTCCGCTCACCATTGTGGAAAGTCGGCGAACTATTCGGGGAAAACTTATTTCTACTTGGTGAAGGGGTCCTGATGGTCTCCTTTATTTTGTAGGGTTGGCTGCCGCCTAGGTTTGGTATGTCAGCACCTTCGATGAAAAGAAACTGAAAATAACACAACAATTATTCCACCGGTGAGTGTATATCCACCCTGGCCCAATTCTAAATACACAGCAATGCATTGATGGAATTCGGCGAGTTAAGCCTGGTTTCAAACCGAATTGACAAGTTCAGCCAGCTTTGAGAGAGAAAAAAGATGTCTGCCCTAGTGTTGTCTTTGTCATCAATATTGCAATATTGCAAATAACGAGAATGTTATGATTGTGACGTTGAAAAAGAGAAGAATACTAATAAGACAATTAAAATGTGTTTGGAATGATTCAACAATCATAAGCTAACAATGCTAAAGTATTATAAATAATCGGATTGAAGAAAACAACGCAATCACAACATTTTCATTACTCAAAATTGCAATCTTGACGACAAAGGCAAGGGCAGACATATTTTTTATCTCTCAAAGCTGGCTGAACTTGTCAATTGACAGGTGGCAAATTATGTCAGGGAGATATTTTTGATTCTCTAAAAAGATCGACTGGGCAAAATGTCGAATTATAATTCGTAATTTTATGAGAATATGGAAACTTACGGAACTTTTTAGTGGCATAAACAAAATTGATATTTACTTTTCCTCATATGATTTATGCTTAGGTAGATGGAAGCTTGATAATTTTAAGTTTTGAAACACACATGGTTGTGTTAAGAAATGAATATTGATATTATTATCATGTACTACCACATTGTATTTGTTATTTTGAAATAAATGAATGAATAAGAACTGAAATATTCACCTCGACAGTTAATGTCCCTGATACAGGATCGCTTTCGTAGGGCCGACTTTGCAGGGTTATAATCTGCCTCTGGGAAGGGTTTATCAGGAGTTCTTCGACACCCACTATACCCAACCCAAGAAACCGGTGTGGTTTCACAGCATGGTCATAAATTTCGAAGAGTAGTTCTGCAGTGGTGGGAGATAAGTCACTTGAACAAAAAAAAATCAATCAAAAACCTTCCAATGCCGGCTTTCTCTGTACGCTTTCACACTTACAACAGGAAATGTTCATCCCAAAACGGTGAGTCGGTGTTTTTATGTACAGAGGTCTGGTTTTTCTGGGGAGGTTCGTCCATTTCTACGATACAAAATGGTTCTGCACAGCCTTGGGTAGCGCCCAGTTGGGCAGCCCTTATGACCTTAACTAAGAGCCGTTTTTCTCCAGAGTGCACCATGTTGCTGCCCGTATGGTTTGGGGTTGAACTATAAGCGTTCGACTGAAAAAAAATTGTGATGATTATTTGATGATTGTAAAAAATACTTTTCTTCATAGTGCAGTTTATTGTAGGGAATATTCACCATGCTATCATAATGTACAGGTAGAATTTGTCCCGGAGAAGCAACATGGCGTATGAGCCTAGGGCAGGTAGGGTACTGGGCTAAATTCAGGTCCACTTGAGTGTTTCTGATGGCGGTCATAACGATTTCACTGCAATAAGAGAAAAACCGCATGAAAAACTCATGTTGTAACCATGCGGAACTAGAAAATTAATCCTAGAAATTGTATTCAGAAAGAAATGAAGCATATAACGCCCAGATAAGATCAAATCTCTCATCAAATGACCAAATGGTTTCCGTTCGTTTTGGACCTTCGACAAGGTAGTTGACAGAAATTTCACTTCCAGTTCATTCCCCACCTTACAAAACCAAAAGAAAAAGCCAACAACTTTGATGATTCACGAAATTGAAAGATTTTTCAAATATCACCCTTCTGAGTTGTCGGTAATCAAGCAACCAGTAATACAGCAGTGCATTAAACGAGAAATATAAGTTGATCTCAGGTGTAAAAAGTGCTAAATTGAAATAGTACCTTGTATTCCCGAATATATACATGGTCGTAGGAAATAGTATATTACATAAAAAGTGTGTAGTTATACTACCATGTTAATGTTGCTTTGTTGAACTTACGAGCGACTGAAGAAGAGAAGGTTCGAATTCGATTCAAATATCTTTCTATTTCCACATTTTAGGTATCAATAGAAAATTTTTTCGACAATTCCTGATGTAAATTTGTGAATTCTTTTCGTTTGCACAAATAATTCTATTGATATTAGAAACCATCACATACCTATACACAATGATGAAAATAAGACCTGGTGGCGTTACTCTTAAATTGTTTTAGAAGAAAACCAATTGAATTCCAGCTCATTACGTGGGGTTATCATATACAACAATAGAGGCGTTACCGTCGAAAGTTATTTGAAAATGTTTCTCTCAATCATGTTCGATACATATTCACATCAAACTCATTGGAAAATGGCTCCATGCAATTGTTAAAAACAATTAGATATCCCTCAGAATTGAATATTCGTAATTTTGTCACCTGCAGTAACCAGTAATTTCGGTTGAAAACGCTGCTAAATTTAGCAAATTACAAGTTTTATCGAAGTAGGCGAAATCAAGAGATTTGGAACCAGTCCCAGGATAGGACACGAATATGAAAGTAATTCGAAATGCCACCCATTATACGTTAGCGCCAGCAATCACGCAACCCAAAATACAGCAGTGCAACTAAACCGACATTACCCGAGGAAAATAAGGTGGCGCGTTCATCTGAAATGTGAAGGGGGGCGGACAGGCGATCGACCGCACTCACCTGATGACCTCCTGCAGCTGCGTCTCGTCCAGGTTGTTCTTGATGACCCCGACGGGCGCCAAGGACACCTTCACCTCCGGCCAGCCGTCGCACTTGACGCTAGCCTGCAGCTTATCGGAGATGCAGAAGACGTTCAGCCGGGCGCGGAACCGGCTGACGTCGACGCGGTAGTGCGACGTTTCGACCTTGTCGCCCCTCTGGCGGGTGCTCTTCAGCTGGAAGGCCGGCGTCGACTCGCAATCGCACGTGATCGTCTGGAAGCGGAAGAGGAAAGTTTCTTTCGTCAATTTCGGTAAAATTCTAACCTCGAACTTTTTCATTACAAAATTATACGGGGTGTTTCATAATAAATGCGCAGGACTTCAGGATATGATAGCTCTTTCAATAATATGAAAAAAAGTTCCTATTGACTTACCCTCTAAAATGCACCATTTTCGACATACAGGGTGTTGAATAAAAAAAAAATAAATCGTTTTTTGCGAATAGTTCTGGAACCGTTCATCGCACAGAAAACAGATTTTGTAGGCATTTTCTAATCATAATAAGCTATGTTTTGGGCTGATTTATTATTTTTTTAAATTCATAATTGGTGAAGATTTTGAAGGGGTAGTGGGTGTTATTTCCTCCAACTTTTACGCCACTGGAAAAAGTACAATTTTGAGCCACCTATTCAAACCGCCAATGTTTTCTACACAAAAAAGGGGTTCTTGTTTATAAGCTCTAAAGTTGACTGTTTTCAAGAAAAATCAACTTTCATGTTGAAAAACATGGTAAATTTTTTTAAATAATTTTTTTCATAATTATACAAAATTTATTTAAACGTTAGAACAAGTAACAAAACCAAACGTTAACTTCATATTTGCAAAATAATAAAAAAATCAAATCATACTTTGGAAATGTCCGCCGTTAGCTTCAATGCATGCAGCAATTCTTCGATGCATTGACTGTCTAACACGTAGGAAAATACCCGGAGTGTTCCGAATTATGTTGCAAAGTTGCAAGAAGCAACAATGCGCTCTCTTAAATTGTCAACATTTTCAACTGGAGTAGCGTAGACTAGGGTTTTGAGATGGCCCTGTATGTCGAAAATAGTGCATTTTAGAGGGTAAGACAATAGGAACTTTTTTTCATATTCTTGAAAGAGCTATCATATCCTGAAGTCCTGCGCATTTATTATGAAACACCCTGTATATTGTATAGTTAGCAGAGTTAAGATGTATTTTTGTTTAATATCACCTATTTTCATTCATTTATTTGTTAAAAAATGACAAATACTATATGTGATGGTGAATAATGAAATCAATATTCATTTTTTAGTAAATCATAATTTAGGTAGGTATATTATTTTTATTATTGATACAAATCCAATTTGCCGCAAGAATGTATTAGTATAGGTTAATTGTACTTGAGATCCTTTTGATAATTTGATATTTCAGTAGGTATTTTCATTAGGCATCATTCATTTATATGCGTAGGTAATTCTCATTAGGCACTGGGTTCTCTTTCATTTATATATTTTTGGTATGTATGTTAATTCGTTACTGGTCTCTTTTTCATTTTTTTTTTGTATTACATTGATATTATTTGGTCTGATGCATAATTATAGAAAAATTATATAAATATAACTGGTAAAATACATGTGTAGGTGGTGGAATATTTATACTTAGCTAGAGATATGGTTAATGTTTTTTTTTTATTTTTATAGCTGCTTATGTTATCTGATATAGTTCAGACTTTTTTCTCTCTCTTTGTTTCTATTTTATATTATAATACTTACTTCACTTAATAGCCGAATTCCTTGTTTATAAAACTGTATGTTTTGCTTAAATAATAAATGAATTGACTAGACTGATGCTTATCAGGAATCATCATGAGATAAATATTGCTGAATGAGTACAACAAATCCATATAAGTGTGACCAAGAAGAAATAATGCCCAAGCTACCTGACAACGCAAGTCTTTCTTTGTTTGAGTATCCATAAAATGTTTTCAAGCAGAACGCAGAAACTATTGAACCTATTTTTATACACTGCATTGTTTTGGACTTGATTTTATGATAACTCACATGATAGCACATGAAATACTCAAACAACAAATACAATCATCGCATAAACAAAACAAAGTTATAAAAATTTTGTTTACAAATTTACCTTCTTAAAATTGCAAATTTACATCATTCGACTCATTTATAATTCAGGAAAAGTTAATTTCGTACCATAAACTCTGATTCATTATTATCCAGTTAATTCAGAATCCGTCATTTGCCTGTTTAGATCTATGGATAAATCTCACCCGATGTTGCATTAATTCTCTTCTGACCATCCAATTGACCTTTAAACAAACAGTTATTCATGCATTCACAATTGAAATTACGTGTTTTTTTATTGCCTTCAAGCTGTTTTACTGATGTGATCTATTTGAGATGTTCTCCCTAAAGTCTAAACCCTTCAACAATTTTTCGAGGAATTGCAATCTAATGATTAAGAAACATCCAGTATGTGACCATTAGACTGTCAACTCATTGAATTTTGACCTTTTCCGCATCACTGATCAAGATCCAAGGCAGCAAATATGAAATCATTTTTATTTATTGCATGCGATTCTGCGAACTTAATAACATTTCATTAAAGTCATCAACATTGACCTGAATCTATTCAAAAATGTATAATTACCTGAACGAATTCGCGTTTGAATGTAGTTACTCGGTTTTGAATTGAATAGAAAATGGCACATTTGTACTTGAATACTGAATTTTAAGCAAATAAGATTGTGTCATCGAACAATTATAATAATATTATGATTTCCATTATATTGTTTCAGTTCACAGAGAGAAAGCATTTTATAGGAATTACGTTGATACTTTTCACTTTTAAATCAAGTTAAGAACCTCAATGCGAAGTTTTTCGGTATCCATCTGATCCCCTATATTTAAAATCAAATTAATCAAATAAATTAATTACCTTTATTAATTACTTCGACGTAATAACGCCCTTGGCTTAGAAGGAACGTTGGACAAGAATTAAAATTCTTTAAGTTATCCTGCTTACCCAGATGTATTTATTTCATCCGGTGTACCGCTTTGAAATAACAACAATTACTTGCCATTTACATATTATCTAATAAAAAAGTACAAAACGAACAACGTTGGTAGTAAAACAAATTTATAATCTTCATCATAATCGAAATGAATAATACCGCCAATACGAGTTCAACATTTCTTCTTGAAAGAACTGTGAAATTATAGGAAAATTTCGTTGGTACATACCACATCGTCTTTCGAGTCAGCTTCAGCAAAAATGTTGAATAACTGAGGGGGGTTGGTCTCTGGTAGAATTCTTATCAGCTCCACCCCAATGCCTTGCTAAAATTAAAGAATATGCAATCAAATTTGGTACATCAATGACAAATCAGAATATTCATGCAGTGCACTCTGCGCACTCACTCTATCCTTCTTTTAGCCATGTATTGAAGAGAGCAACATATACACTGAGTGCGCACCAGTTTAACCAATGGGATTCGCTATTATGAATACAAATATTTATCAAGTTAAACTAGTATAAGTAATTAACTGAGTGAACAAGTAAGTAAGTAATGCAACTGCATATAAAGGCTGTCCCATTTGAGAAACTCATCTTGAGCCGATATATTATTATTGAATACCAATTATCTATCCTATAAATATACTGCTCTGCTTTATTTTTTTTGGTTCCTCTGTATGAAAGGATGAACATTCAAAACTGGCAAGAAATTTTGAAAACACCTCGTATATATAGTAGCGCGACTTTAAATATTTTTGCAGCTGTACTGCTTTTAAACAACGACGAGTATTTCGGGAACATATTTATTCCATTATTTTCTCCATACCCGCAATGGTGTACCGAAAATAGCTATGTCGTCATCGATGATGCAATAATGATGGCTGGCACCTAGACTCTGGATTCACCTTTTGTTTGTATCAAGGTCTATATTTGAGAATAGTCACACAGGTGTGTGCGTGAAGCTAAAAAAATCGTTAAAGCAATAATATAGCGCTTTCCCGCTCCCATACCAATGCGGGAATTATTAATGTTTACAAACAATCGATCACGTGACTGACGTGACTCACGTTGATGAATACCTATGTGTTTGTGATGAATTATTACATTTGCGGCTAATGAGAAAGGCGTAACTTCCTTCGGAAAGCTGATAAGATAGCGTTCATAGATTGTATGTGTATATTGATGGATTTCAGAGTTTCAGAATTGCTGCAATCCACCACAAAAAAGTTCAAGATATCTAAATATATTAATGTATGAGTGCACTATTGACATCATTTCATTCATTATTCATTATAATTATTTCCAGATATCGATTTTCAGTGGTCAGATATGGTATTAAATGTTCCTATTCCATCAAAAGAGATTATATAATATACGATTTATGATTAATAATATTGTCATTAGTAATTTTTTTGATTATAATTGGAGAGATGATGAAGAATAAAATCACAGTTTTTGATAATTTTGCATTTATCACGCGATCTAACATTTATTTTACCAAAACCATTTGAAAAATCTTAAAATTACGTAATCTTCATCTATTTTCATCAACTCCAGAAATACTTTCTGAAAAAGGTAAAAACACATCGAAAAAAACACTTTTCTTCAAATATATCGAGAACAAAATTTTTTTTTTTCAAAAACCTGAAATTGAAACCTTGAAATTTTGCAACCATCATCTATTTTAATGATTTTACAAACATTTTTTTGTGAAAATGAAGGTTTTTTCTCAATTTCCAAAGTCCCGAAACAACGACTGAAATAGATAAAAATTCATCGAAAAAATCACTTTTCTTCAAGTTTCTTGGAAACAATAATGATTTTTTGCAAAAATTTCGAAATTTCGCAACATCTATCTATTCTAATCAGTTTCCAAACTGTCAAAATAACGTCTGAAATAGGTGAAACTTCATCGAAAAAACCATTTTTGTTCAAATACCTCTAAAACAAAAATGATTTTTCTAAAATCATGTGAAAGGTCTTGAAATTTCGTTACCTTCTTCTATTTTAATCGACTTCCTAACTCTCGAAATAACGTCTGAAATTGGTAAGAACTCATCACTTTTCTTCAAACATCGCAAACACAAAAATTAACATTTTTATGCAAAAACCACATGAAAATTATGAAAATTACGCAACCTCCATTTATTTGAATCAATTTTCCAACTCTAGAATTAGCGTCTGAAATAATGAAGTTCCACTTGTCTTCAAATATCTCAAAAACAAAAATGATTTTTTGAAAAAATCATGTGAAAAGATTTTAAATTTCAACCAATTTCCCAACTGTCGTAATAACTTCTGAAATAGTTGAAGTCCCATCTCTCACTCTTACCGTTCTCAAAAATCCCGCCAATATAACATCTTCAATACGTCGCATTTCAAACTCACCTTTTCAACCTCTTTGATATGGGGATTTAAAATTTAAAGCACCTTGTTCCTATTTCACCATTTGGCAACATCAACTGCAAATTTCATAAACAATAAAGGACAAAAAATCCATTACGTTGATTAGGTGAATAAAGATAATCATATTTTGATGAGGTTAGAACACGGAACTTATACTACCAATAAGTTCTGTGGATTAGGTACCATTCTGCTCCTTTCTGTTCCATGCTCCTCAAGAGATAGGATACTCAGTTCTGGAGGTTAGGTTTGACTTGTGGATGGATTGGTGTTTTTGTTGGACTGAAATTCATGTTTTGACTGATTTTTTTTTATATTAGCAGTTTGATTCCTGAATTATACATTGAGATCAAGTGTACATAATGAAAGTGTGGCCAAATGTGAGTTGTTGTTCTTCTAGCCTACTAGGCGCTGTTGCCAATTTGTGAAGTAGAAACAAAGCGATTTAAAATTTAAAACCTCATATTTAATAAATTAATTTGGAGAGTTTCCGCAACGAATTCGGAAAATTCATGAATGAAACTCCTAGTTAAAATAAGTTCATACTTGCATTTGCTGTAATAAACCGAATTGGGGATTATTCCCCATTTTCGCATCAAAAAAAAAACAAACCTCCCCCAACCCCACCCCTACACTCACCTCACCCCCCGACTTTCTCGCCTCCCCATTCAACGCCTGAATCCACACGCCCAACAACTCGTTGACAATGACAAAGTCATTGTAGAGCCACTGCAGCACGTCGTTCACCCACAGCACGCACACGTTGTCGGGCCCGGTGGCGTGGGGCGCAGGCGTGTATCGCTTGGCGCGCCCCCCACCCTCGGGGGCGGGGCTCTGGCGCGCAAGGCGCTTGCGCGTTGGAGGTGTGGGCGGCACGTAGCCGCTGCGGGCAGCGGTTGGGGCGACCCGCTTGGCCGCCCCTGCGGCGTCGAGGGTGTCGGTGGACTGGGCGGGCGCTTCGACGGCTTTGGCGGCGGTGGAGAACTGGCGGGTGGAGAGATAATCAACAAAAATGTTGATGAATTGTCAATTTTGTAATAATTTTGATGCGTTGTCAGATTTTCTGAATATATTTTGTGAGAAAATAATCCTTTTGGAGCTCCATTTGAGATCGTCCTACTCCATGTCAGACGTCTTTGTTCACCGGGTAGGTGTCCTTTGGAGACTAAACAGATAGTATTATTATTGATTGAATTACCCTGTATTCGAGTATGTCGATAGCCGTTAGAATTATTAGGTAACTAAATCGGATGATCATGAATCATATTGTCAATCATACACAGATATGTGTTCGGAGAGGGGCAGTGATACGAAAGAGGTCACATAGCATCAAGAGCAATTATATTGTTGAGACAAAGGTGGATATAGGATGGTGAAACAGAGACAAAGGTGGATATAGGATGGTGAAACAGCTCTTCAATTGTTTCTGCGAAAAACTTGTAGACCGTTTGAGAAGGTACTAATATTTCCACGACTTGAATGAAGATGGCGGTGAGATCAATTATCGAAGAAGATTTCTGTTGCTTATGTATTTCTGTGGTTCGCATCTGACAGACGTGACTTGAAACGGCATTAAACAATATATTTTCTATAAATCTGGAATGAATATTGATATAATGACTCTTCTCAGTCATTTTTCATCTAGAACAGATGTAACTGATAAAAAGATGACAGAAGCACAGTTTCTGTTTTACCGACACAATGTATGTCGCCATCTCTGTTAATTTCAGGAAATATTACTACAGTATGAAATCAAGTAGGCAAAGGTCTACAGTTTATTCTAGGTTTCACCATCCTATATCCACCTTGGTTGAGATCCTAATAGCTTTCGATTCTCAAAACAAAGTTGAAGTTTTCCAAGAAATGTAATCAAGTGACAGCATTTGCGCTTGTGAGCGAAAATAATGTCTATGAGTGACAGCATATTTGCGCTCGCATTCATCATTGTTGAGAACCTCCTACCAAACAAAACAAGGAAAATTATGAATTATGGTATGACAGATTCATGACATGGTGACATGAAATGCTTGAATGCTAAAGATAACAAAGTAAGAATCCTAAACTTGTCGTACTTCTCAAAAAACACCATTTCTTTGAATGTAAAGAAAATATTTGACTATATCTTTTTGGTTCATAACGTATTATAACTGTGGGATAGACATACGTTTTCAATTAGCCTCAATAGCCGACGGGTTCAAAACGCAACTTTTCAAGCCGCCAACCCGGGTTCGATCCCTGGGTAGGGCAAGTTTTTTTTATGTACGAGTCATTTTCTGTTAGATGTATGAATTATTGGATTAAATTAGGTGAAGAATATTATGAAATGTAAGTAAATTGAATTAAGTATCGAGTTTGTTTGTACTTTGTGCTCTAAATACACAAATAGCTATTTGACGGATCAGGGTTGGGATTTAAAAGACTAATAACCAATTAAACCATTCGATATAATGGCATCAGGACCGTATTTGAAAAAATGAAGATACTGATGGTTGCGCGATGATATATTATGGAAACTGTTGATGCCTTATTCGAAAAAATATCTTGGGAATTATATCTGAAAAAGCTTTTGAAAAATGTATACAAACAATAAAAAATCGTGTATTCGAAAATGGATGAACAGAAATATAGAACCATGAATGAAATTGCATGCAACACAGCCATTTATAAAGGTTATATGTATTAATTTGCATATTTAGTTTGATTTATGTGTAGGTATATTTAAACTTGATAACTTATTGCTAAGCAATTCACATAATTATGAACAAGTTTTGTTAAAAAAATTAATATTGATTTTATCGTGTACTACCATATTGTTTTTGTTATTTCAAAATAAATAAATAGATGAATGAATGAGTATTCATCGGACGCTGCTGAGAAGATGTTAATCAACTGAGAACACCAAAAAATAATATTGAAGACCCGAAGAAAAATAAGTTTTTTCAAAGTAACTCAAGAACGAAGAGTCGCATCTCAGATTTCTCGATGCCACGTTCTTTGTCTTTGAATTGCGCAACGTTTTCCTCATCAAACCAAATCCCTATCTCTTATAGTTCAGGAAATATCCATACTGGCCCACCTTATCTACGCTGACGTCACATCCGAGGCTAAGGAATTCGCGCAAGCGCCTTGTAAATTTCAAAAAACCCTTCAGAAGAACCGTTCCAGATGAGAAAAAAATGTCCGTTTACCGATTTGGTGTGTCCGGATCGCGCCTGCAGCCTCTCGTAGACGGCCCTGCCCAACCAGAGGACGAAGAGGGCGGCCAGGATCCAGCCGAAGACGAACATCGCCAGCGTGTCCATGGTGGCGTCGCCCGAGGAGTCGAAGGTGCAGATGAGGTCCTCGACTACTTCGGCTAGGTCCATCGCGAGCCGCCGGCCATTCTTCGCGGGCTTCGGATTGTCGGTGCTTATTCAGGCCATGCGCGCGGGAAGAGAGTCTGCAATCGAGGAATTGACCATATTCAACAGCTTTCGGTGGCAGCTTTTTGAGCATTCTTAAGTTGGCAATAATCTGTCATCAACGTCAATAGTCATAAATGTCAGTTGTGAATGAGTTCAGATAAGCCCATCAAGTCATCAATATTTTTCTATTCATATACATGTTTGGTTATTTCATATTTATAATGAAATATAATATAAAACCAGGATATCAAAACGATCAAATTAAATGACAGTTGACATTAATGATAGTTGACATTGATGACAGTCGACATTTATGACAGATTAGTACCAACCCTAGAACGCTAAGAAGCTGCCACCAATATCTATTGAATATGGTCAATTTTATAACCATACGGGTGTCCCACTAAGGTCAGCGAGGTACGATATTATGGAAACCATAAACTTCAGGGCTCCGAGAAAAAAATATTAAGGACTAAATCGGTCAAGAGAAATTGATGGAAAATATTTTCAAGTTCCTAAAATGACCGCTAGAGGGCACATCTACTATGACATAACTGAAAATTCAATTTTTCTCGGAAAATCACTTTATCAAGGTACTGTTTCAATTACGGAAATAAAGAGTTCAGCAAAATTTGCGTCAGTTTGTTCTCTTACTTTTTTTCATATATTGAAAAATAATGGTGGGGCAAGCTGTTGAAAAAATAATTTTTGAAATCGCTGCATCTCCTGCACCCTTGCTCCAAATTCGATCAACTTGGACTCGTTTGGAAGAGAATTCCACAATCATTCAAACGATTCATTCGATGTTGATCTCTAGTTCACACCGCGTCTACTAGAGGGCCTTGTTCACCCAAGATTAGGTTTTTTCGAATTTTCTCGAAAAAATCAAATTGAATGCTATAAATTTCTATCATTACATTTGAGTAGAATGAAATTAGCTACATTTTGGTGAAAACCGCGATTCGATATCTTCATACGTTTTTGAGTTATTCGCAAATAACTAATTTAACCTGAAAAAATCAAGTTTATTGTTGAAAAAAATATTCTATGATTTCCGTTATCTTCAGTAAGTCTGCATTGCATGCAAAATATAAGGTAATTCAATCCTATTCGCCTGTGCTAGTGATTAAAACGGTTATTATTCAAATGTTCAGCATTTTGGTGCATTTGTGCGTTGATCTAATATTCCGTACTATACCCAAAATAACAATTGATGCAAATGCCACTTACTGAAAATGAAGATGTGGATCCTACTAGTCAAAAACTAAACTGCGATAACGGGAAGTGACTTTCAATAATAACAAATAAAATAATATCAAATACCCACTACATTCTGAAGCCATTTCTATTCAGCAATGTCATTACGGAAACACATCTCTTTCGACAAGGTGGAACAAAAAATGTCCCAAAAATGTTCAAAATGCATTCCATTATTTTCAATGCAACTATTCAATCTTCATTGGCTGCTCAACACAGCTGTTTCAATTTCAGCTCTTGGAATGCTGGCAATACGTTTTTAGATCAACGCACAAATGCTCCAAAAGGCTGAACATTTGAATAATAACCGTTTCAATCACGAGCACAGGCGAATTGGGTTGAATTACCTCACATTTCGCATGCAACGCATACTCACTGAAGAAAACGGAAATCATAGAATATTTTTTTAAACAAAAAACTTGATTTTTTCAGGTCAAATTAATTATTTGCGAATAACTCAAAAATAAATGAAGATATCGAATCGCGGTTTAAACAAAAATGTAGCTAATATAATTCTCTTCAAAAGAAATGGTAGAAATTTGTAGCATTCAATTTGATTTTTTCGAGAAAATTCGAAAAAACCTAATCTTGGGTGAACAAGGCCCTCTAGTAGACGCGGTGTGAACTAGAGATCAACATCGAATGAATCGTTCGAATGATTGTGGAATTCTCTTCCAAACGAGTCCAAGTTGATCGTATTTGGAGCAAGGGTGCAGGAGATGCAGCGATTTCAAAAATTATTTTTTCAACAGCTTGCCCCACCATTATTTTTCAATATATGAAAAAAAGTAAGAGAACAAACTGACGCAAATTTTGCTGAACTCTTTATTTCCGTAATTGAAACAGTACCTTGATAAAGTGATTTTCCGAGAAAAATTGAATTTTCAGTTATGTCATAGTAGATGTGCCCTCTAGCGGTCATTTTAGGAACTTGATAATATTTTCCATCAATTTCTCTTGACCGATTTAGTCCTCAATATTTTTTTCTCGGAGCCCTAAAGTTTATGGTTTCCATAATATCGTACCTCGCCGACCTTAGTGGGACACCCTGTATATATATTTTTTTCGGACAATCTGTTGATCATGAGGAGTCATTCAAGCTTGAAGAATTTGAAGCCAAAACAAACCATTTGGAATCATGCAGGGAACGCAATGTGTCAAACAAAATTGGATGTTCTGAATTTTTCTTCGAAATATCTCATTGTACAGGGTGGCTGGAATTCGAGCCTCATCATTGGGATCTCGTAAACCGTAAGAGATACAGGGTCGGTTAAATTATGGCAAAGTTGCGCAATTTGATGCCTAACAAAATGCCGTTCTGAAACTTGGAAAATTTCTTAAAACTGTTTTTATTTTTTTATTTCGTTATTTGAGGAAATCAATCGATATAAATAACACTTCATTCTTCTCCATAAGATAGCGTTATCAAGTTTGAAATCCGACGTTTCGTCTTCTAGAAACCATCATCAACTTATTTTTTTTAAATACGGACCTGGATTTTTTATTTCATTTTTTGTTACCTTTCGATAGCCCAAAAACTATGAGCGACCAAAAATTTTTAAATGTTTCGATGACAAATATTTATGATGGTTCCTCTATTTTTTTTAAAATATATTATGCAATTACTGGAATAAAAAAAAAACGGAATTGATTTTAGCGATAAAAAGTCACAACCAATCGTCAATGTATGACAGTTCAATGTTTATTAAACTTTGCGGGATCAAAAATGGTGTTTTTCAATTAAGAAAAACGTGATATGGTCTAAATGTATCATCGTATTTAATAGAAACTCGCAGATGAAACATTACCCAATCAATTGATGTTGGCGGTGTTGCACTGACCTGCAAGGAGCCCCCATTCATCCCCGCAGGATTATTTTTCATTGGGATATCAAAAATGAACCGTGTATTTCAAGATATTCCACGGGACATAAATATCTTCACCAAAATTTAATGTTTGATAAAACAACCATACGAGCTGGAGGAAGAATGATCCATCGCGCGCTTACGGGAAACCTGCGAAGACGCCTACGAAAATGCCTATGTAGGTGCAAGGGGGATCATTCGAGCATAGTTTCCATCAACTGACTGAGTATTATAAATGTAATTTTTCCAGAAGTTAAATTTCGTATTAATTAGGCAGTGGATGGGTTAGGGGTTTCATTAAAATATTGCCAGTGTTCGAGTGCTGATAAGCGTTCCATAGTTATATTACTAATGAATATTAATATTTTGAAAATGGTTTCGGATTGGATACTTGAAGAAATAAAGAAACTGTCAATATTTGTCATCGAAACATTTGACAATCAGAATTTGTGATCGCTCATAGTTTTTGGGCTATCGAAAGGTAACAAAAAATGAAATAAAAAATCCAGGTCCGTATTTAATAAAATTAAGTTGATGATGGTTTCTAGAAGACGAAACGTCAGATTTCAAATTTGATAACGCCATCTTGTAGAAAAGAAAAAGTGGTCATGATGAAAGGTTATTCATATCGATTGATTTCCTCAAATAACGCCACAAAAAAATAAAAACGGTTTTAAGAAATTTCGATTTTTTTCGGATATCTCCGAAAGTATTCCGAATATTCCAAGATTCAGAACGGCATTTTGTTAGGCATCAAATTGCGCAATTTTGCCATAATTCAACCGACCCTGTATCTCTTACGGTTTACGAGATCCCAATGATGAGGCTCGAATTCCAGCCACCCTGTACACCATAATTCTAGGCTCTCATCTTAGTCCGTTTTTATTTCCTGAAAACAAAGAGCAAAAAATTCGGCAATAGGCTATAATGAGCCTTAAGCTGGCCTTAAACTATTGTGCATTCAAATTTTTCATACACTTTCTCTTTTTATGTTTGGTTTTACTGAGATTGCGAGAATATATAGGCTGATCAAACTCAATAAAAGTCGGTACTATTGCAAACTTTTTCATTACTGAAGATACGAGCTCGGTTAAATGAGAGAACGAGTTTTATTTTTTCCGCTGATAACCGTAATGCTAACAGAAAAACAATTGAGTATCGCGTTTTCGATTTATTCGAAAAAATTTATTCATATAAATATCCATCATGAATATTTTTAATGGGACACCCTGGTATATTTCAATTTCAATCGATTGCTAACTCCTTCCGGAACATAAATGGTTATTATAAATTTCATAATATACAGGCTGTTTCATTGGAAAAAATCGTTTTTCTGTTATAGCAACACGATTTTCAACGGAAAAAATACAACTCGTTCTCTAATTTAACCTGCCTCGTATCTTCAATTTTTGAATTTGATCACCCTGTATACAGTGTGCCCAAGATAAGGATGAACAGCATAGGGATATAATAATAATAATAATAATATCGTCTTTATTATTTCATGAAAAAAAAAACAACAACATAATGTATTGAGTTATCAAGAAATAAAGGGCGAAGTTCATTGTCTGCAATGCAGTGCATCACAGAAAATGTTCTTCCACTTAACCCAAAAAAAAACCTGTGATTTATACAAACATAAATAATTATTGTTCACAATTTGAATACGAAAAAACAGCTGAAATATAGTATTTTTATCTCGGTAACCGAGAGTTAAACAGTATGTCAAACAGGCAGAAAGTTGCGCCAATAAATAAGTAGATGTTGAGCAAGTTATTTGAAAAGATTTGATAGAACCAAAGGCGCTTTCTCATCGCCTTGTATGAATATCACATATATATCATTGATGGGATCGAATGTACTCCAAATTTTTTTTTGATATGTAAAATACAGGGAGGGCCAATGGAAACTTTCCACCCTAATTTGTGGGAGTTTAAATCAACATCTTGAAAAACGCTCGAATACGTCGATATTTGATTTTAGGGGGAACTAATTTTCAGTTTTTTTTCACCCCCGTAGCTTTAACCCTGTAGCTGGGGGGTGAACAACCCTCAAAATTTGAATAGGGAAAAGGGGTCGTGCCATACCTCTTTTTGAAGGTCTCATTGAGTTCTTCATGACCCTATAATTTTGCCCTATTATTGTCATCGATAACGAAATGACAGGTTGTCAAACTCTTGGTAAGAGACTATTGTTTTCGTAATAAAAATACCAAATCATTCGAGTTACCAGTGCAATAATCAGGTGGACACGTCAAATTTAAATTCCAAGCTGTTCAAAATGTCAGCCATGAACATTCCACAATTTTGATTTTCAATCCCACAAATTTCCCACTCTATTTCCAAGAGTTTGACAACCTGTCATTTCGTTATCGATGACAATAATAGGGCAAAATTATAGGGTCATGAAGAACTCAATGAGACCTTCAAAAAGAGGTATGGCACGACCCCTTTTCCCTATTCAAATTTTGAGGGTTGTTCACCCCCCAGCTACAGGGTTAAAGCTACGGGGGTGAAAAAAACTGAAAATTAGTTCCCCCTAAAATCAAATATCGACGTATTCGAGCGTTTTTCAAGATGTTGATTTGAACTCCTACAAATTAGGGTGGAAAGTTTCCATTGGCCCTCCCTGTATATATCATTGATGGGATCGAATGTACTCCAAATTTTTTTTGATATGTAAAATATATAGAAACTACGGAGGGAGGCGATTGTATAATCAATAATTCAAACTTTCACTTATTGAGCCTACCTCTATTTGTAAAACACCGAATATTTTTTTCAAAAAGTACATAGGTGTATCAAAGAGTAACCCATTAGCACAGCCATCAGTAATTTATTTTGGCGATTGAAATTCTTGTGTTATTGGCGTATTGAATAGAAAGGTAGGAAAGATTCACAATAAGAGGTGGCAATTTGAGAGTTCACTAAAAATAACAGTCTCCCAGACCTCTGCATATAATTTTAGATAATCTCTCTGCTCCAGTTTTGTGGCGGTATCATAGATTCTGCGGATGTTTGTCGTGGGAAAGGCAGGACCGGACTGGCCAACTGAAGGGGCTCCCAGCCCAGACCCCCTCAGAACAAGATATTATCAAACTTGATTATGAATTGAACACATATAAATACAATAGAATCACCTTTTTTTATAATTCAATTCTGGTGAAAAATATATATTATCATTGAATATTATATTATTCGATTGCAAACTGTATATGCTCTAGTCCTAACCACAATAATAACAATTATTTGTCATTATAATAGACCTTTTTCTAAGAATATATTGAAAGAAAATATAAAGACTTTAATGGAATTAGCATTATAGAGAATGATATTATTCGTTTTTATTTCAAACATTATTTCTTCATACTATCAATCATCCTTAAATCAACAAATTTATTGTCTACATTACAATAATGTATCCAAGGTGGATATAGGATGGTGAAACAGCTCTTCAATTGTTTCTGCGAAAAACTTGTAGACCGTTTGAGAAGGTACTAATATTTCCACGACTTGAATGAAGATGGCGGTGAGATCGATTATCGAAGAAGATTTCTGTTGCTCATGTATTTCTGTGGTTCGCATCTGACAGACATGAGTTGAAATGACATCAAAACACAATATTTTCAGTGAATCTGGAATAGTTATCGATATTTTGACTCTTCTCAGTCATTTTTCATCTAGAATAGATGAAACTGATAAAAAGGTGACAGATGCACAGATTCTGTTTTACCGACACAAGGTATGTCGCCATCTCTGTTAATTTCAGGAAATATTACTACGGTATGAAATCAAGTAGGCAAAGGTCTACAGTTTATTCTAGTGCTTGTTAATGGGAAGCTGTTTCACCATTCTATATCCACCTTGAATGTATCATAACATTTTCATTATCATAGTAAAACAGATTTTTTATGATAAAATGAGAATATTTCCAGATTTATTTTCAATAAAAACTGAACATACCACGTTAATATAAATTCACAAATTAAGTAACCAACTGAATAATTGATTGCTCATGCATACATATGCATATCAACGTAAGAATAATCTTGACTTTTACTTTTATCTTGAATATAGATATTGTGTTACTAAACGTTTATTTTTAGAAACTCGTAACTTCTATCCTTAACATAATGATGACTACAAGATGTCGAAATTGTTTCATTAAAGATCAAGAACTACTTTACCTCTAACCCAAAAAGGATAAACGAGTTTTTTTCGACTCGAGTGCTACGGCGGCTATAATTACGGTGTGAATAAGAAGTACGTGACCAAGAATAATTTCTATTAAACGATGTCTTTCAGTCAAGAGGAATTCCGAAAATCACTGGAAAAGTGGAAAATTAATTGAAGAGAGAAAAAGAAAACAGAATATTCTCATCACATATATGCATTGTTCTGAAAATTGATCGGCATATTTTTATTTCTAAGATTCCCAAATTCAGTAAATACGAGAGTAAATATGAAGAAAATATACGGTGTTTCTCATTTTAGGTTTTTTGGTTTTCTAATGTGGTTTTATATTAGGATATCCGCCGCGCTAGCCACATACTGAACAAAAAGTAAGTAACGTTGAGAAGTAAATATTTAGCAATAAAGTTTACAATTTGTTCTATGGAGTTTCCTTGAGCTACAAAATAGATCGAAATAATTTCGAATTAATAGACCGAATACTTTATTGAATTAGAAGGATTCTCAAGAATTTTGATTACTTTTGAGACAAGTTTAGCAAACGTTTCAATTTTCCGAAAATCACAGTTACAGGCTATGTTTGGAAAATTAAAAAATAAAGAATACCTCACATTTTTCAAATACAAAACGTGAATACGATCGAAATTTTGTATAAATCAAAATGGACTTTCCAAATTCGTTAGAATAACGAACGTTATGAATAAAGTTTATTGCTGGTATGATAATAACACTGATGCGGATATTTGTATTGATTGAAAATGCAGTCACATATAGGTATAAACTCTAGAGAAGCAATTCGGTATTCTGAAATATAGTTACGATGTTTTCAAACCATCAAAGATATTCATATATCATTATTAATTTATATGGGTGCGCCTCTGACTACATTTATTACTACAACTTTTCTCCCACATTTTCCAACTCCAAAATAAAACTACCAGAATATTTTGTATGGGCTAAGAAACACTTTTTTCTTGAAGGTCAAGAACCCTTGTCCTACTTTCAAGTAATGAAAAAACAATACACCAGTTTCATATCGCCCTATAGTAAGAGTAATTTGCTGCATGCTGGGTAAAGAATGCAGGAAATACTGCACTGGCTGTTATTTATATTCCGGTGGCGATGCGCGAAATTTAAATAAACCAAAACCCGAAATCCAGCGGTCCCATTGGCTCACCTGCCCTCGAAAACAGATCAATACGGGCCTTTCTTCGCAAACTCGATGTTGACTTATCACTTTTGTTTATCTCGTTCCGCAAATGTTAACACCTATTTCCGGTACGAACCAAGATAACCGCGGCAGGTATCGAAACTGACACACCGACACTTGAAAAACGTTTTCGACCCAGCGAGTACTAGCGTAAGTAGCAACACTCTTTTCCTGGCATTGGGACTTCTAGCAGTCTATTGGAAATGAGTGCGTGCGCGGCTGTGTAATGATTCGTATGAATAATATGCGGCGATGCCAAGTCTCGTCGTTGAATTTCCTAAGCAATCAGAATTTTTTCACCTTCAATTATTTCAATTGAGAATGAGACCCTTTTTAACATCGTGTCAATCAATGACAATCAATCAATGAAAAATCTAGCCAGCTGGCTAGATTTTTCATTTAGCCGTCATTGGTGTCAATATTTTCCAAGAGGTTAATTTGATTGAAAGATAGAGAACAGTGACAGTGAAATACCTATTATCATTAATCCGGATATTTTTCATCAAATTCTGATTCAAACAGCAACTTGTATTGTATTATATTTGGTATTACATTGTTATTTATCTAGTTTTCCAATATCAGCATGTTAATAGTGCTTCTTTGGATAACCTTTTTTTATATAGTGCTGCCAATGCTAATTCAAATACCATTCAAAATGATGATTGTAACCATATTGCATTATTAGAATAAAAAAAACTGAAAGGTCAATCTGAGCAATATAAAGACTATACAGTGTGTGATGGAAATGTGACAAAATCAAAAAACATGCCAGTTTTAATTTGTCAAGGGCCATGACCCGTGACAGGATATAAATATAATCAATATTACATCACAGGTGTTGGCATAATGACGTAATCGATGATTTTTTAAATATAAACAGAGGTCATATTTTAATAAACAGGTTACCTTTAAAATGATGTGTCTGTTAGCATGTGATGGCCCTTGAAAAACGTTCCTCAAAAGTTGTCTTTTTTTAAATAATGAATTCATTCCATTATTTTGCTTCATGCTATATATATATTGAGAAAAAACTGTTATGATTGTTATAGAGATGATTCTATACTCTTCTGTACAAAATAAATATTACAATTCTATTATTTTAATTTATTTTAACGATCCAATGAAAAATGTCATATGCAGAGATCCATTTGGCAATCTAGCTTGCAGCAATTTTTTTCAGTAAACAATAAATACAATAAAGAATTGGGTTCAGATAAGGTAAATAGAAATAAGATATATGCTGGAAGGAAGTTACACTCAATGAAATATTGTAGATGATCTTGTCATTTAATATCACACATGTGCCAATAACTTATATATATAAAAAAATAGCAAAATAGTTCTACACCAATTTGTAACACTCAAAAAGTACAAGGCATGTTTTTTTTTGAATTCATGAGTATATATACAATTTGGTATACTTATATATACAATAGGAGTAAATATTCACTAAATAACACAATTTCACTTTCAAAATAATTATTTGGTAACTATTTATGTTGTTATTGAATCAAAATGGAGAAATGCAAGGAAACCAACATAACTCTAATAAGCTGTTCAAGAAACACATTTTGTGAAAGTTTTGGGGACATTATTCACAGAAACCCTCCTTTGGACCTAGTCAAATTGATCAAAAGATACCTAAATAGTTTGTACATTACCCCACAGGAAATTACTCTTCATCTTTTCATTGTCTATTTTCAAATCATAATCACAAACAGCACTTTTTATCCTACAATTTTGCATAAACATAGCCAGAGATCTGTAGTACCCTTGAAGTTGCCAAGTTTCATTGTGGGTACCTGCTGGAATTTGTAAAAGCTGCTTCCTAACACTGTTGCAGCTTCTGTGCAGCTCTTGCATCATGTGTGGTGGAACAAGGGTGTCAGCTAAGCCTGATATGAATAAAGCTGGTATCCTCAGTTGAGAGACTTTCTGATATGACATAAACTGCAACCAAAAATTCCATGAAACCATAGCTCAATGCTCTTTCCTTGTTATGGACATTATAGAGCAATATATTTACCTTATTTTTATAAAAAGCCAGTGGAAAATAATGCAACATTCTCCAGCCCAACAACACTTTGGCCATGTCTGGAATGCTTGTGAATGTATTTTCAACAATCAAACACCAAATTTTACCAGCATACTCTTCTTTACTAGCTAAATCTATAGCTACAGCACCACCTGGTACAAAAAATTAATGAAAATACTCATTTGAAAAATCAGAATTCACTTTTCATACCAAGAGATCTTCCAAACACAATTATTTCAGAATGACAGATATCATTCCTGGTATACAGGTAATCAATACTAGCTCTAGCATCCATATACAACCCTTCTTCTGAAGGACTACCTTCAGATAGCCCATATCCTCTATATTCAACTAGTAAAATATTACATTGTAAGTTATGATATAGGCCTATGCAGTTCTGTAACCTGTGACCCATATTTCCTGCATTCCCATGGAAAAATATTATTGTGGGAGCACTCAGCTGCCTGTCTTTGGTTTGTGCTATGAAATACATGTGAATATGAACACCATCAGATGTTCTGGTAGTTATACTCTCATATGGAAGGTTGAACATGGAAGGTATTGGTACATACACCCTAGAATGAGTTGGAAGTTCAGGATTATAGAGTAAGTTATCCTGAACTTGGTATAAAATACCTAAAAACAAGAAACATTTTACTCCATGATGATCTCACCAAAAAGTACATGAATTACCTGTGACAGCAAAAAATAATAAGGATATAGCAAATATTCCACCATACATATAATACAGTAAAAAACAGAATACCAAGACCAGTCCAGAATAGGCCCAAACTCTCAAAATCATTCGAAACAATATAGCTGTTATTCTTGAAAATGGCACATAACCTCCCAATCCTCCCATTTTTTATTTCATGGAATCTTCACTAGACGAAATTTATAGTTTGTCTCTTCATGATGTGATAAAGTAAAAAATTGTGAAAGAAAATATTCAAATATCATGTCACTTTTGATAAACATAAAATTATAATCATAACAAAAATGGACGGTTGTTTGTGTCAAGTTGACAGTTGTGTCCTATCCTCACGTCATTAATGTCAGTTGTCAAGAACTCGAAAAGACAATGTTGCCAGTTGCTAACGAGAATTGATTTTTTTTAGTCAAGGAATACTACACAACTACAGAAATTCGCATTAATTACAAAATTATAGACAAGACATGATAATTAACTCAGCATGAGCTATTCAAATTCATCCCATTTAATGATTCGAATACCTCATTAATTTCTGCAAAGTTGGCATCACTGTCAATTCAGAAAAAATCTAGTACAGTCCAGTGGTTAATTGCGGTTTGATTTAAATTTCAAATTGTGTTTTCAGTTGATTTCCATCAGTTATGATGAAATTGAAAAAGAGGTAAATCTTATGATAGACTGATCCACGATTTTGTCGTTGAAAAGTCAAAATCTACTATATTTGTACTTATTCATTCAGTTTCGAGATTTTTGGTTAGTCATTCTGTCCGTTTCTATAATTATGCTCAGTAGTAAGTTCTTATACATTTATACATATAATACACATAGCAAATTTCATCTTATTCAACGAAAATACATATCAGAAATCGGAACAAGTAGATTAGACTATTAAAATATATAGAACCTGAACCATTTTGATTTATTCAGAAGGCTGCGTCTCTGCATCTCTTTTTGTGGTTTGAGGTTTGATATCTCACCATTCTCACCGAAAGGAAACTAAAATATTAACTCACCAACAGTTCAACCACAAATCACCAACAAACACTGCGATTATTTGAATAACGTATTCTTCGATTCCATCCTATATAAAACAACCACTTCTCATTCCTGAAAATATAAACTTTTCGCATAGTGATATATTATTCTCTTCAAACTTCAAAAATGTCAATTCAAAATTCCACTTATGTCACGAATGCTTATAGAATTTAGAGATATTCAGTTCGAGAAATTTGCGGAATTCGTACAAGTTCATGGATGGGAATATTATACTCATTAGAGATGACCAGATTTTTTTACGTCTTTAAACTGACCGGTGTGAAAATAGAAACGGTTGCCGCGCCAGAAAAGAAATATTAGAGTTCCTGTAGATCACCTATATTGAGAAATAAATGAATTTGTTGTTTCTGGAAATTTATTTTTTACCACTTGTTCAAAATGAGCAGAGAAAGCATAAGCAACCCGTTTCATATTTTGTATCCCTATCAAAAACTATCCCTGTAACAGTAAAAATCGCCTGGAAAACACAAATTTTCCGTTTCTGGAAATTTCTTTCCCACCATTTCTTTAAAATGAGCAGAGAAAGATAGCTAGGCGATTTTTACTGTTACAAGGGTAGTTTTCGAGCTTAGGGGTACAAAATATGGAATGTGTTGGACATATGCTTCCTCTGATCATTTCAAAAACAAGTGGTGAAAAAACGAAAAAATCTTGTTTTCTAGGCGATTTTTACTGTTACTGGTAGTTCTTTTGGGCCTGATATAGGAGTACAAAATATGAAACGGGTTGCTTTTGCTATCGAACGATCCCTCACCCCCCACCCTTTCGGCAGGTGGCGCGGCGCCCTCTGGCGGAGGCGCCGCGCACCCGCCGTCGCGACGCCGGCGCCCTACGTGCCGCAGATCGATACGAGCGTCGGCGGGGCACCAAGTTTCGGGAGTGGTGACCGACGTGCTGTGGATGAGTTCCCGGATCGTCGACGGGAAGCAATGCAGCCGCCGCCCAGAAAGGTGATGGTTTTTCGCGTTTCCGGAAAAATTTGGGGTCGCGAGAGTGTTCAGTGCGACGGCTCAGCTGATGGCGGAGTTTTTTGGTTGGAGGAGTTTTTTTTTTGGGGGCTCTGGGTCAACGCGAGTCGACGCTCATAATTGGGGGTTGGAAATTAGGGCAAAGTTGTGGAACTTTATGGTCGTCATTATGGTGAAAGAAAATCCAACATAACTCTTTCCAGAGCTCTCGATATATTCGGAAAAAATTAGATTTTGGGTTTCAAAGAGATTCAAATTGGGGCAGAATTGCAGAATTCTATGCTCATCATTATAGTGAAAGAAAATCCACGATAACTCTTCTCGTTTTTGATATATTTTGAAGAAACTAGATTTTGGGATTCGGAGTTGTTTAAATTTGGGTGAAGTTGCTCATCGTTATATTGGAAGAAAATCCAAGATAACTCTTTCAGCTTTCGATATATTCGGAAAAAACTAGAATTTGGGTTTCAAAGAGATTCAAATTAGGGCAAAATTGCAGAATTCTATGCTCATCATTATAGTGAAAGAAAATCCACGATAACTCTTCTCGTTTTTGATATATTTTGAAGAAACTAGATTTTGGGATTCGGAGTTGTTTAAATTTGGGTGAAGTTGCTCATCGTTATATTGGAAGAAAATCCAAGATAACTCTTTCTGCTTTCGATATATTCGGAAAAAACTAGAATTTGGGTTTCAAAGAGATTCAAATTAGGGCAAAATTGCAGAATTCTATGCTCATCATTATAATGAAAGAAAATCCACGATAACTCTTCTCGTTTTTGATATATTTTGAAGAAACTAGATTTTGGGATTCGGAGTTGTTTAAATTTGGGTGAAGTTGCTCATCGTTATATTGGAAGAAAATCCAAGATAACTTTCAGCTTTCGATATATTCGGAAAAAACTAGAATTTGGGTTTCAAAGAGATTCAAATTAGGGCAAAATTGCAGAATTCTATGCTCATCATTATAGTGAAAGAAAATCCACGATAACTCTTCTCGTTTTTGATATATTTTGAAGAAACTAGATTTTGGGATTCGGAGTTGTTTAAATTTGGGTGAAGTTGCTCATCGTTATATTGGAAGAAAATCCAAGATAACTCTTTCAGCTTTCGATATATTCGGAAAAAACTAGAATTTGGGTTTCAAAGAGATTCAAATTAGGGCAAAATTGCAGAATTCTATGCTCATCATTATAGTGAAAGAAAATCCACGATAACTCTTCTCGTTTTTGATATATTTTGAAGAAACTAGATTTTGGGATTCGGAGTTGTTTAAATTTGGGTGAAGTTGCTCATCGTTATATTGGAAGAAAATCCAAGATAACTCTTTCAGCTTTCGATATATTCGGAAAAAACTAGAATTTGGGTTTCAAAGAGATTCAAATTAGGGCAAAATTGCAGAATTCTATGCTCATCATTATAATGAAAGAAAATCCACGATAACTCTTCTCGTTTTTGATATATTTTGAAGAAACTAGATTTTGGGATTCGGAGTTGTTTAAATTTGGGTGAAGTTGCTCATCGTTATATTGGAAGAAAATCCAAGATAACTTTCAGCTTTCGATATATTCGGAAAAAACTAGAATTTGGGTTTCAAAGAGATTCAAATTAGGGCAAAATTGCAGAATTCTATGCTCATCATTATAGTGAAAGAAAATCCACGATAACTCTTCTCGTTTTTGATATATTTTGAAGAAACTAGATTTTGGGATTCGGAGTAGTTTAAATTTGGGTGAAGTTGCTCATCGTTATATTGGAAGAAAATCCAAGATAACTCTTTCAGCTTTCGATATATTCGGAAAAAACTAGAATTTGGGTTTCAAAGAGATTCAAATTAGGGCAAAATTGCAGAATTCTATGCTCATCATTATAGTGAAAGAAAATCCACGATAACTCTTCTCGTTTTTGATATATTTTGAAGAAACTAGATTTTGGGATTCGGAGTAGTTTAAATTTGGCTGAAGTTGCTCATCGTTATATTGGAAGAAAATCCAAGATAACTCTTTCAACTTTCGATATATTCGATAAAAACTCGATTTTCGGTTTCAAAGAGATTCCGTCCACTCTTTATATTATGAACCACAACATTTGTTTTTCAGGAAGCACGAAAGAAAAAATGTTCGTGTAGAATAATCAAAACGATTTTTTTTCAGGGCAATTATGTGAAATTTCTCAAAAACCTACACACAGAACAAATAAACAAGCTAATACTGAAGAACCAACATGAGTGCGATCTTCTGGAAGACATCAGATCCTTCATCATCAAAAGATCAGCCATTGAAAAATCCTACTCTGAAGTAAATATCCCAAATCGTCCGAAATCACTCCAACGTACAGGGCAATAAAACTTCTGAATCTTTTCAGGCCCTGCTGAAAATATCGTCGGCGTATTTGAACAAGAAAATTCCCAATATCCCCGACATTAAATTGGAAGGGGGAGAAGAAAAATGGTGAGTAGTCACGAAAATTTCAATCGACACACCCTCTCTACTCCCTAAATATCACAGGAATATGTGGAATGTCTGGCGGACCGTGCTCGAAGAAAACGAAAAATTGGCAAGGGCTAGGTTGGCTGCAGTGGAAGTATTCCAGCAGCAAATATCAGATGATGCCAAGATACTTAGGGCGCATAAGATTCAGAATGCCAAAAAGGTCAGTGTGTGCTCAGTTACCCGATATTTAGGTCATTTCGCTTTACCTACCGACTGCGCCATATATCTTATGGCTCTTGATCGGGTGATACGTTCATGAATATTCATGTATGTAGGGCTAGGGTGAACTTTGCTGAAATTACGATTTATTTCAGTGCATAGATCAGTTGGCGATGGTTCAAAAAGAACTCCAACTTTGCGTGCAGGATGTGGACAAGACCAAGAAACTGTATTTCGACGAAGAACACGGGGCACACGAAGTCAGAGACAAAGCTAGGGATATCGAGGAAAAGTGAGTGATTCTTTCTCGTGTAAAATTACGTGAAGTTCTACCTCGTTTTTTCTCGCAGGCTGAAAAAGAAGAAGGGCTCCTTTTTCCAATCGATCACGTCGCTGCAAAAAAACAGCGCTAAATTCTCATCGAAAAGAGATCAGCTAGAGGAGAAATCTTCTGGGGCCAGAAACGATTATTTATTGTGTCTGTCCGCAGCAAACGCACATCAAACCAGGTAATTGACAGAAATCATGATAAAAACATGATAATCTTCACGTTTTTCATTGTGATACACAATAATCTGAATAAAAACTCATGCTTACCGTTTATAGAAGGTGAAATTAATTTTCCTGAGGTCTAACAGAAAAGGAGACCATTTTTACTGCCAGGAATGCTGAGGTTTGGGTACATATAAACATCCATTTGGTGATGAAATTTGGAATTTCAACAAGGCAGATCGATCTGTAAATGAACTACTTGCATCTTTGTTTTGCACACTATTAATCATAATGATAAAATATTCACCAAAATATACTCAGAAATGGGTATATATACGTACAAAATAGATACTTTCATCTTCCTATCTAGCAATGATAAAAATTCAATCAACAAACCAAATCCACAACAAAGTTGAAACAAGTAAGAGTAGAACACATAGGCGGGTTCAGTTCATCCCCTAAGATTACCTTCACCCTTGACCTTGAGGTTGTGCCCTTGGAAGATGTACACAACCGGCCTGGAGCATCTACTAGCGGGATCACAGGCATTTATTGCGACGAAACAGTTTTGAAGACCGTTTCAAAACAGTTTCAATCTATACGCAATCATTTTATGAGTCATAACTTCACGTGTCACAGTTGTTATTCTAATTTAACTTCAGGAAATTCAAAAATTTAATGATCACATTGAACGATATTTTTATAACGTTAATAAAAAACTTGCATCGCTATTTGTGTATGTTCATTTTTATCAAAATTCACAACACAAAGGAAAGTGAGGTTAACGGTAATCTTCTGGAAGTTCGCAAAAAAAAGCCTCAAATCCCCAACAATGTTGAAAAAGAGTAAGAGTAGAACATAGTTCCTCCTCTACACTTGACCTTGAGGTTGTGCCCTTGTGAGATTCACACAACCGGCCTAGAGCATCTACTAGCGAGATCACGCCCCCACACCAGGTACTTCGTGGTCGACCTGCAGCTGTGCATGACGACGATGGAGAGCGGCGTGTACGACAAGGTGGCCGAGTACCTGCACCTGATGGGGCGCACCGAGCTGCTCACCTGCTCCGCCATGCAGAACTCGTTCGGCACGATCCGCGACCAGGCGAAGCAGCTGACGCGCGACTACAACCTGCAGTGCTGCTACCTGTACTACCCCGTGCTGAAGCAGCACATCAACTACGAGTTCGAGGCGTGCGACAGCGACCCCGTCGACCACGTGACCGCCGAGCACGACTCGGCGGCGGCGGCGCTCAGCAAGGAGGCTCGAAGGTGGGCGACGAAGATCGCGCGCGAGAACAACAACGTCAGGGAGGGGGTGAGGAAGGTGCAGATCTTCAGCGCGCTGCGGGAGGCCGGGCAAAAGGTGAGCAAGTATCGAGGCGAGAGCCGCTCGACTGTCACTAACATAACTGGTCCTTCGAGCCGGATGTCATATATAGGTGAACTACTAACATACTGTGTTCGCAGACGGACCCGAACGATCCGAACGGCCCCGACCTGGAGACGAAGATTGAGGAGCTGCGGCAGAGCATAAGGCGCGCGGAGACGGCCAAGGCGAAGGCCGAGGCGAGGATAGAGTGCCTGCGCAACGGCGGGGTGAATGTCGACGAGTGGATGAAGGAGGCCGAGTCGCTCAATGTGCAGGACATCCAGCGGTCCACCAGCTCCCTTTCGGTGAGAGAATCGCTTTACAATCTCCAGATGCTGTTTATTCGAATTCCGACACCGACTCAGAATAATCCACTTTTCTCCCAAGTCAAACTTCTTCGGTATCGCACGGCACGCCTTCCCGTTAAAACTCCATTGCATCCTTCCAGGATCATCCCAGTTCCGATTCGTTTTACGACAGTGACTTCGCCGACGGCGACGCGCCCGCCATCCCAGCAGACGCCGGCGCTAGGGCGGACAGCCTCAAAGAGGAGGACGAAAGGAGGGATTCGGACCACTTCGAGAGTGGCGCTGAAGTCGACGGTGAGTGGGGTAGGCAGCCAGAGTAGATGTAGTTGAAGTAGTAGTAGCGCCCTCTCGAAACACTCCCACCCTACCACCTTCCAAGGGGCGTGGCCTGTCTAGGGAAGGGGCCAAAGGGGCGTGACCTGCCTAGGAGAGGAGACAAGGAGGCGTGTCTCGTCTAGGGAAGTGGTCAAAGGGGCGTCGCATGACTAGGGATGGATTCAAAGAGGCGAGGTCTGTCTAGGGAAGGGGGTCAAAAGGGCGTGGCCGGCCTAGGGAAGGATTCAAAGAGGCGTGACCTATCTAGGGAATGAGTCAAAGGGGCGTGGCCTACCAAGGAAATGATTCATAGAGGCGTGGCCTGTCTAGGGAAGGGGACATAAGGGCGTGACATGTCTAGAAAAAGATTCAAAGAGGCGTGGCCTACCTAGGAAAGGATTCGAATAGGCGTGGCCTGTCTAGGGAAGGAGTCAGAGGGGAGTGGCCTGTCTAGGGAAGGAGTAAAATGGGCGTGACATGTCTATTGAAGGAGTCAAAGGGAAGCGGCCTTTTTAGGAAAGGGGTCAAAGGGGCGTGGTATGCGAGGGTTTAACGTGGGTGAGGGGATTTCGGAAGAGTTCAAGTGGATATTTTTTACAGCTATGCTCGAGCAAGAGCGGCAGCGGATAGAACAGTTGACCGCCGGATGGGACGACCCCATTCAGGTGGACTGGGGTGCCGAGGACGCCACCGACGATATTGATGGGTCCCGTCAATCGGATAAAACCCCCTCGGTACCGCTTCTGAAGTGCACAGCGTTGTATTCCTATACGGTAAGTCTTCCACCTTTATACAGCACGGATCAATTTGGCGACGTCAGGGCATCAGAAGTGGGATAAAAATGAACGGTGGGATGAATCTGATGAATGTTCGGTGCTTCAGGCTCAGAACCCGGACGAGCTGACGATCGTCGAAAACGAGCAGCTCGAGGTGGTGGGGGAGGGCGACGGGGATGGTTGGCTGCGCGCTCGCAACTACCGCGGCGAGGAGGGGTACGTGCCGCAAAACTACCTCGACGTGGAGCGCGACGAGCCGGCGGGCGCCGCGACGCCTGGCCTCGTTCAGCAGATCAGCTTCTCGTCGGTCGACTATACGATCGACAACGAGGAGGAGTCGCAGCAGCAGCGCACCGAGACGACGCAGTCGCCCGAGCAGGTGTCGGTGATATCGCTGCCGCAGAAGACGCCCGACGGGGCGGCGCCTGCGTACTGCATCGCCCTGTACGACTACGAGGGGGAGGGTGAGATCACCAGATTCTAAATAATAAATAGAAAAACTAGTTGCTTGTATTTTGTAAAAAAAAATAACAAAAAAACTAGTTTTTCTATATCACCTAGAGGATAAAATCTCCTGAAAGAACCGTGAATACAGCGTCCGTCAGAAAGTTCGCTACAGATGAGAAATAATTGTTGTTAAAATTTCTGTAAAACTCTGATTGCGGTTCGTTTCTGCATGTCTGACAACTGCAAAATCCGTTGCGACTTATATCACGTGATTTGCCGGGAATTTCAAACAAAGTCGAGTCAGGCCGCGAGTTTGGCACACCTATATATCGATCTCTGTTTCCACCTGGTGCAGGCGGCGAGGAGCTCTCCTTCGAGGAGGGCCAGATCATCCGCATCCTGAGCCGGTGCGCGCACAGCATCGACGACGGCTGGTGGCAGGGCGAGTTCGACGGTCACGTGGGCAACTTCCCCTCGCTGGTGGTCGAGGAGTGCGACGCGTTCGGCGAGCCGCTGTCGAGCGACCCCGAGGCTACGCCACCGCCGTCCGCGCCGCCTGTCTTCACGCCGCCCGGCGTCGAGGCGGAGGAGGCGGCAGTGGAGGCGTCGTCGCCGCCCGCGCAGCCGCCGCCGGCGCCGCCCGCGTTCGAGGAGGAGGAGGTGGATGTAGCGAATGGGGAGGGGAAGGAGGTGAGCTCGCTGGAGGTAAACCATCTCTCTTTTAGAGTCCTACCGACTGCGCCAGCGCACTCGAGCTCATATTCCGCCTCGACGAATAGAATCTTTGACTAAACATCACTAATACTTACAATAAGGTAGTGGACAGCGCATTTGCCTCACAAGCTAGGCGCACCAGGTTCGGTTCCCCCAATAACCTTTATTCTTTTATTATTTTTTCAACTATCAATCAACTGTTTCTTCTCAAAGAATTCACGAAAATAGTGATCCGGACACTTACTAATATGTTTGTTTGTTTGGTTCAGCAGTCTCATTGAATAAATATTGCGCGATAGCGCGTTTATTAAGCTGGGATTTCAAAATATACTTTTATTTTTTTTCATCAATCAATTGTTGTTTCTTCCCAAAATTACACCGAAAATTGTGATTCCAACGTTTAGTCAAAGATTCTATTCGTCGGGGCGGAATATGAGCATGCGTGAGTCGCATGCCCAGATGAATCAACACGGCCATTTTTATAAGAAGGCTATCCAGTGAGCGATATAAATGTATCTTGATGGGATACTGGATCGCTTACTGTCTTCCACTTTGGTTTATGATGTTTATATCATCTAAAATCTGTGAATCACGTTTTTTTTCATCTTAGGATCATCCCGACAGTGGATTCGAGATGGCGCTCTCCAGGGACCAACACAACCACTACGGAAGTCAATTCAGCCCTTCGTCTATACCGAGTAAGTCAAAAGAAGTTTCCCGTGTGTGTTGTTTCGTTTCTACTAACATCTGTCACTTCCAGCAATCGATGTACCCAGCGTGGAAATAATCAATGAGGTAAGTTTGCATCATGACAATCCTTTGGTTTTTCACGATTGGTGAATATGAAACTCGCGGTCAGATGTTTCTCATGTTGGGTCGAGTAAAAACTGTTTCGGAAAGACTTCTCATGGTATCATCAGACTCTCAAATTCTCCATTATTTTTTCAGCTACACCTCATCTACAGCGTCCATCATAAAGTTATAGCTAAATATGAGAGAAAAATTGTTGTTGAAATTTCTCAAAAACTCTATTAGAGGTTCGTTTCTGCATGTCTGACAACTGAAAAACCCGTTGCGACATATCACGTGACCTGAGATTTGGCATGAAAAAGTTGTCTGTGGTGCCAAAAAATGAGTCGTCATTGCTGACCTCAGAAGTCGATGCCCAGAACAAAAAACAAAAAAGTTATTGCTCTCAAACCATAACGAACAAGTGACGATCCAACCTTGATCATCCGGAAGGAGTGTATGACGTGACACCTGTCATAAGTCATCATTCTGTGCTTGGACACAGAGCACAAATTACAGAACTACGATTATTCACGAAAAGCACGAATTTCAAATAATGCTCCTACAATTTCTTCCCTTATTCAGCCGATTTCAAGTCGGACGCTGTATAATAACACAACTCTCCGACATATCCGTAGGAGGGTGACGAAGTCACACAACCCGTCGACGCCGACGTCACCCAACCCGCCGACGCCGACCAGGGCGGCGACTTCGGCCTGTGCGCCGCCTCCATAGTCATCACAGCCGCCACCCCCATGATAGAGGAAGCAGATCGCCCGTTCCCGTCTTCCGAAAAGACCGCCACGCAGAACCACCGCGACGAACCGAAAGAACCCGCCGAGAAGGACGCGGAGCCGGCGGAACCGCAGATCGCGAGGACAGATCCCCCGGAAGACCCGGAGGACCACACGGAAGCGCCCTGCGCGGTCAGCAGCAGCACAGGCAAGCGACACGAACCCGGTCCTACCGACTGCGCCACTTAAATGACCCCCGGTCCTACCGACTGCGCCACTTACCTGACACCCGGTCCTACCGACTGCGCCACTTACCTGACACCCGATCCTACCGACTGCGCCACTTACTTGGGATCTTTTCAGGCAGCGACGGGGAGACGACGGGCCCCAGCACGGCCGAGAACTCGATCAGCCAAGCCCCGCCCGCCGAGGGCGAGCCCAAACAGGTGGTGGGGGGCAGGGCGAGCATTCCCGACGAGCTGGAGCCGCACCAGCTGGCGCGCCTCCAGGACCTGAAGGAGTCCAACGCCTAGGTGACGGTGGGGGTCGTGGCAGTCGTCAGCTTCATCATCAAAACGCAATCGTATTGGTTATAGGGTGTTACGGTGTGTCGCGCGTATATTTGTACCTCATTTGTTATTTGTTAGTGAATTGATGATATTTTCACGTTAGTTATGTGACTAGTTGGTATTTAGGAGTTTTTCAATACTATATCTTACTTTTTCAGTTGATGTCAAGATAATGATCAATCATGAAGTTAGTTATAAAAACAGGGTGTTACCAAATGAGTTCGCTGGTTTGGCAACACTCTGCAGATTTTTATTTTGAAAAACAGACTGACCGCAGTGCAATAATGAATACACAATACTATAATTTGGCTGGTTGTTCGATTTGTTGATTATTTACCATGCGTTATTGTTGCGAATCTGGTCGTAGATGTAATCTAATTTTGTAAATGAATTGTTCGATATTTCATTCAATTTCGATGAAATTGTTTATCGTGTGCGAATGCAGGAAAGAAGCGAAGCCCATTGTTTGTTCACGTCGATTGTCTGGCGCGATTTTTTGTGCAATCTAGATTGACGAATAAGTCTCAAGTCACAAGATTTACACTAGAAAATTAACATACTTACCTGAAGCACACCAAATCAAAATAATCATGACAGGAAAAGTCAGTGGTAAAGACAATTACCGTCCTGTAAAAATTGAGCAATCCTTGTTATATTTGATACTCGAACATTGAAATAAATTAAAATTCCCGCATTTTGTTGGCTTTTCGGCTGCATCGTGCCGAACGACATGGAGGATGAAAAAATCCGAAACGTCGGAATAATGTATTCAACAATCTAGACTTCTACGTGCGAACTATAGTAGAAGACAAGCTGTTTTATGCAATTGTATTGAATTCCCCGTCTTCTTTCAGCGGTGCCTTCTTATTATTATAAACTTCAATCTTTCACCTGTAGATATTGTGATTATTGTTTACTCCCATACGAAATCTGTACTCAGATTCGAATAAATCATCCATCTATGTAATATCAAATATATGAAGTAAATAATTTATGTAGCAGACATGAGTTTTATTTCTAACATTCATACAAAATCTCAAAATTACAAATAATCAGCGGATATAAAATCTGCTACAACTGCCATAAAGGTGCTCTTTTGTATATCAGAGGTAGGATATAATTGAATATCAACACACATATTTGAAGATCACTAAATTTGATTTAACGGCAGAATAAAAGCAGGCGATGTACCATCTGATATACACACATTTGTCTTTTATTTTTGACAGTTGTAAAAAAAATATGCAACACACGAGTGAAACTTTTTTTTCAACATTCTCGCATGTTACATAAAACTATTGTGTCAATGAATTGATAGTAATCTTTCTAAAAATATATTACAATGTGTGCAAAAGTAATTTGCAACACTATTAAAATGACGATATAACAAACCTTACATGAATATGAGATCTAGCATACCAAATTTACATATATGACAAACGTTGCCTCAACTTTCATCAACAGAAAAATAATTTACAAAACATCCTTATGAAGATTGGGATACACTTATTTACAAGGACCCAATATTCATTAATACTTATTTACAAATATATGCAATAATAAAATGTTAAACACCATATTTTCATTGGAACTAACACCGACCCATAGTTTGAAAATGATTTGAACACCTTATGCCGAAAACTATAATCATATTTATTTTGAGACGCAGCAATTTATACCAAATAAATTTTATCAAATTACGAGAAGGCATCCGAAAAATTCATTTGAATTTGAAGCTGTAGCTTTCGTACCTATCAATTTATTCAAATGCTCGTTATTGGGAATCATAGCTCGTTCTACTGGCTTTCTATCTGTCATATCATCTTCGTCTAATAACTTTGAACAAAAAAGTTACAGGGTGATGAATTGGCCAGAGCGGTCGATCAATAAAACATTCGATTCAAGTTTTTACCCCTGCTCACAGGAATTTTTTTACAGTTATTGGAAAAAATCAATTTAATATACCGGATAATGCTATTTGAGATTCCCAGTGAAAAGCTGCCGAACTAATTCACACCAATGTAAGCTACAACTCTTCGAAATCCAACGAAATTTTCAGTGCTTTCGACAGGGTGCGACACTTCATATAAAATTGATTCTTTTTAACGTCGATCGAGTTATACTTTGAAGAATTTATAGCGACGATGAAAATTTCATTTTGATTACCGTTATGAATGAGAATTCCACTGTTTAGATAATCATTTCTAATTTCCAAAGTGTTCACGCATTCTATATCGAATTGGAATCGTTCCCAATTCCAACCTTCTTGCTCTGGCAAACCAACCACTCAACCATTGTCGATCTAAATGAACACCTAGTAGACGGTATAATATTGTCTGTTCACTGTGAAAAAATGACGTCACTCTCTCTGTGAGGCAGATACATCTTCTCATCAATAACCGTGAACTATTTTGAAAATTCAATGTCAAACTGGGCATAACCTAACGTTTTTATTTACATTTTGAATTACGCGCTCCTTTTAGCACAGCTAGGTAAAACTTCGTTTGTCGCACTACTATGAGTTCGGAAAAAATTTTTGGTGGAACTTATGTATTTTGACCTCCTGATCACGAATCTGAAGTCAAAACGCGGCGGTCTCAAGTATGTTCGGAGATACGGCCCCATTTTGTCTCAAAAATGCACCATTTGACATGTCAAATTTCTGCTATTAGGAATACACAACATTCACCCTTCTTTGCACCAAAACACTATACACGCATATATTTACTTGTTTCCAAACCTTCCCAGCAGAAAAAACTATTATTTTCCAAAAAATTCACCCTTCTTTGAAATGTAAACAAAACAACCTTTTTACACTGATTTTCTGGTAATTTGTATTTATGATGTTGGCAACGTGATTGTTTGGCTCATGGTAAGACGTTGCCAACATCTCAAATGAAAATAACCAGAAAATCAGTGAAAAAAGATGTTTTGTTTACTTTTTGAATAAGGGCGAATTTTTGTGAAAATAACAGTTTTTATGCAAAAAAGTGTTGGAAACAAGTGAATGTGAGCATGTGTGATGTTTTGGCTCAAAGAAGGATTAATTTTGTGTGTTTTTAATATCAGAAAATGGAGATTTGAAATGGTGCATTTTTGAGACAAAATGGGGCCGTATCTCCGAAAATACTTGAGACCGCCGCGTTTTGACTTCAGATTCATGATCAGGAGGTCAAAATACGTAAGTTCCACCAAAAATTTTTTCCGAACTCATAGGAGTGCGATAAACAAAGTTTTACCCACAGCTAATCTCCTCATTGATCAGGGAATCAGGAAACAGAAAAAACATCGTGAGAAACTCAAATGCGAGGCAAGTGAATAATGTATTGGCATATCGAATGTACAATAGTTAATATAATTTTAATCACTTACGTTGAGTTGTTTATTTGCTCCAAGCATAATTCATACCCACTGAAGAAAGAACACACAAATTAGTCCTTATTTGAACTTGAACACCACACACACTCACTTGTTTTCAACATATCTCAGCAGAATAAACTAGTATATTTAAAAAAATTTAAAAAAAAAAATACCAAACCCATCGAGAAACGAGCATGACGGGAGCTGAACTTTTTGACAGTGTAAAGTTGACAGATCAAAGTCTTGTGTTTCCGAAGAACGGTACATTTTTTGAAAAATATTGAATACTTTCGCTGTTGAATATTCGCGATAGGTGCTAAGCGATACGCTACCTAGCGGTTACTCGTGAACCACTCGAAGTGGTATAACCACTGAACTCTCTGAAGGATAACCCACAGAAAAACTTAACCTCTGTTCTGTTTATGTTCGCTTCTGATGTGAAAAGTGTACTTCCAGCAGTTTTTCGAGAGATGTTTTGGTGAAATCTTATCGTTTTTCTCGTTTCAGTTATTGTTTGGTGGCAAGACACCTATGTCACAATGACACAAATATCAAAAATATAATAACAAAACAAAAACGATACCACTTCGAGAAGTTCGAGTTGTTACCATGAGATAGTGCTACGTGTTATTTTCTATCGCGAATAGTAAATGTGAGCGTGTGTGGTGTTTTAATTGAAAGAAGGACGAATTTTGTGTTTTTAGTAGAAGAATTTCGAAATTTACGAAACAAGCGTTTTGGATTCTTGTTCTGGGAGGCCGAAATACGTACCTCCAAAAATTCTCCTTGGAATATGCCTCATTATTGTTCCTAAAAACCGTTATTGGAAATAAAATAATGTCAGATTATGATAGTTACATACAATATGTGCTGAAGTCAAAAAAAGAAGAACATACCTTCAACCTAAAATTGGGTCGCTGACAGAGAAAAAACTGAAACAAATGAGCATCGAACGATTTCTATAAAGTAGCGACCTCAACTTGCCAGACGTTTGGGTCTTGAGTGAACAGACAATATTATAGCTCCAGCCCACTTGGTTTCCATCTAGAACGACAATGTCTCAACCGACCAACCTAGAACCAGAGTTCTCCCCCATCATCCTCCTCCTGCACGTGCTCCTGTTCTTGGGTCACGTTCACGCTCTCGTCTTCGCTTTCGCTCACCGCCAGATCTTCGTCGATCTTCATGCCCGGCTCCTGGTTGAAGTCCTCCACTTTGCGGAGAGGCAGGCCGGTCATCAGGAAGTCGGACGGGTCGTAGTTCGGGTCGACGTCCATGCTCTCATCTGACATTTTTTGAATGGTTGGGTTAGTCAAAGCGGAGATAAGTTACCCGCTGGCAATGGGGGAACATTTTTTGTCGGCAACCGTCCGGAAAGTACGTACTTTCCAGACGATTTTTTTTTTGAGAAAGTGGCATTTTTCCGGCCTAGTCCGGGAAGTACGTACTTCCCGGACTAGGCCGGGAAGAATCACATCGTTGTTGTCATTGTAAATATGAAAATCTTGGTAGTATGGTTTTGATAAATGCAGTTGATCATTACCATAGCAGCAAAATAACGACTGACAGCTATCTGACATAAAATTAGCTAACATTTCAATTTTTGAAAGAAATGTGTTTCTTTGATTTGTTATTCTACACGGTTGCCGAAAAAATTGTGTACGCAACACGCCCGAAAACAGTTTTTTTGGACTCGCAGACTTCCAGGACTCGCTACGCTCGTCCTAGAATTTTGTCCACTCATCCAAAAAAAAAACAGTGTTTTCCGGACTTGTTACGTAAATTACTATTTTTTGGCCGGGTGACTTTGGTTGCAATCGGTTGCAGGGTGCAGAGCCGTGAGTTGGATAGCGGCGGTTGATTTATTATGAGGTATGTGCACAAAAAATAGGCGAAATATTCATGATCAAAGTTAGATTTATGTGCTACGACCAGAAGGCGTCCATCCGGCTGATGCCCTGCGAGCATGCGTGAGTGTGGCCCTCTGGCGGGTGGTTTCGGAGGTGTCGAGCGGGTTGTGATTTTACCGCGTTTTTTATTTTGCATCAACACAATAGTAATTTACGTAACAAGTCCGGAAAATACTGTTTTTTTTGGATGAGTGGACAAAATTCTAGGACGAGCGTAGCGAGTCCTGGAAGTCTGCGAGTCCAAAAAAACTGTTTTCGGGCGTGTTGCGTACACAATTTTTTCGGCAACCGTGTAGAATAACAAATCAAAGAAACACATTTCTTTATTAGAACAAAATTTCGAACATTTCAATTCTCATTTATATTAATTTTTATATTAAAATTAGAACAATTGTTAATATTGAATGGATTCAATTTGTTTGAAATGCTTGGTATATTTAAGTGCCTTTTGTTGAAGTCAGAACAAGAAGGTAAAGTTTCCGTTTCACATTGATTGTTTTCATCCAAGGTGGATATAGGATGGTGAAACAGCTCTTCAATTGTTTCTGCGAAAAACTTGTAGACCGTTTGAGAAGGTACTAATATTTCCACGACTTGAATGAAGATGGCGGTGAGATCGATTATCGAAGAAGATTTCTGTTGCTCATGTACTTCTGTGGTTCGCATCTGACAGACATGAGTTGAAATGACACCAAAACACAATGATTTCAGTGAATCTGGAATAATTATCGATATTTCGACTCTTCTCAGTCATTTTTCATCTAGAATAGATGAAACTGGTAAAAATATGACAGAAGCACAGTTTCTGTTTTACCGACACAAGGTATGTCGCCATCTCTGATAACTTCAGGAAATATTACTACGGTATGAAATCAAGTAGGCAAAGGTCTACAGTTTATTCTAGTGCTTGTTAATAGGAAGCTGTTTCACCATCCTATATCCACCTTGTTTTCATCTGATAATTTTTGAATGTTAGCTAATTTTATGTCAGATAGCTGTCAGTCGTTATTTTGCTGCTATGGTAATGATCAACTGCATTTATCAAAACCATACTACCAAGATTTTCATATTTACAATGACAACAACGATGTGATTCTTCCCGGCCTAGTCCGGGAAGTACGTACTTCCCGGACTAGACCGGAAAAATGCCACTTTCGCAAAAAAAATCGTCTGGAAAGTACGTATTTTCCGGACGGTTGCCGAAAAACAAATTTCCCAATGCCAAATCCCTTGCTAAAAAAAAAACCCGAAAACACGACCCCAATCCTTCCCCCCCCCCCTCACCTTTGTAGACCAGCGTCTCGGTCTCCTCCTCGTTGGTCGGGTAGTACCCCATCGTGCCCAGCTGCACCATCGCCTCGGCCGCCTGCTGGCTGTCATCGTCGGCGGGCCCCTCGGCGGAGATCAGCAGGCCCTTGTTGTCCTCCTCGAACTCGTTGAGCGGCACCTCGTCGAGCTCCTCCTCGCTGGAGAACTGGAGGTCCTCCTCGAGGGTGTGCGCCTCTGGAAGTGGGTAAAAGGGGCGTTAGCGTCGGACAATGGTGAAAGTAAGACCTGGTGGCGCTACTCTTCGATTGTTTCGCAAGAGAAATCCTTGATTTCAGACTATTCGCGAAAATCACGGAGTGGGCGGCCTCTGGTGTCAAATTTTCTAAGCCTTCCGAGGGTGATCAACAAAGCAATTTAGCATTGTATAGCATAGGCTTCCGTATTATTTTTAATGAAATTGAATTGTTTTGAATAGTTTTCGGACTTGTTTCGTGCTTCTAGTTACTAATATTATTTAAACATGCAGCAAGTTCAAAAGGTCGTAAAGACGAAATCCACAAAGATTGGTTCAGTATTTCAGCGTTCCTCCTACCGTACAGACATCGTTCCTTTGCCACAAAATCCTGAATTTCCTTTCAGGATTGTGTGAAAAATGGATGATCACGTTGAAAATAGGAAAACTTATCACAACAAACATTTACGTTTGTAGTAAGCACTTCCTTTAGAACTGGATTTCTCAAGTGAATGCGAAGGTATGTCTTTCAGGTTAAATCAAACAAATAAGATCTGGTTTAACTGTAGTTGTGTCTCTTGTTGTTCGTAATGAAAACCTTGGTTTTACTTTAGGACCATCAAGGAGAATTAAACCAAGAGATAGGCTCAAAAAGAATGCAATTCCTTCAATAAACATCTGGAAGTCATCACATGCAAACTTCTAGAGTGAGGGCAATGTGGGCTGAATGAAATCAAATCTTTATTCGAACTGAATGAGCTGTGAATTGAATGAAGTATCAATTGAAACAAATGAATTTGAATGACTGGTAGACCACAAGGTCTCAAACTTTTTAAGTTATTCTTGAAACATACCTACTCATCTATATTATTTAATTATTTTTGTTATATGAATTACTTATCATTTTATTGTTAACATGAAAATAATAACTTGTGTTGCCTATTTAAGATAGGTTGGTATCTCAATATAAGCACCCCTATACTTACTTCTCTCACATAATAAAGTTAATTGACTACAATTCTTTGTTTTTAATTTGTTACTCATCTATTTTTGGGTTAGGATAAAATTATTACAGGTTTACAGATAAATTCACACTTCCTCTGCTAATTTTTCCATGAAACTATTTTAATTTCATATTAGAGCTACCCTAGAGTGAACAGGAGTTTATTGAAATGTGTTCGAGTATGTGCTTGACATCTATCCCACAAAGTATGTGACCAGCTTTGAATAATGCTTTTCGCTATTTTAAGGGTTTCTTCTTATCTCCAATATACTCTAGATACTCATTTCAATCTTGGCCATTCTTGAAATAAAGAGAAATCATTGAAATACAAATACCTTAGTGGCACTATTGATTTTGCAGAGGTGGTTTGAAAAGCCTATAAAAACATAATAAATCCACGAAACTCACATAAAATACCTGTTTTGAATTCTATTAACGATAATCTATCAATAGCGCCCCTTTTGGATACTCAGGATTATTTATTTCTTCCCTAAAATTCGAATTGAAAATTAACATATTACCATTGAAAACATATACAAAATGTTTGTCGATCACCCTCATGTCAAATTTTTGACATTTCTCGAGCGCCATCTGTTGGTTCGTGATTTTCGCGAATTTAATTTCAGCTCATTGCGTGGGGTTCTCGTATACAACGATAGAGGCGCTACCGTCGAAACTTTGTTTCAATCATGTACGACACTTATTCGCATTCAACTCATTGGAAAATACAACATTAATACTTTTGTATTGACACCTACAGTAACCTGTAACAAATACCACACACTTACATTTACGTGTTTTCAACAATTCATATTCAGAAATCAGAAGAAACAAGTATATTTTTAAAAATTCGTCCTTCAAAACATTAACAAAACCCAACGAAAACCGACAGATCAAAGTCTCGTGTTTTGTTAACGCCGAGAACTGTTGAAAACACAAGGAAATGTAAGCGTCTGTGAATTTTTAGTCAGAAGAAGGACGAATTTTGTGTTTTAATAGCAGACATTTGAGATGTCAAGCTGAATTTAGAAAAAAAAAACATAATTTCAACCTAAAATGGGAGTTGGGTAGTTTATAACAATTTAGTGGGCTCTGCTCACCTTCGCGCTTGATCTTCTTCCTTTGCAGCGGCGCCTTGGGGAACATGGCGTCCTCTAGGCCCTGAAGCGCACCCTCACCCTCCACGTCGATGAGGTCGTACTCGTCGAGCTGCGACTTGACGGAGGAGAGGTGATCGGGAGAGCTGGTGTGACTCTGGCGAAAGATTTTTTACTTATTTTCAACATCGCAATTTTTTCTATATTCATCAAAATCACGATATACAGGGTCACTCACGGTCGATGGTACCTTAGACGTTTACGGAGAACGGGACGTAGGATTATTCTGAAAATTTGGTTTATTGGGTAATCAGTTTTGTTCTATCGATCTAAAATACTTTCAGCGTTGCGGCGTTGCCGCTTCGATCAAAAAGCAGCAACAACTTTGTTATTTCAAATGGAACACCCTGTATTTTATTTCATTTTTAGATTCTTCCTGAAGAGCTGATTTCGTCGATCTATCATACTTGGGGTATAGCGAGAAAAATCGAAATTTTTCAACTTTAGGAATTTTTTGTGTCGAAACTAATCATCTGATCAAAACGGCTTACATGTCCCTATCTCAACTTTTCATTTACTATCTACTGACATTTAATAGAAACAAATAGAGGGTGATGCAAAACTCAACATTTTGAACCACCCGTATTTGTTTCAATTAAATATCAATCGATAGTAAATGGAAAGTTGAGATAGGGACATGTAAGCCGTTTTGAGCAAGAATGGATAGTTCCTAAATTTGAAAAATCTCGATTTTTGACACCCTATATCTCTGTAATCATTCACTCTAGAACCCCAAGTATGATAGATCGACGAAATGAGCTCTTCAGGAAGAATCTAAAAATGAAATAAAATACAGGGTGTTCCATTTAAAATAACAAAGTTGTTGCTACTTCTTGATAGAAGCGGCAACGCCGAAAGTATTTTAGATCGATAGAACTGATTACCCGATAAACCAAATTTTCAGAATAATCCTACGTCCCGTTCTCCGTAAACGTCTAAGGTACCATCGACCGTGAGTGACCCTGTATAAATGTCAAGTCAACTGGTGAAACAAAGAGAAGATTATTTAACGGATATTCACATTATTTCAAAAGATTCTAAAATGTATCGAAAATACCAAAATCTACATAATATTGATTCATAACAAGGCTATTGTAATTCGACGATCATCATTGGGATCTTGAAAATAGTGAGGGATACGAAGAATTTCAAATTGGGGCTAAGTTGCAGAACTTCATGCTCATTATTTTCAAAATAATCAGAAAAAACTTAATCTCTGGATTATTATTTACTTCTTGCTCTATTGTTGGAGATAGATTGAAACTGAGACTCAGATACGAAGATGCATCTTTTTCCATATTTCCACTATATTCTACACAAATAATAATCATCCTGTATTGTTGAGCTTCACAGGGAGGTACTTATTACACAATAAATTTCCCAACAATGATTTGAAAACCATGAGGTGGCGAGTGGACTCACAACCAATAAATCGTATCCTGTTCCGCGAATTCAAAATTTTTATTTCATATCAAAATGAAACATGAAAATTTTTGATGTTTTGACACAGTAGCGATGGAAATAGAAAATGCTCACAATCCTATCTGGTTCGGCGATTGTATAATTCTCTTCATCACCTCCCATCCACGTCTGATCATCATCTTGGTAAGCACGCTCTTGGGCCAATAACAGTTTATTCTCTAATTGAGTGAGATGTTCGTCAAACTGAAAAATAAAACATTATAAATACAGTCGAAGTATCCCGATAATTTTTTGAAAAATTGCAAAAGCTTTGAACCTACCTCATCCAAAGTTTCTTTGCAAACCTTCACCAGATGTTGGGCCTTCTCCGTGAAGCCCGAGTCTTTCCCATTGTAGAGCACACAGTTTTCCAGAATTTGTTCAATATCCACCAAGAACTCATGTCTACTGTGATATTTATGAGCTACAAAAAACCACAATCAACATCAACTTGTACATCCAGTTCAGAATATCTCACCTGCCACACGTTTCGAGATGGCCTCCAGATCCATCGGCCTCTTGACGATGCTGTAATAGTCCTTGACCAACTTCTTGTTGACGGGCTTCAAGAAGGGCCACGACTCCGACATGGTCTTCAGTTTGGTGTTCAATATGTTGTCGATGATGTAGGTGAAGGCCACTTGGTCGTCATCGTCCAGCAAAGGGTTGATTGCTTTTTCCAGCTTCATCAGTCTGTCTTCCTTCTCTCCAAGTCGCTCGACGCATTTGTCAAGCATTCGTTGGGCAGCCATCGTCAGACTGCTGTTTTGACCTAAAGTGATGATAATAGTATTTATTTTATTTCAAATGTTGAAAAGTATAAAGTAGAAGGCATTTCAATGGATACATTAACAAGTGTATAGAGAAGCTTCAAATGTGGATTATGTGAAATAAAATATGACGAAACTTAATATCAGCGTCCGCCATAAAGTTGGCTACATATGGAAATAAAAATTGTTGAATTTGGCGGTTTTTCATGTCTAACTAAGAAATTATTTTCATTTCATTCTTTACATTTTTCAGTGTTTTATGGTTGGTGTGTTAGCCATAGTCCGGACGCCCCGTATACAGAACTGCTATCGTATAGAGTTAGTCATGCTATTACTTCATCATTAGTCAGATATAGGTATGAATGGGTAATCCCGATAAGGGTGACTAGTTGAGTCAGTGTGATAGTATACTATATAGCAATACATCAATCAACGAACGCACTGACTTCAATAATATTTCGGTTTGAAATTTTCTTACCGAATACCACTCTAGCTTCAATTAAAAACTGTAAATTTCTTCTTCAACACGAATATTTTGTAGAGTATTTTGTGTTGTCTTTAAGAAATTTCCAGCAATAATTGAAGCTCTCGTGGTATTATAAGTGAAAATAATAAGGGGTATCGAATCTGGCGATCGAGCTGGCCAATTAATCAATTCCCTAGTATTAATCGATTAAGTATTTCCTCCCAAATGCAAAGTATTTTTGAAGCTACTCATCATGAAACGAGTGTCAAAAAAACATTGGAAACACCCCTAAAAACCCGGTGTCACCAAGATATTTTGAGTGAATTTCTGTAATACCGGCTCTAAATTTCCTATGTTTTCTCTCTATATAAACTCTTGCGGACAATCAATTTCTCTGGCCAGGGCGTACCTATCTGTAAATCTTTTGTTATTTATCTGACCGATTCTTTTTGGGTTTGTACTTCCTACGCCCCCCAAAGTCAGTGGAAACTTTATTGTTGCCTGCTTATAACGGATTTCGATTGATCTTTCTGATCCTTCTGATATTTCCGATCCTACTGATGTCATCCTGCTGCCCAAGGGAATGTTGATAATAGACAAGATAAATATCAAAATAGAGTATTTTTTCATTCTGAAATTATGGCCAGGTGAAAAATAATTTTGATATTGGCAATTTTTCTTTGAACTGACTTCAATCTGGCAACAGTGCAAGCAACAGCTTTCTACTTCTTCTTTTTTCAGTTCGTAGGCTCAACCGAATTAAGTTCAGAAACTTATAACCGACAAATATCTCCAAATATCACGAAATCTCATACATCTTTCTGGCTGAACTAATCATGAAGGTCTATGTACTTGTGGCCATTGTCGGAATATAGGAAATTAGCTATCCCACATTGGCGAGAAGTGGATTTTTCTCAAATAATTTAGAACACCCAAGACCCACAATGAACTCACCATTATATAAACTGGAATTCTCAACAATCTGATTCACATCCGCAAGAAATTCCTCCCTGCTCTGGTACTTTTTCTGCCTCAAATTTTCACGGATCGTCTGCAAATCCATCGGTCTCTGAACGATTCTATAATAGTCCATAACCAACTGAAAATCACCCGACGAATAAGTTCAGCGACTCCTCAATCCACAACATGGCGACATTACCTTGGAATTGACAGGGAATAAGAATGGTTGCACGTCAGGCATGTCCCTCATTTCATTCAGAATATTCTCGAGTATCGTGGAGAGAACGACAACGGGGTCCGTTCTCCTTCTGTTGGCAGGCCGGCTGTGCTTCTTCAGATAATCGCAGTGCAAGTCGCTGTTGGCCCTTCGTCGCTTCTTACCGAGAGCGTCTTTGGGTACTTTCAGCATCAAACTCCTTCGCTTTATCTCTTCGGCGTGCTGAAACGAATTTGCTCATCAAGTACGAGAAATGTCATTTTGAACCTGTCCAAGCCTAGACAATTATTTTTCTATGGGTAAATTACCTTCAGCAACTTTCCGGAGAGTTTTACTTTGGTTCCGTCCACGTTGACGAGGTCTTCATCATCGGTGTTCAGCTGCTTTTCGATGTCTTCTTCTTGTTCTTCGGTCATCGCGACGTTGATCGGGGCCATCATACCTGTGGTGCTCTGATACAGCGGGCAAGCCTTATTCGTCCTGAAATTATATTTCATTCATGTATTTATTTTGAAATGACAAATACGATGTGTAACCAATATTATTCATTTTCTACACAATTAGAAGACTTCCAATCAATAAAAAATCGGTTCCATGCTAACTTATTGACAATAAACTTTGAGAAAACTAAATATATTACATTCACTTCCAAATATATATGCAAATTCAAATTAAGGACAAATTAAAATTAATAATACAAACAACGTTCTACAAACAAATGATATCAAATATTTAGGCATAGTAATTGACATAAATATCAGATGGGATTGACAAATAAATTCCATAACAAAAAAATTGAGAAACTTGATATCAACATTTAAAATCCTCAAACAATTTTTGAAAACTTCTCAATTGGAAATGCTTTATTATTCACTTATTCAATCACAACTGAATTATGGAATTCTTGGATGGGGGGGGGGGTGAATGATAGTTATCTAAAGCCTTTGGAAATTCTACAGAAATGGTTTCTCAAAATTATTTACAAAACAGATATAAGATATTCATCTGATCTATCATTTAAAAAAAGCCAAGAGATGAACATTAGACAATTATACTGTTATAATAAACTGACCTACCTTTTCAAAAACAAAATTTAAATAATGTACACAAATCACATTTATAATACCAGATTTAAAAATGAAAAAATAACAAAAATTAGAGTGAATGAAACAATTGGTCAAAAAAATTATTTAATCATTTTTCCTTATGTTTATGATTTAGTACATACAAAATTAAAGTTATCAAATCAATTTTGTCATTTAAAAAAAATCTGAGAACTTGAATATTGGAATGTCCTAGAATAACTCTTCATGAAATACTAAAAGTATTAATAATTGTGTTTCAATATCAATTGGTAAAATCACCTACTACAAAAAAAATATTCAACATCATATTATTATAATTTTATATGAAATATATATTTATTACTTAATATCCCACAACAAGATTACTTTGTGGGATTGTTTTTTATAGTATGTTTTGTATCAAATATATCCTGAGATGTTATAACTTTTCATAAAATAAACTTATTATTACATACATTTAAAGATACTATAATAAGAACTGATGATCAATTTATCAACTTGTTTATGCCACCCTGAGATATTTTACTATATTAACCTTGGTAATATGTTCAGTATGATGATTTTCAATCTATCAATTTTTCTTGTTTGCATATTGCCATAAGATAGAAATATTGAACGAATATAATTCAATCCCAGGTTGGGGAAATCTTTTGCCGCATTTCCGTACCTCATGTGCCCAACATTTCCGCAAGCCCCACACTTTAGCTTCAAATCGGGCTTCAACTTGGTCTTCCTGCGCGACTTGGAAGGGGAGCTGGTGATACTTCGGTTGCTGGTAGGAGTGGTGGGCGTCATTGAGACTGAAAGACATAAATGTGACGTCAATGTTTTTATTATATTCTTTATTGCCGGATTAGGACGTCACCAATGCCTGCCGTTTTCAGAGAATGACGGATTTTTATTTCGAAAGTTGAAACGAATAGTGTCATCATGGAATTTTGATACGCGAAAGAGTCGAACTATGCGGGATTAGCTCAATCTTTCTTTTATTAATCCGAAAATGACAGCTCAAATTATCACGATGGGAAGTCTCCGAAATTCGGTTTTTCATACACGTTATAACCTGTGAAAATTTATCGAATACGTATTTTGTATTTGAATTCGAAGCCTAATTGACAACTTCAAAGCCTCCAAGCTTATGAAAATTGCATATATCCCGAATCATTTGAACTGGGTCTTCTTCTGTGTCCGGTGAATGTTGATAATCATTCACATAAAATTTCTTGGTAATGGCATTCATGGCTTTTCCTGAAGGTGATCGCTGTTTCGTTTTCAAATTCTTGATGAATTGTGCGCAAACCGGTGAACATGCTGTTCCAAACGTCATCACCTGCTTTCAAAAACCTCTGGTGATTTTCATAGTCTGTTTCACTCCATTCTGAATGAATTTTACAATGAAATTCGAATATTTCGAATTGTCATCAAGAAAAATAAAACACGATTCAATTAACCAATAAATAGTCAGACAAAAATGGTGATAATCTCATCAAATGGAAAAGTTTGATTGATGATACAGAGTAATGACTGCCAATAAACATATTATTGTACCTGTTTCACATTCCAAATAATGAAGGTATACACCTATGATCACAGGTTGTTCAATGAACATGAACCCATCCGAAATACTGGATCGTGAATCGTGTAAAACGAAAAAATTTTTAACATAACCAACAAAATGTTGACAACGATGTGAACAAAACTCCATCAATATTTTAACGCCTGTGCATATCTATGACTGTACCTTTAAATGTTTCGCTTTTGACATCTCTCTCTGATTTAATACGCTCTGTCTGACTGTGTCATCATGTAAGGTTTTCTAATCTGTGATTATATCAATGGAATCAGAAAAAAAGTTCTATCGAATGCTAAAATAATCCGGCATTTCCAATACAATCGCTCGGATTCGGCTGCTTCTTCATGTAAAAACATTAATCCATCCGAAATACTGGATCGTGAATCGTGTAAAACGAAATTTTTTTTAACATAACCAACAAAATGTTGACAACGATGTGAACAAAACTAGATCAATATTTTAACGCCTGCACATATTTATGACTGGACCTTTAAATGTTGCGCTTTTGACATCTCTCTCTGATTTAATACGCTCTGTCTGACTGTCTCATCATGTAAGGTTTTTTAATCTGTGATTATATCAATAGAATCAGAAAAAAAGTTCTATCGAATGCTAAAATAATCCGGCATTTCCAATACAATCGCTCGGATTCGGCTGCTTCTTCATGTAAGAACCTTAATCCATCCGAAATACTGGATCGTGAATCGTGTAAAACGAAAACATTTGTAACATAACCAACAAAATGATGACAGCGATGTAAATAAAACTCGATCAATATTTTAACGCCTGCGCATATCTATGACTGGACCTTTAAATGTTGCGCTTTTGACATCTCTCTCTGATTTAATACGCTCTGTCTGACTGTGTCACCATGTAAGGTTTTCTAATCTGTGATTATATCAATGGAATCAGAAAAAAAGTTCTATCGAATGCTAAAATAATCCGGCATTCCAATACAATCGCTCGGATTCGGCTGCTTCTTCATGTAAAAACATTAATCCATCCGAAATACTGGATCGTGAATCGTGTAAAACGAAAAAATTTTTAACATAACCAACAAAATGTTGACAACGATGTGAACAAAACTAGATCAATATTTTAACGCCTGCACATATTTATGACTGGACCTTTAAATGTTGCGCTTTTGACATCTCTCTCTGATTTAATACGCTCTGTCTGACTGTCTCATCATGTAAGGTTTTTTAATCTGTGATTATATCAATAGAATCAGAAAAAAAGTTCTATCGAATGCTAAAATAATCCGGCATTTCCAATACAATCGCTCGGATTCGGCTGCTTCTTCATGTAAGAACCTTAATCCATCCGAAATACTGGATCGTGAATCGTGTAAAACGAAAACATTTGTAACATAACCAACAAAATGATGACAGCGATGTAAATAAAACTCGATCAATATTTTAACGCCTGCGCATATCTATGACTGGACCTTTAAATGTTGCGCTTTTGACATCTCTCTCTGATTTAATACGCTCTGTCTGACTGTGTCACCATGTAAGGTTTTCTAATCTGTGATTATATCAATGGAATCAGAAAAAAAGTTCTATCGAATGCTAAAATAATCCGGCATTCCAATACAATCGCTCGGATTCGGCTGCTTCTTCATGTAAAAACATTAATCCATCCGAAATACTGGATCGTGAATCGTGTAAAACGAAAAAATTTTTAACATAACCAACAAAATGTTGACAACGATGTGAACAAAACTAGATCAATATTTTAACGCCTGCACATATTTATGACTGGACCTTTAAATGTTGCGCTTTTGACATCTCTCTCTGATTTAATACGCTCTGTCTGACTGTCTCATCATGTAAGGTTTTTTAATCTGTGATTATATCAATAGAATCAGAAAAAAAGTTCTATCGAATGCTAAAATAATCCGGCATTTCCAATACAATCGCTCGGATTCGGCTGCTTCTTCATGTAAGAACCTTAATCCATCCGAAATACTGGATCGTGAATCGTGTAAAACGAAAACATTTGTAACATAACCAACAAAATGATGACAGCGATGTAAATAAAACTCGATCAATATTTTAACGCCTGCGCATATCTATGACTGGACCTTTAAATGTTGCGCTTTTGACATCTCTCTCTGATTTAATACGCTCTGTCTGACTGTGTCACCATGTAAGGTTTTCTAATCTGTGATTATATCAATGGAATCAGAAAAAAAGTTCTATCGAATGCTAAAATAATCCGGCATTCCAATACAATCGCTCGGATTCGGCTGCTTCTTCATGTAAAAACATTAATCCATCCGAAATACTGGATCGTGAATCGTGTAAAACGAAAAAATTTTTAACATAACCAACAAAATGTTGACAACGATGTGAACAAAACTAGATCAATATTTTAACGCCTGCGCATATCTATGACTGGACTTTTAAATTTTGCGCTTTCGACATCACTCTCTAATTGTATTCGCTCTATCCGACTGTCTAAACAGTAATCTGTGATTATATCAATAGAATCAGAAAAAAGTTCTATCGAATGCAAAAATAATCCGGCATTTCCCTTACAATCGCTCGGATTCGGCTGCTTCTTCATGTAAGAACATTAATCCATCCGAAATACTGGATCGTGAATCGTGTAAAACGAAAAAATTTTCAACATAACCAACAAAATGTTGACAACGATGTGAACAAAACTCGATCAATATTTTAGCGCCTGCGCATATCTATGACTATACCTTTAAATGTTGCGCTTTCGACATCTCTCTCTAATTTTATTCGCTCTATCTGACCGTCTCATCTGTAATCTGTGATTTCATCAATGGAATCAGAAAAAAAAGTTCAATCGAATGCTAAAATAATCCGGCATTCTCCTTACAATCGCTCGGGTTCGGCAGCTTCTCCACCGTCCCAGGCGGCGGCACGATCGCCGCCGGCTGGTGACTAGCCGGCCCGCCCATCTTCTCCTTCTCCTGGTTGCGCTTGATCCGGCGCAGCTGCTCCTGAATGCGCCGCTTCTCGCGCTTCATCTCCTCCTTCTGCGCCTCGTCGAGCGTCGCAAACTGCCTGATGAACGCCTCGTCCTTGGTGGTGCGTATCTTGACGTACGCGTCGATGACGGCCTGCTTGCGCACGTGCTCCACCCGGGTGAACTCTTTGCCGGTGTGGTCGCGGAACGTGCGGATGATCTTGAGCAGGCGGCCTGGAAGAAGGGAGTGGATTGGGGGTTAGGTGGTGGGGATGTTGGGTTGGCTACCTTGGCTGAAGCCCTGGTCGTCGCTCTGATCCTCGTCGTTCTTCTTCTTGTTCTGCCTCTCCTTCTCGCCCTCCATGATCATCTTTCTCAGCTCCTGCCTCTCCTGCTCTTCTCTCTCTAGCGACAACTGAAACAACCGTCGAAACATTGATCATCACTTATTATTATAGTATCTTTCAGTCTGTTGTAGCCTATTGTATAATAGGTTGGTAACAAGGTAATGAAACCACTTTTAACAATACACCCTGAACCAGAGATAAGTAACCCTAACAAGATGTGCACGTCTTATGGAAGATTTGGAAATATAGTCACGTGATTGATTTTCGTTTCGATGTATTATCACAGATGGCGTTTAATGCATGAATCTCTATTTTTATTGATGTGAAGTTAGCGTTTTGCAGCTAATTTGAATTACGAACTTTCACGAACTTAGATTGCAGATAACCTATACTTTGTGGCAGTTCTCGAGTTGATTAATTCAGAGTTCACTTCACATTTTACTCATTTTTCATAGAAAAGAGTTTTGTTTGATAACATAGTTTTAATTGATATGGTGAGGAAATAGGTATGAATCACTATCAACTATTCATCCTGGTCTAAACAAAATTAACATGTAAGACAGGTGTAGATAATAACTTGAAGATTGGAAAAAAGTGTCTCAACATGAGCTCTGCATTGAAGATGCGCCATTGAAGCAGATAGCAGATTCAAAAGAAATAACTACTGAAAATTGCTGACATCAACTTCAGGAATTTGTTGGTGTGGTGCCATATGATCATAATTTTAGTTGCCACTAGTACACAAATAATATAGAATACCTACATCAAAGATAAATTTGAAAAAATAAAACATGAGCAATGTAATAATACTAATAATATTAAGTGATTATGAAAAATACCTCTAACTGTTTTGTAATATAAATAAATATTGAATTGTTAGTGATTATTTTTATACAATCTTTAACAATACATTGGAAGTGGTAATTATTTAATAATGATGACTAGTTGAAGATACATTGGCTGATGCATTGCTTTCCCTCTCCTCATCAATTGATTAACGTTTTCTTATCATACTGATGGTCTACAAAATGTTCTCATCGGTGCTTCAGATATTCAATCTATTCCTGAGCAATGGATTTCTATAATAATCATCCTCAGTGAAATGATATTCACAAACTAGCCCTTTGTGCAGTTCTACCCAACTCGAATCTATTAGCTTAACATCTCCTGTAACAGAAAAATAATAATAAGTATATCACTCAGAACATAGTAAATAGAGTGTAAAATAGGTAGTGTTTGACGTACCTGAATAATTAACGATCCATTTTTTTGTTCGAAGCAAATCTTTGATTGGGAAACAAAATCCTCATATTTTTATTTCCTGATCATGACACTGTCACTGTATTTCTCAATATAGTAATTTACGTAACAAGTCCGGAAAATACTGTTTTTTTTGGATGAGTGGACAAAATTCTGCGAGTCCAAAAAAACTGTTTTCGGGCGTGTTGCGTACACAATTTTTTCGGCAACCGTGTAGAATAACAAATCAAGGAAACACATTTCTTTATTAGAACAAAATTTCGAACATTTCAATTCTTATTTATATTAATATTTATATTAAAATTAGAACAATTGTTAATATTGAATGGGTTCAATTTGTTTGAAATGCTTGGTATATTTAAGTGCCTTTTGTTGGAGTCAGAACAAGAAGGTAAAGTTTCCGTTTCACATTGATTGTTTTCATCTGATAATTTTTGAATGTTAGCTAATTTTATGTCAGATAGCTGTCAGTCGTTATTTTGCTGCTATGGTAATGATCAACTGCATTTATCAAAACCATACTACCAAGATTTTCATATTTACAATGACAACAACGATGTGATTCTTCCCGGCCTAGTCCGGGAAGTACGTACTTTCCGGACTAGGCCGGAAAAATGCCACTTTCTCAAAAAAAATCGTCTGTAAAGTACGTACTTCCCGGACGGTTGAAAAAAATAAATTGATTAGGTATGCAACTGGGGTATTTCATATTGTTCATTAGTACTTTGATAAAGATATGAATGAAATTCTGATGTAAAACCACAATATTCACTAGAACGGGAACAAATTTCCACCGTACGGTCGATAAAAATCAATAAAAATAAACAAAGTGGAAGACAGTTGAATACAAAAGACAAAGACAAACTTATGAAGAAAAAGACAAAAAAATCTGACCTTGAACATGGCAGCCAGATATGGCAGCTGAAAAAGCCATGTTCACTCTTTGGAATCAACGGCACTAGTTCCATCTTGTGGCTGATTCCAAAACCATGAAAAATATATTGCCAAATTATAGCATTGACGTGCACATCTTGTTAGTGGGTCACTTATCTCTGCCCTGAACCCACCTGCGTGCTGGTCTTCTTGTTGGCCAACATGTTCTCGATGTTCTTCCCCATCTCCTCGATGTCCTCGTCGCTCTCGTCCTCCGAGCTCTCGCCCTCGTCCGTGCTGAGCACCTCGTTGCTGGCCAGCACGCGGTTCTGCAGGTCGAATATCCGCTGGCACTCCTCCTTGTAGCGCTCCTGGTGCTCGGCTATCGAGAACCGGTTGCCCCTCGAGAACTTGTCCATGCCCTCCTCGCCAGCCTTCGCCTTCTCCGTCGACAGCGTGCGCACCACGTCGATGACCTCCCATCGGGAGAGCTTCTTGATCTGGGAATCGTTCACACACCTGACATTTGCGACCAATCGAAAGTCTTTATTATGTATCGTTGAGTACCACAAGAATAGCTGTTTGGGTGGTAACCGATCGCGTACGCCTCAAGGATGCTCAATGACTGCGAGCAGAATTACTTAACGATCGAAAAAGAAATGCTAGCTGTTGTTTAAACTACGAAGTATTTTAGGCCCTAGCTTATTGCGTTCAAAATACACACAACTTTTTTGTCCTATGCAAGAAAACTCGATACTTTATTACTACTAGCAGTAGTAGGCTTCTAATAAAATTAACCTTCTTCAGTAAAATTATTTTGCTCTACATACAACGGACTGAGTTAAATGCGATAAGTTTAGAATACCAACTTTGATATCTTCAACATTCAAGCATTCATGTCATGAATCCATTGTCTACTACTTGGAAGAAGGAGCATGAAATTATACTAGAAATTTTTTGATGTTTATAGGATAAAAGAAATTCATGTTAAACTTCAGATACTAAGAACCACTTGGAGTTTTTTGTAAGAATAACTGTTTATGTATTAACCGATCTCGTACGCTTCAATGACGCTCAATGACTCCGAACAAAATTACTCAACGATCGAAAAAGAAATGTAAGCTATAGTTTGGGCTACGATGTATTTCAAGCTTTATCTTTCTGCGTTCGATACACACAAGACAAATGTTGTCACGAATTGACAGTCCTCAGAAAAAATCACTTTTCTGTTGGGATTTGAAAGCGTCAAAGGCTACTTGTTGAGCTGCAGAACAAAAATTGTGTTCCCTTATGTAGCCAACTTTATGGCGAACGCTGACTATGAAAATACATTCTGTGAAAATCTTATCGTTCTATGGTTACTCTACGATTCTTTACTAGATGAATATCAATTATATTCAGCAGATTCATTTCCCCTAGAAAACGAAGCAACTTTGCAGCTATCCTTTAACAAGACCAGGTAGACAAAGATGAACCAATCGCGTTGTCTTAAGGACGCTCAATGACTCCGAGCAAAATTACTCAACGATCGAAAAAGATATGTTAGCTATAGTTTGGGCTATGTATTTCAGGCCCTATCTCTTTGCATTCGAAATACACACAAGTTTTTTCCTAGACAAGAAAACTCGATACTTTATTACTACTACTAGTGCTTCTCAAACTACCATAGAGTATGAAATGTAAAGGAAATTTACCTTTTTCAGTAAAATTATTTTTGCTTCAAAAACAATGGACTGAGAAATGCGATAAGTTTAGAATACTTACTTTGATATCTTCAACATTAAATCATTCATGTCATGAATCTTTCATATCATCATTTAAAGTCTTTCTCGATTTCTCTGGTAGAAGGTTCAAAGTTATAATTTAAGCTCTTTAGATGAGGTGCAGGCAGATTTGCGCACACCGTTTTCCATTAATCTGTCATTTCTTGATTACTATATTTTTCAACTAGAGAAGTTGGAATTCAGTATTTACATTTCAACATTTATACACATAAATTAACGTTCATTCCAGGCGCTATTCTGTCTAAAGTGGGCCCTTCACGTGCAGTTTTTCTTGGATTCACAGCGCGTGCTCCCAGCACGTCACTCTAGTAACGAAATTCCATGCCAAACTACACGCACATTCAAATTATTATCATTCCTCATTCATCTTGTGATAACTAGTGGGTTCTGGTTAAATTAATGTCTTCTTTGCATTCAAAAAGAAAAATTGCATGTTTATTATTATTGGATAAAGAAAATTATGAGTCCAACAGAAAGAGAAAGAAGTATTGGTCCAAAAAATAGTACTTGCGCCGGAATGAATCAAACTATATGGATCTCCTGAAGGAAATCAATAAATGTAACCCAGAGGACTACCGGAATTTTTTCAGTTTATGTCGGCAGTGAAGAGAAGCAAATTGAAATACCATAGTTTTGGTTCATAATTTTCGTCCGTGCCACTGCCTGACTTTTTATATTTTATCTTGTTTAGTTCCTTCCCCATAAACTGTTGATTTTTCTAACAACGAATGCCTTATCTGCTTTGGGTAGTACCGTTTTACACAAATCAACTAAGCAATCGTATGCTTGTTGTCTCAAATTTTTATTAGAATATTCTGCACTTTTAATCCTCCATAAACATGTAAAACTGTGTTATAACTCGATGAACTCTGTTAGGAAATCAGTGGACAAGGGTCGTGTCATTCCTGAAAGAAAGTATCATCAAAGAAAGAATTGAAAGAATTAATCAGTCGTAAGAACTCAACTGTTCAAAGTTTAAAAGCCAATAAAAATAAAATCAACTGAAGGAAGACACATATAGTCTAGTTGAATCAACTGTCTCTGTTCCACTCGTTATTGCTCTATTTGACTGTTCGTCTCCTGAGTCGCAACGGCGCGAGAATCGACCCTTCACGTTGGGTTTTGGTTGACTCCTCTGATTGTTTCGCGCCAGGAATTTAGGAAGGTTGGAACGTCTCGCGCCAAGTCAGATGCGAGACGCGCCAGGCGCGTATGAAAACTTCACGTTCGATTTTGGAGTAGAGCGAAGGGCCCACTCAACGGATAATGTCTTCTTGTTTTTCAGCAAAAACTTGGGGAAACTAATATTTTTGTACAACAAATCGCAGAAGAACCACTGAAGTAATGAAAATGAAGATCGTCCATGAAGGTGTTGAGGACATATGGTCAAATGACAGTTAAACAGATGAATGAAAAAGCGTTGTGCGCCTTCAAAATCGCCCCTTCGGTCTGTCACTCAACAAAAACTGGCAAAATTTTCACATGGCGCAGTCGGTAGGCAAACCTCCCTCACCTCCTCCTCGGGCACGCCGAACTTCCTGAGCAGCGCCTTGGCGTTGTTGAGCGACAGCCGACGCAGGTCCGCATCGGTGCCGGTGACCGTCCGCTTCGGCTGCGACTCCTGCTCCTCCTTGCTCTGCGTCGGCTTGTTGGGCACGCGCACATAGCTGAAGCCCTCACCGCAGCCGGTGGGGTCGGCGGGGCCTGTCAGCTGCAGCAGGCACTTGCCCTTCATGGCCTGGATGTAGGCGCGCGTCGTGTTCCACGGCGCCACCTTCACCTCGTCGTCCATCTTCAGCTGCATCTCCTCGTCATCGTCCTCGGCTGGGGTGAAGAGGAACTTCTCGCCGTAGCCGGCGTCCTAGATGGGATGACCGAAGAATATTACATTGTTTACCTAGTAGGGAAAACCCATGGACGTATAAACACAGATGGACTCAGTTGTTGATGTTATAGTGTGAAGCCGAGAAATTCAGTGACATGGTCACATTCTGTACACCTGCCATTGAATTAGATGTGTTGTCACGTCTTGTCATTGATAAATCCTAATTTTAGTCTAAGATCATATTCTGTTCATTTGGGATATTTTAATTATCCAATCCTATCGTAATAAATTCAGAAAGTTCCTGAAACAAATGGGATCAACTCAATAGAATGAAAATTGCTCGTAATCGAGGTAGTATTACGTGGTATTACTCCTGCGGAAGTAACAGAACCAACAGAGGTTATGTACAACTGGCAACATTGCTTTAAATCAGTCTCGTTTGACATTCGCTTGGAGCAAGTCTTTGTTTACCAAACTTCGTTTGAGTGATTAATAGTGTTTTATCGAGTTATTTTGTAAAATACTTTGAACATAGACAGTAAAAATGGTGAAGCAGTGCTGGTTATGCAGGAAAACTAAGTTTTTACACCCAGATCTGACATTTCATTCGTAAATACTATATGTTTACATTATCGAATCTGAGTAACATAGGCGTAACAATGGGTTTATTTATCATTTCATGATCTTAATAGTATTCCAATGATATTGTTAGTTATATAGCAGGTTTCATATCAAGGAGTTTGAATTCTATTGTCACTTGCTCCAGATGTAAGAAGTTATTGACGGATGAAAATGAGGAAACTTTTTCCAAGCTACAGAAAAGGAAAGAGTTTGAAAACCTTACAAAAGTATCTGAATTAGTCATTGGAATTCGTAAAGAGGCTGAGAAATATTTTATGATTAGCTCATATTTGAATGTGTATTTAGTTTTGAATCGTCCACGCCATTGTAGCGAAGGGAACAATCACAGGCTATCGTTTCCAACTCTCTTCCCTTTAACCCGACTGCCTACGAACTCTAGGCCTTCAAAACAATGTGCGATGAAGGTATAGGCGTGCTGTGTCCATTTGTGTTTATACGTCCATGGAAAAACCCGACATTTCAGGATGATTGTGAAGATTGCTACACATAGTCCAGGAATGTGGCTTTTCTTACGAGGTAAACATACTGTTTTTCCGCAAATCGTTTGAAATTCGATATTGAGTTATTTTGAGAAATCGCAAATGATTTCATACATAAGTAAATGGTGCTTTGAAATTCAAGGCCTCTGTAAGGTACTGAATATTTCCTGAAAGTAAGGAAATCTAGACTTTTTCTATAAGAAATTTAGTCTGGAATGTCCAAATTTCCTAGCGATTTTAATAATATCTTAAATAACCGTCAAGCGCCAGGGGGCAGGAATTTATACCAGAACCATATCAAATATGTTTTCTAGTATACTTATATAATTTTAGGTATGAGTAATGATAGATGAAATGTATACATTTTTTATTTTTGAAACTATAAAACAACAATCAATTGACGAAAAATATCAAATTTTCTTTTTATTCGTGAAGGATGTCAGAAGGAAACTAAAGTTTCGATGGAAACTTGTTTTTTAAAATTGTCTTTTGTATCACTACTGAAGTTTTCAGTAAATTTTGTTTTACACCACCCTATCCAATGTCAGTTCTGCCGTTCCAATCAAGTAACAGACAACTTTTTTTCAATTCTTCTTTAGATACGATAAATGCTATTGATTGATTGATTGAAAACTTTATGTGATTAAGCGCCTTCCAGGTCGGATATGCAGTTAAAAATGATTAAATCTAACTTTTTGTGAAAAATTTAATGTTTTCAAACTCAAATACCTTGGTTTATGCATACACGACATTCAGCATTACTATTTTTTATTATTATGAAGAATTTATAAAATTCGTAAAGATCAACTACTAAACTTGATGACAGAAAATGAAAGTCATAAAAATATAGTAATCAATTCAGGTAACTTATTGTGCAGTTTCTTTTAGATTTAGATAAGTCATAACTAAGAAAATTTGTAAATTATGACAATTCTTCTTAGAAGCTTAATATACCAATGGGGTCCAGTTTTTCAAGCAGCAGTTCATGATTCACAAGAGTCCAAATAGTTTGGACAAAAAATTATTTTAAACGTTTGGTTAATTTTATGGTGGTGCGTTAATTTCTTGTGAAAGTGTATATTCCGGTCTCTAAATAGAGCAGATAAATTCAAAATGATTTATATTTACTTTGAGTCTTTGTTCTGCTGCCACCATACTGAAATATGCGCAGCACTGTTCGGGGGATACCATAGCACGAATTTCTTCTTCGGTCGGCAGCCTGAATTCAGGTTTGATTACCCACCAGTTTGAATCCATCCCTTTAAGAAGTAAAAAACACTGTTAGGGATAGTTATTTCCTGATTAGACGGGGGACAAAAGTTGCAGATGAAGCTATATTCGTTGATGATGTGGATATTTTGTTACATTACGTAGGTTTTCAGGAGGGTTAATTCAAATATTTTCCTCGTGTGAAAAATGTCTCATAAGAGGGGTCCTCCATGCATTGTGTGCTGAAAATAAATAAAAATAAAAAAGCGTATCTAGATTGATTTTATAGTCAATGTCAGTACTATATTTCTTAGAAAAAACTTTGATGCAACAGCATGCCATTCATGTAGGTAAAAATATTGCGATCTTCATGTGACAAACAAGCATTCTACTGGGTGCAACGCAAGCGAATCATCTTCAACAACCAAATGCGAACAACGCTCATTCGCTTCCATTCCTACTCGCTAAATACGTGTGATAAAAACTAGGCAAAGTACTAATACCTGTCCTTTTGAAGTCTGCGCACAGCTTCAACCTCTTCCGGATGCTGCTCTCGGAGTGAGAAGGAAAGGCCTTCTTGATGTCGTCCATTTTTATCCTCTTGGGAACGTCCCTGCTCATCCAGAAGAGGCGATAGATGAATACCTAGAGAGTCATCGACGGTAGGTTATGCGCTGACCGCCATTGTTTGGGGGCTTTTTTTACCTGGAGGAAATCCCTGACGAAATTGTTGGCCCTCTTGGAATTGGGTCCGGGGACCTCGTACAGGGGGCACTGTTGCCCAGCAACGTACAAGGCGTCCACCTGTCTTATGTAGTACTGCTGTCGGGTTCTTATGATCAGGAAGTCCGTTTCGGGAATCAGGTGTTCGTATATGGGGGCCCTAAAGGGTAGGCAATTGATGATAATAATTTTTTAACTAGACAGCAAGAGGAATTGTTGTATTTGCTAATTCCCATAACACATTATCATGCAGAAACACGTAAAAAATATATGAAATCATGGGATGGAAGATGATGAACAATTTGAATTGATAATCATGAATTTGGTTATAAGATTGATGGTTTCATCCTAGTTGGTGAACTTTCATAAATATGTATTCCACTAAGATATAACGATTTAATTTCAAATTGCGTGTTGGAGAAATTCAGGTATTTGAAAAGAATCATTAGTTAGTGATATTAATAAATTGAGGACTTCACTCGGCAGGTTTTTGAACATTTTTTTCAACATTTCGTCGATTCCGTGTGATTTTTAAATTTTAGCATATTCCAATGAATCACAAGGTCAACTGAGAAACTTGAGGGTTCCTGCAAAGTTTTCTGCGATGGCACAAAAAGTTTGCTCAGAGAAATTTCGGTTTTAGTTTTGCTGGTGAAATAAAAATATTGACATGTCTGTGATTACCTGTACATGTTATTTTCTATCGCCTGTATAGATTGCCCCGGGTGCAAAATACCCAAAAACGGTGACGTATGCGCGTAGGCAGTTTCCCCGTATCTGTATGTGGGAGGCCCCGAATCTTTCCCTGCTTTTCTCTTGTAATAGTTCTTCACTTTCGAGCACATTCCAACCTACGAAATAATTTGAAATAAGAAAAATATTCTCCTCTTCACAGCCTTGTTTAACAACAGAATCAATGCATTTTCATCATTTGAAAAATAGTTAGAAGGTTATTCAGCCACCAGAAAGTACTCCGTTATATAACATGATATTGATGTTCACCTGATTCATTAGAGGTGGATGCTCTTCACAAAATTCTACTAGGATCAAATCTCCATCTCGGCCAGTTAAATCTTCCGGGGTCCTCATGAAGAACACGTCACCACCGCCAGATGCCATACGTTCAGTTTCTCTTTGCTGTTAACCAAGTGTCCCATTATCATTATTGTATTTGTCAGAAGAAATTTTCATTCCACCATGGCCACAAAGGGGCCTACAGTCTTCATCGAACATTTTTATCATCTGAATATTTTTTTCTACAACCGGTCCGGAAAAGTATCAATTATGATACAACAGATTCATGACATGGTGCTTGATTGTTGAATATATCAAAGTTCCTATCATAAACTTATCGCATTTCTCAAAATACATCAGTCTGTTGAATATGAAGCAAAAATAATATCTACTGAAAAAGGTGAATTTCAATTCTTTATACTCTTCTTACTAGTAGTAGTAGTAATAAAGTATAGACTTTTCTTGTCTAGGAACCGCGGTTGTAGAAAAAAATCGTGTATTTAGAACGCGAAAAAATACTTTGTAGCCCAAACAATAGCTAGCATTTCTTTTTCGATCGTTAAGTAATTTTGTTCGTAGTCATTAAGCGTTCTTGAGGCTGTCTTTTTCGGGCGGCAATCTATCAATTTGCGTTATAAATACACAAATAGCTATAATACAACAATTCCGACAATACAATAACATGGGACGTTGAAGTGGATTGATTATATTATTTTAGAAATAACCTCCAGTACCTGAAAAGATGTCCAAACCAAGGGTTATTTTTTTTTCTCTATGAAGAATTTTTACAAGATTTCGGTTTTTCAATTGGAGAACTGATTTTACGAGCAAAACTAAGGAATATGATACCCCCGATCGGAAAAGCGATTCGAAAAATTTAAAAAAAAAATATGATTCTGGTTATTTTGATTGGAAAACTGGATTCTATGAGGAAACAGAAGACAAAGGATTGTAAGTAATATCACTGAATTGAAGATGAAAATAAAAAAAAATGATTATTTTTTTGTTGTGGTGATATTGAATCATTTTTTTTTATAATAATTTTGAATCAAATAATCATTTAAAGAAAAATGTAAATGAAGGAAGGTGCGTGAACAGTCTCATACCGGTGGTCCTTCGATTCCAACCAGTACCCAATCCTGTACATCATAATCCCCCAAAACCAACTAATCAAGAACACGCAAACACCGTCCGTCCGTACCTTCGCCTTCTTCTTGATGTGCTTGATGAGGGGCAGCACCCCGTGCGGCTTGGGCAGCGACAGCGGCCCGTGCGAGAACCGCTTGATGGGCGGCCGGTGGAAGTTGCGCAGCCGCATCTGGCCCATGTGCGTTTGCACGAAGGGCGCGCGCAGCTCCACCACGGGCGTCGAGTGCTGGATGAGGTTGGCGCCGCCCACTTTCAGTCGCAGCGTGGTCTCCGAGGTGCGGGGCTGGTAGTAGCTGAGTGGGGAAAAAGCGACGAGGTACATGATGGGGATTGGGAAATGGTGCGCTTGTGTCGGAGAGAAAACTGCACTGTTTGAGTTACTACGGTTGGTAAGAACGGTAAAATGGCGGTCAATTTGCTGAAATATTCAGCTTTTTTCGCGAGAAAATCGATTTTATCCATGGGGATTGGAAAATAGTTCACTCGTATCGAGGAGAAAACTGCACTTCTTGAGTTACTAAAGTTGGTGATATCTGCGGTCGGTTTGCTTTTTCGTGAGAAAATCGATCTGTTGCTAGATTGAAGTAACTAATTTCTTGGATGAATTGAAATATTCATTAAAACTTGAAATATTTGAGTAGTACAATCAACTTCAAAGAAAAATTCTGTAAGAATCACACAGTATGGTCATGTTAATCCGTTGATTCATTCCACTGTTGACAAAGCTTATCGTTTTGTGCGGTAAGAGATGATAAGTTGTTTATATACGAGCAGTCAGTCATGCATTGCATATAGAGTAGGGAGTATCATTCTTCTCAGGGAATTGAGAGCGACGTTTGGCGAAGAGTTTGGTGTTGTGTCTCCTGTCCAGTTGAGTTAGGGTTAACATACAATATAGTATCGGATCGTATATGATCCACAGTGAGTACTAAATATAGTCAAAGATATATATGAATGAGTTCTCCTCGTACTATTCTGTCTTGCATTTATTATGGCACTATAGTGAATAGAGATTATGTTATTATGTCTAGTGTTTGTCTAACACTATAGCTGAAGTAAATGTTATTTGTACTATTATGTCTATTGTTCTTTTGGCACTATAGTAAATGGACAATTCAGAGCAGGGTAAGCATACATTCCAATCAAACATCTTTCTGGCTGAACCAATCATGAAGGTCTATGTAGTAATTTGGATTATCACATGAGAATAGGAAGGGAAATGGCTGTTATATTTCTTTACATACGCAACTTTTGCTGAATTCATATTTGTAGATTGTAAATCTGTTTCTTTCATGTACGTCAATAAATTAATTCATACATATTTGTCTTCTTTCCCACGCAAATATATACTTCAAACACTGCATTTTTGAATGACCTTTTTCGTGAAATATCATAGTTATTGAAGATCTTGTACTATTCCACTTACATATCATTGGAAATGTTGAAAGGATCTCTGTCTGGTGACTTTGGAGGGGGTGGAGGAGTGTCTTCCTGAAGAACGTTTATAACACCTGCCTTTCCCAAAAGAATCTTCGATTTTTTCACGTGAGGATGTGGGATTTTGACTTTAACCGGCGTCGCTTGACCTAGAATTCAACGATCTGAGTGCAGTTGAATGAAATAATAATAATAGTAACGTTTTCATACCCGCGATTTGTTTGGATGGATCAATGTCATCGGGTATACCGAGGATGATATTTTCATCGTTCGGGTCCAGGGTTAAAATCAGCGGTTTCGGTACTTTGTTCATGTTCTCTGCATCCCAAATGACATCATCTTCCCAACGCCCGTACACCAAATCTTCGTTTTCCACTGGGAAAATGGAATACCAGGTGTCATCTTGATCCTGGTCAGGTCTAGGCTTCAACCTGAGATAATATAAAGTGATTATTTTTTTTGTGTTGATCAACTTTGTATCATTCACCGTTTTGTAGATGCCAGAAGTGGTACGACATAAAAAATACGGTCTGTATAGGTGAAAAGATTTACAATGAATTGCCATCTTCTCATACTCATAAATTCAACAAAGTGTGTTTCAATCATATGATTGCATTATTTGTGTTTTGAAAGACAGTACCTTGATATACATTTTTCGAAAAAAAAAATCCTCCCGCGGAAAAATGTCGATGGATTTATTATTTTTATCATGTTTCAAAGCATCTTTGAATATCCGAACATCCCACCACCGCAGCACAGATTATGAAACCTTACAGATGAGACAGTTCGCCCATTTTGTTTGATGTGACGACATCCGTTTCAATTGACCTCAATATAAGTACTCACAGTTTTTCGTCCTATGGAAAACAATGTAATTTGATATTCTCCTATTCATTTGAAGTTTTTTCAATCTTTATATATTATACAGTAATGATTGCCAATAAACATAAACATATTATTGGACCTGATTCACATTCCAGACGATGATGAAATATACCTAACATCACAGGTTGTTTAATCTGTGCTGTGATAATCAATTAATCAATCAATAACATTTATTGTATATAAAAAGAATAATAATTCTTATTACAAGAGTATTTGATTACAAGCTAACAAAATTAAATGAAGAGAAAAACAAATAGTCTTCCAATTCGGCAAGAAAAAATATAATCTAGATTAAATGTTTTTCTTTTATAGAAAAGTTCAATTTAGGTCTTAGTAAACTTGTTATTCCTGGTAACTATTCATTAAGAATAAACGAACGCAATTTCAACATATTCATCAGAGAAAAAACCAGTTGTTTCAAGCTTTGAAAAGATGCACAATTGAGGAAGTTTATGAGGTCATTCAGATCTTGCAATTGTTGAAATATCTCACAGTCCCTAATTCCTTTAAAAATTGGGCAATGAAATAGTAGATGTTCTAATCTTTCCTGTTGTTGTAGGTTACAAATTGTACAGAGCTCCTCTGCATTAATAAAATAACAGGAACCATTAAAAGTGAATTTTAAGCGTTTTCTATTGCTAGTTCTGATTTGTGCAATTATTCTGGTAAAATATATTGGACAATTCACCTTTTGGTATGCCTGACCTGTGAAGGTAAGCAGTAGGGATTGAAAAATTAGAGGATAGCTTGATAATGACAATTTTTCTAGGTTATTTCTACATAATGTGCGTTCATAACAGTCTAGAATGTTCTGTGAATTTTTCTTAGTGGGATTATCCAGAAATGCATCCCACCGATGACCTTGGTTCGAGAAAGATAGGTATTCCTTCACTTGGAGGACCCAGTTGAATTTGGGATCTGAGTTCAAGTGACGCAATCGAAGAAAACAAATTTTTGGTAATCGAGTATTCTTCAGTTTGTTTATACTTGAGAGCCACGAAAGAGATGATTTTAAAATTACGCGACTGAGGTTGTATGTCCCAGTTTCAAGGCGAACCATGTAGTCGGGGGTATTTTTAGTGTGTGTGTGCTGTGATAATTCTCAAAACCTTTTGAATTATACACATTGTAGGAACATAAGCCCATCCGAAATACTGGATTGTGAATCGCGTAAAACGAAAAAAATGTTAACATAACCAACAAAATGTTGACAACGATGTGAACAAAACTCGATCAATATTTTAACGCCTGCGCATATCTATGACTGGACCTTTAAATGTTGCGCTTTTGACATCTCTCTCTGATTTAATACGCTCTGTCTGACTGTGTCATCATGTAAGGTTTTCTAATCTGTGATTATATCAATGGAATCAGAAAAAAAGTTCTATCGAATGCTAAAATAATCCGGCATTTCCAATACAATCGCTCGGATTCGGCTGCTTCTTCATGTAAAAACATTAATCCATCTGAAATACTGGATCGTGAATCGTGTAAAACGAAAAAATTTTTAACATAACCAACAAAATGTTGACAACGATGTGAACAAAACTCGATCAATATTTTAACGCCTGCGCATATCTATGACTGGACCTTTAAATCTTGCGCTTTCGACATCTCCCACTAAATTCATTCGCTCTGTCTGCCAGCCTCATCTGCAAGGCTTTCTGATCTGTGACCGCATTCACCCCCCCAAACTCACATCTGCGCCTTGGCCTTCATGCCCGCGAGCGGCGCGTTCGGCGCCTGCGGCGGCATCCTGACGCCGCCGCCACCTGCGCCGCCGCCGACACCAGCGCCCCCCTTGCCTGGCTGGCTGAACGCCTGCGCGGTGCGGTTGCCGCTGCTCGGCACCCACCCCGCCGCGTTCGTCTTCGAGCTGAGCTTCTGCAGCACCTTGTGCTTGATGTCGTTGCCGTCCCACACGACGTCGTCCTCCCAGTGCAGCTGGGTGACCATGAGGAAGGCGTCGTCTGGGTACCGATCCGCATCGGCGGCGGGGAAGTTTTCCTCTGGGGGCGGCTGCTCTTGGGGCTGGAAGACGGGGTTTGGTCGAGTCGGGGAGATCGAAAGGTCGGGTGGATGGGGTGAGAGTTGCCTTTTTCACTTTTGCTTGGTTTATTATGAAAAATCGAGGATATCTTACGTAGTTCCTGAACTAACTGAAAATTGTCGATTCTTATAGTCATATAGTATACTTACCAAAGCTCACATGCTGAATTCAACGGTGATATAAAAAAAATCTAGGCACACTAGATTCGAGGATATCGAAGCCAACTAGGATTCTTTCAATGGCAGCGATTTCGGATTTTCACACCGTAGAACAGATCATAAAATTACCAAAATATATAATAGTTGTATGTTTAATGAAGGAGAAGTCGAAATAATGGAAAAAATTAGTTAATGCGAGAACTTAACGTGGGATTAACTGTGCTAATGCGCGAGCTAAGGCATGCGTTGCTGTGGTTATAAACATATTAAATATTTTTTGCACGATTGATCATTTTTGACTGTTTACCGTAACAGATTTTACGTCAGTAGGTGACATTTACTAGCAACTCGACGGTAAGTAATCCAACTCGATGGTAAGTACTCCAACTCGACGGTAAATAATTCACTTACCGTCGAGTTAAAGAATCTCTTAATTTCAATTTATTTTTATAATTTATAATGGTATCAATCGTGCAAAAAACGTTATAAGCATGTCGAACGTTAAGGGTAATTGATCTCAGACAATAATTGTCTTCTATCGGTATAAAACCGTTCTCCATACTTAATATACTATTTTTGCACGATTGATCATTTTTGACTGTTTACCGTAACAGATTTTTCATCAGTAGGTGACATTTACTAGCAACTCGACGGTAAGTAATCCAACTCGACGGTAAGTACTCCAACTCGACGGTAAGTAATTCACTTACCGTCGAGTTAAAGAATATCTTAATTTTAATTTATTTTTATAATTTATAATGGTATCAATCGTGCAAAAAACGTTATAAGCATGTCGAACGTTAAGGGTAACCGATCTCAGACAATAATTGTCTTCGATCGGTATAAAACCCTTACCGTTCTCCATACTTAATATACTATAATCGTCTGTTAAATCTTTATGCAACCGGCCCTTACAATTCCAAATATGTTCACTAAACGTGACAAAAATAATGTGAAACTGAATAACCAAGGTGTTAGAGGGTAACCCTCTACTTCAAAATAAAAGTCATTGCTGCTCTTCTTTGGGTTGCCTCCTGTATTGAATTGATTGTACTTTTTTTTTGCAAATCATGCAGCGTCATTGATTGTTCTGAAATGAATTATTATACTTTTCATGTAGTAGTCTTCTAACTATGAAATAGACAATTCTGATTTTCACATGTTATAACAACAAGCACTGAGAACTTGACATTGTGACAGCCGCATCCAATACTTGATACATCGATGAATCGGTAATTTAATGATCTATCTCATGGTGTGAAAATATAAAATGACTGCCATTGAAAAAATCGAAGTTGGCTTCGATATCTTCGAATCTAGTGTGCCTAGATTTTTTTTCATATCACCGTTGAATTCAGCATGTGAGCTTTGGTAAGCATACCAAATTTAAAAATCCTAGCAGCAATAGTTGAAAAGTTATCAACGACTATTATAAATAAGAATCAACAATTTTCAGTTTTTTCAGAATATTTCAGGATCTTCACCGGTGTGAAAATAGAAAAGGCCACCGCGCCAGAAACGAAATATTAGAGTTCCTGTACCACTTATATCGAGCGATAAATGAATTTGCCGTTTCTGGAAATTTCTTTCACACCACATGTTTGAAATTGGCTGAAAGAGCATGTGCACTCCATTCCATATTTTGTACCCCTATATTAATATCGAAAACTACCCCTATAAGCAGTGGCGGTGAGTTTTGATTTGTCCAATGGGTGTCAAAATAAAGGGGTTAGGGCACAAAAAATACGCCGCAGCCGAAAATTTTTTCATTGTTTAAGGTCAAATCCCTTCGAAATAGAAGATAGATAGGAGTAATATTTATTTTTCATTACGTGGAAAGTACCTCGACCAAAATATAACCTTTTTCTAATCGGGTTTCAAAAGTCTAGTTCAATATTGACATTATTTAGACAAAGGTGAAAAAAATATAGAACTTATTTTTATCAGAACTTTTAATGCCAATGATTTCATCATTCACAATAATGTAACATTTCCATATTTTCAATAAGTCGTTTTTGTAAAATGAAAAGGCAACAAGAATTGGAGAGTATCAATAAATGAAAAAGGGACATTTATCGTCTTATACAATCGATGATACAATCACAGTTTCAATGACTGGTAGACAACCAGTAGAAAACAACTACTTTACTGGCTACTTCCACTCAGAAAATCGAATTATAACTACACGCAGTCTATGCAACGATTCACATATTGAGTACAGAATGCACAACAAGAAAGAAACATGTGGAGTGTTTTCTATGACAGTTGCACACTAATAATAAATACCTATTCACTTCTATCAATCCAACCCTCAACCTGGTTGTCTACCCTTCCAACAATGTGCAATGTTCACAAATTCAGTGCTAAAAACGCCCGTTTCTATTTTGATTTTATCAGACATTTCTGTATCGCCCTGTGGGTACATTGCACCCACACCATTATTTATTATTATTATTAATCATATTTTGTTTAGAACAAAGGAATTGACGAATGTGGAATTTCAAGTAATTACCTCCAAGGAGAATCCGGGGATTTCAAATAATATTCAGGAATAAACTCAATGTAATTCTTGAATTTTGATTAATCTCGAATTACTCCATTACTAAAGAATTCTGAATGATTCCAGTAAAATTGAAAGTATCTTCGAAACAAATAAGAAATTTCGAGGAAATTCAAATGATACGTAAAATCCTACGTAAATTCGAAAATCAAGGAGACTCGGTATATAGTCGCCTCTCATCGACTTGGATACGATTGATTCATTATCATAAAAAGCAGTAAAAAGATAAGTTCTTTTGTATAGTTTTTATCCATATTGTGGATAGTCATGCATCTTATATAATTGTTCCTGAACCATATCGATGAGCTAGTATGATTTGGTTAGTCTATTCGCGAAGCTTGAACAATACGGTTGTTCAGCAAAATGTTGATGATGAATCCGCCGGTGTCATCATCATTGTCTCTTGACATTATCCCTCTGAAGGACATCGGAAGTGCGGTTTCCGTTACAAAATTGACTACCGTGAATGTGTGAAGTGCCGGTTATTTTGTTACCGTGTGAACTGCGGTTTATTCGGTTACCGTGTACAGTGTCCTAAAATGTGAGGTGCCAAAAGAGCGGCATCATTATGGCATGGAGGAGAAAAAAATGGAGAGGAATCCGAGCAATCATGCAGAAATCACTACTTCAGCAGGGGTGGATTGAAGAATTGTTTCCAGAGGGTGAGTGAATTTTCATTTTGCATGCATTTGTTCCGGACGAGGCGTTCCTGGATATTTTTGGAAATCGAGCTGGGGGTGGTGGGGCACCCTGGGCCCCGATCTGCCACCCCTAGCTAACCCCAAACGAGGAGATGAATGCAGAGGCTGGCTGACAAAGAGGAAATGAGGGACAGGTCCCTCTTTCTCACTGGGCTCTGTGGGCACGTGCCCAGAGCCCCGCGTTCTAGGCATAAATTAGTGGTGTCCATTCATCGTTTTTTAGGAAACATAAACCAATTATAAATATACAAACCGAATAGAGAACTCATCGATCTGATCTGAAGAGTTCATAGACTTGACATGAATCGACAAATCACATTGTTTTGAAATTCATAATCGTTTGCGATTTTACTGAAACTACGAACATGATATAGGGGTAAAAATATATGCACATGATTTTTCGTCTCATTGTAGTGAAAAATATATTTTCAGAAAAAGCAAATTCTTGTTTTCTAGTCGATTTTTACTGTTACAGGGGTAGTTATCGAGCTTAATATAGGAGTGCAATTTGTGAAATGGGTTGCTTTTGCTTTCTCTGTTCATTTTAAATATATGGTGAAAATGAAATTTCCAGAAACGACAAATTTGTGTTTTCAAGGCGATTTTTACTATTACATGGGTAGTTTTTGAGCTTGATATAGAGGTAAAAAATATGAAACGAGTTGATTTTGCTTTCTCTGCTCATTTTAAACAAGTAGTGAGAAAGAAATATCCAGAAACGACAAATTTGTGTTTTCAATGCAATTAAGGGGATAGCTTTAGAGCTTGATATAGGGGTACAAAATATGAAATGGGTTGCTTTGCTCTCATTTCAAACATGTGGTGAGAATGAAATTTCCAGAAACGGCAAATTTTTGTTTTCAAGGCGATTTTTACTGTTAGAGGGGTAGTTTTTTAGCCTGATATAGGGGTACAAAATATGAAACGGGTTGCTTTTGCTTTTTCTGCTCATTTCAAATAAGTGGTTAAAAATAAATTTCCAGAAACAGCAAATTCATTTATTGCTCAATATAGGTGATCTACAGGAACTCTCTGGCGCGGCGACCGTTTCTATTTTCACACCGGTATATTTTTCATGAATTTTGAAGTTACTGTTGATTTCAAAGTGGGCCTAAATTGCGTAAGTATTTTTCGAAACAAGTTGATGAAATATGAAGTAAACAGGGTTGTGAAAAGGAAATTTCTTAAAATAACTAAAAAATAAAAACATATTATCAACTTAATAATCTTTTTTCATTAATCCTGGAGTTCCTGCAAGTAATTGTGGAAATAATTGGATGGTATAATAATACATTATTTCGAAATTCAAGTAACCAAATTTCTGAAAAACAAGCTCTTTATTTTCCTCAAGTCCTCTTGAACATTTTGTTTCAATGCAGTCTATGTAGAAGCACTATAATTAATAACTGTCATCTATCTTGAAAAAAAAAATGAGAACCAACTTTCCAATTTTCATCTCATTTAACTAACTTCTGCTTTGGCAAATCAAAGAAAATATTCAGCTCTTGTATTGAGAAATGTTTGCACAAAATCATTTTTGATTCACAGCAAAAATACCTCAGTTTCCTCTGTCTCCTCCTTCACTTTGAACCCATAATTGAAACCATCACCAGTTTCTGGTACTTCAAGCATATCATACCAAATTTGAGCTGGCCCAAACCTCCAGTCAGCAGCTTTGGGTCCAGAATCATCTTTTTTCTCAACATCCTGCTTGTCATTTTCATTAGAAGCTTCCACAGGTTTCAAGAACAAGTCCTGAAAACATAACTTTAATAAAAGCAAAACTGATAATTTGAATATGTCAACTTCATCATCTGTCTGGATTAGTTCAGGTTTTGGCTCTGCATAGTCAAAGAACCATCCCCTGCTTGGAGGTTTGTCTTCCTCTGAATTTGAATCAGACTCTTGTTGGTTGCCTTCCTTATGTTTCCTTTTCTTCCTTTTCTTTCTCACATTCTTCCAAATGTTTGGTAGACTGCTAGGTTTGCCAGGTCCAAAAACTCTTGAGAACCTCAAAACCTTGAATAACATGTGTTTGCTTATGCAAATTTCACAGAACTATTGTAAACTACTAACTTTTCCATGTCTAAAATCTGGAAATAGCTCAGTGACATCTACATTGGCATATTTAGAGGGTAACATTGCTGCCAGTGGAGTTTCAAGTTTCCTTTTATCAATTTCAAGGGATGAATTGAGGGATGAATCAGAGGTTGAATCAAGGGTTGGATCAGAAGAATCAGATTCCTGTGACTCCTTAGCAGAAGGTATTGGAGGAGGAGGCATAAGCTTATCATCTTTTTTGGGTCCCTCATCATCTGCATCATAATCCTCATGCAAATCAACTGTTTCATCATCTGCCAATTCTGCTATATCAAAATAATCTTGTGCAGAAGGGGACTTCAGGTCCACCCCATAATCATAAGTATTCTGGCTCAGATTTTGACTCAGTTTTTGGGATCCACTTAGGTTACTATTACTAGATTGACTAAGATTATCTAAGCTATACAGGCTTTCACCCTGGCTACACATAGATCCATAACCTTCACTTTTGATATCTATCTCTTCTTGTTTGATAACCAGGGAATCTTGAGTATCAGGTTCAGGATCACTCTCGATTTCTACTTTTATCTTCTCATCCCCGATTATGTCCTTGAAGATTGAATCAAATCCCATCCTATGATCAAAACGATTTAGAATATTGGAAATTAGATGTGTAGATAATACTGGTATACCTTCCTAGAGACATCAGTTGTTTTTGTTCATCTGAATCAAAAACATCATTTTCCAGATTACCGGATTCGTCGATGTTTCCGAAGAGAAATCCGGTAAGCTTTTCAGGAAATTCTTCATCACTGTCTGCCATAGTTCAAATATCTGAAATATCCACTAAAAACCTATAGAATCAAAAATAATTAAAAAAAACCTTCAATTTTCATTTGTTTAAAATTGTGCCACCGCCATCATTGATTCGTGTAAATAATGTCAACATTGGATTGGTAACACTGACTGATTGACACTGTCAAATCCCAAAGACATGTGTCAAGTCAACTTAGAATTGAAACTTCCGAAGGAAAACTTCCCGCCTTCTCAACGGTACTTCGTTTCCTTTGGTTTTATTATGCATTATCCACGTATATATTATAATAAAGCAGCAACAACAAAACTTTTATCAAAACATTTTAATGACAAAACATAAAAATTCAATACGAAAAAAACCAAGCACCACCATATTTGTTTCAAACAGGAATATTATATATAAACAGATTTACAAAAATACACAAATAAGTAATCAAAAAAAAAGAAAATTCATCTTTTCTCACTGATTTATTTAATAGGCTAGGATTTGGATACTCTACTATGCTGGTTGCTTGAAACAATAACGAATAAAGTCTAAATAAAATGGATAAATATGTAAAATCTTGAGAAATATATAAATTTTATGTCACAATCCTAAAATTTTTAATGTCAAGATGTGAAAAAATATATTATCACTAGACATGTAGCACTTCCCAAGATTATGTTATAAATGAAAAATTCCTAGTGAGAAAAGAAGTTTTCTTAAAATTTTTCATATTCAATCATCACTGTTTTTCACTGATGATTGGTGAATAAAGGTGAGCTTACTCCACTTACTCATTTACAACATAAAATTTAAGTACAGACATATATCAACATTGCATATAAATTATTTGAGTGATTCAAAATGAAAAAATCAGAATATCAGTTTGAGGTTTGATTTAGCTGCTGTGAAATTAGTTTTGTTTCCACCTGGAGATGGAGTTCCTCTTCTCAAGGATTGATGCTTTGGAGTTAGCTGATTCTTACTACTACTGACAATAGGAGTCTGTGGCAATAATTCTTCAACTGCAGCTTCAGCAAAAGGATTAATAGTGCTTCTCCAATCCTTTCTAACAGACATTTCATCCTGAAAATCCTTATAGCCAGAAGATTGGGAATAATCAGCTCGTTGAGATTTTTCTTTCTTGGCACTCATTCTTCTGATTTTCTCTAAACGTTTCTTGCGTTCCATAGAAAGGCGTTTGGAGGAGCTGACAGATGTCACAACAGTTGATGGAACTGTAAATTTCCTAGGGCATGTTGCTGGGGTTCTGGGTTTTTTATTGAGGACAGAAAGTGGAGTTAGCAATTTTCTCTTAGAAGTGTTGGGGAACAAACACTGCACAGATTTGCTGGGAGTCAATGTTTGGAAAGTTTGCATTTTTCTGGCACTCAATTTATCTTTTTTAGTATTTTCTCTATCAGCATGTAGATTAGATATGTAATCCTCTACTGTATTTCCATAAGTTAGAAATGGACTGCCATTATGTATTTCAAATGCATCAGCCAATTTCAAAAGAGTACTTTCAATGGTAGGTATTTGTTTTGACAATGCATTTCTTTCTTTTTCTTCTTTTAGAAGCTGTCCACCTCTATTATTGAATCTATTGGGATTGGCAGCAGATTTCTCTAGCTCTATCATCTTTGACCACAACTTCAAGTGTTTTTTCAGTAAACTGAGAATCTCCTGGTTTTCTTCATAATAAGTTTTCCACTTTCTCAATTCAAACTCATGTAACTCTAATAAATCCTCTGTGTAACAGTCAGAATAGTACAAGGAAAAATCATTTCTTATTGCTTCAGTACAATGACATTTCTCCCAGATTCCTACTAGTTCCTGCCTCAACCTATCCACAAATACTTTGATGTTGGCCTTCTTTAAATTTTCACATCTTCTCACCTCATGTCTCAATACATCCAAGACATTATAAGACCAGCCCTCATGTTTTTGACGAAACTCTTCCCTTTCAAGAAGAGGTATTTCTAAAAGATTCCAATAGTCATCAATCTTGCTTCTCAACTCAGATATTTCTTCCCTAACAGTTTCTTGCTCTTTCTTCAGAGTATTATAGAAGTTTGCTAGTTCCATCATATTTTCATCTGTTAATGTGAATTTTGAGTCAGGAGATGATAAGACTTCATTTTCAAACATGGTAGATGGTTTGAAATTCAGTTCTTGGACAATTATACAAATGTCTTTTTTTGTGTCACAAAACTTTTCAAACCTAATGAACTGCTCTTGCTCCAACATTTCCAAATAATTCTTGAAATCTTGTACTTCTCCTTCAGAAAGAATAGGATCATCCTGTAATTTTTTTGGACTTCTACCTAAGCTTTGACACAAATCCAGCTCCTTTTCCCGGAGTTTGTTCATAACTGATCTTCTTGTTTCTACTCTCAGCTCATATTCCTTGACAATGTTCTTCAATTGCTGGTATTCCTGATACAAACCAAGATTTCCTTTACCAAACACTGGTATTGGCACTTGTAGGATTTTACACAATTGTTCTAACTTTTCAAGAGACCTTTCAATATTTGCAATAAGATCGCTTTGTAAAAGTTCCATAGCAGAAACTAACTCACAACAGGTATCTTCAAAGTGTTCATTGAAAGTTTCTATCCATTCCTTCATATCCTCTGGCTTCTTGCCCATGTTGGATGCTATTTGAGTCCAGTTCAGGAAAGTTTTGGTTAAACCATTATATAGGTTGTCCCACATTTCCTTTGCCCAAGGAATTCCTTCGATAATTCCCATATCCAAATCATGCAGGTCGCTAAAACGTTTACGAACCTGACTGACTTCCATTTTCACTCCTGAATGGGCAGGTGAGTATACCACACTTGATCTGGATTCTTTACTTGTTAATACTTTTATCTGTGCTCAATGCTTTTGTCTGGTCCTTTTTCCACTATCCATTGAATCATAGAAAACACTCCTTTGAATTCTCAAGGTGAGGCAGGTAAAAAAACGGTTAATCGCCTATCGGTTTATTTTGATTCAAATCCATGGAACACCATAGCCGTTTGACACAAATGTCATTCAGCATAATGCAGTTCTGTCTGTTCTAATGCTGCGTTCACATGAATGCATTCACTTATTACGGAAAGTTTCACTTGGTTTCACCTACGCGCTCACAACGATCGGCCAATGAAATCACAGTACGCCATAAGCCAAGAAGCGAATTCTTGCCTGTAGACACGCCATAAGAAAGAATTTTGAAGTTGAAATGGAATTTTTTGAAATCAAATTGATTAATCTGAAATACAATTGACGCATTTTGAAATTGAATTGATAATTTTGAAATACATTAGACGCTTTTTGAAATCAAATTGATACATTTGAAATACAATTGATACTTTCTGAAAATACAATTGACCAAATTACGATAATACGAAAATCTCTAGAATTTTGGTTGTGGAAGGATGTATAAGTTAAAAGTTGGTGGTTATTCAAGATTTATTTATTTCAAATACACTTTAAAAATCACAACATAAAATTGACTGCATAAAAATCAAAATTTTGAAATAAACAGGTTGTGGTGAACCTTAATTGTGCTGAATTTTGACTTGAGATCACATAAAAAATAAAGAACCTATGAATGTATAAATATATAAAATTGGCGACGAAAAATATACAATAAAATGCAGGGAAATAAATGTAATAGATTATACAATATCACAAATTTATCATATATCAATTAAAAGTCCTTTTGTAATGATTATGTCTGATTTATACAATTTGCTCACTGTCCCAATTTGCTCAATTACATTATTTTGAAACAAATTTCACGAGGTAAAACATTACTTTTCAGTTGGATGACAATGATGGAATTGTGTTGTTGGAAAATAATAATTTTCAGAAATTTCGATGTATGACATGTTCGACACTACTCTAAAAAGCGTCGTCTAAAGAAAGTCTATGTTAATATACATAATATGGTTTGATTTTATTCTTATACCGGGAACTTTTCGGTACAGCACCCGACGGAGCAATTCACAAAAACTTTGGAAACCACAGCTCATTCGCCAATCCAGAAAACTAAAATATTGGCACTATTTCTCTGAAGAAACAACTAGAAATACTGATTTTTTCATTACACAGTGTCTCAGCTGAAATACGAAAATTTGACAAGTACGAAATGAGCAATTCAGCTCTCACGTTGCCAAATTTTCAAATCGCTCCCATGAAAAATAGACTCACTGTGTAACCACTGTAGGACGTCTAGCCCAAAACCGAAACACGTTTCAAAAATGATAACATCGTCAATGGAAGTCCCTTAAGCTATATATATTTATCATGAAGTTATATACAGGGCGTTACGCAGTACGAGAAAAGGGCGATGACTTAGTACATTTGATACGATTAGGGATGAAAGCTTGTGCAAATCAAGGTACGAGTACAGATTATTTAGATTTGAGCATAGATAGAACATGGTTGAATTCAATGAATTTTGTCCGTGAAAGTGGATTAATTTTGGGCAGTGCTTAATGATAATTATTCACCAATTATTCAATATTCTTCCATATAATACCATGTTTTATATTTCAATTAATCAGTCTTTTTTATAAGCACGAATGTATTGAAGAAAAAACAACCGCACGCTGTACTTTGGAAACAGAGAGCATTGAAAATATTAAAAATCCCCCAATCATTCTGCGCAACTTAGGAATCACTAAAACATTTTAAATATCTCAATAATATAAATTATATAATAGCAAAATAAATACTATGTTTAAACTTATCAAATAAAAGTGCTCTACAACTTTTTTCACGACACCTATTCAGCAATTCAATGAAAACTTCCAGCCATCCTGTACATTTGAAAATATCGATCATCGTCTAAAGTTACTGCTTTTCTATCATATAAAAATGTTCCTAGCTAAATTTTCTCGTCATTATTGAAGTACAGAACAGCCGACAGTTGACATGCTTCCCAAATTTATAAACGTACATCGTTTACGTTGATAATATGGATATTGATACTTAATAAATATTATAAATGTTGTTTAGTCTGGTTCATGTAAAAACGATACAAAAATTCAAAAGTTCTTCAGTGTGTTCCGGATGTTCTCCAAAGTGAGAGGAATTACCTTCGATTCAGTTCAGATTTGATTGCTGGAAAACAAGAAAAAAATATTAGTTGTCAGAGTATCGATATTTAAAATTATCAAAAAAATACCCAATATATAATGAGATCTTTACGGGTTCAAAACATTCCAAAATAATTTTCGATCGTTTCGAAAAAACGCTACCAACGATTCTTCTAATGGACTGAAATACAAATATTTGATGATTTGTTAACAACGACCACGAAAATATATCAGGATGTATGATTTTGAGACGCTCTTCTTTACGACGTCTTCAAATTGACAAGTTCAGCCATCGTTGAGAGAGAAAAAAAATGTCTGCCCTAGTGTTGTCTTTGTCATCAAGATTGCAACTTGAAATAATGAAAATATCATACTTGGGACCGAAAAAGAAGAAGACTTATATAACCTGTATATAATTGGTTTGTTTTTCTTGTAGTAATTTTGTTATCCCGATTATTTCCAGTATTTAGTGAGCATTGTGATTTTACAATAATTGTTGTATATTTCCTAACACATTATAATTGTGATATTAGTCTTCTTTTTTTTACGTCCCAATCATAACATTTACATCATTTCAAGTTGCAATCTTGACAAAGACAACACTAGGGCAGACATATTTTTTATCTCTCAACGATGGCTGAACTTGCCAATTGACAATAGGCGCTTTAAATTTGGTTCAAACTTGCTTGTAATTGAAATAAGAGTGGTTAAATATTACGTAATCATAGTTTTTCCTAGAAGATATTATGTAATGTTTGATAAAACGCCGCTCTAAAACCCACCAATTCAGCGAAACATTCAAACAACAGCATCATGGCCGCTTCTTGTTACGCCACAAGTCCTCCGATAGACATACTTTTGTGTTGCCAGTTCTACTATTTTTCTGAACTTCTAAGGAAATGTTATTCAATTTCATTCCATGAATAAAACAAATTGTTTCAGTGTTCAAATCGAAATGGAGAATTAGTGATCGCTAGCTTTTTATTTAGTTAATTTCGAATGGCATGTATGTACACTGAATGCTATGTCATTAGTTCTTCGGCCTAATCATATTGTAAAAAAAAATAGGAATAACGATTGGCAACGGTGATGGTTCAGAACTTGTTACGTCACATATGAGCACAGTGTTCAAACAAATGTTCATTGGGAATTTATTTTGAAAAATTGCAAAATAATAGCAAAAATCAAAGATCCGAGAATCCAGTCAAACTATCAATAAGGATGAAACACAAGTTAATCATCAAAAGTATAAGCTAACGGGAGTGAAGAAAAAAAGTGTTATATTTTGCTGAACTTTGATGAATCACATTTATGGATCCAAAAAAAAAAAAGGAAGAAACAATGAAAACAATAAGTCAAATCAGCGAAAAATCTACGCTCGTTACACTACATCAGAAAATTCACAGAAAACGAATTTTTTCTTAACTACTACAAAAAGTACCGGGCTATATATAGGTACACAATTAAGCTAGCAAAAGAAAACTATCATAAAAAAAGACTGAGAATAGCAAAGAACCAAACAAAAGAAACTTGGTCAATTATGAATGATCTCAGAGGGAATAAGATTAAAAAAAATATGGAGATTTCACTGAGCCCAGATGAGATGAACGAATACTACTGCAATATCGCAAGAAAACTAACTCATGATATAAATCCAACAAACAATCCATCAAGTTACCTGGTAGAAATTAATATTGAAGAGACATTTCACTTCGAAAGCACAAACATCACTGAACTAGAGCTCGTAATTGCCGAAATAAAAAACAAGAACTCAGCTGGTATAGATGAAATGTCTATAAAAATTTTCGAAAATCTACCAGAGCAGACCCTCCAAAAACTGGTTGAGCTCATCAATAGATCGTTTCAAACTAATGTATTCCCAACATTTCTGAAAACAGCGATCGTGATACCAATTCACAAAGGAGGAGATATTGATGATCCTACCAATTATAGGCCGATCTCACTAATACCTACACTTTCCAAGATCATTGAAAAACTTGCGAAAAAAAGGATAGTATCGTTCTTGGAAACACATAATATACTAACAGAACACCAGTATGGATTCCAAGCCAAAAAAAGTACCAATGATGCCATGTACTCTTTCATGCAAACCACTTACAACAACCTAAATTCCGGGGAAGCTACAGCGGCAGTATTCTGTGACTTATCAAAGGCGTTCGACTGTGTGAATCACAGAATATTGCTGAGCAAGCTAGAGCATTATGGTTTCAGAGGTTCCAGTTTATACTGGATTAAATCATATTTGACGAATCGAAACCAGACAGTCAAGACAACGACCTTCTCAGGAAAAGAGGAAATCTCATGTGGAGTACCCCAGGGCTCAGTGCTTGGACCAATCCTATTTCTGCTCTATGTGAATGATATAACAAAAACGGCCATAAGAGGAGAAATGACACTATTTGCGGATGACACAACAATACTGTGGCATAATAAGAATACAGACCTTCTCTATGAAACAATCACCACAGACATTGCCAAAATAAAAAACTGGTGCGACTCAAATCTACTGTGCTTCAATATCAACAAAACAAACATAATAACTTTTCGATGCCAATTACCAGAACTTCATCTTGGGCCCAACACTGTGCAAAACACCTCCAATTCAAAATTTTTAGGGTTACAAATAGACAGCAAACTAAATTTTGATGAACACGTCCGGAGGCTGTGCAAGAAATTAAACTCTGGATGCTACGCTATTAGGGTCATCTCAAACGAATTAAGTTACGATGTCACCAGAACTGCGTACTTCGCTCTCATTGAATCGCACTTAAGATACGGAATTGCGTTCTGGGGAGCATGTGGTAGTTCACGATTTCAAATGGTTTTTGTTACGCAAAAACGTGCAGTGAGATATCTTGCAAGAGCAAAACCAAGGGATACTTGCAAGCCACTATTTAAAAAATATAAAATTCTTACGCTGGTCTCGATTTTCATACTAGAAACTGTCTGCCTTATACATAAAAATAGAAGAAATCTGGAAAATACGATCAATAATTATACAACGCGACAAACTAACAGTTGCAATATTAAACTGCCTAGACCTACATCTGCTTTGACTAAGGACTCCATCATCTATAATGGTATCAAAGTATATAACCATCTACCTGTTGCAATAAAAATAACTGAGAATTCAAACTCTTTTAAAACGAAGGTCAAGAATTTATTAATAGAAAAATCATATTACAGCCTAGAAGAATATATAAACGACCCTTTGAGTGAAACCATAGAGTAATATTGTAATAATCACAGACCATGTAATAATGTATAGTTTCCTGACATATGATCTGTGACCTTGTGTGCATGTCCTAACTATATATAGATCTTATTATTATTATCTTGAGTTCATGTCCCAACTTTACATCCATTCTAATATTATTATGTAACTATATTCGTTTTTTATACAACTAAGACATATATATGTGTTGTTAATCTTAATTGCATAGACCTAAGCTTTGTCAATGAGATGTTTATCTTTAGACAATAAAGCATATACAAACAAACAAACAAACAAACAAACAAACAAACAAACAAATGTCTTGTTAACGTCAAGAAAAAGCGCAACTTGTCGCAATTCGAGCAAGAAAAATTTCAGATAAACCACTCACCATCTATAATATCTTGTTTCATTTTGGCAATTTCTTTCTTGACCTCCTTAAGTATATCGTTCTTGAGGCTCTCCATCTCCGACGGGCCGAGAGAGAGGCTGCTGACATCTGACAGGCCGTTGACCTTGAGTATCGTCTCCTCGGAGGCAGAGCCGAACCTCTTCCTCACGCTCTTCGGCGACTCAGAGTTGAACTTTGACGTGCTGCTGGGCAGGGTGTTGGTCTTCTCCCATATCGCAGCCTTCTTATCATCCTCTTCCTTGTCCGGCACCTTTTTTTCCACCTGAATCATCACAACCATCGAGATTAACATCGACAATGCTCTACAGCCTCTGCAATCCTTGACAGTGAGTGGTTCCCTCACACGAATAAAAAACATAGACTGGTATTTTCCATAATTTTCATGATGCCAACACGACTGTCAAACCTGCTTGTTTTCACGATAAGAATCTAATCGTTCGGGCATCGTCGGAACAACTCGCCGTTGTTGTGTTTATGATTCATGACGTGGTCATTCGTGTTATCGTTCCAAAAACCGTTAATTTGTGCGATTTTTTCGACCAATTCACTTATTCGTGAATTAAAAATACTGCTCTTCGCTTATAATAGTAAAATAGTTATTTATGTATTAAGGGAATTATGAGGGCCTTAATTACCGATGGCGTCCCGAGGGCCTCTGGTCATTTCATTGGTGAGTGCCATTCTCCCCCTCTCTCCCCGAGTATTTTATTGGTCTGAGGTTCCTAAGAAGTCACTGACAGATCTTTGACACTTTGTGGTTCAAAAGAGTTCACTGACAGTCTCAAACGCCGCTCGCTTTTCTAAGGTGGTGGAATGAGTCCCATTATGAGCAAATTTTTATAGGCTTTTGCTTGTTGAATGTCCATAACGAGATAAGCAGCACTAGCGGCATACGTGAACAGAGTTGGTTTAATAATTATTGAATTGTCATTTATTGCCTGGTTCAAGTAAATAATTGTTAAGACTAGTTAAGTTTTCGTTGATGCTCTCATCAGAGGTTTGATATTTAACAATTCTTAACGGTCGATTGATATAGCATCAAGAATGATGAAACCGGTCAGTCAGGTTTTGATACTGATGAAACGACAAGAAGACAGGGAGCTGTGTGAAATTTTGGTGTGGTTATTAGAATCCGGTTTAGTAAGCACCAGGTAGGTGGAATATCCTTCGTTTTATATGTTTCTTTATCCTTGTGTACTATTGTGAGACATCTAGCTATAGTACTTGATATGATTTTTATGTGATGTTTGTATATTATTCACTCGAGTATCGATAAGTTAGATGGCAGTGTCCATTTTCTATTTTATAGTAAATGTAAACCCAAAAACCACAAAATATTCAAAAATTCAGTTAGAATCCTACTTATCAATTACCATCTGGTTGAACTCACCGCCGCTCTCCTCCTAGCGAGCGTCTTCGCCATTTCGTCCATCATCGATGCCATGCTTCCTCCACCCCCTCTGCCGATGGTTCCGTAATTGCTACTGCCGCCACTGCTCGTCGAAGACCCGCTATTTTCAGCCGGTGGGGGAGTATTCTATCGAGACACATTCAAACACGGAAATGTAAGAGACCATAAACACAGAGGAGCTTGCAAGTCCAGGCGTTCTCGGAAGGCGAAGTAGGCAATAACATGTTGGTGAGACCCCACAAATGCGCTTTACTTTACAATTTGTTTGTGAAGTATTTCCTAGTTCAGGTGTCACCAATGATTTGTTGCCTACTTTGCCTTCCTCCAACGCTTTATCAAAGAGACCAGCACATTCCAATAATAACCAAGTGAAGAAATTAAAGACTGTGGTTCGGTTATTTTCATAGTTCCACCCACTGAACTCAAACAAGAAATGGAACGACAATATAGCAGGATGCGCGAGGATTATTTACGGCCAACAGGCGAATCATAAACCTTGAATCGAGCACATGCGCAATATGTGCCAGGGTTAGCTGGGCATGTCTGAGACTACGTTTTTGATGTGTTATGTGAACGTATGTCTGAAATTACATATTTCAGCCACAGAACCAAGAGTTGGCGTCAGCCCACTCGTCAGCCTATAAGGTTTGTTTACATTGTATTTGATTGCTCTTTGTTCTCGAATCTTGTCCATTTCGATTTACAGCAAGCTGTTTTCGGCTTCATATTGTGTTTTTGTGTTCTTGTTGAATTATCTGTTGTTTAAAAAGCTGTGTTATTGATTTTGTCATCTTTGGTAGTGCCGGTCCTGTGCAAAAGGTTTCTGCGCATGTTCCACATTCAATTTTGCTATACGATCACATGGTATGCGCGAATTCAATTTAGCGTAAAACTGCTGAATTGCATTATCGTTCCATTTCTTGTTTGAGTTCAGTGGTTCCACCTAGATGTCATCAGTTTTCCGACAAAGTATATTTAATCCATGGACGTATAAACACAGATGGACACAGCACGCCTTCATCGCACATTGTTTTGAAGGCTTAGAGTTCGTAGGCAGTCGGGTTGAAGGGAAGAGAGTTGGAAACGATAGACTGTGATTGTTCCCTTCGCTACAGTGGCGTACGTGATTAACGTATCGAGAAGTTTTATTTCGTTGTCCAATAAAATTCAATGGACGATTCAAAACCAAATACACATTCAAATATCATTGAATTAGTAGCTATAGGTATATAGAATGAATAAAAATAAATAATATCAGTTATTTTGACAACCCTTATAATATATCGAACATCTAACGGCAGAAGTATCCTAAGTTGAATAAATAACATGATATTAAACCCCTGAGATAATTTTATAGTTCTTTATAGATAGGTAACTCAAAGTTAATGTAGAAAGATAATATGATGTAATAAAATAAAGTTTTATATTAAGGTTACTTTATTAATTTTGTAGATACAGTGACTGACATAGAATTGCGATTTCTGAAACAGGTCCTCAATGTGACTATTGATTTCTGAACAGAATAGTCTTCATAAAACACTCCGTAATCTGACAGTTGATGAATCTAATTTATTCATCGTTTTGTGGTGTATTCTTATTTTGAAAAATGTATGAAGGATTAGTTTCAAAAATTGTACAGGGTAGCCATCAATATTATCTCCATCATAGAAAGTGGTCACCAAAATGTTGATATAATTCCTTCGGAATATTTTGTAATGTTTTACTCACCAAAATACTCATAAGGTTATTAACTCTCATCATAAATATTCGTTGTTTTATTAAAAAATCTAAAGTATTCCTCAGCCTCTTTACGAATTCCAATGACTAATTTAGATACTTTTGTAAGGTTTTCATACCCTTTCCTTTTCTGTAGCTTGGAAAAAGTTTCCACATTTTCATCCGTCAATAACTTGCAAGTGACAATAGAATTCAAACTCCTTGATATGAAACCTGCTATATAACTAACAATATCATTGGAATACTATTATGATCATGAAATGATAAATAAACCCATTGTTACGCCTATGTTACTCAGATTCGATAATGTAAACATATAGTATTTACGAATGAAATGGCAGATATAGGTGTGAAAAACTTAGTTTTCCTGCATAACCAGCACTGCTTCACCATTTTTACTGTCTATGTTCAAAGTATTTCACAAAATAACTCCATAAAACACTATTAATCACTTAAACGAAGTTTGGTAAACAAAGACTTGCTCCAAGCGAATGTCAAACGAGACTGATTTGATGCAATGTTGCCAGTTGTACATAAACTCTGTTGGCTCTGCTACTTCCGCAGGAGTAATACCACGTAATACTTCCTCGATTACGAGCAATTTTCGTTCTATTGAGTTGATCCCATTTGTTTCAGGAACTTTCTGAATTTATTACGATAGGATTGGATAATTAAAATATCCCAAATGAACAGAATATGATCTTAGACTAAAATTAGGATTTATCAATGACAAGACGTGACAAAATCTAATTCAATGGCAGGTGTACAGAATGTGACCATGTCACTGAATTTCTCGGCTTCACATTATAATGGAAACAACTGAGTCCATCTGTGTTTATACGTCCATGATTTAATCCAATTTTCGACGTAGGAGAAAACTATTATGTATCATATTACGAGGTGGGCGAATTTCGATGTTTTTGTTGGGTACCTCGGTAACTGTAGGATATACAAAAAAAATGGAGGTCATATCCTCGATCTCTCTGGTGGCAAACCCCATTCGCGGAAGAAAAAGCGCCCCTTTTTCCCCCAGTTAACCTCACCTTATTGTTCCTCTTGAGCCTGGCGTTCTGCAGCTGGGCGGCCAGCGAATTCGCCTCGCCGCCGTCGCTGCTCTGCGACCGCGACATGTTCATGGGCGGCGGGGGAGGCGGCGGAGGAGCGGCCACCGCCACCGCCGCCGGTGGGGGCGGGCCCGGGGGCGGCGGGGGGGCGGGCGGCGCGCCGGCGCTGCGCTGCAGCCCCTGCTGATGAAATCGCCGGGTGAAAAAGAGCGCCTCTATCGGTCAATGTACGAACTACGAACTGGTTAGCGATGGTTGATTCTGTAGCGAGGTTAGAGTGAAAATAATTCCACACGAGTGGATAATATTACTCATTTTGAAAGACCAACAGAGTGCATCTTTCCCACGAACAGAAAGTTGGAATCGAAAACAATTAAATTGAGTGACGTTTCTCCAAAATTCAGCGTGGTTCCTAACCTAATTTACAGAAAACAGTAAATATACACACAAGACTATTTGGTTTCAAAAGCACTGTATTTGTTGTCGAGTTATTTCTGAACGCTATCCATTCACGCTGGAGCGCATCTATCGTTGTATATACGAACTAAGAACACCAAAAAGTAGTAAAAACGTAACATTGGCGCCAATTATACAACAAAAAGTTTTTACTACAAACATGTGTCCTTGAAAATGTTCAATAAAATAGTTATTTATGTATTAAGGGAATTATGAGGGCCTTAATTACCGATGGCAAAGTTTGCGTCCCGAGGGCCTCTGGCCCGAGGGACAGCAATTGCCAGAGGTTACTAAGGCTCTATAATTCCCGTGGTACATATTTTTGACCGATTTTCATAACAATATGTCCATATTTAGAACGCAATAAATGTTTAAATTCGTAACCTTTCTGGTATATTTGAATTAGGTAGCGTTGATTGTAGCATTGTTGGTTGTTGCTAGGTTGTCGCTATGTTACATGTTTATAAGCAAACTTTCTTTATCAATCAATGTTTTTCCGTTAAAAACGTGTTTATTTTTTACCACAAATCGACGATCTTTTTCTGATATAATGGAGGATATTATAAAAAAAGCGGAAAAAGCAAGACAATCATTACTTCCATCGAAAAGTGAAGCCCTATATCAAAAAGAATACAACTTATATCTGAAGTGGCTGACACAGAGAAATGTTATGTCAAAAGATGCCAACGAAACTGTCTTTCTGGCATATTTTCAAGAACTGGTAAAGTATTTTCAGTATTTTCTGGTAGATTTGGTAATAATTGTATTCATTCGTTGCAGTCAGAAACGTTTAGCCCAAATTCGTTATGGACTAAATGGTCAATGCTCAAATCGATGGTGACCATATATGAGAAAAGAGATATCACCAAGTTCAACGAACTAGAGGCTTTTTTGAAAATTGTACATTTATTATTTGTATTGACGTGAATAAGGAAAATATGTCTTAGTTTTCATTACATATAAACGTTTATAAGCATTTCTTGTATCATTTTCACCTGTAAAAGGTAAGAGGGAGTTTTTGAACCTTAATATCCCAAGGGAGTTATGACCCTCATTATAGATATCGTAACTATGACGATATAAGCTTATAATGTCACTGTCAGAAATAAACTGTTTTTTGTCCTTTTAGGGGTCATTTTGCTAAATGAATGCGTGAAAAAGGTCTCAAGAAGAACATACACTGATTGATCTTGTCCATAAAACGATCTATAAAAACACAGAACTGATTGTCATTTGTCACTCTCAGTGTTTGAAAAGTGTTTATGACCAACTTAGTTGCAAAGCAACCCTCGAAGTCTCATTGAGACTTGTCATCCGAAGCACTACTCGGCTGGTTATCGTTGAGAATCTGAAAGGACAGCGCCTCAACGCACTCGACCAGCAACCTAGAACTGTCATTACCAAATTTTCGCCCGAATTAAAACTTGTATAATATTCGTTTTCCATGCATTATTATTTCAGAAAATATATTCACGTTGACTGAATATTTTCCAAAAGTGTTTTCAACCACCAACTTGATTGCTAAGCAACCCTCGTAACTCTAGGACGTTATCTGCAATACACATTCATGCAATGCGTCTCGAAATATCGATCAACTTAGAGGTTATCTTACCGAGAGGGGGGGCGTGACCGGGCTGGCTCCGCCCATCATGGGCATCGCGGGCGGCACGGGCGGCACGTTGCTCTGCTGGGGCGTCATGGGCGACGTCGTCTGAGGCTGCGGCGACATTAGGTTCGAGGATATCCTTCGCTCCTGAAATACATTCGATCATATATCGAATATCGTGTCAGTTCGACATAATGAATCGACAGCGAAGTGGGAGGTTTATTTCCCCTGTTGAACTGATACTTTTTGAAAGGATGCAATGGCATAACCCGAATATTTTGAAGTACTTATGGTATTACTACTGAAAATTACACACCTAACATTTTCGACCAATTAAAAGTCTATACTTTGTATCGATACATTAGCAAATTTTCCCTCCTCAGGGTAAAGAGAATTAAATTACACTGGGAGTTGTTCGACGTTTGTAGGTAAAATGACACCGCTGAATATTTTGTAATTCAACTCAAGAACGCTCAATGACTGTGAACAAAATTACTCAACGATAGAAAAAGATGTGTTAGCTATAGTTTGAGCTACGAAGTATTTGAGGCCCTATCTTTTATATAATATATAATATAATTTTAATACCAAGACAAGACAACCCGATACTTTATTACTACTACTACTAGTGCTTCTCAAACTACCATAGAGTATGAAATATAAATTTACCTTCTTCATTAAAATTATTTTGCTTTATATACAAAGGAATGAGAGAAATGCGACAAATTTAGAATACTTACTTTGATATCTTCAACATTCATGCAGTCATGTCATGAATCTATCATATCATCGTTTATACTTTTTCAAGATTTATCTGGTAAGAATAGTAATTTACGTAACAAGTCCGAAAAATACTGTTTTTTTGGATGAGTGGACAAAATTCTAGGACGAGCATAGCGAGTCCTGGAAGTCTGCGAGTCCAAAAAAACTGTTTTCGGGCGTGTTGCGTACACAATTTTTTCGGCAACCGTGTAGAATAACAAATCAAAGAAACACATTTCTTTATTAGAACAACATTTTGAACATTTCAATTCTTATTTATATTAATATTTATATTAAAATTAGAACAATTGTTAATATTGAATGGATTCAATTTGTTTGAAATGCTTGGTATATTTAAGTGCCTTTTGTTGAAGTCAGAACAAGAAGGTAAAGTTTCTGTTTCACATTGATTGTTTTCATCTGATAATTTTTGAATGTTAGCTAATTTTATGTCAGATAGCTGTCAGTCGTTATTTTGCTGCTATGGTAATGATCAACTGCATTTATCAAAACCATACTACCAAGATTTTCATATTTACAATGACAACAACGATGTGATTCTTGCCACTTTCTCAAAAAAAAATCGTCTGGAAAGTACGTACTTTCCGGACGGTTGCCGAAAAAATATTTTTCTACCAACTTTAGTGGAATAAATTCAGTCAAGAATAATGGTTTGAACTACGACCAGCTGCGTTATTATTATTTTGCGCAACTAAAGTCGGTATTTTGTATTTTATTCAGCGAAATATCAACTGGAGTATTGGCCTAGAGGTATTATAATAATTTTGAATTTTATACATGTTGTTATAAGCCAATCAGATACGTTAATTTTGTCAAGTTGCTATGACGACAAGCTAAATTACCCGGAAAAGAAAATGTTCCTCGGCTGGCGCCTCGAGAAATTTTAAAAAAATTCACACCTCGAAATAATTTTCGGAAATTCTTCATGTGACAATTGTCACTCATCATACCTGCAATATGGCCGCCTCTTCGCGCGTCATCGTGCGATAACCCATGTCCTCCTCGTACTGTTGCTGCTGCATCTGCAGCGGCTGGGGAGGCTGCGGAGGCTGGGGAGGCTGCTGCTGCATCAGCACCTGCGGCGGGGCTTGCTGCTGCTGCTGGGGCGCCATCTGCTGCAGCTGCTGCTGGGGCGGAGGGGCGTATTGGGGCGGCGCTGTTTGTCTGACCACGTTGCTTAGTGCCTGCGATGGGGGAAAAATTTGAAGTGACAATATGGGGGAATGGGGGAGGCGGCGAGAATGCGACAGATTTTTCGTTGCTCTTTCAGATGACGAGATGGTTGGAATAGCTCGACATAATACAGGAAATTGCAAATAATGATATAGAAAGGAGACATTAATAACATCAATTATAAGTAATAACTCCAAGGTCACATCTGATTTATTTATAGATGAAATTAATTACCAGAAACTCTGACAATATACCAGGTATTTCAGGAGTCACTAGCTATAATTTAAGGGTGGGTAAGCAACGTCAACATATTTTTTTTTATATCGGCCTATGAATTTGAGGACCGATCATTGTGGCATTCATATCTTTCAACTCAATTCTGGAAATATATATAAAAAAATAAATTCTACTTTTATTATCCCTCAATTTGTTTATTTGATTTTTTTTTTCTGTTGTCCAGCTATACAGGCTGTCTATTTTTCGAGTGTTACTATAAGGATCTCGCTTATCTTGAGAGGTGCAAAGTTTGTTAAAATGGGGAAAAGTTGGGCATTTTCTTGCTGAATAATATTGAATATCTTCGATAGTTTTGAAAATAACGCAAAAAAAACGAAAATTCAAACGAAAAAATAATGTTAACTTGAAATGTTGAGACCCAAAATGGCATTCATAAGAAAATATAAAGTTGATAGATGTTCTTTCACCATGTTTAAAATCATTTAAAAAAAGATTGCCATATTTGGATTCTCCAAAAAAGTGAATGAATTGGTTGAATAGTATGATAAGTTTATCGTAACAAATAAAAATGTCCGTTTTTTTTTTTCGATATTTTCGATTGTGTATCATTTTATATTTTAGTTTTGTTGATTTCCTGTTCTGTATATGTATATTTTGACAAATGTATGTGTGCATATTCTCATTTAGTAATGTTTGTATAATGTATTGCTTTTAATGTTTGTAATTTATCTATGTGTGTTACTAACATTTTTAGTCCCCCACTTTATTGACTCGTGCTATACTATTGTATAGTCTCAAGGAAAAAAATTATTATTATTATTATTAACTTTTGAAGATTTAACAAATTTGTTTACAGTTTATTTTTCATTATGGTATTTGCCATTTCAAGTGCTTGTCAAAATTTGATATGTGATGTTTTCAAAGTGTTTATTCAGATTAGGTAAAAGCTTAATGCATTTTCGTGGAATTTATTATCAAAACTTGGTTTCAATCAAACAGCACAGAATCTCATCTCCCAAATCGCATTGTTCCCATTTCATCTGTCAGAAAGAGTTCAATACTTACTCAACGAAACTAAAAACTAAAATGAATGCTCTTCACGTCTCTCATTGGAAAACAAAAATGAACCTGAAAACGGGAATAATGGATAAATGCAAACAATGAGTCCGCTAAACAAAACCACAGAACAAAAGGAAAAAATAGAGAGAATTTCTTGCTCACTTCTAACGCATGATACATGGCTCTGGCAAAACAATCTGCGTCTTCTTTGGAGCTGAAGTTCAGTCCGTACACTTGCTTATTGTCACGCCACTGATGGAACGTCGAAGTGGCTTGGTTGTATTTCAGTCCTTTCAGTATGGCACAATTGATGACAACCTGAAAAAAAAAATGGAAAATGTACGTTATAAAACAACTAATTTGTAGGGTACAATAAATTCATTTATGGTGGATTTATGCAGCAATTTTAAGTCATAAGTTTTAAGTCGTAAGTTTTTAGTAATAATATTTATGAAATAAAGGAAAAAGCACCATTTATGCAGGAATTATTAAGGACTGTCATGTCTTAAGGGTAACTTAAGGTCAATTTCTGTGGTTGTGTCAGTGTCTGTCACTTTACAATTTCAGTCATCGAATATCCATTTTTTCTCTTTATGATCTAATGATTCTGATATAAGTTAGAATAAACAACACAATCACAGATAATAACCTATAAAAAACCGTCACAGAATTGAAAACTTCGAACGCATGCGCAAATATGATCAGTTTTAAGTTATGAGAGATAAGAAATAACGGTGGATTTATGCAGAGGTTTTCGGTGGATTTATGCAGAGGTTTTAAGTCGTAACTTTTAAGTCTCAAGTTTTAAGTAATAAGTCATAAGAAGTTCATCCATTGGTATTCAATGTTACCATTTATACAGCTGTCATAAGTTTTAAGTCCTAAGAAAAGTTTGCCAACATTTATCTTTTACGACTTACGACTTAAAACTCGATCGATTTGCGCATGCGTCTGATTTTGTAAAAGGGTAGCGTAACAAAGAGCAGGAGTTGAATGCATGTAAAGCAAATAGACATAAATAAAAACAGGATTTAGTCTGGAAATTTGGATTGAATCGAAGGAAATGAGAAAAATAAGCACACAAAATGACAGGATTGACACTATTGACAGTCCTTAAAACTTCTTGCATAAATGGTCGATTTTTCCTTACGACTTAAAACTTAAGACTTGAAACTAACGACTTAAAACCTCTGCATAAATCCACCTTTTGAGTCGTTAGTTTTAAGTCTCAAGTTTTAAGTAATAAGTCATAAGAAGTTCATCCATTGGTATTCAATGTTACCATTTATACAGCTGCCATAAGTTTTAAGTCCTAAGAAAAGTTTGCCAACATTTATCTTTTACGACTTACGACTTAAAACTCGATCGATTTGCGCATGCGTCCGATTTTGCAAAAGGGTATCGTAACAAAGAGCAGGAGTTGAATGCATGTAAAGCAAATAGACATAAATAAAAACAGTATTTAGTCTGGAAATTTGGATTGAATCGAAGGAAATGAGAAAAAAAAGCACACATAATAACAGGATTGACACTATTGACAGTCCTTAAAACTTCTTGCATAAATGGTCGATTTTTCCTTACGACTTAAAACTTACGACTTAAAACTTAAGACTTGAAACTAACTACTTAAAACCTCTGCATAAATCCACCTTTTGAGTCGTTAGTTTTAAGTCTTAAGTTTCAAGTCGTAAGTTTCAAGTCGTAAGGAAAAATGGACCATTTATGCAAGAAGTATTGAGGACTGTCAATAGTGTCAATCCTGTTATTTTGTGTGCTTATTTTTCTCATTTCCTTCTGTTCAACCCAAATTTCCAGCCTTAATGCTATTTTTATTTATGTCTATTTGCTTTACATGCATTCAACTCCTGCTGTTTGTTACGATACCCTTTTGCAAAATCGGACGCATGCGCAAATCGATCGAGTTTTAAGTCGTAAGAGATAAATGTTGGCCAACTTTTCTTAGGACTTAAAACTTATGACAGCTGTATAAATGGTTACATTAAAAACCAATCAATGAACTTCTTATGACTTATTACTTAAAACTTGAGACTTAAAACTTACGACTTGAAACCTCTGCATAAATCCACCGTTACAAGCGATATTTTCACAACTGAAATCTATTTGCACTGAGAAACCCCTATGAAGTATCAAGTTTCAAAGATCAAAACAGTACCAACAAACAAAACCACAAGGGAAATCTGAAGAAAAGTGGAGATGTTTTTTTGGGGCTAATACATACCAGATTTCAGATTTTTCGGCCTATAAACGTTTGAAAATCGCAACCTTTTCACAAGTATAATCAAACGCACGGGTGAATACCGTAGTTTGAGTGACAGAATATATTTGTTTATCAGGGACTAATGCACGAAATATTTTAAAAGCTTCGAAGATTATTTGTTTTAGATTGGGAAGTTTACTTGTGAAAGTGGAAACCGTTGTTTCGGTAATTATTGAAGGAAACAGTCATCAGACATATCGGGAGAAATTAGTGGCTTAAATAAAATATTTATGTTCATCAGTTATCAAGCAAAAAAACCGACCTATAGTCAGTGTTCTCCTGGCCAACTTTTTGTAAAATGTTCGCCCAATCATTTTTGCCACAAATGGTAATAAAACCTCATAATCATTTATTCCATTTCGAGCAAAATAGTTTTGTTGTCACTTCAAAACGGACGGACTAGTCCATTCAATCATTTAATGATTCAGTCATGCTATTTTTCGGATTCCACATTTTTTGTATCCACTCACTTTACCAACTCCTGATTTATAAAACCAGAAGCCACCTTTCCACTTTTGCAATGCGAAATTTGCATAGGAATGACACATTAGATATACAGGGTGGTCACTGCGGGAAATTTCACAAGGAAATAGGCCCTCGAAATATTGAAAAAAATCATATACCTGTCTGAATAAGGATTTTCAATGAATACAAAAATTCAAATTCTTGGACAATTGAGGTTGTGTTGTGCTTACCTCGTGGTCCTGAAGCTTCCTCCCGACCACTCGAAACGTCTGGTGTACCGTGTGTTGGTAAATGTGGACTTTGGAGAGGCCAGATGATGATCCCGATGGTACCCATTTTTTGTTAACATCGTCGTAGATCATCACACTAGCCCTCGCACTCGCTATGGATTGTTCACTATAAAAAAATTGGAAAAAGATTAGAAAATTTGTTAATCACAACAGCATTCTACGATTAAAATCATGCAGGAAGATCAAACCTGAAGGGCGTCTTCAGATGACAGTGAAAAAGTTGCAGACAAATATTTCTGGATCTCTGATTTTTCAATCCCAGAATTGAGAGAGTTGAAGAATATAAAACAACCCAATTAAAATCACGAATAGACTAATTATACAGTGACATTCAAAAAGTATGCAATGAATGGATGAAATCTGTATTTGTGATTTAAAAAAATAAAATAAAAATTGCCATCAACATAGTTTCTTCTGAAACCTATTTAGCCCCTAACAGTTATAATGAGTCATTATCAGTTTCTTCTAAAAACCCATTTCTCAAAATAAGCAAAATCTCAAAGGATATATTTTCAGAAATAAGCAGGTAATTTTTTTTAACATAGTTGAATTTGGGTAAAATATTATTAAGCTGTCAGATGAATAACATCACATTCGGAGCTCGTAGACTGTATCGTTTTCATTATTTAATAGTAGAATAGAAAATTATTGTTTTATTGACTTCTGGGAAGAAAAAACGATTTCTCAGGTTAAATATAGACCTAGTAGTGAATACAAACATTTTTTCTCTTCGGCTTTATCAAACATTGGAATATTAACAAGGTATATCTTACGGGAACAACAAACATTTTACCCTGAAGGGTCAACAACAGCAGACAGGCAAATATTTAACTTCGAACATTTATCATACCTTTCCAGATTACACATAATCTATAACAAGAAAAATATGCCCAATAACAGTATCACAATTCCAACATCTATAGCATAAACAATCATTTTCATTTAACATTCATGGAAATATACAACATGCAGATGCTCTCCAATATTGAAGAAAGGAAAAAATAAGTATCGCTAAATTAAATCAGAATCAATTTATCCTACTTTGATATTGTACTTAAATGAAATGTCTAAATGTAGTTTGTAGTTTGAATAATACCACCAGATGTAGTAGCTAAACATTTACCACTCCAATTCAGCTAGGTTATGTCTACCACGAAATAATTGACATAATATATAACTAATTCTAATTATGTTCATATTATGAAATATATATTATGGAATATATAAGTCAAAGTACTTACGCCATTCGTGCACAGTCGTTGATAATCTTTTCTGAGAATATTTTTGCGACGAATCTTATAAAAAAATATAATTATTTATTAAACCAACCAATACAATTTCGATGATGATCTTATATCAGGGATAAAGGTTATCAGATAACAGGTGATAAATGATGACTTGGGAGACACTAGTTATAGTAAAAATTTTTGCTGATAGACAACCAGCACTAGGTCGAATATTTTCAATTTCAGTCTACTTTATTGTTTAAATTATTACAATGAGTGTGTCAACTCATATTTGTTAGTGTTTTTACGATACAGATGACGATCAAAAAAATTCCAATGGCTCTTTGATATTACATCTAATATTGCTCAAATCTGAGTCTAGAATGCTAAAATAATTATAACACGAATTGCAACCGCCACTGAAAGATTTTTATTCATTTATTTTTTGATGGAACTATGAAAATAATTATATTCCTGTTTATTAATGAATTTATAATAGATATCACAATTAAATTAATTAACTCATTCATTTATAATATCTGTGGCAAATGCCAAATCCCTGGCAAAGAAAAATCATTCATTTATACTAACACAACTCTAGTGACAAATAATACTTCCTGAGATATTTTTTCATATATTTTGATAGAAACACACTGCTATTAATTATTACGATGAAATTATTTTATCAAATAGTAATCCGATTTGTTTGGAATTCTGGGTTCAAAAGTTGTCGAAATCTTTATTGACACCTTGTTTATAACAACACGTTAACACACAAATATTGCATAAATTATTGCACCAGAAGCAAATATTTGATTCAAGTTTATGGGTTATTATGTTGACTCTAAAGTAATTGAGATCGGTCTGTTATATCACAGACATGCACCTACGTATTTTATTAGTTAATATTTATCAAAATGATAAATTGGTAACATTCTCAATGGTGTGCAGTTTAGAGATTTTTCATTTCACGCTACCTAGCCATGTAAATAGCATTAATAAATAACATCCTTCATAAATGAGTTCGTCGCATCCTGTACAGACTGTCCTCGATCGCCATTTTTCATCCAATTAAGGAAATTGGCGATGGGATGAACTAGAAAAAAAACTGTGGAAATTGCTGAATCTTGCTGAATTAATTGCCAATGAAACTATGTCACTTGACATCTGATGAAACGAGAATATGCGAATATTAATTTTTTTTTGTCAATCAGTATGCAGCACGAACATTGCTATATATTAATACTAAATGGTTATCACTCAGTGCAATCGAACATGTATTGTTTACAGTGATATTTCATTGCACCCGACTATCGCACAAAGGCAAACGTTTTCGTTCAAAGTACGTTCATTACATTATCTGCGAAGCTCACGGATTTCGATTCTTCTTGATTATCCTTATTGGCAGAATTGTTTTTATGAGGACGATTTAATTTTCGCTCTCGGTTTCTTTAAAAAATTCTTGAACTTCGATGCGTTCAAATTGAGGATTCGACCTGTCAGGTAGTGATGTCAACATGTTCAGAGTTCAGCTCCCAAACAGTCGCTGACTGCTAATTCAGTCTGCTATTGAAAACACCTTAGAAAACACATAAAATTCATGCTCACATGGTACTTGCTTCAACAATAATATTTTTCGAAACATTCACACAAAAAGATCGAACGAATTTTTCGAAAAATAATAGTTTTTCTGCTAAAAAATGTTAAAAACAAGTGAAAGTGTGGGTGATATTTTGGTTGCTTTCAATAGCAAACAAAATGGGCTCATTGCGAGATAGCCACGTTCATAAAACTGACAACATTCTTGGCAAAATCAAAAGAAAATCATCCAGTATTTAATAAATATTTATTAACAATTTTCTAACACAAACTAGGATTCTATAACTGATGCCGTTAGCGAAAAAATGTTGCTTAACTTTTTAACCGAAAAAGTTACGGAATTGATTCAAATGCTCAAATTTCTAACTTTTTAATAACTCTCGAATGGTTTATGAATAATTAATGGAATTTGAGCAAATTTTGTGGTTGACCGGGGACAGAACCCGCATACATTACTGGAAAAACTCAAGCATCACTACTGATGATCGGAATTGAAATTATTAGTAATAAACGATGAAATTTCAGTAACTACCTAAAGATGTACTAGCTAGTATAGCTTATTCCTCTGATCAAGGAAAATTAGTATAGGTATAATATAAAATATTGAAAATGCGTTTTGGTGATAGCACAGTGAAGAAAAAGTAGTTTTTTATGATGCAATATCCAATCATATTAGATGAAAAAAAAAGAAATGCTATATCTATCGATTACTAAATATTCCTTAATAAAAAGTAACTTTTTCTTCAATGCAACCAATACGAGCGTGCGCAAAGTAGTACTCTCCTGCATACATTTGCGTACGCACAGTCACACTTTTCTGCAAGTTTAAAAACAAAATTATTCAATAAGTTATAATTGCTTTATTATCGTTGTTATCTGATAACAATCTCTTTTGTTCCTAAAACGTGAGCAAAGTGCTTTTTCCGCACGCAAAAACTCTTGCGTACTCTTTAGAATAATACATTGTTAGTAGAGAATATGAAAGTATCAAGTACCAAAATTCAATTTCACAGAAAATTTCACCAGAAAAAGCCCTGAAAATTTTGAATTTCTTATATTCATAAGGAGAGAAACGCTGCCAAGCGTTGAAAATTCGGTAATTTTGCACTTATCATGCGATCTACATTTTGATGAGAATTGTTGTTGGTACTTGCGTACTTTTACCTGAAAAACACGAATTTCATAAAACATATCTCTAGTATTCGGGATAATCGATGCCAAAGTTCGAAATTTCCCTTCTTTATATGGCAAGTATAGGAAGATTATTGTATCTTTTTAGATTCCATGCCATAAATATGCAATTGTTCCGTAATTTCCATATTATTTCACCAACTAGGAAAAAACGGCCATTTTGAAAATCTCTGCGCAAATTTTGAGCGATTAAAGGTGGATGCATGCCTTATAACAATACGACTTAGTGATATGTGTTTTCTCTCTTTAGTACCATGTCAAAAATAAAGATAGATATCAGTAAAATAAGGTGAAATTTCAAACTTTGGCATCGATTATATCGAAAACTAGAGATATGTTCACGATAATTTTATGAAATTCTAGTTTTTCAGGTAAGAATACGTGGGTATCAACAAAAATGTTCATCAAAATATAGATCGCATGATAAGTGCAAAATCCGAAAATTCCACAGATTATTCAATTCTTATACATGGACAATTTCTGATAAGTTCCTTTATTTTTTCTTCAACAAACGCTCCTTTCCCAAAAATTCATCGAAATTATGACGTCCCCCTCCGCTAACCACTGCTGATAAAAAAAAAACCGCAACCCAAACCAACGACCCCCCGAACCCAACAACTCCCCCAAAATGCGCCATCAGTCGACAACTAACCAGGGTTCGTAATTATCAATATAATTTTTTTTTATAATTATCAGATAATTATCGGATAATTGTCTGATAATTATCCCTACTGACAGACAACTTATTTTTTACTCACAAATTATTGTTTTAGTTCAAAACTACAAAAATAAAAATAAATGAATAAAACTAGATATGAAATAAAAAAATAAATAAATTCAAAATTTCTTTTTCTTAGTAGTATAAAATTAAAATATGTTAAACAAAATAATATTCCAAACTTCTTCAAACAAAAAACAAAATAAATACCTAATAGTATCACATTCTAACCATGTCAAGGAAATTATTCATTATTTTATATTAAGTCTTTGTTTGAATCTTTAATTCTTCATTTCGGCATTTTTGTATATTATTGTTAAATTTGTTCGTTTTGACACAAATTTTGAGGTTATTTGTGTTCGGTGAGTTCGGTCGGATACGAGACTCATGTGAAGTTGGCGCCGACTTTTTTCGAAAACAACTAATTTTTTGGAGTTCTGTGTAGATTCCATATAGTTCTAGAGTTCCTGACTAAATTTTTTAATAGTTCCGGCAAATTATGGATTCACATGAAAAAATTTAAATTTGATGAGTTCTACAACATAGTTCAACTGCATTTTTTGTGAAAAACAGATACTTTTCGATTTATCGATTATAGTAAGGTAAAGTTAAACTTTTCAATTTATCTATTATAACTTTTTCACGAAAATGCAGTTGAACTATTTTGTAGAACTCATCGAGCGCTACTCAGAACTCCTCTCAGAACTGTTCCAAATTATTTATTGTTCTATATTTGATCGATGTTTCGAAAATTGCACCTTACTATAATCGATAAATCGAAAAGTATCAGTTTTTCACGAAAATGCAGTTGAACTATTTTGTAGAACTCATCGAGCGCTACTCAGAACTCCTCTCAGAACTGTTCCAAATTATTTATTGTTCTATATTTGATCGATGTTTCGAAAATTGCACCTTACTATAATCGATAAATCGAAAAGTATCAGTTTTTCACGAAAATGCAGTTGAACTATTTTGTAGAACTCATCGAGCGCTACTCAGAACTCCTCTCAGAACTGTTCCAAATTATTTATTGTTCTATATTTGATCGATGTTTCGAAAATTGCACCTTACTATAATCGATAAATCGAAAAGTATCAGTTTTTCACGAAAATGCAGTTGAACTATTTTGTAGAACTCATCGAGCGCTACTCAGAACTCCTCTCAGAACTGTTCCAAATTATTTATTGTTCTATATTTGATCGATGTTTCGAAAATTGCACCTTACTATAATCGATAAATCGAAAAGTATCAGTTTTTCACGAAAATGCAGTTGAACTATTTTGTAGAACTCATCGAGCGCTACTCAGAACTCCTCTCAGAACTGTTCCAAATTATTTATTGTTCTATATTTGATCGATGTTTCGAAAATTGCACCTTACTATAATCGATAAATCGAAAAGTATCAGTTTTTCACGAAAATGCAGTTGAACTATTTTGTAGAACTCATCGAGCGCTACTCAGAACTCCTCTCAGAACTGTTCCAAATTATTTATTGTTCTATATTTGATCGATGTTTCGAAAATTGCACCTTACTATAATCGATAAATCGAAAAGTATCAGTTTTTCACGAAAATGCAGTTGAACTATTTTGTAGAACTCATCGAGCGCTACTCAGAACTCCTCTCAGAACTGTTCCAAATTATTTATTGTTCTATATTTGATCGATGTTTCGAAAATTGCACCTTACTATAATCGATAAATCGAAAAGTATCAGTTTTTCACGAAAATGCAGTTGAACTATTTTGTAGAACTCATCGAGCGCTACTCAGAACTCCTCTCAGAACTGTTCCAAATTATTTATTGTTCTATATTTGATCGATGTTTCGAAAATTGCACCTTACTATAATCGATAAATCGAAAAGTATCAGTTTTTCACGAAAATGCAGTTGAACTATTTTGTAGAACTCGACGAGCGCTACTCAGAACTGTTCAAATTTTTTTCTTGTGTTTTCGGTATTTTATCGAAAGTGAAGTTGGAAAACATGATTATAGTCGATACATCATTGAAAAGTATAACTTTTTCACGAAAATGCAGTTGAACTATTTTTAGAACTCATCGAGCGCTACTCAGAACTCTGTTTTCGCAGAAACAATTTTTTTCAATAACTGTTTCAATTCACCAGAACTATTCTTGAAATCAATCAAGAACTCCAGAACTCTCCCAAATACACAACAAAAAATAATCAGAATTCATTTTTCGGAAAAAAACGGCGCTGCGTGAAGTTGGCGCCCAAATTTTAATTTTTTCATCTAAATCCATAATTTGCCGAAACTATTAAAAATTTTAGTCAGGAACTCTAGAACTATACGGAATCTACACAGAACTCCAAAAAAATAATTGTTTTCGAAAAAAGTCGGCGCAAACTTCACATGAGTGGATACGAGGGTGCGTTCCGAACTAACGCTCAAGTGCACTGGAGTGCGAAAGGGCAGTCCAGTGAAAAACGCTAATAATACAAAGTACAACTAGAGTTAATGTGGATTTTCATAATTATCAAGATATTTATCAAGGTATAATTATTAAGATAATTATTAATGATAATTATCACTCCGAACCCTGCAACTAACCATGCCCAATACTCCTGCCACCCGCTGCGCACCCTCGAGTCCGTCGATGTCGCACCCGAAGAGTCGCCACCGTCCTTCCGGAGCACCACCTCGAACTCCCTCTCGAGTTCCCCGAACCAGTCTTCCGCCTCCATGTCGACACACACGAGACCGCCACTGAACCGCCACGAAACCGCCACTGAACCGCCACGAGACCGCCACTGAACCGCCAGTAAACCGCCAATAACACCGGCATCAGCCGCGACACTGAAGATTTGATGCCTGATGGGAAAACGAGAGCAGCAGAAGCGCGAAATGATAACCGCACCAGGAAGCGCTCGCTAGCCGAGTCCAGCAGTTGAGTGGAGCAGCAAAGAGTGCAGAATCACAGCTGACCTTCTGATTGTTGAGATGGATAATAGCTATTTATCGAGCTATTTATGATATAAGTGCTAGAAGTGATATTTATTTGTTCCATTCCTTCAAACAGAATAAAATATCACTTTGAGCAGGTATATCATGCACTTCTTTTTTTCTACAAACGATGCGGATCAAATTTTGTCGAAAACTTCACCAAAATAAATTCTGTTACATCTACCAATGAGACTGGCCATGGAATTTCTTATCATTATAATTGTAGTTTCACCAATTGTACGTTTAAATGAATAAACACTTCATTTTGAATTGTTTTTATATTTTCTCCAAATTTTCTCATACAAAAGAATTAAGTGATACACCAATGTCATGAAATGACATTTCAGACACTGACAGCATGCGTAAAAAATTATACTTTTACTGATGTTTGTAGACAATAGCTTGTGTATTTAGAGCGCAACTCGCAAGGTGATAGATTGCCATTCGAAAAAGATCTATCGAGAGCGGCAAGACACTTTGGGCTCGAAATACACACATTATTTTTTCTACAAACATAGTTCCTAGACAAGAAAACTCGATACTTCATTTAATCGACTTACATTTCATAATATTCTTCATCTAAATCATTAATTTCATTAATTGTTCACTATTATATTGAAATTCCATCCAATAAAAATAAATCATACATCTAACAGAAAAGATGGGAGAATAACGAAACCCGCGGGCTGGCGGATTGAGAAGTCGCGCTTTGAACCTTTTTTTTTTTCGTTTTCGGTTTTTTCGATTGGAGAAATGGATTCTATAAAAAAAACAAGCAGATTGGTATGCGCGAAGTTGAAAATCGGTCCATCCGTTCGAAAGTTATGACGATTTGAAAAATTCGAAAATGTTCCCCCTTTGATGCATTTTTTCTCAAATGAACAATTTTTTTTCGATTTCGATTTTTTCGATTGGAGAAATGGATTCTATGAGAAAAACAAGCAGATTGGTATGCGCGAAGTTGAAAATCGGTCCATCCGTTCGAAATTTATAGCGATTTGAAGAATTAGAAAAAGTTCCAAGGGTACCCCTTTTAATGCCTATTTTCTCAAATTTTTTTTTTTTTTCGATTTCGATTTTTTCGATTGGAGAAATGGATTCTATGAGAAAAACAAGCAGATTGGTATGCGCGAAGTTGAAAATCGGTCCATCCGTTCGAAATTTATAGCGATTTGAATAATTCGAAAAAGTTCCAAGGGTACCCCTTTTAATGCCTTTTTTCTCAAATTATTTTTTTTTTCGATTTCGGTTTTTTCGATTAGAGAAATGGATTCTATGAAAAAAAAACAAGCAGATTGGTATGCGCGAAGTTGAAAATCGGTCCATCTGTTCGAAAGTTATGGCGATTTGAAAAATTCGAAAATGTTTCCCCTTTGATGTATTTTTTCTCAAATGAACAAATTTTTTTCGATTTCGGTTTTTTCGATTGGGTAAATTGATTCTATGGAAAAAAACAAGCAGTTTGGTATGCGCGAAGTTGAAAATCGGTCCATCCGTTCGAAATTTATAGCGATTTGAAGAATTCGAAAAAGTTCCAAGGGTACCCCTTTTAATGCCTTTTTTCTCAAATTAAATTTTTTTTTCGATTTCGGTTTTTTCGATTAGAGAAATGGATACTATGAAAAAAAACAAGCAGATTGGTATGCGCGAAGTTGAAAATCGGTCCATCTGTTCGAAAGTTATGGCGATTTGAAAAATTCGAGAATGTTTCCCTTTTGATGCATTTTTTCTCAAATGAACAAATTTTTCTCGATTTCGGTTTTTTCAATTGGATAAATTGATTCTATGGAAAAAAACAAGCAGATTGGTATGCGCGAAGTTGAAAATTGGTCCGTCCGTTCGAAATATATAGCGATTTGAAGAATTCGAAAAAGTTCCAACGGTACCCCTTTCAATGCCTTTTTTCTCAAATTAAATTTTTTTTTTCGATTTCGGTTTTTTCGATTAGAGGAATGGATTCTATGAAAAAAAACAAGCAGATTGGTATGCGCGAAGTTGAAAATCGGTCCATCTGTTCGAAAGTTATGACGATTTGAAAAATTCGAAAATGTTCCCCCTTTGATGCATTTTTTCTCAAATTTCTCAAATGAACTGTTCGAAAGTTATGGCGATTTGAAAAATTCGAAAATGTTCCCCCTTTGATGCATTTTTTCTCAAATGAACAATTTTTTTTCGATTTCGGTTTTTTCGATTGGATAAATTGATTCTTTGGAAAAAAACAAGCAGATTGGTATGCGCGAAGTTGAAAATCGGTCCATCCGTTCGAAATTTATAGCGATTTGAAGAATTCAAAAAAGTTCCAAGGGTACCCCTTATAATGCCTTTATTCTCAAATTAAATTTTTTTTTTCGATTTCGGTTTTTTCGATTGGAGAAATGGATTCTATGAAAAAAAACAAGCAGATTGGTATGCGCGAAGTTGAAAATCGGTCCATCCGTTCGAAAGTTATGGCGATTTGAAAAATTCGAAAAAGTTCCAACGGTACCCTCTCTGATTCGGTTTTCATCGATTTTTTGGATTGGAGAAATGGATTCTACGAGAAAAACAAGCAAACTGACATCACCGAACGAAAAAAAAGGTTCATCCGTTCGGAAGTTGTGGCATTTGAAAAAAAAAACAAATATTCTCAAGCCAAGCCTTAATTTTTCCTTGAAACTAATCATACCCTTCCTAGGTCAAGCAAATCAGATTCAACCGGGAACAATCCAGAGAAATATCGATAGCGAATTCGCTGGCATCAATAGAAACTCACCCCCTGCCCATTTTCACCCTGAAACTGAGAAGATGACGAATCCCATAAAAGTTAATGGAGGGGGCACGTGTACCAACGTTTTGTTGTATATTCGGGCATGAATGACAAATGTCAAATCGATTCCATTGACTGAACTGAAAATCCTAATTTGTCATGAAATAGATATTACTTATACTTTGGCCCCCTTGTTGCTTCATAAATTACATTCCAAATGTAATCTTGAGGGTGGGTAGTGTGCATAGTTGATTGTTCATATTTTTTCATATCGAAAGGTCAGCTCGTTCGCCAGACTTGACACCCGATGACTTTTTCTTGAGCCGTCAAGTACCAAACGAAAAGAGCGAAAAATAGGCAAAAAATAATGGGTGCACAATTTTCCGCTTCACCTAAATTGTGCTATTAGATATTATCGAAATAGACCACTCTACTTCCGTGTGATTACCAAAACAATGTTTGTCGCCTATCTCACATGACAAACAGCGACACATCCTTATCACTCGATATTATAATAGAACGCATAATTCTGATATTGGCCATGTTCATGCTGTTTTCACGGAAAACCCCCTACAGGCCAAACAAGAGATCGAACATAAAAGACGAAAACTACGAACTGTACAGGGTGGTCAAGAGAAGGAGTTTTCGAGATATTTGAAAAAAAAATCGCAATTTTCGGTAATAATCGAGTAAGTAATGTATACTTTTACTTTGCTTCTTTTTGAGCTTCAAAAAATGGCGTCCACGTTCACAATGACCTTCGAGATGTATCAGAAAGTTTGGTTTCAGAAATATTTCCTCCAGTATATCTTTGAATTGCACCTATCCAGTTCATTCCTATCTTGGTCACCCTGTATATATTAACCCAATCTTAATTTGCCCAATGGCCCGGGTTTCCTTAAAATTCTTTAGAGGTTAATGTTCCACCCACAGAAATATCTTGGAAATGTCTTTGTGGATGTATCAGTGTGTGGCCTTGGCAATGTAGAAATTTATAAGCATGCAACAAAATCAACTTTTTTGAACTTCCCATGCAGCATGCATACAATTGTGAAATGTAATATTTTGTACAGCAGTGTTTCATGGTGAATGAGCAGGATGAAAACCAAGATAAAATATTGAAGACTCGATTGACGATTATAATAATTCTGAATTTTATCTTTGAATTATTATAATTTCAACTGTGGGTTATAATAATTCGGATTGTTATCGCTAAATTACTGAATGAATAATAAAATCAAAAACTAAAAGGAAAGTTTACATGATTTTGACTCGATTTCATTCAAATGATGATAGGAATAATCATGCGCATAAACAAAAAAATACGGGTCCGATTTGAATTAGTTTTTTTGGCCCTCGGAAAAACGTCGTTTTGAAATTCAAAACACAGCGAATTTGAAACAGGGAAGAAAGTGTCTTGTATACAGGGATATAAAGAAAAGATTTCGGTTTTATCTGAATATTTTTAATAGGGTTCGTGATATTTCCGATTTGAAAACATCGCTCGAGCATCGTTTTAATCGAGGTTTTAATGGACAACATAAAAAATACGGGTATATGATTTGTATAATGGAGAAAGTGATCATATTATAACAATCATAACAGAAACATTCAACAATAGCAGCAAACTTTCTATTAACCAAATTACTGCTCTAACAGCCAACTCTGAAATAAGAAGTAAAGTACCTTCTTCTAACTTCTTGAGTAGAACTCATTTCGGAAATACTGAAACATCGATCACTTTTCATTTCAAAATAGGCAAATGTGTGGGTCAAAATATGAACAGTGTACACTCAAGTTTACTCAAAGTACTCAAGATATGAAAACTCGATGAAAATATCCTCACTAATTAGTTAATAACACGTCTAGTCAGGATCATTAGTACAGACGAATCATCCGATCTGCATATTTCTACCTACCCATTTAATGGAATTACAACTTGGGTAGCTTTAGTTGAATTTGAAGCGAGATAAGTTATTTACCAAATAGGATTATGCCCAGGGTAAGTTATTTTCAGGTGACTTTCGGCAATATGAGAACGATGTAGGGTAGGTCATACTATATAGGTACTATACATTTACCGGAACATTGAATATTATCGCAATACAATATGAATATTATTAAACAAAATCATCGATTTTTCTGCATAAATATTCGAGATTAATCAAAAAATTGTCAAGGTTGAATCTAGAGAATATTGATGAGCTTCAAGAATCTTCAGTATTTGTACTGCTTTACTCTCGATTTTACTACATGCCAGGTAGGTATGCCCGCAAAATTTAATGTATTTATAACAGAAACAAACCCAATCATGACTTTAAGTAAACACGAAGCTCTAGCTACATTCATTTGAAAATGATATGTTTTAAAAGATATTTATAATATTGTACAACATGCCATCGCAGAAAACGTGATATTTCCGCATGGAAACACGGAAAATTTACCCCTATTGGAAACCAGCATAGAGATGGAAACTTCCTCCACTGTGAAATAATAGGTTCAACACACCCAGTGTTTCGAAATCGATAAAAACATTGGAAAATTCAAGAAATGCATGACAAATCTCAGGAAAACATTAGTCATCTAGATAACCTTGGTATAAACAAACATAAAGAGCTTCTGTCACTATAAACTCGTGTAAATTCCTCAATGTGTTCCAAGTAGTTTGATTTTAAAAATCCATATTGTTCGAAATTACCACAGGAGATAATTGGAAAAACCACTGATAAAAATAGAAGACAATTCACACTGGGGATACGATAAAGTTTGGATAAGAAAACCACAACAGGGACGAAACTCACCTCATTTTGTTGTTTTCAATGAAACTCCATGCACACACTTATCTAAACTTCTTGAACATCACCACACTAATAATTCACACTTCAGCTAGCGTTCATGTGTGTGAACTTTAATGACTTCATTTACAAATTAGGTTTAATAAACCTTCCCCTGACAATTCACTAGTCAACACCTCGCAAAATTCGCCATGTTTAGTTTCAACCAGCCCATAGCGAAGACCTGCCAACCACAAGTAACGCTGTCGCGCGGCAAATTCGAACTGAAGAACTTCCACGGCAGGTAAAAAAAAACAGGGTAGGGTTCAGTGTGGTTCAGTCCGAAAATTCCCCCGTAATGACTTCCGCATGACCATAGAAGAGAAACATGACCTGATTCAAATTCGCGAAAAAATACGAAAAATGGCTTACTGTTGATAAGGTGAATCATATCGAAATCGCTGTTATGGAAGTTGAATCATTGATATCGGCATGTTATCATCTCTTTAGTCAACAAAATGAGCAATTATTATAGACAGCTGTTCACTCAGCGTACAAATTGAAAACTACATGAAATCAATTAAGTCTTCCTGAATTTTTGTAATCAATAAACAACTTAGGGTTGCAAGAAAAATTCATCCAACACTCATATTTTTCAAAAATATATTCTTATTAATTAGTTATGTGATATTTTGGTATCATAAATCGATTCTGACTATGATGTAATATTATTATGCATCTGCTTTCTCCTGTTATAGCTTTCAATTTTCTCAGTTCTGAAACTTCTGGCGCCATCTATCCGTGATTGATGAAACCATACTAATTAATAATTTATACTTATAGTACGGTCAAAGATCAACAAATACTTTACTGTGAGATTTTCTTAAAAACCCGGATAAGAAATGATTTATTTCTGCCATGACATTTTTGTTTGGAAATCACTAGTCATTCTTGGAAGATCAAGAAAATTTGGGACCTTTGGTTTACGTCGAATTCTCAATCCATGGACTTTCGAAAGATAATTTTTTTTATAATTAAAAAGGTCGTCTTCTTGTGACTCAGTTATTTTTGATTCTTCATGTTAGCCCCGTATATACAGAACGGCTATCGTATAGAGTTAGTCATGCTATTACTTTATCATTAGTCAGATATAGGTATGTAGATGTCTCTATAATAAAATATAAAATATTTGGAAATACTTGAATAAAATATAAAAATACAAATTACTTGTCTATTTTTGTTTCCATTTCAAACATTTCTGATAATTTGGGGATAATATACAAGTTCATTTAAAAATATCACATAAAACTTCAAGTATGGCACCTGTGTCATTTTTTTCACTGCATTTTCTTCTCGAAATTTTCACATTCACTGACGAAATCGCTGAAAATTAATCGAAAATTTTAATAATTGGGGATTGTTCTCATACTTATGAGCCTCACTTGATATATTCTGGTAACTCAGGTGCTTTGTAGATAAAAAAATGATCGTAGCCTCTATCACTATCAAATAAATGATATGTTATATTTCCTTGGTCTGCATGTCTGTTATCAACAGCTATATCGTGAAGCTACAAAAATTATGAAAATGAAAAATATTTCCCTACAATCTTCCCATACTTTGAACCCTACATAATATTTTTCTCATTGAATATCCAGGAAATATTTATGAAGAATTTTCAAAAACTTACGTCTGTAGCAAAAGGGTATGGAATTATTGTATCATCTTTGGCATGGAGAATCATTATTGGACAGTCCACATCAAGGATATATTTTTTGGAATCGAAATTGAAGTCATTTGATACCATGGGATCTATCAAAGTTGACCTGAACCAAGGCAGAAATGAAAAGACCTAAAATATATTAAAATTCCATGGGCAAAAACAAATAAGCCTATTGCAATACTGTTTTGAAAAAACGTACGTAACTTTTGACATATGCAGTTTCCACATGAATCATCACAAGTTATTTCCAAATGATGTGAACTTTTCGAGAACACTCAGATTGCTTGACAATAATTTCAGCTCAGAAAAAAATCTATCCATTCACCAATCCATACCTTGATGATTGGATGAGTAACCATGACGTCAGTGACAGACGTGAAGGGGGTTTCAAGAACCAAACCCATGGTGGAAATATTTTCTTTTTTCAAATCAGCTACCAAGTGCGTCCCTACGCCTGTCCCCAAAGAATGCCCCCATACGAAAATTTTAGAGTTTGTTCGTTGCATCAGCCATTTGTAAAATCGTACCATATCCCCCACAATAAAGGTCTCTTTCATTTCTGCCTTTGAAGAATCTCCATAGCCTGAAATAAGAAAAATTACATAATGAACATTAGCCAGTAAAGTATTTTTGTTGTTCTACTAAACATTTCAGATGTTTCATTTGTTCCAATGCGTGACTTTTCATTGGTATGAATAAGGATGACAAAAAAATCACCTCTGTAGTCTATGGCAAATATATGAAATTGTTTTCTCAATACTTCGTAGGTGTCTATTCCATCAGCACGGTCCATGCCGTTACCATGCATGTACATCAAAATACTATAGTTGCCATCATTCAAAACTCCTTCATAATTGTATTCTTCATTATCGATGAGTTCACTCAATATTTCATGGGGTAATATTTGCCACACCCCCAGAGTCACGTTTTTGTCTGCATCGGATTTGCCTTCTTCATCGAATGTCACATAGAAATTTTTCACACCCTTCATTCCGAGTGCTTCTACGTCCGAATAGTTTTTCGCTTGGATCAACCCTTAAAGAATATTTTTGTTGGTGAAATATGTTGGTATTGTAATTCGCTTTTGACGGGACACCCTGTATATAAAGCAATCGGCCAAGAATAATTTGTAGTAAGGGTTCAAGAACAGTAGTGAGAAAATGGCGGGAACATTGAAAACTTAATCTTCCATGTCCAATGTTTAAATCTGTCGTGGAACTTATGAATAAAAATAATTATATTTTTTTTTATATTCAACACCCTGTAACGAGCAGCATTTGAGAAAAAGAGATATTTGGAAAAACCTGTTCATTTTTAGAGGTGAATTTTGTATACATATACAGGGTCACTCACGGTCGATGGTACCTTAGACGTTTACGGAGAACGAGACGTAGGATTATTCTGAAAATTTGGTTTATTGGGTAATCAGTTTTGTTCTATCGATCTAAAATACTTTCAGCGTTGCCGCTTCTATCAAAAAGTAGCAACAACTTTGTTATTTCAAATGGAACACCCTGTATTTTATTTCATTTTTAGATTCTTCCTGAAGAGCTGATTTCGTCGATCTATCACACTTGGTGTGAAAAATCGATTTTTCAACTTTAGGAATTTTTTGTGCCGAAACTATCCATTCATGCTCAAAACGGCTTACATGTCCCTATCTCAACTTTCCATTTACTATCGATTGATATTTAATTGAAACAAATACGGGTGGTTCAAAATTTTGAGTTTTGCATCACCCTTTATTTGTTTCTATTAAATGTCAGTAGATAGTAAATGAAAAGTTAAGATAGGGATATGTAAGCCGTTTTGATTAGAAATGATTAGTTTCGACACAAACAATTCATAAAGTTGAAAAATCTCGATTTTTCTCTGTAATCTTTCGCGCTATACCCCAAGTATGATGTATCGACGAAATCAGCTCTTCAGGAAGAATCTAAAAATGAAATAAAATACAGGGTGTTCCATTTGAAATAACAAAGTTGTTGCTACTTTTTGATAGAAGCGGCAACGCCGAAAGTATTTTAGATCGATAGAACAAAACTGATTACTCAATAAACCATATTTTCAGAATAATCCTACGTCTCGTTCTCCGTAAACGTCTAAGGTACCATCGACCGTGAGTAACCCTGTATACGAAACGTTTCGGGAATCTTAGATAATCATCAGAACTTTAAATATCGATAATAAATGGAAAAATGGACTCTCATTGCAGAAATGTATACAGGGCAATTTTTATGAGTTTTTCTTTGACTAAACGTCGATGATCCCTGCATATACCAGTATTAGAATGAAAAACTCACATGTTGGGAATATTATGTTCCTTTGGATTCCTACGCTATGTTGAAACACCACAGGGATTATAACGAAAACTATTAAGAAGAGTAGTAACACTAACACGAAGCTGCAAAAGAAAATGTTACCCTAATATGAAAGCAAAAAAAAGATCAACTCACACATATAAAAAGGTGCCCAAAAGACATCTGGTACAACAACTTCGTGATTTATTTCTCATAGGCAATTTCTGTAGAAAAAAAACTGTAGCTGAATAATTCATGGTGAAATGAATAACTTACCTGATGCATTTTGATATCCTGAACACCTTCTTGATCACAACTATCAGATACTATACAATGTGTTCAGAGGATAATTATCATATTTCGCTATTAAATTTGTTGCTTCCTGTTTTATACCACGGCCATTTGAAATATGCCGCCGTTTTTATTGACTATGCCGAAAATTCAACTTCACTTGTTTAATTGGGAGGACTTCACAAAATTACTTCCTACTTACTGATTTTACGTGAATAACGAACGAATGTATGAGAATAAACTGACTCGATTATTTCAATTTCAACTTGTGTATAAAAAACAATCTACAATAACAGTCTTGAACACTTGTAGCACATAAAGTTTCCTAACAACAAGTAGATAATATATAGATTGGAAAGTATGCACTATTTCTGTTTGTATAAAAACATTACCCATTGGAGGTTATATAAGTGACCTTAATTCAAACACGTTCTATTCTTTCTTTTTCAGTCAATACATATATTAATTCGAAGAAACCATGGACTGAATGAAAAATACTTATTGGGGAGTTGAGACTTGTTAATAATGTGATAACCCTATAACGGCATTTTACTGGGAAACAATATTCTATCCCACCATTGGAGTATTGACCTTTCCATAGTCCAGTCATTTTAAGCAAAATATAAGCTAGCATCACAAGAATTTATCAAATAGCTCCATGTTCAAGTGGAAAATCACGAAAACTTCGTATCTGTGGAGTAGCACTCTAGATCTTTATATGTCCACAAAATGATAATGACCCATATGGTCTAGGAGAGGGTTGTAAATCGGAGGAAAATTCATGCTTAAAAAAAATTGATTGATAGTTTTTATTCTCCAGGTCACAAAAATTTCACCCAGTATATAATATCAGATTTCAGGAAGTGAATAATGCTCTCCTACAGATTCAAAACAATTAGTCATATGTTAAATTTAAGGCACATATTCTATAATAAAATAACATTTTCATTAGCAAGTATATTAAACTAGATACAATTAAAAATATAACTAACAATTAATTATTATCATTATTGTAGTTTTCAAAGACAAAATCACAGCCTCTTTTTTCTTTGATAGGAGCATAATTTTTAATTATCAATTCCACCAGAAGGTAGATTGGTTATTCCATATGGTCAAAAAGTTCCTAGAATAAGAATGTGAAAAAATACTGAAAATATAGACTATATATTGAAAACTTAGAATTGGGTATTGGTTTTGTATGCTCTTGTGATAAGTGGTCTTAATTCTCCCTTATTTTTTAGTGTACCAGATGTTTCATTTGGAACAGTTGGGAAAATGGTTTTCAAAATATCCAAATTGAAAAAAAATTGTATGTACCATCCTTGCAAAGTTATTCAGAAATATCACATGATGCATTGAACAAATCCTATTGAATCAAAACACAGAAATTAATGGACATTTGTTTGCAATTTTTCTTTGGAACATCCCAAAAATTTTGAAAATATATAGGAAGGAATCAAGGGAAGAGCTGTACAAAAGATTTATAGAACATGGTATATCCAAGAATCACTCAAATAGTGGACTTACATTAGGTTATACTTCAGAAATGGGTCTTGGTAGATGAAGAAGTGTCCATAGCCCAATTGGGATTCAAACTCATGGTAAACAGTTGGTAGATATTTTCCATTTCTCATTCTACCAGAAGCTATTTCATGCAACTGAAAACAAACAACAATCAGTAAATGATAACACAGTGCCTCATAGTTTGAATACTTTTCTTCCAAACTTGCAGGGAACCTCTTTGTCATCTTCAGCATGCAAAATCATTATTGGACAAGTTATATTTCTTAAAGAAGAAGCTGTATCAAAAATGAAACCATTTTCAAACAGAGGGTCCAAAATGGTCATTTTGAACCAAGGCAACCATGCAAAGAGCTAAAACAAATTCCAGATGGGTTGGCATGTTCAAAGTTTTCATACATTCTAACTGTACCTTTCCATAAGGATGCTCATACAATTCCTCTTCAAGACTGGTGAAGGCAGATTCTAAAATCAATCCTCTTGGACTAACATTGTCATTTGTCAAAGTAGCAACAGTTTCTGCTGCTAGAGCAGAACCAAGGGAGTGTCCCCACACATATATAGGTGCTTCAGTTTTGTTACGAACCCAGTCATAAATTTGAACACAGTCATTAACAATATTTCTCTCAGAGAGTTCTCCTGGAGATGAGTCTCCATAACCTGATATAATTGAAGTTATAAAAATGCTTAGTACCTATTAGGTGGGGTGCAAAACTTGTCTTACCTCTATAATCAAATGCAATAACATGAAAGTAAAAACTCAATAACTGATATTTCCTCTGGCTGAAACTTCTGACTTCTCCAGTCCCATGGAAGTAAATAAGGATGCTATAATTACTGTTGGCTAATGAGGCATTAAAATTGAATTGTGAATCATTCAAGGCTTTTATGCCTTCTTCTACAGGAAGGATATGCCAGACACCCAAACTTTTATTTACTCCACTATTATAATCTCTGACAGTTACATACTCATTCTTGTAAGCAGGAAATTTATATTCTTCAAAATATTTTTCATCTTGGGGCAAGTTGACTGAAAATAAAATATTAGGCTAGATATGCCTTCAACTTTTGTTTGATGGGCTTACATCTTGTGAAAATAAGCAGCTTCTGCAAGCTGATGGAGTTCATGAAAACAAAGGGTATAATTATAAAAACAATGATGAATGATAGCACCAGTAAAGCAAGAAACCTGAAAATGGTTAATAGGTAGTTAATTGATAAAATCAGTGCATTGTGATAATTACATGAGAATTAGTATCATCTTGCACCTTCTTGAACAACATTTTTTGGGTTTCTCATGAAAACCAATATCTGTTTCCATATCAGATTCATTTACTAAATAATATTCATCTAAGCGATATCTGCTGGCCATTTTCCCATCTTTATGAACCCAAAAACTCTCCAATTATCTTTATGAACCCAAAAACTCTCCAATTTTTCGTTTTGATTTTGAGAAGCTATTCAGAGTAGAATATATTATCTTTCGTCAAGCACATAGATTTTTTATGAAGAATCAATCAATTTGACAATTTGCCAATTTTGCCATTATAGATAAAGGAAACAGGAAACAAAACAAATGATAAATAAATGAACCACAGTAGTCACAGTACCACAGAACATAACTTAGTTGAAACTTGAACCGATTAACTGTCACTGATGACTGATGAAGTGTACTCGAGTTTCATGATTTATGATTCTACTGTGCTACACATGAATTCTATGATTTTCATAAAGTTCGATATGGTTTGAATGTGAAAAAGTGGAATTGTTGGAAGTGAAAGCACAGGTGAAAGATAAACGTTTTCTGTTGAAATCGAACATTTTGTTTTATTCAATAAGTTGTTCTTCGTGATCAAATTACTTTAACAGTGATCATCTCCATCTATATTATTTCGAAGAACTGTCGTACTTCGGGATAGTGTCCAGAGGATGTGGATTATTTGGAATTTGAAATAAAACGTGAGTTGAAAATGTTGAAATATATCTATATATATAATATATGTAATATTTGTATATTTCGCCAGTTGCCGCGAACTGCGGTAGACATCAATTTAATTTTTTGTCTTGCATCAACTATCATTCGCCTCGATTCGCCATTTACCTTTTTTTTTAAATAGTTCACAGTTCACTAGATAATATTAAAATATGAATATATAGATCATAAAATATAGGTACGCGTGTATAGTTCACCCCATACCTTTATTCTGTTCTTGACATTGGGCCATGAATGTCCTAAAATATATAGGCAAGTAAAGAAAAACCAAATAACTAGGTAAAATACCTTGAATAGCTATGATTGATGAGTTTCTTCGAATTTCAATAACTTACTCTATGTATCTCGGAATGTTAGGATCGTTGGTAATATCATCATGTTTATATCCCAGAAACGCTGGAAACTGATAGTAGGTTACATTTCCCTTAGTTACAATATCCCCCTGCGTTTGTGCTACCTCAGTCAACTAAGTGAGAAAAAAAAACTAAGTTCAGAAATCAAAATCATCTTGTTATTCACCTTTCTACCCAGAAAACAAGGTACGACGTTATCATCCTCAGCATGCATTATAAGAATCGGGCAATCCACAGCCAAAATATTGTTGGAAGTGTTGAAGAGGAAACCGTTCTTCTCCAAAGGCCTCTGGACGGTTTGTTCAAAGTAAAATAACCACTTGAACAGCTGAAATTGAGGAGAACAAAAATATATCAGTCAGTCATGTCGATATTTCTTTCCGTTTTTAATGACGGTAGGTTAAAATATAACTTGAACCTCGACTTGAACTACAATTTTTCCATTGTTCCGATGCAGGGCCGGATTAAACCTATAGGAGCCACTAGGCAATGTGATTCTCGGGGCCCCTTTCCTTTACCGTTTTCTTAATTTTCAAAATATATTTTTTCTATTATAAAAGTCGAGTCGATCAGATCGACTCCTGCTTTTTGCTTTCATTGAATGAAATGATTTTGATCACAAAAATATTTTCACATCCAAAGAAAATATTTTTGTGAAGTAGGTACAATATATAAGTTTAAATAGCAATTCTTGTAACTTTTTAGATACAAAATCGTTGAAATCATCTTGGAAGTTGACCTTTTTGGCGTTTGATATAATCAGACTTCTATATATTCACAATGTTATCATTACATTCGGAAAAGTTGATTGTACCATATTATCAAAAATCAATCCAAACGATGTTATCTATCCCCGCATCATCATTTTTTCTATGGTGATATCACCGGGTGTTAATGATTAGGAATGTCACGAATGAAACCGAATAAAACTTTTTTTTCTTGGTGCGTTCAACATCAATTATGATCCTGTGGGATAATCCGGCCCTGCTCCGATGTCAAACAAACCTTTCCAATCGAGCTGCCCTCAACTTCCTCCCTCAGCGTCGTGAAAGTAGATTCCAAAATGAGCCCCATGGGACTGAAGCCGTCTTTTTCTCTCAAACTTTTTGCCGCGTGGACGGCCAAAGCCCCTCCCAGAGAATGGCCCCACAAAAAAATCTCGTTTTTCGTGTGGGATCTTATCCATTTGTAGATTTGGGTGGTATCGCTTACTATGGTCACTTCGGATGGTTCTAGGTCCGGACCTGAGTCTCCGTATCCTAAGGAATCAAATACTTATACGTCAAAATGAGACTTTTTTTCATATACAGGGCTATTCAAATTCGAGTCTATGCATGGGGATTTCGATAACGGTAAGAGATAGAGGGTTGGTTAAATGGGGGCAAAGTAGCGTATTTCAGAGGTTAATTATATGGATGACCTAGCTTCTTCAGTTCTGTAATTCAGATGAAAATACTACGTTTATATGAAACATGACTCTTGGCATTCTAAAAAATGCACTGAAAAATACAGATCCGTATTTGAAAATTAAAAGTTGAGGGTGGCCCAATTTATACGATACTCTGTATGTCATCATTTCCCATGGTATGGAAAGTTGCACATGTAGTTCCCATTTATAAATCCGGTTCCAGAAATTTAATAAGTAATTATCGGCCCATAAGCAAATTGTGTATTTTTTCTAAAATGTTGGAACAATATATTTATAGAATCGTATTAAATCTTGTGAAAAATATTATACTTCCAGAACAGCATGGATTCTATCCCAAAAGATCTATTGAAACGAACTTAATATCACTTTCTGAACATGTAGGTAGATCAATGGATATTAAGATGTCGTGTATACCGATTTCAGCAAAGCGTTCGATAAAATTGATCATGCAAGAATGATGAAAAAGCTCGCTGAGATTGGTATTCCCGGCGACATTTTGCGCTGGATCCAATCCTACATGATGAATAGGTCTCAAATAATTACAGTATTGGGTAACAAATCAACAACGTTTAACGTCCCTTCAGGGGTACCTCAAGGTAGTCATCTCGGCCCACTGATGTTTAATATATATATAAACGGAATCAGCAACTGCTTTAAATTTTGTAGATATTTATTATACGCAGATGACTTGAAAATTTTCAATAGCATAACATCAACAAGCAGTTGTAACGAAATACAGGAAGACCTGGACCGTCTAAATGCTTTTTGCCGAACTCACAAAATCGTTATATACCCAAAAAAAAATGCTTTTCCATATCATTCACAAAAAATAGACAAGAGACACAATATACATACAAAATTGACAATGCCAATATTGAAAAAGTTGACGAAATAAGAGACTTGGGAGTTACCCTTGACAAAAAATGGACATTCCAACCTCATATTAATAATGTGATTAATAAATCCAACCGCATTCTAGGATTTGTGATAAAAAATGTAAAACCTTTCAAAAATCCAGAGTCAATACCTACTCGCTGTATACTATGCTTACATCTACAGTATACTCACATTTGCATCAGTTATATGGAACCCCTGCTATGTATGTTATATAAGTCGTTTGGAAAACATACAAAACAGGTTTCTGAAGTTTATGGCTCTGAAATTCACTATTCCCTGTCAACAAAATGCATATGCATCTCTACGGAGACAATTCAATATTTTGTCACTATATAATCGTAGGAAAATTTCTGAAATAGTCTTTCTCTATAAGCTACTCAATAACTTAATCGACTGTCCAGTCATTCTCTCTTACGTGAATTTTCACATACCAGGCAGACAACTCAGACAATTTAATGTCTTCGAGTATTCTTTTTCTCGTACTAATATGGCAAAGAATCTCCCTATTAACCGCATGTTGGAAAACTATAATACCCTTAGCACAGATTTCGACATTTTCGATATGACCTCAGTTCCTAGCCTTAAGAATAAATTGAAAAAACATTTCCTATCAATTTTGTAGTCGAAAAGTGCAACCATAATTATTCGTTTTTTGTTACTTATCATTTTGTACTTGATATTTCCTATTATTATTAATTTTGGACTATTTTCTATCACTAATTCTTATTTTAAATTTTGATAACTTGCATGCCCACTTTTGATATTTTATTTCTCAACTGAAATACATGACTATACAATCTGTGAATACTGTCTTGGAAAGCCTTTTTCCGTTTGTATTCCAATTTTGCAAATAAATAAATAAATAAATAAATAAATAAATAAATAAATAAATAAATAAATAAATAAATAAATAAATAAATAAATAAATAAATAAATAAATAAATAAATAAATAAATAAATAAATAAATAAATAAATAAATAAATAAATAAATAAATAAATAAATAAATAAATAAATAAATAAATAAATAAATAAATAAATAAATAAATAAATAAATAAATAAATAAATAAATAAATAAATAAATAAATAAATAAATAAATAAATAAATAAATAAATAAATAAATAAATAAATAAATAAATAAATAAATAAATAAATAAATAAATAAATAAATAAATAAATAAATAAATAAATAAATAAATAAATAAATAAATAAATAAATAAATAAATAAATAAATAAATAAATAAATAAATAAATAAATAAATAAATAAATAAATAAATAAATAAATAAATAAATAAATAAATAAATAAATAAATAAATAAATAAATAAATAAATAAATAAATAAATAAATAAATAAATAAATAAATAAATAAATAAATAAATAAATAAATAAATAAATAAATAAATAAATAAATAAATAAATAAATAAATAAATAAATAAATAAATAAATAAATAAATAAATAAATAAATAAATAAATAAATAAATAAATAAATAAATAAATAAATAAATAAATAAATAAATAAATAAATAAATAAATAAATAAATAAATAAATAAATAAATAAATAAATAAATAAATAAATAAATAAATAAATAAATAAATAAATAAATAAATAAATAAATAAATAAATAAATAAATAAATAAATAAATAAATAAATAAATAAATAAATAAATAAATAAATAAATAAATAAATAAATAAATAAATAAATAAATAAATAAATAAATAAATAAATAAATAAATAAATAAATAAATAAATAAATAAATAAATAAATAAATAAATAAATAAATAAATAAATAAATAAATAAATAAATAAATAAATAAATAAATAAATAAATAAATAAATAAATAAATAAATAAATAAATAAATAAATAAATAAATAAATAAATAAATAAATAAATAAATAAATAAATAAATAAATAAATAAATAAATAAATAAATAAATAAATAAATAAATAAATAAATAAATAAATAAATAAATAAATAAATAAATAAATAAATAAATAAATAAATAAATAAATAAATAAATAAATAAATAAATAAATAAATAAATAAATAAATAAATAAATAAATAAATAAATAAATAAATAAATAAATAAATAAATAAATAAATAAATAAATAAATAAATAAATAAATAAATAAATAAATAAATAAATAAATGAATGAATGAATGAATGAATGAATGAATGAATGAATAAATAAATAAATGAATGAATAAATAAATAAATGAATAAATAAATAAATAAATAAATGAATAAATAAATAAATAAATAAATGAATAAATGAATAAATGAATAAATGAATAAATGAATAAATGAATAAATGAATAAATGAATAAATGAATAAATGAATAAATGAATAAATGAATAAATAAATAAATGAATAAATAAATAAATGAATAAATGAATAAATGAATAAATGAATAAATAAATGAATAAATAAATGAATAAATGAATAAATGAATAAATGAATAAATAAATGAATAAATAAATGAATAAATAAATGAATAAATAAATAAATAAATAAATAAATAAATAAATAAATAAATAAATAAATAAATAAATAAATAAATAAATAAATAAATAAATAAATAAATAAATAAATAAATAAATAAATAAATAAATAAATAAATAAATAAATAAATAAATAAATAAATAAATAAATAAATAAATAAATAAATAAATAAATAAATAAATAAATAAATAAATAAATAAATAAATAAATAAATAAATAAATAAATAAATAAATAAATAAATAAATAAATAAATAAATAAATAAATAAATAAATAAATAAATAAATAAATAAATAAATAAATAAATAAATAAATAAATAAATAAATAAATAAATAAATAAATAAATAAATAAATAAATAAATAAATAAATAAATAAATAAATAAATAAATAAATAAATAAATAAATAAATAAATAAATAAATAAATAAATAAATAAATAAATAAATAAATAAATAAATAAATAAATAAATAAATAAATAAATAAATAAATAAATGTAATTTTCATTCAGATATTTGAAAAGGCTACACAAAGTTGCTATGGAAAAGTGGCAAAATTAAAAAAAAAACCTTCGTAAAATAAAAAGGTATAGGCAAAAGACGAATTTCGAAATTCTCGATTTTTCCTGTATAACTCCAGAACTGAAGAAGCTAGGTCAGATTTTTTTCATCCATATAATTAACCTCTAAAATACGCTACTTTGCCCCTATTTAACCAACAACCCTCTATCACTTGCTGTTATCGAAATCTCCATGGACGTATAAACACGTATGGACGTATAAACACGTATGGAAATCCCCATGCATAGACTCGAATTTGAATAGCCCTGTATATAAACATGTGTCCTGAAATTACAGTGGCCCAAATTTTATGTTCAAAAAGAGAAACTTGGAATTTCGAGCTTAATTCAAACAGCATAATCTTCAGGGCCACGAAAAAATTGGAAAACTTTGCAACTTGAATTTTTTTTATGCAATCGTCATCTACGAAAGGGTTGTATCATTGTTGATACTTATTGTTAGTTGCCATTTTTCAGGGGGTAGATTATTTGTTATGGCGATCAAGATATTTGTTTAATAAATGAATAAAATACAAAAATAATTCTAATAATTTCATGCATGAAAAAGTCTTAAGAAATTGAATTCAGTTCACTGTTTTTGACTCCAATAGACTGAAGAAAATGTGTTCATAAGGTTGCTCCAATTTCAAATAATAGGCTACACTGTATAAGGCGTGTAAAAATGATCAGGTACCTTACCACGGTGATCTACAGCTATGATCAAAAAGTGTTTTCTTGCTACTTCATACTTTGATAAAGGAGAAATTCGATTGCATGCAACCCCATGAAGATACAACAATACCGGAAAATTATTTTTTTTCAAAATTGATTCGGCAGTGTTGCCATTGCACGTATTGTTTTTCTGTTTGTTCGATGGCAGAATCATCCAAGCCCCTATGCTGGTTAACGAAGAATTCTCAATGTCTTTAGTTGTGATGTAGAAATTTATCACTCCATCTATTCCATATTCTTCTGGCTTGTTGAATTCAGGATTCTTTGGCTTGTCTACTGAAAAACAAATTCTCGGCGTTTAACATATCTAGTTTGATTTAAATTCTAATTCATTCAGTAAAAATCTTTAATTTTGCTATACTTACTGTTCATGAATATAAAAAAACTTTGAATCGATTTACTGCTCATGAAAACGAATGGAAATACTACCCATATTACCAAGAATATTACCAGCAGGAAACTGAATCTGGAATTGTTAAAAAACCCGTTGAAATTTACTCCTGCGAAAATCTATTTGAATTCACTCACACACCAATAAAAAAAATTACTAGGAACTTCGCCATAGCATCGACTCTTTTCCATAGCAGATCTCATAATCTATACTCCATAGCCTTGATTGATACTCAAGGTCCATAGAGATAATATTCAACATTTTTTTTAAGTTGCTTATATAATTATTACTATCAAGACAAAGAGCCATAAAATTTCCTGTTTTCATTTCTTTCTTTTAAATGTTATCAACGAGTTTATAATCACAGTGGATTAATTATAAATATTTGTTGATGAAAGAAGCTGTCCCAAGGGCGTGCATATTTGATTCATTTAAGGGGAGAATTGCGAAAATAGAACATTTTTATGTATATTCATGTTGACTTTCCTATTAGATGTGGAGGTGATCATCCTCAAATTTCATCTCAACCTATGAAAAAATCATGCGTTAAAAGACAGAACTGAAATTGAAATATATTTTTTCGGCAACCGTCCGGAAAGTACGTACTTTCCAGACGATTTTTTTTTGAGAAAGTGGTTTTTTTCCGGCCTAGTCCGGGAAGTACGTACTTCCCGGACTAGGCCGGGAAGAATCACATCGTTGTTGTCATTGTGAATATAAAAATCTTGGTAGGATGGTTTTGATAAATGCAGTTGATCATTACCATAGCAGCAAAATAACGACTGACAGCTATCTGACATAAAATTAGCTGACATTCAAAAATTATCAGATGAAAACAATCAATGTGAAACGGAAACTTTACCTTCTTGTTCTGACTTCAACAAAAGGCACTTAAATATACCAAGCATTTCAAACAAATTGAATCCATTCAATATTAACAATTGTTCTAATTTTAATATAAATATTAAAATATAAATAAGAATTGAAATGTTCGAAATTTTGTTCTAATAAAGAAATGTGTTTCTTTGATTTGTTATTCTACACGGTTGCCGAAAAAATTGTGTACGCAACACGCCCGAAAACAGTTTTTTTGGACTCGCAGACTTCCAGGACTCGCTACGCTCGTCCTAGAATTTTGTCCACTCATCCAAAAAACAGTATTTTCCGGACTTATTACGTAAATTACTATTTTTTGTAACTTTCATGAAATATATAATACGTCTCTCTCAGCTTCAGGGCTGTTTTTTCATTATTCCTTGCATTTTATGAAATCCATAATCATTTAATATAATCAGAATGAAGTATGGATTTTGTGATACTTGCATCATAATATACTTCGTGTATTTTTGTTTCTACACCTTCAACCTATGGATTCGCCACTGTGTATAAATGTATATAAAATGATTCAGCATTTCGAAATTTTTGCATTTATTATTATTCGTTCAGTACCCAATTTATAGTAAGTAAATAAGTGAAATCAAGCTGATCTGATGGAGAATGACAAGAACAGGGACATCTTCACTTGGATAGAACAGTCTGTAGAAGATGAACAATTCGAAAAAAAAGAGATAGTTTTGACTGGAGCCACTGGAAAAACAGAGGGATACTCAGGTGACGTAGTTTTCGCCAAAGTCAGTGGTGTCGATAGAGCAGGAAAAAATAAAGAGATCAATTTAGCAATCAAGATGGCCAAAATGAACAAGGCTTTCAGGGAAAAATTCCCCGTGATGAAAGAATATTCCATGAGGGAAAAAAGGATCTACGAAAATATTGTTCCCGCCTTCAGAAAATTCCAAGATGAGAAAAAAATTGTAGACGGTTTCGATGCCGTCCCAAAGTGCTACAAAACCTTCATAACCGACTCTGCAGAAGTGATTGTCTTGGAAAATTTAAGAACCAAGGGTTACAAGCTACATGACCGGAGTAAGCCAATGAACCTCCGGCATATTGAGTTGGTCTTGGACAGCTACGCCAAGTTTCATGCCATTGCCTTCGCTTTCCAAGACCAAAAAGCAGAGGAGTACACATATTTGACTTCCGATTACGATCTACTCAATATCCAACTGATTAAAAACTTTTCTGGACCATTGAGGAAAGCTAGGTTGAATGTAGTGAAGAATTTGACTGATGCCTCTAGGGGAGATCTAGCTGAAAAATACGACAAGGCTTTGAAGAATAAAAGCCTGTTTGATGTATTTAATGACGAAATTGAACAAATAGTCATCACACATGGGGATTGTCACAATAACAATTTTATTTTTCAATATAAGGTAATTTCTTATAACTTATATAGGTACGATGTTTGATCAAGAGGAATATATTTTTCAGGATGACGATGAAGAAGACCCTACTAGAGTGGCTATTATAGATTGGCAAACTTCATCGCAGCACTCACCAGCTTTGGATTTGGGATTTTTTCTCTATGCGACTTCTGGAGAACGCATCTACCAAGTTGAGGATCTACTGAAATTCTACCATTCGAGACTCATCAAATACGCGAAGGAAATGGGTACAGATTTGAACAGGGCATACCCTTTCTCATCTTTGATAAGGGACTGGAGGAGACATAGTTTTTATGGATTCGTTATCATAACCAGTTTTCTTGGGATGTGCTACGTCAATGAGGAAGACGCTCTAGATTACGATGATATGAAGGATGGAGACGAACTCGAATTTGATATGAAGATTAAAACTAGCGATGCGTATTTGGAAAGGTTGATTGCAATGGTTGATCAATATTGTAATCATCAAATATGATGTATTTTTTCTTGGACAAATCATTTTCGATAGGCGATTCGAGATATGGTTTGTCATATCAGAGAATTCCTAAAACCAAAACTTGACAGTGAATGAAATACCAACAATAGAATGCAGTAAAAATAAATGGGGTGTTGTATTAAATAAACAGCACAGCAAAATTGGTAATTTTTCAATTTGCCCGGTCGAACAGTACGTGGGTACAAAATTTCATTGGATATATTTGGAAGTTTCCATTCTTCTGGGTCACACTGTATATCAAAAACAAAGTGTATATATGTTTAGTAGGTCGATTAGCAGAATGTTTATGAAGATGTTTTCTTGGAGGCAAAACGCGCTGAATGGATATACCTATTTATTTTGCTGGCATTTTGAAATGATGATGATGCGATGATTTTCGAAAAGTGGCGGAATGGTTGCAAAGGAAAAAACTGCCGACTCACATCTTATCTTGCGGAGTAGATACTCAAAATCTAGATAATCACGGATTAATTATGCGATAGGCTAATTTCAGTTTACTTAAATCATTTCTTTTGAAAAATGTCACAAAGGTCGTATTCAGGGGGAGGTCATCAGTCTTCTGCTTGGGAGTCTGTCTCTTGATAAGTCGGTATATGGACAGTGACGGATTTACACATTTGCCGCCAGTAGGCTATTTAAATTTTGCCGCCCCTACCAGTGCTGCCAACCACCCCGATATATCATGAGATCTCCTGATTTCTCAAATATTCTCCCGATTTACGATTTGCAATCAGGATCTACCGATAATCATAGATTTTCAACAATAGTTACCGATTTACAGTAAGAATCCCATGATTTTTCACGAGTAAATGTTGTCCGGATTGAAATGTGGATCGTTCCGAGTTCTGTGGTATTTTCAACACAAAACACAACTCTCTCGTAGATTCATAGAGCATAATATCAGGTCTCCGCCACATAACTTCTGTTCTGTGGTCTCCGCATAGAACCTTGTCCGCATAGTTCGTGCTACTGACACAGTGACACCTGACACCAGTTGAAGAAAAATATGATTTTATAGTTAGATTAGTTAGGTAAATTCTGTGTTCCTGTTGTGTGAGATTATTCGTTATTTTTTATTTTTGTTCACTTTATTTTTCAATATATCTATGTGGTATTTTTTTTCAAATTCGAATTGTAACCAAAGAATAAACGTTGTACGAATTTAAAGAAAAATATGATTTTATAGTTAGATTAGTTAGGTAAATTTTGTGTTCCTGTTATGTGAGATTATTCGTTATTTTTTATTTTTATCAACTTTATTTTTCATTATATCTATGTGATATACCTATTAATTTTTTACTGAAGACTCTCACTTTTTTGTATTGATTTATGAAAACATACGTCTGAGTATACCAGAGTTACACTCATACTATAATATGGAACATATATTTCATGAGTTTTTCATGTTCGAAAAATTACACTTTTCAAGCAGTTCACTCTACAACCTCAGACCCCTGTGATCAGACTTCGAAACCAAATTTGTTTCCATAAAGTTCAGTGGTGGTAATCTCCCGATTTCAAGGTTGAATCTCCTGACATTTTCATGGGTTGTCTCATGATTTCTCAAAAACTCAGTTGGCAGCAATGGCCCCTACCGACATTGTTTTTGTACAGCGGGAACCGGATAAATACGATCGACTTTTTTTTTTGCGAATACGAACCGAATAACCGATTTTCAATGTATTTCGTGTTGCTAGCCGAGACGTTGAAAATTATTCTGAAACTTCACTTCGGGAACCATATAAATCAGCATACTTTTTACCAATCAAAACCTTCGAAGGTTTGTTTCACGCATTTATGTGTTCTATTTTTATTTATTAGATCGGCTTGTTGCAACAGTAACTTTTCGATGTTTCCGTATTTTTATTCCACTTAGAAATTATGTATTTTTCCTCGAATTTGTTAGTTTATTCCTTATTAATGATATATTTTTATATTCTTGTGTGTATTTACTATAGGAACACTAGAAAGTGAATTTTAAGAAAGGGATCGTGGTGACCTCAGCTTCATAAAATAAAAGGTTTTCTCGATCTCTGAAAAATATGTGAAGTCAACTGTTTCTTGAATCCTATATTGAGTTCATATAGTTAATTATTTTCAACTTATTACAGTAGCCAATAAATAATTGTGAGTGAAACTCTGGATCAATATATCGGTTCACTGCGGGAACATTTATGAGTACGCGAGATTATTTATCCAAATAACTGCGGCAACCGTGTTGACTAGCATCATTTCAAAATACTCAACAGCCTTATGACGGGAGACCAACATTCGAAAAACGTCATCCGCAGTGAATGGGTAAGTTATTTTTTTTTTGGGGGGTAAACCATTTTTCATCTTGATTTGGCCCCAAATTTGCCGCCCCTAAAATCTGCCGCCCTAGGCTTCAGCCTACTCAGCCTAATGGTGAATCCGCCACTGTATATGGATAAAATTTCAATGAATTTTCGTCATGGTGACCCATGGCAACTCCTAAAACATAATTCTGAAAATTTCGAAATTGAATTTTTCTTTTTTGGTTGTATAATGAAGTCATTGTGCAACGCAAATGCGTGTCGAAATAGCCTCTATTTCGATACGCATTTTTTATTATTTGGAGAATGGTACAATCGAACTGTCAAATGAAAGTCAGAAGAGTTTTGAGCCCAGTTTACTTCTGAGCGATTTGGATTTGGTGATATTAGCAGTGAAAAACTCATTGTTTTAATTGGTGAATTTCAATTCAGAATGTAATTTGATTTAAATTGACCAATAAAAACAATAACAACATTGAATTTTTCACCGCTGGTATTGCAATAATCAAAATCAATCAACTGTAAACTGGGCTTTACGCTTGTGCGTCAAATTTTAATTATTTCAATGTCATCATTGTTACCAATCGAAGATGTTTCTGTAATTTATCGATTTCAAATCCATTTTTTCTTCAATTTAATCCAAAATAGAAAAAATAAAGTATGATACACGTTTTATAAGACACGTTGTCGCACTTGTTTACTTGGAGCATTCCTCGCTTAGCTCGTCGTACTCCGAACAAAGCGTGCGACAAAATAGCGTCTTATAAAACTTGTATCATAATATACTATTTCCAACTTTCTTGGTTCGATGCATTCTATATGATCTGAGTGAAGTTATCAGCTAATTCATAATCTTTGAATTATACTTGATAACCTGATCCGATTTTAAAATAATCATATTTTATTCATTTACTTCAACAATTATTCGTTAATTGTTCATGACAAGGCGACCTTTCACTTAACCTTGAACCGAGGACCAAATTATGAAATTACGGTGCTGGTGGTATTTAAAATAGATCAGATATAATAGCGAAACCCAGAGTGAACATTGTGTGATAGCGATATAGTTGCGTTTTCTATATATTTTTCAGTCTCGAAGTTACTGAAATAGTTCTTTGGATATCGAATTCTGTTTTTTCGATTTTATTTGCACAATATTGAAGCAGAAAGCGAATATTGAGATGGAAAATCAACGAGAAAGCGATATCTTGAGCTGGATAGAACAGGCTGTACAGGAAGAACGTTTTGTGAAAAAAAAAATATCGCTGACGGGAACGACAGAAAAAACTGACGGGTACGCTAGTGACATAGTTTTCGCAAAAGTCAGTGGCGTAGATGCAGATGGCAACAACAAAGAAATTGACTTAGCAATCAAAACAGGCAAGCAGAACAAAAATCTCAGAGAGCAATTTTCCATGATGACGGACATGTACACTCGTGAAATCGTGGTGTACGAAAAGATTTTCCCTGCTTTCAGAGCATTTCAGGAAGAGAAAAACATCGTAAATCGATTCGACGCCATTCCAAAGTGCTACGGAACATTTTTGACAGACACCGCGGAGGTGCTGGTTTTGGAAAATTTGAGGAAACAGGGCTTCAGGATGCACTTCAAAAACAAGCCGATGAACCTTCAGCACATCAAGTTGGTTCTGAACAGCTACGCCAAGTTTCACGGCCTATCTTTCGCGTTCAAGGATCAGAAAGCTGAGAAATACGGTGCGTTGACTTCCGATTACCATCGTGTCAATATTCAAATGATTGAACAGCTCGGAGATATGTTTGAAAAATCTGCCAAAAGGATTCGACAAAGTTTGATCGATGCTTCTAGAAAGGATCTGGCCGAGCAATACGAGAAGGCTATCGAAAGTAATAGCTTGTTGGGTATCTTGAATGAGGAAGTTGAACATTCAGTTATCACACATGGAGATTGCCATAATAACAATTTTGTTTTTCAATATAAGGTAAGGTAGTTTGTGCAAAAAATATCATTCGTTATAGTTTTGTTCCGATTTTAGGATAACAGCGATGATAACCCAATTAGAGTAATAATCTTGGATTGGCAAGTATCAACGCAACATTCACCTGTCATGGACTTATCGTACTTCCTGTACGCAGTGGCTGGCGAACTGATCTACAAACTCCCTGAGTTGTTGGCGTTTTACCACGCAAATCTCAGCCGTTACGCTAAAGAATTGGGCACAGATTTGAGCAAGATCTATCCTTATACATCTCTGGTGGTAGATTGGAGAAAATACTCCTATTACGCTTTTGTTTTCATAACGACTTTCTTGGAAGTGCTTCTCGTTGAAAAAGAAGATGCTCCATCTTTGGACGTATTGGAAGATGGAGTGAATCCCATGGACCAAATGTTCACATTTACCTCAGAGAAAAATCGCGATGAATATTTGAAGAGGTTGATTCAGATTGTGGACCAATATTGTAATCACCAATTATAATTTTATATGCGGCGTTCCTCGAGTATTTTATAAAATATATATAAAAATGAATAATTATGATACAAATAAACTCTTCTTCAACTTAGCACCCTGTAGAACGGCATTAATGTTCTGGATGTCGATCAACCGGATTTTTTCAATACATCAAGCCGACGATCAACATCTCAATACATGAAGCATATATGCATCAGTCTTTTGTTCTCTTTTTGACGAGATTTTCCATATCATAGCATTTTGTTCTGGTCTCTGCAGATACCTTTGAATTCCCTGCAGAGTGAAAACGGATTGATTAGATGAAATGTTACATTGCAAAAAGTCGGGATATATCGAGAAGAACATCATTTAGCTATAGTCAAAAACATTAGTAGTGTAGCAATAATTTAGATTGTGCATTCGATTTATAAGGCTAGATTGAAGATTGTAGGGGGGAAGGGGTTGTTAAGGGTGGGCGGCCTCTCAAGCACCTCAACCTCAAGATCATTTGTGCATAACCCCTTATCTATTAGAGGCCCGGGATTCCGAGACTTCGTGCAAGTTTATCAGTTTTCTGGGAGCTAGGTTCCTGACATCGGAGGACTCTAAGACGGCCCCATCCAGGAACTTGAGCCTCTTGCAGAAGAGCACAGGACATTCACAAAGCAAATAATGTACTACTGTTTCAGCGAAGTTCTCGCAGTAGCGGCAACTATCACTCTCTGTTTTACCCATCTTTTTGAGGTGATACCTCAGAGGGCAGTGTCCAACGAGGAGTCCCGTTACCAGTTTCAAGTCTTTTTTGTACATCAAAAGGCTAACTAGCCTTGGCACTTCATTCCAGTGAGATTTAATTTCATTTGCTTCCCAGCGTCGGATCTCTTCTTTTAAGTGGGCCTTGGAGGGTCCACAGAAGGGTTCTGGGCCAGCAACTTGTGTATTTGCCCCTTTTTTTGGCAAGGTAGTGTCTGCTTCCTCGTTGCCTTCAACTCCCTTGTGACCTCTGGCACCCACATCGAAGTGACCTGGGTTGTTCGCTACCTTAGGGATTGTTTACAGTTCCAAGTGCAGTCAGTTTAGACTCAATAGTGCATGACTTCAGAGCCTTTAATGCTGCTAAGCTATCTGACATTTTTTAATGTTGTTTTCATATATTTATCAAGACCAAGCGCCATAACATTTCCTGTTTTCAATTTTTCCTATCACACGAGTTTCATCACATTGGATTTTTTTATAAATATTTGTTGAAGAAAGAATATATACCAAGGGCGTACATATTTTTTTCCTCAGTGAATGTGGAGGTGATCATCCTCAAATGTGGCAAAATATCTCAATCAAAACCAATCAAAATATCATGCGTTAGGACAAAACAAAAATTGAAATATTGAATTCAATACAATCAGATCCCAAATGAGACTCTGAAAAATGCATTATGGGATTGTTAGATTTCACATAATTTTGTTGTGTTAGAACTTCAAATGATAAGACGTAAAGAATTTTTCAGATCTTTCATAGAATGTCAAATCTGAAATTTGAATTATTATTGGTGCTTTAATAAAATTTGTGATTAAAAATGAAATGAATAAAATAATAACCATTGGTGGAAGAATCAACTGAAATGAATTATCATCAATAATATCGTTCAGTTTAAACAAAAATGACGAACAAGATATTTCATTTCCAATGACAAAGTGTTCCTCACTAGATTTAGCAGCTTTTCTCTGTACATTTCACCAGATTCACCAAGATTAGATTTTCAAGTAACAAAAAGTTTTTGTTTCCAAGCAACAAGCTTTCGAAATCTGTTATAAAATTTTTTCGAACAATTATCAATGTCCTTGGGTTATTACTACTGAAAACTAACAAAAACAAAAAATATCAACATAACAACCACACTTTTAAATACACGCTTATTCACACCTCAGAAATAAATAAAATAATTTAAAATTATGAATCAGTCGATAGACAGTAATCTTTGAAAGCTCTTCTTGGGTTGTTTTTTATTTCATTAGTGCCACTTGCATCATAATATACTTCGTTCATTTTTGTTTCTACAACCTCAAACTGTGGATACGTCACTGTCACCACGCATAAAGTTACTGAACATAAAAAATATCCTGTGTATAAGATGAAGAAGTTTTTTTATTCATTATTATTCGTTCATTTGCCAATTCATAGTCAACAAGTGAAATCAAGCTAGCCTGAAATGGAGAAATACAAGAATAGGGACATATTCAATTGGATAGAACAGTCTGTAGAAGATGAACAATTCGAGAAAAAAGAGATAGTTTTGACTGGAGCCACTGGAAAAACAGAGGGATACTCAGGTGACGTAGTTTTCGCCAAAGTCAGTGGTGTCGATACAGTAGGAAAAAATAAAGAGGTTAATTTAGCAATCAAAATGGCCAAAATGAACAAGGTGTTCAGAGAAAAATTTCCCCTGATAAGAGAATATTCCATGAGGGAAAAAAGGATCTACGAAAATATTGTTCCCGCCTTCAGAAAATTCCAAGATGAGAAAAAAATTGTAGACGGTTTCGATGCCGTCCCAAAGTGCTACAAAACCTTCATCACCGACTCTGCAGAAGTGATTGTCTTGGAAAATTTGAGAACCAAGGGTTACAAGTTACATGACCGGAAAAAGCCAATGAACCTCCAGCATATTGAACTTGTCTTGGACAGCTACGCCAAGTTTCATGCCATTGCCTTTGCGTTCCAAGATCAAAAAGGTGAGAAGTACAAGGCCTTGACTTCCGATTACAATCTACTCAATATACAGCTGATAAAGAACTTTTCTGGACCATTGAGGAAAGCTAGGTTGAATGTAATGAGGAATTTGAATGATGCATCTAGGGGAGATCTAGCTGAAAAATACGACAAGGCTTTGAAGAATAAAAGCCTGTTTGATGTATTTAATGACGAAATTGAACAAATAGTCATCACACATGGGGATTGTCACAATAACAATTTTGTTTTTCAATATAAGGTAATTTCTTATAACTTATATAGGTACGATGTTTGATCAAGAGGAATATATTTTTCAGGATGACGATGAAGAAGACCCTACTAGAGTGGCTATTATAGATTGGCAAACTTCATCGCAGCACTCACCAGCTTTGGATTTGGGATTTTTTCTCTATGCGACTTCCGGAGAACGCATCTACCAAGTTGAGGATCTACTGAAATTCTACCATTCGAGACTCATCAAATACGCGAAGGAAATGGGTACAGATTTGAACAGGGCATACCCTTTCTCATCTTTGATAAGAGACTGGAGGAGACATAGTTTTTATGGATTCGTTATCATAACTAGTTTTCTTGGGATGTGCTACGTCAATGAAGAAGACGCTCTAGATTACGATGATATGAAGGATGGAGACGAACTAGAATTTGATATGAAGATCAAAACTAGCGATGCGTATTTGGAAAGGTTGATTGCAATGGTTGATCAATATTGTAATCATCAAATATGATGTTCTATGCGGAGATAAAATGATTGAGAATTTGTATATAAGTTGTAACAAAAGGAATTATAATGTGATCTCTGAATAATTCTAATCTCCTATCTAAGCATTCACTTAGTTATTGTTTTGGAAATACAACCAATTTATTATGTTTATCACTTTGTTACTGGTAGGTATATTATGCAGTAATAGAATGAAAACATAACTTTATTTCGATGATATGTGTCAATATGGTAGACATATGATGATTTCTAAGAATTATTTATTATTATTTTTTGCAGAAATACAATCTTGGTAATCATGATATTTTCTATTTCAACTTAGCACCCTGTAGAACGGCATTATAATGTTCTGGATGTCGATCAGCCGGATTTTTTCAATACATCAAGCCGACGATCGACATCTCAATACATGAAGCATACATCAGTCTTTTGTTCTCTTTTTGACGAGATTTTCCATATTATCCTCTCATTTTGTTCTGGTCTCTGCAGATACCTTTGAATTCCCTGCAGAGTGAAAACGGATTGATTAGATGAAATGTTACATTGCAAAAAGTCGGGATATATCGAGAAGGACATCATTTAGCTATAGTCAAAAACATAAGATATGTATAGGGTTGCCATATTTCGCTAGACTCTCGTCGGGACGTTCTAAGAATTCTATATGATGGGGTGTATAAAAAAATTTTGTGATGAAAATCTTCGTATTTCATATAAAATATTTGTTAGTTAATTAACGTCATAATAAAAATAATTCTAATTTGCTGCAGAAGTACTAGAGTTGCCATACTGTTAAGAAGATTTAGCTTTTACAACTCTTTGTGACCTTTAACATATTTGTAGAACTCTGTGCAAAGTCATGTCTGAGATGTCATAATTGAGTTGGCACTGTGAAATAGACTCCACAGTTTCTGGGAGCAAGCGATTTAGCAGGGATTGTAAAAAAAAATAATCGCATAATTTCAACAGTTGGCACTTTCTTTCATTTTTTCAGTTTCTTCATAAAAGTTAATGCATTTCTTTACCAACGAATTGATCAATTTTCATTTCTTTGAGGCAAGTTCAGCTTCTAAGATACATATGTTGCTCGAAGAGATTGTCGCAGGAGACTTACAGGTATAAAATAGTATTTTTTTCATGCTGGGATTTCAGATAGTGTCTTCAGATCGATCCCTTCATATTTATCAAATGAATCAGACTATCACGTTAGGAGTATTATCATTACAATCAAATATTATTAAGTGGCTGACCGACGAAATTTGCATTGCCCAGTTTCAATCGGGACATTTTAGTCTTTTGTCGGGACGTCGGGACAGAGAGCTCAATAACGGTGACAGTCCCGATATATCGGGACGGATGGCAACCCTAGCTATGTAGCACTAATTTAGATTGCACATTCGATATACGGCTATAGGTCTATTGGTTGCTGTTTCAATATCGAAGACACACTATTCACGTACCCTGTATAGTTTCATGATACTCACTCTATATATTTTGGTACGTCAGGGTCCTTGGTGATGCCGTTATGACTGTATCCCAATAGAGCCGGAAATGGATGAAATGTCACATTTCCCTGGATGTCTGCGTTTCTCCAAGTTTTAGCTATCTCACTCAACTGAAATAAAACATGAAAAATAAATTATAGAATAATACGACAATGAAATATTCGTAAAAGCTCACCCTTTTCCCCAACTTGAAAGGAACGACATTGTCATCTTCCGCATGCATTATCATGATTGGACAGTCTACGGACAAAATATTTGTCGAAGTTCTGAAAAGGAAACCATTATTTTCTAGAGGAGTTTGTACTGTTTGTTCAAAGTATGCCAGCCAGCCGAATATCTGAAACCAAACAAAGTATTCGGAATGTCGAAAAGTTCACATTTTTGACGTCTTGAATAAATTAGATCCGATATGTTTGAGAAACGTTTTATTCGGGATGTATATGAAACGTTACATTCTCGACATCCTATTGCGGATGTTCAAAAAATGTTTAGGTCACTTTTGATATCTTGCAACCTCAAGTTCCAGAAAAGTTACTCCTTAATGACTCATTTCCTAATTATATTCACCTAACCCACTGACGATCTGAAACAATTCGCACTGAAAACGTTATATCAAAAACATGATTCCAAGAATTCTAAAAAAATGTGACATTCCAATATCCACAACGCTACATTCTTGACGTTCTAAAAACTCTATGTTGCGGATGTTCAGAATATGTTATGTTCAGAATGTTAAGTGAACATAATGTTCCTGTCGTTCTGAATCGTTACATTTCTAACGTCTTGCCATCGGTAATTTATGAATGATGAGAAAAATTACCCCTTAGAACATTTGAAAAACGTAAAGTATATCGAAAACATTAAAATAACTGAGCAGAAATCTGGTACCAGTAAGTAACAAGTAAGCAAATACTTTACAAGACGTTCAAAAAAAGTTGAATTTGAAGTATCCATGAAACGCAACATTCTAGTCGTCCTAAAGACGTTATGTCACGGATGTTCATTGAACATTTATTGTGGGAATGCGAGGCGTTAAACGGTGAATGACAATATTCCGGCATCTTAAAATAACTCCCGAAGAATACAATAGTGAAGACAGGACTAGCATCCGAAGAAAAGAAAAAACGTCTTGCAAACGTTACTTCTAGAATGTCCTGAAAACGTGTTCCTCAGAATGTTCGAACAACGTGTATGCCTCACCTTTCCAAAAATACTGTTAGCTACCTCATCTCTCATCGTGGTGAAAGGGGATTCGAGTATGAGTCCCATGGGAACGATTCCATAGTTTTCTTTCAACTTTCTCACCGTGTGGGTGCTCAGAGCCGTACCCAGAGAGTGACCCCAGATGAAAATTTCGTTGTTGGTGAGCGATCTCACCCACCTGTATATTTGGCTGGTATCGCTAACTATTCCCAGCTCTGAGGGGTCCATATTTGGACCAGAGTCCCCATAACCTGAAACAAATCCAACAAATAAATTGAATCTGTCGAAATTGTTGAGTAGGGAGTTGAATATTTCCTGATGCCAAAGATATTAGGGTAAGTATCCTAAACTTGTATTTCTCAAAAAGCACCATAGTCCGTTGAATATGACGCAAAAATAAGTTTGACTATTTCTTTCTGCTTCATAACGTATTATAAGTGTGAGATAGACAAAAGTTTTCAAGAAGCCCCAATAGCCAACGGTTTCAAAGCCGCCAGCACAGGTTCGATCCCTAGGCAGAGCAATTATATTTCAATCTATATACAGAGGTGTGCACAAAAAACGGCCAGAGCTGTAACTTCTGAACCATTCGAGATCGAAATTTGAAATTTGGTGGGTAGCAACTATATGATTTTTTTCATTTTTTGACGAGAATGATTGTATTCCATCACTTCCGGTCTAACCGAAAATGACCCTAACTTTTGATTTTCAAATGGAAACCCCTGTATATTTTTCCATTTTCATATTCAGGGTATCATTTTACATACACCACTAGTGTCACCGGATCATTTTTTGTGAAACAGAAAGAACAACAAAATGAACTCCACATCAATCTTTATTATTTTCAGTAGCATAGAAAAAATTAATGCTGACACCTTATTGGATTGGATCTTGATTACTATTACCAATTAATGGGCACACTGTTCGAACATTAAAACATATTGAGGAAATTTTTTTGACATTCTGATCCGGAAAACCTGGTGTATGTAAAATGATACTCTGAACCTAAAAATGGAAAAATATACAGGGGGTTCCATTTGAAAATCAAAAGTTTTTCTCTTAAAAAAATGAACAAAATCATATAGTTGCTACCCACCAAATTTCAAATTTCGATCTCGAATGATTCAGAAGTTACAGCTCTGGTCGATTTTTGTGCACACCTCTTTTCTGCTAGATGTATGCATTATTGGATTCAATTTCGATTTAATAGTGAATAATAAATGAAATTGATGACTGAGATGAAGAATATTATGAATTATTAGTAATGAAGTATCGAGTTTTCTTGTCTAGGAACTGTGATCACTTTGCGCTGCAAATACACAAAGTACTATTCTCGTGAATATTTGAAAAAATTCCAAACTCCTCCAGAATATTCGGATTCTTTTGTGTTTCCCATCTATTTGTGAGTACTTCTGTTGTAATCTTGAAATTATTCTCGGCCAACTAGGACTTTTTTTCTATCAGGGTTGATAGGCACTTACTTACCTCTATGATCCAGAGCAATGGCCAGAAAATGTTTTTTATGAATGTCATAGTTCAAAATTCTAGAGACCCCTACTCCATGCAGATAAAGCAATATCGGGTAGGTTGTGTTTTTCAAAATCTTGGCCACCGTCTCGTTGTTCGGTCCGTCTCTGTATTTGTTCAACAAGTTTTTCTCCGTATCCGGAAGAATCATCCAGGCTCCGATGCTCACCAGAGAAGAGTTGTCTAAATCCACAGTGGTGACGTAGAAGTTTAAGATTCCCGTGTATCCATATTTTTCTGGTTTGTCGAATTCAGGGTTCTTGGGATTTTCGACTGGAAAAATTGAAAAATTCAATCGGGCTGATTTTCATGTACTCCGATATAGTATTTGTTGAATATGAAATTCGGTGTGTAGGTATAGAACATAAGTGGATACATTTTCTCAGATTTGACCGGAAGATATCCTTACTTTCTTATTTTAGGTAAGACAACCGGTATATTTTTACTTATATTAAATTTGGCACGGTTTTGACAGTGAACGAAGAGATAAATTGATATCGAGAGAAATATACATTTGAGAAAAGTAAATTCTGGGCTGCCTTGCCTCCGTGTATACATGAAAATATTTGGGGCAATGAACTGAGGAACTTTGTCATTTCGAGTTTTTTCTAAATTTTAATACTGTATGAGCAATATATGAGTATACATCAATCAACGGTGCGTTGAAGAGATATGGAAGGTCTGACCTCACTTCTCATTGGTCTAGACGCCATGCAAGCATACAAGTGGTTTGTTGACCGTATGGCTGTGCATAAATGAGGATGAATAAGGATGAAGGGTCAGAAAGATCAGAAAGAATAGAGAGATCAGAAATATCAAAAGGATCATAAGGATTAAGGATCAGAAATATCAAGGATCAGAAAAATCAAGTATCAGAAAGATCAATAATCAGAAAGATCAAGGATCAGAAAGAACAGAAAGATCAAGGATCAGAAATATCAAGGATCAGAAGGATCAGAAAAATCAAAAGGATCAGAAATATCATAAAGATCAGAAATATCAGAAAGATCAGAAAGATCAGAAAGATCAGAAAGATCAGAAAGATCAGAAAGATCAGAAAGATCAGAAAGATCAGAAATATCAGAAAGATCAGAAAGATCAGAAAGATCAGAAAGATCAGAAAGATCAGAAATATCATAAATATCATAAATATCATAAATATCATAAATATCATAAATATCATAAATATCATAAATATCATAAATATCATAAATATAAATATCATAAATATCAGAAAGATCAGAAAGATCAGAAAGATCAGAAAGATCAGAAAGATCAGAAATATCAGAAATATCAGAAATATCAGAAATATCAGAAATATCAGAAATATCAGAAATATCAGAAATATCAGAAATATCAGAAATATCAGAAATATCAGAAATATCAGAAATATCAGAAATATCAGAAATATCAAAAATATCAGAAATATCAGAAATATCAGAAATATCAGAAATATCAGAAATATCAGAAATATCAGAAATATCAGAAATATCAGAAATATCAGAAATATCAGAAATATCAGAAATATCAGAAAGATCGGAAATATGAAGGATCAGAAGGATCATAATGATCAGAAGGATCAGAAGAATCAGAAAGATTAGAACGATGAAGGATCAGAAAGATCATAACAATGAAGGATCATAAAGATCAGAAATATCAGAAGGATCAGAAGGATCAGAAAGATCAGGAGGATCAGAAAGTTTAGAAGGATCAGGAATATCAGAAGGATCAGAAAGATCAATCGAACTCCGTTATAAGCAGGCAACAATAAAGGTTCCACTGACTTTGGGAGGCGTAGGAAAAACAAACCCAAAGAGAATCAGTCAGATTAATAACAAAAGATTTACAGGTACGCCTTGGCCAGATAAATTGATTGCTCCGCAAGAGTTTCATATAGAGAGAAAACACAGGAAATTTAGAGCCGGTATTACAGAAATTCACTCAAAATATCTTGGTGACACCGGGTTCTTCCAATGTTTTTTTGACACCCGTTTCATGATGAGTAGCTTCAAAAATACTCTGCATTTGGGAGGCAATACTGAATCGATCAATACAAGGGAATTGATTAATTGGCCACCTCGATCGCCAGATTCGATACCCCTTATTATTTTCACTTATATAATACCACTAGAGCTTCAATTATTACTGGAAATTTTAAAGACAACACAAAATACTCTAAAAAATATTCGTGTTGAATGTTAGGACACTTGGTATCGGTATCACCATCCCTCTAACATGAAGAAAGAATTTACAGTTTTTAATTGAAGCTAGAGTGGTATTCGGTAAGAGAATTTCAAACCGAAATATTATTGAAGTCTGTGCGTTCGTTGATTGATGTATTGCTATACAATATGCTGATATTGTATCATGCCCTAATATAATGTTATACATTTGATTGATCATCTGTAGATCACTCATAGGAGATAGGTTATGAAACACTGATAGGAACTCTTATCATTTAATTCTTATTTTAATATAGAACACTTTTTTCATCGAATGATAAGGTTAGTTGGAATGATTAATTAGTAGAGTTTAATTGAATTACTCTAGATATATTTTCTGGAAAATGTTATCTCATATCAGATTGCAGATCAAAAATGTATACCGAGTTAATCACGTTATCCGTCCATTGAAAATGTTCATTGTTCCTATTAAATAAAAATTAGAACAATGACAAGTGATCATAGAACAATTGACTAGTATTTTCGGTTAGACATTTTTTATTATCCGTGATATTTTGAACAACTGTATCTGTGCTATAATCCTATACTTATTATCAACCATTTTCGAGTCATTACGATTTGTTTAAAACATTTTTGAGTTCGCAAAATTCTGAAAATATCATTTTTCAAATAGAACACCCTGTAATTTTTTCTGATCAAAGTCTACAAAATATAATATATTATATTCATTGGAGCACCCCATACGACACGGAGTTTCTATGGAAAACCATGGAATATCAGCTATTATTTTATAGTTTTCCATAATATATAGTAAGTTGAGATGAGATGATACTCACTGTTTATAAACATGAAATATCTTTGGAGAGATATGTTGTTCATGAAGACCAGTGGAAATACGACCCAATTACCAATGAAGCCCAAGAGCAGTATAGAAAAACTGAAACAAAATAAATTTTCAAACAGTTTATCCATATATGTGATATGAAAACTGAACATTTCGACTTACAAGACAAGTCCAGAAATCACAGAAATCTTTTTCCATCGTGGCCATGGCTTTTTATCTCTCACTTCATCGCCATTTTCAGCAGTATCAACATGGTTGTAAGAATCTGATGAATTCGAGCGCTAAAAACAAAATTAGTTTCAACCCATCTCGTTAATATAAATAGAGTATACAGTATCATCCAAAAACTCTCGTGCAAATGATGATACCCCTTTTTTTGGTTCCACAAATATGACAGAATATATCTCACGATACACACATGCACAATATGAAAGTAAGGTAAGTACCATAGACATACAGTTTTTTCTGAATTGCGTACATACGGATTGATAAATATTATTATCAAGTTATGATTCACCCTGTACAGATAATGCCATATATTTGGTCAACCCACATAAAAGATTTGGGATTATGAAGTAAAAAATATTTACTCACTTTCAAACATCGTACGAAGTGCATCTTTCTATTCTCGTCTAATACTGTCGGTACAAAAAAACGCGTTCACTTATCTGTCATGGCAGATATATTCTAATCTGTCTTATCGGGTATATTGGAAATTTATTTGCATTGAAGCGCGAATATCTAAAGGAACACGGTTTTCCAATTTATTATCTACGATATCTGATGGAACGGAAAATTGGCAACTTCTTGGAAAAAATGGGACACATCATTATTCGTTATTTTCTTATCAACATTTGGTTGCGAAGTAATCTTCATTCCTGGAAATGTATTAATCATTTCCTGAATCGTGGTAGATAGTATCAGCTAAAGCGCAAAATGTCACTGAAATATTATAGGTATTCTCAAAAATCGATCAACATTTTCCTATAAAATAATATGTTGAAGCACAATCGTGATATATTCCGAAATTATTAATATGAAACCGAAAGAATTCTTAGGAACCGATTTATTATATTTAAAGCTCTATTTGCAGCAATATTTAGGATGGTCTATAAATTATTCCCAAAAAATGTGATGATGCAGAATTATTAGATTTACTGACGGCGTAATAAGGAAGTAAAACAATTATCACTGAGATAAGACTATTTATTTCCTCTTCAGCTTGATATGTTTCTTGTTCAACAGTCGTTTGAAAGAGCTAATCATCTTATGGCTGATCCAACAAAATATTAGAATCATGCCCAATAAAAATCCCTTTACATCTAGTAGATAGTATTGATAAAATGGCAAGTCTAATATCGGGTTTCGGAAATGAGGAGCCCCCTTGTGTCGCAAGACGTACTCAGTCCACCAGACTGCCTTCTCGAGGCCAGTCATCGGTTGGTCTCTAGATATGTCTGCGATTTCCATTATCCTCTCCTTATACCTAAAAAGCCACGTCGCACTTATTTTGCAACACATTGTATAAAATCCAATGATCAAACCTCACCTCGGATTATTTATCACCTCCAAAATCGCAGCCTTGAGAGTCCCCGTGGTTAACTTGGTCTTGTCCAGACATACCCCGAAGCCTTTGGCCACAAGTTTTTCAACATTCACATCTTGGTCGATCACGAAAGGTATCCCAACTAGAGGAACGGCGCTGAAGATCGCTTCTTCTATCGACTGAAGACCCCCTTGGGTCACGAAAAGCTTGACTTTTGAGTGCCCTGTAAGTCCATGGTCAACAGTGGGCTTTTATTGGTTTTAATTTAGTAAATCTGGTAGTTGCTTTGAACTGTGATATGAAACATTCGAGAAGTAGGTGGTCTTTCAGACAAAATGGCTTACTGAGAACATCTTGTTGTGGTACCCACTGAACGATTTTCACGTTCTCTGGCACATCTGGCAGATCCGTTACGTCGAACTTCCATAGTACTCTGTATGGGAGTTCTCTGAATGTATCCAATATAGCTTTTCTCATAGCTGTCGGAAGTCTGTTGCTCTTGATATTGGTTCCCAGACTGAAATAGATGACGCCTCTTTCTGCCCCATCCAGAAACACTTGCAGATCCTGTAAAATGTGTCAATTTGTGATAAACGGTTAGTTGGAACTAGGTACTGAAAGACATTTTTTAGTGGACACTTAGAAGAAGGCGTTCTTCCTAAAAAAAATCGATAGGCTGTCATCGAGCTGTTTACATGAATTGTTAATACAAGTGGCCTGAGCACTGTCCCTTGTGGAACACATAATTCCTTCAACCAGTTGTGTAGTCTTTCAAGAACTAACCCCAGGTGATCTAATATCCATGTCACCTCGATGTGACAACTGGCAGCGAACAACCCGGTCATTTTTTGCTGGCTCAGAACCCTTCTGTAGACTCTCCAAGTCCCACTTGAAAGACCTCGGGTTCGACGCTGGGAAACTGATGAAATTAAATCTCACTGGAAAGGGTCAAGACAAAGACATGCGAAAAGGCTATCACTTCAAAAAGATTAGCAGAACGAGCAAAACAGAGAGTAATAGTTGCCTCTGGTGCGAGAACTTCACTGAAACTGCAGAACATTTGATTTGCGAATGCCCAGCCCTCTGATGTCAAGAACTCAGCTCCTATAAACTGATAAACTTCGCAAGCAGCCTCGAAATCCCGGGACTCGAATATATCCAGGGTTATGCACAAAAGATCAGATAGGTAGAGGTGCTTGAGAGGCTACGTAGTCTTCACGACCTCCCTCCTACAATCTACAACAGGTAGTCCTTTAATGAACTGTATAGGCAATCATCCGATGGTCCTCATCAGCTGGAAGAATGAAAACCAAGAGCTTCCAGGACATGGGCGATCTAAAACCAAACCCCAGGTGCTCTAATAACCAGTGCTTCGGATGACACTTGAAAAGCCAAGGTCCCCGTCTTCCTAACTCATACAAGTCTTAATGAGACTTCGAGGGTTGCTTCGCAACTAAGTGCGCGGTTATAAACACACTTTCAAGTATACCTCCATGGAAACCATTCCAAGAAGACCTAACCTACCTGGGGCAGCGGTTTCGGAGGTCTCAAGTGCATGCCGCCCCCGATGCTCACGAATGCCGGTCCAAGAGGCCTCAAGTTGAACGCGGGGTCCACATTAACGAACATCATGCTGAAGTTCAACATGATCTCTCTCATGGGAGGCAAACCTCCCCCGAAATGCCTCTCAATCACAGCCTCCTCGTCGATGGGAACGAAGCTGCTGAGGTACATGGACGCGGAGAACAAGGAGCTGGTCAGTCGTTGCCAAAAGCTGAGCTTGCCCTCGAAGGGCAGGAAGATATCCGGGAAGGCCACTGGGTGGGCGGGGTTACCCACCAGGCTGTGGAAGAAGGTGATCAGCTCCATGCTTGCCACCCCCACGTAGGGGCACCCAAACCTCACAGAAAACGCCAGCATGATCGGGTGAATGAACTCTGCCACCACCAGGTCAAAGCGCTCAGTCTCGTTGCGCAGGAGCGCTCTGACCTCGGGATGGCCCAGCTGCTGGTCGCAAGCCGCGAAGCTGGCCTCCTTCACCAGTCGCATCAGCTTCGGGGGGTTGTACTTGTACGCCTCCATGAGGGCGATCACGTCCATGCGGCGCCAGGTGTCGTAGGCGAAGCCGACGTCGATCTCCCTCAGGGGTGAGGTGGGGTCACGCTCGGGGTCCGTGGTGATGACAACCAGGTCATGGCCCTTCTGGGCTAGCGCCCTCCACAGCGGCCGGAAGACTATCTGGTGGCTGTAGCTGGGGGTAGGGATGACGGCCAGGATTCTGGCGCAGTCGGTAAGACTGTTTGTGGTGAGGTAGAGGAGGAGGAGGAGCGCTCGCATCATCGTCGCGGACGGGACTGAGTGGTTGCGATAAGAGTGTTGCGTGTTGTTTGAAAAAGAATTAGGGATGGCTATGGAGGCAAATAAACGATGCTTTGTGAGGAAGTTTAAATATTGGTTGCGATCAACTGCTCAAGATAATGTTTCGAATGACGGAAATCAAGTACGCTCTGGATTATTTATGTGAAGGTTTCGTAAATTGGTGGCCCAAATTGAAGAAAAATAAAGAAGATTCATAATAGGCAGCTGTTGAGAATAATATGTGATCCAGGTCACAATATTTGCTTACTGCGAATATTCCGTGGTGTATAATTGTATAACAATACATCAAACAACGAACACAGAGACTTCAATAATATTTCGGTTTGAAATTTTCTTACCGAATACCACTCTAATTTCAATTAAAAACTGTAAATATTTTCTTCAACACGAATATTTTGTAGATCATTTTGTGCTGTCTTTAAAATTTCCAGTAATAATTGAAGCTCTAGTGGTATTATAAGTGAAAATAATAAGGCGTATCGAATCTGGCGATCGAGCTGGCCAATTAATCAATTCCCTTGTATTGATCGATTCAGTATTGCCTCCCAAATGCAGAGTATTTTTGAAGCTACTCATCATGAAACAGGTGTCAAAAAACATTGGAAACACCCCTAAAAACCCGGTGTCACCAAGATATTTTTAGTGAATTTCTGTAATACCGGCTCTAAATTTCCTGTTTTCTCTCTATATAAAACTCTTGCGGAGCAATCAATTTCTCTGGCCAGGGCGTACCTATCTGTAAATCTTTTGTTATTTATCTGACCGATTCTCTTTGGGTTTGGTTTTCCTACGCTCCCTAAAGTCAGTGGAAACTTTATTGTTGCCTGCTTATAACAGAGTTCGATTGATCATTCTGATCCTTCTTAACTTTCTGATCCTTCTGATATTTCTGATCCTTCTGATATTTCTGATCCTTCTGGTCCTTCTGATATTTCTAATATTTATGATCTTTCTGATCCTTCTGATTCTTCTAATCCTTCTGATCCTTCTGATCCTTCTTATCCTTCTTATCCTTCTGATCCTTCTGATCCTTCTGATCCTTCTGATCCTTCTGATATTTCTGATCTTTCTTAACCCAGATTTTTCTGATCTCTTTGATCTTTCTGATATCTTTAATATTTCTGATATTTCTGATCTCTTTGATCTTTCTGATATCTTTAATATTTCTGATATTTCTGATCCTTCATCTTTCTGATCCTTCATCGTTCTGAACTTTCTGATCTTTCTAATCCTTCTGATATTTCTGATCCTTGTGATCCTTATGATCCTTATGATCCTTATGATCCTTATGATCCTTATGATCCTTATGATCCTTATGATCCTTATGATCCTTATGATCATTCTGATCTTTCTGATATTTCTGATCTTTCTGATATTTTTGATCTTTCTGATTTTTCTGATTTTTCTGATTTTTCTGATTTTTCTGATTTTTCTGATTTTTCTGATTTTTCTGATTTTTCTGATTTTTCTGATTTTTCTGATTTTTCTGATTTTTCTGAATTTTCTGATATTTCTGATCTTTCTGATCTTTCTGATCTTTAATCCTTATTTATCTTCATTTATGCACAGCCATACGGTCAACTAACCACTTGTATGCTTGCCTGGCGTCTAGACCAATGAGAAGTGAGGTCAGACCTTCCATATCTCTTCAACGCACCGTTGATTGATGTGTACGTATAATTTATTCGTAACAGCTTGACTGTGATTCCGTAATTCAGCTGAATTTGTGGAAATCTCAAATAATGAGTAACATTGCAAACAATGCAAAAATATGTCAATATACAGGGCGATTACTTTTCAAGTGCCACAATAAATTGACATATTTTTATATAATGTGAATTGTGAACTAAATATTTGCATGTTTTCTAACACTAAATGTGAAGATTTTATGAGCTTATTCGTGGCTGATAGGTAAATGAAATTATGAAACTGAGCACTTACTGTCTATGGTGGGCTAAATTAAATATTTGAATTAAGTAACTCGATCTGTTTTTTTTGAGGCTCTGCACTCGTCTTTTGTTTTTGAGTTGTAAACAAAAGTTCACACATTATCGACGCATTTTTTCTCTATAATCCAGTGAAAAAAAGGGTGCGATTTCAAGTTTTCCAAATATATAGGAATAGTTAACTATGGTTTAGTTGAAACGGTTTCAATAGCGAAATTAATATTGAACTAGATTCATTTTTGCGTTTTTTTTTGTATTTATTGCAACTGAACTGTATAGAATAAAGTGCTTCAAGAATGTTGGAGTTGTTTTCTTCTAACTATACGAAAAATTAGGATATTCACAAGTGTCTGAAAGTTGAAAAATCGAATCTTTTTGAGTTACGAACATCGAAATTTGCCCACCCTGTACAAGGCCATACAAATTTCGAGGTACAATATACAGTAGGTATTGTGATGTAAGAAATACGAGATAGGTAGATCAAACTATAGAAAATTTCATAACGATAAGATAAGATAAAGATGAATATTTTATCGAGAAGTTTGGAATTTAATACACATGTGATGAATTCAACGGTGCTTGTAACAAATTGAATTTTTCTTTTGGACCCCATATTGAATTTTTTGTTATATAGACGAAAAGGTTCGTTTTTAGTATTTCCATTCAAGGCTTGGTTATGAAGCACACTCGATTTACTTAATATCCCATGAGTATACTTCAATAGGACGTAGTTCCGAATGTCTTGCTGACCAACCTATATAATATCATAAATCGTTATGAATGATCGATGAATAAAATGGATATTTTATTACATTTATTTTATTTGATATATATCTCACTTTTGAGACAATTTGTGTCCATTTACTATCGATTGATATTCAATTGAAACAAATACGGGTGGTTCAAAATTTTGAGATTTGCATCACCCTCTATTTGTTTCTATTAAATGCCAGTAGATAGTAAATGAAAAGTTAAGATAGGGACATGTAAGCCGTTTTGAGCAGAAATGATTAGTTTCGACACAAAAAATTCCTAAAGTTGAAAAATCTCGATTTTTCACACCCTATATCTCTGTAATCTTTCTCGCTATTCCCCAAGTATGATAGATCGACGAAATCAACTCTTCAGGAAGAATCTAAAAATGAAATAAAATACAGGGTGTTCCATTTGAAATAACAAAGTTGTTGATACTTTTTGATAGAAGCGGCAACGCCGCAACGCTGAAAGTATTTTAGATCGATAGAACAAAACTGATTACCCGATAAACCAAATTTTCGAAATAATCCTACGTCTCGTTCTCCAGAAACGTCTAAGGTACCATCGACCGTGAGTGACCCTGTATATGTTTATAAATTGTGATAGGAAAATTGAAAGCCTACTAGATTCCACATTTTATAATAATTCTTCCATTTAACATTCATTCAAATTACAATAAAAAAATACATATAGGTAAAATTGTATGCTGAAATCATTTAGTTTTCCTCTTCATCTTCTTGGCTTCACTATACTTGTCGGTAAACATAAACAAGATCTTGACAATAGCATAACACAATAAAATAGTCACAACAAACACCAGCCACAAAAATCCCAGGACATCCATCATGTAGTACTTCCAGGCGGGCATCCCTGTCGCGGGGCTCCTCAAATGTGGCGCCCCCTTGTGACGGATCACGTATTCCGTCCAGTAAACTGCCCTCTGGAGGCTGGGTATCTCCTCGTCTCTGAAGATGGCTCCAATTTCCTTCGCCTTCTGCCGGTACCTGGAAAAACGCGCAATGTTACTGAGCATATCCGTAGAATTGTTCGAGAAAGTTCGTGTATTTTCTGGAAACGTTGGTTTCCACGTATTAAAGGGCGAAATTTCGTAACAAAATTAACGAGTCATTATCAGAAGCTCAGCTTTTCTTCTGCCATCACTTCCATTTGAGATGACTCACAAAAAATACTGGGAGTGTGTCAAAAAAAAAGTTGAATGTTGCCAAATCTGGCAAGATTCAAGCAAGTTCCCAACAAAATTTGCAAGTTAATGTAGATAACAATAAAAAAGCATCAACATTCGGTTCTGAATGACTTTTAATTGTTGCTAACAATTCCATTTTTACATTTTTTGATGAATTTTATGATCGAATTTGAAAAGATTAAGGTTGAAGTAGAGATTTAGAGACTGTCTCAAGAATATACAACAAATGAGAATATAAACCAAAATCCACAAAATATTCGAGAAAAAACAAATACGTATTATCTGTTTTTGGGTTTCATTTTCATTTGTTGCATAAAAAGTTAGGATGTTTCTCAATATAACCAACAACACTATGCAGTTTTTGTAAAATTTTCGGAACTGATCGATTTTTGATTCCAGGTTCAGGCGCGCCTTTTTCCCTAACGCATCTATTTTTAAGAATATGTGTATCTGTAAATAAAACTTTATTCTCGAATTTTTTATGATTTGCTGTGCTTTTATTTTTAATATAACGTTTCGATCTTCCAAATGCCATTCGAATAAATGCATTCAAGTAGTCCTTAGTTCAGATTTGTACCTACCTCAACTGGTCAAGACAAAATCGTCAGAAAGAAAGATCAAGAATGAGGATGCACTTACTTTGGATTTTCCATCACCTCTTTGATTGCATTAGTTAGAGACTCTTTGGTTATCTGTTTCCGATTTATTTTGAGCCCGTATCCTCTGTTCACTACCTTATTGATGTTGGATAGTTGATCTCCGAAGAATGGAATGCCAATAATAGGGACGTCATAAGTAACAGCTTCTTGAAGGGATTGGAGACCTCCTTGGGTTATGAACAGTCTCAATTTGGTGTGCCCTTAAATTGAAAACCCTATTTTATCATTTATTAAGGGATCATTTCACGCATGAACTTCGTGGGTTTGAAAAATTAAAGCGCCAATATGAAACAAAAATGTTATTGAGCCTTCTCCTTTGATGTACTTTGATGATCTACCATTAATTTTGTGTTGTAAACATTCACTCACTGAAAATGTCCTGTTGAGGCATCCATTTCTGCACCAAAACGTTCTTGGGAACATCAGTTAGGTCAGCGTCTAGTTTGAGTAGGAAATGGTAAGGCAAGCTTGCGAAAGTCTCCAAGAGGGTTTTCTTGAAGTCATCCGTCAATATGCCGGCATTCACATTGCTACCCAAACTGAAGTAGATCGCACCATGTTGAGCTTCATCCAAGAAAGTTTGTATATTCTGTGAATAAAAAAACAAAATAGTGAACGAAGTCAAAGCTGAATCAAATCCATATGCATTGGCTAGATATCAAAATATGATGCACAGAAATTATTTCAACACGATGGGCACTGTATAAATTTGACAACGTGAGGAGAAGAGGTTGGAGAATGAAGAATACCTCTCCATGTACTAACTTTTGGTAACTCTTTTGGTTCTTTGATATGTGTTCCCATAAAGGTTATAGTGTTAGGGTTGATGGGTCTGATGTTATGAAAAATGGGGTGAGTTCCAACAAAAACCATACTGATGTTATTCTGAATCTCTAGCAGGTCAGGCAGATCATCACCAAAATACTTCTTCATTATCTCGTGATTCCGCTGGAAGGTTCTGTTGTATATATACAACTTGTAGAAGAAGATGAACACGAAACTGGCGAGTCTCTCTCTGAAGCTCATAGTGACAACATCCTCTATATCCAAGTTGTTGTCAGGATTCACCATGGGATGAACCAAGTTTCCCATGGAGTCGTGGTACTGCATGGAGCAGTCCATGGAGGCTACAGCGATGATGGGGCACTGGAACCTCCATCCAAAAGCCAGCATTCCAGGCAGCATGCCTTCCACCATGACCAGATCGAACTTGGTGTCCTTGTTGTGGATGAGCTCTTGGACTGCCGGGCAGGACAGCTGGGCTTCCTGGGCTTCCTTAAAGGCCACCGCCAAGGCAGCTGCCACCTCGAAGTAGCTCTTGGTCTCATCGCTCACTATGGAGGATAGGTTGTGCTTTTTGTAGATATCGTAGGTGAAGCTTATGTCGATCTCCTTCAGGTTGGTGAGCGATGAGTTTTTTTCTGGATCGGTGGTCATCACTGTGACTTGGTGGCCTCTGAGGGCTAGCTCCCTCCATAGAGGTTGGAAGGGTGTCTGGTGACTGTAGGAGCCTGTCGGGATTATGCCCAAGATTCGTGCAGTTTGACTTGGGAGTATGTAGAAAATCAGGAAATAATACAACGTGAGCATGGCTGTGGTGCTTTGACTGATTTTTAGAAGTTGATAATCATGTTGATGGGATGCAATCTTATCTCGTATTATAAATCAGTTGTCGATAAGTATTTCTGGCTTTTTGGGTTGAATTAATCAATTTTGTGGACAAGGAGAAGTTTTTTATAGAATGTGCCAGTTCTCTGACTGATACAACCAAATCAGAAGGTGAATTATGAAAATGATTTTAGATCAACACCTACTACTGAGATTGATCGATTTTGTTTATTTTGATATAATATTATTTCGATAGAAAAGTTTTTACGAAAAAAAGTAGGTCAAAAGTGAGTTAAAGATGCACCAAATTCGAAATCACCCTCTACCTTCTAATTAAACATTTCGAGATATTGATGTGCGGTTTTCGGCATGAAATATTTAACAAAAAGTCGAACTCGTGACATGTAGGTTACTTTTTTCTTCAGAAATTTGTGTTTCCTATCAACCAACAGTGTCCAATTTAGAACATTCTGTACAGTTTCTACATTCCTGAAAAGGTCAACTGTTTTCTGAAGCCACCATTAATAGAATGATAAGATTTCCTACAACTAACTCTCACTTTTCTCGAGATAATTTCATTTTTATCAAAGTACCCAAACAGGGTGTCCCGAAATTACATAGAACGATTTCGGCTGCAGATTCTAGAAACAAAAATATTAAAAAAAGTGTACATGGGTCCAGAAATGTGAGCCTGAGATGAAGGTGAATATTTTCGAAATCCTTTGAGATAAAATAACCAAATTATGACGTGTTCTACGTGAGAATTTGGGAACATCCGACACTGACGTGATAGTAGCCAGAAACGTTTATTTGACATAATCTAGCGAGGTTCCTGCCAAATATAATACGGATACGTCAAAACAATAAGATTTATGCAATCATTTTTTCCATTACATCTGAACATTCTGTATCTCAGTGAGATGCCACATTTTATCCGAGTTAGTAGTTGAATATTAATATTTTGAGCCTGGAATTCTACATAATAAAAAATGTCCAATTATTAAAGAAACACCCGGTATACCGGGTGTAACAGGATCATGGGACACCCCCCGTATCTCCGTTAGAGGTAATTTATTGAAATTTGGGACATGCTATGAACATAATAAGTGTAACTTTTTGACCTACAAATGATTTGTTCTTCACTTCCGGTTTCGCCGGAAGTGATAGCAACTTTCGATTTTTGAATGGAACACCCTGTATATTATTACATTTTTGAAATCTGCAAAATTTTCCGAATCCGATGATATCAAATAAGTGACATTTTAAGTGTCGAAATTTTCAATAATTTTATTTTCTCATTTTCTTTTAGTTGTAATTTCCATTGTATTTATCGCACATTTTATTGCCAGCTATGAATGAATTCCTTATTGGTAGTACTAATAAATGGTACCACGGTACCAATATGGTTCCATTTGAAAAAAATGAGTTTTACCGCAAAATCGACTACGATGAACTTTATTTGCTCATAAAAAACGCAAATTAGTATTTTTGACGGGATTTAGTTTTTTCTGGCATTAGACGGATCAATTGGAATAAATCAGAATCATCATGGCACACCTAAATGGAAAACTGAAAATTGAATTTTAAAAAACTCTGACGTTTGAAATGTCACTTATGTGGTATCACTGGATCCAGAAAATTATGCAGATTTCAAAAATGTAATAATATACAGGGTGTTCCATTTAAAAATCGAGAGCTTGTATCACTTCCAGCGAAACCGGAAGTGGAAAAAAATCAGAAAAGAAGAAAGATCCTGTTACACCCGGTATATGTTGACTCTTACGCGTAAGCAACAAGATCTATGACTCCTACGTAGGTGAATTAAATCATGCAAACTTACTGGTGGTAATACTTCCGGATCTTTGATATGTGTTCCATGGATCGTTATAGTATTGGGGTTGATAGGCCTAACATTATTGAAAATAGGGTGGGTCCCAATAAACATCATGCTGATATTATTCCGAATCTCCAGCAGATCCGGTAGCTCGTTCCCAAAGTACTTCCTCATCAGCTTGTGCTGCCCGGGCAATATTTTGTACATGTCCAATAGCTTGTATTGAAACGTATACCAAGAACTGACTACCCGCTCTGTGAAGCTCATCATCGCGATATCGTCCACACCCACGTTTCTATCGGGGCTCACAATGGGATGCACAAAGTTCCCCATGGAGCTGTGGTACAGCATGGAGGAGTCAGTTGAAGCCAGAGCTATGATGGGGCACTGAAACCTCCATCCAAAAGCCAGCATTCCAGGCAAGATTGCCTCGACCATCACCAGATCGAACTTGGTGTCGCTGTTGCGTATCAGCTCCTGGACTTCAGGATACGACATTTGGGCTTGGAGCACCTCCCTGAAGATGGCTGATAGGTTACCCGCTTTCCAGAAGGCGTACATGATGTTGTCGGTTATCAGGGCAGACAAGTTGTGCTTTTTGTAGAGGTCGTAGGTGTAACTCAAGTCGATTTCTTTTAAATTCTTGAGCTCTGGGTTGTTTGCTGGATCGGTGGTCATCAAGGTGACTTGGTGGCCTCTGAGGGCTAGCTCCCTCCATAGGGGTTGGAAGGTTGCTTGGTGCCTGTGAGAACCTGTTGGGATCACTCCCAAGATCCTTGCAGTTTGGATTGGGATGATGTAGATGATCAGAAGATAATACGGCGAGAACATGGTTGTGGTGCTTACTGATTTACTTGTGGAGTAGTCTGCTGTTCAGCGATACCTACATGTTCGTTACCATAGGCGTTCTAGAGGGGAGGGAGGAGAGATTGCAATACTCATCGGCTCCCATCGTCAAAATAACAAAATGACTTCTCTTATTTGAACTTATTTTTGATTGGAATGTTCAGAAATCTTGGAAAATTGAATTGAAAATCTTGAATGCATCCATGATCTTCATAGATTTTCTTCAAATATTCCTCAGTTTAGTTAGTTCAATATCAATTTTTATCCCAATTCATACTATTTCAGCAAGATTTTAGTAGGTTTTGGTTCTCTTTTAGAATCTTATTTGTATCATCTATAACAGATGCTTACTTCATATAATGAGTACTTTTTCCATCATTTTTGTAAAGTACTATGTATATATTCATAATTCAAATTCAACTTCAATAATATTACATTAGCCTAGAAATATTTCATAATCGTAATACAAATTCTCATACTTTCAAAGCATTCACGAAAGAACAATTGTTTGATGAAGTAGGTATTATTCGAAATGAAATCTTTAAAAGAAGTGAATTGATGTCTTGTTTTCAGACAAAAACTTCTACCAGAGTAAATGTCAAAAAATGTATGTGTCATTGTGTCAATCAAGGTGGATATAGGATGGTGAAACAGCTCTTTGTTGCTGCGAGAAACTTGTAGACCGTTTGAGAAGGTAGTTATATTTCAGCTACTTGAATGAAGATGGCGGTAAGATCGATTATCGAAGAAGATTTCCGTTGCTTATGTATTTCTGTGGTTCGCATCTGACAGACGTAACTTGAAACAATATATTTTCTATAAATCTGGAGTGAATATTGATATTTTGACTCTTCTCAGTCATTTTTCATCTAGAACAGATGAAACTGATAAAAAGATGACAGAAGCACAGTTTCTGTTTTACCGACACAAGGTATGTCGCCATCTCTGTTAATTTCAGGAAATATTACTACGGTATGAAGTCAAGTAGGCAAAGGTCTACAGTTTATTCTAGTGCTTGTTAATAGGAAGCTGTGTCACCATCCTATATCCACCTTGGTGTCAATTTATATCGGCTATATCTGTTTCGTATAAAAATGTTTATGATCTCATCCATAAATTCTGATTGCCTTGTGAAATGTTTTTTCTATCTATCTATCGAGTTCTGGGTATGCCATTGCCATATTTTTGGTTTCAATTAAACTATTTCACTCTTTTCAATCAGGAATATGTGCACGCCACTGTAGCTCAGTTTTTATCCATTCGCATTTAGTTCTGAACTTGGTACACATTTTTTGTTCTCTATAAGGCTTGCCACTTCTTTTTGTTTTCGTTTAGGTTTTTAACCAAGAAATGACGTAAATTTTGAGGAGTTTCTGCGAATATTTTTGAGATATACCATGGAATGTCATGTTCTCAAAAATTGGATACCTGGGTAATGTTTTGGACTTGAATTCCGTGAAAGGGGGATAGAAAATTAAAACTTTATTCTCGTACTTACGTTTGAGAGAGGCTCCGGTTTTTTCAAATGAATTCCAGTCCCCACATAAATCGTATTGGGATACACCGGCCTCACATTGTGAAATACAGGATGAGCGTTAGAAAAAATCATGCTTATGTTGTTCTGAACCTCAACCAGGGATGGCAAATCCTCACCGAGGTATTCCCTACTAATTTCAGTCAGACGTGGCAAAGTATCGCTTCTGTACTCATACATGTAAGCGTTTCGGTAGACAAAGCTGAAGATCCTCTCCTGAAAGTCCAAATTCTCCAGATCTTCGATATCCAAGTTGCTATCCGGATTCAGGATTGGATGGGCGGGGTTCCCAATAGCCAAATGGAAATGTAAAGCGGGCTCCATAGACGAAACCCCTATCCAGGGACATTTGTAGTGCCCTACCAATCCCAGTATAGACGGGAAAAGGGCTTCAGCTATCACAAGGTCGAACTGATTCCTGCTCTTCAGGAGATTCTGCACGTGCTGGTTCTGTAGCAGCTGGTGCGTGAGCTGCACAGTCACACGTTTGAAAAAGAGCCCGAGCTTGACGAAATTTCCGGAATTTTCCACGAGTTTATCGTAAAACTTCACTTCCCTGAAAAATGCGTTCACGGAATCCAAGTGGATTTCAGTGAGGTTTGTCAGAGAAGCATCCTTCATGGGATGGGTGGTCAAAAGGAGGACCTGGTGGCCTCTTAGGGACAGCTCCCTCCACAACGGCTGGAAAACCAATTGGTGGCTGTAGGATGAAGTGGGCATTATGCCCAAAATCTTGGCGCCATCGGACTGCGCTGCGAGTATCAAAACGAAAATAAATCGCTTCAAATAGAATGAATTATCACTGTTCAGTGTCATCGTGGGTTTCTTACTACATTGTCAACGAAAAATTGGGTGGAAAATATGTTAAGCAGATAAGTAATTGTGCAAATAATGAGCACATTATTAGTATAATGAGTTGTTTGTATCAGGTTTAACTTTATAATAATGATTTCCCATTATACAGGGTTTGTGTGAAGTCTTGATTTGCTACCATTCATTTATCTAAATATAAAAACTTGTAAGTGTTTGGAATATGAATTCAACTATGTGGGACAAACTCATTGTCCACCTTAGTGAAGACATAAATATTTCCTAGACATTCTATAATCTGCATTTGCGATTAAACTTGGGCATATTTAGCGATAGTCGTTGAAAAACATATTATTTCGTAACCGACAATTTTACGAACAAAATATGTTCTTGGATCCCCAGAAAATTTAGTAGAACATTGAATTTGAAATGTTCATCAAATTCATTCATTTATGGAAACTGACTCCTAAGTCCTTTATTTTCAACTCGTTCCTCAGAATTATAACTACTTTGGATTTAGGCTTTTCGGAATATTCGAAAAAATAATTAATAATAAAGAGCTGCAAGGATCGATTACACACTGCTATAGCATTTTCTTCAACTTTATTCATCCTTTGTTTTTGATTTTCGACTGTTTTTCTTTCTGAATACAAGGCGAATGAGTAACCTAAATGCCAATACCGCAATCATCGTTACTACTACAAGCAAAGCCAACACGAAACCAATAACATCCAGTAGATAGAACTGATAAGCAGGCAGATCTACAGCTGGATTCCTGAGATGCTTAGCTCCATTGGACCGAATACAATATTCTGTCCACCATACCGCCCTTTCTAGGCCTGACATCTCCACATCTTTGGACGATTCCGCAACTTTAACAACATTCTGCTTGTACCTGAAAATGATGAAGACATAAAGAATCAGTTGTTGGTAACGCAAATCATTGAAGCTTACGTTGGGCTGTTCAAAACTTCCAATATAGCTTTGCTGAAGTCGGTCCTCGTCAAATTCAGCCTGTCAACGACCAAACCAAGCCCTTTGCTCGCCAAAATTTTCGCATTACTGTGTTGGTCTCCCATGAAAGGCATTCCAACCATCGGAATATGATTGAAAATCGCTTCTTCCATGGATTGCAATCCGCACTGGGTGATGAAGAGTTTTACGTTGGGATGAGCTGAAAGATAAGACTGTCACTGCACACTCTGGAAGAGATCAGCTGAGTAGATTAGTAGAAATTGGAGAACTTTTGAACCCTGTAAAATCCACCATCCAGCATAGTTTGACCTCAAAGCTTATCTTTATAGGTTTTTGTCAACATCATCTTTAAAATCTATACCTAAAAGATCTTGTTGGGGTATCCATTTCATTGTCTTAACATTTCTTGGAAGACCTGGTAGATCGCCTTCAAATTTCCAGAGAATCTTGTGGGGAAGGTCTTCTAGAGTCTCCACGATCACTTTCCTCAGCTCATCTGTTAGCAAGGCACTTTTCACGTTGGTTCCCAAACTCAAATAAATCACTCCTTCCTTCGCATTTTCAACGAAATCTTTCAATTCCTGGAACAACGAACAGTAACAGAGCTGGGAAGGTCCCAGATGCAAATGCAACTCCTCATAGAGTAATCGAGGATATGAAATATACCGGGTGTCCCAATAAGTTTGGCAAGTTACAATATCAAAAACCATAAGACTTACGGCATCGTGAAAAAAAAAAGTACCAAACCGATCAAGATAAATTGATAGAAAATATTATCAATCCCATCTCCATATCTTCATCCCCCACACCTTCCTTATTGAAGATCAGTAAAATTTTCGAGAACGAGCTGACGGAAAAATATTTTCCATAAATAATATTGTACCTTGCCAACCAACCACATTGGAATACCCTGTATAAACAACTTGAAGTTACCTCCGGTAGAGGCTTGGCCTCTCCAATATGCGTTCCCCCACCCACCAGCACCGTATTCAGCCCATGCGGCCTGACCGAGTGAAACACCGGATTAACATTCACAAAGAGCAAACTCATGTCCTTTTCGATGTCCCTCAAGCTTCTCGTCCCCCTCCCAAAGTGCCGCTGCACTATGAGGTCTTCCGCAGGGTACCGCACGTGGTACTGAAAGTACCAGTTGGCCCAGTTGGCTGCGACGCTCACCACCCGCTGCGGGAACGTCAGGGGCGGCGTGAAGGGGAGGAAGTAGTCGGGGTAGGCGACGGGGTGCAGGTAGTTGCCGATGGCATCGTGGATGCGGTAGGGGGCGTCGAGAGGGGTCACGCCAATGAAGGGGACCTTGAACCTGCCGGATATTGAGGCCTCAGTGTCTAAATGTCATAATGTCATAATGTCATAATGTCATAATGTCATAATGTCATAATGTCATAATGTCATAATGTCATAATGTCATAATGTCATAATGTCATAATGTCATAATGTCATAATGTCATAATGTCATAATGTCATAATGTCATAATGTCATAACGTCATAACGTCATAACGTCATAACGTCATAATGTCATAATGTCATAATGTCATAATGTCATAATGTCATAATGTCATAATGTCATAATGTCATAATGTCAAAATGTCAAAATGTCAAAATGTCAAAATGTCAAAATGTCAAAATGTCATAATGTCATAATGTCATAATGTCATAATGTCATAATGTCATGATGTCATGATGTCATGATGTCATGATGTCAAAATGTCAAAATGTCAAAATGTCATAATGGCATAATGGCATAATGTCATAATGTCATAATGGCATAATGTCATAATGTCATAATGTCATAATGGCATAATGGCATAATGTCATAATGGCATAATGTCATAATGGCATAATGGCATAATGGCATAATGGCATAATGGCATAATGGCATAATGGCATAATGTCATAATGGCATAATGTCATGTCATAATGCCATGATGTCAAAATGTCGAGATGTCAAAATGTTAAAATGTCAAAATCTCAAAATGTCAAAATGTCAAAATCTCAAAATGTCAAAATGTCAAAATGTCATGATTTCATAATTTCATAATTTCATAATTTCATAATTTCATAATTTCATAATTTCATAATTTCATAATTTCATAATTTCATAATTTCATAATTTCATAATTTCATAATTTCATAATTTCATAATTTCATAATTTCATAATTTCATAATTTCATAATTTCATAATTTCATAATTTCATAATTTCATAATTTCATAATTTCATAATTTCATAATTTCATAATTTCATAATTTCATAATTTCATAATTTCATAATTTCATAATTTCATAATTTCATAATTTCATAATTTCATAATTTCATAATTTCATAATTTCATAATTTCATAATTTCATAATTTCATAATTTCATAATTTCATAATTTCATAATTTCATAATTTCATAATTTCATAATTTCATAATTTCATAATTTCATAATTTCATAATTTCATAATTTCATAATTTCATAATTTCATAATTTCATAATTTCATAATTTCATAATTTCATAATTTCATAATTTCATAATTTCATAATTTCATAATTTCATAATTTCATAATTTCATAATTTCATAATTTCATAATTTCATAATTTCATAATTTCATAATTTCATAATTTCATAATTTCATAATTTCATAATTTCATAATTTCATAATTTCATAATTTCATAATTTCATAATTTCATAATTTCATAATTTCATAATTTCATAATTTCATAATTTCATAATTTCATAATTTCATAATTTCATAATTTCATAATTTCATAATTTCATAATTTCATAATTTCATAATTTCATAATTTCATAATTTCATAATTTCATAATTTCATAATTTCATAATTTCATAATTTCATAATTTCATAATTTCATAATTTCATAATTTCATAATTTCATAATTTCATAATTTCATAATTTCATAATTTCATAATTTCATAATTTCATAATTTCATAATTTCATAATTTCATAATTTCATAATTTCATAATTTCATAATTTCATAATTTCATAATTTCATAATTTCATAATTTCATAATTTCATAATTTCATAATTTCATAATTTCATAATTTCATAATTTCATAATTTCATAATTTCATAATTTCATAATTTCATAATTTCATAATTTCATAATTTCATAATTTCATAATTTCATAATTTCATAATTTCATAATTTCATAATTTCATAATTTCATAATTTCATAATTTCATAATTTCATAGTTTCATAGTTTCATAGTTTCATAGTTTCATAATTTCATAGTTTCATAGTTTCATAATTTCATAATTTCATAATTTCATAATTTCATAATGTCATCTCAATTTCATCAATTTCATCATCATCATTTCTCATCATATCTCATCATTTCTCATCATATCTCATCATATCTCATCATATCTCATCATATCTCATCATATCTCATCATTTCTCATCATTTCTCATCATATCTCATCATTTCTCATCATTTCTCATCATTTCTCATCATTTCTCATCATTTCTCATCATTTCTCATCATTTCTCATCATTTCTCATCATTTCTCATCATTTCTCATCATTTCTCATCATTTCTCATCATTTCTCATCATTTCTCATCATTTCTCATCATTTCTCATCATTTCTCATCATTTCTCATCATTTCTCATCATTTCTCATCATTTCTCATCATTTCTCATCATTTCTCATCATTTCTCATCATTTCTCATCATTTCTCATCATTTCTCATCATTTCTCATCATTTCTCATCATTTCTCATCATTTCTCATCATTTCTCATCATTTCTCATCATTTCTCATCATTTCTCATCATTTCTCATCATTTCTCATCATTTCTCATCATTTCTCATCATTTCTCATCATTTCTCATCATTTCTCATCATTTCTCATCATTTCTCATCATTTCTCATCATTTCTCATCATTTCTCATCATTTCTCATCATTTCTCATCATTTCTCATCATTTCTCATCATTTCTCATCATTTCTCATCATTTCTCATCATTTCTCATCATTTCTCATCATTTCTCATCATTTCTCATCATTTCTCATCATTTCTCATCATTTCTCATCATTTCTCATCATTTCTCATCATTTCTCATCATTTCTCATCATTTCTCATCATTTCTCATCATTTCTCATCATTTCTCATCATTTCTCATCATTTCTCATCATTTCTCATCATTTCTCATCATTTCTCATCATTTCTCATCATTTCTCATCATTTCTCATCATTTCTCATCATTTCTCATCATTTCTCATCATTTCTCATCATTTCTCATCATTTCTCATCATTTCTCATCATTTCTCATCATTTCTCATCATTTCTCATCATTTCTCATCATTTCTCATCATTTCTCATCATTTCTCATCATTTCTCATCATTTCTCATCATTTCTCATCATTTCTCATCATTTCTCATCATTTCTCATCATTTCTCATCATTTCTCATCATTTCTCATCATTTCTCATCATTTCTCATCATTTCTCATCATTTCTCATCATTTCTCATCATTTCTCATCATTTCTCATCATTTCTCATCATTTCTCATCATTTCTCATCATTTCTCATCATTTCTCATCATTTCTCATCATTTCTCATCATTTCTCATCATATCTCATCATTTCTCATCATTTCTCATCATTTCTCATCATTTCTCATCATTTCTCATCATTTCTCATCATTTCTCATCATTTCTCATCATTTCTCATCATTTCTCATCATTTCTCATCATTTCTCATCATTCATCATTTCACTTAATCATTTCATAATGAAATGATTACATTTGTTAACATTTGAAAGCGTGAAAGGCTACTTTGTTAACCGTTTATTAAAAAATAATTTCCCTTCACAAGCAAAACCTTCTCCTTCAATTATTATATTGATGCATGTGCCTTGAAAGTGAAACGTGAGCCTTTTTTTATAAATACGGCCTATTGACTAGTGTGTTCATCTTGGTCAAACGAGTGCCTTTCAGGGAACGAACTCGCCGCCTCTCGACACAAAATAACTAGTTACCTACCTTTCCGCAAACGCCATCTGGATCGGGTTCATCACCTCCACAATCACCAAATCGAACCGCTCGCTCTCATTCCCAATCAACCTCTTCACCTCATGCTGCCCCAGCTGCCAATCAGCCGCCTGGTCGAGCGCATCCAAATACTCCTGCACCATCGCCAGACGGCTCTTCCCCTCGTTTCTGCCCCTGGAGAGGATGTCCGAGCTGCCCAGCTCCTCCATGACCGCGTAGGAGCCGCTGAGGTCGACCTCCACCACGTGCCCCAGGTGGGGGTCTTTCATGGGGTCGGTGGTCAGCAGGGTGAGGTGGTGGCCTCTTGCGGCCAGGGCTTTCCACAGCGGCCGGAACGCCACCTGGTGGCTGTAGGAGGGGCTGAAGATGGTCGCGAGGATCCTGGAGGGGTGGGAGGGTGGTGGGAGGTTGAGTAGGATGAGGTAGAGGAGAGCCTGCAGGTGCATTTTGTAGGTGGTGGTCGACTGATCGGAGGATTTTGTTGGTGCTTCTGGGTTATCGGTTTTATCTTTTGGAGATAAATATTTTGGAGAGCGATACATTGATAAAACGGAGTACTAACTGAAGTGCGACTATTGAAGAAGTGGCATACAGGATGTTTTCTCGATTATGGCGTCTCGATATGGGTATATACAGGGTCACTCACGGTCGATGGTACCTTAGACGTTTACGGAGAACGGGACGTAGGATTATTCTGAAAATTTGGTTTATCGGGTAATCAGTTTTGCTCTATCGATCTAAAGTACTTTCATTGTTGCGGCGTTGCCGCTTCTATCAAAAAGTAGCAACAACTTTGTTATTTCGAATGGAACACCTTGTATTTTATTTCATTTTTAGATTCTTCCTGAAGAGCTGATTTCGTCGATCTATCATACTTGGGGTATAGCGAGAAAGATTACAGAGATATAGGGTGTGAATAATCGAGATTTTTCAAATTTAGGAATTTTTTGTGTCGAAACTATCCATTCTTGCTCAAAACGGCTTACATGTCCCTATCTTAACTTTTAATTTACTATCTACTGACATTTAATAGAAACAAATAGAGGGTGATGCAAAACTCAAAATTTTGAACCACCCGTATTTGTTTCAATTAAATATCAATCGATAGTAAATGGAAAGTTGAGATAGGGACATGTGAGCCGTTTTGAGCAAGAATGGATAGTTTCGACACAAAAAATTCCTAAATTTGAAAAATCTCGATTTTTCTACACCCTATATCTCTGTAATCTTTCTCGCTATACCCCAAGTATGATAGATCGACGAAATCAGCTCTTCATGAAGAATCTAAAAATGAAATAAAATACAGGGTGTTCCAATTGAAATAACGAAGTTGTTGCTACTTTTTGATAGAAGCGGCAACGCCGCAACGCTGAAAGTATTTTAGATCGATAGAACAAAACTGATTACCCAATAAACCAAATTTTCAGAATAATCCTACGTGTCGTTCTCCGTAAACGTCTAAGGTACCATCGACCGTGAGTGACCCTGTATATTGGTAAAGTCATATTTATTTTTCGATGGGAATTTTCTGTTTCAATTTGGCATCATATTTCGAGAACAACCTGTTGGCTGTTTGTATAGGGTAACTAGGTAACTATGAAAGATACAAAAAAGTGAAGGTCGCATCCTCTATTTTTTTTTTCGATACAATTTCACTGGCGAACACAAAAAATTGACATCGTCTTCTTTTTTCCAACAGTTATAAACAAAAGTTCCACTCTTAGACACATGTGAATATTATGGTTGTTTATATCGTTACAAGATAATGACTTTCAGTGGCGTCGAGAAAATTTGAGAAAAAAAGGTGCAATTTGGAGTTATGACGTAAAGTTGTAGTTCTTCAAATGGGAATCATAGTTTATAGTTTGGTTGGAACGAATTTCGCTATTGATTACTTGCAGATCAAAAATGATAACTTAGGAAGTGCCAGAAGAATGTAGAAATTGTTTTTGATAGTGAATACCTACATCCAACCTGTACAGGGTGAGCAAATTTCGATGTTTGCATAGGGTAACTCTTTTTACGGGACAAATTCACAGTCTTTTGTTTTCAAATTATAATCAAAAGTTGAATTTTCCGACTTTCAGGCACATGGTTGTTTTTAAAGGAACGAGGCAATAACCATCACATTTCTCTGTATAATCCAGTATGGCGTCGAGTGAATTTGAAAAAAATGTAATTTCGAATTATCGCCTTAAGCTGTATTTTCAAATGGAAATCATAGTCAGCAATGGTTTGGTTGAAATGGATTTTGGTTGAAATGGATTTTGGTTGAAATGGATTTTGGTTGAAATGGATTTTTTTTATGAAATGGATTTATTTTCCATTCTAAGAATGTCATATCTTGAGTCACTTTCGATGTGTAAGTCTTCAAATGCTAAAATAATATTTCGCTAGATTACGTTTTGCGGTTTTTTATATTAATTCCAAGGGTTACTTATTTATAGTCGTAAAAGTAAGGATATCGTACGAATATTAAGAGAAAAATGAAATGTAACTGTATAGTAACTGATGAGTTATCCTATACAAATCATAGAATTTTTTCCACCCTGTACACATGAAGGCATGGACTCAAATATCGATCTTTTCTGTACATGTATATAAAAATCATCGAAGGGTTTTCGATTATGTAAAAAAGATCGCGTGACGGTGAATCTCCTCTGAATTTTTCCCTTCAATATCAACCTTTCCTTGCTCTGGCTGGGGTTATCCTGGAATGCCTGAATCGCATTAGTGTCTTTTTCGTGATGGATGAAAATTCAGTAGCACGCTTAGCACTGCCAAGCACCGGCAATCGAAGTTATACCAAAACCTGCGGCACATGTAACATCTCTAAATTTACGATTCTATGCTCACTATCAGGGTGGTTAACCACAAATTTCAACCATATATGATACCCCCTTTGATTCCTTTTTCATCTCTAGGAAGAAACATATATTTTTTAACGATTTCGGTTTTTTTATTGGAGAAATGGATTATACCATGCAAAACAAGCTAAATGATGTACAGTGTCACACATAAAGTTCGCAACATATGGATTTTTTTTATTAATAGATATAAAGAAAACTTGACTTCGCAGATAGTTTGTGCTTGAAAAATGAGTAAAATACAGCATCTTTCCCCTTTTCATGTGCTACTCTGAACCTGTGAAATTTTTTTCGAAAATCCACAAAAAATCATTTTTTTTGAAAATTTCGAAAAATGACAGAGAAAAAATTTGCTCAGTTTCCAATTTTATAGATTTGTTCCAAATTTGGACTCTCTACTGTCACTTCGACTACTACTAAGAGAAAATTTTATTTCGATTTGATCAGTACCTACTATTTTCATCCCGAGATGTTGCATTAGTCTTTTATTGTTTAAAATCGCGAAATTTCATATCATGTCTAGTAAAAATCGCTAGAACGGAAGTCTTCTGAATAATTATGAAACTGTAGGTCATTGTTTAGTTTACAGAAAAGTATGATATTTCGGGTTTGTTTGTAACTGAATTTATGGTCAGAAAAATAATCAAACTGGATAAAAATTTATCAAAAAAAGAAATACGAGTGTAATAAGAATGAAGAGAAATTCGTTTATTCGATTACTGACATATTAACGTCTATACATTAAAAATCCACATCAGTTTAACAATGAAATGAAAAAACTAGATGAACTTTGCAACAACGAAGACGAATTTCTGGAGATGCATTTTTTTATTTTTTGGTAACAGGCCAATGTGGGTATTTCCTGGGCAAGATATGATATTAAAGTCTCATATTCATCAAAATTATGAAATTTAAATCATGTTTCGTTCGAATCTATAGAGCGAAAGATTCGAAAAATTAAAAAAAAAATGGAAAAAAGTCGAAGTGACAGTAGAGACTCCAAATTTGGTACAAATGTATAAAATTGGAAACTGAGCAACTTTTTTTCTCTGGCATTTTTCGAAATTAAAAAAAAAACTGATTTTTTGAGGATTTTTGAAAAAATATTTCAAATAACAATGATGACATTGAAATAATTAAAATTTGACGCACAAGCGTAAAGCCCAGTTTACAGTTGAGCGATTTTGATTATTGCAATACCAGCGGTGAAAAATTTAATGTTGTTATTGTTTTTATTGGTCAATTTGAATCAAATTACACTCTGAATTGAAATTCACCAATTAAAATAATGAGTTTTTCACTGCTAATATCACCAAATCCAAATCGCTCAGAAGTAAACTGTGCCTAACTCTTCTGACTTTTATTTGACAGTTCGATTGTACCAATCTCCGAATAATAAAAAATGCGTATCGAAATAGAGGCTATTTCTACACGCATTTGCGTTGCAGAATGACTTCATTATACAACCAAAATAGAAAAAACCTATTTTCAGACCTGTTGCGTGCACTATTTTTTCGGTAACCGTGAAGAATTAATCAATGAGACACATTTCTTTATTATATATTTCTCCGTAGAACAAAATTTCACTAATTTCATGTGAAACCAAGATCCTTTCCGGGATAGGCCGGGAAATACGTATACTTCCCGGACTAGGCCGGAGAAATGCTACTTTCTCAAAGAAAAAGCGTCCGGGAAGTGGAAAATTCCATGATAAAAAAATGTAAAAAGATATGCTCGAGATCAATCTTTTATACAAATGCACTACTTCCCGGAAGGTTGCCGAAAAAAATATGTTTTCGTCCACGAAACTGAATTCCATGTTAAAAAAATGTAAAAAAATTTTTTCGATATCAATCTCTTATACAAATGCACTAAAAAAAACATTTAATTTATTTCATTGTTTAATTTGGATTATTTTTGTAGCACAAGAAAACTTATTTTGTATATCCGTGGCAAGCTTTCATCACAAAACTCACATAATAATCCCCAGATAATACGAAGGCGTAGAACGGACATGCGATATTTTTTTTCTTAATTTCGAGTTGTAACACGAAATTAGTACTAATTTCGAGTTCGGACTCGAAATTAAGAAAAAAAATATCGCATGTCCGTTCTACGCCTTCGTAAGATAAACAATGAAATAACCAAATTTTCGTTCATCTTTTTCCATTAGTCGACATCGGCGCAAGACGCGTCCTTGTCGTCACGACGACCCGCCAAACGACGCCGGCGGCGGCCCATAAAAGGCGCCGCCGCCGCCGTCGCCTTTTCCACACAGCGTCGCGACGCGAACATGCTCGGCTCAGGGGGCGGTAAGAAGCACCAGAGGCCTTCGGGCTACCTAGTCAGGCCGCGCCTGGGCGCGCCCAGGTCCGTTTTTTCCAGCAGGCCGTTTGCCGCCCACTCGCCCGACAAAAGGAGGAAAATCAAGTGAGTGGATTGGGAGGAAGGAGGGGGAGGTGGATTTTTTTTTGGGAATTTTCCTTCGAATCGGGTGGAAGTTTTGGAGGGATGAAGTGCGATTTATAATATTTGAACATTACAAATGGCTATTATTATGATGAAAAACAAGCATAAAACATCATTGTGAGTCGCCAAAAAATATCAAAATAGTTATTTGTATACTTATAGGCCGCGAAATACCTTTTTAACGTACCGAAATAACTGTTATCGCCGAGGCCGCTTGCCGCCGAAGCAAGATAATCTTGAGGTCGTTAAAAAGTTTCGCGGCCATGACATACACACTATTTTTCGTGCAATCGTTAAAATTATTACACTAGATAATTGTGAATAAATATATAATTGCTCTAAAATCAACAGCAGTTCAATTTATTTAACAATATCAGCGTGTGCTATGGAAATGATATGTTTCAATATATGCAAAATATTTTGACAGTTCTCGACAAAAAGCAAAATGTCAGATACTGATAGCGATATTTCAGTACCTTCAACTTCTCCTGAACTCAAAAGCGTTGTAAATTCGGAGCTTTCCGTTTTAATACCCGAAAAATCTACACGGCAGTACGAAAAATGTTACGGCGAGTTTAAAGATATGTGTTACAAAATAATCCTTGTCTTTGTAGTGTTTTAGAAATGTCAAATTTGGCAGTGATATTCAAATTTGGAAGTGACGTTTGGTTTCGCGGCCGTTGCTATGGGCTGAGAACGCGAAATAATGACTTCGCGTGCGATTGCACGAAAAAAATATTATTTTATTTTGGTTATTTAATGAAGTTATTATGAAACGCAAATGCGTATCGAAAAAGCCTCTGTTTCGATATGCATTCTTTATTATTTGGAGGTTGGTACTTGGTTGGTATGATCGAACTGTCAAATGAAAGTCAGAAAAGTTAAGCCCATCAGCTTACTTCTTAATTCTGAGCGATTTTGGATTTGGTGATACTAGCAGTGAAAAACTCAATGTTTTTATTGGTAAATTTCAATACAGAGTGTGAGTGTGAATTGACCAATAAAAACATTGAATTTTTACCGCTGGTAACGCAAAAATCAAAATCGCTCAACAGTGAACTAGGCTTTACGGGTCTTTAACTACGCTTGTGCGTCCGATTTGAAATATCTCAATGTCATTGTAACCAATCGAAGATGTTTCTGTTATGTATAGATCAAATCAATTTTTCTCAATAAAAGACTTCAAATTAATGCAAAATATAAAAAAAATAGGTATATATGACACTCGTTTTTTAGGACACGTGTTCCCTTGTAGCGACAACGTGTCATAAAACGTGTGTCATATGCAATTTTTTCTATTTTGAATTGATTTGAAGAAAAAAATGGATTTAATATCGATAAATAATTGACACATATTCGATTGGTAACAATGATGACATTGAAATAATTAAAATCTGACGCACAAGCGTAAAGCCCAGTTTAGGTCGATTTAATTCAAATTACACTCTGAATTGAAATTTACCAATTAAAACATTGAGTTTTTCACTGCTACTACTGCAAATCGCTCAGAAGTAAGCTGGGCCTAACTCTTCTGACTTTCATTTGACAGTTCGATTGTACCAATCTCCGTATAATAAAAAATGCGTATCGAAATAGAGGCTATTTCTACACGCATTTGCGTTGCACAATGACTTCATTATACAACCAAAATAGAAAAAGAACATTGTAGCATTGAAACAATCAAATGAATCCTGTGTCTAGGCTCTAGCTACGCATGATTTTGATACATCGTAGAAAACAGTTGGAAAAATTTGGATGTGGCTTTGCAAATTTCATATTTTCAAATCAACACCTGCGTTTTGTTCTGTTTCTTTATATGACCTCTGCTCTTAGTGCAAAATTCTGAGATTAATTTTTCAAAATTCAGATATTAAATTCCCAAAGTTTCGAGATATTATTATCATATTTTCATCAAAATTTTCCGAGAAAAATCAATTTCGTCAAAAGTTGGAAACAGCCTCTTCAACTGGTAATACCAAATAATCACTTGATGATTTAAGTATTTATTATAGTCACAGGGTAGATACGGTTTTATTTATCAGCCCAGTGGCATCAGAATTTATTCGTTTAAAAAATTAATAACCCATCTCAAAGTGTGTCAGCTTATCATTTTGCTTATCACCAATGTTATCATTGAGAACATTGTTATATCTTGCAATAATTATCCTCCTCATTATTCAAGTGCTTATTTTATAATCGGAGTGACGAAAGGAGGTATTTTTGAAATCACTTCAGCTAAGTAGGCAAGTTAATTAGAAATATTGATGTCACTTTTCAAAACCCATACTTATGCACCCCGCGGCGCTGTATTTTTGAAATGCATTCTCCAGGGTTGGTTTCGTTCATGTTTCGTCGCTATGACAACATATTTTGTCACGACCCCCGTTTACTTTGTTCAGGCACCAAGATTACAAACGAGTGCGTGAACGTGCAAAATTTTGCGCGAATCTTCATCAAATAATTTTATGAGCAGTTAACAGTTTCTTTCAAATATGATTATGCACCAAATTTCTAACTGCGCTTCTATCGATTTTTGCGATTGTGTCCAAGTTGGCCGCAAGAATACAAACAAAAGAGTGCATAATAAATGTCATTGCGGCCACCTAATGCACTTTTTTCATCATCAACTCTGCAAGTGTGCACCTGTTCATGAAGAGTTTTTTTGAGTTTGAGTTATCTATACATACAGTAAGTACCTTCTGTGTGAACGAATTAAACTAACAAAGTATCACTCAGCTTCAATTTGACTGCCTATACGCTATCTATATATACCCTGTATAACGTTTGTATATCCCCATATCTAGAAAGTTGAGTTCAAATACATTCAGTTTTCAAATCATCAAATTTTATTTGTTACATAATTTTGTCTATTAGGTGAATTTCAAAATGCCTAAAGTTCAATCAATTTTCGCAATTATTATTTAAGTTTGCAGATAATTATGCAATTTATGAATTCCTAAAACACTTAACTGTCTTCTAGGCTGGATTTTTAGATTGACTTCGCATTCATCTTTCAATTAGACTGAATGCCTTTTCAATTTTGAAATTAGAATTCAATTGACAATTTGATCTCTATCAATAATTTTGGTCAATTACAGAAATAATTACAAGATTGAACTCAATTTATCTCCAAGTGTCAGACGACTTTTACCTCATTGAATAATAAATATTGCTGCAAATATAATCAGAAGAAGCTTGTTCAATTGGCAGTTAGATCTCGATAATCGCAATTGAGTAAAGCGGCACTTACTAATCATTTAAATTTCAATCCTAATCAAAGATTCTGGTCAATTACCGCACTTATTACAAGTTTGCATGAGATTGAACCAAAGTCAGCTAAATGGAAGAAATCTAGTCTTCCGTGCACTATAATGTTGGAAAATAACCTACAGTGATCTTCCAATAAAAATTAATACCACTCAAGCAGCGCCGCTTCCTAAACACTATTTTCGTATTTCTATCTCTGTTTTGGACCTAACCTAGGATATTGGCAAAGATATTGGGTGATATTCTGATATAGTGAATGTTGGATGAAATAATATGTGAAGTGGCCAATATCTATCTATATCATAGAAATATAACAAAAATGTTAGAGAAAACACTCGAGAATTCAGTTCACTACCAAATACACTAAAATTTTGGACTTACCTCGAAAAGTTGTAGGCACACAGCTCTTTTTGAGGAATTTCAGTATCAAAATGGTAAGCACAAATGCCACAATATTCAGAAATCTCTAGAGAAATTCTAAAGCTAGAATGAATATATTTATATTACCTACCACAAAGATTCTTCATGCAAACTATAGGTACCTATTAGAATATTTTCTTGCCCATCATGCTTTCCAAAATTGAAGTCACTGGCGAATTCATGAAATCCTATCACTTTTAATTCTTTAGTTTTAGTTTTAGCGCAAAGTCGTGGCTTGGATGCATTTTCGCGGAAATGAAAAAGTATAAAAGAAACAAGAAATATTTTGAAGGAATGTGACATTTAAATGACTGACATGTGCACCCCAACCTACAAAATATGTGAAAAACAAAAAAATGGCATAAAATGCGTTATTCACTCAAACAGCGCCCTCAAACAATCATACACTGAACTTGGCCATTGAACAGACATTATAGTGCACGGAAGACTAGATTTTTTTCCATTTAGCTGACTTTGATTGAACTCAATTGATCTCCAAATGTCAGAAGACTTTTATCTAATTGAATAATAAATACTTCTACAGATATAATCAGAGGGCGCTTGAGTTCAATTGGCAGTTTCGTCAATCAAAGTTTCTGATGGTCAATTAACGAACTGATTATAAGATTGAACAAGATTTAACTCAATTGATCTCCAAATTTCAAACGACTTTTATCTGCACAAAGATCTTCAGTTCGCTCTCGCAATTTGAAAATTAACATTATGACCGTCTCTCTCCCTGTCTCGCAGGAAATCCTGCCCCCCAAAGATGGACTGGCGCCGCAGCAAGCCCGACTCTGCGGACGCCGCCCACAGAGAGGCGGTGGGCCGCCTGCGAGTCCTGCTGGCCGAAAGCTACGCGCCCGCGAAGAGACCCCTGCGGGAGCCAGACAGCGCCGGCGAGGAGACCGACAACCAATCGCTGGCCAGCGCAGGAAGCAGGAGCTCGAGGGGTGGGGGGAGCTACCTCCGCTACCTCCATCCGGGGGCGGCTAGGAGGCAGCTGTACTATCCGAGGTTGGGGGGCGGGTACGGCGCGTTGGGCGCCGAAACAGTGAAGGGTTTGTCACAGTAAGTAAATTGACACGTCGATAAATATCAGTGAAGCTCGCTTGAAAGCTAGATGAAGAATAAGAGGTTTCCTTTTGGTATCCCCAATGCTCCAGCCACTTCTTTTGTTGTTCTAGCTTTTGGATCGTATGGTATCTTCGATAAAGATCAGCAAATACCCTCAAAACTATGTTGAAAGCTCCAAATCCAAAAGAATAATTCAGTTATCGGTCCGCAGTATTTCCTCTTAATGCCACCAAAGCTTCAGCTAGTTCCTCTGTTGTTCTATCTTTTGGATTGTATGGTTCTCGGTATGGGTATGGCGCGTTGGGCGCCGAAACGTTGAAGGGTTTGTCACAGTAAGCGATGTAGTTATAGTTCCTCGAGTACTTCATCCGGAAGATATTGCTTCTTACATTCTTCTGGATGTTCAGTTCTAACCTGAAACGTCGATAAATATCAGTGAAGCTAGCTCGAAAGCTAGATGAAGAATAAGAGGTTTCCTTTTGGTATCCCCAATGCTCCAGCCACTTCTTTTGTTGTTCTAGCTTTTGGATCGTATGGTATCTTCGATAAAGATCAGCAAATATACCCTCAAAACTATGTTAAAAGCTCCAAATCCAAAAGAATAATTCAGTTATCGGTCCGCAGTATTTCCTCTTAATGCCACCAAAGCTTCAGCTAGTTCCTCTGTTGTTCTATCTTTTGGATTGTATGGTTCTCGGTATGGGTATGGCGCGTTGGGCGCCGAAACGTTGGAGGGTTTGTCACAGTAAGCGATGTAGTTGTAGTTCCTCGAGTACTTCATCCGGAAGATATTGCTTCTTACATTATTCTGGATGTTCAGTTCTAACCTGAAACGTCGATAAATATCAGTAAAGCTAGCTCGAAAGCTAGATGAGCTTTAGAGAATAAGAGGTTTCCTTTTGGTTTCCCCAATGCTCCAGCCACTTCTTCTGTTGTTCTAGCTTTTGGATCGTATGGTAACTTCGATAAAGATCAGCAAATACCCTCAAAGATATGTTCCAGATTCAAATGAATAATTCAAATATCGTTCTACAGTATTTATTCTTAATGCCACCAAAGCTCCAGCTAGTTCCTCTGTTGTTCTAGCTTTTGGATCGTATGGTTCTGGCTTAAGCTTACCTTTTTTGTTCGAAGATTCGAGTCTCTAGAATTATTAAGGCAGCTTGAGAATCTACCTACTCGGTCTACAGTATTTTTTCTTAGTGTCGCCAAAACACTCTCCAGTTATCTCTTGTCGTTCTGTTCTGGCCTAGCAGATTCTTCCTGCTGGTACTTTAGATACTTGGGAAGATGTAGAGGAAATATATGAATCAATCGTCAAGACTTTGTTTTTTTCATGTAGTTCCAGTGCTTGGATGATGAGTTCATTCGAAACTCATTGCTTTTGATTCCTCCCCAACCTAGTGAATTTGGCTTCTCAATGAAAATCAGTTCTTATCTTAGAAGTTGTTTGATGAGATGTGGAAGATAGATGTTCAGGATCTGCAAAAATAACCTTTTTTTCAGAGAGACGCCAAAACTTATTGAGAACTCGACGGCTGCACCAGAACTAATGTCTTTCATCGAGAGACAAGACGAGTATATCGAGGAACTAGAGAAGGAGTCGAAATTTTGTAAAGCAAGTGTCCAATTATGAACCTAGCTATGAGTTATCAACTTTTCGAATTTCAGGAAGAGCTTTCGACTCTTCTGAGCAAAGTGAAGGAAGTGATCAACGAAAATGAACATTTACACGATAAACAAAGGTCGAGGATGATCAAATCATTGTTTCAGCACATCGAAACTGAAACTGAAACCGAAACTGAAACTGAAAACAAAAATGTGAGCAGTTACTCATTTTGTGAAGATGAGATACAAACTAGATGGAGATCTGCTCTTTCTTACAGATTCTGCGATCTCCGAAGAAAGCGAGAACTGCTAGACTCATGGAAGGTCCTTCCATAGTATTCGAATCCAGAATCTCAGAGCTAGAAGCTCAGCTCACCCAGGCTAGGATAGACCTCAAAAAAGCCCACGAGGAAAACGAGACGCTCAGGAAAAAAATCAATGATGGTTCAATTCTAGACACTGTCGGCTACGAATCCTACAAAATACAATTGGAAAACTTGCAAAGGTGAGTGTTCATAATTCAAGATGGCGGCTTCAAGATATGGCGGGCGTGTTTTGTGATAATTGTCTGATTCAATTCAGATTTGATATGTGGGAGTTTTCGTGGTAGGAGAACATTAACTTTTGGCATGTGGAAGTGTTTGAGGTCGGAGGTTATAAACTTTCATGGAAAAAATCAAGTTCATCTCGTTTTCAGAGAGAAGCAAACGTTGCAGGACACCGTCCAAAAATTGAACAGCGCCCTCACCGTCCTCAAGGACAAGGAAATCGAGTGCAAGGAGAAGGTGAAGAGGAGCTTGGAGTTGGTCGAGCAGACTCAGTACGAAAAAAACGCCGCAGAATCCGAAATAAGGAGGCTGAAAGACGAGCTCGACCGGCAGCACATAAAGCTGAGGGAGGCCATAGCCGATCAGGTAGTAACACCGATAAAATACCAAATTGTTGAAAGATGTCCATTTTTGAAAAAAAATCTTATGGTTGATTCAAACAGTGTTCGTTCAATTCATGGCTCTTTCATATTTTGCATTCATTAGCTCAAGAAATCATGATATGATAGATTCATGACATGTTGCCATGAAATGCTTCAATGTTGAAGATATAAAAGTGAGTTTATCCTAAACTTGTCGCATTTCTTCTCAGAAAACATCAGGCAGCAAAAATAATATTGACTGAAAAAGGTAAATTTCAATTATACTTCTTACTCTATGGTAAGCGTATCCAGTAAGAACTATAATACTTCGTTGCAAAAACTATAGCTAATATTTGCTTTTCGATTGTTGAGTACTTTTGCTCGGAGTCATTGAGTCATTGCCAAAACTATAGCTAACATTTCTTTTTCGATCGTTAAGTAATTTTGCTCCGAGTCATCGAGCGTCTTTGAGGCGTACGCGATCAGTTAATCGTTGCCTACTTAGCCTTGTGATAGGATAGCTGCAAAAGTGCTTGAATTCATGTGGTTAGCACGTATTGAATTTCAGACATCGATTTCTTGGTTTTCTAGGGGAAATTAATCTGCTGAATACAAGTGATATTCCTCTAGTTTCATCGTAAATGTATTTATCGAATTCTAAAAAGATAGGGTCTAAAATACTTGTAGCCCAAACTATAGCTAGCATTTATTTTTCGATCGTTGAGTAATTTTGTTCGCACTAATTGAGCGTCCTTGAGGCGTACGCGATCTGTTCATCTTTGCCAACCGGGCCATGTGATGGGATAGCTGCAAAGTTGCTTGAATTCATGTGGTTAGCACGTATTGAATTTCAGTCATCGATTTCTTGGTTTTCCAGGGGAAATTAATCTGCTGAATACAAGTGATATTCCTCTAGTTTCATCGTAAATGTGTTTATCGAATTCTAAAAAGATAGGGCCTAAAATACTTGTAGCCCAAACTATAGCTAGCATTTCTTTTTCGATCGTTGAGTAATTTTGTTCGCACTAATTGAGCGTCCTTGAGGCGTACGCGATCTGTCCCCATAAATTTAATGTTTGCCAACCGGGCCATGTGATGGGATAGCTGCAAAGTTGCTTGAATTCATGTGGTTAGCACGTATTGAATTTCAGTCATCGATTTCTTGGTTTTCCAGGGGAAATTAATCTGCTGAATACAAGTGATATTCCTCTAGTTTCATCGTAAATGTGTTTATCGAATTCTAAAAAGATAGGGCCTTAAATACTTCGTAGCCCAAACTATAGCTAGCATTTCTTTTTCGATCGTTAAGTAATTTTGTTCGCAGTAATTGAGCGTCCTTGAGGCGTACGCGATCTGTTCATCTTTGCCAACCGGGCCATGTGATGGGATAGCTGCAAAGTTGCTTGAATTCATGTGGTTGGTAAGATTTCTTGGTTTTCTAAGGAAAATTCAATTGAACGTAGTGTCTTGCTGCTCGATCGAAAAAGACAGTTATCTTTCGATCCATCTATCCCTTCGCGCTCTAAACACAAAAATAGCTATTTCTCCTCCATTTTTCGATTTTCTTCCGTCACCCTTCATCGTCACTGCTCTTCTAGGGCCGCAGGATCGCCGAGGAGCGGTCGGCCGTCGAGCGGCGGTACGGCCAGCAGACGGAGCAGCTGTCGGCCGAGCTGGCCGCCCAATGGGAGACCACCAACAGGCTGCACCTCGAGCTGGACGCGCAGAGGCGCGAGGGCGGCGAGCTGCGTCGCGACGCCGCGCAGAAGCAGGCGCTCATCGACGAGCTGAAGAAGGAGATGCAGAGTAGGATAGGTGAGGATCTACTGCGGAGTGCGGACCAATATGTTGAACACGGAAACTGAATTCAGGGCGGCCAAGTTGAGGGTCTTGCACTTTGTGGGGGATTTATGTCTTCTGCATGGAACATGGGCAATTTGGGGAGGAGGTGGAGGTGCTGGAGGAAATTTTCCCAGAGTCGAACTTTCGGGAGACGGATTTGGTGAAATGGGAGAAAAGTTGCTCAATATAAGGCTCTTGCAGAAATTGTCTATATCTTCTTTAGTTCAAGAGTTGATTGAAAAAATTGTTTCGTAATTTTCGTCTTCATTCATTTCTGTGGAGTTGTTTCGGTTGCAATCGAGAAATAATGTATGTTTTCTCATTGTAACTTTTCGAACTTCAGAAAATTGCGTTAGCTAATTTCGAGTCCATGGATTGTCTTCGTGGAACCATCACCAACTTTGAATTTTCTTACGGGTGGAAACAAAAATACACCTTGTAGCACGAGACAAGATGTATCACAAAGTTTTGATCCAAGATGGTTAAACAAACTTGTTATAAAATCAACTCTAGTTTCAGAAAATGAAAGAATGTACAGTTTTCCGATATCATAATCGGAATTTAAAAATTAAAATCGCAATTACCAGATAAAAGTCGGATTTTCGACTCAAAAGTTAAAATCCCGAGATAAAAGTCGGATTTCCGAGTTGAAAGTTGTAAAATTATGTCGACTTGAAGGTAGGAATTTTGATTTAATAGTCTAACCGAGTGCGCTGAGGCGCTGGTCTATTTTTTTTTTTTGGTCAAAAGTTTCAAATATATCTGACCGGGCACCCAGTAGTTGGAGATCACATTTTTTAATCAAATTTTCCTTCCTCAAAGGTCCAGAAAAATAGTTATCTAGTGATAGGTTAGTACGTTCAGGTCAGGTAAGTCTCATTGAATTAATATAACGCGTTAGCGCGTTCGAATTAGAATTTTTTCGTTCAACTTTCCCTTCCTCAAAAATCTACTGAAAATAATGATCTACTGATAGGTTAGCACGTTCAGGTCAGGTAAGTATCATTAGATGAATATAGCGCGACAGCGCGTTCAAATTTCCCTTTCTTATTCAATAACATTTTCCTTCTTCAAAAATTTACTAATAGTAATGATCCCTGCCTTCACTGATGTCAATAAACCTTCGTCAATACCGCCTTTATCGATACCAACCATTTCGAACCTACCGCCAAAACGTAAATGGCTGTTATTGGTGGATTTCAATAGCTATGCTTGTATTCATGTGGATTTGAATTCTTGCTGCTCCGTGCTCTAAGCCGAACTGTTCGATGACGTCAAACATCAAACGACGACCCGAATCCGCGCACGCGCAATCAAACCTCATAAATGCTTTCAGTGACCCTGCAGTCGGACATAGGGGCGAGCGGGGCAGAAAAGGGGGCGCTCGAGCAGCGCATGGCCGCACTGCAGATGGCCGGTGAGCGGAGCGAGCGGCAGGCCAAGCAGGAGATCGTTCGGCTGCAGGCCGAGGTGCAGTCGCTGCGGCAACGGCTGGACCGCGCCGACGCGGATTTGATACACAGCAGGCGGGAGAATATCAGGATGGGGGAGCAGGTGGCTTCGCTGGAGAAGGAGGTGAGGATTGCGGAAGAATCGTGGAGTAACATAAAACGATGAGATTTTCACAATTAGTGTCTGCCATAAAGTTGGCTACATATTACTGCTCAACAAAGTAGCATTTGACGCTTAATTTCCAACACAAAACTGACATTTTATGAGGAATTTCCTTCCGTGACAACATTTGTCCAAAATTCTTCGTAGCCCAAACTATAGCTAACATTTCTTTTTCGATCGTTAAGTAATTTTGATCCGAACTCATCGAGCGTCTTTGAGGCGTACGCGATCGGTTCTTCTTTGCCAACCGGGCCATGTGATGGGATAGCTGAAAAGTTGCTTGATTTATGTGGTTAGCACATATTGAATTTCAGACATCGATTTCTTGGTTTTCTAAGGGAAATTAATCTGCTGAATATAATTGATATTCCTCTAGTGAAGAATCGTGCGCCAATAGTAACATGGGAAGATTTTTACAAAATGTATTTTTTATTGTCAGCGTCCGCCATAAAGTTGGCTAGTTGTCCAGCAGCTCAACAAGTAGCTTTTGACGCTTTCAAATCCCAACAGAAAAGTGACGTTTTCTGAGGACTGTCAATTCGTGACAACATTTGTCTTGTGTGTATCGAACGCAGAAAGATAAAGCTTGAAATACTTCGTAGCCTAAACTATAGCTAACATTTCTTTTTCGATCGTTGAGTAATTTCGCTTGGAGTCATTGAGCGTCCTTGAGACGTACGCGATCGGTTAATCTTTGCCTACTGGGCCTTGTAATAGGATAGCTGAAAAGTTGTTGGAATTCATGTGGTTGGAACGTATTAAATTTTCAGATATTTCTTGGTTTTCTAGAGGAAATGAATCTGCTGAATATAGGTAAGTGATTTTCGAGCGACAATATATGACTTTGCGCTTTGAATAAACAAATAGCTATTTTCTCCAGCCGCTTAACAAAGTATATTTTGTGAAAATCTTATCGTTCTATGTAAGTAACGGCGAAATCAATAGAAAAAAAAGAGAATCACGGACTTATCGTTGCTCAATCCGGTAATGCAGTTCGGTTTGTTTTCTCCATTTCAGATCGCTTTGAGTACTGCCGTGGCCGAAGAAAAGAGCAAAACTCCTAGGGGTGGCGAAATTGTCGCTTTACCCCCGCCAGTTTCGCAGAGGGATGAAAGGGACAAGGAGATGACTTCCATGATACACGATTTGGAAAATAAACACGGTGAGTTTTGGTCCCTTCAAATGTAATGAAAATATGGTGTCCGAAAACAGTTATAAATTGACAGTAGAAGTTCAATGCGAATCCAAAACAAAAACACATAGACATTTTTATTATATATTCTTTGAAATTTTGAATAATCTCGAGTTTACTAGTATTTTATTTTCATGAATGGGATTCTTTTGCATGGTCAGCTCGCTTTACTGATTTGACCTCTACAATTTTTTTTCCGAATCTCAATTCTACACAACTCATCAGAAAAATTCTTCAAATTGAACCAGCGCATAAAAAACAGTGTCTTGATGTGATATTACTCAGTTGAATATGTTTGTCTCTTGAAATAACCATGAAATAACCCCTCAACTTCAACGTCATTTCGCATCGACTTTACACAGTACTCCATATTTGCTCTGGTCACCTCGATAGTAATTAGCGGGATACTTTTCCATGAGTTGATTTTCGGTTGGTCCGTTCCAAAAAAAAAATGTAATGAATTGATGTTTTGCAGCGGCTACGGTCGCCGAATTAGAAGACATGATCCACTCCCAAAACCAACTCATGGATAAACTGTCCACTGAATGTCACGCTCTTACCGAAAAATTGGAAGATGCGAGTGTCAGACATAAGTAAGCATTCTCACTTTCACTTATTACGAATGATCACCGCTCGAGTTTGGGCCAACAAATTTCGTGAGCTGAACTCGACTCATCCCAGTACATTCAGTTACGTCTCTGAAACGTGTCTGCAAACTCTTCGAATCATAAGCGAGCCTTCTTGGAAGCATCTTTGAGACATCTTGCTTTTTCATATTTCAAATTCAGAGATGATTGTTTCTACTGGGATTGTAAATACAAATTCGCTTTCTTCGATTTTTGTGAACTGCTGATCGATCTAACCGAAAAACAATAATTTTCCTGGAGTATTTTGAGAATTTTGCCTAATATCGGAAGCTTTTAGGTCATTTTTGTTGATCGGCAGTTTGACTCAAGACTAACACCACTTGTGTTTGGTAGGGACGGACCAGGCAAAGCCCAAAAGCGAGTCAGATTCGCTCTTAGTCCGACCAACCAAACGCAAGGAACCTATCAAAGTTGATGTCACTGTCAAAGTGGTCCCCAAACCTCGTAAGGTCAGTTTTTGAATCAGAATAGCCTGTGGATGGCCCCTCGTACATGTAGATGCTTATATACACCTAATTATTAGTATACGAGGGCATATTATACACGATTGTGTTCATATAAAGGTGTTTTATAAAACGACCGTTTTCCTGGCCAATGCCACTCAAAAAAATTAATACTTCTGTTCAATGATTATGTAAACCGAGAAGTATCTGAAGATCTTTCATCTAAAACATTGAACAGTAATTGTATTGCGCCACTCTCCCCTACTTGATGAATGGTAATCGTGAATAATATCTCTTCTTTATCGAGAATTCGTAGAAATGTAGGTTGGTTATGGTAAAAATGAATAAACATTGATCTTGATGCTCATCAGAATCGACCGGACTCATTTGCGGGCAAAAAACACTGAACTTTTGATACGACTGGAGAGTATTTGGACCTTTCTGAAGCGAATGCATGGTGAAGTCGATAGTGGGGACGGAAAACAGGTATATTTTCATGTTCGTTTTGAAATGTGTGTATTGTTCTAGGGAGGAAATACGGGAACTACAAGCTAACCTAGAATTTCTAAGTAATAGATTCTCTCAGTCACAGTTGTCGTCTAATTTGAAAGGTACCTCCATCTTTCGTCTGCATATCCACCTGTTGAATTTGATTTTGTAGGTCAATCAACTGTCATCAGTATAATTTATTTTTCAATGCTTGTAGTTCAAACGTTTAAATAGTATCCTAGAATTAGTTGCTATTTTATGTTATACAAGGACAGAGATAAGTAACTTATCTCTGACAAAGATGTTCAACTGTATAGGATAGCTCAATCTTCATCCCGCAGAGTAATCTCGTCAACTGACGTCGACGTCACCCTTTGCTCTCTTGAAGTTTTTGCATGAGATGAACAAGGATAATCTGTGATCTGTCTCTGTCTGTCACATATCCCATCAACGCGCTGACGTCATGTCCGGGACTACAGATTCAGCGCGGATTGAGCCATCCTCTACAGCTAAACATCTTTGGATACAATGTTGGTGGAGTGTTGGAATACCCACCGTGAATATTTCTCCCTCATGGCTTCAAATAGTAATGTCTTGAATGATGCTCACTTTGGTGAAAAATGCATGAAATTTATTATCGGAAAGTAAACACGACTACTTTTCGTACCATAACTGACTTTATCTGTAGATGAAGGACATACTCCAAACAACCATCAAAGAACTACATCAGCAAAACCAACAGATCCCACTACATTAGAGCCCGCCGATGAGTCTCAGCCGCGAACAAGAAACCATCCACCAACGAGACTGGAGGAACCAGTCGAAAAAATCGAGCTTGTCCCAGCAGAAGAGGCCCAAATACCACCACCCCAACCCAATATCTCCGAGGAAACAGACAAATTCAACGACCACACGGGTAAACCCACAAGTTCCTCCGAAGACAATCATGATCTCGATAGTAGTCTGCTTCAACAGCAGCAGCACGTGGACCAACAAGAATTTGATCAAACCAGAGGCCACTACCCGGATAACTATGATCCCAATCAACACTACGGCGTTGATCCCAACCAACCCTACGATCCCAATCAGGAATACGATCCTAATCAACAGTACGATCCCAACCAACAGTATGATCCCAATCAACAGTATGATCCCAACCAACAGTATGATCCCAATCAACAGTATGACCCCAATCAACAGTACGATCCCAATCAACAGTATGATCCCAATCAACAGTACGATCCTGATCAACAGTATGATCCCAATCAACAGTATGATCCCGGTGAACATTATGATCCGAGTCAGCATTTCGGGGATGATGATCCAGGAGCAAGTGAGCCCCGTCAAAGTGTGCCGGCGAATGTTGAAAATGTGACACTCAAAGCCGGTGATGATGGTGGTGGTGAATGACATTGTTAGTTGATCATCATCTGGATATTAGGAAAATTTACACAAGGCAACAACTAGATAACTGATTTTTTCCTTTATATATATGTATTCAAAAGTAGATTCGAAAATGGAGTATGTGCTTCATATAAAGTTGGTTAATATTTATGTATGGAAATTTGCAATATAGATAATGATTGTATCATGTAGTGATATGAATTTCGTAAGAAATATGTGAAGTAAATTGTTTTTGTGGCTTGTGACTTTCAATATTTCACATGGACGACTCTGCCTGCGTAGAGGTGGAGAACTATCGAGTCTGGACTAATCGATAGTTTTGGAAACGAGAATCAAATATTGATATCATGTCTTCGGTCGAATTACAACCACAATCTTTTGCTATTACCAGTATTACCTTAACATGTAGAAATCAAAATACTTTATCCTATTTGTGTCGAACACTTTTCAGTCATCACGTTACGTTATAATATGATTTCGATGGTTCGCGGTAAACAAATCTAAATAATCTCTCCTCTCGTACAATAAGCTGTTTCTTGATTTCCAAATGTATAGTTCACAGCTATAGGTAATAGAGGCTAGAAGGAGTCATTCTAGGTTGATAGGAATAAAGGGAACCACTATCAGTAGATCGCATTTGATTTTTTTGTGAAATGATCTGTTGAAAGGATGTACGGTAGCTCTCATCTCATGGTGGCTCTCATGCAGGTGAAGTTCACGTTATCACGTTAAAAGTAGTGGGTAGTGAAAGCTTTTTTATTTGTTCAATGTTGGAAATTTCAATCAAAATTATTAGATTATCACATAATATAATTTGATTTCGAAATTTTTTTAATAAAACTCGTTTTTTTCTGTTGAAGAAGAATTTATCGATAGTCCTGACTACTGATTCTTGTGTTCTGACCAGAGATAAGGTTCTGACTATCGACTATCGATCGAGTATCGATCAATGGCGGCAAATCTGGAGGTTTCTGTGTTTTCACCTTAGGTTTTCACCAAGCTGTCAATGCTTTCACTGTCATGTGTCTTATCAGACAAGATTTGTTTTGTGATTTCAGTATCTGCGTTGCCAAATCCAGGATATTTGAGAAGTTCTTAGGAATATTGGAAAAGTCTACGAGGTGGAATGATCGGAAAATTAATTGTTGTTGATTCTATTAGTCAGTATGATCTTGACTCATTCGATTGAATCAATTAATATTAGATTCATCAGGTATTCTGAGTACTGGATAAAGGCGTGAATAAAATTTAAGGATGAGTTGAGAATATGTGAATTATTCATTTTTCACCTGGCAACACTGGACTGATCATAGTGAAGTGAATTTTATGTTTATGTCCAGAGTTCGCTTTTTGTTTTTGTATTTCCAATCATAATAACATTTTTCAACAATGGACATGGTTCACGATTCCGAATACATACATAACCACGAATACGGATTGAGCTCCCAAAGCCATCTTAATGATAATTCCGATGTAACTAGGCGGAGAAGGTAAAAAGACCTAACCTCTCAATCGGTTTTTGTTGTAATTGTTTTTCCATTTCTAGTTCAAACAGGTCAATCAAACGTAGGAAATTCGACGACGAGCTGGTAGAATATAGTCTGGGAATGCCAGGTATATCGAATATTAAGGTGAGCTACCTTGCAACCTTTATACATTGAAAACGTTGACTCTAAGTTCTTGCAGAGTGGTAGAGCCCGCACGCATTCTTCTCACTCAGAATTCTCAGTGGCATCTCCATCCACACCCCCCATATTACCACAACCCTCAACTTCACAAACCTATGCTGACCCCAAACGCAAACATATCCCCAAAACCATACCAGGAAAAAGAGGTAGGAAGAGTAGGCAAGGCAGCCAGTTCACTGCCAAAGACCTTGGGAGATGGAAACCTATTGATGATCTAGCCCTGATCATTGGTGTCCAACAAACCAATGATTTACGTACAGTGCACCTTGGAACTAAGTTTTCATGCAAGTTCACTGTGCAGGAGTTGCAACAGAGATGGTATGCTCTTTTGTATGACCAGGCAGTATCCAGAGTTGCCATAACAGCTATGAGGAATCTCCACCCAGATATGATAGCTGCTGTGCAGGATAGGGCTCTGTGGAGCCAACAAGAAGAGCAGATCCTGAGTACCATCAAATCTGTGAGTTTTGTTTGCCCCTCTCAATATGTAGTCACCCCTGGTAATGATGTTTGCAGAACACAAACCCACCACCTACAGTTGAAACTTTTGCTGAGATGCTTTCCCAGCACCCTGATGTCTTCTACACTGGCAGAACCCCAATATCCCTGTTCAGGCACTGGCAGAGCCTCAAGATGTACAATCTCCTCCCAGACCAGACAGTTGGCCCCATTCCATCATCTGGGCGCCCCATCATGACCTTCAATGATGCTGAGGATCTTATCCAAGATGCAGATCTGGGAGAGCCTCAAGATGAAGCTATTGACAGGGAAATCAAGCTGCAGCAGAGACGCAATATTAAAGAGATCAGGCAGCTAGAGAATGAAATAGGTATTGCATAAACATCCTTCTGTGTGCAGTAGTTTGAGGTTGAATTTGTTGTTGCAGGAAGATGGAATGTTTTGGTGGACAGTGTGACTGGTATTTGCCCAGGTGAGCTGGACAGTCAGACTCTGGCTGTTCTGAGAGGCAGGATGGTGAGGTACCTAATGAGGAGCAGAGAAATCAGCATTGGTAGGTCTGGAAAGGGGCACATGGTGGATATAGATTTGTCTCTGGAGGGGCCTGCACATAAAATTTCCAGGAAACAAGCAACCTTGAGGTAGGGAACCAAATATTCCATGAATTTTTTCATCCGGGGGATTTCATTTTGCAGGTTGAGAAATACAGGAGAGTTCTACTTGTCTTCTGAAGGAAAACGTCCTATTTTTGTGGATGGTAGACCAATAACTGCAGGTAATAAAGTACGTTTGTATGACAATGCTGTGGTTGAAATAGCATGTTTGAGATTTATTTTCTCTGTGAACCATGACTTGATTAGAGCTATTCATAATGAATCTGTGAGATACAGTTTACCTACATAAAATGATATGCCATGGGAAAGACAGTACACATTGAACAACTTTGTTTTTTTACTTTCGATTTAATTGAATAATTTGAAATGTTACATTTGTTTATGGAAAATGTTGAAATAAGTAACTTCTAATAAGTAATACCTAGTTTCATTAAACCTCCATTAACCTTCACTTAATAAAAAATTATTTATGTACAGTAATAGGTATAAAATAGTATTAACAATCTTCAATTTTTTAAATATCCTCCTTCTGATAAAGCCTGACGTGCTGCATTATTTATGTGCCTAAACCTGTCTGGACCAAGATGAATACCACCATACCTAAAATGAATAAATATTCATGATCTAATTTGATTAATTTCAATGCACAAATGTAACTACCATCTAGAAACAACAACAATAATGTTGTTTAGTTTCAAGGTCTGGAGCATTTCTAGGAGTCTTGGAGAGGCTTTACTTTCCCCATCATCATCACAATCCTGAAAAATCCTTATTTCATTTGAAATTAATGAGTCTAGATCATTTATTCACCTGTAGAACAATGTTATTGGGCAAATTAATCCTGTAAGCTGAAATATTGTGAGTGGCTTGTGAAATTTTCCTGTTTTCAAGAAGTAATTCCATGAAAGACCTGAAACTATCTCATCAAGATCACATTTTTTTGTCAAAACTCACCAAGTACCTTACATCTTCCTTACTATTTACAATGCAAACATGACCCTGGAATACACTTTTCCTGTCTACAATAATAGACCCATGGAATATATCTAGTTGGGGTTTTTCCTTGTGTGTAAGAACATCTGAGGAATATTTGCTGCAAGGTTCTAATTCTTCTGAAACACTATCTTCAGGAATATTTTCACTGTTGGCAATATCCTCAACAATGGTTATCATTTGGTAAATGAGTGGTCCTCCTCCTTCATTTCTGAAAAAAAATTATTAATTAAATTTGGATAAAAGTATTAAAAATAAATACAAACCAACCCACCAAAATGTTATTGGTGTGTGGCATTATTAGTTCATTACTTAGGAAATATCAATCTGTTAACCCAGCCCAGCATCAATTGCAAAACAATCATTCCTGATTCCTGAATAAAATCCAATTATGAATAAGTATGTTGAGAATATGCTCACTTGAATAAATTCTCAAACTCCTCATCTATGTGTTTTTTCTGAGCAAGACTCAATTTCGGAGCCAGTAGTTCATAGCTTGGTAATGAAGTTGATGGATACTCCGGTATTAGTGTTATGAAAAGTTCAACTTCTTTGGTTATTTCAATACTGCACGTTTCAGTTATCGGGTCGATTTTCCATTGATCTCCATAAATTGATGTCAAAGCTTCCATTTCGTCCGACTGTTGGGATATATTGTCCATAATTCTAATTTCGTTACTTTATTATGGAATAATTCGACCACATACATAGACAAGTGCCTAATTCAAGTATAAATTTGAGTATTATAATGTTAATGATATTTACAATAATACATTTATATTATTTATAAAATAATAAGAGATAATAAAAGATGAGAAAAAATGCCTGACTTATTTTGACTTTGACAGACTGACAGCACTGACAGTATCAACAAATAACAAATTCACGGCTATGATATGAACGGGAGTCGGGTTTCGGGAGACTAACCACTGTGACCTTGGTCCGGAGCAAGGAGAGTATACTAACAAGGAGATCCCAATCAGCTTTAGCCAATCAGAATCATTCAGCTAAAACGCGTCATAGTGACGTAACAGAGCATGCGGTAGGTGTCCCAAACAAAATCACATATACAGTGGCCCAACTACACTATTATTTGTAATCGTATATGGAGGGTGATGTAGATTGTAGGGTACTTACCACAAATTCCAATTCTAATGAAGCAAATGTAAAACTTCGAATAAAAATTATGTATTTTTTATATCTGTCACATCTACTACTAATCAGTAGTCTGTTCGACAAAGTATTCTAAGAAACATTGAAATTAAATGTTTATAATAAAAAATATTGAATTGAGGTTATGGTGAATAACAAAAAGCAAATTGAGTAAACTGTTATAGTGGAATGATATGAGAATATGTTACATTGTGAAGGATAGGATACGTAATAAAGTCATGATTAATATTATTTCTGGACTGATTATGCTTCAACTTGGACAAAATATGAACATGGTAGGTGGAAATGTTTCAGAAATGATCAAGAAATATAAATGCCTTTATTTAGTGGGAAAATAAATAGCGGCGCATTTGCTCATATTGGGAATAATAAAACAATAGTTATTTTAAAATTATCCATATGATTCATGAGGAAAACCCATAAAAACTCATGAAACCACTATAAATCATTATGATTTGACAAAAATAATTCTTATATCTAAGTATGTACAATACACTTTCTAGTAGGTACATTAAGAAATTTCAATTTCAAAAATGCAATTACAATATAGATTTATAACTGATATTTATTCAAATCCTATTATTCACTGCCTTCATAGTAAACTCACTCAGAAATCTGTATTTCATATTCTCTGAAAATATGTTCAAAGTTTGATTATATAAATATGATGTAAATGTATGCGTTTTTCTGAAACTACCAATTTCTGTTGGATTTGTTGGTTTTTCTTTGATAATTGGGAATTCTGAATTTGTAAATCATTATTTTGTTGAAGAAGAATAGAATAGAGGGTTTTGTAATCTAAATTTGGTTCTTCTGGGGACTGCGTGATCAATACACTATCTTGATTACCAAAAGATGTACTAGGTACTTGTTCTTCTTCTCTAGCTTCCTCCATTACTCTTGAGATCAGATATTTTCTTTCTTTCTCCTCTTTGTCAATGTTCCTGATTACAGTTTTGATGAATTCCTGGTTCTCTTTGTTTTCATCAACTCCTGATGGTTCTTCTCCAGAATCATTGATGATACTTGGTACAGCTCCTCTTTCAAGAACTCTCCTTGAAACACCTCCTGAAAATTAGAGTTTAGTTTGAAGACCCACATGTATAATATCTTTTTATTTTATATATTTTATCTTGATTTCAACCACTGAATAATACAATGAAGGCTGATTAAACTCAAATATAATTGGGGTCAAAAGGGCAATTAATATACAGGGTGTATCTAAATAACACCGAAAAAATTGAAGGGGTGATTCTGTGATGAAAATTAATGTGAGTGTTTGGTATAAAATTTTTTGAAAAAACCCTCCCCGGAAAAGTTACACCCCTTCGAAAATTAAAAAAAAATGGTTTTTCTTTTTTATTTTGCCTGTATATCAAGCTAAAGACACGAAACTTGGTAAACATTATCTGTCAATAAGAGTACACTTTTTGAAATTTTTTCAACCCTGAAGTATGCTTAGAAGGGGTTGATTAATTCAACCCCTAAGATATTTTTTCTTACAACTTTTTTTTAGATGAACATGTTTTCTTTAAAAAAGTATGACTGAAAAGCCCAATTCATTGACTAACTTTTTTAACTCTATTTTTAACTCCGAACCAATTATTTGCAAGAAATATAGAAAACCTTACTTTATTCTTCCAGTTTAACAAAAGAGGGGTCTACAAAATGTTTACTTCCAGGAAGGAAGTTAGGTATGTGGTATATATGCTCAATAAAAGGAATTCACATACCAATGAGATCACTCTGAAGATTCCTCTCAAAATCAATTTTTCGGAAATGAGATGAGCAAATCCTTGAAGTTGATGAAGGAACCCATCCCAATCCTCTCTCACAAAATGATATCCAAATTTTTTTCTCCCCTTCATTTTTAGGAAACTTATGGTAGGACACATCAGAAGTTTTATCACTCCTGTTTCCACAGAAGGAAACACAACACCAAGTCGGCATTTCCTGAAAAAAGTATAAGTTGAAACTAGAATTCATGGAGGTGCATCCCCATCATCTTCTATACATGGAGATTGGTGAAATCTAGTAATTATTGATTAGAATTCGAATACTCACGAGGATCACTCCAAAACTATCAAACTTTGAGAAGTAATTCACAATTGTCAACGTTCCTGTGAGCGTTGATATTCTTTGGTTCAACACCAACACTGCGAATGCTACAAATTCCAGAGTGATAACACACAAAAACACAGCAAAGCCAGCAAGAATCCAAAGTTTTAAGTTTTAGAATCAAACCGCCAAAACTCTGATTGTGAAATCAAATAGAAAATTGATGACACAACACGAAACAAATTCTTGCTTTATAGAATAGTTGGACCACATTCGACTCCGCCACTGAAGAATGTGGCTGGTGGCAGCTGGCGGCCATGACATGCTCTGTGACGTCACGAGGCGTATTCTCATCTCTTTCTATCGCGGAACCATTGCCTTATGGGGATTGAGATCTCCTTGTTTGTATACTCTCCTTGGGTCCGGAGCTTTTTGTCTTTTCGAGTCTGGATCAAAGTAGTTAAATTTTTTTGACAAATGATGATTGTAAGGAATCTTACGAATATGGAATCCACTGACTGCGGGTATCGTGAAGGGTAAGGGGTAAGGCCTATTGGTATTGGTATATCAGTTCGATTCCGCCTGTCGGAGACCGATTCACAGCCAATTTGAAATCAGTTTAGCCAACAGTCGATTCAATGTTATGTCCCAACAAGACCGCCAATAGTTCGAATAGAAATATTAAATATTGATTTTTCTCATTATTTTATTAATTCAAGGCAGAAGTTTACGAAGATAACATAATTCACATATATATTCCTAGAAAATTCTTGCCGATTACAACTTCATATAATTTTGTGCAATTTCAGAAATGTATGATGGTGATGATGTCATCAACGACTGATGTCAAAAATGTCATTGTAAAAGTGAGGTCAGCTGAAATGAAGATATAATAAGATATATTTACGTTTGTCTTGCTTTGAAGGCGAAAAAAATTCATTGCTCTTCCAAATTATGTTGAAACCTGTTTTTGAATATTCTCGTGTATCAAGGATTCAATTTTCCTGAAATGTGTTCATGAATATTCATAAATTCTACGTATCTACATTATATTGATAAGAATCTTTATCACTTGCATTCTGACAACTTCAGCTTATTTCCAATATGTTGATAAGTACAACAGAATTATTCTGACAATTTATTTATTATTTCTAAAATGTATGTCACTGGAAATTTACTGGTAAAGTGCATTACCATTGTTCTAATCTCTACTTACCAAATTTGCTATGGGGATGTTTCCAAGCCTATGTCTGATGAGCAGCGAATACAACTGAGGTAGGAAACAGTCTTAGACTCCAAGTCCAAGCTAGTTCTTTCATGTTCCTTTTCATTGAAGGGAAGAGGCAAGAGACATGTTTTATCATGCCTACAATGCCTACATGGACAATGCTTACCCTGCAGATGAACTAATGCCATTGAGTTGTAAGGGACGCTACAGAGGAGTTACTCCAAACAGAGGAGATATTGATGATTCATTAGGAAAGTAAGTATGAAAATGTTTTTGTTTGATATAACATATATTAGGAATATGTACATGTTCCTGAAAATAATATCAGAAATCTTTGAAATTGGCTATTGGTGATAAATACAATGATATTATCCAATAAGTACCATGTTGGTACAATGTACTATAGATCTCAGAAATTTTTCATAACATAAATTATAAATAGAGAACATATTATTTTCAACAATATTATCTATTAATGAATTGTTCAAAAACTCTTGCTCTTATAAACATGTTTTAGTGTACAATGTTTATTATAAGTTAATAAATAACTAATGTAGAGCTTTAGAAGTTTTCAATTCTCCAACTGTATTTAATGTATGCAAAAATTTAAAAAATCCTGTAAAATTGTTTCAATTTTGCTACAAGCATGTAGGATATGATAATTTTTTACTACATTATTTTGTATTGAAGAAATTTCAAAAATGTATAGCTTATCAATTATTGACTGATTTCTAAGATAAACTCCTATTGATTGACTGACATCTCTATGGCAAAAAAAAAACATGTTATTTGATAGAAGCAAAAGAAAAATCAACATCCTAAATCACTATGATCTTGTGCCTAAGTTATATTGATGATAAGGGCAAATTTTTCAAGTAACATTTTTCAAAATGCTGTCAAAACAAGTCTAATTTAGAAAATGCAATCCTCATCAATTCAAGATAATCTGTAGCAAAAACTGACTACACTATGTACTTGAATTGATATTCTGAAAATATGAAATATTTCTGCTGATTCCTTTGTTTAAATCTCATTTGTTCTTAAAACCATAATCATCATGTTAATCATTACTAGATATTAGGAGATAATTAATCTAATGTAATAATATTTATCTATTTTTGGGCAGAGTTCATCTAAAAAATAACATTTATTTTGTTATTATTGTAAAATGTCAATATCATGAATGTATGCTGAACCTGAATTATCCATATTAAGAAGTAGAATAATAATCATAATATTTTTTCCTACTGATTATTTATTTAAATAAGATCATTATGGTCAATAATCAACTTGAAAATGGATGTATGAAACTTATTAATTATTTTTATCAAGGTCAAATATGGAAATGTCCTGTTACTGAACTCATTTTGTATAGTAATGTACCAGATAATTTTTTACTATAATATATAATTAACTGTACCTGTTGTTATCTGTCTAAAAATAACTCACAGGTTTTGTCAGGCTTGAAAAAGTAATGTTCTCAATATTGTGAAATGTTAACATATACAACCTATATTATTGGTTTCTTGATCATAACTTTTGCATTTCAGTTTCTCATTAACATTGATAGACACTCTAGACACTCTTGTTATACTGGGCGATTTAGAAGAATTTGAGCATGCAGTGAAACTGATAATCAGGGATGTTTCTTTCAATAATGATATTGTTGTTTCTGTGTTTGAAACAAACATCAGAGTACTGGGGTTAGTATCTTCATGAAATACGTGCATTCCGCCAATGCAGTGATTTTTTAAGGGGTTTACTATCAGCACATATCCTAGCAGAATATTTGCAACAGAGGGATGGTATCATGCCATGGTATAAGGGAGAGTTATTGAGTATGAGTAAGGATGTTGGATATAGATTATTGCCAGCTTTTAACACCACCACAGGGATACCACATTCAAGGGTAAGTTTGTAATTCAAAAAATGATGCAAATGATGATAAATCATATAATCACTTTGGAAACCTTGTGTGATTGATATCATAAAGCAAGATGTAAAAATAATTAATAGGCAGTTATTGTTCACTTCCATAATGTTACAAACAGTAATTTCATTATTGCAGTAATTTCATTATTGCAGTAAAATGTGCTAATATCAGGGGCGGACTGGGAGGTCGGGCGATCGGGAATCGCCCAATGGGCCGGTGCATTTTGGGGCCGGTACATTCAGTGTAAATTTTCAATACTGAGAAGAAAATATGCATAGCGGACGAAAAGCACCGCGATTACAAGTTTGTAGGTTTAGAAAACTAAGTTGATGGTGGTTTTTTCGAAACGAAACGTTGTACGGAAATTTTGTGAACGCCATTTTTTAGGGCTGAAAAAGTGGCAATGAGAAAGTGCTCTTGGTCTTTTAGAACTTTTCAAATATCTTCAGAAAGAAAATAAAAATCAAACCGCCAAATTTCGTTTTTTTTTTTTTTCGAATATCCAGAAGTGAACAACATTTTTGGGATTTATCAACATCTATTTATTGACCACTTGATTGACCAACTTTTTGCCTATTTGACCTACTGTATAACTCTTACGGTTACCGAGAACCCTATGCTGTTAGTATATTTCATTCATTTATGTATTCTTGGTTCATTAGTTTGAGTAGGAACAGAATTTTATATTGGAATTTTATCCCGGTGCCGAATGGAATGTTGATATAGACAAGATATAAATATTGAAATAGAGAAATTTATGATAGTGAAATTATGGCCAGGTACAAAATGATTTTGATACTGGCATTTTTTTTTGAAAGTTGATTATGCTACCCAAATACTCCATGAGTTGATTGGGTTGATCGTTCAATTTAGAGGCTTTTTTCGCTTTTGAATTTTTTTCGAGACACGAACCGTTTTCGAGATAAATAAGCATATCCGTTCTAAAACATGTTAATTTTACCTTCCCTAAAATTTTATTCTTGGACAAAATTCAATAAAAATGAAATTCAATGTACTAAAATTGCTTTTTTTCGGTTTTTGCAGTTGGTTGGATGGTTCATGGACACATCCTAACATTTCGAAATTCTTTAAAATTTTGTTCAAGAATAAAATTTAAGAGAAAGATAGGTAAAATTAAAATGTTTTAGAAGATATATGCTTATTCATCTCGACAACGGTTCGTTTCTCGAAAAAAATTATTGAGCAAAAAAGCCTCCAAATTGAACGACCCACCCAATTTGGTGACTGAAAGACTTCAGAGGCGTACTATAAAAAGTTTTGGGAGGAAAAATAAGCCTCCATCCCTAAAAATGTATCGCCCTGTAGATTTTGAGAATCTTCGAACTGTTCAACATGATGGTCTTCCAGGAAGTATTACCCATATCAAATTTCAAATTGATGTATTTAAAAGTCGGCGAGATATTCTGATTAATAGTAAAAAAAAAAACTTTAACCTTTTGTATCTCCGCCACTGATCGAGATCCGACGTATGTATATCATAATTATGTATAATAACAACTATATGGATAACACCTATTCTTCTCTTCACGCGAAAATGAAGCCAGTTTTGGAAAAACAAAAGACTGTCCGGCTTGCTAATGATGAATTGTGCGCATGCGCGGGTTTTGACGAGTTGAAATCCATTGACGTTTTTAGAATTTATAGGTTAGGTATGTTTGTTGACTCAAATTATGTAAAAGTAAAAGTTTACAGAAGTGATTAGTTAGTGATAACAGTGATTGATCAAAAATTAGCCCACGAATCTTGTTCCGATGACTTTATCGTGACAGGTTTCTCAGCAAATCGCAAGTATCGCTTTGTAGATCACATCCATTTCTGCATTTATCATCAACTATTATTCAATATCGTCCAACAATCCATCAATGAATGAATATTTGAAAAATATATGTCATGATGAAATAAAAACATCGAATTGAAGGTTACGTGACACATTTGATTGATTTTTAATAATTATCATACGTTTGTCGCTCACTAGAGAGCTACTCTCCTCCATGATGAAAACGAATGTCGATTCTTAATTCAAACTTGCGCATGCGCATATTCGCGATTGGTCCCGCAGACTGTCATTTGTTTTATTTTTTGGCTTCAGCTCTGGTATCCATGTTACCTATATAATAGTTATTATTAGATATATGATGTATATATGAACTTTTTTTATTAAAAAGATGAAATCTATAACCCATTTCATTTTGTGCCTTAAAACCTGAAGAACCCTGTAAATCGGTATTTTGTATTTTATTTGGCGTATTCTTAACTGGTGTCTTGGTGTGGAATTTACTAGGATACCAATCATTCAATCAATCAAAAATATGCTTTATTGTCAAAGACTTTCACCTTATTGACAAAGCATGCAATATGTAAATTAATATAAAGATCAAAACAATATAATATTAATACCAATACCACTCTTGCTTCAATTAAAAACTCGAATATTTTATAGAAAATTCGTATTCTCTAAGAAAATGTCCAGTAACAATTGAAGCTTAAGTGGTACTATCAGTGAAAACCCCCCCCCCCCAGGTGAACCTGCGGCACGGCCTGAAAACCGACCGCCTGTCCATGGCGCGCGAAACTTGCACCGCATGCGCCGGCTCGATGATCCTCGAGATGGCGGCACTGTCGCGGCTCACCGGCGAACCGCTCTTCGAGGCGAGCGCGCATCGCGCTATGGACGCCCTCTGGCGGATGCGCCACCGCGGCAGCGATCTCATGGGCACCGTGCTCGACGTGCACTCGGGCGACTGGGTGCGCCGCGACTCGGGCGTCGGCGCTGGCATCGACTCCTACTACGAGTACTGCCTCAAGGCGTACGTGCTGCTCGGGGAGCGCAAGTACCTCGACAGGTTCGACAGGCACTACTCGGCCGTCATGAAGTATATCTCGCAGGGGCCCATGCTGATTGACGTCCACATGCACAGGTTGGTGAGGGTGGCGATGGTTGTGGCGAAGAATGATTTTTTTTTGAACTGGATAGTGCGATAGTTGAGAGAAACCATAGAAAATTGGGTTAAAGTATGCGAAAATGTCTTCGTTGTAGCTCGAGCAACACTTTCAATAGCTATTCGTGTGTTTGGAGCGCAAAATGAGGCTTGCTCTTTAGTTTTTCCAGACGCTGAATCTGTTACTCATGCTAGCTATTCATGTATTCAAAGCGCAAAGTGATACATTGCCGCTCGAAAAAAACAGTTATCTTTCGATAGCGGCAAGATACTTCGTTCGACGATGAACTACGGTCACCATTTTGCGATTCAATCAATACATCTCTGATAAATCTAAAGGAATGTCGCTTATAATTATGAAATTTATTTCCCCTATAAAACCAAGAAATCGGTGTCTAAAATTTAATATGTACCAATCACATGAATTCAAGCAAATTTGCGACTATCCTATTACAAGGCCCAGTAGGCAAAGATTAACCGATCGCGTACGTCTCAAGAACTCTCAATGACTCCGAGCGAAATTACTCAACGATCGAAAAAGAAGTGTTAGCTATAGTTTGGGCTACGAAGTATTTTACGCCCTATCTTTTTGCGATTCAATGAATACATATTCGACTAAACTATAGGAATATCACTTGTATTCAATACGTACCAACCACATGAATTCAAGCAACTTTGTAGCTATCCTGTCACAAGGCCCAGTAGGCAAAGATCAACCGATCGCGTACGCCACAAGGACGCTCAATGACTCCGAGCGAAATTACTCAACGCTCGAAAAAGAAATGTTAGCTATAGTTTGGGCTACGAAGTATTTTCGCCCTATCTTTTTGCTTTCAAAATACACACAAGATTTTTTCTACAAACGCAGTTCCTAGACAAGAAATGTCTATATTTTACTACTACTACTGGCGCTTCCCAAACTACCATAGAGTATGAAGTATAATCGAAATTTACCTTTTTTGATAACCGATGTTTTTCGAGAAATGCGACAAGTTTAGGATACTTCTTTGATAACTTTAACATTTGAGCATTTCATGTCACCATGTCATTAATCTATCAGAATATAATTCATAATTTTCCTCGATTTCTCTGGTAGGAGGCTCAAATTTACAATGTTTGCTCTTTATGCTACATGAGGAGGTGCCTTAGATAATTTACAGCCACTATTTTCAATCATGCAAGAGAATATGAGGTTTCAACAATATATTCTTACGGTAGAGGCGAGCGTTTTTTTTAACATTTCCGCTCATGAGTGCAAATGCTGTCAAATGATGACATTCCTCGAAAAACGTCAATTTTGTGTTGAGAATTGAAAGCGTCAGAGGCTACCTTCTTAACCGGTTGTAGAAAATGTTTGTTTTTTCACCAACCAAAATTTAAGCGATCAGCGTAATTTCTTTCGAAAAATGTCTCGTGCACACACACACTTCTCTCTTGTCTCTTTTTTCTCTGTCCTGGCCGATAGAGCGATATAGATTTCACCTCATCTGTGAAAATTTGAAAATATAGCTAGAAGACTTTTCAGGAAACAAAAAATGGAAATCTGTTTCTTTCCATATGAAAGTAGAGGTTAGGTTTACTTATTGAGCATGAATATTTATCTGCGATGTTCAAAACGTCTATGTATCATTTTTCGATTTCTGACTCTACCTCACTAATCAAATGATTGGATTCTGCTACAGCCTCAACCAGGGTTTTCCTATTCGAGTTATCTTTCAAAAGGTATTGTAGATTATTTGCCTCCGACTTGCAGGCCACACACGAACTCTCGCAACTTCATGGACGCGCTGCTCGCCTTCTGGCCGGGCCTGCAGGTGCTCAAGGGCGACATCAAGCCGGCCGTCGAGACGCACGAGATGCTCTACCAGGTGATGCAGCGCCACAAGTTCATCCCCGAGGCGTTCACGACGGACTTCCAGGTGCACTGGGGCAACCACCCGCTGCGACCCGAATTCCTCGAGTCGACGTACTTCCTGTACGGCGCCACCGGCGATCCGTACTACCTCGAAGTCGGCCGCAGCGTGCTCGAGAGCCTGCAGCGGTACGCGCGCGTGCCGTGCGGCTATGCGGCCGTCAACGATGTGCGCACCGGCAAGAAGGAGGACCGCATGGACTCGTTCGTGCTCGCCGAGACGCTCAAGTATCTGTTCCTGCTGTTCGCCGACAAGGAGGATCTGGTGCTCGATCTCGATGATTTTTTGTTCACCACCGAGGGGCATCTGTTTCCTCTTAATCTCGCCGGTCAAGCCAACAATGGTAACTATATAGTCGATTGTTGAGAAAATTTATACGGCTCTTGTGTTATAAATTGGCGCCCACCACCTGGAATTTGTCACAGTTTGTAGCGGCAGTAGTGAAATATTCCCTGTTTTGCTTATTTTACAAACTGGCGCATAGAATCTAAGATACATTTCATCAGTACTTGAAATTGCGACGGAGGTTCAAAAACTTACTGAGTTCTAGTGGTCTCTCGAATTATTTATAAGAATTGTCATTTGTCACAGTTTTTAGCGGTCTTAGCCGGTATCGCTTGTGGCGCCCTCAATTTGAAATTCACTTCATCATTATTTGAAATTGCGACGGAGGTTCAACAACTTAGTGAGTTCTAGTACCCTCTTGATTTATTTACAAGAATTGTTGAAATTTGTCACTATTTGTAGCGGTATTAGCCGGTATCGCTTGTTTTACAAATTGGCGCCCACAATTTGAAATTCACTGCATCAGTACTTGAAATTGCGACGGAGGTTCAAAAACTTACTGAGTTCCAGTACCCTCTTGAGTTACCTACAAGAATTGTTGTAAGTTGTCACAGTTTGTAGCGGCATTAGCTGGTATCGCTTGTGTTACAAATTGGCGCCCACCTTCGAATCGATAAGTAAAAAAAAAATCTGCCGCCAACGAAACAATCGGACATACATTTTTCAGCCACCAAAATGTCGGAATCGGACTCTGCCGACTCCAGTTTCGATCAGACTTGTCCGAACACCATGCGACTGTTCCCGGAGTCGTTCAGGAAGCCGCTGCGCAACATGGTGGACGGCATGTGCCCCCGCAGGGCGCACAAGAGGCGACTGACCGCCACCGAGTTTTCCGCCGCCAATCTCAACCACCTGAAGGTCCTCAAGGACATGGGGATCAACCTCTTGGCCACGAAGGACGGGAGGATGCAATTGCTTCACACATTCGCGGCGGTGAGTAACCTACGTACAACCTTTTTTCGGCGCATACGACATATTTTCACGTCATTCATCAATTTTCCTACCGACTGCGCCATGTGATGAATCCCCACTTTCCAGGCCCGCTCAGCGGCGGACGCCGAGGAGGGCCTGCTCTTCATTCAGGAACTGTTCGAGCTGTCATCAGCATCAGAAAATGATTGTCCTTTTATCTCCTTCATCAACGAAACATTGATGTTGATTAAAAATTGAAATGATTCCTACAACTGTGTATTCACAGACATACTTTCTATTCTTCTCTTAGTACATACAATATTTTTCCAGCGCATACGATATGTTTTTACTTCATTCATTAATTTTCCTACCGACTGCGCCATGTGATAAATCCCCACTTTCCAGGCCCGCTCCACGTCGGACGCCGAGGAGGGCCTGCTCTTCATGCAGGAGATGCTCGAGCTGTCGAAGCACCAGCCGGCGCAGGCCGAGCCGACGCCGCAGGCGGTCGTCGTGGCGACGAGAAACAGCGGCGGCGGCGTCGCGACGGCCGTGATGCGCGCCGGGCCGTCGCAGTTCGGACGGACGATGCGCGGCGAGCAGAGCGTCTCCGCCGCGGCGGCGCTGGTGCGTCCGCTGCGCGCGTGCGACGCCGTCGAGGCGCCCGAGAGCGTCGCCGGGCGGATAGCAGTGATGGAGAGGGGCGACTGCATGTTCATCGACAAGGTAGGTGAAGTGTTTTTGTGTCATATTTGGAAAAATGAATTCACGCATTTGCAGATTTTATTTATTTTATTTTACTTCAAATTAAAGTGCAAATAAGAGTGCAAGATAATGAAATATTCGTAATTTCAGTTGACAAGTTCAGCCAGAGTTGAGAGAGAAAACATATGTCTGTCATCAATATTGCAACTTAAAATGATGAAAACGTTATGATTCAGATATAAAAAAAAAGAATAAGACTAATATAATAATTATTTTGTGTTTAGAGTTATTCAACGATCATCGTAAGCTTAGAATGCTCACATAATATTCGAAATAATAGGAATAACGAAAATACTACTCGAAAAACAAATCAATAAAATATAGGTTATATAAGTCTCCTTCTTTTTTAGTCCCAATCATACAATTTTCATTATTTAAAGTTGCAATCTTGACGACAAAGACAACACTAGGGATTTTTTCTCTCTCAACGCTGGCTGAACTTGTCAATTCGATAATTTTGCACTTATGCGATCTATATTTTGATGAACATTTTTGTTTGTACTTACGTATTTTGACCTGGAAAACACGAATTTCATAATATTATCGTGCACATATCAATGGTTTTCGAGATAATCAATGCCAAATTTCGCATTGTTTCACTGATATATATCTTTTTTTTTGACATGTAAGTATTCTTCCTTTTTTACGTTTTCATTATTTTAAGTTGAAATCTTGACAGAAACAACACTGGGGCAGACATGTTTTTTCTCCCTCAACGCTGGCTGAACTTGTCACTTTTGTTGCACAATCGACACGAGTCATAACCAAATTCGACATCCCCAACAATCCAACCAACCTAACCGCCCCATCCTCAAGGTGCGGAGAGTGCAGAAGCTGGGAGCCGTCGGCGCCGTCATACTGGACAACTCCCCCGAGGGCGGCGGCGGCGCCGGTTCGGCCATGTTCTCGATGTCGGGCGACGGCAACGACGACGTCGACATACCGGCGGTGTTCCTCTTCAGCCGGGACTCGGCCAGGCTGCTGCGCGCCCTCGCAGACGATCCCATGGTGGAGGTCACCATCAGGGAGCTCAGGGAGGCCGACAATTTCTCGCACAACGAGGAGGAGAGCATGTTCCAGAAGCTCAAGGTTGGGTTGGCTTCAGCGAATATTTCTTGCTATTCAGATAATCGGGTCTATTCTGTTTTCAAATGGCAATATGGCTGCAGAGAAGATATTGCTATCACAGCGAAAATTTGATGAATTGCCGTTTTAAAAACCGACTGTGAATCATATAATTTGTCAATTTCCATGAAATGTTGTCATCTAGTGTTTTCATCTTGGCTAAGTACTGAATATTACAGTGATAATATCGAATTATATAGATACAATATGGTTATTTTGACAAGAACATAATTTACTCGAATATACAGGGCTATTCAAATTCGAGTCCATGCATGGGGATTTCGATAACGGTAAGAGATAGAGGGTTGGTTAAATTGGGGCAAAGTAGCGTATTTCAGAGGTTAATTATATGGATGAAAAAAATCTGGCCTAGCTCCTTCAGTTCTGGATTTATACAGGAAAAATTTAACAAAAAATTGAAATTTTACTGGTAATAGTTCAATATTTCCAAAACACTCTGTGATTCAGATGAAAATACTACTTCAATATGAAACATGGCATTCAAAAAAACGCAATAAAAAATACAGGTCCGTATTTGAAAATTAAGAGTTGAGGGTGGCCCAATTTATACGATACCCTGTATATAGTTTTTATTCATATATTTGGAAAGGCTACAAAAAGTTGCTATGGCAAAGTGGCAAAATTTAAAAGAAATCTTCGTAAAATAAAAAGATATAGACAAAAGAAGAATTTCGATATTTTCGATTTTTCCTGTATAACTCCAGAACTGAAGAAGCTAGGTCAGATTTTTTTCATCCATATAATTAACCTCTGAAATACGCTACTTTGACCTCATTTAACCAACCCTCTATCTCTTACCGTTATCGAAATCCCCATGCATAGACTCGAATTTGAATTTCTCTGTATATGGAATAATGATTAGGATTCCCTGAGAGTTATAGCAATGATTCCGGTATATTGTGATATTTTATAAATTCGCCTTGTGAAAAAATATATGTTTTCAATTAATGAATGAATAGTCAAACCTCATGTAGCAAAATGAGCAAACATTGTAAATTTGAATCTCATACTATAGAAATCGTGGTAAAGTATGAATTATGATATGATAGAATCATGACATGTGGCACCATGTGAAATGCTTCAAAGTGAATAAATGAACTTGTCGCATTTCTCAAAAATCATCAGTTCCTTGAATATAAATCAAAAATAATATCAACTGAAAAAGGTACATTTCAATTATACTTCATACTCTATAATAGTTTGAGAAGCACCATCAGTAGTAGTAGTAATAAAGTATCGAGTTTTCTTGTCTAGGAACTGCGTTTATAGAAAAAATCTTGTGTGTATTTGGAAAGCAGAAAGGTAGGGCCTAAAATACTTGTAGCCCAAACTATAGCTAGCATTTCTTTTTCGCCCGCAGTCATTGAGCGTCCTTGAGGCTGTCCTTTACGAGCGGCAATCTATCACTCTACGCTCCAAATACACAAATAGGAATTATCACGAAATTTGTCACAGATATATGGAATTGAATTTTGCAAAAATGCGGATGAACTGAAGGTTGTGTGAGTTTATTTTCGTATCATGGCGAAGGAACCCCAATCCGAAGAAAAAATGCTATTTTATTGCTTCGTTTGTTGCAAATTCAACCAATAAAATCACCAAAAAACCTCCTAAAATTCGGCCCACTTGCAGGTCTCCGTCCAGGAGTTCCTCAACAAGCACACCGGCATCGAGTTCACGCGCACCGTTCGGCTGGGCGGCTTCAGGGCCGACATCGGCCCCGCCAAGGTGATCATCACGTATGCGGGCAACCCCCTGGCCGCCCGCCCTCTCCCCACCACCGAAACCCCCACCCCTGCCGCTGCCGACGGGCAGTGGGCCAAGATCAGGCGCGGCCTGCTCAGAGCAGTACTGGGCGGCGACGAGCCCAAGGAGCTGTTGCCGCTGTCGGTGCCCCTGAACATCCTGCACATCTACCACCAGACCCTGAGCGGCGTATCAGGGGAGGAGGTGGACGCGGCGGCCCAGGCCGAGTGGCTGCTCAGGGAGCTGCAGAGGGAGCTGAACGGTAGTCCGGGAGGGGAGGCGACAGATGAGATCATAGTTCCTGATCCGGAGGGGGGTGGAAAGGACGGGGATGTGGATGAGAGGGTGGTTCGGGCTATTGATGAGTTATGATCGGATTGCGCCGTCTAGGTTCCTGATTCTCAGTCGAATTGTTTTTGAACGGAGTGTCCTTGAGCAGCTCTGATTTCAAGAATGCCACTTTCAATTGACGAGTTCAACCAGCGTTAGGAAAGAAGAAATGTCTACCCTAGTGTTGTCTTTGTCGTCGAGGTTGTAACTTGAAATAATGAAAATTTTATGATTGGGACGTGAACAAGGAAGAATACTTATATAACCTGTATATAATTGGTTTGTTTTCTTTGTAGTTCGTTTTCGTTATTCCGATAATTTCGTATATTCTGTTAACATTGTTAGCTTATAATTGTTGAATAATTACAAACATAATTGTGATATTAGTCTTCTCCTTTTTTACGTCCCAATCATATCATTTTCGAGTTGCAATCTTGATGACAAAGACAACAATAGGACAGACATTTTTTCTCTCTCAATGCTGGCTGAGCTTGTCAATTGAATTGCTGCATAGTAGCAACTTCAGGGGTATGTGCGAGTTATTTTGGGGTACTCTGTATCACCTATGAACTGTGATTGTGTGCAGATCATGTTTGGGGCGTTCTTGTTTGGAAAAATTTAGTGAAATTTATCTTGAAAACATCAGGACCAAGTAATCGAACATTCTTTATTTTTTTATAGTGTTTGCTTCGATCCCAATTACTTTCGTTTATACTGGATATTGTTTAATATTTGAAAAAAAGAAGGTATAAATTTGTGTATAAGAGCAATGGTGTTCTAAGTTGGACACTCTGTGGAGGCACATTTTTATTAATCCTTTCTCAAGGACCTCTTGTTGATGTGATAATACTATAGAAATTTTATTTATACCAAAAACGTCTCCTTTATCAAATAAAATGACTGTTGCATGATTAAAATATCAATGATAAACAATCTTTGTTTAATATTTTACGTTTTAAGTATCACTTATTTCCGTTGCCTGTAAGTATAAAAATATTGTAGTTACATTTCTCCTGATATTGTACACTAAATTGTATATAATTATATTTATGAATTGTATAAACTTTTTAAAGAAATATTTTTATATACATATAAAAAATTGTTGAGTGTAAATAAACATATTACTTGGCAAGCCTTATTAGTTTCAGACTTATTTTTTTATGGGCCCGATATCTCGAAAAATATTGGAAATAATAGAAAACAGACTTGATGAACGTATTCAGCAGACGAATTAGGACAGATAGACACGTTTTTAACGATTTTTAATCAATTTTTTTTCGAATGCTCGTATTTTGAAAACTATTAGAGATAAAGATGAACCGACTACAGATTCGTGTTCAGCATGCCGAAAACACCATTTTGGTCTAAGGAAAACATGTTTTCAACTCATTTTGTCAGTGTAAAAGGGGAGTCGTTTCGCCATCTATGTTATAAATATTGAAGTAAACATCAGTTCCAAAAATACTATTACAGATTTCTGTAAACATTTAAAGAAAACTGCAATAAGTTGCTCTGCTTATTAAGTAGGAAACTACAATCTGATCAATATTCGATGTGCAGAAAACTGTAATTCAACTACTGATGAAGATTTCTGTTACCTATTCAGAGCAGATAATCAACTAGAAACCTGTAATATTGTTTATAAAGAAAACTGTAATTGGATTTGGTGGAATATTTTGTATGACCTGTCAACAGATAGAGCTTCGTATTTCATCGAATTTTCAATGCTACGTAACATCATTGAATGTTCTTATCTCGAAAACTATTAGAGATGGAGATGAACCAAGCGCAGATTCGTGTTCAGCAGGCTGAGATCTCCCTGCATGCAAGTTTTCAGCTCATTCCGAGTCCTTGCAGAAGTTGAAAATGTGCGGAGTGGAACCGAAAAGTCCTAGGAGAAAGATCTTTGCTGAGTTTTTTTCGCCTGTCATAACCAAAAAAGTTACAAACGTAGTAATGTTGCTTCGCTCTTACAGAAAAGATCACTTTACTGAAACTGCTTTATTGTTAATTGCGAAGAAACTCTCTATCACAGAAAAAAAATTGGCTGTAGTAGTAGAACTGCAATTCTATAAAATTATTTCTGCTACCATGAAAATGTACTTTTCCATGGTAGTTAGATATGTTACTGTTGTAGCAAAGAAGATTTCATCAATATTTCTTTATAATAACCGTAATGTTCTCTGTTATCCTAGCAGAAAATATTTGCATCACGAAATATTTCTTTATAATAACTGTAATGTTCTTTGCCCAGCAAAAATTATTAGCTGAAAGCGATATGGACATGCCAAAATCGCAGTTCGGTTGGTATTCGTTCGTCCACTATTCCGGTGTTTTTCTGTTTTCACATAGTAACAGTGGATATTTCAAAGTATTACCAAAAAAATATTCGTGTTGAGTTTGAGTGAAACCCTTAACGCATGTTTGGTTTGAATTTTTGTGATACCTACGTATATATGTGTATATGGTTCATCGTGTGTATATAAACTACAATTTAAATGATCTTGAGATGGAGATGGACGACGATCATTTTAAAGCATACACCTTGAAAGCTGGGATTTCTTATTATAGTTGCCATCATGAATATTATAGTGATAGCTATTTCAAAAGTATAATACTTTCTCTGTGTAATCTTCGAAGCAATATCAAGACGTTAACAAGTAAGGGTCGATTACTCTTAACGTTCGACATGCTTAACGTTTTTTGCACGATTGATACCATTATAAATTATAAAAATAAATTGGAATTACGAGATTTTTTAACTCGACGGTAAGTGAATTACTTACCGTCGAGTTGGAGTACTTACCGTCGAGTTGGATTACTTACCGTCGAGTTGCTAGTAAATGTCACCTACTGACGTAAAATCTGTCACGGTAAACAGTCAAAAATGATCAATCGTGCAAAAAGATATTTCCTGTCCCCTAGGTAGCCAAAATTTTTGGCTATCGCAGCGGAAAAATCTGCTGTGACGATGAAAACATTTTCTCAGTGTATAATAATGTCCATTCGGAGACCTCAAAAATCGAGTAAAAAATAGTTTTTCAATAAATTTTATTACTGATATAATAATTCAAAAAATCAAAGGTATATCAATACAAAACTGATTCACAAAACGATACCAGTATAACAAAATTCAAAAATACAAATAATTATTGCATTGATTTTGCATAACAAAAAATATTCAGTACATAACAAATATTCGAAAAAAATATTCCCTCGTCTGTTATAGCATACCAAACAAACTAAAAAAACAATACTATTATAAAGTATAGAATTTTATAATCCTCTATCATCGTCACTTTATATTCTTGGAAGACTTCAATTCCAAGAACATGTTCCTCATGTCCGCCAGAGCTTCTTCAATTTTTTTAGCAAACCGGTGACAATCCTGTGAACATTATAATGGTCAATAATCAAAAAATTCTATCTTGATGACAAAAATCGAAAAATTTATCATAGACGTAGACAAACAGTATACAGACAGACATAATGTGTCTGTCATATTATGAAAGGCAAACAGACAGTACAGATAAATATACAGTATATTACAGACTGATGGTAAACACAGTATACAGACAAACGGGCAGAATGTAGACAGGCAAATACAGTATAAAATTAGACTGACAGTATAAAGACAAAAAAGAAGGAGTATACAGATAGACTGACAGTTAACAGACTAACAAACAGGCAGACATAAAGTATACAGACTAACAGAAAGACAGTTAACAGACAAAAAGATAACAGAAAAACAGAGAGACAGTGAACAGAGAAACAGTAAACAAACCGATATACAGTGAACAGACAAAATTAAAGACAGTAAACAGACAGAGATAAAGTAAACAGACTCAACAGAGAGACAGTGAACAGATAAACAGAGATACAGTAAACAGACAAACAGTAAACAGTCAAACCAAAAGATAGTAAACAGACATACAGGCAGACAGTGAACAGACAAACAGAGATACAGTAAACAGACAAACAGAGAGACAGTGAGCAGATAGACAGACAAAAGACAGTAAACAGACAAACAGAGAGACAGTGAGCAGATAAACAGACAAACAAAAAGACAGTAAACAGACAAACCGAAAGACAGTAAACAGAGAGACAGTAAACAGACATACCTAAAGACAATAAACAGACAAAAAACAGTACACAAACAGTATAAAATGACACATCAATGAATTTCATCATCCCCACTCACAGTTGTCGGGCATCCCCTCTTGTTGGATATGTGGAAGAAGATCAAGTCCTCGCCGGCGATGATGTAGGAGACGCCGTAGCCATCGTCGGCGACGGGACCGAAGCCGCCGCCTGCCGAGATGCACTTCGGGTGCTTGCGCAGGTCGAGCCGCGACGTCTGGCCGTGCGGCGTCTGCGACGTCGACAGACGCCACGGCTCGCCGAGCACCTCCTTGAGGAAGGGCGAGTCGACCTCGAGGTACTTGGAGACGACGTATAGGCAGAAGAGGTGGCGGTCGATGCCCTTGCCCGACATGGCGTCCTGGTAGCCGGCCTGTGGAGGGGGATGGAAAATCAAGAATTATAATAAAATTGTATCAGTCTATAATATGCAGGGTGTTTCATAATATGTGGCATGCACTTCTTGGGGTCGTCTCAAGACAATTATGAAAGTTCCCATAAACCAATGTCCAAAACTTTATCCGAGAGACAGGGCGTTGAAATTTCAAAATGTTTCCAGTTTTTTTATTGCTCCTGCAGTTTTCAGGATATCAAACCCAAATTGGAAATACATGATTGAGCATGCCAAATGGTTTTGAGAATCTACAGGGATATATTTTTTCAATATTCTCACCCCCATTTTGCACCTTGAAATGTTTGTGGTATGCAACTGATGGATTCCAAATTACAAGATGCAATTCATGGTTCTTTCGAAATATCTTAGTTGACAATGAAAAAAATGATTTTCTGTAATTCATATTTTAAACTTTTGTCTATGCAGTAAGGAAACAAAATAAAAAAGTCTGAATAAACATGTCTAAATCTCATTGGTTTTGAGTAACACTTCACTAAACAAGTAAACTATATTTGTATTGAAAACTGCAGAAGCTCTGAAGAAAAAATAAAAAACAAATCTTGAAATGTCAAGTAACTCGGATTTTCATCATGTTTATCATTTTACTCTATCACCCCTAGAAGTGCGTTCCACATATTATGAAACACCCTATATAAAAAGTACGCAACCAATGGAGGGCATTTTTATTTGTGATTAAAACAAATAAAACTTAGTCTAGTCTTGAAATCTACTATAAGATATAATGAGTGATTTTCAGTTTTTTCAAGACGCATTTTTCAAAATTAGCAGTCTCAAGTTATGTATTTCGGAAAATAAGTAAAAATATCAAATTTTGTCCACAAACCTGGTGCCTTTGACATGCAATTCTCAACAGTTTGATGCGTTCTTCTAAACTGCATTCTCTGTCTTCCATAGCTCTCACCCATGCCGCAGATTCGAGAGAAAGAGGACGCAAGGTTTCTGTTCTCCCCTCCCTGTAAGATATTTGACATTTGACGTGAAATTCCGGGAATCAGTCGATGAAAGTTGAACAAACTGAGGGCATTTCGATATTAATGTTTGATTCAGAAAATGTTTACTTTGGTAAGTAAATACATTACAATGGAGGAATTGTCTTGAAATCCTTTCAAGAAATTGAAAATAAAAAGAATACGATGTGAAAAAACGTATATTCAACAAAAAATATGATTTTCTCGTGCTGCTAAGATTAAAATGATTCATTGCGTGCGTGAAACTTTGAGTAAGTATTTATATTCAATGAATCACATTCTGCATAGCTCATTTTTCATCATGATTGAACAATTTCAATAGAGTGCAGAAACGTAATGAGTCTTGTACACTATTTGTCCTACGACCATAAATATTTTCATTTCGCGGAAAGTGAATTACTGAATTTCCATCCTATCTCGAAATCATTTATATTGCCTATTAAAACTGAGCGTTTTGCCACACAAAACCGTAACTCCACCCTCCCGAGAGTTGTCAAACCCGAAACCACCGAGCCTCACCTGTACAACCTCGTCATGGTCGCCTCATACGTCAAACAGAACTTGCCGGCGTCCCGGAAGTACGCCAGCTGCAGCGCCATCTGCAGGTACGCGTCCGGACTCACGCCGCACGTCTTGACGAACCCCTTGCCGTAGGCGTCGTGCACCAGGATGCGCAGGTCGATGTCGGCGATGAGGGCGTCTACGACGCCTAGCGCCTGCCCTATGGCGTCGAGGGCGTCGCCGTTGAGGTCCCAGCCGAGGCGGGCGGGCGACGGCGGCTGGACTTCCGGTTGGCCCACGGTGTTGCCCTCGTCGTTGAATCTGGGCGGGGGGTATTTGGGGTGAGTTTTGGGGGCGTGGGGTTCGGTGAGTCGATTGGGTTGGTTTTTGACGGGGTTTGAGGTCAATTACTTAGCTTGATTGACAAGTTCAGCCAGCTTTGAGAGAGAAAAAATATGTCTGCCCTAGTGTTGTCTTTGTCGGGTCAAGATTGTAACTTCAAATAATGAAAATGTTATGATTGGGACTTGAAAAAGAAGAAGACTTACATAACCTGTATGTAATTGGTTCGTTTTTCTTGTATTTTGCTTTCGTTAATCCGATTATTTAAAATATTTTGTTAGCATCATCTTATACTTGTTGAATGATTCCAAACACATTAAAAATGAGTTATTATTTTTCTCTTTATCGTTTTTTAAGTCGCAATCATAACATTTCCGTTATTTTAAGTTGCAATCTTGACAATACTAGGGCAGACATATTTTCTCTCTCTTAGAGCTGGCTGAACTTGTCAATTGAGTTTTACCGTCTTTCGAAATACTAAATGTTGAAGTTGAAATTACTTGCCATTGAATAGTATTTTGTGTAAAGAACTTGACAAAATAGAAAGTCGGTACCGAAATATATGGATTTATTTTTTTTAATCCACCAATTCTCTCGAGGAAAAAATGTTTCGAAGTAGTGAAGTAGATTGGGTAAGTACTTCCGAATTATGGAATAAATCTAAAATATACATGCAGTTAATTGAAAGGTGGCATGAAGATGTTAGTGTGCGAGAAAAAGAAAATAAATTACCGATTCGAAATTTCATCTGTTATAAGGTACTCCCAACTATGCACGATAATTGGAGCATCAGCCCTAATAATAATAAGAAAACACAAACATAACTCACGAAACAAACATAAAAATATTCTGTGTGACAAGTTGACGAAATATTACCATATATATCAGCGATTCTACTAGTGAATGTACGAATATGAAGTTAATATTTTACTGAATAGGCGAGATCACAAACGCGTAATTTTGGTTAAAACGTGCTTGTAGTTGAAATATTGGTAAAATAAATCGAATCGAATAAACGCCGCTCTTAAACCCTCTAATTCAAGTCCTCTGATAGGCATATTATTATGTTGCCAGTTTCACTACTTTCCGGAACTTCCGAGAAAATGTTATTCGATTTCATCCCATTCATAAAATAAATAACGAGATGAATACTTCGTGTTCAATATCTCTTCATTTGGTTAATCTTTGATGACATTTATGTATACTGGTTGTTTTGTCATTAGTTTTTGGCCTACTGACATCTTGAAGAAATAAATTGAATAACGTTCGGCTACGCTGTAAAACATTACCCTCTAACGCGTTTGGTAATAGTTCAGAACTTGTTACATCACATTTAGGCACGGTTTTCACAGTGTTCAAATCTCATCGTTCTGGAGGTTGTAGTATTTATTACAGAAATTATTAATCTCGCCTACAAAGTTAAATGTATTTTATCATCTCAACGAGAGATCTCCAAAAGCATCAATATAAAAGAACACACTAAATGCTTTCTGCTTTTTGATCTAATATTTTGTCAATTGTCACTGTTTTTTCATTTGTGAATATCTCAGTATAAGAATTTAAGAATTGAATACAAGTTAAATCCCGGTCATTTTCCAATTGAATCAGAAAGGATTATGTTGGTCTAAGAAACCAAAAGAAAGTATATCGGTTCAGAGTTAAGAGAAATTCAACATTTTTCTGCAGTCAGTCAGCATTCTGTACCCGTAGATAGCAGGCAAACGAGAGACTCAAAGTAGGTACAGCAAAGCAAGAAGAAGAAGAATGGGCTCAGGTCGACACGTTTTATCATTACCGAACATCCCAGGTTTCCGACGTGACCACCCATTCCCAAACATGGGACATCACTGCTGCATCGGCCCTATAAAATATGCAATTTTGTCAAAAATAGTCGGCCCCACATCCAACTTGGAATACTATCTATCAGGTAGGTAGCGGCTATGTATATTCAGGGTGGTTGAAAATGTGGAAAGCCACGGAAAAATGCAGTGAGAGGAGTCATTTGACTTACTTTCAATCATACAGGATCATTCGAAATTCAACCGATAACAATCCACCGGTGGTAGCTATCATGATTTTATAATAATATAAGTTTTATTGATCCCAAGAACGTACGTTTATGAAGCGACAAAAAACAACGAAGAGAAAAAAATAAAGTAAGAAATAAAGATGATAAACAGTTAAATCAGAATGAGGTAACGTATGGAAAAAATCTAATTGATAAAAAAAAACCTGTCATGTGTAAATAATTATTCTATCAGAATATAACGATTTTTTCCAAATTGCGTTTTCATATTGACAGCTACTCTTATATGATCATGTTGTTTGGTTTGGTGTTTAAGGGTATAGAAATTGACTTTGAAGGTAAGATTTGGGAACGAGAACCACATTTCCAACAATCCCGCGCCTTATAAAAATTTCCCGAAGACTTACCACGAGTGTTCTGCGTTGAACCCAATGCGCCCATTGCTACCCACACACAGGGTGAACGACTTATCGAACCACCTGTCGTACCCCTTTCCATGCAACAAGTCCCTGCCGTACTTGTCCAGTTTCGACGGATCGCCCTAGAGAAACGGGGAAGTTTCCAAAATTCCGTTATCGATATGTATAAATATTCAGACATTCTGCATCAACATTGCTATTGCTATGATATCCAATGTAATATTCGTTCAATAGTTTGAGTGCCGGTGCACAATGGAATGTTAATTATACTATAAGAATATATGTAAGAATCACTCCATATAGTCACGTTGATACGTTGATTCATTCCACTAGTGACAAAGCTTATCGTTGGTGTGGTAAGAGATGATAGGTCCCTAAGGAGAAAGTGGTTTACAGTCGAGCAGTCAGTCATGTATTGAATATGGAGAAGGGAGTATCATTCTTCTCAGGGAATTGAAAGCTGCGTTTGGCGAAGAGTTTGGTGTTGTGTCCAGTTGAGTTAGTAAATATAGAATATAGTATCGTTTGGTGTGGTAAGAGATACGTTTTTTCTAAGGAGAAAGTGGTTTATAGAAGGGAGTATCATTCTTCTCAGGGAATTGAGAGCGGCGTTTGGTGTTGTATCTTGTGTCCAATTGAGTTAGGATTAATATACAGTATAGTATTGGATCGTATATGATTCTGTCTTGTTTGTGACAACACTATAGTGAATGGATAGATCAGAGCATGGTAAGTGTACCTACATTCCAATTATACATCATCTGTACGTCAATGCATTAACATAAGAATGATTCTATTCATTCTTACAAATATTGAAGTAGAGTAATTTTTGACCATGAAGTTGGGACCAGGTACAAGATAATTTTGAAACTGGTAATGTTTCTTTGATGTTGGTTATGCTACATGAAATGACTGACTTCAACCGCCAACAGTGCAAGTAACAGCATATTCTATTTCTGTTTCCGGGTATTCTCAACCGAACTAAGTTCAGAAACTTAAAATAAACCCAAATGTAATCGAATCTGGATAGTACTTCAGAGCTCCGCCATAATAAATAGTGAATTCCAATAGTTTGAACATGGAAACCACTTGGATAATTTCAGTATTGATGCTAGACAGCAGAAATCCAATACTAGTTATTCAAACAACCGCGTAAAACCGAGCGACCTTTCCTCACCATGTCGAACTCGTAGGGAAAGTCGTCGAGGGTAACGACGAAGGCTGCCTTCTCGATGGCGTCCAGGGATGCCCTGTTGACGCCGCCCTTGCCGAAGACATTCGCCCGGAAGGCCGCCCAATGCGATCTCTCGCCCGCCGTCAGCGCCGCCAGTTTTTCCTCGCCCGCCAAGGGCTCTGACTCGTCATCCAGGATTTGCTGCATTTGTCTGTGGAGGAAGTATTTTTTCTAATTCGGTTCCATAATGAAGTCATTATGAAACGCAAATTATTATTCAGAGGTTGGTCAATCGAACTGTCAAATAAAAGTCCCGCTTACTTCTGAGCGATTTTGGATATTAGCAGTGATTAACTCAATGTTTATATTGGTGAGTTTCAATTTAAAGTGTGATTTGATTTAAATTGACCAATAAAAACAATAACCTTCACCACTGGTATCGCAAAAATCAAAATCGCTCAACAGCTTGGGCGCCAGATTTAAAATATTTCAATGTCATCATTGTTACCAATCGAAGATGTTTCTGTCATTAATCGATATTAAATCAATTTCTCCCGATGAAAGACTTCAAATTAATGCAAAATAGAAAAAATTGTATATGACACACGTTTTATAAGACACGTTGTCGCACTTGTTCCCTTGGAGCACTCCTAGCTTCGCTCGTCATACTCCAAACAACGCGTGCGATACAACTTGAATCATAATATACTATTTCATCGCGAAATTTCGGACAAGTTGTCTTTTTATCATCAGATCAATGGTTTTGTACTTTTATTGTCTCACATCTGTATCTCGCACGGCTTCAGGATCCTTCTCTTGTAGATGACGACCTTGAAGTAGCGCCCCTTGTGGTAGACCACAATGTGGTTCGACTCCAGCCAGTGGTTGATCTTGTCCGTTTCAACCCCAGGTGCTCTGGTGGTGTTGAAAATCCTCTCGTACTGCCAGGAGCAAAGAGGGACTAGGCCCTGCACAAGGATGGGTTCCAGTTCTTGCCTCTCCACCAGTCTTCTGAACACCAACAGGGAGTAGATTGTTGAGGCCGCCCTGGCTGCTTGTATCTAGTTAAATCAATGACAAAAGCTTTTTGTGTATGTAGAGCGCAAAGTGATAGATTGCCGCTCGAAAAAGACAGTTATCTTTCGAGAGCGGCAAGGCAATTCGTTCAACTTCGATAAATCTAGAGGAATATCACTTATATTCAGCAGATTTATTTCCCCTAGAAAACCAAGAAATCATGCCAACCAAATGAATTCAAGCAACTCCGAGCAAAATTACTCAACGATCGAAAAAGAAATGTTAGCTATAGTTTGGGCTATGAAGTATTTCAGGCCCTATCTTCTTGCGTTCGAAATATACACAAGTTTTTTATACAAACGAAGTTCCTAGAAAAGAAAATTCGATGGATGTGGTGTAACAAAAGCGCTTATGATGACAGTGAGTAAGTAATACACCCAATTATTTCTATCCACATGCGACAGTTTTTTTCCATTTCAACACGTGTGCTTTTTTTTTTTTCTTTCAAATAACAATACCATGGTGATTTGATCTACTTTTCAAATAACAAAATTTAATGATGTTTTCATATGTGGTCGTAGGAAACATTTATGAAATTCACCTTAGTTGGGTGAAGCAAAACTGCGTCGATCCCGTAAAAGTTTGAGTTGATCATCAGTGGCGATCTGCCTCGTAGGTAAACGTATTCCTCCCACCAATCTGAAACGTAATTAGTTGACCACCAGGATTTGAGAAACAGATAGCGTTGAAGCTTGTGGCCTATGCCGTTCTCGAACTCTATGGCTAGTTTTTCCATTCTTTCATACTTTTCACCATCAAGGAGAGGTTTTACACTTCTCAAATACTGAAATAAATATTTTGTTGTCAAAATCAGAAAACTTTTCATAATGAAATCAATTGTGCTAGTGTCCTTTATATTCCCGGAAATTATTTGTTAACTTTTATATTTTCCCACTCATTTCCTGTTACAAATTGGCATATCAACTTTAAATAGTGGTTTCTGAACATAATGATGGGTAATATGGGACAAAGAGCATCAATGATAATTACAGGCAACAATTAGGTATTCAAATTATGGTAGTGCATTGATAATTAATTCCTAGATTTTAATTAAAAAAATAATTTCGACTCTAGTGACACATAACTTTTGTGTCCACTTACCCTTTCCATTGTATCCCTTACCGCCGGTAGTGGTAATCTGGGGAGAGACCCTTGATAACTATATAATTTAGGAGTATTCCAACCACTGAACAACTTTACTAAAACCAACCATATCTTGGTTTTGGTGGATGGCTGACTTCCTCTAGCTCGAGACTCATACATCCATCCTTTATACATAAAAAGCAGTTTCAAAATATATCTCATTGCATAAATAAAAGTCAACCAACACACCAAGGAGGTGAGAAAGCATGAAGCAAAATGCCATCGCATATCAGTCCTGAAAATTTGAAACATACATTGTCAATGAATGGATGCTTCATTTCATTCAACTCACCCTGGTAGATGCTGTAATATTCTGTTTGTCATATTCAAAGGCAATGATATCCCATTCCAATGTATGGCTGAAACTATTCCAACCAACAACCAAAGGTACTTGAAATGTCCCGGGTATACACCATTGTATAAGTTATTCTGTGAAAATTTGAAGTTATTCTCTCAAATGTCAATGGACAATGCACCAAGAAGGGATCAATATCAGATTATCATGAGCTATTCAATTATTTTCACAATTGAAAACAACCAATAGAAAAATCATCAACACAAGTATTTTGTCACTATTTAATGACAATTAATTCAACAACAGGTATAAAGATCACCATAGAATTTGCATAGTTAGGAATAACAAATGGAGCTACTGCTCAAAAATTTTAGATGAACAGAACTCACCAAATTCACTGAAATCCAAAGTTCCAGTTCCCCGATTACATCAAACATATTTTTATATCAAATTGACACCACACTTCTGCACTTATTACAAATTGATAACATAACATCAATGAGACCCAACCACAGTGACTTATCAGAAAGTACTATACAGGTAAACAACAAGCAATTGCTTTTAGCCTCATTAAGAGTCATCTTTTATGCTTCTCCATAACATAAATGGTGATTAAAACTCTACCAAAAGTGTGGAATAGAAATTTAAAGTTAATAATTAATGATATGCATTGTTTGTTTTGACCCTCTTAGTAAATAGCCTGCACACAAATATAGACTAATGAATGAATGCATAAAAATGTCCTTTATCATCAAGAATAAAACATAAGTTCCCATTTAATTTGCATGAGTAAGCACTTTTTATTCTATTTGAATTTACTTCAAATGATTATGAGCCATACTAAAGCTATAATAAGGGATTATTACCTGTAATCTTGCAAGCCTCTTCTTCCATGATCTGATCCCAGATTGCCACACCAGATGAAGTACTTCCCGGTCAAAATTTACATCCCACCCTTCATGGGTTATAGCAAAGGAGAAGGCAACGGCAGAATGGGCTTCTGCCATATTGTCTTAGCTAAAAAATGTATGCATATTTTTTGGGAAATTTGGGAAACCTCCCAACAATATGGTGAAGAGAAGATATCCTTCGAGTTGAGTATACATGAGTGTTACCAAAAAGACCACCCTGTATACACATTTTCGAGACATTTCGTGAAAGTCATGGAAATTTGGAGTTGATGGCAACATCGCACTCATATTTCGACCTTTACCTGAAGTCCTGAGTCATTTTGGTGATTTTTTCTTCAAAAGGAATGTAAGTTCGGTAAATAATTAATGATATATAAATTATAACTTGTCGCCTTTTTGAATATTCATCATTTATGTAGTTGTTTATTAAGACATTAGAAAATAATTAATTGACTAGTTATAAAAAACTGAAATCGCGACATTAGTCGTCCATGATTCATGTCAAATACCTATGTTTTGGTAATTTTTCTGGTTCCTGGATGAATGGAAGAAAATTTAACAAATATGAAGACTAAAAAAATTTGAAAATATGTATGCGGTGTTGCCATCAACTTGAAATTTCCATAGATTCCATGAAATTCCTCGAAAATTGTTAATAGGAAAATATAAAATGAAGTAGGATGATCATTTGTCTTTTTGTTCTGGTGCCTGTGCTAACTCTGCTAACTCAATAATAAGTTAGCTTAGCACAAGAGGTACTTATCCTAATCAGCCAAAGAGCCCAGCCAACACATCTGCGACATGACATCTCTGAGATGTCGCAATTAGGTAACATTGCGATATCACGAACGTTGCATCGATGCGATGTGAAAAAGTAAGCATATTTGCGACATAACATCTCTGAGATGACGCGATGAGATCACACAGTGATATCACGAACGTTGCATCGCTGCGATGTACAAAAGCAAACAAACCTGCGATATAACACCTCTGATGTGTACTATATATATATAGCACAAATTGTGCAATTGTTTATTGACGTATTGTATTTGTATTACACAAAAACCGAATATTCCGTTTTTTGGTATGATTTATTAAAATTTATCGTATCATTGAAGATTTAGACATTATTATATGAAATCTCTATTGATAATTATCAACATCATAAACGTACCAAAACCTTAGTTACTCATAATATATTAGTTACAATAATTTACGTCAGTTACGAAAGCATAATACATACGTTAAATATAAGCATAATACACCGTTGTCAATGATACGATAAAGCTTTGAATGCAACTCGATTATTAGCGAGTCAACACCGTCTCGGACATTGCGGTTGACTCAGCTACCGCCTCGTTACCAAGCAATGTCCTCCACTAATATTATAAAAATCGCATAATAATCTCGTTACGTTAATAGCCACTATTTGAATTTCCCGCGCGCAAATATACTTTCCGTGGTCTGTGGACACCTGCACTAGACAGTTGATAATGATGATTCATCATCACCAGTTATAACTTTCTCAACCACTCCAGAGTTTCAATCCAATCAGTTGAACAACCATTGATATGCCATTGATGGAATTAGTTTTACCAGTTCACTTAAGTTGTGGTCTATGTGCTAGTTTTTCAAGTTCTTGTACAATCAACTATAACAGCTCTGTGGGGGTACACGAAACGTGAGTATAGGTTTTGTTTAAGTAATGGTGAGAATAAGTTTTCACTTGAAAGCATGCCAAAGCCGTTCTTTTCATCATACTCAAAAGACGACATCTGATGGTTTTGGAACATTATAGATTATGGTAGTCCAAACTATTAATTTATTGTTTTTGAATCAGCAGATTATGATGTCACCCAAGGTGGATCATTTACGGATTCATCGCTTTGGAAGACGTATGGGAGCTGATGGTGGAAACTTTCTCAGAATGTGTTTATGAGGAACTTTCTGCAAATTAAATATAGATGCAAGAAATTCAACTGAAGCTAATATTTCCATTCCATCAGCCTTCTCCGAAGAAAACAATATTCATTTAAAACAAAGAATAATAACCTATATTTTTTGCTAAAGATAATTACCTCTTATTTAATGGAATGGAATAATAATTTTGTTTTTTTGTTGGTATTTGTTCATTGTTGGAAATAAATATTTATAATATAGGAATGTTGTTTTTTTTTCGCACTGACATTTTTCCCTATATATCACCTTACCTCTGCATTACATTTGTACATCACTGTGATGTCATACATTCACATCTCTGTGATATCATATATTTACATCCCTGCGATGTCATAAGTTCACACATCCCTGCTGTCAAAATCGAATTACATCGCAGTTTCATCCCAAAAACACATCGCAGTTTCATCGCAAAAACGCATCGCTATTCCATCATAAAAATATATCGCAGCGACATCGCATGGAGGAAACTTGAGTATGACAAAATAATATCTCTGCCATATCGCAGCGACGTCTGTGCGACATAGAATGCGATATCGCAGGTCACATTGTTACATCGCTGCGATATCTCTGTGATGTAACTGTGTTTGCTGGGAGATAGGTATCCCATTTTCAATCATAAGGTTATTTAGTGTGTATATCAGTGAGTCTAGATTGAATTCTAGTTGGTAAACAACCTCTATAAGCCAATTATAGCTTATAGCTAGAGGTGGCACAAAGTCCAAAGTTCAATTTATATAAAAGTTGATGATTTTGAGACTTCCAATAGTATAATTCGAGTCATAGAAATAGATTGAATGGTATGATGGATCATTCAACATAAGTAGACAATATAATTTTCAACAAAACAAGAATGTAAACTCATCAGTATTCACTGCAAGTAGCAGATATATCATATTTTTGCTTTCACTTGATTGTGGGTATTTAATCGTTTGAAAGATAACAGATCAAGTAATCATAATATGTATAACAAAACCATGAAATAAAAACATACCTTAGTCTATTCCACGTTTTATACAGTTATATGGACTAATGCTCAGACGAAAGTGTAGTTCCTGGACCCTTCTTGATATGCTTGTGGAGATTAGACAGCGAACATAACGGATTATTCCTGATTAAATAAAACCATGTCTTCAGATTCGACTGTTACCAAATAACGTTCACGCACAAATCCCCCACTGTTAAGAGAAAATCCCAACTTTCGCAGCAACAAAACACCTCATGAACAATAGAATAGGTACAGACAGAAACTATTGAGTTTATACAGATAAGTATGTATTATTATATTTAGATCAAGCACCACATCCTTCGCATTTTTTCACATGTCAGATAAATGGATATGGCAATATTGCATTGGATTTTGGATTCATTGGAATATGGGTGTCAACTGTCAACAAAGACAACATGTGTCAACGTCAGACGATGTCATATGTGAAGTCATATGTTGATTTTACACTGACAGTAGAACTCAATGGACACAAGAGAAAAAAATAAGAAGATGTGAGGTTATGAGCTCAACCAAATTCTTTGATTTCTTTGGCTCAAGGCTCAACAGCAGGAAACGACAGAAATTTCCCAGTGATTTCAAAACTGGATTATAATCGCGCTGATATGTCTAATGAAACGAATAATCTCATAACAGAAAATGGACAATCTGAAAGTAATGAAATAATTATTCTAATAGTGACCGATGAAACAGGTGCCTCGGATTCCCATGAAAACATCAAACAAAATACTGGACATGGATATAATGAAGACACTTTACTGAATCAAGAAGAATTCAAAGGTCTATTGCATTGCACATATTGTTCTAAACCTTTTTCTTCAGAAATTGTCTTGGGCAATGGTAGGAAATGCCACAAGGATGATAATCTTGTTTGTGAACTCTGCTTGAAATTCTTTTCCCAAAAGGGTGATAGGGAACATACTATCAAACCACATGAGAATAGGGACAGGGGTGAGTTGAAGCCTAAAGCCTCACTTAAAGCTGACTGTGGATCATCAAATATTCAAGAGGGTGCAGTGTCCAGAACATTAGAAAAATATGAATGCCCTTGTCCAAGAATATTTAAAAGACAATATTATTATGAGAAGCATATGCTAGCAGTTCATGGTAAAACATACAAACATGGAAGTAGAGATGCAGGCAGAATACCAGAAATATCCCAAGTGGATTATGAATATGATAGTAGTAACAAGTGCACAGTTTGTCTGCAGATATTTAAAAATAAAAATTCCTTGAAGGTCCATTTCAGAAGTCATTCCAACAATATATATAAATGCCCTGATTGTTCAAAGATCATCACAACCAAAGGATGGTTTGAGCAACATATTAAAAGTCATGGTACTGCCAGACCCTTTCAATGTAGTGTATGCAAGAAGAGTTTTACAGATGAAAAACGGTTGAAACGTCATGAATATATCCATGGGACATCCATATTCAAGTGCCCAATATGTTTAGCTCAGTTCACTCAAAAATATCTTCTACTTGATCATAATAAAATGCACCTCATAGGGTCCAATATCAGTGATGATTATCACTTGAATGTCCTCCACAGTAAAGTTAAGTTTTGAATACAAATTTAAATATTGTCAAAATGCGCGAATTTTCAAGAAAATTAAAATATGTTTACATCTCTATATTGCTTTTATTTACTCGCTTATTTATGATTGTAAAGATCAGTAAAGTATACAGATACACAGATGAAAAAAAACTTACCCTAAATTTTAAAATAACTGCTGAAACAAATTTCAGTTGGCGGATAGCCCAAATAACTAATGCTATTTCAACAGAAGGGAAGGAGACGATTTTTGGATAGCCATGACGGTTAAGGCCCGGTTTCACCAATGAATTAATCTCGGTTTTAAAGATAACTGACAATTTTAATCGCGATTATGCCTTCCACGCGTTCCACCACACCACTAACTACGATTATATCCGATAATCGAGATTATTTATTAACTGGTCATTTTTGACGGGTTATCGGAATTTAATCTCACGTTACTCGAAACAGTGAGGTTAGGTTGATGTTGAATGTTGTTGGATTATTGAAGAATAACTGGCCAATTTGCAACGATTGTATGATCAAAAAATAGAGGTTGTATGATCTTGCTTTCGAAGATGAGAGTAGTGATGAAGATGAATTTGTTGTGCATCGCCCCCGTTGGTTACGTCATTCGACACCATGGAATATACTGATTCAAGTGTGGGAATCAGACTTGCCAAAACGAGCAGTGATTTCTGTTTTGGAATCTATCGAAGATCAATTAAAATACCTGCATATGTCCACTTATATTTTCAACTATATTGAATCTAGCCTGCACTAGATCCAGCAAATATGCCTTCTCGGCAATGCTCAAATTAGTATATCTCTTTATTATTTTCCTTCTCTCCCCGGATACCTACTTTCTTGTCACTCAGTCATCCTGTCCTCATCAGAATTCTCTGTCTGATGTTCAAATATCAAACGATGAGAATGGAAAAAATCATACCAAACAAACAAAAAAAAATTAAAATTAAGGTCACATTCAGGTTATGTGATGACGTTCATGCTTGTTCATGACATATTACACTGTTGCCTTATCAATTTTCAGATCGAATCGCGTTTAGCTAACTGAACTTGGTTGTGTGGTGAAAACCGACTGGTGAAACGCGAACACAAAAAAGCGTAATGGCGGTTGTCGGTCGATCGGTAAGGTAGGTCACCGTAGGGATATCGACTTCTTCTTCTTATAATATTGTGGCATCAACCGTACCTAAAGGCGGTACTACATAGTTAAAATCAAGTGATCTTGAGGACGAGGTGCTGAAATATAATCGAGATTAAATCCACGGTTTAACTTTAACTTCGATTACAAAAACCGAGATTATGTCGCGCTTGGTGAAACCGGGCCTAAGATCAAAAAATTGCTGGTTAAATAATTCTCGGGTTAAATGCTTAGATGAGCAGAAGAATGTTGTCACTAATCTGTCATTAAAAATTTCCGTTTTGAATTGTATGCCTTTGAATCTCCCGCTTATTGGAGTCATTATCATTGAATTTATAATCAAAATGGTAAAACGTAGCGCGAGTCATCGATATTCCATCAGAGAATTGGATAAAGGTGGGGAATCCCTGGTAAAAGCAAAAGCGTCAAATGTTCCTGTCAAATTCAAAAATCTTGTTGAAGTATCTAACGCAATTCGCACTATGAAGACCAACAGAGCATATGCCTATTTGCGCAACGTTTTGGCCAAGAAGGAATGCATTCCCGCAAAAAAATTCAAGAGTGGAATCGGAAGATGTGCCCAAGCGAAGCAATTCAAAACAATCATCGTGAGAGTAGTGTATCGGGTTTTCGTTCTCGAAAACATAAAAACTCTTGTTTTAGGGTCGATGGCCAAAAAATGCGAGCAAGTGCATGCTAGATCTGTTGAAAAATGCGACAGCAAATTGCGAATTCTTGGGGAGGGACCCTGCAGACTACTATGTTCATCATGTTCAAGCTAGCCAAGCTCCTACCACAACAAGAAGGACCTATCGAGCTCATGGCAGAATAAACCCATATGTGCGCCACAATTGCCACATTCAAATTATTCTCAAACACAAAGCACAATGAGGACATGTTATTATTAACTGAATAGTTCCATAATACTTTTAGTTTGTTGTTCTATAGGGATATATAATAAACGATATAATTGGGTTGAATAAAACACAAACATACTCATGCATATATATAAAACCCGAAAGAAACCTGGTGAATGAAGGGTTCCAAATGCTTACAGTAAAAAATATTTGAAAATTTTTATTAAGGCACATATTAGCTCTCAATCAAGGCACATAATATTCATAATGGCACTAAAAAATTAATATTTTTCCAGAGCATATAAAAATACACATCAAAAGCAATTTTTTCAATACAACCTCTAAGAATATATTTTCTCACAATGAGAATGCCACCAGGAATTATATAACAAGTATTCATCATTTCCAAAATTCTCTTGATACTGGTTTAAAGATACAAAATAAAATTCACAACCATTTCAAACAAGGTGGAAGCATATTTTCATCTAGGATTGAATGATATATACATTCTAAATATTAAGTACACGAATTATAAGCAATTGTGAATTTAAGTAGCCACTGTAGGAAGTGTGGAAATCACTGATTCTCATTTGATATTTTCGTAACAAAATTAGAGTGATCAATTTCTAGAAAGTGAAGAACCAAGAATATTTCAAAAGGTTATCATTTAGTCTAGAGTAGTACAAATGTTATAAATAATTTGACTGTGATAATATCCATTCTCTTATATGTTTATGAATCTTAGATTATTGATGCATAATCTGAGTTGTAAACATTGAAAAACAGTGAAATCATAAATATCTAAACAAAAATATGCATTGCTTGACAGAGTTTGCTGTGGTCATGATAATACTTCATTGAATAAAATAATATGGTTAGCAAATATCACAAGTTTATCGAATTTATGTTATAAATATTTATATATAGTATGAACCAGAACTTGTATACAACTTCACACACACGTTTTCGTTGTATAACATTGACTTAAACTATGCAATGTACAAAAAAAAATAAAAATTAATACATCAGCTAATACTATAATATAAGTGATGCATTAATTTTTATAAAAAAAGCGAACAGTTTTATGTATGTATAAGGTACATAAAAATAAAACAATCTTATAGGTACATCAAATACCATATTGCAGTGCTCGATAAAGATTTTTTCAACAAAAAATCAGCAATGAAACAAGACTGAAATGAAATATAATACAACTTTTCATTTTCACCCCTCAATAATGTTTAGAGCCTTGTAGGCTTCGAATAATTCTCATTATATGGCAGAATTTGACGGAGTTTTTGTGCAATGAAACCTCAAAGACGGTCCAATTTACTCACTGTTTGATGTGATTATTGCCATTCTCAAGAATAGACATATTGGACGGCAGCAGATATGTGATGTTGTTACCGTCCTTCTTGAAGGTAGGTATCTGTTCTGCGGCGGAAACCTGAATGTTGATTATTCGCTGTTTGCCTCCCAGAGAACAAGAAATCGTCTTGGATACCTTCACCGGAAGCTCAGCGTTCTTAATCCTACGAAGAAAAAAATTCTTTTTCATATCTCCAGTGAAAATGAACCCTCCTCAAGGAGAAATCTCATTGAATATCTGCCTTACAGTAAATTCAATCAGTACTTCTTGACATTTTTTCACCACGTGACCTCAGATTTAGCGGGAATTAAAAAAAGTTGTCTGTGGGGCCGAAGAGTGGGTCAAATTGACAAGAAAATGTGTTTGGAACCCAACGAAGACCCCATATATCAATTTTGAACTAGACTAGAACAGAGGTTGAGGTCGTTGACTCCGAGGTTGAGGTCGTTGACCCCGAGGTCAAGGTCATTGACCCCGGGGTCATGACCCCGAAGTTGAGGTAGTTGATCTCGAGGTTGAGGTCGTTGACCTTGAGGTTTGGGTCATTGACCCCTATGCTAAGGTCATTGACCTCGAGATTAAGGTCGTTGACCACAAGGGTAAGGTCGTTGACCCCAAGGCTAAGGTCGTTGACCTCGAGGTCAAGGTCGTTGATACCGAGGTCATGGCCCCGAGGTTGAGGTCTTTGACCCCTAGGCTAAGGTCATTGACCCCGAGATTAAGGTCGTTGACTCCAATGCTAAGGTCGTTGACCCCGAGGCTAAGGTCGTTGACCTCAAGGTCAAGGTCGTTGATACCGAGGTTGAGGTCGTTGACCTAGAGGTCAAGGTCGTTGATACCGAGGTCAAGGTCTTTGATACCGAGGTCATGACCCCGATATTGAAGTCGTTGATCTCGAGGTTGAGGTCGTTGACCTTGAGGGTGAGGTCATTGACCCCGAGGCTAAGGTCGTTAACCTCGTGGTTAAAGACGTTGACCCCCCTCCCCCCGAGCCTAAAGTCGTTGACACCGAGCTAAGGTCGTTGACCTCGAGATCAAGGTCGTTGACCTCGAGATCAAGGTCGTTGACCACGAGATCAAGTTTGTTGATCCCGAGGTCGAGGTCGTTGATCCCGAGGCCATGACCATGAGGTTAAGGTAGTTGACCCCGAGGCTAAGGTCATTGACCCCGAGGTTGAGGTCGTTGACCCCGAGATTAACCCTTTCTGGCACGGAATAATCGACACATTTATGACCCGTGCGGCACGTATTCTCGATATTTTTTAGTAGAGAAAACGCCGGTACACCGTATGTACCACTGTGCACTATTTGAAGTATCTGATGTAATCTTCCAAGTAAATCTAACTAAGTGAAAAAATAGTTACCGAAATTTCCACATGCATTTTTTTTTAATTCTCGTCAAATCTGAGATCATGTGAGGGAGATGATCTGAGTTTCAATAAAATTTTCAGTTGTCAGACATACAGAAAATAACCGCCATTGCAGTTTTTCAGAAATACCAATAAGAACTTTTTTTTCCATATGTAGCCAACTTTGAGGCGGACGCGAATATAAAAAAATTTATTTAGTGAAAATCTCATCGTTTTATGTTCAAATCTATAATTACCCACTACGGATGTCAACGAAGGTACAACCAAGTAATCGAAAAGAAGAAGAAACGACCGTACTCACTGTGAATATCTGTTGCAAATCACCCCCACGCACTCGCCAATCCTATCCTCGGGCCGCTGGCAGTGCAGCGACACCACCAAATCGTTCCCCCCAGGACAATGCAGCACAATCAGCTGGTCCCCGCCGGGACTCACGCTCAACCCCGTCAAATCCCCGATAGCCACGCCCTCCTTCATGTTCCGGAACTTCTCGCAGTCCAGCTTGAAAACGGCCCTATCGGTGACCACCATCACCCGCTCGGCCACCTTGTTGAACCTGTTGAACTTGGTGACCAGCGAGGAAAAAAGCACGCCGTCGAAGTGCTTGATGTTGCGCAGGTTGCGCACCGCCTCGTTGTAGGCGGGGTAGCTGGAGTTCTCCGCGTGCGTGGCGAGGTAGTCGCCGTCCCAACGGCGGTCGACGCCGTACCGGGAGCGCTTGTTCACCAAGGCGCTCGCAGCGGTGATCTTCAGTTTCATCTGGGGCCACTCGGCGCGCGGTATCCTGGAAGGTTGGGCCGTCAGTGACGCCAGAAAACACGCAACCAGGAATACAGCAGTGCAACGATATTAACATTAAGCGAGAAAGACGGTATAATATATTTTCTGTTCACTGGAAACTCTTTCTGTAAGCCAGATACATCTTCTTATGATAACCGTGCTATATCTGAGCAAAACCCAACGTTTTTTTTACATTTTGAAATACGGCGGAGCCCAAGAGAATGCAGCGCCATTCTCAGCTTCAAACCCCACCATCAAGCTATGCAATAAACACTGAACTCAAACAAGAAATGGAACGACAATATAGCAGGATGCGCGAGGATTATTTACGGCCAACAGGCGAATCATAAACCTTGAATCGAGCACATGCCCAATATGTGCCAGGGTTAGATGGGCATGTCTGAGACTACGTTTTTGATGTGTTATCATATATATAATAACAACTATATGGATAACACCTATTCTTCTCTTCACGCGAAAATGAAGCCAGTTTTGGAAAAACAAAAGACTGTCTGGCTTGCTAATGGTGAATTGTGCGCATGCGCGCGGGTTTTGACGAGTTGAAATCCACTGACGTTTTCAGAATTTCATAGGTTAGGTATGTTCGTTAACCCAAATTATGTAAAAGAGCGTTAATATAGTTATTAATGTACTTTCTGATTGTTTACAGAAGTGATTAGTAAGTGACAACAGTGATTGATCAAAAATTAGCCCACGAATCTTGTTCCGATGACTTTATCGTGACAGGTTTCTCAGCAAATCGCAAGTATCGCTTTTTTGATCACATCCATTTCTGCATTTATCATCAACTATTATTCAATATCGTCCAACAATCCATCAATGAATGAAAATTTGAAAAATATATGTCATGATGAAATAAAAACATTGAATTGAAGGTTACGTGACACATTTGATTGATTTTTAATAATTATAATACGTTTGTCGCTCACTAGAACGCTACTCTCCTCCATGATGAAAATGCATGTCGATTCTTAATTCAAACTTGCGCATGCGCATATTCGCGATTGGTCCCGCAGACTGTCATTTGTTTTATTTTTTGGCTTCAGCTCTGGTATCCATGTTACCTATATAGTTATTATTAGATATATGTGTGTTATGTGAACGTATGTCTAAAATTATATATTTCAGCCACAGAACTAAGAGTTGGCGTCAGCCTATAAGTTTTGTTTACATTGTATTTTATTGCTCTTTGTTCTCGAATCTTGTCCATTTCGATTTTAAGCAAGCTGTTTTCGGCTTCATATTGTGTTTTTGTGTTCTTGTTGAATTATCTGTTGTTTAAAAAGCTGTGTTATAGAGTTTGTCATCTTTGGTAGTGCCGGTCCTGTGCAAAAGGTTTCTGCGCATGATCCACATTCAATTTTGCTATACGATCACATGGTATGCGCGAATTCAATTTAGCGTAAAACTGCAGAATTGCATTACCGTTCCATTTCTTGTTTGAGTTCAGTGGCAATAAACCGTTCAAGACCCAAAAGAAACGTCGAGGGCTAGCCCTGTTATCCCACTTCCAACACTGCGCTTCTTTCCCCCCCCCCCACGAGCTTTTCCGATGATCCACTCACCTGCTAAGTATCATTTGCGCGCGCCACCTATTGAAAATCCGCCTAAGCACCTTGGTAGTGTCCCGCAGGGGTAAAGGCGGCGCCGGCCAGGTGATGCTCTTGCCGTAGTCCTTCATTGACTTGGCCCGCCTGAACTTGGACTCCAAGGCGGTGACGTACTCCCTCACCTTCTTCAGCCGATAGGCCTTCACCATGGTCATCAGCGCCCTCATTCGCTTGTACTGCTCCCGGGCGACATAACCCCTCCAGGTCTTCTGGATGAGGGTGACGATGCCGGGTATCAGCAGATTCCTGGAGTGCTCCAGGGCGAACAGCGTCTGGGGTGTGCGGATGAACAGCTTCGTTTTGCCGTACTTGACGTCGGCCGAGAACTTGTTCTCGTCCATCAGGACCTTGCAAGCGTCTTTGTCCGATCCCGATCTGAAGTTTGGCCACGTGAACTGCGAGATCATTTTGTACCTGAAAGTAAGTAATATCTTCGTCTAGAAACTGCGATTGTGGAAAAAATCTCGAGTGTACTTCGTAGCCCAAACTATAGCTAACATTTCTCTTTCGATCGTTGAGTAATTATGTTCGGAGTCATTCCTTGAGGCGTACGCGATCGGTTCATCTATGCCTGCCGCGCCTTTTGATGGGATAACTGCAAAGTTACTTGAATTATTTTTGTTGGTACGTATTAAATTAGACATCGATTTCATAATTTTCTAGGGGAAATAAATCTGCTGAATATAATAGATGTTCGTATAGTTTCATCGGAAGATATATATCTTTTTCAATCACTTTGCGCTTCAAATACACAAATAGCTAGTATAACGAACACATGCCGCGTCTGGAGAAACTAAAGAGCGAGCCCCACCTCTTCAGGAACCTGTCGTATCGCTGCCTGTAGGCGAATCCCGCCCTTCTAACCCTCACGTTCTCCACCAGCCCCAGGTAGCTGACCTGGTGCTGCACCCTCTGCTCGTCGAAGGCAGTCGCCGACTTCATCTCGTTGGGTTTGATGCAGCGCACGTAGTGCGGCTCTTTGCTTTGCAGGTTCTGCACGAGCGCCTGCATGGAGTTCTTGAAGAGCGTGCCGGCGGTCGGTGGCCTTTTCGTTATCTGAAATTAGTGTTCCGTGAATATACGGGGCGACCTCTGGCGAACGAGTTTCGTGCTTGCCTCGGAAATGTGCTGAGCGCCCTCTGGCCACATGTCTTTCAGCCTGGAGTCGTTCGAGTTGAACAGCAGTCGCTTGAAGTCCTGGAAGAGCGTGTCCTTGTTCTTGTCCAGGAAGCCGTTGATGCAGTAGGTGACGTCGCCTGTTGGTGAATGTTGGATATGGACATCAATCATCATGCATATGTGGTTGAGGAAGAGTAGTTTTGTATTACAGCGATTCGTAATAGGTGAATTGTTGCAAAGTTACATTCGTAATCTCGCCACAACTTTCACCATGAAATGTTTCATTTGTAATATTGCCGAAAGGTTGCTAGAATATTGATCAAATATCGCGTTTTCCAGCGATAAAACCAATGAAAATTGTTCCAACCTGCGCAATGGACATTGATAATCATGTAAGTGGAGAACAATAGGTAATAGGTAAATTGCTGCAAAGTTACCTTTGTGAGCTTGCTGAAACTTTACCTATGAACATTTCAATTGCAATATTACTGAAAGGTTGATGGAACATTGATCAAATATTGCGTTGTCCAGCGAGAACACACAAAAAATTGTTCTTACCTGCGTAATGGACATTGATCATCATGTATATTGATAGAGCAAATTATCAGTGCTGTAGAAAAAATCAAGTAACTGGAGAACAGTAGGTGATAGGTAAATTGCTGCAAAGTTACAATTGTGAGCTTGCTGAAACTTTACACATGAAACATTTCATTTGTAATATTGCTGAAAAGTTGCTAAAACATTGAGAAATTGCTGTAAAGTTACAATTGTGAGCTTGCTGAAACGTTACATATGAAACATTTCATTTGTAATACTGCTGAAAGGTTGCTAAAACATTGAGAAACATTGTTCTTACCTGCATAATGCGTGATTCTAAATTCGACCTTGTGCCGGATACTCTTCTCTGACGTCTTCACCTGCCGCGACATGTAGTGCTTGTGGCCTTTCAGCTGCCTGTCCATCGCCTCCAGCAGCATCTCGTCGGTGACGCGTTCGGCAGTCATCTTGCACGCGTCGTCCATGACGGCGATGATGCCCTTGTGGGGCGCCTCCACCAGATCGCAGATTATCTGGTTGTTGAAATACTCGATGTTCGTCCATTCGATGCCCTCGCGGTTGTACTCTTCCTGCTCCTGCTTCAGGACCAGTTCTGCGAAACGATCGGGATTAAATTGGACGGATTAAATATCCAGGTACCTAGTTTGAGAAGACTATATCGCACTGTTAAGGCTAGGCTATGAGTCGAAAAAATTGTTTCGAATAAAACGAGGTTTTGAAGGACAGTTGCAATTAGATAATTTTCAATATGTTTCTTTCAATCAATGATTTGGTTTTGTTATATTGTTATACTACGAAGATATGTGATGTTTTTATTTCCAAGTGGGGATGATGATTATTGAAAAATTTGGTTATAATTTGAGTTGTTTTAGTGTTACATTGATTTCCACTGAAATTAACGATCAGAACAGGACATGAGTAACATTTGGATGACATTTTTAAGGAGATCTTTGTTTGAGCTCAGCGATGTAATGATCAACAAATCTAATCAAGACTAAGTTGATGACAATCTTTATTATTTTCAGTAATAAATAAATATTGTCTTCATTTGAACGTAAAAAACCAATTTATCGTTACTTTTGGTCCCTACTGTATATATAGCATATAGCAGGCGTTTAATGAAAAATACCAGGAATCTCCTACTGTGAAAATTGGGCAAGGAAATAGGTTAAATTTTCGTGTAGTCAATATAAGATTAAACTTGGTTATGAAATTATCTATTGATATCTGCCATTTCTTGGATTAGATCATCCATAAAATTGTGTTTTATCTCAGCTAAGTGAATCCATACGTTATTCAGTATAGATTAAGTTAATCAAAAGTCCAATAAAACAATGGATTATTACTTTTATAGTGTTTTTTATGATCTCAGTTCCTATTTATATAAGTTATTGATGTCTCAGAGATAATTTCTCTTTACTCATATTTATCAGAGTAGATACCTGATGTAATATACTATTTTAAGCATATAAGGTTATACTTATTCAAAATATAATTCATAGTCATTGACAATGATCAAAAATCACGGTACTGAAAGTATATCTGTGCAAAGCTCTAAATCTGGCTTATGTTGGTGTTAGAGTTGAAAGTTGAACCTGTTATATCAAATGACACTATTTTTACAACAATATTTGAGTTATTGTAAACAAACGAAAAACGATAAGATTTTCACGATAAATATATTTATATATATTTTTCACAACATGTTTCGCTAACACTGTAGCTTCATCAGGTATAAGTACACTAAACCAACTACTACGATAACAACCATATTTATTCCTAATTACACAGTTATAACAATATTTGTACCTGTAGGGATTATAGTATGTTTATCCTCTTTATTGCGGTAAATAACAAAAATAAAATGAATATCTAATTAAGCTATTTTTAGGAAAACAAATTCAACAAAGGAGAATTATTCAAATCTAATTGGTCATTAAGCAAAAGATTTGAATTCTTGAGTCTATTAATTTCGAGTGTTTCTAAATAGTTAAGTTTCACTCCTTTGTTTTCAACATGTAATATTTTGAATTCTTCATCAAAATCGTGATTTTCTTCTAAAAGGTGGTTGGAATATGTTGAATTTGTTTCCCTATTTACATAACTCATGTGGTGCTCATGGATGCGATTTTTGAAAGTTCTTCCAGTCTGACCAATGTATACCTTCGGGCAAGTTCCACAATTCAGTCTATATACTCCTGAATTTTCATATTTGCAGAACTGCTCGAAGTTCTCCACCACAGGTACAAATATTGTTATAACTGTGTAATTAGGTATAAATATGGTTGTTATCGTAGTAGTTAGTTTAGTGTACTTATACCTGATGAAGCTACAGTGTTAGCGAAACATGTTGTGAAAAATATATAAAAATATATTTATCGTGGAAATCTTATCGTTTTTCGTTTGTTTACAATAACTATGGATTTTCATCAAGTAACGGCCAAGTCAGTTGAAAAAAAAATATATTTGAGTTTATACTGAAAACATGTGATTTTGAAATTCAAGAATCTTATGATTGACAAAAACATGGCGTGCGCCATAGCGTTTGTAACGATCAATTTGCTAGAAAATAATTAGTGCGTAAAATGATCTACCAAAACATAGAACTGTTGTCATTTGTCGCTTAAAGTATCTATCATCCTTCAATTTACGCTTAAATCGAAACTTATTTGTTTTTTATCGTATGTTTAAGATAATTTTTGTGCTGAAGTTAGATTTATGTTGAATAAAAGCACCACAATTCCGTTCTTCACATACGGTAACCAAAGTTTCCAGAGAACACGCGACCTCTCCCGACCACCCCACCACCCACCTATGAACAGCTGCTGCAGCTTCTCGTTGCAATAGTTGATGCAGAACTGCTCGAAGCTGTTGCTCTCGAATATCTCGAAGCCGTAGATGTCCAACACGCCGATCAGCGAGCCCCGAAACGTCCCGCCGCCCCTCACGGCCACGGCCGCGTTCACCTTGTCGACGATCCACGAGAACAGCCGGTCGTAGACGGCCTTGGCGAGGGCGTCTCGGCCGGAAGCCGCCTCCGCCGCGGTGTGGCGCTTGCGCACGATGTCACCGCGGGTGGCGATGACGCGTTCGCATAGGGCGGCCTCGAGGTCTGCGGGCGGCACCAGCAGCAGCTCGGCCACGCGGGCCAAGTGGGGGGAGGGGGTGATGGTGAGTTTTTCCTCGATGATCTCGAATTCGACGTTGCCTGCGGGTGAGAAGGGGCGTTAGACCGGGGTCGATAGTTTTTGAAACTAAAAACAAGTATAGTGGGGATGAAACCCATTGGAAGAGGGGGAGAATGTTGCAAAATTAGGAAACATGATTTACGGGCGATCTGGGGCAAGGAGTGGAAGGGTTGAGGGTGAGTTTTTCCTCGGTGATTTCGAATTAGACGTTGCCTGAGGGTGAGAAGGGCCGTTAGACCGGGGTCCTTCGATCATATAACAGACTATGTAGATGAATAACGCAGAATCCTTGCCACAGTAGTTGTTTTAAGCCATAATCTCAATCAGTTACTGGGGTTACCTCATTATAAAACAAGGATAGCAACAACAGATTCCCACAGCATCAGTGTCTTGCTATCTTGAAAGGGCCTGAATTCCAATAAATTTACTTACTAACAAAATTATCATTTCCATTCTCCCTAAAAGTTAATGAAATCAAACTAAATTCAAAGTTCTCTGAGAATATATATCTTAGATTTATTACTCGAATGATAATAGTTTTAATTCACTGACGAACTATATTGTTTATTTTCTGGTAATATAGTTTCTAAATTTCGAACATGAAAAATATAACATCAAACATGTTGTTATTACGTTTCAATTCCACTAAATATAGGCTTATCTACTACTCTGAGCATTTTCTTACCACTTGGGTCAACCCTGTTATTACTTGTAGTGAAATGATGCGAGCAAACTCTAGCGTCTCTTGAAATATTCTCTTTCCCGATCATATTTTTACATAATATCTACTAACTTTTCATCTCGGGGAAACCCGAGAATGTTCTCAAATTACCACAAATTGTTTTGCATATTTGAATGGGTAAAAAATGTTTATATGAATGATTCGACATTGAGTAACTCACCAGTGGAATGTTGTGATCTGATCACCACTTTCATATAGTCTTTTACACATTGAACAGCGTTTCACCATTCTTTAAATTCGATATGAACTGAATAAACAAAGTTTCTAAGTAGAATCCTATTCAAATTTTCACACAAAACTGGAAATAAGCCGTTTAACAAACCATCAAACAAAATTTGATTTGAAAACGAGACATTTCGCGCTGTCGCTGTCAGCGTTCGGTCGATTATCGGTTGAACGAAATTAGCGGCGTTGGCGCATTCACCAAAAATGCCGCAATCTCCAGAAAGACGTGAAATCTACATATAGACCACTAAATCAGCAGATCTGTTCCTAGTACGAAATGTATCATAAAAATCAAAAAAAAAATACCGAGATGTAAAATTGCGGCTACCACTCTCCAGAGGCTATCTTGGTCTTCCTTGGAGAATTGGAGTGTATTCAAAGACGACGTAACTTCTTTATAATCGTTCGAATCGTTGATGGTGTTGACTTTGGCAGAATTGCCTTGCCTCACGTAAAAGTACTGGTTTGAATCACGGGACAGGTTCAGTCTTTTCAGTAAGTTCTCATCAGCCCCATTGAGAAGCTGAAATAACATCGAGATTAGTGCATACAGAATTGTCATCTTTTTTAAAATTTCTTCGGATCCAACATTTCCTCACCTGGTAGAAACAATGGAAGTTTCTTTCCCCTGGTTGTTGGTGGATAACCCTAGATTTTTCCAACAAATATTTATTGATGTGGCCCCCGATAGGATCACCTTTGAAGTCAAAATGGATATCCATGTATTTGCCAAACCTCGACGAATTATCGTTCCTGTTGGTTTTTGCATTCCCAAAAGCTTCCAGAACCGAATTTGACTGGATCAATACGTTCTTGACTCTTTCTATGTCTTTTTGGCCTCCTACAAAGAATATTGTTTTATGAATATTCTCAATTGGGTCACGATTGGTGTGGACAAATAACGTTTTTTTTTTATTTGCAAAAAGTCGAACAATGTTTTCAATTCTAGTTACATAAAAAAAAGTTTTTTGACCACCTCTATAATTATTTCAGTAGGGCAAATCAGTATTCACGAAACTGATGGATGAGACAATGGGCCCTATCTTCATCTATCTTTCTTAGATTTGTATTATTTGTGAGGTATGAACCAGATTGCAACATCATACTGATCTTTCCTCTGATAAATGGCAGGTTCACCAAAATCCACCACAAAAACACAGACACTGAAAAACCCGTTTTCAGTTATTACACAAAAAAATCACCGACATATCAGTACCATTACACACTCATATATTATAATACCAATATACCTGCATAACTGTGAGTAAGCATGTGATACACAAAAAATTGAGTGTTGTTATCACTGAAACATTCACAATTTTTTAAAGCCTACTTACTGGGATTTCGAAAATTATCTGAAATGTCCAATAAATCTATTATAAAAACGTCAAAAAGAAAAATACACAACATCTGGCTCTCGTTCAGAATGCACATTTTTATTATCTTTCTTCAGTGAACAAACATGTAATCATGTCTGAAACAAGTATTATTCAACTCAAATCAAGAAAGGTGCCTCAAATTTTTCATTTTGTGACCATCAACAATAGTAGAATATTTATTTATGCCAAAAACAAGTTTTGAAAATCTGATTCATAAATAAATGAAATGTGTATACATATATATATATACAAAAAAATCGAAAATATTGGTATCAGAAGCTAATCTTATTGAGGTATATTTTACGGATGTTTTATAAATAAATATTCCATGTGTTTAGAAAATAGCGATATAATAATACAGGAAATGAAATGATGATAAATCGTAGGAAATTAATGATACATGGGAAACAGAAATTCTAGATGTATTATAGAAAGTGTGAATTGAGAGCTAACAACTAACTAGCTGGGAATTACCATTATTTTCATCCTTAACAATGTTATCATATCATAATACTTTCACAAAAATGGATCACACGTTCTGTTATTGCATCATGATTTTTTTCAAATATTTTATAATTGGATCAGTATCATATGATATAAGCTGATTAACTATGTGGATGAGGATGTTTCTGATCTTTCATTGTCAGATGATGGGCCAATAATATTCGATTGAAATACAGAATATTTTATATAAAAACACAACAGCTATTTTGGCTCTTCATTGAGGGACATTTAGAAGAAATTATTGACTCTTAAATTATCACAAAGTTTATTTTTCTGAATCGGTAGCTTCCGAAATTTTTGCGGTTCTTCAAATTATTTACCTTGATTCGTAACTGCAGCTATATACTTCATGATAATTTTGGAAGCTTCAGTTTTGCCAGATCCTGACTCCCCACTTATGACAATGCAAGTGTCTTTTCCTTGTTGTTTCATCACTTTATGTGAGGCATCGGCGATGGCAAAAATGTGCGGTGGATTTTCGAAAAGTTCTCGTCCTGAAAACACAACATATCAAACAATCCTCATCAAGAATAGAAATGGTTTTTTTTACAAACACAACTCTAATTTCTCAAATGAGCATAGAGTGGGTGTTAACTCGTTTTTTTTTACTCCGAGAACTTCAACTCCTTTTCCAGTGAAATAGAATTTGCAACAGAACTAATCGGTGAAGAAGAAATGCATTAAAAAATTCGACAAAAAGTTTCAAGGTTACCCTTTGATTCATATTTCATCTCGATAGCGATAAATATATTTTTTTATTTTGGTTCTATAATGAAGTCATTATGAAACGAAAATGGGTATCGAAATAGCCTCTGTTTCGATACGCATTTTTTATTATTCGGAGGTTGGTACAAACAAGAGTTAGGCTCAGCTTACTTCTGAGCGATTTCTGATTTGGTGTGATATACTAGCAGTAAAAAACTCGATGTTTTTATTGGTAAATTTTAATTCAGTGTGATTTGATTAAAATTGACCAATAAAAACAATGACAACATTGTATTTTTCACCGCTGGTATCGCAAAAATCAAAATCGCCCAACAGTAAACTGGGCTTTACATGCTTGTGCGTCAGATTTCAAATATTTCAATGTCATCATTTGATCGAAGATGTTTCTGTTAGTTATCGATATTAAATCGATTTTTTCAATAATTAATGCAAAATAGAAAAAATTGCATTTGCATATCATGCGACAAAATAGCGTCTTATTAAACTTGTATCATAATATACTATATTTTCTGATTAGAGAAATGGATTTTAGGAGAAGAGGTTGTAAAAAACAAAGGCTACAGTTCTCCATACTATGAAATTTCTCAAAAGCCAATTAATCCTAATTTATGCTGGATGGAAAATTAAATGCAACTAATAATGGTTTGGTTTTATCCTATGATATAAAGCTTTGTTATTTCCATCATCAAAGCTTTATTCATTTACTGCGGATTATATAAATGAACCATTGTATTTCCAACAAACAATTAAGACCACAATATAATTTCAATGATGACTTAATTCATCTTTGCTTTGACTCATCTCGTTATGTTTACGATGCATTAGGATTTACGACAAAGCCAACTGAGTCAGCTGTGAATAAAAGGAAACTGCAAGCGAATCTTTGACTGCTTTATGAGTAAGTATTTAAATAAAAAAAACAGTTGACGCCTTTTTAAAGAATGTATGAAAAAGGTTTGGTGTGTTTACCCAACTGCCAACTTTGGGAGATAAATTAATCCATCAAACTAATCTACTCGAAATATTATCTGATCTACTTTTTCATTTTCCACGTATTTCTGTAATGTGAAATCGATCAATTATATTTTCAACAAGTGATAAGTTTCGTAGAATTATATTCAATCAACAACATATATGGTTTGAAGCTATATATTTTCTCAGGTACAAAAAATTTTTGGGTAGAATTCATTCGACGAAACTTATAATATTCACAGATTTGAATAGGTTCATCTTTGGAATGGGCTGAGATTTTCTTGGTTAACTTCACACAAATTATTCTCTATCAACGGTTTATTCAAACATGAATTGGAGAAAGCACTTGCCTTTGTATTGTTCGACATAATTTTGCCCATAAATATTCATGGTCCTGTAGGGATTTACAGAGACACATACTTCGCCGATGTACGTGTAGATGTGCCCCTTTTGAAACCTGTCAAAGAAAAGAAATCTTTTCAGAATTTGCATAGACATCGATAAGCTCTCAACAACTATCAACATTACAAAATTCTTGTTCAAAAGGGAAAATGGTCGAGTTCTCGATAGCATTTCTTACAATTCCTACTTCAATGTAGTGTATTACTGAACAAAAGTTGATGAGGATTCGAGAAAATCGAAACGTTGTAATTGAAGTCTGACCAAACTGACGTATTCATTCATTCTGAAAATATCAGTTATATTTCGAAAAAATCATTTTTGGAAGCTTTAACGGCTGCGATTAATTATCCATACTACAATTTGTGGTGTAGAGTGTACTCTACTGTGTAAACAATAAATTATTTCTATTATAAAAAGCTCTGCCTGTGGCTTTGCCATAACTGAAGCGTGAGCTTCACATTCGAATGTTTTCTTTATGCTACAACTGTTGAATGTTTTAATTATATCGGATATTGAAAAAAACAACATCCAACCACATCTGCTTTCATATCATATTAGTATTCTTCCAAAGTAAACGATTGGGAATGGGACAGAGCTCAGTTATATTTTCATTGCCTGTTTCTAAGACTGCCTGCCTAGAATGCCTGATGCAGCAGAACAAAAAAAAATACTTCTGGAATGCTACTATGGCAGCCACTATGATATTTTTCCAACTTGTGAAGTTGGCGCCCTTTTTTTAATATCAATATATTCTTGACTGAAACTTGGAATCTCGCTTGGAGTAGTCAAAAATTATGAATATAGATTTTCATTTCAGTTTTATTGCATCGATTCAAGATAATTAGTGATTTTTCTAGTCTTCTAGGTGAAAATGTGTTTATTTTTCTTTCATTTTAACTAAAAGTAATGTCATATTTCGTTTTTGAGACTGAATTTTTTTTGTTGTTTCATTGAATTTTCGTTTTCTTAAAAAATAAAGTGGGGTAATGGAAAAGGTTGCAAATGACATTTTCAATTGTGTCCAAAATGATCCCGAAAGTGATAATGACAGTTTTTTTTTCTCAGATGAAATGGTGGTCATTTTCGTTAATTTTAGGAATGAGACTGTCACTAAGAATCAAATATTTTTCACAGGAAACCAGTGATAGTTTTTTTTTATAAAATAGCTGATAAAAGGAAAAGTATCAGTCTTTATCAATGGGTATATCTTGTAGAACCATTTACAGCGCCTCAGAACTGTTCTATTTTTTTTCCTTTGGATGCACAATGGATGTATTTTGTACTACTAGTCTAGCCGTCGAGCCATACTCGAAACTCTCTTCAGAACTGATTTTCTGTTCGATATCTTATCGTGATATTTTTTAAGCGCCTAACGATAGCTGATAGAATTATTGCTATCGAACATTATAGTTATCACCACCTAATAAATAAAAAAATATGAAGTATGCAACATAACTCGACATATATCTTTCTTAGAACTTATCGAATGTTTCTTATACAAGGTGTAAACTTAAATTTTGTTTATCATTTGATTTTTTTTTATAAAATTCTACGTTCACCAAAGGAGTTACAAAATTAAAAATGTTTCGGCTCGCGTTTCGCTGACTTTCAGTACTCGACATCATCCATATAAATTATAAATCATCATATCGGATTGAAATGCTGAGTGGAACACACATACACGATGAAAAAATTCAGTGTTATCTTTAGTTGATTAGAATATAATAATCATAACAGGATGGATCCGCGTTTCATCAATTCAAGGAAATACACCTATAAATGTAGAAGGCTAATGTGAGGTTACTATCGTTAAAATAAGGTCAATGTCGTTCGGCATTTATTTAAAAAAAAATACAACTCAGTTACAACTAAAATAGATCGATGAGTATTTCAGTATTTCACTCTGTAGTATTGAATAATCAATAAACAGCGTATTATTATAATATATAAGTTCTGATAATGGAACTGTTTCAGATATGCAAAATACCGCAATTTTCAGGTAAGCCGCGTTATATGCGATAGTTGCTGAAAAAGAGGAAAACTGAAGGTCGAATAATAAGTAATGACACAAATAATACTCGGAATGTATTGAAATATTCCCAACATTTTCTAGAAAGCTGATAAAAAATTATGCACCGAGTTTCATTTCATCAGGCGGAGATTTCAAAACTGAGAAAACCCTTTAGCAATTATACAGGCTATCCCAGAAATACGTCCTTGAAATACCTATCAAATTTTGATTCACCCTGTATAATTCGTGAGTATTTTCTAGGGTTAAATCACAGGGAACGAAATGCGTTAGGAATTTATTGGGATATTCGGAAATTTCTGCCATTTTTCTGCCAAGAATCTCCTTTTTTTCATGTATACAAAGGTTATTTTTTTAATACAAGTCACATGACTTCAAGATGATCACTGTGATTTCAGCAGATCGATATTGGATAAAGTTTGAATCATGGCCACGATAAAATAAGCTAATAATTGCATCAAAGTCTAAGCAATTATATCATTTATAGAACAAGTGATTGATCAGTTTCATTCTAATGTACACTCGTGTATATAAAATATGTCGCTGTTGGGGTTTTCCGAGGGTTTTTCGAATATAAATATCAATAATATATAGGTACCTACCTATATTTTTAATCATATTTCACCTTGGAATTTTTTAAAATTCGATGAATATTTTTGTAATTTTTTAATTACGGACAGAAGTTTTGGGGTACCTATATCCTCATAATTATGACTATATTTCTTGAAAATAATGAGATATTTAGAAAATCTTTTGAATTCGTTGAGAATCATTTCCAAATAAGGATGTGCAATATTTTTTTCCTCAATTCAATTCGGAATTCTTCGATATTATTTACTAATCTTTGGAACCCCTACTGATTCTTTGAAAATCTTTCGACTAAATTTCGTTTTAAATTCTTTGAAATTCCTTCTGAATCCTAGGAATTCATATAAAATGATTGGTAAATCCTTGGGATTCCTTATTAACAAGCTTGGTGCAAAAAATTCTGACCACGCGGTTAATCTCTCTTTGAATCAGATATCCTTTTTACTTTTGTTCGATACTACAAGATTTATTGTATAATCACCCTTTGTTGACAATTTCATCGACATTTATAACTGGTGATAATAATTTACTGGCAATTCGCGGCCTGATACAATAACATCTCACATAAACACGAATACACGATGAAGAGTTTAATGACCATTGGCCATTTACAATGCGGAATAAAACCCATCATCTCACGATCAACTTTTACAAATATATCATTCCTGACTATTATTTACGAGCCAATTGTGATATAGGACTTAAACCTACCGAGTGTCAACGTATATTCTTCAGGCAAGCCCATGAGTTCCGAGAGCATGAGATTCACATATTGTGTTCAATATTTTATACACATCATCCATGTCCATCAGATTCGGTTTAGATTAGGAAACACCCACTATAGGGAACTAAAAACCTCGCTAAAAACTGCATGCATCACCGTGATCGTTCCCTTTTTTTTTCCGTAGAAATTTTCTCGGGGCAACCCTTGGTTTATTTGTCAATTATCAGTTGTGGATATCAAATTTCAAAACCAACAGAAAACACTTAAAGGCGATAATGCGTAAGCGTAAGGGTGGAAGTGGCGCTATACCCAAGACAAATAATAAAGCGAGAGTCCAATAAAGTACCTGCGTGTTTATTCAGTTTGTTTACTTATTTATTTCTACAAGTCAAGTTACAAACAATTCAAGTAAACATCATTAAGTATATTAGGTAGGTAGGTAGTTACGATATTCCGAGTGCATTTCACACTCAAGTCGAATTTTGAAAGCAGACAAAATTTGATTGATGCATTCACATTCACGTGTACCAGAGCACCAGAGCTAGTGTACTTAGAATACGTTTTTCATGAAATAAAACGATCATGTATGAGGCACAGTTTTTGATTCATTCTGTATTATAAATTGCGAATTCAAAAGACAGCTAGATTGAAGCACCTTGATCTAATTTGAGCATATACACAATAGCAAGTACCTAATGCTCCACTATTTTGATATGAATGAGGAATGCATGTTTATATACTGTGATTGTACTGCCTTTATTGGTAGGTAATCATGTTTCGAAAATTTCAATCACGATTCGTCCTATTTCTACAACATTTTGACGTGTGTGCTTTGAAATTGATATGCAAGCAACGGAATATAGGTACCTAATACTAAATATATAAACACTATCTAGTAATATTATGATTACAAAATAAGCTAACAGAAAACGACAATTTTGGCTAGAATAATGGGATTCATAGGGCTGATAGCTTGGTTCCTAAGAAGTAGGTAGAGGGAAAGTAGGTATATCGGTATATATAGATATATTTTCTACTTTCATGAATGGATGTTTGGGGTGGCTGAACCCCGGTTTGATACGAGCATAAATATGAATTATTTGAAATTCGTATGAACAATTTTTCTCGCAATTTTTAGTAGCAGAATAATTAGTCAAATCATGCTGTGGAGTCTTATTTAGGAGACCCCCAGGACAGAAATCCGGGTGGTACGATCGATAAGCATATATATATTATACCTTGTTTGAATCATTTTTAGAATTGATAATTTTGTGTGATCAAGATGTCGAAAATATAATCATAAAAAATCAAATTTCTATACCAACAGTCGTTTGTTATAAGGTAGGTACCAAAACGAGTACCAAAACAATCCTCAAGCCCAATCTAGTTTCCTCGAAAGACACAAAAAAGATAATGTTGGATACAGTTTGAACAGTTGCCTTGATGATTTTTATTTATAAGAATGGCCTCATTTCCCAATTTATGTATCACATTATTCATGTATGACATCACTACGATTACCATGTTATACATTACTCACCTCACTTCAAGATTCCTCATGAAGTTGCCCAGGTCGATTTTGTCCATAAGAACAAAATCGCCCACGCCAGCTTCTCGTTGCATCGACATTTCTATTTTTTGTCAATTTCAAATTTGGAACTATCAACACTGCATATTGAACTACGACAAAAATGTTTGGTGGGTTTACGAAAAAATTATCGTTATTTTATTTATATTGGTGCAAAGAAAACAACAGCTCACAACCAACGACAAAAGGAGACTGACTTATCGGCAATGTTGCCACATGATGGTAATCAGTTCCCCCTCTTTTTCATGCCAGGAATCAAAGATGATTTCGAATAGAGTACTTTTGGCACATTAATAATCTGGAGATAAATGTAAAATGAATAATTCAGGAAATATCCAATCATTTATACCTTAGATTTATAGATAAATGTAATTATTCTCCTTGATATGAAACATCTTCAGTTTGAGTTCTGTGACTTCTGTTGATCCTCAGCGATTGAGTTCAATCAAACAGTTGGCAATATTGTTTGCTATATCCTGGCGGCGAAATGCAAAACTAAATTTGACGTGAGGAATGTCACATTGTTATGAAAACCAGTCACCCTCAAAAACCATATGGTAAATAAATGTAAATATCTAGCATTCAACCTTGCATTCAACCAATGTTTTAATAAGAGATTGATTTGCAAATCCTTGAAATATGGACGAGCAGAATATCCCTATTGATATCAACACAACAAAGCTATTAGAATGGCTGATAAGCAGAAGACATGTAGGTAAAGATTGGCAAAATAATATCCTGAAAATCAGAGAGAAGATAAACAATGCAATACAGGATATGCCAGCTCATGAAGGTATTATTAAACTGCTGTCTGGACAACACATTAATTATTTCCATTGCCTGAAAATTGTTGAAATACTCAAAGAAACTGAAGCAGACACAAAAAACTTGTTTGGCAGGTATGGTTCACAGCGCATGAAAGATTGGAAAGACATCATATCAATGTATCAAAAGGACTCAGTTTATTTAGCTGAAGTAGCTCAAATGCTAATAAGGAATGTGAGTTTCGAAATACCAAGTCTGAGGAAGCAAATTGCAAAACTAGAGCAGAGCCAAACTGAGTGTGAGAAAAAAATCAAAGATTATTCAAAAACAGAAGCAGTTTCCCTCAAGGAGTTCAACTCTTTGTGTGAGCAACTGGGTATTGCTGGAAAAAATATCAAAAGTGAGCTTGTTGGATTGTTGAAAGAACTGCCCAAAATTTATGAAGCTACTCCTGAGAAAATTAAAATAGTTTTGCCAGCCATTGAATTGTATTCAGAGTTCAATAAATATCTTTCTGGGAAGAATACTGTTCCACAGGTGCTACCAATTCTGGAATATCTTGTCAAAAATGGAAACACCACTACTTATGAATACACTTATGGAGAAAAACCAGTCCAGGTTGAAGAACCCAATTTCACTTCATCTGATGAGGAGAAGGAAGATAGTAAAATGGATACTGGGGACATAGATTTTGGTGACAATGGAGCTGAAATAGACTTTGACATCAACACAGACAATGGTAGCAGCATTGATTTTGGGGATATGACACCAGGTGATGATCAGAACATAGATTGGGGCACCAACAGTGAAGATAGCTTTGAAATTGTCACCCATGAAGATGTTGCTGTGAATCTAGAAGAATCTGGAATAGTTGTGGAAAAATCTGGCATGGATGGAGGGCTTGCCAAAGGTGTGGAAGCTTTGACCATTCTGGACAATCCCAAAACTAGGGAGCAAATAATAAACAACCTGATGGAGCTGGGAGCTTTCTTGAAAATGAGGTTGTATGAAATGTCCAATGATTCCAACATGATTGCCATGTCTCAGATGCAAGAAGCACCAGCCATTCTCCAAATGCAAACAGTGGAATCCATCACATCTCTGTATGACTGCATAAATGTTGCTCTGAACCATCTAACCAACAGAAGGATTCAGCATTTGCACAACATCAAGCACTCTCCAAAATATGTTGATATCTTGACAGCTACACTGCAACAAAAGTTATCAGTGATTGAGAAGATGAAAGCCAACAAAGCTCTGCTAGAGAAAAAAATCAAAAGCTTGAGGGAAGAGGCCCAAAGTGTGGATCCAGTCATTAAAGTTTTGATTGAGAAAACCAAGCAGCTGCAAAGTGAAATACAGGATGATATATCTAAGAAGTACCAGGGTAGAGTGGTTAATATTGTGGGGGGTGTAAATATGTTGTAAGGAATTGAGAGGAAAAGTGTATTGAGCATAACATTTTCTGTAGGTGACCTAGTTTATTATCATTGTAAATTTAACAAATTTCTGTTACAAATTCAGGAGAACATTGTTTGCTATTCTTACTAGTGCAGAATAAGGTCAAGGAAATAAATGAAGCAGAGTTGAAAGATTTTGATTGAAGGGTCCTGTAATCAAACATACATATACCAGCATTAACTCTAATCACTAGTTGAATCTTGCTCAACAACACATTTTGTGAATTCAGTCAAAGTTCAAATCCCTCACCAATGCTCAAAGAAGAAATGAAAATTTATAACTAGTTTAGCTATGACCTACTTAATATAAATTCTTTGATATAATACAAAACTGATAAAAGCAAAACATTGAAATGGAATGGCAAATTACAAAAGACGACCTAGAATCTCCCGCCAAAAGGCCTTTGCAAGCGGCCTCTGGCCCTTCTGGCCACTGGCCTGGATTGGAAATTCGGTGAAGGACCGCCCCTTCCACGATCTAAAAAAAAATAATAAAAAATGTGGAACTCACAATTTTTTACACAAATAGCAATTTTTTTATCAACATTCTCAAATGATAAAAATCAGGGTCATTCATCCATCCACCATGAAAAACAACTTCACTGTACCTTGCCCCATGTGCCTTTGCGGCGATCTATCACCCCAAACTATCGGTATGGGCCTTTGCATGTGCCCCCCTCTTGGCAGAGAGGATCTTGCTGACCTCCTCGCCGAAGGGCCCCTGGCCACCCTCCTGGAGTTGGTGCTAGGGGAAGCTTCCGCCTCCCTGCCCTCCTCTTCATCTTCTTCCGCCGGTATCGGTTTTTCGCCCTCGGAACTCACCTGGAAGATTACGCCGACAGGTGAGAATCATGCCCGCGTGACGTCACACGGAGAGTGAATTTTGAATTATGAATGTTTCGTGAGTCATTCGATATTTGCGATGGTTGAAATCAAATACTTGGTGAAAAATTGAAATCTCAAGGAAATCATCACAAACAAGCTGCCGATTCATCGGTTTGTGATGGTTGAAATCAAATAAGTAATGAAAAAAGAAAAGGAAATATATTGGAAAAACTCATGATCATTTTTGATGAAGATTTCCAGGAGATGCAGACTTGGCTAGAAAATTTTGAGAATCATAGAGAACAAACTCTAGCTACATAAAGCAAACATACACGAGATATATTCATCCCTTATTCGTATGACGTCACACGGACAGTAGAATTTGAATAGCAATTTTAGTTTGAAGTACACGATGTATAATTCAATTTATCGGCATTTTTGATGGTTGAAAACAAATACGTAATGAAAAAGAAAGGAATTATATAGTGAAACAACTCATGATCATTTTTGATAGGGATCTTAAGAAGATACACCACAAAGAAGCTGCCGACTTGGCTAGAACATTTCCAGAATCATGGCTAACAATCTCCAGCTACATGAAGCGAACACACAAGATACATTTTTTCCCTTTGCTCGTATGACGTCACACGGAGAGTAGTCACTATAATTCAATTGAGCGATACTTTAAACGAGTCATTATTTCTGTTTCGAACACGCGGAATATGTGAGATTTTACCCCATCGTCTCCTTCGAGCATCTCTTCTGCTGGCTCGAGCTGCGCTCCCTCTGAAGAGGTGCCAGCGGTGGCAGGGGGGCCCATGCACTCGGAGCTTCCATCGCCGACCGCATCGCTCTCGGTGGCGCTTATTACGATCGATGGGATTTCCGCTGTAAAAATCATAATCGAGACATACACTTTATGGAGTCTACGATCCTGAAGATTTCTTGATGGGAAAACACGCGATGAGTTCAGCAAGAACATTTCAGTTGAAAATTTTTTTGAAAAAAATTATTAATGTTTGCGATGAAGAAATCCCTTGAATTTTTCAAGGTGCTATGTATATTTGAATGTTCATTGAAAAAGTAGAGATCACAAGGAACATATTTCCACGTTTTTTGGAAATGTTGAAAGTTCACAATTTTATTTAAGCACAGTTAATTGCAAGATTTATGGAGGTGAATTTAAAGTGGAATATTTCCCTCTGAAAAATTCACCCTACAGAAAGCAAAACATCTTCCATAATAAGGTCATTTTTATTATCAAAAAATTTGATCCATCTCATAATGAGAAATAACAATTCAGTTGTAGTTTATTGCAATAAATTTCCATTTCAGATATTGATTTATACTCTTGGTTGGTGAATCAGTTATTCTAGAAATGATAATTAGTGAGTAGTAATGTCAATAAAAGTATGAAGATATGATTAAATGTTCTGTTAAGTGGTCTAAAATCTAGATTAATTCCTTATATTTCCTATGCTTTAACGTTTCTTTGCTCTCCATTTTGTTATTCAATTCTTTTTTCAAAATTGTTTCAAGCCTCATCAGTTTTTTTTCAACTTGTATAGGAACTAAAAACAAAACGAGAATATAAACAAAATTTTATTCAAATTATAGTACATACATAAAGCATTGTTTCTTGAAATATTTCATGAAATAATAAGCAACATGTTGTGATCTTCAGTTCCTTATGTCAAACTTCTAAAAATGCAGTCTACTTAGGGGCTGCCTTGCCTTTGCTCGTTATCTGAACTTTGAAAAAAGAAAAGAATACAATTAATAGAGATTATAAGTGTTAATTAGCTTTAGGTTAGTTTTCTTATGTGGAACTTCATGAAACTCTAAAACAAACCAATTAACAGGTCATATAAGTTTTTTTTTAATCCCAAGTATGATACTTTTATTATTTAAAGTTGCAATCTTGACGACAAAGATAACACTAGGGCAGACATATTTTTTCTCTCTCAACGCTGGCTGAACTTGTCAATTAACTCGACTGACCTGCTACAAATGTACCCAACAGTATGTGAAAAGGTTGAATAAAAGATCCCTCTATCAAAATAATGTAATGCATCAAGGATAGGACGGACCAATCTGAGTCTTCAATTGGTCTGAGGAGCCAACAGAAGAGCCATCACGTCCGAACGCGAGCAAATAACTCACCGTCAGCCTGCGCCGATCTCCCAACACCGCCGCCGCCCTGCTCATCATCCACGGCGGGCGCGCCCTCCTGCGGCGATGCCTGCGACGGCGTGGTGGGCACGCTCCTGCCCGAGCCTGCAACAAGGAAGCGCGTCAGCGAAGACCCCGCCGCCCCGCCCTCGTCCGGCCGCTGCTGCTGGGCGGCTTCGAGCGTCTGCTCGGGCAGCGCCACCTCTGCGCCGCTGCCGCCCGTCGGCGACAGGTGGTGGGCGTGGCCTGATGCGGGCGGCTCGCCGAACGTGAAGCGCCCGCCGGTGGGCACGCTGGGCGAGCCGACTGCCTCGCGACGCGGCACGTACAGCGTCGGCGTCGACGGGACAATGCCGTCGTCGCCGCCGCCGGCAGCGTCGTCGAGAAGAAGGTGTGATGCCGCCGTCGCGGCCGGGTGGTGGTGGGAGCGGTGGGGGGGCAGCGGGGGGATGGGGCGGGCGCGGGTGGTGGGCGGGGCCGTGGTGGTGGGCGGGGCCTGCGAGGTGGTGACGCCGCCGCCGCCGCTCGAGCCTGGGGCACAGAAAAGGAGTTGCGAGGCTCGGTGGGTGTCGCGCGTTCGGCTCGATTCGAGGAAGTGTGCTTTTGAGCAATTTCCAGTATTCTCCAGAAATAACTATATTTCGATTAATTGATTATCATGTGATATGATTTTTTTTTTTAAATTCATCGATTTTGAAATTATAATAATCCTCCGAATTTAAACGATCAGAAGAAAATGGAAACCATGTTTGATGCCCTGAGCACCTGAAAATCGGAATAATTAAAATGTTACAATTCACGTCTTGTGAAAAATTTACATATTTTGAGATACTGGAAATGCCCATTAACATCCGAATTGACAATAACATTTTACCTGCTATTGCTGAAAGCCCCGCTTCACTACTTGACTGCCTCACTCAAACTTCTTATAAAGATCTTACTATATATTTTTAGAGCAATTCATAAACGTGGATCCAGACCAATCTTGAGTTTGAAAACTTGTTGAAGTAATCCGGCGGCAAACCGATAAAATCATTCCAAACAATGATAAAAAAATTCAACAAACATTTTAATGCTTAGAACAGATTAGGTTGCTATCAACGGAATAAAAATTTCCGATTTTTCGGAAATATCTCGCTTTCTCTTCGTCTTACGGTCAAAACTGACAAAATTCTCATACCTCTATCGGACGCGTCAGTGGATCTGTTTATCATGTAAAGGAAACAATTCCCATCCTGGATAAATTTGGCACCTGTCACTTGGCAAATCATCAATATATATATTGGTAGATTGTTAATTATTTTGCAATGGGTGGATAAATGCATGATATTTTGAGAAAAAATCAAAATGAGTAGTCCTGAAAAAGCCATGAAAAAACGAAACAAACACCCCAAAACCCTTCCAACCCTCACCGTCAGTTCCGCTGCTGATGGCCTCCGACTGCGGCTGCTCCGAGCCCTCCTCCTCGATGCCCTCCTGGCCTGACCTTTCGCTCTGGTTGGGCACCTCGCTGGAGTCCTCGATCACCTCCACCTCGTTGCCGGCCTCCTCCTCCTCGTCCACCTCCTGGCAGTCGGCGTCCTCGTAGTTGTCCTGCTCCTGCAACCGAAAGACGTCCAATGGCAATCAAGATTGCCGGTAGGCAAAGATTAACCGGTCGCATACGCCTTAAAAGACGCTCAATGATTCCGAGCAAAATTACTCAACGATCGAAAAGGAAATATTAGCTATAGTTTGGGCTACGAAGTATTTTATTCCTCATCTTTTAGCGTTCGAAATACACACTAGATTTTTCCCACCAACGAAGTTCCTAGACAAGGAATGGATACTTACAACTACTGCTTCTCAAACAACCACAGAGTGTATAATTGAACAAAATTTCATCAAAATGAAGGCTCACCATCCCCTCCATATCGTATCCCTCCGTATCAGGATCATCCTGATCATCATCGGCGCCCTCCCCCTCGTCCACCCCGCCTTCGTCGTCGCTCTCCACCACGATGACGTTGTCATCGTCGTGGTCCCGCTGGCTGCTAGTCGGCACCTGGTACTCGACGTCGAGGCCGCTGTCCACCGTGCCGGCCTGTATCCTGGTGCGCTTGCTCTTCGGCTGCGCCTTCGACTGCTCGTCAGCCTGGCAGCCGTCGCCGTCGGCGTCGCGCTGCCGCTTGTGCCCCGCCTGCGTCGTGGTGACGGCGTTCGAGCCGCTGCTGCTGGTGCCCTGCTCCTGCGTGGGGCCCGCGCTCGGCGGCTCCACGCGGGGCAGCACCAGAGCCACCGCCTGCGTCTGCGGCGCCTGCGAGCGAAAACGACAGTTAGCTTTCGAGAGCAGCGGCCAGATACTTCGTTCGACGCTCAATGATTCCGAGCAAAATTACTCAACGATCGAAAAAGAACTGTTAACTGTAGTTTGGGCTACGAAGTGTTTCTGGCCCTATTTTTTTACGATTCAATAAATACATCTTCGACTAAATTAGAGGAATATCAATTGTATTCGGCAGATTTATTTTCCCTAGCAAACCAAGAAATCGATGTTTTGAATTCAATCTATTCATTTATTTATTCCGCCACAAATTCCATTTGTGGTAAGTCAAAAGGAGAGTAAACATAAGAGTAAAAAAAAGTTATTATATACATTATATTACGAACAACGATGAAAAAAACCTCCTACCTGCTGCACCTGCACGTTGTTCTCGTCGTCCTCGGCGTCTTGCGAGGACTGCGTGGGGGGCACCGCGACCTGACGGGGCCCCATCATCGCGGAAGCGGAGCTAGTGGCAGGAACATAGTCCGTGTGAGAGCTCGTAGGGCTGCTGGACAGCGACTCAATAGTGCTGGACCCCGTGGTGTGGACCTGGTACAACACTCAGATATTCAAATCTTTCGGAAGACGATTTGTATTCGTTCATTGTGCTACCTGTACTACTGATGATTCTGACTTATGATTAAGAATGTAGCAAGCCGGTTTTTAGTCATAAAGATAATGGTCTGTCGGTCTGTTCTTGAGGCATTTTATGCGAGAAATTTTGCATTATCTCGGCTCCTAAAATGATGACGTTAACTGTTTTAAAACGGTCGTCGAAACTGTTTCCTCACGAAAAAAAAACCTTCATAGCATTAAGAATGGTAAAAACAGTCAAGGCTTATTCAGATTATTGCTATGCCCAATTCTAACCTTCCTAGAGGATCAGGTTTCCACAAATTTTGAAACCCGAATAAACCTTCTACTGCGCAAACTCCTGACATTTCTATAACAGTAAATGTTCGGACCTGAATTAAGCTAAAAGCAGCGTCGAACACGGCGCTTGGTTCCTGAAACTATGAACTCACTTGCTGTTGAGGTGGCACCATGACAGCACTGGGACTTTGACTAGTTGGCAAGACGGCCACAGTCCTCAGCTGGGCCGACATCGGCCTGATGCTGGCCAACGGTGGTTCCCCACCACTCCTCCATGGTTGGATGGGAACAGATTGGGTTTGAGTGTTGGTTGAGTGACCTAGAAGGATACAAAAGGCGTTCTAAGGACAGCAGTAGAAATCGTTTATAGAACTTTGTTTCAAATAGTCGCTGAAATAAAAAGAACGGTAATATTTCCGTTATGTGGCGATGTCGAATTTTTTCGAAATGTTTTGCTGTTCTTACAAAACGCGGCGAAACTTTTTGCTTATTTGACCTACTATGTAACTCTTGCAGTTACCAAGATCCTCATGCTGTTCTTCCGAGGTTCTTCCTTATCTTGGGCGTTACATCTTTTCATCAATCTCTTCTACACTATAGTAATTTACGTAACAAATCCGGATGAGTGGACAAAATTCTAGGACGAGCGTAGCGAGTCCTGGAAGTCTGCGAGTCCAAAAAAACTGTTTTCGGGCGTGTTGCATACACAATTTTTTTGGCAACCGTGTAGAATAACAAATCAAAGAAACACATTTCTTTATTAGAACAAAATTTCGAACATTTCAATTCTTATTTATATTAATATTTAAATTAAAATTAGAACAATTGTTAATATTGAATGGATTCAATTTGTTTGAAATGCTTGGTATATTTAAGTGCCTTTTGTTGAAGTCAGAACAAGAAGGTAAAGTTTCCGTTTCACATTGATTGTTTTCATCTGATAATTTTTGAATGTTAGCTAATTTTATGTCAGATAGCTGTCAGTCGTTATTTTGCTGCTATGGTAATGATCAACTGCATTTATCAAAACCATACTACCAAGATTTTCATATTTACAATGACAACAACGATGTGATTCTTCCCGGCCTAGTCCGGGAAGTACGTACTTCCCGGACTAGGCCGGAAAAATGTCACTTTCTCAAAAAAAATCGTCTGGAAAGTACGTACTTTCCGGACGGTTGCCGAAAAAAGTTGTTCCGCTATAAATTTTCGAAAATAAGTATATGTAAGCGTGCATGTGTTTCTGTTTGAATTGAGGCGAATTTTGTGCGATCTGAATTGCAAAATTTAGGATAACAAAACGTGTTTCCGAAACAAAATGGACCCATTTTTCCGAAAATACTTGAGTCCGCCGTGTTTTGACTTCAGATTCAAGTTCAGGAGGCCAAAATGAATAACGGCCGTATTCGCTTAACAATACGAAATTGTATGATTTTAAAACGACCTTGAAATCAAGCTTAGCTTAAAAGTATACGGCGAATACGGCAGTGAGTACAGCCAAAACTTTTTGAAAACATTCGATATCGCCACCTAACGGACAAAAAGACATTTGTTATGTCCAACTGTCATCCTTGATGGAAGGATTGCTCCTTCAGTCCTCGGATCGTTTGAAGAATGCTCACCTGCCATCGGCTTGATGTCGGCCGTAGGCCTCTCCGTGGACGACTTCTCCGAGGAGGTGGAGCTGGTGCTCGGCTTGGAGCCCTGCTGCAGCCCCAACTGCCTCTGCAGCTGCGTCACCCGCTGGTTCAAGCTCTCCAACTCCGAGGCGAACCTGTCCTTCTCCTGCTGCCTCTCCTCGCTCAGCTCGTCCCTCTCCCGCTCCAACGTGGCGATCTTCTCCAGCAGCTCCTCGTTGCGGCCGGACCCCTCTGCCGCCGTGCCGGGCCTGTCTTTGGTCAACTCCTCCTTGAGATTGGCATTCTGCTCCGTCAGGCTGACTATCCTGTCCTTGGCGTTCTTGAAGAGCGTCTTGAAGCGCTCCTCCTTGTCCAGGCTGGACTGCTTCAAAGTCTCCACCTCCTTCTTGTAGTTGTCGATTTGCTCGGTGCTCGCGCTGATCTGCTGGTTCAGCTGCTCAACGGCTTCCTTGTGGGCGTTCTCGAGCTGCGTGAGCCGCTCCTCTAGTTCTGTTCTTTGCTCCTGCAGCTGCTGCTGCTGTTGCTCCGCCGTCGACAGCTGCTCGCTCTCCTGCTGCTTGGTTTGCTGCTTGAGCGCATCCAGTTCCTTGGTCTGGTCCTCGTATTGGATCTTGTACTTTTTGGCGATCTTCCTGATCTGGGCGAGGTTGTTCTTCAGCTCGGTGATAGATACGTCCTTGGAAGCCGTGTCTTCCGTCAGAATTCTGTTCTCCTCCTTGAACTTCAGTATCTCCCCGCTCTGCTGGTCCACAGTGTCTGTGAGCTGTGCCACCTGCGATTGCAGACCCGCGACCTCTTGCCTCAGCCTGGCCAACTCCTCGGCCTGCTGGTTGTTCTGGGCGCGGATGCTCTTCAGCTGCTCCTCGAGCTTGCTCTTGTCCTGCTTCAAGATGCTGATGTCGTCGTTCAGCTTTGTGACCGTCGACCTCTCAATGGTCAGCTGCTTGGCCAAGGTCTCGCGCTCCGTCTGCAACTTCTTCCAGTCCTCGGGGCTCGTTCTGTTAGTCTTCTCGATCAGCATATTGGCCCTCTGCCTCCACCTGGTGCACTCGGCACGCAGCGACAGGTTCTCGCTCTGCAGCTGATCGGACTTGGTCGTCAGCTCCCTGTTCTTCTCCTTCAGCGGCTCGATCTCCACGTCCAGCCGCTCGGAGCGCTCGCGTAACTCGGTGATCTGCGCGAAGAGGGTGTCCCTCTCCTGCCTCAGGTATCTGTTGCTGTCTGTGATGGCATTGAGGGTCTCGAGCTTGCGCAACACTTCAGCGTGCTTGGCCCCCGAAACCACCGACACCTCGGACTTCTGCCTCTCCGCTTCGAGGGCCGCTTTTACCTCCTCCAGCTGCTTGTTCAGCATGTCGAACTGGGACTTGAGCCTCTGGTGCTCGGCTTCGACTATGTCGGCCTTGCTGACGGCTATGTCCTTCTCCTGCCTCAGGTACTTGATGACCTTGAGCAGTTGCTCGGAGGACTTGGGGTCGTCTTCGGCGAAGGATTTGTTGAAGGAGGCGTCACCCATCGAGGTGTTCTGCTGGTCGGACGCTTGCGCCTGGAGGATGGTCAGCTGGGTGTTGAGCGCTTGGATTTGGTCATGCAGCAGGCTGTTCTGCGCGTCTATGTCGCCGAATCGCGCCTGCAGCTCCTCCTTTTCCTTCTGGAACAACTTCTCTTGTTCCTCCCAGTTCTTGATGTTCTGATTCAGACTCTCGATGGCCCTCGTTTTCTCGCATTCTATCTGATTGAAATCGTCCAGGGCTTTGTCCAGTTCTTCCTTCATGGTGGTGAGCGACTGCAGATCGACAGAGTGTAGCGTGACTTCCCTGGCGTACTTGTTTTCGACGGCCTTCAGCTGCTCTATCAACGATTTGTTATCAGCTCTGGCGCTTTCAAGTTGCTCCTTCGCCGTTCTCAGATCCATGTTCCTGACGTTCAGTTCCTCTTGCAGCTGGGTGGACTTGCTCTTGATGCTCGCATTGTTGATGTCCTGGTCGTCCATCTGGATGGAAAGCTCCCCTTCCAGCTCGCTACACTTTTCTTCCAACGCCTTGACTCGGTTCTTGTGCGTTTCTATCTCCTGCCGCATTTGCTCGTTCTGGTCGGAGATGTCTTTGACCTGCTTCTCCGAAGCCTCCGCCACATTGAAGTACTCATCGGAGGCCTCCTTGGCCGTCCTTAGTTTGGTCTTGAGCGAATTGATCTCGGCCTCGGCATCGGCCAGCTGCTGCTCCAATTCCCTCATCTTGCGAACCTGGTCGCTGGTTTCTGGGACAGTGAACAGCCCCATCTTCATCTTCTTGCCGAGCTCCTCGATTTGGGAGGTCTTGCTCACTAGCTCGTCCCTGCATTCTGCGACTTCCTTGCGCAACTTGTCAGCTTGCTGTCTCTCCTCTTCCATGCGGGCCTGGGCGGCTTTGGTTTGCTTCTCCAAGTGGTCGGACAGCTGCCGGAAGTGATCCTGCTCCTCTTGCAGCCTCCTTCGCAGCGCCGCGCACTCCCTGTGGGCTTCGTCGAGCCTCGCTTCGAACCTCAGCTTACCCTCCGCGTCCGTCCGCTCCAGAGTGGCTTTGATGAGCTCGATGTTGGACCGTATCAGGTTCTGCTGGTAGGAACTGCGGCTGGACGATTCTCTTTCCTTGAGAAGCCTCTGCTCGGCGTCCTTCAGCAGAGCGTTCTCCTTCTGCAGGTTGCTCAGCATCACCTCGGCTTTGGACAGCTTGGTTTGGCAGAGTATGGTTTCGTCTTTGAGATAGGTGGCGGCCTGCTCGTGCTTGATGATGGACTCGCTGAAGATCTTGTTCTGTTTTTCCAGAGCGGTGATTTGTTTCTTGTAGATCTCGATGTTGTTCTGCATCATCTTGAACTTCTCCGCATTCACGTCGGCATGGGAGCTCAGCTTGCAGTTCAGCCTAGTCAGTTCCTTGACCTCGCCCCTCATACCATCCAGCTGCTCCAGCAGGATCTTTTCGTTGGCCGACTTCTCCTTACGGTAAGTGTCATTCTCCTCCTTGAGACGATCCACTTGCTTGCTCAGCTTCTCAATCTGGCACTCTAGCTCCTGGACCCTTGGAACCGTCTCGTCCACCTGCATTTTAGCCTCTCCGTTTTCGGGAAGGAAAGTGCGCTCCAGCTGCGAGGGGATCTCCTCACCAGCCCCCCTCACGGCCTGGCCGTACAGGTTCTTGTACATGTCGCGCTGGTTCCTCAGTGTGATCATCATCTTGTTCTGCCGGTCGCGATCTTCCAGCATCTCACCCTGCGCCTGCCTCAGCTCCTCTAGCTTCATCCGGAGGTTCGCTATGGCCGCCGGATCGATGCTTTCTACCTCTTCCTGTCGCTCCGTCAGCTCCCTCACCAAGGCCAACAGCTTCTGGTTGGTGGCCTGGAGCTCGGCGACGTCGTTGAAGGTGACCAGCTTCTTGGAGATGATGTCGGCGGAGCAGACGCTATCGCTGAGGTCGTTGTCGGTGGAAGTGGAGGAAGACCCGACGCGCGAGTGCTCGACCTCTTGTAACAGGTGCACCACCTGTCTGGAGAGGTCGGCCACCTCCTTCTTGAGTCTGGAGTTTTCTCTGGCAGTCACGCCTTCCAGCCGCTTGCATTCGGCGTTTGTTTCGCGCAGCTGCTGGACTTCGGCCAGCAGGGAATCGTTGGACTCCTTCAGGGCGTCGTTGGCGTCGAGAGTGGCGCTGTAGTCTTGGCGCAGTTTCTTGATCAGCGGGCCTTTTTCCTCGATTTCTCGGAGGATGCAGGTGATGTAGTTGTTCAGTCGGGCGCATTCTTCTTCTTTGTTCGCGTGCTGCTCGGAGATGGAGACGTATCGAGAGTAGACCTCGGAGTAGGACATGCCTTGTTTGTTTGGTTTTGGGAGAGTGGACTGACCTAGTGGAAAGCCTGGTGAAAATATGGGGCATACAAAACAGAGGTTGGAGGAGGAAACTTCAGCTTCCTATTTCGGGTGTAATTCAGACGAAGTTTTTCTCAGAGATAGTTGGGATTGAAAGCATGATTTTTTGAATTCTCAGCAGGAATAGATGAAATATGGGGTTAATTCATACACCTTGTTATTTTACTGGGGAATGAAAAAATAATTATTTCAAATTGATGAAACACAGATACATTCAATGGATTAAGGGTGATACTTATTCCAATATTTTTGTATTGTTGATAACTCTGTTTGAGAATAGTAAAACACCTTGATTCATGTAACATTTATTTATTTCCACATGTCCAATATTTTTATGTTAAATCAATAAACATATGCAGACAACATAGTTTGAACCTTCAAAATAGCCCTTAACTGCATACTTCATAATTTTCATTTTGAAGTGAAAGTCTTAACCACAGTGTTGTGAATTATGTCATGACATTTTGATAAATATTCTTGTATTTCGCCATTATTTCCGGTAATATTGATTAGATTTCTTCAAAAGATAAAAAAGGTACTATGAGATTTGAAGATTTCACAATTCATCTCACTTGTAAAAAAACCATTAAATTTGGGGATATGTTATTTTATTATTGCTCTCCATAAGGTTAGGGAGAGTTTACATTTTGAAATCTTGCCTGTCAGTGTAGATGGACATATACATGCATGTTATACATACATTTTATGTATACATGCATTTAAATAAACAATAAATAATAGCTAATAGTAAAATGTTTTTTTTTATTCCAGTTATTAGAGCATGTGACAGAATGAAATTGGCATGAATTAATTTATCATTGATTAATCCAAAATACATAGTCTGAGAGAGTGAGATTATTGAAAATGACAGTGTTTCAAAGTAGGAATAAGCATTTTTCTTTAACTTAAGGCCTCTTCCATGCTAGTTTAATTAGAAATGGACATTTTTACATGTGAATCTGTATCTGCAGAGCAATGGTAAAGTGAACATTTTTTGGAAATGAAATATCAGACTGGAAGACACTGGAATTGAAATATATAAAAAAAATTGTATAAAATCACCAATTTTTAGAGAAATTTTGAATTTTCATCTATCAAAAATACCCTGCAAAACCACTTCAGATTCATGTTCAGCTTATTGTTAATCTGAAGTTGTCTCATCCTCCACATAGAATTTGATTGGGCCAAGATAATAATCCCTTCATAGCAACAAAACAAATTTTTGGTGGGATCACTTTACAGGTTTGAAATGTTACTTTTTGTATCATTTTATTTATATTTCATCCCCTGCAGTAATTTGTAAATATCCAACTAAATTTATTTAATAACCAACATATTTTAAGCTGGTTAAAATTATTCAACATACCTTCCACATCTTTAAGCAATGAATCTGACCTGGAACTCTCTAGGATATCATTAGCTGTTTCAAGTTCCTTTTTCAACAATTCAATGCATTCAGTTTTCTTTTGAATGATTTCTGCATGAGCCAATTCAGATTCTTTATGCTTAGTTTCCAATTCTCCATATTGCTCAGTAGCAGTCTTCAGTAATTGCTGAACCTAAGAAAAAAATAAGTCATTAATATCCTCTAGACAAAAAACAATTGACAAAATTACTTCAGATAAAGCTTCCTTGAGTTCTTCAGCATGTTGTTGACTCTCTTCATACATAGTTTGGTAAGCATTTGCCATCTTGGTTTTGGCTTCAATTTCAAATACATATGATTCACTCATCTTAGCTTCTACTTCACGCTGATCAAGCATTTTCTGAGCAAGCTCTTCATTCCTAGCTACCAAGTTGTTATTCAGATCAGATAGGGATTTAACCTGTTCAACAGCAACTGCCAGTTCTTGTGTCTTTTCTGTCAGTTTAGTCTCAAGTTGAATGCATCTGGAAGTGTTGTCACGTCTCATATTCAACAATTCTTCTGTTCTCTGATTGAGCTCCTCAGTTAGACTTTGAACTTGGCTGCTGAGAAGAGCACGCTCTTGTTCCATCCTCTTCTCCCTATACTCCAAAGTGATTTTCATGGATGCAACCTCATCAGCTTGGGAAAGGGCTTCACATTTAGCATTCACAGCAGACTCCAGCTGTTTGGTTAGGCTATTTATATCAGCCTGTAGTCTTTCCACCTCAGCATTGCGGCGTTGAAGCATTTTCAGATGTTCATCCCTCTCATCCACAGCCAAATTTCGTTGGTGACGATAATCAGCCGTTTCAGCTTCTAGGGCGTTACACCGGTTATGAAATTTGCTGATTTCGGCCGTCAAGGTGGAAATCTGAGATTCCTGCTCGGCGATGGTTTTAGTCGCCACATCCAATCTGGATTTGAGCAACTCACTCTCAACTTGTCCACTTTCATTCTGGGATTCATGTAATGTTTTGCTTTGTTCTAATCAGAATGCATTTCAGTTAGTACTTTTAAGTTGATTCGAATATGCGGTACTTACCCATATCGAAACATTTCGTTTCAAGCAGAGCTTTAGAAGTAATCAATTCGTCGAATTTTTCATTCACGAATTTGGAAATTTTTTCTCCTATTGCAGCAGGGACAGTCTGCCATTCATCCTCACTAACTACAGGGGAAAAAATGAATGAGCCCTCCATTTTCTAATCTTGGAGAGGGTCCAATGAATAAGCCAGATAATAATTAAAACATTTCACTTCACTTTATGAACAATATTCCGACTATTATAATGAAAATGATAATATACAAATAATTATACAAGACGAAATCAAGCTACACAAACATCTCTTGTCTGAACTGTGGCGGCGGTCCGGTTAAGATGAATAGAAAAAGAAAAACATGCCAACATGCCGGCTTGCAAAAATCATTTTTACCAACATTGAAATATTCAAATATTGGCAGTACATCACTGCGAGTTCACAATCACTAGCACTACTAGCAGTTATTGCATATGTGTCCTTTACTATGACGTGTGATGAACGGAGAAATAGATAGTCACTGAGTGAATCACCAAGTGTATTTGTATTTGCAGTTTGCACGCAGCCGCAGCACTCACCTCTACTTGCACTCACAAAACCAATACCCATCTCTATCAACCGTGAACGCATGACATTGATGTATGACGTTGCTTTTGACAATGACAAGATGCAGATTTTCGAAATTTTCCAATTTCCAATCATAAATGCATCAATGTCAATGTATTTCGTGAAGAAACAAGAACCATTATTGTTGGTTGTGGTTGGTTTGCAATTTGCATTGAAAGCTTTTGAAATGAACATAACAAAAACCAAAGTATTCATTTAAATTTGAAGAATAATGTCCAATGTGATTAGGACATCGACAAACCATGGACCATTCAGCGATGATGACAATCCAAAGACAACAAATAGCTATGCCCAGGAGCAAGAGGTTAATGATTTAACAGTATTTCTGAAACTGGAAAGAAATAAATATGTCCAGTATAAAATAGTGTATGATATATTGGAAACATTCGTTAATGAGGAAGATAGCCGAGAGGATCATCTTAGAGCAAAAGTGAAAGACATTTTGCTATGTGAAAGTATTGCCCAAGTCACTACATTGGATGAAAATCCCTCAAGTAGTAGTAGTGGATCATCAGTATTTGGGCTTTGTGATTTTAATAGCACTACATTGACGTATTCAGAATCAAAATCATTGCAAGACATCATTAAGGCAAAATTAAATGAAAGGCATCAAAGTATTACAGAAGATTTTCACAATGTGGCAAATAGGGATATTGTAAAACTATTTGAAAATGAAGAACTCACAACTTCTGTAAAAATGTGCCATGAGGATAGAGTACTTGTAGAGTATAAGAATAAATTATTGATGGAACAAGAGCAATACATAAATAACCTTATATCTTTATATGAATTACTTAGAGTGATCACTGACTTGAGAGTGAAGGAATTGCCTGAAATCATTGAGGATAAAGTAAAAGAATGTCAAGTCAATGAAAAAATTAACAGCCTAAAATCACTTCTTGCCCAGGAGAAATGTAGAGTGGATATTTTCACAGAAACAACCTGTTCTCTAAAAGCCTATAAAGAACTCATAAAAGATATCAAACAACAACAGTACCAGTGTCAGAAAGAAATTGATAACCTAGAAGAATTGAAGACTAAATACAGAGAAGTTTCCTGCAAACAATATGATGACATTTTGGAGTCTTATCTCCAATATAAAGCTTCCATGGAAAAGAAGAAAATTCTCTATGATTGTCTCAAAAGCTGATGGAATATTATTGAATTTCAAATGTATATAGTAGCTATACAACTATTTAACCAAACAAAATGTGTTCTGTATTCAATGCATCATTTTTGTTCTGCTAAATATTCATTTTGATATAACTTATGATGGGTGAAGTTTGTGCATTAATAGTCTGCTTGAATAAATAATTTCTATATTTGTACTATAGTGATTTATTTTACCAGCTGTGTCAAAATAATCATTCAAAAATTCTTTTGGCATTCTTCTAGTCATCTGGATGAATCAAGGGACAAATTAACTAAAATTGAGTGTAATATTGAATGTCTCCACTATTTCTCACTTAAGTTTTCCATTTAATCATAAGGAAATATAGCAACACTCAATTCTCAAGCACATTTACATACAAGAACAATCTGTTACCCTAAACTTACACAAATGGAACTTAAAGTTATTCAGTATATCTGAAGTAAAAAAAAGAGTGTTGTAGATGCTACAATAGTGCTGAATGTATTTTATCAGATTGCATCCATTATTAGAGGCAATCATTCACTATCACTGGAGTCTGATTTATCCTTTATTAGTGCTGGGGTGCATGTTTTATCTTCCAGCAAACCATGCTCAACCAAATACTCCTGAACATCTTCTGGCATAAAATAATTTCCCAGATCATCTGAAAGTCTTAAACAAACACCAATGGGGTTTCCAGCCTTATATGCAAGCAGTGCTGGAAGTCCACCATCTGTGAATTGTTTACTAACACCAACACAAGAACCTAGGATTGAGCAGAATTTCACATTGGTGTAAACTTGGGAAAGGCTCTTCAAACATGAATTCATATTCCTACATGCTTCTAAATTTCCCTCATAAATGTGAATAATTATCTTTACTGATTTATGTTCTTTGTCAATGGCATCCAAGAATTCTTGGTCACTTTTCAGCATGATGAGTTCACCTGCAATGATGATTATAAGTATGATCAATCTTGATCTTCAATTTACCCTACCAAATTTGATGTTGTGATTAGTCTGCTGCATCATTTCTTGCATTCTCTGCTTTTGATAGTTCACAAGAAAGTCATCATTCAATAAATCAGCTAGTTCAGGGTCCTCTAAAGCAGCCTTTTCACGCTCCTCATCAAGAGCTGATTGCACAGTTAAGGTCAGCTTTTTGATCATCTCAAGTTTTTGCCAATCCTCTTCCTGACGCTTTTCTTTTTCCATTTGTTTATATTTCTGCCAATCATTCAAAACACCTTTTGGTCCTGTATTGGTAGATGAACCTTCCCACTTATTTATATCCGAAGGGGAAATTGTTTCTTGTGAGATTTTATTTGCCTGTGGAAGCTCTTCTGAATCGGAATTTTCACCATCACTTCCTTCACTGCTGCTGCAGTAATTATGGGTTTTCTCTCCAAGAATTTTATCTTCTAAAGTAGCCATTGCCTATCAATTTTTAAAAATCTTCAAAAGTAGTAATCTTTTTTACAGTTTATTTATTTGTCTTGTTTTTTTGACTGCCTTTAACCTAATTCGTAAACATTTCGTAAATTCATCGTCTTTTTTTATTTTATGTCTTGGCCATAGCTATGAGCACTGAGCAGCTGTAAGCTCATTCAAATAATAAGCAAAGGCAACACCGCAACACAGTTGACGTTGACAATAATAATAATAATAATGGCATTTACAAAAGTGGTTAGGTTATAAAAGGTTGGGATTGGCGATTTTGATTTAGTCAATAGTAAACTCGAACTAAGCCAAGTTAATATAAAGTGTTCGAATTAATTATGTGTGGTAAGTTTATTTATTTTATATGAACGGTTATGATGTTTATTTACTTGTTTACTTCAAGTATTCATAGCAGAAATAAATACATATACCATCTGTTTTGGACACATCTGATGATTTTTGAGTCGACAATAAACTACCTATACCTAAAATTACCTGATATGTTGTAATTTATCAAGTAAACATATAAGAATTAAGAATCTTGACATTTTATACAGGGTGTCGGGAAAGGTCATAAATAATAAGGCTGATAGAGGGAGCCAAGAAAAGGGGGGCGCTTCATGTTATTTTTTTTAGTTGCTTCGTTTCGATGTAGGCCTCGAAAAGGGCAATATAAAAATCAATTCGATTTATAACTTTCGAACGGTTGCCGTGGTAACAACGAAATTTTGGAAATTAAATTAACTCATAATAATATTACCTTATTCCATACCTACACTGTTGTTCAGTATGTCTTTACACGGTTGGACGAAAATTTTCTCTTTAATGTAAGTATGTATGAACAAAGTTTACATGAAGGGACCCCCATTGTTTGGCTCCATATGTATCAGATCAGCCCTATATCATTGATGACAAGTCCTTTCCGGACCCTGTACACTCTCATAATATTTCAGTCCTAATTCTATGAAGAGTACTCAAAAACAATCTCATTTTTTCTTTAATTCACATTCACTCACATATTTTGTGAATTTCGGATAAACTTCTCAAACTTCTGGGTCAAAATAATTTTAAGATCTAGGAAATATTATATAATAAACATGTTTTGACTTAGCTCTTACTCAATATAGGATTATTCATCTTGGTAGCAGGCAATAACTTGAAAGAGAAAGTAGATACATTGTATTGGTTCATAAAAGCCATAATATATCAATATTTGCATTATATTTATTGTCACTCAAGTTAGATTTTGATTTTATAAAATAAAAGCCATTTTGAGTCGAAAATATAAAGATATATCTGGATTGACATCCATTAGAGATTGATGAACTAAACATTTGACTTCCGATATTCATCTGTATTCTATAGCTATTCTTTGTTTTTTTAATTCTCAAAATAATATTTTCATCTTTCACAGAACAATCAGAATATAATTTGATAAGGAAGTTATCAATCATCAATAATCCTATTTTGAATGATGAAAATATTGGAAATCGGTTTCCTCATCGCGCCCTTATCAAAAATTTTATCTGATTTGATGAATATATGGAATCAATAAAGAATGCCCAATATTCCCTGGCGCTCTTTTCAAAGATTATACAAAATTAAATTTATTCCGAATGAAATTCAACTGTAAGGATAATTAATAATCTGATTTGTGATCAGGGCAAGGTGAGGCAACTGATTTACAATCTTTTTACTAAGTGCCATTATCATTCTGAATAGGATTATGATGATTGATAACTTCCTTATCAAATAACGTATAAAATATTTTGTGAATATTGAAGATGTTGAGGATATAATCTTAAACGGATGTCAATCGAAATATCTTTATGAAATGGCTTACAAATATCAAATGTACGAAAATATCCCAAAAGTGTATCGATTTTCGATGCTAGGATCTCATTGTTAATCCATAGAATTCATTAAGGTATTGAGCATGTGGAGATGTTTTTTTCCATTAAAAATACTTTGGAAAGACCTCCATAAGGCTATACTAGAACCAATTTCACTCTTTTGCCGATTTTTTAGCGGGTTACGATAAAAAAATTGATTATACCATAATTCGAGGTTTTTTAAAATTTTTTAGCCGTTTTTTTTTCCGCAATGCTGAGTTTATAGATTCAACTAAACTACAAATCAACTTAACAACTAAGAATTAAGAAATGTTGTGTCATTTTTAAACTTTAGGCGGACATGATAGTATCGATTAATAATTGTTCCTAATATTGTTATGGGTTTCAGTCTCAGGTGTTTTTTGGTTTTTTGCTCATTGAAATTACATTGAGCTTTCAATCATGTAACAGTCAACATCTGATTCTTAATTATTAATTGTTAATTATTGGTTGTTATAGTTCAGTTGAATCTATAAACCCAGCATAAGCTACAGCAAACAGAAGAGAACATTTATAGAAATTATAATATATAATGTAAGGTACATATTTGAGGCTTCCATCTTAGCATATTTCGAAATTTTCCGCTCTGATTTAAAAAAAAACATAAAATGCTGATTCTGCTTCAGATATGCGAGTGCTTGTGATGACTGTGTACTAAACATTGAAGGTTAATATGGAGAACCTGGCATATATACACATTTTTTTTATGAATAATAACATTCCTGGAATATTCAAATGGATAAGTATTCTTGAAGAATAACATCCTATGAATATTCAAGACATTCTTATTCTTTGCTGTCTGGTTGTAGGTGTGCCCCAAACACCTTGTGTAATAAGTGGTGCAATCCAATCTCTATACTTCAATACCAACAAACCAATTCTTGATTTGCGCAAGTCAATTTAGCATAGCACACCTTTTCCTCGACAGCAATTTCTTCCTTGTTTTCTTGTTCACCCCACACGACACGCCTCTATATTTTCATTGTTCGGTTCTTGCGCTGCGTCCAAGTACGGCAGTGTTTTTGCGACAGTACCACTCCAAGACCGGGAGGTTGCCTTCAAATCGTATATCCAGAATGTCAAGGTCATCTTGTTCAACTTGAAAATGAGCAAAACGAAAGTAATTCGTATCCCATCAAACCATAACATTAACACTGCGATAAATCTTGTTTAATGGGGTTCAACACATTCAGCAGAGGTTTGAAAAAGGAGAAGTACCGATGCCTACGCGTTTATTTTTAACCCCTCTATCGTGTGGGTAGGCTGGATTTGCGTATACTGGGTGTTAGTTTTTGGGAATTGTGACGATTATTATATCATTGGAAAAATCTGACAAGACCATTCACTTGTTATCATTGCTATCATCATTTCCTCGGAAAGAATTCAAGGACCTTTCTAGTAATTCATTGAGATAGGTATTATAATGGTAGGAATATAGGAGTATGGTATAATATTTTTGAATTGCCTTGATAAGATTAGACACATCCTAGAGGAAAATTATTATTCATTGTGAACTTGACTGATTGGAAATTTGACCATCACATAAAAAATATTGTTCTACATCCCAAGTAATTGACAATTCAAAAAAGCTATAAATATAAAAAATATTTGACAGTCAACTATCTAACCTAACCAATACATTATTCAAACACTTTTGTTCGAGTATAATTTCAAATTTGGCGAATGTGTTTTAACATTCTTATATTTTTTTCCTTCACCATTCAAAAAATGTCTAGTATGATTAGTTATTAGTTTATCGTATACATTTTGTTTTCGATATTTTCAAAACATTTGAAGATATTCCAAATATCTCGAAAAATGGACAACCTGTAAAGTAATCACGTAGCTCGATATGATCTCTCGTGAATCTGGAATCAGATTCATCAGAAATTACCTTTATTTTCTTATTTGAAATTGTTCACTCGGTATACATAATTTCACTTATTTCGCCGTTCCACAGGAAAAATAATTCAGGTAGAATGAAGTTGGCAGGCTTCGAGTTATTCTGAGCCCATCTCATCTGCTTTCCCAGAATCTATATTGATAGAAAAAAAGACGGTATTACATCTACCTAAGTGGAATGAGAGTTATTGTAGACGTATATTTCGAGAATTTTTTCAAAAAATTCCCAAATACGGAACTGTTTTTCTTTTTGTTATGACATTTTTTCAAGAAATCATATTTCGACGTGATATAATGATATCAAAAAGGAGGGTTCATGTGTAAAAATAAAAAAGTTAGGCATGGCGATTAGATATACAAATTATTTCATCAACTGATTCCTGTATGTAAACAGGAAATTTCCTGAAATAGAAAGATAAACGAAAGTTTAATTCCTGAACTCAAGTTTAATTTATTTTCTTACCGGGTGTTCCATATATTTCATAATACGATTGTTCTCAATCAAATTGGAAAATCACCAAATTGGTTGACTGACACACTCGCCTATGTATTTGTAAAACTTTATACGCAGTCTTTAGCGGTGTCAAAGATTTTACTCTCGAAAAATATCAAAGAAAAATAGACATCAGTAATCTACAATATCGTGAATATTCGGATTCGCTAAATGTTGCTACTGTTTTATCTGCTCTCAAGTGGGTACTCACATTCTAATCAAATCTGAGCATCGATAATTCGAAGAAAACTCAAATAGAGATCCATAATCATGTTTCTCTGAAAATGTCTAGGTCTGATCTGAGAAACATACTTGGTGAAAAAACTGTCCAAAGTGTAAGATGGTATTTTTTTTTCGTGGTTATCAACTGAAATCTTATGATAGAATGCGGTGCATTATCGGGAATAAAAACAGGAGTAGCGATAAAAAAAGAGATCGATTTCTGCTATGAAGCAATCAATAATCGAGTAACTCTGTTCCAAGACGGCATTGAAATGCCAAATGACTTTCACTTATATGTACATTCTATCTTTTCCTGTCCTTCACCATAATATTCTCTCATCCAACATAAACTGCTCTTAACTTGAAATACCTCTGTTTTTTATTTCAGTTTTTATCACCAGTCTCATCAAAATTCAGAAGCGTAGAAATTTCATATTGAAAATAGTTTTTTGTTATGTGCCTGTATCACAATAATTGTGATTGGGAAGTATAATAACGTAGTATTTACCATGTTAAATAAAAAATTTAACTGTCATCGATGTGTTGGTATATACTAGTGGAATATATATAGAAAGTTCACAATCCCAGCCGAAAATAATACTAGACTAGACAATGCAAAATATTCAACCAAAATCGTCATTCACAAATAGGCTGATAATTTTTGGTCATTATTCGAGTATTCCCTTACCAATAATTCTGTTTATTTTCAGGAATCTTTGCATACCTGAATTACCTGACTCCCAAGAAACGGGAAGAAATTTTGGAGTTTCTTGTAAATGGATTGAAGAGGTTGGAATATCGCGGTTATGACTCAGCAGGTATCGTTTGAATATAATGAAAAAGTTATTTATCTCAATATCAGAACTTCGTAGATCTAGAAATAATCCCTTTGTTTATGCCAAGATGTATGTCATGAAAGAAGGTTGGGTAGATTAATTACTAAATAAATATTGCCTTAACTTATTTTTCGAGTGATATTCTCATGGGATGAACATATTTTCCTAACAGGTCGAGGACAATATTTTTTTTGTTTCAACAGTGATTATCATATACTTTCACTGATGTGAAATGAACCAGAAATAATTTGGACCTGAAGCATCTCTACTAGAATCTACGAATTCCATTTTATCTTATTTCGACTTGATTCTTCATTATCTATTTTATGATGTATAAATTAAAAATGTTTATTCAATTTATTTTTCCATGTGCTGCTAATTTATCAAGGTTGGATGCTTTAAATGGAGTTGGTGAATTTGAATCAATGATGTCGATGCTCGATATTAAGAAATAGCCTTCGTGGAAAAATAGCATCATGAAATTATTAACAAAAATTGCAGTTCATTCGAAACTGAATTATCATACTTATCTACTGGAACCTGTAAATTTGGTTAAAAACCAGGCTGACCTCGGCTACATTCACCTACACGTTGTTACATATTCTTATCTCTTATATGATACTAATAGTATAGAACGCTTATCATTTCATTGATCCAAATGATACTTCCTCTTTGATTTCAAGTATCGAATTTTTTTTACGTGTTCCCAAATCTCCGTTGAAAGAATTGTTTTAGAATAATGATTTCATCACCATGTTGTATACTTCTTGAGATTCGTGTAATATAAATAAGCAACGTCATACAGTGAGTTATATTTTTTCTGGGCGGGACCCAAGAATTTAACATAAAAATTAGAGGGACTTGATGTAGGGACTTGTGAATAACGACGAATTAGACAACTATTCTTTCAGCGGAGATATGGAAGACAGCGCTACTATTGCGGCCTCTGTATAGGTATCAATTGTAATTTTTGATGAGGTTTTGACATGTATTGTGATTTGTAACTACCATATAAATTCTCTCGGTAGGTGTCGCAATTGATGGAGCCATAAGCAAGGACATCGCCATTATAAAAAAAACTGGAAAAGTTGCACTACTCCAGGAAGAAATCAAAAACAGTAAGTCATGCTCTATTACACACTGCTCACTAGTGTATACACTGGCACCTCCTATTTGTTATATAACGTTGTTGTCATTGGTGGATTGACATACTTATTTTATTTCGGCCTTACGTCATAGATTGATAATGTTGCAGAAGATTGTCTAATATCAATTTATATCATTTTTTTTTTGTAATTATCTTTAAGGTGAAGAAGTTGGAACAGAAATTGTAAATAGAAAGTAACACATGCAAATTATCGTTGTTACTGTTGGTACCGTTATTCTCTTGTATATCTAAAATAAAAAAAGACTTGGAAAGTTCCAATTGAAGAATTCAGTGTGTTGCTTTCAACTTTTAGAAAAATGGATTCAGAAAATAGCTGGAAAAAGTCAGATCTGTCAGAAATCTGGTTGAAGTCAGGGCAAATTACATAAGTTTAGATTATCAAACAGTAGGAAATTGATTATGCATCTAAAAATATGGGTACTATAAATTTAATTACATGTAGTACAAAACTTATCATTAATCATGACAAAAAAATGATCTGATCATAAAAATCTCATAATCTCTCTGAGCTTAGGTGAATATAAGATATTTCAAGCAGAAATTTTGTATCCTTTTAATATACCCCACTCTACTTTCTGGATTTGAATTATAGGGGTAAGCACAGTCAATGGGGAAGATTCAGAATTTCAGATTTTTATTCCACGTTATAGTTTGTGAAAATTCATCGAATACGTATTTTTTATTTTTCTCATGCGATCAAATCACAAGTTTCGGCTCCTCCACCATTCTGATGAATCTGATGACGTACTCCTAGAAAAGCCTTGAACGCAAGGTTGAAAGTCTAGCACTTTTGCGCCTGTTAATAGTCGGATATTCTGTTGAAATTTTATTCCCATGGAATGTTGATTATAGCCGTGACATAAGTATTGAAATAGACTAATTTTCGATTACAACATTATGGCCAGGTACAACATAATTTTAACACTCGCAAATTTTCTTTGAAGTTCATAAAGCTACTCAAATATTCCATGTTTTAATGAATATTTCAATCATCATCAACTTCCACATTGCGGAACACCCTGCGGGCAAATCCGCATCTATTCCTAATAAAATTACAAATTCGCCACCGAGATGGCGCCACTTCCATCCCACCGACGGTTACCGCGCCGCGCACCTATAAACCATTTGACCCCATCGTGTCCTCCGTCAGGGAGCGATGACCTGGACATGTCCCGCTCGTTGGACGTCCACTGCGGCATTGCGCACACCCGGTGGGCCACCCACGGTGTGCCCAGCGAGGTGAACAGCCACCCGCACCGCTCGGACCACGGCAACGGCTTCGTCGTCGTCCACAACGGCATCGTGACCAACTACAAGGAGGTGAAGGTGTTCCTCGAGAAGAAGGGCCACCGGTTCGAGAGCGACACCGACACCGAGGTCATCGCCAAGCTGGTCTACCACTTTCACACCGAACACCCGGAGTTCTCGTTCAGGGAGCTGGTGGAGAGCGTCGTGCAGCAGCTGGTGAGGAATTGTCCTTTCGACACGGATTAGAAAGCCTTACGGATGAGACAGTCAGACAGAGCGAATTAAATTAGAGAGAGATGTCGAAAGCGCAAAATTTAAAGGTCCAGTCCATGGTGAAACAGCTCTTCAAAAACTTGTAGACCATTTGAGAAGGTAGTAATATTTCAGCTACTTGAATGAAGATGGCGGTAAGATCGATTATCGAAGAAGACTTCTGTTGCTTACGTATTTCTGTGGTTCGCATCTGACAGACGAGACTTGAAACGACATTAAACAATATATTTTCTATAAACCTGGAATAAATATTGATATTTTGACTCTTCTCAGTCATTTTTCATCTAGAACAAATAAAACTGATAAAAAGATGACAGAAGCACAGTTTCTGTTTTACCGACACAAGGTATGTCGCCATCTCTGTTAATTTCAGGAAATATTACTACGGTATGAAATCAAGTAGGCAAAGGTCTACAGTTTATTCTAGTGCTTGTTAATAGGAAGATGTTTCACCATCCTATATCCACCTTGGTCCAGTCATAGATATGCGCAGGAGCTGAAATATTAATCGCTTGTTTTGTTTACATCGTTTTCATCATTTTGTTGGTTAGGTTACAAATGTTTTCGTTTTACACGATTCACGATGGGTGTATGTTCTTACAATGTATTACATATTTTCCATCAATTCAAAAAGAGAAGTAATAAAGGTTTCGAGGATTAACGCAGCTCAGATTAAACAACTTGTGATCATAGTTATACTTATACCTTAATTATATGGAATGTGAATCAGGTACAATGATATGTTTATTGGCAATGATTACTGAGTATATAAATATTGAAAATAATTTCCAAATAAATCGGAGAATATCAAATTACATTGTTTTTCAAAGGACGAAATATTGAGTGATATAACGTTGTTAACGCAGAAAAAATATCAAATAGGTTAATTTCCACAAATTGTAACATGCTTTTACTTGAATGGGACCAGTTTTTGATGTTAATCAAATATGAGGATTAAAATAAATGCATAATATTTATTTATAGGAATAATCTTTCCCAAGATTGTTTTTGATAAGTGCAACCACTTTTGATTTAATCAGATTTAATCACATTTAATCTTCTACAAATTTATCTTCTGAACTCAATAGTGTTGATCTGTCTGGTATCTTGATGGCTTACGATCAGCACAATTTGATACACAGGGTGTTACATTCAAAACGAAATGGAGTGAATCCGACGAAAATGTGCCATGCCTCCTACACCAATCACCCTGTGGGTATCATATTCATTCAAGAGAAACACAAAATGTGAATGTAAAGTATTTCTGGCGTATCAGGTGGCATGTTTTTTTTTCAGGAAGGAGCATTTGCTCTGTGTTTCAAATCGAAATACTTTCCCGGAGAATGCGTAGCCACGCGCCGGGGTTCCCCACTGTTGGTGGGGATAAAAACTGCCACTCGATTGGCTACCGACCACATACCGATTTTGTACGGAAAGGGTGAGTTTGTCTTTGCCAGCATCACATTTCCGTTGAATATTCTTATTCTATTCTAATCTCTAACTGCGACGTGGTCGGGATTTTCAAGGTATTTTGGATATTGGTTTTCCTGCATGAGATTTGAGGCTGTAGATAAATTAAGAGTGTGCTTATCTCCAGTTGGTATTTCTAGTTTTTTGTACTTACACTACTTATTTTCCATTTCGATTACTAAACTGAACTAAACTTCCCTTGGAGGTTAATTCTGCTTCATCACCAGAAAGAAGTATGAAGGCTTATAACGAAAAAAAAAATTTTCCTACGACCACTTGTATGGAAACGTCATAAATCGCCATGATATTGTTATTTGAGGTAAAAAAGTTGTCGTGTTGTGATTCGAAATAAAAGCACACGGTCGTGTGTATGTATGGAAATGATTGTATTAGTTTGTAATCACTGTCAGTTGTCACTGATTTTTTTCGGGTATTAAGGAGATTTCTCATCTAATTTCAATGCTTCAATGATACATAACCTCTAAATTCACTACGCGGATTAGGGACTGGCGTGGCTGGAACTATGTCTACTACATGGCTGAAGATGTTGATGGCTGCGGTTGTCAAATACCAATAAAATCGTTTTCAAAAGGTTTTGGAAAAAAATGTTATTGCCTAAAATGTGAAAATAGATAGTGATTTCGAATCAACGCCACCTAAAGTCATTTAAATTACTTCCAGCGAAATAAAAAAAAATATAGTCGTAGGAAAGAGTGTACAAACTAGTACATTTTCTGCACTCGTTACGTTTCCTATGCTTTTCAGCCCGTGCGGAAAATATCACTTCCCTCACTTGTTATATGCTATATACTATTTTTCATTGCTTCATTCATTCAATCAATTATAAAGGCCTAGTAGAATGTAGATGCTAATTTTTTTGGCTCTAAAACTCGCTTATCCTACTAAAATTCCATTTAATCATAATAATCATGTTTTCAATACTAATAATTATTGAATGTTCATCATAGCGACATTTGAATTCTAATTTGATTATTTTATGTGATGTTTTATGTTATTAACATTATTTCTAACCCATAATTTTCTTGTGTTCTCTTGTACTCTATGGATTCCTTTGGCACTATCTAGAAGAGAAACCACCCTTATCTCCAACAGGTATATTGAATTCCTTTTTTTACGTTATTCACATCATTGTGTTTCTACATCATATCACAAATTTTGCTGACAACGATCATGTGGGTGACTAAGAGAACGTATTTGTTGTTAATCCGAAAACGCCCAGATGGTCTCATGTGTGTTTAATCAACATCAAATCAAAATCAATCGGTCAAACACTCTCATGCTTCAGTTGCACATGCACCCTGCGAAAAAGTTTTGTACCAAATGCTCAACGTTTTGGTACGAATGCATTTAAAACCACTCGGTAGTTGTGAACATGCGGAGGTACAAAATTTTTTTGGTTGTGATCCTCATCCCCTTATCTTGAAAACGGTGAGATTCATGGAGAATTTCAAGTGGAGGGTTCTTCTCATACAGGGTGTTACATTTAAGTTGACGAAGGGATATATGTAGCGCCCTGTAGGCATATGAGAGCTGGAACAATCAAAATTCCGAGTACTAAAAACTCAAGGAAAAGGGGCAGAGGATCTTATTCAGATGCCACCTACATCTCAATCAACCTCATAGGGAAATTCTTCAATTACGTGAATTCACAATATTATTGGAGTTTCAAAATATTATCAATCCATTAGTAGTACAAATATTGTCAATTTAACTCAATTTGCTGCAGATGTCATTTCAGTTTAGAAAGTGCGATTATCACAAACTACTGCTCAAGTAATGACTAAGTAATTTCACATTACTCTCTAAATAATGACGAAATTTAATGGAATTACCTCACATATACCTGCATTCATCAAATCTAAAAATATTTATTCATTTATGCAATGCTTTTGATGTAAAGAAAATAACTTTATTGTCCGAAGTAGTTGAATATCTAGAATATCGTTGTAACTAATTCCATTGGTAAATGAGGTGATAGTAATGCACCGCATATACGTTATTGAGAAACTGTTTTTCCATTTTTCACTTCATTCCATTTGCTAAGCAATTCGCATATTGTATTTTTCAGTATTCAGTAAAATTTCGAAGCTTGAAAGAAAGGAAACGTCAATGTTTCAAATTCAGACTTCGAACCCCCAAGCTTCTCATATGGGTTAGCAAAAAGTAGCGAAAATTTTACAAGGTGGTTACACAAATATCTTGAAACAATATTGTTAAATGCGCAATTTTGAATACCTTGTTCATCTTTTATATTTCCTGAAGTATCTTAGAAATACCTGATTTGCTGAACCTATCATACAATGTCGCAAAAAAATCGAAATTGAGTTCGATACATTCGAATATAGTTAGCCTAGAATTTTTTCATAGCACGGTTCGCAATGAATAATAAATTTCAGAACTGTGACAAAAATTGATCAGTAGTCATTGATGATTATAAAAACCGACTTTTCTTTGATATCACAATAGAGTATCATGCAATTTGCGTAAATTTCAATAGTGAATGTAATCAAATATGGCTCCACAATGTTATTTGATGTCCGAAATTTTCATACTTTTTGGTTACCCTGTATATGTTATCGAGTGTTCGTTTTTTTTTTTAATTTTGTTTGTTTTCTTCTCGTTTTATTTCTGGGTTCCCCCTGCAGAGCCAGATTCCAGTTCAGGTAGTACTATTTATATTTGTTGTTTACGCAGAAATGTGCTTAATAGCTTTTTCATTTCCTAACCTGTCAGGAAAGTTGCTTCTGGTTGGTGGTGGTAACATTTATTGGTGAGTATTTTATGTCTTACTTTCAACTGCTTCATCTTGTGTACCTAATATGTGACATGGTGGTCGAAAATCATCATTAAAACTGAACATTGATTTTATTATCGTTGCACCTCTTACACATTCCATCCTAACATAATCCTGATACTGTGGATAATATATGTAAGACATGTTTGATTCATGTGTACTGCTTCCGTTTGAAATAATACCTGCTCAAAATATACTATAGATGTTCGTAAATTTCGGAAGACCTCGTATATTATAATAGTATATTATGATATAAGTTTTATAATACATCACGTGTGGTTTGGACAATTGCGACAACGTGTCTTATATAAAACCTGTGTCATGTACCATTTTTTCTACTTTGCATTTTTTTGAAGTAGTTTTTTGAAAAAAAATTATTTAATATCGATAAATAATAATAAATGATTTTCATTTGACAGTTCAATTGTACCAAAACAGAGGCTATTTAGATACGCATTTGCGTTTCATAATGACTTAATTATAGAACCAAAATAGAAATACGTCCATTTAGCTACTGGATTGCATCATAATCATTAATATATAATTCGTTCTCATCACACGTCGAACTGAAGCAGAATTTTTTATATAGATCCCCGAATTTCAAAATGGTGTCCTTACAAAATGCTTTCTAACTGCACCTCATTCATACATTGTCAGTCCGTGGTCTTCTTTCATTATTTTAATTTCCAAGTTGAAATTTTCACGAGAATGTGTATAAAGGTAATTGTATAAGGTTTTGTATTCATTAGGATGAATACTTTGGACTGTTCATAAACAAGATACATATAATCATTGGGTTGGCGAATATACCGGGTGTCCCAGTATACCTGATGGTATATCCACGAAAATTACTTCCAGTTCAGGTCATAAATGTCATTTCCCTTACAGCAATAGTTTCAATCTGAAGGTTCATAATGTAAGAGTGATTCCAAATCATTATTCGATGTATAGCTAACCTAAACAAGCTCGATTTTTGTGGGAAATCAGATTCCGAAAACCGCATGATTATTTCTTGTTTCGGTGAAAACATTCTTCAGGCACTTTTTTGAGAGGAATCCAGTGGTGTATCTAGTTTTTTTTGTGTAAACTGGTTCCGAAGTTATGACATAACATATGTATTATTCTTGGAAATTGAATTCTCTCTTCAAATATATATAATACTTATCAATATTTTGTTGATTGATGTTTTCAAATTATTTCAGATGAATATTCAAAAATTTGGCATGCCATGCTTGAGAAACAAAACGTTATAATGAATCGACTCAATTCATCAAACAAAAACTAACAAAGGCAAACTATACATTTTGACATTAGATAATTCTACCACAGGTATAAAATCGTTTCTGAAACAATCGATTCATGGAAGCCCACCTAAACACAAACAACATATTCATGCACAAACATTAACACCCAAATTCGTGAAAGGTGGTTGTACATTTTTGGGTTTGCATTCACCAACTCGTCGCTTCAATTTGGGGCTTAACGGAGAAAAATCATCGGGAATTCCGATTCACGCATTTTTCGATCGATTTCAGAACACAGGCCCCACGGACGCACCGAATTTCCCACGTTGCCCAGGACCGGTTCCACCTCCGAATTCGAACCGCTCGAAGACAAACAAGTTGAATATTTCTTCGCTTCAGATGCCTCGGCGATCATCGAACACACCAATCGAGTCATCTATTTCGAGGTATTGAACATAACAATTCACAAATAAACATACATTACGAGCGGAGAACAGTTATTTTACTGGCTAATGCCATGCACTGATTGACGGTTTTTAACGTTGGGAGGGCTATTTTTATCATTTAATCATGTCAATTATAACCTGCAGCAGATACCAAGAAGTGATTACGGATGTATTTCAAAAGGTAAAGCCTTGCAAACGGGGAAGTTTTGATGAAAAGTTGTCGAAATAGCTGATGGAAATTTTGACAGTAGAAATGTCATTCATGTCAATTGTTTTAATTATTTACTAGTTGATAGGCTTCTTAGAAGTTTCACTGAAAAAATAAAGTGTTTCCTGTATGTATACTATATATATGTATATAGTCATTTCGAGAACAATATAATAATAATGATAATGTGGAAAAATATTTTAGCTGGTTCGTTGAATTGGAATTATCTTAAATTTCTAGGATGTTTGTATTTTTGGTGGATATAAAGCTGTCTGGATATGCATTTCTAAGAGAGGAAGTCAGCAGATTTGTCGGCTAAAATAATATGATTTCCGTTAATAAGATCAACAACTGCATAAGCCATACACAGATGTTGTTCTGATGCAGCGCTAAATTGAATGAAATCAGTCATCGATTTGGTATTGAATTTTTGAAGTAAATAAATTATTTCTCACAATAATCGTGTTCACCATTTGTTTTTATCAATCATCTATTATGAACATGGTGAGTAAAGTTGATATGTAGAATTCAAGATTGTGTTAATATAGGGTGTTCCATCTGTATTCACATTGATTTGTCAAAATTACATATGGCTTGCCCTAAATGTGTTAATAATGTAGTATCCCATGTGTTGCTTGCAAAATTTTTAAGATTTTCATTACTATCTATCATAGTATCTTTGAGGTTACGTAACGTGTGAAGTGTGGTAATAAATTTTATAATAACACCAGTGCGGCAATAAACACGGTTATACATTGACAACAGTTTCAAATCAATGTCATCACTTGACAACTGACAGTTGTACATAAATCATCATATTTGAATAAACTGAAGTGCTCAGATATCATCATTATATTCTTTGCATCATAATTGTTTTCCTCAATTACACAATCACGAATACATGACACATCTGATGATGGATCGTTCATTGTTCCATCAATTTCTTGTCGATAACCGTTCCTTTGTTTAGGATGACGACGTCGCTGCCGTCAAGAATGGCGCCCTCAGCATCCACAGGATCAGGAGGGGAGGGGATGACCCGCACAAGCGCGAAATCACCACCCTGAAGATGGAGCTGCAGCAGATAATGAAGGGCAACTATGACTTCTTCATGCAGAAGGAGATTTTTGAACAGCCAGAGTCGATCGTCAACACGATGAGGGGGCGCCTCAACTTCGAGACCGGTGTAAGTGGAAAATGGGGGTTGTTTCGATGTCTGGATGGTTCCTCGAGGGTTACTTGTGAACAATTCAAAGAAAACAATCGCGAAAAGTAGTTGGATATTGCATTGCAGCCTTTTCAACAACTCTCTGTTCCGAAACTTTTCAATTTCATGACGAAACAATATATATTTTTTGATAAAAAATAAAAATAGCCCTTCAAAACATTTAACATAAACCATCGAGAAGCGAGCATGACGGTGCTCTTTGTGTCATTGTCAAGTTGACCGATCAAAGTCTCGTTTTCGAATAACTATTTTTGAAATCTAGTATCTTTTAATAGTATATTAAGTATGGAGAACGGTAAGAGTTTTATACCGATCGAAGACAATAGTTTGGAGGAGGAGCGGAGCGACGACTCCAATTATTGTCTGAGATCGGTTACCCTTAACGTTCGACATGCTTATGACGTTGTTTGCACGATTGATACCATTATAAATTATAAAATTAAACATTTTCGTCATATTGACTAGTTTCATTCATTTTATCAAGATAGATACTTTGGTTGTTAGGTAGTAACTAGGGTGCATAACAACAATGGAGAATTGAGTTTTTATTTAGTTGTCAATAATTTTAAGTACAATTTTGATTATTATAAATTAAAATATGAGCTAAAGTGAATTTGAAGAAATTGAACGGGCTTGGGAAGAAGGGTGTTCCGCAATTATTCCCGAAAAATCTAAAATCCGTTATCAAAATACCTACCAAAGTTTTAAAAAATGGTGCGAAGGCAAGAATTTAAGAATCGATGAAAAGACTCTATTGGCATATTTCGTTCGAAGACATATGCAGTTGAAAGCTCCTGGAAGCCTCTGGGCAGAATATTCAATGATTAAATCCACCGTTTTTCTTTATGATGGCATTGATATTTCCAAGTTTTCAACTTTAATCGCGTATTTGAAGAGAAAAACTGTTGGCTATAGGCCTAAGAAAGCGAGCATTTTTACACGGGAGCAATTTGAAAAATTTCTGATGGAAGCACCGGATGAATAAGTTCTAATTCACAAGGTAATGTAAGCTAGTTTAGGTAAAAGAAATACTCTAATAAAGGTTTTTTCATAATTTGTAGGTCGCAATGATATTGGGAATATCTGGTGCCTGTAGAAGAGAAGAATTATATAATATTACTATGAATGACATCTAACAAACTGATGGTTTAATGATTGTAAAATTACCCAATACAAAAACGAACATCCAGCGTAATTTTACAGTCGTTAATAAACCAGACGATAAAATTCCATATTTAGAAATTCTGCAGAAGTATATAAAACTTCGTCCATTACAAGTAAAATCAAATCATTTGTTCTTAAGATACGCCAAAGGAAAATATTGTGGTCAAGTAATAGGGAAAAGGACAATCGAATTGCCAAATTCTTAAATTTGCCTAATCCCGAGAACTATACTGGCCATTCGTTCAGGAGGACATCAGCAACGCTTTTGGCTAATAAAGGTGTTGATGTCCTCGGATTAAAGCGTCATGGAGGTTGGCGTTCATCGACAGTGGCAGAAAGCTATGTAGAAGATTCTCTTCAAAATAATATAGATTTTGCCGAAAAAATATTGTGCAATACTAGTAATACTACTAATGTATGTGATTCTGCATGAGTTTATGTGAAGTGAAACCACAGCAAGTGGGATTTCATTAAATAATTTAACAAATTGTACCATAAGTTTCAATATTAATAAATAATTCGTTAGTTTTCTTTATTCAAAAAATAAATTAAAATTAAGAGATTCTTTAACTCGACGATAAGTGAATTACTTACCGTCGAGTTGCTAGTAAATGTCACCTACTGACGTAAAATCTGTCACGGTAAACAGTCAAAAATGATCAATCGTGCAAAAAAGAACATAACCTCAACCTAAAATTGCGTCGCTGACCGAGAAAAGACTGAAACAAATGAGCATCGAACGACTTCTATAAAGTAACGACCTCATCTTGGCCGACGTTTGTGACTTGATTGAACAGACAACAGCCTACTAGGTTTCCATTTAGTACGACAATGCCCTAACGTCGCCATCTGTTGCAGTCGGTAACCCTGGGCGGCATCAAGGACTACATCCCCGAGATAAAGCGCTGCCGCCGGCTGATGCTGATCGGCTGCGGCACCAGCTACCACAGCGCTATCGCCACCCGCCAGCTGCTTGAGGAACTGACCGAGCTGCCCGTCATGGTCGAACTGGCCAGCGACTTTCTCGACCGCACCACGCCAGTCTTCCGCGACGACGTGTGCTTTTTTATCTCGCAGTCGGGCGAGACAGCCGACACGCTGATGGCGCTGCGCTACTGCAAGGCGCGCGGCGCGCTAATTGTGGGCATCACCAACACCGTGGGCAGCTCGATATGCCGCGAGTCGCACTGCGGCGTGCACGTGAATGCGGGGCCGGAGATCGGGGTGGCTTCCACCAAGGCGTACACCAGTCAGTTTGTGTCGCTGGTGATGTTCGCGCTGGTGATGAGCGAGGATAGGATGTCGCAGAGGCAGCGCAGGGAGGAGGTGAGTTGGGGAAAATGGCGGAGATTGGGTGTTTGATATTGGTCCTTCGAGCCGGATTGTTTTTCCCATGGACGTATAAACACAGATGGACTCAGTTGTTTACGTTGTAATGTGAAGCCGAGAAATTCAGTGACATGGTCACATACTGTACATCTGCCATTGAATTAGATGTGTTGTCACGTCTTGTCATTGATAAATCCTAATTTTAGTCTAAGATCATATTCTGTTCATTTGGGATATTTTAATTATCCAATACTATCGTTATAAATTCAGAAAGTTCCTGAAACAAATGGGATCAACTCAATAAAATGAAGATTGCTCGTAATCGAGGAAGTATTACGTGGTATTACTCCTGCGGAAGTAGCAGTGCCAACAGAGGTTATGTACAACTGGCAACATTGCTTCAAATCAGTCTCGTTTGACATTCGCGTGGAGCAAGTCTTTGTTTACCAAACTTCGTTTGAGTGATTAATAGTGTTTACCGAGTTATTTTGTGAAATACTTTGAACATAGACAGTAAAAATGGTGAAGCAGTGCTGGTTATGCAGTAAAACTAAGTTTTTACACCCAGATCTGACATTTCATTCGTAAATACTATATGTTTACATTATCGAATCTGAGTAACATAGGCGTAACAATGGGTTTATTTATCATTTCATGATCATAATAGTATTCCAATGATATTGTTAGTTATATAGCAGGTTTCATATCAAGGAGTTTGAATTCTATTGTCACTTGCTCCAGATGTAAGAAGTTATTGACGGATGAAAATGAGGAAACTTTTTCCAAGCTACAGAAAAGGACAGAGTATGAAAACCTTACAAAAGTATCTGAATTAGTCATTGGAATTCGTAAAGAGGCTGAGAAATATTTTCGGTTTTTTAATAAAACAACGAATATTTATAATAAAAGAGTTGATAACCTTATGAATATTTTGGTGAGTAAAACATTACAAAATATTCCGAAGAAATTATATCAACATTTTGGTGACCACTTTCTATAATGGAGATAATATTGATGGCCACCCTGTACAATTTTTGAAACTAATCCATCATAAATATTTCAAAATAAAAATACACCACGAAACGATGAATAAATTAGATTCATCAACTGTCAGATTACGGAGTGTTTTACGAAGACTATTCTGTTCAGAAATCAATAGTCACATTGAGGACCTGTTTCAGAAATCGCAATTCTATGTCAGTCACTGTATCTACAAAATTAATAAAGTAACCTTAATATAAAACTTTGTTTTATTACATCATATTATCTTTCTACATTAAATTTGAGTTACCTATAAAGAAGAATAAAGTTATCACAGGGGTTTAATATCATGTTATTTATTCAACTTAGGATACTTCTGCCGTTATAGATGTTCGATAGATTATAAGGGTTGTCAAAATAACTGATATTATTTATTTTTTTTCATTCTACATACCTATAGCTACTAATTGAATGATTAGCTCATATTTGAATGTGTATTTAGTTTCGAATCGTCCATTGAATTTTATTGACAACGAAATAAAACTTCTCGATATGTTAATCACGTACGCCACTGTAGCGAAGGGAACAATCACAGTCTATCGTTTCCAACTCTCTTCCCTTCAACCCGACTGCCTACGAACTCTAAGCCTTCAAAACAATGTGCGATGAAGGTATAGGCGTGCTGTGTCCATATGTGTTTATACGTCCATGGTTTTTCCATTATTCAACCTTCAATGAGCAAGTTTCCTTCGAACGGATTCTCATGAAATTATTGTCTGAATAACTAGTATTTGACATTTGACACCAATGAACCTGGTGGTGGAATTTCCACATAAGCCACAGTCTCCAATTATCTACTTTGAACACCAGACAGAATTATATAATCTCTATTTACTATAGTGCCATAAGGAACACTAGACAAAATAGTACCCACGAATTTATTAATGTAAAAATTTATATGTATTCAGTACTCACTGTGATTCATATACGATCCGATACACTCAACTGGACACGAGGCACAACACCAAACTCTTCACCAAACGCCACTCTTCAGTTCCCAGAGAAGAATGATACTCCTTACTCTACAGGGTGTTTCATAATAAATGCGCAGGACTTCAGGATATGATAGCTCTCTTTCAAGAATATGAAAAAAAGTTCCTATTGTCTTACCCTCTAAAATGCACCATTTTCGACATACAGGGCCATCTTAAAACCCTAGTCTACGCTACTCCAGTTGAAAATGTTGACAATTTAAGAGAGCGCATTGTTGCTTCTTGCAACATAATTCGGAACATTCCGGGTATTTTCCTACGTGTTAGACAGTCAATGCATCGAAGAATTGCTGCGTGCATTGAAGCTAACGGCGGACATTTCCAACACTTAATTTAACTAAGTATGATTTGTTTTTTTTATTTTGCAAATATGAAGTTAACGTTTGGTTTTGTTACTTGTTCTAACGTTTAAATAATCTTTGTATAATTATGAAAAAATTATTTAAAAAAATTTACCATGTTTTTCAACATGAAAGTTGATTTTTCTTGAAAACGGTCAACTTTAGAGCTTATAATCAAGAGTCCCTTTTTTGTGTAGAAAACATTGGCGGTTTGAATAGTTGGCTCAAAATTGTACTTTTTCCAGTGGCGTAAAAGTTGGAAGAAATAACACCCACTACCCCTTCAAAATCTTCACCAATTATGAATTTAAAAAATATAAATCAGCCCAAAACATAGCTTATTATGAGTAGAAAATGCCTACAAAATCTGTTTTCTGTGCGATAAATGGTTCCAGAAATATTTGCAAAAAACGATTTTTTTTTAATTCATGTCGAAAATGGTGCATTTTAGAAGGTAAGAACTATCATATCCTGAAGTCCTGCGCATTTATTATGAAACACCCTGTATATTCAATGAATGACTGACTGCTCATCTGTAAACCACTTTCTCATTGGAAAAAAATTTAATATCATCTCTTACCGCATCAAACGATAAGCTTTGTAACCAGTGGAATATGAATCAACGTGACTATACGGTGTGACTCTAACAGTTATTTACAATAATTTCATGATAATTTCTTCGATGAAAACTTCCTCGTTGTCAAAGAAGTGTTCACAATTACCACCTAAAACATGTACATATTTCTCTTCGTCTTCTACTCCTATGCTTAACACTTCGAAAAATTCGTCTTTCAGATCATCAACTGCCTCAAGAACCTGCAAGAGCAGATCCGGCAGGTCCTAAAGCTGGACGGCGAGGTGAAATCGCTCGCCGAAGACTTGTACAAGAAGAAGTCGCTGCTGATCATGGGCAGAGGCTTCAATTACGCCACCTGCCTCGAGGGGGCTCTGGTGAGTTCCACCCAAGTGTTAGAATATCTGAATTAAGTTGGCAAACCTGCAAGTAGCATGAAACTTTATGTATTATGTTTCATGCTTTTGACAGTAGACAGCAACATTCTGTTTTTTAGTTCTGTGGCATAAGAACGTGGTCTGTGCTGAAGTTAACACGTTGAATGTCGTTTAGTTTATTAATATTATTTTCTTCACCATTTATTATAAAATAAATATTACTATCAATAATCCACTCATTACTATCCTGTTCTAACACCAAGGATGGTAAACTAGAGAAGGATGGTTCATTCAAGCGATTTTTTCGGCCAAAAGGCGTGGCTTCCGAAGGCGCGCGATGACGTAGTCAACGGCCCTGAATTCAAAATTATTAATGCTGAATACCACTAAATGGGCATTAAAAGTAATTTTACTGTGATTTTATAATCAATACGTATTGATTATTGATGGTTATTGGTATCATATGGCTTCAAATATTAGTAATATTTGTGAACAAAAACTCCCTGATTCACAAAAATTCCTGTATGTCCACCCAGAAAATAATACATGAGATAATTTAACGTTTACAAAACAGGGAATAAACCTATTCCATAAATAGGTAAGTACCTAATACCTACCTTGAAAACAATTTCATATTGAAAATAGGGAAATTTCAATGAAGAAATTATAGGTATTGATGAATGATGCATGTAATGTATGTGTGCATATATATTATTCAATGCACAGGTTATTGAAAGTTCATATTTTGAATTGAAATTGATATACCTACCTATTTTATCAAGTTTAACAATTATCACTGAATGGTGAAAATAAAATACATTCTTTAATTTAATTTATAGGTACCTACATTATACATAATAGGAATATAAATATATTGACATCAATTTCGAATTCCTCATTAGCTGACTATTTTCTTCATTTATACATTAGACACTACTATATATGCAATCCAGGTTGTTTCTTTTATTTGCAGGTTTTTATATCCTCATTATAGCTCGAAGTATACAAAATTCCTGAATCTGATTACATGGAACATCATAAAATAATGAGTATATAGGTACTTCTTTTACATAATACATTTTCATCTATACCCATTTTGTAGATCTCTTTCTTAAATTTGGTTGGACAAATCACAGCTCTGATGTATGACTTGTATCAGGATTCACAACATCTGCATGTTCACAACTTATCCACCTTTTCCAAAGAGTATCCCAAACAAAATCAGTGCCTTTTGTAAATGTGTGGTAAATAATACTGGAATCCTCTTGGTTTTTGTCGAAAAATAGCAAACCTGCTACCTGGCATACTGGTTATTAGATGGAAATGATTTCATAAACACTACACACTTTTCAATGGAGGTGATGTGATAATTTATTAATATTTATCCACACTACTAAATCTTCTTACTGGGTAATTTGATTATACCTACGATTATTGAAGAACTCTATTTGAAAAAAAAACAATTCGTACAGCCACAATCCACAATTGTGCCACAATATGAATATCGAAACATAATTACATAAACGTAAACAAAGATTGAGGGCCGCCAGTGACGTCACGAACGCTGTTCGATGTGCCAACATTGCGTGTTATGGCAATGAACCATCCTTCTCTAGTTTACCATCCTTGCGTTCCACCGACTGCGCCATCAAATGTGAGCTAATCGGTTTTTCCCGCAGAAAGTGAAGGAGCTGACTTACATGCACAGCGAGGGCATCATGGCCGGAGAGCTGAAACATGGGCCGCTGGCGCTGATAGACGAGAGCATGCCCGTGATGATGATCATCATGAGGGACCCGGTGTACACCAAGTGCATCAACGCTTTGCAACAGGTTCGTGTTTTTTGATGAATTTTGTGATTTCGCAATCGATTACGCGGTGTTTCAGAGGTTAAGAGAAATATTTCAATGGTAGGAACAGTATTTATAACCGATATATAGGGAGATTCAACGATGTTGAATAGGTATTCATTTTACCATGAGTGTTGAACTGATTCAGGTTGTGTTTCAGGAAAAAAATACTTTTTTCGGCAACCGTCCGGAAAGTACGTACTTTCCAGACGATTTTTTTTTGAGAAAGTGGCATTTTTCCGGCCTAGTCCGGGAAGTACGTACTTCCCGGACTAGGCCGGGAAGAATCACATCGTTGTTGTCATTGTAAATATGAAAATCTTGCAGTTGATCATTACCATAGCAGCAAAATAACGACTGACAGCTATCTGACATAAAATCAGCTAACATTTCAATTTTTGAAAGAAATGGGTTTCTTTGATTTGTTATTCTACACGTTTGCCGAAAAAATTGTGTACGCAACACGCCCGAAAACAGTTTTTTTGGACTCGCAGACTTCCAGGACTCGCTACGCTCGTCCTAGAATTTTGTCCACTCATCCAAAAAAACAGTATTTTCCGGACTTGTTACGTAAATTACTATTATTTGAACTATCAAAAATCTACTTGATAATGTTTAAACTGAGTTGGATCATAACCTTTCTATTTGTTGTTACCAATTCTGAATTGGTCTACAAAATGGAAAAAGTTCATAAGAATAACTAAATTAATTCTTGACAATTGCTCGAAATATCTTTTTCGGCACTTTGTATGATGCTTATCAATATCTCTTTGTTGCACCCTGGATTTCAATTATACAGGTATGTTATTAATATATGAATCAATTTTTTCTTGAAATATTCAAATTAATATCGTGTAGATACAACGATCTTTATGAATAATAAACAGTATCGGAATTAGATTAGAATTAGATTTCGTATTTTCTCCGAATAAATGAAAAAATGGATTAGCCATAAATTGGACAATAAAAATTTTTTGGAAGAGAAAAATAGTGTATCCAACTAAAAATATCAAACATAGTTTGAAATAAATGTCTGGTAGACTACGAGCAGAAAACAACTACTTTCTTGGTAAATACCACGCATAACATTGAATTATATCTGTTCGTAGTCCATGCAACGATTCTTAGTCCCAATCATAGCATGTTCATTATTTTAAATTGCAATCTTGATGAAATAGACAACAATAGGGCAGACAATTTTCTCTCTCTCAACGCTGGCTGAACTTTTCAGTTTCGTATCGTATTCTTCAGCGTTTTCATTATCAGTTTATTCTACTTTAAAAACAATTCTTGGCAATTTTTCACTCATCATGCGATCTAAATGGAACACGAAATCGATTATGAAACCGTGGATGAATCACTTCTTTCTTATGTAATTCATACTGAAGTTCGAAATTCCACCTTCTCTTTCTGCAAATTCTCGACAAGTTTCGTATCTCTTTTTTCAGCATTATTATCATTAGTTTATTCCACGTTAACATAATTTCTTGTTAATTTTGCACTTATCATGCGATCTATATTTTGATGGACCGTGAACTCAAGGTGGATATACGATGGTGAAACAGCTCTTCAATTGTTTCTGCGAAAAACTTGTAGACCGTTTGAGAAGGTAGTAATATTTCCACGACTTGAAAGAAGATGGCGGTAAGATCGATTATCGAAGAGATTTCTGTTGCTTACGTATTTCTGTGGTTCACATCTGACAGACGTGACTTGAAACGACATTAAAACAATAAATTTTCGATAAATATTGAATGAATATTGATATTTTGACTCTTCTCAATCATTTTTCATCTAGAACAGATGAAACTGATAAAAGTATGACAGATGCCCTGTTTCTGTTTTACCGACACAAGGTATGTCGCCATCTCTGATAACTTCAGAAAATATTACTACGGTATGAAATCAAGTAGGCAAAGGTCTACAGTTTATTCTAGTGATTATTAATAGGAAGCTGTTTCACCATCCTATATTCACCTTGCGTGAACTTATCATTACTTTTTGATATAATCAATACCGAAGTTCGAAATCACACCTTCTTTTTTTTGCGAATTCTTTTCAAGTTTCGTATCTTCTTTTTCAGCATTTTCATTATCAGTTTGTTCTACATTAACATCAATTCTTGATAATTTTGCACTCATCGTGCGTTCTCTATTGATGAAAATTTTTGTTCATACCTATGGAACACGAATTCGATAATAAGACCGTAAACAAATCATTTTTTTCAAATCCATACCGAAGTTCTGCAAGTTCCGCATCTTCTCCGACTATCCATCGTCTCACCAAATAACCTTTTCAGGTGGTCGCCCGCGACGGCAAGCCCATCATCGTGTGCCAAGAGGGCGACAAAGAGACCAAGGCCTTCGGCTACAGGTCGCTGGAGGTGCCGAGGACGGTCGACTGCCTGCAGGGGGTGCTCACCGTCATCCCCTTGCAGCTGCTATCCTTCCACATAGCCGTCCTCAAGGGCTGCAACGTCGACTGTCCGCGCAACTTGGCCAAGAGCGTGACGGTCGAGTAGCAAGGTAAACCGGACCATTTCAGTTGGGAATACAGCGTTGGAGAGATGGGGAAGGGTTTCAATCGCTTCTCATTGGTCTAGAAGCCGTCAGGCAAGTTCACGCAATGTGAATATTGCGATATCGCAAAAATGGGAGTTGTTAGTTGACCGGACGGCTGTGTATAAACAGTGAGGTAAAAGACATAGATTGGCCCTTCCTATCTCTAATGCATTATCGGAAGGGAGGAGGAGAGCGGGCGGTATATTTAATACACTAATAAGTGAATTAATCGATAAAAACGCACAAATCAACGCTTTGACTACGATTATACAACACGAATACGTCATGAATCGTAAACAATGTGAGAAACTCGTTCGAAACACAAAAACGGCGAGTTGGTCCGACGAGACCCGAACGATAAATTCTTATCGTCTAAGCGAGAAGGATTGACAGTCGTGGAAAAGTACCATCTTTGAGTCAACTCTGATCGTCATATCTCTTCATCCAACGTTTCAGCTTCAAAATGATCTTGAGATTCTGAAAATCGGTTGACGAGGAAAAAAGTTATGACTGCTAAACCGAAAAGTTAATTTTTCGAGGTTACCCTGTAAAAATAAGAGATGGACAGACAATTCGTGAAATGTTTCAAGGTAATGAAATCATATTCATGCCTCTGATGTCAAAGTTAAAAGAAAAAACTGCTTTTCTTCATTTGGAATCCTTTTGCAAATTCCGAAATCTGTAGAGATTTTATGTGAAAAACCTCATATTTTGAAGAAGTACGAGATAATAGCTGAAGGACTGGGCTAGCGAATAGTGTAAACAGAATTCTAATCGTTCAAAGCAGAAAAAAGTTATTCAGATTTTAACTAATGCAAAATTTTGGGTTGCGACGAAATTAGTGTTGCGTAGTTTAGTTTCGACATAAAAAGTTCCCAAAGTGGAAAAAAAAAATTTTTTTCGACACCCTATATCTGTGTAATCATTCTCGCTAGACTATGATAAATTCAGCTGTTCCAGGGGTCCTATTTTATATCGATAAAACAAAACTGATTATGTGCCATTGTGAATTTAGCCTGTATTCTAATAATTTCTTTATTTTTTTGTTCTAGACTGTTCCAGTGACATTTCAAGCATATCCTGATTTGATATTTGTATGATAGACATTCCTATTTTCCATTTTTTCCATATTGACTTATTTTTCTTATGAAGGAAAGTGATTCTGTATATTCATTGTTTTGTCCAAAGTTATTGCATTCATAAAGGGAACAAACGATTTTACATTGAGATGCAGCAATTCTATTGATTTTAATTAGTGATGTTTTGACACTTTTTCTGCTACAAATTAATTTGATATTTTTATGTTATTTATTTGAAATTTGTAAAATTTCTTTACTTACCATTATGTTTTGAATTGTATATTATTACTCTATAGATTCATTATTGAATTATTTAATCAAAATATTTTTTATATACTCGTTGCAAAATAAAGGCTTCTTACTATGCCATTATCAACAAACACTTTTTTCTATCCTATTCTCCAAATACCTGAGTTTCTGAGTCTTTGTGATCAGGCAGGTGACAAAAAATCTCGAATATCTCAAACACAACTAAAGAGGGAAGGAAACAAGGTTTAGATTTGTGTTTGGCACATCAAAAATTCGAAAATGTGGTACCTTCACATTTGGTAAGCTCTAAGGGCTATTTCTGGTATGTGCTAAAAGCTGTTCATCCAACCTCCTCTGGGTATACAAAAAAAACAATTTTTTTTCTTTTTTGATTTCAGTCAAGAATTTAAATGACCAGACAGAAAAAAGATAATCACAAATATGTATATCTAATCATTATTAATGGATACAAGGAAACAATTGAAAGATACATTTTCATAAAGACTAGAATAAATAATCTCATTGTCTCCTGCTTACTTTAATGGAATTTCAGTAACAGTGAAATTAGTAACAGAAAAAATATAGAAGATATAAGATAGAAGATATGAATATAGGATAATTCTGACTAGATGAAATCCTGTCATAAAGAGACTATTGCTGTGGTTTTTACTTTAGAACTCTGAGCTTTAGATGACTGAATTGAGATGAAATAAAAAACATGCATTCAAACTTAATACCTATATGTAATAGTAAACTACACAACAATCAAATCATCAACTGATAAATAAATTAATAAATAAAACATGATTCAACAAACAAACAAATAGGTTTGTACAGATCACTATAGCAGCTTTGAGATTCAACTAAACACTATAACATTAGTTTTCCTCATTTCTTTTTCAAAATACGTTCATTTATCATAGTATAGAGTAGACCTAAAGTAAGAGAACCTACTGCAGCACCTTGGGCACCAACTCGAAGTTGCATCAGGTAAACACTGACACTCATTTTACCCCTGTTTTTGAATGCATATACACCATAACCTACAGCAGCTAAACAAATTCCAATAGCTGTGGAAAAAAGCTACTATTAGCAAGAGTTATTCATATCTCACCAGACTCACCTATAGGAAAAAACGGTGTTTCTTTGGATTTCCTCACCAGTCTGTCACCTTGGCTTTCTTCATCATAGTACAATTTGGGTTCATTCATTACTGTTGAAAAAATGATATTAGCAAATATAAATGAGTTGTAGTTGAAGAGCTATTCAAAAATAAAATATATTGATAACCAGGGAATCATTACATCACACATAACGACATGACGAGTAATTTTAAAAATAAAAGATACAACTTACTGAGCGACATTTTCAAAAACCATGCAATTCAAGCCTATTCGTTGGTGAATTGAAAACTATAAAAAAAATAAAAAATATATTTCTTCATGAATTGATTTTTATGGCGCTCCTTATACAAACCTAATAATTTTTGGACCATCCAACAGAAAAATACTAGAAACTGTATACATGAAAAAACTATTTTATATTTTTTTCAAACCTTAGCCTTCAAAAAATGAATGACACCTGTCCGTCCTGTCCTGTCCTTGTGTCCTGTCAGAATAAACTGCTCGCAAAAAACTGCTCGTTTTTTGGTTAGTGCTTATACAACCAAACATACCATAATGTGTAATCAGTGTTGCATATCACTCAATACCTTATACCATCTCAAAAAAAATAACAAAGGGATCGGTCTGTGAGGGATAACCTGAGGGGATAACTAACTACTTATCCCTGTAATCAATAAATATTACGGCTACGTCTGTGTCTACAGTAGTAGCAGAAATAAATAGCCGGCACGCGAACGATTCGACACAGCCAGTTTGATCGTCAAGTCAACGTCAAGGACAAGGACAAGCAAGTGTCAAAGTAAAATCAAAGAGAAGGGGTTTCAAAGTTCTTATGATTTATGATTCATAAATCTGAAATCATATTCATCGAGTATTCATCCATTGAAAATTTGGATTTTCGCTTCTGTCATTGAGTAATATTACTTTTACCGTTCTTTTACTTACCATACCATTTAATATAGAGACAATTTTTGTGATACCTTCTAATAATGTCTACAGGTTAGTACACCAAAATGTGATGCAATATTGTGTAATAATCACCTGATGGAGAATATCTTGTATATTTTTCATTTTTCAGAAACAGCCACTACTCCTCCAAAAATATATTATGAGGAAGAATCACAAGGAGAAAGGTTGGCAAGAAAATCCAAGGAAATGCCTGTTTTTCCAATAGGTAAGTTTTCTCTACCAACAGATTAGTGCTAGCTTTTGATCATGTATGTATCAATTCTACACTGGATGAATTATTTGTACACCATTCCATAGTTAGAGGCACAATTATTTAAAAATGATTTGATGTACTGAAAAGGGTTGTCACTAGCTGTTCATTCTCTTCATCAAACTCTTATTTGCAGCTATTGGCGTTTGTCTGGCAGCAGTAGGTTATGGTGCCTACTCTTTCAAAAATAGGGGAAAAATGAGCACTAGTGTATACCTGATGCAGCTACGTGTAGGAGCACAAGGAGCAGCAGTAGGTGCACTTACTTTAGGTCTTGTATATGCTATGGTGAATCAGCACCTCCTCAAAAAGCAATAGAAATAGTATCTCTTGATTAGGCACAATTATTGATATTCAACTATGAATGTAGGTATATTAATTTATTTCCAGTTGCATTTAACTCATACAGATATATTTTTATATTATTTAAGCTGAATATGTTCTATCCTGTTATTTAAATTGAGCATAATGAATGTGTAGGAGTGATATTAGAAAAATAGATATTGTTTTGTTGTTGATCTAAAAGACTATGTAATAAAAATTTTCTCATCTAAATTCATCATTTCATTCAATGCACTTGGAGAGGTTCTAATGAAGATCATGGTTACTTTTATTTTTATTTTCCATAAAAGTGGTTTTACTCAAACACTTGATTGTATAGGGAAAACACATTACAAATTGATAGAAGCAAAATCTCATGAATCTTTATATACACTTCAAATAGGTTAACATCAAATTATATCACAAAATCAAATTATACAAGAATGGCACACAAAATGGTAAATGCCATTTGTGTTCCAAAAATAACAACACTTATATTTTAAACCAAGTATAATATAAATAACAAAACAGTATAACCCCAAACTGAAATGAGTAAAAAGTTGAATTTGTAGTTCTTATTTGAATCAAGTTTAGGGACATACTGTCATGAGCAAGTATAGATCTCATTTCTTGAAAAAATATTAGATAATAAAATATTGCACAAAACAGAAACTATATAGATGTACACATTATACACAGTACAAAGAGGCTGTAACTGTTATGAGATGACACTTTGGTAGGTACTACTTACAAAAGGAATTATGTAATTAAGAGATTTTTACCTATGTATCACATATGCAGACAATAATTATTCATTAAGAAATCATGAGATTGAAAATATCAAGTTTTCATTCATTGACTGTTTTGGTTTTCAAAGTGTTGGATTTGGCGAAAATTATTGTTATCTGATTATGGAATAGCTGGATTCAAAATCAGATGAAATGAAAATCAATGCAAGAAATGCCATTGATATTGATTTACAAATTCTATAATAGAGGAACGTATTCATCAAAATACCTCCAGAAGTTATCAATTCTGAATTTTCTTTGTTGTATGATGCTGTGAATACCATCGATAAAGCCAAAAAATAAGGACGAAAACTGTAATGTTAGATCATGGAACTAATAACATTTTCAATCGGACATACCAACTACCTCTTTCCTATAAAATGCCACACCACTCAGTTTGTATTTGTAATATTTAGGCCAAACATATATGATATTATTTTCAAGTCAGAATGTCTAACCATAATATACCTACAAATTCACTAGAAAGAAGAACTAGCCTAGACATGTAGTGACTGGTTCTATTTAAATTCGAATATATCGCAGCGGATGTATTTGTAAAACTCGCCCGATGTTTTCTACCACAAAGAATTTCTTTCGTTTAGGATCGTTGAATTCAACAATTTACGGATCGTTTTCAGGTACTAATAGTGAGATTCGTAAGATTGACCATCATATGAGGTAAAGTCTTTGTGGAAAAATCCTATTCAAGCAGCTCGAAATTATCAGAAAGTGAAAATCAGACATACATTGTGATTATACACCTTATTCTTAATAAGAGCTAAAATATTCATATTTCAAACAGTCAATATTGATAACAGAATGTCTTCCGCATCATACATTCTGGGATACAACAGATTATAATGGGACTTAGCTTCCTGCCCAATCTCCACTCATCTTGTTTGAGAAAGTGTGCTTACTTTCATCCTATTATCACTTTTTCATTATTATTTGAAATTGTTACCTATCTACTTTCCTTCTACAGCTCATCATATACCCTTCTTCATTCAATTTCTCAATTTTTTCGGGTGCTTATGTACTAAAAATCATTATTTTCAGATTCAAATTCTTAGGAATACCGCTGGTATTATAATTTTCATATTATACTGAGTTTTTTTTCGTGAATCTTTTCCCAATCTCTCATTTCGAATTTCGATTCGAATGAATGTTGTACCATCCAGAACACAACCTGCCCCATATAACTATCAGGTTGATAATATATATTGATTAGAACAAGATTATTATTCAAATGACTAATTTTTATGACACTTTGTTCCATGAAATCGCGACATACTTCACTTGGTTTCTCATGAAATTCAGAGCATCTAACTATTTCTTTGAATGAACGAATATGCAGATTCTGGGTTTCATGAGAAATAAGCGAGTTTCACAACTTTCACATACCAGTTTTAAAAATGCTAGTAGAAAATCTTACCTTAAAGCAACGTGCGAGATTCATTATAATAGATTTGTAAACCATTATAAGAGAGTAACGTCAACTCTAGGTTAGTTAAGTTTATCTAAAAATTACAAAAGAGTGCTTCAACTGTATTCGACCAGCCTAATTCAAAGGCGCTCTATAAGAGCAAATATAAAACAGGTCGGTAATACAGAGAGCATTTATATTTTCCATAATGTAGCAGTGCGTCGAGATAATGATTCATCTGTAGCTCTTTTAAGGCAGTTCCGTAAATTAAACCACAGTAAAAACTAGATATTCCTCACATAAAAAAATATATCTAGATTTTTACCATCAGTGCAGGATTCTAAAAGTGTGTGTTCTCACCCAAAGGAGTTAAGTTATTTTTTAATGAAACACCCTGTATACTATTGAGTTGATTTTGAGTGGGTCAGGATAACTTTCGTTTTGTGATATTATTCTCGTTATAATAATACACAGGGTGTTTCATTAGACTATCAGGAAACATTTTTTGTTATATATTATGCCCTAGTTTGGGATGACTAGCTCCAGTGAACAATAATAATTTACAAATTTAAAACAATTTCTCACCAATAATACTATAGACTACAATTCACTTAAACTTCTGGTGAAAATATCTTGAATTAGCTTTATGTTTATGATTCAGTACAATCGCTTTATTTTCAAAATTTGCTGCATGATAAGCTGCCTTATATAATGTTATAGCTAATTTAAACCTTTTTGATGGCAAGCTCATTCAGATTCAAGGCAATCTATCTCAAATTTGTTTTTTGGAAAGCACTGATGACCACTTATTACAATTTTTCATCTTCGGAACCCTTGTTCATCAGAATCTTCTGACTTCTAACTAGTAGCTTCGTCATAATTTTGAATCAGTATAGTGAAAAAGAACTCAGTTTGTCACAAAATTTTGATTTTTAATTGACTTGCGTTTTTGAATTTTGAGTAGATTTTATAGAATTCTGACTTATTTTATAGTACCTATAAGGAAATTATATAGGAGTGATTTTGGATTGATTCTGACTTGTACACTAGTCACATATGATTTTGACATGTAATTCAGAATTCTGACTATTAAAGCGAAATTATGTGCTGATATGTCAGATTTTTAACTTGCATTTATTAGACGTGACAAAATCCTGAATTCATATCTCAGAATCCTGACATATGCTACTCAGAAATCAGACATTTATGTTATCTCAGAACTGTGGTATTCCAAATTCAGACGAATAAGCCGAAATCCCGAAGTTGAAAAAACATCTTTTGGCGACCTTTCAGCGCTTTTTCAGACAATGTCAATCAACTTCTATTCAATTTCGAACGAAGCCTGATGTTGACTTCCCATGAAAAATATTAGTAGATAGCTTATATTACACACATCAAGCAACTCTTATGTACACTTTGGTAATAAATAACAAAATGATAACAACTCTCGTGAAGTAGTAAGACTGATAAATCGCCGGATTATTTGCCATTGATACAGAATTGAACAGTGACATAATACGTAAACACAGTACCAGTATCTAGGAGATACAAGAGCGGAATAATCTACTCAAACAATATAAAAATGGAAAACATCAAAATTGCACATTCACATACGACACTAAATTATGTTTCCGACTGGAGCAATAATGGATCACCCTCTACCTACTTTTCCTATTTGTGCCCGCTGAATCCGAACGATGGAGCTCCGTTACCTCCACTGCGGTGGAAATGGACGTTTTGCCACTTATTATCCTTTTTTTGCCATACCCTACTTTCTTCGGACTGGTGAGTATGCGCCTGGCCGTGTCTGCGAATCGAATTCACGAAGAAATATCATTAGTAGATAGGCTGGGGGGCTAGGACGAAATGCCAACCGGATAGAAAAGAGGCGTGGTCTAAGAGAGCGAGGCATCGGATTGGCCAGGAGGGGATGACAGACATTCAGCCGAATGTCTGCTAGGACGACCAATAAGGCTCTTTGACATGGTGTATTAACATTGAATTATCAACAATAGAACATAAGAAAATCAAACGAGAACTGTTTATTAGGTATCTGGAGTCTACTACTCACTTGTCCATATACTGTGTCAACCTAACATAGGCAATACATGCTGCATCTTCTCCTAATAGGTGAACATGGGGGTTCAGAATGGTTGTATTCACCGCTTTGCAGTTTTTTCCTAGCACTGAAAAGAAGTTACTAAAAAATTATAATGTACTTATGAGAAGAGTCTGATTAAATTGAAGTGTGTAACTTTTGAAGTTAATTCATTTCGTGATCATATGTCACTTTCTCTTCATGTTTTTGTGAATCTATTGGCTATTAGTATTACGAACAATGACAGAACTAGGATCTACATATGTGTGGCAAGCTTACCATTATCAAAATAGAATTTATGGAAATCCATGCCCTCTACTAAATTACCCATTGCTTCCGGTTCGAAAGCTGTCAAATGTGGATCGCATATTTTCCTGAAACATAATTTATTCCAAGTAATACCACTGAAACATCGAATTGCACCTTTTTCATTCATTTTTATGTTTCCCATGATCACTTCTTTCGTCAGTTGGTATCTCCTTTAACAGACGTATAAAACGCGAATGAGTAGTAAAACGGTTTTATAGTGAAACACAACGAATGCACTCCCCTAAGAAATGAAAAGTAGATATAAACTACAAATGTAGAGGCGTTGAACTCGTCTCTTGACGTGTTCATCTTTGAGTTCGAAAAAATGCAATGGAATGTTGTTGACCATAATAAAGTTGGTAATTTTATTGAGTTGAACCTTGGAAATAATCAAATCTTGTATGTCGGGTAACGAATGATAATTAATGATTCTACAAGGTGAGTCATCAAGATTATTCACTCCTGGATTCGACAAACGTATCATCCAAATTTGTAAAATCGTCGAAAAATTTAAAAATGATTCTACGCCTCTTAAGTTTTTTTGTTTTGTTGATATATGTAGAAGATAAAAAAATCGAACTCACGTGTACGCTTCGAAATCTCCAGTATTTATTGCTTCTATCAATTGTTCCGTCATCTTGATGATCTCTTGACGTCGAGCTGCGCAAACAAAATCGATGACATCGTGCATGAAAACGAGCAAACACCAGTGATAATCAAACGCCTAGAAGAACTACAACAGTACCAAGTACCACTGGTTTATACGTGGAAAATACAGTATAGTCGCTCAAAGAAATCATGCATGGAATCGCTCTTATTAGACTTAACAAAAAAGCGGATGTCGCAGATGAGAGAAACTAATATTATCAACCTACCTACAGAGTGGTGATTTTCAGAGAAATGGAGATGAGAAACTCTGTAAAAATGCTCAACCATGATGATTTGTTTCGATAAACGGGTGTCCTGAAACTATCGTGCCAAATTGAAACATATAATGCCAACGGAAACTGAATGGGACTTTCCGATTCTTTCCTCGAATATCCTTAAAAAAGGTGACTTTTCAGGATTTGAACAACTATGGATGCGCAAAATTGAATAAAGAATTCCTTAAAATGGATAATATTACAGATTCCAAAAGTGGCGTGACAACTGTTGTGCAATGTTTCATATTTTAACAATCAGACTCCCAGCAACAAGAAATATTTATTGAAAAAAAGGAAAGTCCTGTTTATTTTCGACGGAAATTTTCTGATTTGATTGAAACAATATTCTCGGGACACCCTGTATGTAAGCATGATCGATTTGAAACGAGTTATTTTCATTAAGCATAAGCGTACTGGGTGGACAACTGAGGAAAATATATTCTATAGCTCTTCAAACCAAATTAGAGTTAAGGTTAAGGTTGAAGAATTTGTAGAGCTAGCGTGTTTTTTTTCCATTACAGGATATAAATTTTTACATATACGAAAATGCAAAAACAAACAAAAAAACAAATATAATTTTGATATGCCACCAGCAATATCAACAAATCGTCGGAAAGTACTACCCTTGAAATAAAGTCGAATTACTTTGAAAAATGGGGTGTGAATAAAAAAGTTGTTTACCGATGATGTTCATCAATTAGTTTTATAATACCCACGTTTAGCTATTTTTACAGTGTTTCTGAAGGACTAGCTTCAACAACAAAATGTGGTAGTGAGTTCTTTGTTTCAGATAACGTCACAGATGATTCAGAAGAATTCATACCTGAACTTTGAGAATTTGTGGATAGTTGGGAGTACGGCTTATCAGGACACACAATCCGTATTTCTATAATGAAAAAATCGCAAACAAGCATCTGTTAAATATAGCGTTTTCAGCTCGACATGCACATCCATTCTTAGACAGATTGTTTCTGTTTTTCAGTGAACGCATCTCCAGGGTACCTAATTCATCACTAATCTAAGAATGGAAATATAAATCATCTAGCACTCAATTTTCGAAACCGCTATTATTTTTAACATCCAACATCTGAATAGAAAAATAATTTATTAGCAACAAACAGAATCGGAAAAATACACAGGTTGAAAACATTTATTATTTATGAGTTGCCAATCTAATCAGAATAAAAATCAATTTGTAAATCACAAATCAACCAGCTGCTTTTAAAAAAGTTACTGTAGCTACCCAGCAACTGAACCGACAAAAATTCGTTTGTTGCCAATAAATTACTATCTGCATGGGTAGCATCGAGACTGGCAAAAAAAATTCCAAGACGTAGCAGATATTTTGGTGGATCATTTTTTTCTGAACTTCAACCCTCCATCAAAATTAGACAATAAATAACAGAACTACGGCCTGGGGCGTCTTTTTGTCAGTCATCCTATATAGAAAGCAAGAACACGAAAACCAAATTTCAAATTTGTTTTGAATCAAATCAATTCCAAAAACTCACATCTGCTTACTTAACTAACAAATCATTTAGAAATTCAGTTTTCTCCTGATTGACATTAAGGTAGCCTGGAGAGATACTTTTGTAGCTGAAAAAATTCCACATTATATGATCATCAAGTTTTTTCGGATGGCTCGATATGTTTCTACTTCATGATGGCGATTCAAACAATCTGTCAACTGAATGGATTACACTTTTTGGAGTGTACAAAAATTCATGAAAAATTAAGATAGTTAAAGAGTGGAAGAGGTTGAGAATTAAAAATAGTCTTAGTTACCTGCCATTACTAATTGCTAATTTTGTCAATGGTTAAGTGAAAAACTGGATAAATAAATCGTAATTACTACGTCAACATTTTTATACATCAGAGGGTGAGGACATTCTGTAAGAAGCCTTCTAGCATAGCTTGTTTTTTTAGGACAGACATTTTTTGTACGGGTTCCAAGCTACACGATATCTTTTATCTTACCATCTTTTTCATCCTCGTAAGATTCAAGACGATGATACCTCACTGTATAGTCTAAATTGAAACGAAAGAATAAATAAAACATGCCTGAATAAAGATGAATTTGGTATTACCCAGAACAACAAAGATATTTTATCGTAATGATCATTAAACATTTCAGATAATAAAATATCAGGTTTGCAATGATTCGTGAACAGGTATTTTTGTTTCTGATCATTTGATAAAAGTTAAGCGTTGAAATATCGTGCCTTAGTAATATCACATGTTTATTCTAAAAACATAAAATATGGTGGATTCGGATGGATTTTTTCAAGAAGAAAGCTCTAAAAAATATTTGCATCTACAATATGCTATTTTTGGAACAATAGAAGTTATTTATATCCAACAAACCTTTTTTGATACCATTTTTACTTTTATGTTAGACCCCACACCTAATTCACAAATGAGAATATTGATGAATTAGAAATAAATGTACATGCAAACATGTAGGATATGAATAATAGTTATCGTTTATTTTAATATCTATGGAAATATGTTTATAATTATTATACTTTCTATGGTCCCGTGTTCTTTGTTAAATATTTCAATTTCATTTTCGAAAGGAGATTCAGTAAGAAACCAAATTACACCTCTGATGATGGTCTTAAGAACTCCGAACTTTCTTGCTTTTCCATAATTTTAATCAAAGCCACACTAAAACTTGCATTTTTTGTGAGTGTGGCGAAAATATCATGCGTTCATATTGGTTAGTTGTGGAAACGTTTTTTCTCATAACAAACCATGGATTATTTAAATTTCCTAATAATGTTCTCCTCCCACATTGGTGTCATCGGAAAAATCATGGTTTTTTTCACAACTATCCTAGGAATCACTGAAAAATTGAGAGCGGTCAACACCACGTTCTATTATCTTCCCGTATATATGCCGATTTCGGCCGAATACCGAATATTCGGTCATACTATCTGCTAGATTCGTCCGAATACTGAATATTCGGTCACACTCTGGACCAAATATAGAATATTCAGCATCGCTCTCTGCCGAATATCGCATATTCGGTCTCAATCTCCGCCGAATTCGGCTAAATACCGAATATTCGGTCACACTATGGGCCGAATATAGAATATTCAGCATCGCTCTCTGCCGAATATCGCATATTCGGTCTCAATCTCCGTCGAGTTTGGCCAAATACCGAATATTCGGTCCTACTATCTGCCGGATTCGGCCGAATACCGAATATTCGGTCACACTCTGGGCCGAATACCGAATATTCGGCATCGCTCTCTGCCGAATATCGCAAATTCGGCCACACCTTCGGCCGAATTCAGTATATTCGGCAATTCTTCCAACCGAATAACGGATATTCGGCCACAACCTCGACCGAATCGTGGCATATTCTCTACTTGTGACCCCTGGACATTGTGAAAAAGGTCCTTGATCATCTCAACCAAATTATCCCGGCCGGGGTTAATCAAGAAAACGGTTGCAGCACACTCAAAAAACCGACAAATGAAAGATCGGCAGTCCAAACTCGAACCTGACCTTGAACGCCTTGCAGCAAGGCCTGTCCCAAATTGATCGCGTTAGGCCTTGGATTCGGGGCAGCTACAGAACCGGAAGGGGAACCGGAAGAAATGGAGGTGACCATCCTCGGAGATTGTGGAGGGGTGCCCGGACCTATCAGACTATTTATCAGTATTGGGGTTCCAACTGAGATGAAAGCCAATGGTAGACAAAGGACGAGTCATTTTTGAATCAATTGTATAAGAACAAATAAAAATAATAGAACAAATTATTCCTAAAATTTATAACTCAATTAATAAATTTAAAAATATGAAAATCTGTCGCTTTTCACAAGGATATTTCCATTCAGATATGGAATGAGTTGGCTAATCAATAATTTGGTTCGACTCAAATATACAGGGTCACTCACGGTCGATGGTAGGTTAGACGTTTTTTGAGAACAGGACGTAGGATTACTCTGAAAATTTGGTTTCTTGGGTAATCGGTTTTGTTATGTCGATCTAAAATATTTTCAGCGTTACGGCGTTGCCGCTTCTATCGAAAAGTAGCAACAACTTTGTTATTTCAAATAGAACACCCTGTATTTTATTTCATTTTTAGATTCTTCCTGAAGAGCTGATTTCGTCGATACATCATACTTGGGGTATAGCGCGAAATATTACAGAGATATAGGGTGTGAAAAATCGAGATTTTTCAAATTTAGGAATTTTTTGTGTCGAAACTAATCATTTCTGCTCAAAACGGCTTCCATGTCCCTATCTTAACTTTTCATTTACTATCTACTGACATTTAATATAAACAAATACAGGGTGGTGAAAAACTCAAACTTCTGAACCACCCTGTATTTGTTTCAATTAAATATCAATCGATAGTAAATGGAAAGTTGAGATAGGGACATGTAAGCCGTTTTGAGCAAGAATGGATAGTTTCGGCACAAAAAATTCCTAAATTTGAAAAATCTCGATTTTTCACACCCTATATCTCTGTAATCATTCACCTTAGACACCCAGTATGACGCATGGACGAAATCAGCACTTCAAGGAGAAATCGAGAATGTAACAAAATACAGGGTGTTCCATTCGAAATAACAAAGGTGTTGCTACTTTTCGATAGAAGCGACATCGCCGCAACGCTGAGGTCAAAAAAAAAATTGAATGCAAAAGTTGTAGGTTTCATTCGATCCTATTCATGACATAAGTGTAATTCATATTGATCGTAACAAATGGAACACAATGTATTTTACTATCCTATCACAAGTTTTTGAAAGCTATCTAATATATTTGCTACCTGCTGATGGGAAAGCTAAATTACTAAGTTGCTGCGCTTTTTTGAGACACTCTGTATGGATAATACTTGACCATCAATGGGATCGAAAGATTTCCTACAACTTTTGATTTCAACATAATTCTTCTTATACATTTAAATCACTTTTGGTCCTCACTGTATATAGAAAATATCTCAGACATCATAGAACTAATATGCACCTACAATGAACATAGCAAAAAAATAGGGCATTCCGTTTATTCAAACATCGGACACATACTTTCCCTCCTTTTTATGGTTCCTAGAATGGCCGCTAGGGCGGACATGACGTCACCGAAACAACCAATTTTGACTTTGCACTACGTCACGGAACGCCGAAAGACCTTTGCAGGCGTTTTTCCTTTCCGAAAAACGAGCCCAACACGCTTTCCACCTCTATTAGTGGCATCCGGTCTGTCACTGTTCCAAAATTAACTGATGCCTTTTAATCGTCGTCAATTTTGTAGCGCAATCAAATCTTATGCCGACTATTTTTAGATGGCAGAGTAGTTTGAATAAAAATACATTGTTTGGCCGAGAATTGTTTGTATAATCCTGTGTAATAGTCATCATAGAACATTCCTCGTACACATGAAAGCTTTGTTTATTATTGAATCCTAAAACAATACATTTTCAATGAGAATTTGATTGTCAAAATAAAATTATATTATATACCGGGTGTCCCAATTTTTATGTGACTGGTTTGTTGGAGGAGGATGAACAATATAATGTTTCGTATCTCTTTTCGAAATCATTTTTTAGCCACTAAATTGCTTTGAAAAACTCAAAACTGTGACCATTATTTCGAACACCCAGTTTATATTGACCAATTTTCATGTGATCTTATGCATTATTCCTGAGGTTTATATTTTTGATACGGTATATTTCATGCAGATAATATAAAGAGCGCGAGGTGTGGCTATAAAATAATGCAGGCAAACTACGCATGCGTCAAAGTAAAAAAACCGACAGCTGTGTAGCGTGAAATTTTTGAAAACTGCTACTATTTTGTAACCACACCTGGTAGATGTACTTCGTAGCATGCATAATAACTCTGGCTGTTGCATGGTGCAATTAATATAACAGTGCTGATAGCTTATTGGGTACTTAAATCTGGAAAAAAATAGTACTTTCCTTGAGGTAAGTTTCAAAGATTCGGCTTCTCAAAGTTGAAACTCAAGCAATTAGTATAAGCAGGTAGAAAAACTGATCATCAGTCTAGCAAGATCTAGCGCTTATAAAAAGTGTTTTAGAAACGGTGGCACCGGGGGAAAATATCCACTGGTATTTTTGATCATAAAGGCACACCGTTCAAAAACACCCGGTAGCACAAGACAAATTCGAAAAAGTATTTTTCGGAAACAATTTTTTTTCGAATTGGTCCAATATAGCTTCCTTCCAACAACGTGGAAGTTGAATTATTTTGAAAAAGTAATGAGAAATTGCGATTGCAATTTTAGTGGTTAGGTATAGGTGATTCGATCGGGTCATATCAACAATTACTGTGCTCTCTTCACGATATGTTGGATTTTTCATTTCCTATTTTCCGGAACTAAAACTAGACAATTGAATATATTCGTTCCTCGTTGAAAACAGATCAATAATTGAAAAAATGGACAAGCCATATGAATTGACAAGTTCAGCCAGCTTTGAGAGAGAAAAAATATGTCTGCCCTAGTGTTGTCTTTTTCGTCAAGATGGCAACTGAAAATAACGAAAATGTTATGATTGCAACGTAAAAAAAGAGAAGAAATCTAATAATACATTAATAATGAGTTTGGAATCATTCAACAAGTATAAGGTAACAATGCCATCAAAATATTCTAAATAATCGGAATAACGAAAACAAACTACAAGAAAAACAAATCAATTATATACAGGTTATAAAAGTCTTCTTCTTTTTTGGTCCCAATCATAGCATTTTCATTATTTTGAGTTGCAATCTTGATGACAAAGACAACACTAGGGCAGACATATTTTTTCTCTCTCAAAGCTGGCTGAACTTGTCAATTGGACAAACATTTCAAGAAAAAATAGTCTATCCAACTAAAATATCAAATATAGTTTGACATTGAATTTCTGGTATACTACGAGCAGAAAACAACTAATTTCCTGGCAAATACATCTGCTGCCTGCGATCTGCATTCACAGTGTGAATCGTTACATGGACTTCGATCAGAATGATATAATTCAATGTTCTGCGTGGTATTGGCCAGGAAAGTAGTTGTTTTCTACTCGTAGTATACCAGAAATTCGATTTCAAAGTATGTTTGATATTTTAATTCTGCAAACCAACGAGAATTGCATAGGAATTCTCTTGCGGCAACTACCTATACGTAAGATTTTTCCAACGAGGACGAGCTTTTCATTACCACGTGCCTCATTTACTAAATGTACATTCCAATTAATAGTCAAAGGGATTTTGATCCACTAAAAGCATTTCGCTTGCATGATAATACAATTATTGATTGTTTTCTCGATTACGTAACATGTTTCATCACATATAATGCAAATTCAGAGTGATTGTTGGGATGACAGGAAATTTAACAAAAACAGGCTGGGTGAATACCATTGATAATACATGTTATTACGTAATATCCATTATACCGCGGAGTTTTTCGAATTGTTGACATCAAGTAAAATTCACCCAGTCTGTCCTTGGGAGTTGTTAGAAAAAAAAATCCAGGTGTTTGGATTTACCTTCGGGTTCTTTGGCAATAACAGTGGAACTTCTATCGACTCCACCCTTCTTATCCTCTTCGCCCAGAAAATCAAACAAATTATCCAGGGTTGCCAATATCATTGTCATCATCAAGCAGGTGAACGAAATGAAGGATATAATGTGCCCCCCAAAGTGCTTGGAGAAATGCCCGAGGTTTGGTGGATGATTTCGATAGAAAATTGGGGAAATCCACTGAAAAATACTCATCGAGGATGGGGGGGCCCTTTACAGGGTCGGAACATGAAAAATGCCACGAGCTATGAATTGGCTTCATTTTACCAGATTTCAAAAAATGAAGGAGCAGGAGGAATTCTTCGGAAAAAAGTACGAAATGTTATCAATGCATTTATTTTCAACAAAAACCTAGCCAAAAAAAAAATAAACAAATACAGGGTGATCAATACTTATACTCCGGAATTCAATATACCTCTGTTGAGATATACGAAAAAAGTTATAGATATACAATATTTTCATGAACTTACAGGATACCAAACTTGAGTTTTTTGGATAGAACACCCTATATATTGGTACCACCAATGGATGAACTTGAAATCGTCACCCTGTATTATTTAAAACTGAGGGTTAATTTTCCAAAAATACTCACCAAATACAACTACTGACAGTTTGGTAATATTTTCAGAGTTAGTTATGACGGTTGTTAGACAGAGGTATAGTAGTGTTAATAATATTTAAGATTTGATTAGTTTAGAGCTCTTAATTTCAATCCGTTATAATAGTTCTGTTGAATATTCTGAATATTGATCAATCGATACAGACTAGACAAACCCATATTATTGGAATGGGGAAATAGGACGAATCGAATTTTAACACAAAATATAGGGTGTTATACATAAGTTTGGTATCCTGAAGTTTTATGAAACACCTTGTAGATCATACATTAATTTTTTTTCGTATCTCTCAAGACAACAGAGGTATCTAGTATAAGTTGATTATCTTGTAAATTATGGCATTTTTCAGTTTTGGTTGTGCACGGTCCTTGTTTTTAATAACCGAACTGAATTAATACAAACAAAATGTAATTTTGCATCAGCAATAAAATTACTCATAATTCCCGAGAAGAATTAATCAAAAAGTAATTCGCAATGCTGAAAACATCGTATACTTAATAAATATTGTTGCAATATAAAACTGTTAAAAAATTATCACGAACAATATATTTTAATAAGTCCTTTTGTTTGGTTGCATGAGATAATGATTCAATGAATATTATCATACTACGTAGCCATAATAAGGAACACACATAAAGGATATCCCATCTGAAACAAAACTATCTAATTCTATTTAAAAAAAATACCTGATTTATGATAATTTATGCGTGGCATTAGCCAGGAAAGTAGTTGTTTTCTGCATGGTAAAAGCGTGAAATTTTTCCTTTCTATTATTCAATGAGTTGAAAAGCGATAAGAAACTATATAGCGAATACCATTTTCAATGGATATTTTTCAGTACAGCTCCCCACGACTCAATCGGTCATATTCACAATCAATTCTTCAACAATGAATTCAACCATTCAATGTGATAATGAGGAACTGATATCGATAATAAACCAGTGGTATGTGGATGAATGTGGGTATCAAGGGTTATATTTGCTGTGAAATAACAATAGTGATAACAAGATCAGACAGTTCTGACCCAAATGAAAAGTCAATCAGATCTACAAGGCTACTCGTCCCAAGGTTATCCCCTCTACCCCTGACCGCGAACGAGTGACCTTGGGGAGACAATTCACAACAAATATAATGTGGGAATTCACGTTGAATGACATCAACAAGGCAAATATATACGTTTTTGCACGATTGATCATTTTTGACTGTTTACCGTGACAGATTTTACGTCAGTAGGTGACATTTACTAGCAACTCGACGGTAAGTAATTCACTTATCGTCGAGTTAAAGAATCTCTTAATTTTAATTTTTTTTTTGAAAGAATAAAGAAAACTAACGAATTATTTATTAATATTGAAACTTATGGTACGATTTGTTGAATTATTTAATGAAATCCCACTTGTTTGGGCTGTGGTTTCACTTCTAACAGAAACTCCTGCAGAATCACATACATTAGTAGTATTACTAGTATTGCACAATATTTTTTCGGCAAAATCTATTTTATTTTGAAGAGAATCTTCTACATAGCTTTCTGCCACTGTCGATGAACGCCAACCTCCATGACGCTTTAATTCGAGGACATCAACATCTTTATTAGCCAAAAGCGTTGCTGATGTCCTCCTGAACGAATGGCCAGTATAGTTCTCGGGATTAGGCAAATTTAAGAATTTGGCAATTCGAGAAGGCCAGCCCCCGATTGTCCCTTTCCCTATTACTTGAGCACAACATTTTCCTTTGGCGTATCTTAAGAACAAATGATTTGATTTTACTTGTAATGGACGAAGTTTTATATACTTTTGCAGAATTTCTAAATATGGGATTTTATCGTCTGGTTTATTAACGACTGTAAAATTAGGCTGGATGTTCGTTTTTGTATTGGGTAATTTTACAATCATTAAACCATCAGTTTGTAAGATGTCATTCATAGTAATATTATATAATTCTTCTATTCTACAGGCACCAGATATTCTCAATATCATTGCGTCATTGCGACCTACAAATTATGAAAAAATCTTCATTAGAGTATTTCTTTTACCTAAACTAGCTTACATTACCTTGTGAATTAGAAATTCTTCATCCGGTGCTTCCATCAGAAATTTTTCAAATTGCTCCCGTGTAAAAATGCTCGCTTTCTTAGGCCTATAGCCAACATTTTTTCTCTTCAAATACGCGATCAGAGTTGAAAACTTGGAAATATCAATGCCATCATAAAGAAAAACGGTGGATTTAATCATTGAATATTCTGCCCAGAGGCTTCCAGGAGCTTTCAACTGCATATGTTTTCGAACGAAATATGCCAATAGAGTATTTTCATCGATTCTTAAATTCTTGCCTTCGCATCATTTTTTAAAAATTTGGTAGGTATTTTGATAACGGATTTTAGATTTTTCGGGAATAATTGCGGAACACCCTTCTTCCCAAGCCCGTTCAATTTCTTCAAATTCACTTTCGCTCATATTTTAATCTATAATAATCAAAATTGTACTTAAAATTATTGACAACTAAATAAAAACTCAATTCTCCATTGTTGTTATGCACCCTAGTTACTACCTAACACCCAAAGTATCTATCTTGATAAAATGAATGAAACTAGTCAATATGACGAAAATGTTTAATTTTATAATTTATAATGGTATCAATCGTGCAAAAAACGTTATAAGCATGTCGAACGTTAAAAGGGTAACCGATCTAAGACAATTAAACAATTGTCTTCGATCGGTATAAAACCCTTACCGTTCTCCATACTTAATATACTATTGTCCGTACCTTTTATGTCATCATCTTCCAATGTAGTGGAGCTGTCTGTTGACTCCTTCACTTGGGATCCTTCCCCTTTCTTCACTATTATACTTCGACCTAGAACATCAACGTCTGCTACAGGGTGTCCGTCTTTGAGACGGTGGAGAGATCAACGAAAAAATTTGAAAACCAAAATTAAGCCAATTCACATCTTTTTAGCTTCAAAATGGAAAAAATAAACAAACACTGTCTGCGGGATGATTTGTTTGTCCACATTTTGGGATGGTTGATTCGTGACTCAATACTGGGAATATCAAAGAGAAGAGACGTTTTGAAGAGAACGATTGATATTCCGAAATGATTGGTTAGTATTCAGTCACTTTGATAATCGGGTTGTGAAAAATAAAAGCTTTTTTTTTATATGTGTGGTGCCAGATGTGATGAGGTGGTAAAAGAAACCGTCGTCAAATAATTGGTGATGGTGTTTGAAAATAAAACGAAGAAATCGCATGCAAAATATGAAGCCACATATCTCTATCTCAACATAACCTCATCTTTCAATTCAGAACTATTCAAATTTGCCTCCCATGGCAACCGCGAAATCAAAAACAAAATAGAATATTTGCTATTCGAAAATGCTTCTCCCATAATGAAAACAAAATTTATAAAAAATTTTATACCTATTCGAAGTGAACGAAAAAAATCACTAGATTTTCATTCGCACATTATTCCTTATAAAATCGTGTTATACAGAGTGCGCGGCAAAAGTATGGAATAAATTCAAATACGTCAAACTTATTTTTTTCGGGGCGCAATTTATATACTATTCTAAAAATCTACGGGGTTATCCAAAAAGCATAGCAACTCAGACTTGTTTTTTTGAATAAAATAATGCAAATTCGGTTACGTATTATCATTGCACGAATCTGCCGATATCAAAAGTTTAATTGACAAGTTCAGCCAGCTTTGAGAGAGAGAGAAAATATGTCTGCCCTGTTGTCTTTGTCGTCAATATTGCAACTTTAAATAATGAAAATGTTTTGATTGGGAGGTAAAAAAGAAGAAGACTTATATAACCTGTATATAATTGATTTGTTTTTCTTGTAGTTTGATTTCGCCTCGGTTTTCGCTATTCCGATTATTTAGAATATTTTGTAAGCATTGTCAGCTTTTAATTGTTGAATGATTCCAAACACATTATATATGTGTTTTTAGATGTCTTCAAATTCAAGGACAGCACTAGAGCAGAGAGGGTAGACATATTTTTTCTCTCTCAAAGCTGGCTGAACTTGTCAATTGACAAGTTCAACCACGACAAAGACAACACTAGGGCAGACATATTTTTTCTCTCTCAAAGCTAGCTGAACTTGTCAATTGGTTATGTCAAACGTCAATGAAGATATGGTAATTTCAGTGTCACTTGGGGATATTTTTCCATAACATGAAACTTCTAGAAGAGATTATATGCAAACTATTATAATTGCTTCTTATGCCATTCATAAACTAATGTTTGCAATGAAAAACAACTTGCCCTTCCTCTTTTATCTCTAGCGATGCACTCATTCATACAAGTAAACAAATTCATGACCATTTACAAAGTAGAATGAAAGCTAACAATGCATAAAAATTTAGAGTGTTCTGTTACAAAAAAAAGATAGTCGTAGTCGCTACAGTTTTCTGGATAACCCTGTATAATTTTCGAACACTGTGTATGTTTGCGAATCCGAATTTCGTCAATAAGCAATGAATTGGTGGTCATCCAGTTTTATGGTCTAACCTTGTATTATCTAAAACCGGACAAGACAAACAAATAAAAGTGGTCACGTAATACCAAGTAATACATTCATTTGTAGACGAATAACAATCATTGTCGTTTGGAAGCAGCAGCAGCAGCAACAAGATGTTTGTGAAGATTTCAGTTCTTTTGTTGGTTTCCATTGTTCTTGCTACCAAGTTGTCTGATGAGGAACAATGGAATAGCTTCAAGGTAATATTTCATGATTTTCTACGAGTACTGATTTGTTTATAACAATATCAATATCAATAATTCATGTATTTTTTCAATATGCTGCTTCAATCCAATTTCCGAACAAGCACAATGTGAAGATCAAAGTCTTCTTCATTTGTTCAATATAGTTTATTTAACCCCTGTGTTTTTCGAAAAATTATTATGTTGAAAATGACGGAGATACATTGTTAAATATTTCTCAGAGATTTCGTTCAAGGTTCGAGCTGAAAAAAATTAGCAAATCTGGAAGGTATGATATTCTTGAACTTGAAATGGTTTTTTGATCACAAAACTAAAAGGAAAACAAGGAGACAATCGCGAAAAAAAAAAGAGGAAGTACACTTTTTTCATATATACAGGGTGTTTCATAGTATGTGGAAAAAACTTTTAGGTGTTCTTTTGTTTCCGATTTACAAGGTGTTGACATTTCAAGATTATTTTGTTGCTTTTTTCTAGCCTCTGTAGTTTTTATAAAAAAAGTGTTATTCGAAACCAACGAAATTTTGACATATCTTTATGGATAGTGTTTAATTTTTTTTTTACTTTCATGCATAGCCAAAAGTTGAAAACACGAATAACAGAATTGGAACTATTTAGGGTGATCTATAAAAATTATTCTTGACAGAGTTGAATTTTTACACAACTCTTTTTTTTAATGCATTTCTGAATTTTTTCTCAATAATAAATAATATTTGTGGTCGACCGACTACGTATTTTTATTTGATTTGAATATTTTTGGGCCACTTCCACACCCTGTACTCCATTCATTCATCATTGATAATATTGATTTTTTTTTTCATAAAAAATTCATAATATCCGTTACTTGTGCCTCATCCTGTACCTACTAAAGTTTCATACAACTAAAAATTTCAATGACAAAGCTTCCATCTGTTTCAGGCGACACATCAGAAAACCTACGATACCCCTGAGGAGGAAGCACGAAGATTCGAAATCTTCAGAAAAAATTTGCAATCAATCAACGCGCACAACGAAAAGTTTGCCAAAGGGGAAGTTTCCTTCACCAAAGGCATCAACCAGTTCGCAGACCTCACTGAAGATGAGTTCAGGCAATCCCACCTTGGACTGCTGCATTTTTAATTACACTTATAATACTCGTAGTATATATATTATCACGCGTTATGAAATTCCAATAAATTCCCTTCGATAGAAATTGTTTTAATTAATATGATAGTTTTGACACAATAGCAGTGTGAAATACTCCTCAAATAATATTTTATGCACCACCGGGCGTAAAATAGCAGTTTACCGCCCGCCGGGCTGCTTTATTACTCATTTCTGGTGGGTGGAGTTCAATTGACAAGTTCAGCCAGCGTTGAGAGAGAAAACATATATGTCTGTCCTACAGTGGCTTAATAGGTTACAGTGACGACAACGGAATGTCATCTTTTCTATTGGTTGTTTCAAGGTCGACGTAAATCCGCCATGTTTAGGCTAAATTTGTGATAGAAGCATTGGAAATATCATGTTTTTTATCAAATTCTTGTATATTCGTGGCTTTTGAATAAAGAATCGCTTGGAATTCGACCTGCCCAGGTAAGTCCCTCAATCCTATCTAATATCAAGTATTTCTGTTGGGTATAAAGTGAAACTGGAGACAAGTTTATAATATGAAAATAAACAACAAACAATTCTGAGAATATCTTCATTTAAGATAGTTGTATAGTTCCTATATCTGTGTTAATATATATTATAATCATCAATATTATGAATATTTTATGAAAGTTGTGAATTGTTTCACAAAAAGTTTATCTAACCTACAATATATAGTGTTTGATATGCATATTTTCAAGTGGTATAATTTTTAGGTATTAAAACTCAAGAATGCCTGGATGTTCAGCTTTCAACTGTACAAACTCTGCAGCTAAAGGGTTTTTGATAGACACTTTTCCCAGCAGAGACCCAGCTAGAAGAAAACTTTGGACAGCCAAAGTTATGCGAGATAACTGGCAACCAACAAACTATTCATTTCTTTGTGGTTTTGTGTGTTATACAATATTGTTCCATATTCTATATGTTCACTTTGAAGGGGATATGTGGGAACAAACTCTTCTTGCCATAATTTGGAAAATAAAATAACTTTTTGAACTTGAGGTTGAAGATAGCAAGTAAAAAAAGATTGGCAATAAAGTCAACAATTATGGCAGTAAATCTATGAGAAAATGAAATAAATGTATGTGTCCAACTTATATTATTGTGTTTTGAAAATGAATGAAGTGTCGATTATTTTATATATGTATTTATCATTTCAAAATAAAATGAATGCATTGTTAAGTGGTCTGTTATTTATTTCTTTTACATGTCCTTAAAATGAGGTAAGTAGAATGTAGAAGAATATTTCAAGACATACATATACAGGGAGGGCCAATGGAAACTTTCCACCCTAATTTGTAGGAGTTTAAATCAACATCTTGAAAAACGCTCGAATACGTCGATATTTGATTTTAGGGGGAACTAATTTTCAGTTTTTTTCACCCCCGTAGCTTTAACCCTGTAGCTGGGGGGTGAACAACCCTCAAAATTTGAATAGGGAAAAGGGGTCGTGCCATACCTCTTTTTGAAGGTCTCATTGAGTTCTTCATGACCCTATAATTTTGCCCTATTATTGTCATCGATAACGAAATGACAGGTTGTCAAAATCTTGGTAAGAGACTATTGTTTTCGTAATAAAAATACCAAATCATTCGAGTTACCAGTGCAATAATCAGGTGGACACGTCAAATTTAAATTCCAAGCTGTTCAAAATGTCAGCCATGAACATTCCACAATTTTAATTTTCAATCCCACAAATTTCCCACTCTATTTCCAAGAGTTTGACAACCTGTCATTTCGTTATCGATGACAATAATAGGGCAAAATTATAGGGTCATGAAGAACTCAATGAGACCTTCAAAAAGAGGTATGGCACGACCCCTTTTCCCTATTCAAATTTTGAGGGTTGTTCACCCCCCAGCTACAGGGTTAAAGCTACGGGGGTGAAAAAAACTGAAAATTAGTTCCCCCTAAAATCAAATATCGACGTATTCGAGCGTTTTTCAAGATGTTGATTTGAACTCCTACAAATTAGGGTGGAAAGTTTCCATTGGCCCTCCCTGTATAATCAATTCATCATTCTCATATTATATAATTCGTCGTTTAACTCGAATACCAGTTCAACTCTGATCAATTAAGTTTATTTAGGAATGTAGTAACGTTGTGGAAGCATCGTTTGAAATTCGTATTTACCGCGAATAATTCAAAATTTTGAATTACCCGCGTTATATTCGCATTCTCTAAATTGAATATCACTTCATTTATAAGGTATAAGTCATTGAAAAATTAATCAAAATAAAGATAGTATAATAGTACATCATGATCAGAATGTTATCACGATAAATTATAGTCCAATTCCACAAAAATCGTGAATTTTGTGTTTTCCTCCTACAATACCCATAGAAAATTTGCCTAAACATGGCGGCCGCTAGCCCATTGGCGTCACTGTAACCTATTAAGCCACGTAGTCTGTCCTATTGTTGTCTTTGTCATCAATAATGTAACTTTAAATAATGAAAATGCTATGATTGGGACTAAAAAAGAAGAAGAAGACTTATATAACCTGTATATAATTGGTTTGTTTTTCTTGTAGTATTTTTTTTATTCCGATTGTTTCGAATATTTTGTGAGCATTGTGAGCTTACAATAATTGTTGATTACTTCCAAACACATTATAATTGTGATATTAGTCTTCTTCTCTTTTTTACGTCCCAATCATAACATTTTTATCATTTTAAGTTGCATTCTTGTCGACAAAGACAACAATAGGGCAGACATATTTTTTCTCTGTCAACGCTGGCTGAACTTATCAATTCACACTTTCTTCATCACTGGAATGCATTTCGTAGTTACTATTGTCTATATTGACAGCAAATACGGCTACTAGCCTATTTATTCACCCACTAGTCTGGAACATGAGCAAATTGCAAACCCATAATAACTCCGTTATTATAGGAGATAGAGAAAAAGTAAAAACACTCTCATGTAATGCTTTTTCGACAGGAACATCATGGGCGTAGCAAAAATTATTTTAATGGGGTTTAAAAGGTATTCAAGAACCTATCGCTATAGCTCAGGATATTACTCACTCGCTGCGGTCCTATTTCACGCCCTTGATACATAAATAACTATCAAACTCAAGCCAATATTGCGGATGGATATCATCATCCTCCACAATATCTCCACCCACGGGCGATGTCACTTAATGACATCATTTTCGCTCGCGAGCGGCAATGCTGTCACTTGTTACAAATGCTACTTTGTTTACCGGTTGTAGAAAAACAAAGAATGATGTCGATAATATTGATGATTGATGAACGCGGTTCCGATTCGAAAAGTGAGGTTATGTTGACTGGAAGCGAAAAATGGTAGGTATAATGGTTTGTTCCGATGCAGTATGCAGTGTTCTTACCACATTCTAGTTGCGTCAAAGGTGAAGTGAAGTGAGGTAGAGTGACGCAACAAGTCCGCCACAAACAACAAAATAAAAGTTACCAACTACCCAATGCTCTATTCTAAATTATTATGCATAGCTACTAAAAGTAGAAGTATATAGCATGTATAAGTGAAAAATTGACTTTTGTTAACGAATCTGGTCTGATAAGAGTAAAAATGTCATAAAATAGACTTCATTTGACAAGCTAATCTTGAAGGCCAACTTCAGAAGAGATTTTTGGCGAAACAACTTTTGGAAAATCAAGAGAAATTATCAGTCATCTATCGATCAACAAGGATTTTAAAAAGGAATTTCCCATTCATTGAACATATCCTGGAATCTCCTAGGTAGCATAAGTCATAACTCATGACGTCATATCAGTTATTGTATATATATGACAAATGTCAAAAGTAGTTTGTCCTCAGGCAAATACTGGAAAAATCTACTGGATACGAAGATTTCGAAACATCAGTAGAAACATGATACATTCTCAAAATAATTTCCGTTTATCGAATGGTCACAAAGATGTTTTCAATTCAATAGAAATGACGTCATAATTGCGTATATTGCTGGAGTTCATAAAGAGAACCCTACAAGAAAATGGAGAAGCTTGATGAGTTCTTGAGGAAAAGTTTCTAGGCAGATACTTCAGATAAGATTTTCAAAAAGTTATCATGTGTCAAGTGTCAAGAATTATTGATTATATGAGTTTAAAAAATCGGAGCTCAGTGAGGACGTTATTATAATCGTAGCTTGAGGACATTCTGACTTTATTTGAGCCAATTTTATCAACAAATTAAGACATTATTTTGACTTACTACCTGGGGATTACCAAAATTAATATGAATCTATCGATGATGTGACTGAATTTAAACAGACCAATGAAAATCGAGTACCAGATTCACAATAATAGTGTAGAAAGTTAACAAAAGTCAAATATAATCATGTGATGTAGATGTAAGTGTGGAGCAAAAAAAAAAGATTATTATTTACAAATCATATATTTTTTTCAAATTTCCTTTCTGAATGCATGTGAAGTTTTATTTACAAAAAAACATAAATAAATGAAGTTTTCAGACAGTATAGAGATCAATTTAGTTGAGTAGGAAGGAATATCTACTATGCTAATCATTTCTATTTCTCTGTACATGCTTCAAGGCATTTTAAATTCTAACAGGGAAAACATAGGTAGCTATTCACAAACTCAATCAAAGTTCTATTCAAATATAGGAATAATCACGAAAAGTTCTAATGAGTGGTATAAAAAGGTGAGTTCAGGAAGTATTTTCACAAAAACTAAAAACATGTGAAATTACAGAAACAACAATGTAAGTACTCGTATGTTGAACAAGAAATAAGCAAATATCGTACTTAACTATTCTTCTTCAAGAAATTCAAATAAGCTTTCAGCGTTCTATGATAACCTCACTACACTAAAAAAAATCTATGAAATACTTCAAAACACTTATCAGCACCAATAACTTCGTCAGGAATATTTACCTCTAACTATATCGTAGTTTTTTTGGGAATAAAAAGTAATCATTAGAAAATTGGGAATGTGAGAGCTCTTCGAACATAAGATAAATGGAAAAATGGTCGAATCACAAATCATAAAGAAAGAGCGAACTGAACGTAACGAAAAAATCATTATGAAAAAACCTCCTGAAACAATAGAAACCTATAAACGGGTATACCAATAGAAATAAACTAATTGTTGATAAACTGAGACTACTTGTGTGGAAAATTAAATTGTGTGGATTGTGAATTAGTGTGATGCCATTGTGCAACGATGGTCCTTATAAATAGAAAAATAATCAGTTAGTTATTTCAATAATATTCAATATTGAATATACGCCCAAAGCCGTAGCGCCATTATTTATAGTCCGATTTTGATAAAAAAAGTAGGGCAAATACTTCGAGGACAAACTGATATTGTTTCATCTTGAATTACAAATCTGGTAAATTTTCTTTGAACTTCAATCCAGTGCCGTAACACGAATTCACAAGGAAAAAAATGCACCACCGATTTTTGAAATTTTCAATTGGATTATCTCTATCCGTCATTTTTATCCATACAGTGTTGCCGCTTGTATCAAAAACAACTTAGTTATTTTGAATGGAAAACTTTGTGAACTTTTCTTTTTTCTGAATCTAAGTTGATGTCTTTCCGTTCTTCATGTGCTTTTTTCAATCCATTCACCGTGATTCACCCTGTACAGGACCTGTTAGCCACTTAAAAGTCGAAATTCCGAGATAAAAGTAGGGATAAAATTTGGAATTTTTACAGTTGAAAGTTGGAATTTATATAGATGAGTCAGAATTCCGAGATAAAAGTCAGAATTTCGATATAACAGTCAGAATTATACGATAAAAGTCAAAATTTCGAGATAAATGTTGTAATTTTGTTTGATTCGGAATTTCGAGATAAAAGTCAAAATTTCGTGAATCACCCTGTACAGGACCTGTTGGCCATGGAATTTTCACAGTTGAAATATGGAATTTTCAGAGTTAAAATTTGAAATTTCTAGAGTTAAATGTTGGAATTTTTATAGATGTGTCAGAATTCCGAGATAAAAGTCAGAATTTCGATATAAAAGTCAGAATTCCACGATTAAAGTCAGAATTCCGAAATTTCGACTAAGATTTCTGGATTCCGAGACAAGACCGGAATTCCGGAACACATGTTGCAATTTTCAGAAATTTCGAAATTATGATATGTGAAATCGGAATTCCGATATTGAAGTCGGGATTACGAGACAAGACCCGGTTTTCCAGAATAAAAGTTGTAATTTTCAGATAAAATTCGAAATACCGAAATTATAAGTCGAGATAAAAGCTGGAAATTTAGGATAAAAGTCGGAATTTCTAAATAAAAGTTGAAATTTTAAGATGAAAGTCGACATTCCAAAATGAAATTCAGAATTCCGTGAAAAAATCTGGAATTATGGTATAAAAGTCGAAATTTCGACTAAAATGTCGGAATTCAGACGTAGTCGAAGGGACAATTCTAATTTGTTCATCAGAATCAGACTTTAAATAGCGTTGTTACGTATTTGGGTGCTTTTTATCAGTCAGCCTGCAGCAATACATGAATTGATAAAACTCTTGTTCCAGGAAATATGGAAATCACTTCATCAAAGGAATCCTTGTCCGTGTTACTTTTTTGTAGTGACAAATCTGACATGATCAAATGATGATTATTAGTTTTAAAATGCTGGACTTACTTGAGAAATTGCGAGTAGCCAACATAGTAGTAAGGATAGCGCCCTAAAAAATCAACCTGTTAATAACATTCAACTGAATTTTCGCGTCGATTACCTTGAGCTTGCGCCTGGCGTTGAATTTTTTGAGGCAGTCCACGGTCTCTTGCCTGTGTACGACTGAAGCGACACGTTCTCTTTGCTGAAAAATAAAAAAAAAATGCATCAGCCAACCATCGAGTGGGATTTTTCCCTCGGATGGGGTGAATTTTGAAATTGGGCCATTTAACAGGTCCAGTTTCGTGGAAAAGGTAGACAGTCGAATTTGAAACTTACACAAATCCATGGGTGTTTGAGAGCTTCAGCAGCGGTGATCCTCTTGCCTGGATTCACTGTGAGCATCTGATTGATGAGATTCTTCGCCTCTGGTGTTACTGTGTCCCATTCCGGACTAGGATACTGTAAATATGGAGTTTGGAGTTAGTGTTAATGAATAACACATTAATGTTTGGGAGGTTATTCTTGGGTCCATTTTGAGAAAAACAATTCGTATGGACATATGTGCTGAAGGTTTAACTTTTGGACTACAGGGAGCTAAAGTTTCAAGGAAAAATCGGTATTTCTCTAGTTTCTTTTGTGAAACGTATCACGCGTCATTTATCCATCAATTATTTCATCGAAGACAATTTCATAACATGAATTAGTTTAACTGCACAAACTGACGAGATAAATTTCCAGAAGACAAAACGTTTGATATGGTAATCTATGATGCCATATTGGAATTAATCAAAAGTTGGTATGAAGATTCGTTCCAACTTCACTAATAATGCCAGAAAAACATAATATTGAGAACCCGAAGAAAAATCAGTTTTTTCAAAATAACTCAAAAACGTAGAGTTGCACCTCGGATTTGTCGATGTCATGTTGTTACTCTTTCGATGGCGCAACTTTTCTCCTCTTGAACCAAATCTGTATCTCTTATAGTTTAGGTAGGAAATACCCATACCGGCATTGGAAACCCGCCCGAAGAAAAATTAGTTTTTTCGAAATAACTCAAAAACAAAGAGTCGCAACTCGGATTTGTCGATGTCATGTTGTTACTCTTTCGATGGCGCAACTTTTCTCTTCTTGAAACAAATTCGTATATTTTAGAAAATATAGTTTTTTCGAAATAACTCAAAAACAAAGAGTCGCAACTCGGATTTCTCGATGTCATGTTGGCGCAACTTTTCTCCTCTTGAACCAAATCGGTATCTCTTATAGTTCAGGTAGGAAATACCCGTACCGGCATTGAAAACCCGCCCGAAGAAAAATTAGATTTTTTCGAAATAACTCAAAAACGAAGAGTCGTAACTCGGATTTCTCTATGTCATGTTGTTACTCTTTCGATGGCGCAACTTTTCTCTTCTTGAACCAAATTCGTATATTTTATAGTTTGGGTAGCAAATACCCGTACCCGCATTGGAAATCCGCCCGAAGAAAATATAGTTTTTTCGAAATAACTCAAAAACAAAGAGTCGCAACTCGGATTTCTCGATGTCATGTTGGCGCAATTTTCTCCTCTTGAACCAAATCGGTATCTCTTATAGTTCAGGTAGGAAATACCCATACCGGCATTGGAAACCCGCCCGAAGAAAAATTAGTTTTTTCGAAATAACTCAAAAACAAAGAGTCGCAACTCGGATTTGTCGATGTCATGTTGTTACTCTTTCGATGGCGCAACTTTTCTCTTCTTGAAACAAATTCGTATATTTTAGAAAATATAGTTTTTTCGAAATAACTCAAAAACAAAGAGTCGCAACTCGGATTTCTCGATGTCATGTTGGCGCAACTTTTCTCCTCTTGAACCAAATCGGTATCTCTTATAGTTCAGGTAGGAAATACCCGTACCGGCATTGAAAACCCGCCCGAAGAAAAATTAGTTTTTTCGAAATAACTCAAAAACGAAGAGTCGTAACTCGGATTTCTCTATGTCATGTTGTTACTCTTTCGATGACGCAACTTTTCTCTTCTTGAACCAAATTCGTATATTTTATAGTTTGGGTAGCAAATACCCGTACCCGCATTGGAAATCCGCCCGAAGAAAATATAGTTTTTTCGAAATAACTCAAAAACAAAGAGTCGCAACTCGGATTTCTCGATGTCATGTTGGCGCAACTTTTCTCCTCTTGAACCAAATCGGTATCTCTTATAGTTCAGGTAGGAAATACCCATACCGGCATTGGAAACCCGCCCGAAGAAAAATTAGTTTTTTCGAAATAACTCAAAAACGAAGAGTCGAAACTCGGATTTTCGATGTCATGTTGTTACTCTTTCGATGGCGCAACTTTTCTCCTCTTGAACCAAATAGGTATCTCTTATAGTTCAGGAAGAAAAATTAGTTTTTTCGAAATAACTCAAAAACAAAGAGTTGCAACTCGGATTTCTCGATGTCATGTTGTTACTCTTTCGATGGCGCAACTTTTCTCCTCTTGAACCAAATTCGTATATTTTATAGTTTGGGTAGCAAATACCCGTACCCGCATTGGAAATCCGCCCGAAGAAAAATTAGTTTTTTCGAAATAACTCAAAAACGAAGAGTCGAAACACGAATTTTTCTATGTCATGTTGTTACTCTTTCGATGGCGCAACTTTTCTGTTTTTGCACCAAATACGTATCTCTTATAGTTTAGGCAGGAAAATTGGTACCACTCACGTCGTAGGCGCCGGCCTTGATCTGCGCGTAGAGCCGGTGCTGGTCCTCGTCCCAGAAGGGCGGGTAGCCCACCAGCAGGATGTAGAGGATGACGCCGCACGCCCAGATGTCCACCGGCTTGCCGTAGGGCTCCTTCTTGAGCACCTCGGGCGAGAGGTAGCCCGGCGTGCCGGCGAAGCCGAACCACGCCTGCTGCTCACCCTGTACCTCGATGGCCAACCCGAAATCGGCCAGCTTGACGGCGGCGCCCTTTTGCTTGCTGGCCAGCAACAGGTTCTCCGGCTGTCAATCAATCAATCAATCAATCAATCAATCAATCAATCAATCAATCAATCAATCAATCAATCAATCAATCAATCAATCAATCAATCAATCAATCAATCAATCAATCAATCAATCAATCAATCAATCAATCAATCAATCAATCAATCAATCAATCAATCAATCAATCAATCAATCAATCAATCAATCAATCAATCAATCAATCAATCAATCAATCAATCAATCAATCAATCAATCAATCAATCAATCAATCAATCAATCAATCAATCAATCAATCAATCAATCAATCAATCAATCAATCAATCAATCAATCAATCAATCAATCAATCAATCAATCAATCAATCAATCAATCAATCAATCAATCAATCAATCAATCAATCAATTAATCAATCAATCAATCAATCAATCAATCAATCAATCAATCAATCAATCAATCAATCAATCAATCAATCAATCAATCAATCAATCAATCAATCAATCAATCAATCAATCAATCAATCAATCAATCAATCAATCAATCAATCAATCAATCAATCAATCAATCAATCAATCAATCAATCAATCAATCAATCAATCAATCAATAAATCAATCAATCAATCAATCAATAAACATAAAAACACTATGTGTTTGTTTATACGTCCATGGTTCACATGTTTTGGAATTATCAATAAACGAAAGAAGAAATATTGAAGTCAAAAACAAGATTTTTTGAAACTGCGCAAAAATATCTACGTTATTCTGTTGGATTTGCCCATTATCATAACATTCACTATCTTGGAGCGGCCATTTCAATTTCATAAATTTAGGCTAGAAATTCTAAATTCGCGAACCCAAAAACCCCAACATACTTCATTTCAAAAGGATCAGATCATATAATTACAAAACTCGTCCGCCATATTGAAACCGCCATCTTGAATACGACAAATTTGATTAGAAAGTCTTAATCTCCGGTCCCGAAAACACCCATATATTAATTTTTGATTGAATCGGACTATAATTACAAATCTCATCCGCCATCTTAAATTTCCACATCAAATTCATAAGCTCCGAGCCCGAAAACCCCCAGATACCAATTTTGAATCGAATCGGATCATAATCACAAAACTCTTTCGCCATCTTGAATTTGTGAATTTTGATGAAAAATTCCCAATCTCCTGTCCCGAAAACCACCATATACCAATTTTGAATCGAATCGGACCATTATAACAAATCTTGTAGGCTATCTTGTAGCCGCCATTTTGTTTTTTACTCTGACAAAAATTCCATAATTATATTGCCACCGGAATTATGAACATGTTCCCCGGTTCAATATACGTTAAAATGATCACCCTGTTTAGTTTCCATTTTTAAAGAAACCCAATACTCACCTTCAAATCTCTATGAACTACGCCATTTTGATGGCAATGATTGACTGATTCTAAAATTTGTTGTATACAATGTGAAGCGTCTGCTTCCGAGTAGAATTCTCTCGCTACAATGTCTTCGAATAATTCGCCACCCGTTACCCTGTAACAATTAATTTCAAATTCATCAACTTTCACCAATAATCATATTTTTTTATAAAAAAAGTTCTACGCGTCCATTTAATACTGAATATTCTGTACGGATTCAAGTGAATTTGGTGACCCCACCCATTGTTAGTCGTCCCACCCAATAATGAAGCAGGGATTCTCTTAGGCTCCGCCCTTAAGAATGTCTGACCCAGCGTTCAGTCTGCGGTCCGACCGGACGTACCGCGTTAGCAGCAGAATTTCTCGTTTTTCTACTACACCAATGTAGGGAATAAACGTATATGTAAAATAGTTTATTACAATCCACTTTAAATGGGTCACATGCATAACGAACTGTTAGCGCTACGTGTATCGTTACTTTTCGCAAATTAATCCTATAAGTACCCTACATCACGAATGATTAATGCTTCACATATTTATGGACGTATAGTTTGCGATTGGAATAATCGATCTCTCGTGTCCAATCGAGCGATCAAGCAGATAAACTGCGATCGGAAGCTTATCCGAGAAATTTCAAGAAATAGATTGGTGACTGCGAACACCTCGATTAGCTTTCTCATCACGAGCAGGAGATACATAATCCTGCCCTGAATTAGGGCACACTCAGTATTTTCAAGACGTAGGGGGAATGTTTGTGGATATAGGTACAGGCCGTCTTATAAAAAATGCCGCAGGATATGATTTGGGCCTCAAAATTGGATGAAGAAGGCTGCCAGTTTTTTATCTGACGATAAATAATCTTCATCTTACTACGCACTTCGAAGTTATTTCATAATGATTCAGAACTCTATTAATTGGTCGAAAATCTTGGGAAGGAAGGGCGCCAAAACAAAAAGCAATTTTGATAAGGTGCTGATGATAACGACTTAATTAGAATTTCGTAATTTTGGGTCTCAAAGACGAGATGAAGTCTATTTATAGGAAGAGCGTGATAGAGTGCCATGATGCGAGAATTCGGCAACCTCATAATCGAATTATAAAGTTCGGTATTAGGAAATGGGGAAATTACAGAAATGCTGTCTAGTTCATTACCCTCGACACTTTGTAATTCACTTTATTCTACATTGTTATAGCACAACTAGTTAGCGCCAACTTCTATAGTTTGGATTGGATAGGATAGACTCTGTCTGCCATATTGAAAAGCAGTCTGCTCAGGATTCTTCTAATTTTGCAAGTCTAAGGACTCAACTATTAAATTGTCAACAACAACAACAACAAAAAGGAATGAACAACACATTAGTTTTTGTGATCACGGAATATCCTAATGGAAAAATCAGTCCATTAGTTCGGAAGTTATGGCGATTTGAAAAATTCGAAAAAATCACAAATCATTTTTTTCTCTATAATTAAAATAATTTCACGATATCAACTATAATTTTATTTTATTTTTCTCGAAATAACATTGAAATTGTCTTCTGTGTTTTAATTGCTTTGGCAGAAAAAGTTCTTGTTTTTTATGTAACGTTTCAGGGCGAGGTTTTAGGGTGATTTAAACAAACTGGTAATATCAAAATGGACAAAGACATCAGGGAAACACAAAATGATGGAGTTTTGAATAATAGCGTGGAATTGGCTGGTTTCCTAGCCTCGGCTATGGAACACCAGTCGCAGTCCAGTAAAACAAAATGACCATTTGTTTCTCATAAACTAAACTACGCAACACTAATTACGTCGCACCCCGAAATTTTGCCCCTGTTAAGATTTGAATAACTTTTTTCTTCTTCGAACGATTTGAATTCTGTTTGCACTGTTCGCTAACTCAGTCCTTCAGCTATAATGTCGTACTTCTTCGATACATAAGGTTATTTCCATAAAATTGCTACAGGATGTTTTTTGGAACTGTGCAAAATTTCGAAATTTTCAAAAGGATCCCAAATGAAGAAAAACAGTTTTTTTTCAACTTTAACAGCAGAGGCATGAATATCATCTCATTACCTTTGGCCATTTCCAAAATTGTCTTCTTATCACTTTTCTTTACAGAGTGACCTCAAAAAATAATTTTTTTGGTTTTGCAGTCATAACTTTTTTCCTCTTCAACCGATTTTCAAAATCTCAGGATCATTTTGAAGCTGAAACGTTAGATGAACAGACATGAAGATTAGAATTGACTAAAAATAAATATTAAAGATCAAGGGTTTCTGCATAGGTGACCCAAATCTAAATCCCCCCTCGAAATCCCGATTAAAAAAGAAAAATATCCAAAACGTTGTTTGATCGAAACGAAAATATCACCACCAAAAATACTGAAGAAAAAATTTTTACCCCCTCCCCCCCAAAAATTTTTTTTGCGGGTAAAATTTTTGCTGGTCAAACGGTTAGATATATCGGTAAACATATTTCACATGACCCCCACAATGGGATCGGATTTAAAAAAAAAATTCTTTCGGCCCCCTTGGGGTACTTTGGGTACGAATGAAGGGGAAGGAGATTTTTGTGATTTTTTTTACATATAATTTTCGTGAGTTTCGTACAAAACTACTAAGATTCGCCCAAACTCGAGTTCTCCAAGTATCATAGTTTGATGTACAGGGCGAGTTATTTTTCAGAATCGAGACAAGCGATACCCATAGCTGTGTTCAGCGAAAAAAGTTGATCAAAGGGATAAAAAAAATTGTTTCATAGGCGTACGCATAACATTTTTTTGGGGGTCTAAAAAATCAAATTCTTTTAAAAAAATTCAAAACATGATGGAAGACTTCGTATAGGGGGTGAGAAGGTTACCCTGAAATTTTGTTGTATTCAGAATTTTTTTTTTATTTTTTATTTTTTTATGAAGTCTTATATCTTCAGAAAAGAAAGACCTACGAATAGTTTTTTCTGTCCTGGTCTTTATTTTCACGAGAACGTAATTTTCAACCTGTCTTGTCAGTCACTCATTATGATTTTTGTTACGTTGGTTACGGACCATGCATTTTTTTTGGGCTGATTTTTTTTCTAGAACATGACGTTTCATTTCGGTTTTCTCACGCACAAATGTTGCCAACTGAAAGAAAAAAAGATCTGGATGTGTCCAGAATGGAAGATCCTTCCGAAAACAAGTTGATTTTCATTTAATTCTCCTCCCAGTCGGGATTTACAGAGTGTTTCAGATTTGGGTCACCTTTGAGGAAACCCTCGATTCTGAATGTTCATCTTGAGTCAATTCTGATCTCAAAATCTTCTCATATGAGGTTTCAGGTTCAAAATGATCCTGAGATTTTGAAAATCGGTTGAAGAGGAAAAAAGTTATGACTGCAAAACCAAAAAATTGATTTTTTGATATCACTCTGTAAAAAAAAGTGATAAGAAGACAATTTTGGAAATGGCCAAAGGTAATGAGATGATATTCATGCCTCTGCTGTTAAAGTTGAAAAAAAACTGTTTTTCTTCATTTGGGATCCTTTTGAAAATTTCGAAATTTTGCACAGTTCCAAAAAACATCCTGTAGCAATTTTATGGAAATAACCTCATGTATCGAAGAAGTACGAGATTTTAGCTGAAGGACTGAGCTAGCGAAGAGTGCAAACAGAATTCAAATTGTTCAAAGAAGAAAAAAGTTATTCAAATTTAAAGAGGGGCAAAATTTCGGGGTGCGACGTAATTAGTGTTGCGTAGTTTAGTACTAATTGACCAACAATAATATCATGCTTTAAATAAAATATGTCATACTTACAAATCGAATACTAAATAATGGAAATTTTCTTCCTGGATACTATCGTGTAACCTCACTGAAAAATAAGAAAAAATCATGTGAACCAATTTGTGACAAAAAAGAAAACACATGCAGATAGTCAAGATATTTGCATAGCTAAATATTCTGTAAAAAATTGTGTAAAAAAGACGACGATCGTGAATCCAGAACCCCCTATTGAATTCCGTTTCCAAAGTGTCTTTGTATAAGAAAAATAGGGTGATAATCAAGAAGGACTAAATGTACAAACGCAAATTTCATGCACACACCGCTTTAATGCTATACATGTCTATATATATAGGCAAAAATCAGACTTTAGTGTTGAAAAGTCTGCGCCATTGATCAGATCTCAATGCTGTTTTTCATCGTCTATTCATTACCTAACCTACTGCATCAAAATTATCATCACTATACCCACCAATAAAAACCAAACAATCCAATCAAAGCAAACTTTTCTGTGTGTAGATGGCGACACTTCCATACATTTGCTGCTGGACAGCTGAACTGCTATTAGACAGTCTTCGAGGAGGAGTATTTTTGTCAAAATCGAACACTATACTATTAATGAGTCGAGTTTAATGAAGCTGCAAGATTCCAAATTCAAATTCATCTCAGTTCGAGTTAGATGGGCCGATTCTTGGAGAAGAGGATTCATCCAATTTCCGAGTCTGACAAGAGGGTCGATATGAAAGCATGAATTCTGACGGGACATAATGAAGAGAGGCCTCAGGCTCCTATAAAGATGATATATTCATAACAGAGGAGCTGATATGGGGATGACATTGACAAGTCAGCTCGGGTCGATCGCAATTTGTTCACTGAATAAGTGAAAGTTGGTCTTGGGGGTTGCAAGGGTTGGGGATCATCAGAAGAATTACCTACGTCCAGGTAGCTTCCTAGTTGTTAGGATCGGAACTATAATTGGACCAGTTTAGATGTCCTGCGTTTTCTCAAAGAGAGAGTCTCTTCTATGTGGACGGGACAGGAGATGTCATTTCTGATGTCAATTTCAGCATTTGTGATATTTTTCATCACCAACCTCTAGTTCAGTTATATTTATTTTTATAGCAGTTGAATTACTCTCGCAGCAATGATAATTAGTAGAAGAAATATAAGAACTATAGTTGATATATTGGGTTGAACACGTTTTCTTTCCAATCCCTCCTAGACATGCGAAAACAAAATAACAATGAATAATGACCGTTCCTGAACTTGCCAAGGGGGCAGGTATTGATTATACTCTAATTTAGGCAGATGGTATCGCGTTGTCTGAAAATACATATAATTCCACAATTGCTTCAAAAAGATCTATCAATGCCACATGATATTTTCGGTGGACATAATATTCGTAACAAATAGCTTTCTTATTATTAACAATAACTGGTTATTAATTACAATCGAACGACATATAAGAAGACTAGGTGTACAATACAATATACCTATTACCTGCAAGTGTTCGGTTTCTGACCCCTACTTAACTCTTCATTCCTCACAAATGAACGAGTATACTTGCACGAAATGGATTAGTATACTTATATCATCAGCAAATATGTTCAATCGACATGACATACGCAGATCAATTTATTATTTCAAACTACAACAAAAATCCATCAACAAAAGGTGTCAAAGTATACTTCTTATCAGCATTTCCTCAATTTTCCTAGTCCACTCTTATTTTTTTATGTTCTGGTTCTCACGAAAAGGGATATCCTGTAATGTTCAATGAACATCGTGAGAACCAAGGGAAAGAAGGTAGGAGTTGGTGTTCTTCTTAAATTTCTGGAGATTGTATGCATCGGGGAACATCTCCCTAGGCAATGAGTTCCAAAGTCTCGATGTTCGTTGGATGAACGAGTCTTTGAAAAGGGACGTTCTGCAGGTCTCTAAAGTGACCACGAAGGGTTGTGAAGACTGAACTTGACGGGTTAATCTCGAAGAGACTTTTAATGGAGGAACGACTGTTGATATTTCAGCATCGCCCATGAAAATATTTATAAAATAGAGATAAATCGCCAACTTTTCTACGGTGTTCCAGATAAGTGAGCGAGTTTGTAAGCGAGGCATCACCGACGAGACGAATTGCCCTTTTTTGGACAGAATCCAATAGTTTCAGGATATGTTTAGGTGCCGCACTCCAAATATGGGAACAGTATTCCAGGACAGGTCGGATCTGTGCCTTATAGATCATAAGCAGCTGACTGGGAGTGAAATAGCTCTTGGCTCGAAACAGAAAACCAAGTTTTTGGGATGCCATTTTGGCAATTATTGGTCAAGTAATAAGTAGTAGAGTTTTGGCATCTCTCAAATTGTATTTTTATTTTTTCTTCGCATTTTTGAACTTTTATTCAAACATATTCAAATAGTTCAATGTCTTCAACTTGAGCCATTTGAGAAAAATAAATAAATTCTCCTATATGGATTCCTATGGATTCCCCTACGCATCGAAACACCCTGTATTCTGTATTCCACCTGCGGAACTGGTGATAATCGATCCACGGTAACCAAGGGGGATGTAGTGTAGGTAAGTGGATTAAAGGCCAAAAACCCGAATCAATACGGAACGATTAATTTTAAAATATTCATAGGAACATTTACCATATATACAGTGTCCTTCATAATAATTTGAACGTTCTATTGCAACTTTCACTTTTTGCAATTTTTTTGATAATTACAAAATTTCTGGAACATTAAAAAATTCGTAACTTCGACAAAACTGTTTTATACCAGTAGCTCTAATATGCGACTAACTTTCAATCACGAATCATCCAAAAAAATATGTTTTTCTCAAGAAAATGAGAATTACTGGTTAACATTTCTGTTATTTTTGATGCAAAGTTGACGTATCTTCAAGCATGCAGGATAAGAATTCATTTAAGTGGATTTTTTCAGTATTAAATTTGAGATGTAAGTGTAAAATCGAGAAAGAAACAATTTTTCCCCTTAAATTTTATTGAAATTCGAATAAATAAGCCTATTTTCAGTGATTACTTTGAAAAAATATTACTTTTGACAGGTCGCGAAAGTCACGTGTGACCACATCCGAGTAGGTCATTTTTGATATTTTTCAAAGCACAACTTAACGCCCAAGTCGAGTTTCAAAATAAATCATTAATAAAAGTTTTTCCAATATGATGCGGACTTTATGAAGGACACTGTATATCTTGTGGAGAGCATACTTAAGGAATTGATAGTAGTTTTGAATTGCAATTTATATAATTATCGAATCTGAATAAGAATGGCAGTTATTTTAGCGAAAATACCACTTCTATCACGTGATGATTTTATGAGTCAAATTTACAACTTTGGGACCCATTTTTTTTTCCTGTTGCAAAACTCAAGGAGTCTTGTGGAGTAGATCTTTCACACCAGAATGACATGAAAGATAGAGGTCATAGACTGTGTCGAATATATGGTAGGCAATAAGTATTTAATGTATCCATAAACAAATATAACTAATAAACTCACTATAATGTGAGAATGATGAACTCGTAAAAATACAGAATAAAGGAGTTGGTATATATGTAGGATGCGAAGGAATGGGTGATTAAAATACAACAACTATGTAGTATAGGAGATAATCACCGTAAACCTGACATTTAATTCCTAGTTCTGGCCAATTCTCCCTCTCAAAGTGGACCAGCGTTAGGAACAAGCCAAAAACACGTAAAAACTAGAGCATGCAGCACTAAAACACGTGGATGAAAATTAATAACGAATGGAAAAGACAAAATGATTGAAAGAGCGATTACCTAAATGCTTGAGCACCTCAGGGTTGCTAACTAACGATGAGAAACAAAACAATACATTAAAATTCACATGTATAAAGGTCGAGACACGAGAGGGAACAAAGAATTATTGTAAATCTTAATGAAAACCTATTTGGCTGATGTTTAATTGATAATATATATTTTTTTTTTGGTTGAGATGTCAATGTATAATATTTTTCTACAGTATAAAATACACAGTCAGTCCAATGTTTCATGACATGGGAGATTTGTTTCTGGAGTGTTTCTTTCTTCCGCCGCATGCACAGTTAAATAAAAATTACACCAGCCCACACCAGCTGACACCGTCTGGTGTCCCCTGAGGTCCTGATTGTTTTAGTGTCAGTAAACACCAGCATATTATTGACCACTGTAGGTGTTATGTGACCTTTCCCATATAGGTGTTGAATGAACACTTTGGTGGTGTTCTGTATGCATTTCCAAAAGTGCGATTTGACACCGCAGTGGTGTGATTTTCTTGATGCTGAATCAACGAAATTCTTCTCTTCGGTGCGTTTAAACACTGAACAGGTACATGCGAATACTTTTCTGGTGTGAAAAAACATCTTATCATTAGTGTGTTCATGCGAATCAGCGCTTTTCTTCACCACTTCCGGTGTTTTTTACCAAGTTGAAGTACCTATTGAAATATAATTCATATGATGATGAACTAGACCCAGAAGAATCTAGGACAAATTCGGATAATGACGAACTGTTTAGGCTCATTAATCCTGATCAGTGGCACTAGGGCCTGGGCCAATTGATACTGATCTATATCAAAATCATCTGATATATCTAGCCCAATATTGAAATCAGGTACGGTAGGAAGGATGTTAGTGCCACCTATTGGCAAAAGTTCTAAAGTTCTAAGATCGAACAGATGAGCGCATGAAATTCACACCATTGAGATGCCTATACATGCAATATTTTTAGTAATGTATATCAACTCTGGTGTTTTCAGGATGCAATACTTAACGAATGATTATTGCCACCGAATTAGATGATTCATACACCGCCTCGATTCCATCGCGATATGACTCGGTGTAACTTGGTGTTAGTTTTGAATAATAGGTGTTCCTGTTGAGAATATTAAATTTCAACCATTTGGTGTTTCTTATGATTTTATGTTTCAGAATCGTTCTACTTCAATGGTCTGCGTGGTATTTGCCAGGAAAGTAGTTGCTTTCTGCTCGTGAGCTACCCAGTCATTAAAACTGTGTTTGATTTTTGGTTGGACAAGACGAGATATGTATTTCATTCAATTTGAGACTTATATAAGTAGTATTAGCCAAATATAGGTTTTCATCAACGATTAGCCTATCCTATATGTATAGACGTTCAAGGTGAATTCGACCAATGATAATCTTGCACTACTTTTTGTTATCTTCCTCTTCTTCATTCATTTTCATCGTGTCACGGCCTTACAGAAGAGTCGGGTGTGTAGCCATGAAAATGATTCGTTTAGCAATAGATAAGCTGATAAATAAGGTGGAAAAAGTGTTTTCATGGATCAAGAAAACTCAGTCGCATGGACTGCATAGTTAGGTACATACCTATATTGGGGTGTTGTAGTTTTCGACATATCCTGGCTTCTCTTTCTAATTTTTGAAAATCTGAAAAAAAAAATTGGCGATATTCATTGGGTATTTCACTCGTCATGTTCTTGGGAATAGATATATTGAAGTCATTGTGATATTTCGACAAAAAACAAATAGAGAAACTTGGAAATTTCTTTTTTTAATCACTAATATAGGTTTTTTCCGAGTTTTTTTCCATTCGTTATGTACTTTTTCAATATCACTGTATAATATTACAAGACCTGATATATTGTCTGCAAAGTTCAACGAGGCATCTGTCCTGATTTTCCAAGTGCTGGATTGGTCATATTATTTCAGCTCAGTTTTTATCACCACCAAGTTTTCTTATTTCGTTATATTGAAAACGTATATTGACTCACTTCCATCATTGTTCAGTTCTCTTTGAAATTTATAGACTTTCTAGAAGTTTCAAACTCAATATCAGATGAAGGAAATATTCTCGACATAGAAGTTGGTGGAGTTTCCCATATGTCAATAAATTGGTGAAGGATCAAATACAATCAGATGCAAAAAAAGAGAAAATATATTGTGCAGAACGTGAAAATATAGTGGGAAAATAATGAAATTAATTTTGTAGCAAACTTTTCTCATTCAATTCATATCTCGAAAACAAAAATTCATTCGAGGAATTATTTCGCCTGAAAATTTCCCGAAATGATTATTCTTCAAGAATACATGTAGACATATTGAATACTAACGTAGAATCGGAATATGAAAGAAAATTAGTTCTATTCAAAATAACAAATTAATTCATCGAGTTAAATGAAAAAAAAAACAAAAAATCGTACAAAATATATATCAGGTAATTTCTGTGGCAAACGGGTTTCCCAATGCCAAATCCCTCGCAAAAAAAAAAAAATATATCAGTTATATATCCCAACACAAATCTTGACTAGATCGTCCAAAATAGAATGCACTCGCTCTATCTATTTATGCATTCCGATTTATTGTATGATGCGGAAATATTTGCCGGACCTTTGGCATCAAAACCATGACTGAGAAATGGAAATTGGGAACTATAGTTTTCTGGGGGCATTGATCACATATCTCATGATGATGGGTACATTTTAAAGGTTATGATTTATTTTTAGCTTCCTCTATATTTATAATAGAATAATTATGTCAACATAATATATAACATAAAGAATATCAAATTTAAGGAATATAAACAATATATTTCATTGACAAGCAGAACATTTCAGATTATCAATCAGGAAAATACATCTGGAATGTTCCTACAAAAACTATAAATTGAATATTGTATATCTCTCATGTTTTTTCTCTACGAATAGTGACATAATGATATTTCGCACTCTGTAGAATTCCTGAATGACCATGTATTTTTTGACATATGCTAGGATGCTTAGAATACTGCTTAAGGCGTTCGTATTGAAGATACAAATCGAATCTTGAATATACTGAGAATTATTAAAACCCTTTTTACATCTTTAAATTCATCCAATTATGCATTCGCCCTATATCCATTATCCGTAATTACATAATACTCATGAAAAAATTCTGGAACAACGTCTCTAATAATATACCTAACGATGAATGTTGTTTGAATTGAATTAATGATACATGCAGCCTTGTATAAATAATTGTTACTTCGTAATGATACTTGAGATAAAGTTAAACAACTTGTATATTTTTGAAATTGTATTTTTGCTAGGTAATTTGAAGTTGTTGATAGAGATTGTCAGATTTGATATTTTTGAAATAAAACCTTTGGAAAAGTGATCAACGAAAGAAAAGATAATTGAAGAGACGAGACAAGTATATAGAATTTCAGATATTAAGAATAACATTGGTCCAATAGAAGAGTGAGAAGAGTAAACTCCCTCACGGGGGGAAGAATGTTACTTCGTAATGATACTTGAGATAAAGTTAAACAACTTGTATATTTTTGAAATTGTATTTTTGCTAGGTAATTTGAAGTTGTTGATAGAGATTGTCAGATTTGATATTTTTGAAATAAAACCTTTGGAAAAGTGATCAACGAAAGAAAAGATAATTGAAGAGACGAGACAAGTATATAGAATTTCAGATATTAAGAATAACATTGGTCCAATAGAAGAGTGAGAAGAGTAAACTCCCTCACGGGGGGAAGAATGTTACTTCGTAATGATACTTGAGATAAAGTTAAACAACTTGTATATTTTTGAAATTGTATTTTTGCTAGGTAATTTGAAGTTGTTGATAGAGATTGTCAGATTTGATATTTTTGAAATAAAACCTTTGGAAAAGTGATCAACGAAAGAAAAGATAATTGAAGAGACGAGACAAGTATATAGAATTTCAGATATTAAGAATAACATTGGTCCAATAGAAGAGTGAGAAGAGTAAACTCCCTCACGGGGGGAAGAATGTTACTTCGTAATGATACTTGAGATAAAGTTAAACAACTTGTATATTTTTGAAATTGTATTTTTGCTAGGTAATTTGAAGTTGTTGATAGAGATTGTCAGATTTGATATTTTTGAAATAAAACCTTTGGAAAAGTGATCAACGAAAGAAAAGATAATTGAAGAGACGAGACAAGTATATAGAATTTCAGATATTAAGAATAACAATAATTAATTGGAAAAAAACTAGTTGAACTAAATTACAGCCCCTCAAATATCTCGAAATAATGATACATCGTCGATAGGTATGCTTTTATTATTATGAATTTGTAAATAAAAATCTATCGTGATGGATGGACTGATTACCTTCATAAAGGGATGTCATGCTTTTGCCATGATTATAAAAGCTACAGATAATTTGAAAGAACTCACCTCTAGCTGACAACTTTTTTGTATTTATTATTTTCGCTGCAAACTCCAAACCAGTCGATTTTTGAACACATCTTCTAACAACTGAAAATGCACCTCTGTAACAAAGAAAACATTTTTGAAATCTAGGTATTAGGTTCTTAAATTAAGGAAAATTATAGGTACCAAAGAAATATGCAATATTTTTTTTATTTGAACTGGTCGATAACATGGCCCAAAACATTTACACGTAACACCTGAACAATTTTGATATAAGAATCGTTTTACATAAAACTCAATTATCTGCAACTTGAAACCTCCAGACGGATTGGTATTTATGACTCAAGAGAAGATCCCTTGGAAAATACACAGCAGTTTATCATCTGCTTTTTCAGTTTAGGATTATAATGATGTTTATTCCCAATATCAATCTCTCTTTATGTTCTCGCTTTTTTATTCCCATAGGCCCACTTAGGATCTTTTGTAATACCATTCTTCAATTACTGAAAACTTTTTCATTTGGTTCAGGTATAATTCAATTTCACAACAACCTGCTATTCTCCGTAATGAAGAACATTATCCACGATGTTAAATCTTTGACCGTAAGATTTTCAGCAACAAAGTAATTTGTTTGTAGAATTTATAACCAAGCCAATATTCCAAGTGAATATCTACTGAGTATTTTTTACCGTGTAGGAACTGTATAGATTAGACTAAACCTTGTCCATGGTGATTTATCATATAAAAAAACATTAAGAATAAAAAATAGTTCCACATAAGTGATGTCTGAGAGGTAGTCAAGGAAAAGGTAAGTATATATATTATTATCTCTTGTTTAGAAACAAAGTAGTAATACCTATGAATTGGTTATTTGTCACTACACAGAGTGAAACATTCCAAAATAATTGTAGGAATTCGCTAAAAATAGAGGATGTGGAAATAAGCTCCTCATTCTATTTCTAATCTCACATCTAATAAAAGCGGCGCCCAATAATTTCTGAAACAGTGGCAAAATTATGTTTGGAGACTCCATCCTTGATAACTTTCTTCAAGGAAAACGGCTCGCGAAAGGATGCACCTACGATGGCTCTGATGGAGGACAATGATGTTTTCAAAAATTCACCTTGGATTGGTCTTTAATGGTTTGAAAAGCCACAAAACTCATTAAAAATTTCATGGAAATGCTTTTAGAATGATTCGAAAATATTTGAAAAAGGTTTGAAATAAATCTAAATGCCAAATAAACATATTTTAAAATCCTGTGAAATAATTGGACATACTCGTGAAAAGTTATTAAATCTGTGAAATGATTCTAAAAGCTCGGAAATGTCAGTAGATTGATTTGGAATGAATCGAAATGTTTATGAAATACTCGATTGTAAGGAAAGTCACGAAATGTATCGAAATTCATGTGAAATTAATCAAAATACCCATCAAATCGTTCAAAATACTCGTGAAATGGTTCGAAATACTCTCGGAAATACTCTCGGAAATACACGTGAAATGATTCGAAATGCTCCTGAAATGGCTCAAAATACACGTGAAATGATTCGAAATGCTCGTGAAATGGTTCAAAATACTCATGAAACAGTTTAAAATGCTCGTAAAATGGTTCGAAAAACTCGCGAAATGGTTCGGAATGCTCGTGAAATGGTTCAAAATACTCGTAAAATGGTCGTGAAATGGTTCTAAATGCTCGTGTAATGGTTCAAAATACTCGTGAAATAGTTCGAAATGTTCGTGAGATGGTTCAAAATACTTGTGAAATGGTTCTAAATGCTCGTGTAATGGTTCAAAATACTCGTGAAATAGTTCGAAATGTTCGTGAGATGGTTCAAAATACTCGTGAAATAGTTCGAAATGCTCGTGAGATGGTTCAAAATACTTGTGAAATGGTTCGGAATGCTCGTGAAATGGTTCAAAATACTCATGAAACAGTTTAAAATGCTCGTAAAATGGTTCGAAAAACTCGCGAAATGGTTCGGAATGCTCGTGAAATGGTTCAAAATACTCGTAAAATGGTCGTGAAATGGTTCTAAATGCTCGTGTAATGGTTCAAAATACTCGTGAAATAGTTCGAAATGTTCGTGAGATGGTTCAAAATACTTGTGAAATGGTTCGGAATGCTCGTGAAATGGTTCAAAATACTCGTAAAATAGTTCAAAATACTCGTGAAATGGTTCTAAATGTTCGTGTAATGGTTCAAAATACTCGTGAAATAGTTCGAAATGCTCGTGAGATGGTTCAAAATACTTGTGAAATGGTTCGGAATGCTCGTGAAATGGTTCAAAATACTCGTAAAATAGTATAAAATACTCGTGAAATGGTTCGAAATACTATCGGAAGTACTCGTGAAATGGTTCAATATACACGTGAAATGGTTCGAAATGCTCCTGAAATGGCTCAAAATACACGTGAAATGATTCGAAATGCTCGTGAAATGGTTCAAAATACTCATGAAACAGTTTAAAATGCTCGTAAAATGGTTCGAAAAACTCGCGAAATGGTTCGGAATGCTCGTGAAATGGTTCAAAATACTCGTAAAATGGTCGTGAAATGGTTCTAAATGCTCGTGTAATGGTTCAAAATACTCGTGAAATAGTTCGAAATGTTCGTGAGATGGTTCAAAATACTTGTGAAATGGTTCGGAATGCTCGTGAAATGGTTCAAAATACTCGTAAAATAGTTCAAAATACTCGTGAAATGGTTCTAAATGTTCGTGTAATGGTTCAAAATACTCGTGAAATAGTTCGAAATGCTCGTGAGATGGTTCAAAATACTTGTGAAATGGTTCGGAATGCTCGTGAAATGGTTCAAAATACTCGTGAAATAGTTCGAAATGTTCGTGAGATGGTTCAAAATACTTGTGAAATGGTTCGGAATGCTCGTGAAATGGTTCAAAATACTCGTAAAATAGTTCAAAATACTCGTGAAATGGTTCTAAATGTTCGTGTAATGGTTCAAAATACTCGTGAAATAGTTCGAAATGTTCGTGAGATGGTTCAAAATACTTGTGAAATGGTTCGGAATGCTCGTGAAATGGTTCAAAATACTCGTAAAATAGTTTAAAATACTCGTGAAATGGTTCGAAATACTATCGGAAGTACTCGTGAAATGGTTCAATATACACGTGAAATGGTTCGAAATGCTCCTGAAATGGCTCAAAGTACACGTGAAATGATTCGAAATGCTCGTGAAATGGTTCAAAATACTCATGAAATAGTTTAAAATGCTCGTTAAATGGTTCGAAAAACTCGCGAAATGGTTCAAAATACTCGTAAAATGGTTCAAAATACTCGTAAAATAGTTTAAAATGGTCATGAAATGGTTCTAAATGCTCGTGTAATGGTTCAAAATACTCGTGAAATAGTTCGAAATGCTCGTGAGATGATAAATACTTGTGAAATGTTTCTAAATGCACGTGAAATTGGTCTCGAATGCGGAGATGAATATTATTTGATTGATTCATTGATTTCGACAACTGATGGAACAACCCAACAGTTCTGTTCTTGTTCACACTTTTTTCACGTTTAGCGTATTAGGCGATTTTTCGAGATTATTGATTCGGTTTTCTCGTGGCCACCTCAATTTTCCAATCACCGATGCTACAATGGCGCTCGAGACGCAGCAGAGCGTCATTCAATTATCTTCCAGAGTGCTCATCGATAGGACGTCCCCGTCGGTTTTCATGTATTATCGGTCGACAATTACTCGGTCCCAGATACGTGATTTGGTTGGGAAAACGCTTTCAAGAGAAATCGCCACTTCGGAATTCATGGGCTATAGCAGGCGGAACCGAATATTTCCATCACAATTCCAATTCGCGGCTCTGACGTAATGTCATCTCGTCTACGACTGTCAATTCCAAACTTTTTTGAATAATTGATTTTATTAGCGCATAGTGCTTCCTGGAATATATTCAATCAATCAATCAATATCATTTATTGTATCTAAAGAATAATAATCTTATTACAAGAAGGTTAGTGCGAGTAGTATAGGTATCCATATTATAGTGACAGCATATAATATAGCATATAGAATTATGTGAACGTTACTAGTGGACACGCGTGAATACATTTAAAATTACCTACCATACCTAGTGATACTTATATGTACAGAATGATTACTTTGTTACTACAATGTAGGTGATATAACATGATTGTAGCAAAGGGATAGAAACAAAACAGAAAAAAAACTCAGCAGAGAGAGCAAACAAGTAAGTGGACAAGGAAACAAGATATGAGTTATTCATTAATAATGAATGACCGCAGTTTCAATATATTCATGATAACAATAACTAGTTGTTTAAGGAGCTCATATGAGTGGAATATATTATCGCTCCCGTTTCAGATAAAAAAGTTGAGTAGTTTCACCTATCTTCAAGAAATTTTTAGATAAAATTTCAACAAAATAATATCTAGTTATTTATGTATCAAGGTCGTAAAATAAGCTTTTAACGTAGCGTGTAAGTAATAGCCTGAGCTATAGCGAGGGCTATTCACACGCCTAGGTCCATAAAAGCAAGTTACGCCCGAAATACATACAACATTTCATGCACGACCACTATATTTTCTTGTAAATACCTCTTCACCTCTCAAGCATCATAGGAATAAAACGGTTCTTAAAATCCTCTTAAACCCCTTTAAATTAATTGTTGCTACGCCCATGATGTTCCTCTCGAAAAAGCATTACATGAGAAATTGATGAAAAAGATATTGAAGATGATCAAAGAGCTCTAGTGGATTTTCTCTTACTATAATCATGAAATTGAGCAACTTTGCCCCAAACTCAAACTCCTTCGAATCTGAATGACCCTGTATAGCGTAAACTAGGGAGCTCCATTGACGTTATTCTGCTTCCATATTGATCTGCTTTTCTATGCGGCAAAGCAAAACTGAGCCAGAGGCAGAGGCATAAAGGCAACAGGAGCCAACAAAGAAAAATGTTGTACATCGGGAGAGAGAAGATAATGGGCGAGTAAATATCAATTCTTTGACGCAAAACCAATGATGACGATATGTGTGGGGCCATTAGAAACGGGCTTATTGAAATGTCCTTTGTTATACAGGGTGTCCCCTCTAAATTGGAAAAAACTTCTGGGGCATATTGAGGAACCATAGACAAGCAGTTTGAGATAAGAGACTGATGTCCGGAAGTGCATGGTTTTCAAAATACAGGGTGTCGAAGTTTTTTTCAAAAAACTTTTTTTTATTAATATTTCAAAGACACGTTAACCGATTTTCTTGAAATTTGCTAGTGATGTGAGCTTTAATAAGACGCTCAGTTAGCACTAATTGAATGTTAATTATGACTTCCAGTGGCCAGCAAGGTCGCCGGACTTGGCCCCCCTGGACTTTTTTCTTTGGGGCGAAATGGAACGGTTGATCTATGCAACTCCTGTGCCGACCATGGAGGACCTAGTTGCTAGAGTTGTGGTGGCAGCGGAATTTATCGCGAACAATCCAGGCGTGTTTGCTCGGGTGCGCGAATCCTGGCTCGACAGGTGCAGAAAATGCATCGAAATGCATGGTGGACACTTTGAGCATTTGCTCCACTAATTAATAATAAATTCTTTGTAAAAAAGCCTCCTTGTTTTTCTTTCTAATAATAATGAACCTTTCAATAAAGTTTTTAATAAAAATGTTTTCTCGAAAACGGAGAGAGATACGAAAAAATATCAAGTGACAAAAAAGTTGTATTTTTAACTGAGCTTTCTAAAAAATATATAAAAATTTTAAAAAAAAGTCAGCAGCGTACATTTTTTGTCATTTTTATTCGTGACACTGTCCCCCGGGGCGCCACTGGAAGTCATAATTAACATTTAATTAGTGCTAACTGAGCGTCTTATTAAAGCTTACATCACTAGCAAATTTCAAGAAAATCGGTTAACGTGTCTTTGAAGTATTAATAAAAAAAAGTTTTTTGAAAAAAACTTTGACACCCTGTATTTTGAAAACCATGCACTTCCGGACATCAGTCTCTTATCTTAAACTGCTTGTCTATGGTTCCTCAATATGCCCCAGAAGTTTTTTCCAATTGAGAGGGGACACCCTGTATGTTCGTTGAGGGTTCGGACTTTTGTCTTAAGTCAAGACTACATGGGGTCGCATAGAAAAAGGATTCAGTTATTGATAACAGTCGAATTATGAGAATGCTTCGCTCGTCGTACTCCAAACAACGCGTGCGACAAAATAGCGTCTTATAAAATAACAATTCATTATATACGGTTTTCCACGCCATAGTAACGCATTATCGGGGATGGATTTGCTCCTTCTTCCAAACTCTAGAAAACTCGACTCTTCAAATTATTTCCCATTGGGATCTGTCCCTTCTTTTTCAATCTCCAAGTTGGCAATCCCCAATTATCAGACATGGTGGCCTGTGCACTTTCGAATGTAGAACGCAGCGTTTAGAATAATGCATGGAAAATGCTCTCCATCAGAGAAGCAAATTCAATTTGGCCCATCCAAGATCCTTCCCGAATGCAATCGGTGAGCATGGAAACACGATAGAAAATGAAATCGATTCTCTGAATTCCCACACGTTTCAATCCACGAATACCAATGTCTGGGATATTGTATACTATACAAGTTGTAATGATGTAACATTGATTATGAAAGTTTAGTTTGAGGATGAGCATGACGATGACGTTATATCACCTCAACATACAGTGCTGCCAGTAGAGCCAGTAATCATTTCATCCGTATGTGATGCTCATCTCACCATTTTGAGAGAATTAACATCATACATATATACAGGATGTTATTCCCTTACGGAAAATGTATGATGGTTTGAGAAGTCGCGCTTCGAACCCGTTGGCTATTGAGGCTACTTGAAAACTTATTTCTATCCCACAGTTATAATACGACATGAACCAAAGAGTTATAGTCACACTTATCATTTCATAATTCATACTTTTCCTCGGTTTCTCTGGTATAGGAGGTTCAAATTCACAATGTACGCACTTTCTGCTACATCAGAAAATGTGTTAGATAATTCACTGTCACTATTATTTTCCATCATGCAACAGAATGGCAATGCTGTCACTCAATGACATTGCTAGAAAGGCTACTTTGATAACCGGTGGTAGAAAAAATATTGATCTGTGAAATGTTTAAACGAACAAGTTTGAGGCATTCTCGGAGGAAATACTTATTCTGCGAGGGTTGGGACTTGTTTTTATTCTTCTTGTAACCGGATCAAAGGCTTTGCATCATCCCTGAAGTGTATAGCACAAAAAACTAAACTGTCGGCGTCTGAAAGATGGATAACGGACGAATTGCCTCACTCAAACATGCTCGAGAAGGTTAACTGGAGTTTTATTTCTTACAGAAATTCAATTCTTCAGGAATAAATCGTTGGTTTGGTGCTCACAGAGGCTGAAACTAAAGATTCTTCTTCAATTTTCTATACCTATACCGAAAATCACCAATAATGTTGGCCTCTTATACCACAGCATTGTTTCAAGAAGTGTCAATGCCTTTCGAGAGAAATTCTCGCTATTGGGAGTCTTTGGAAAGGGACGTTCTGCAGGTCTCTAAAGTGACCACGAAGGGGTGTGAAGACTGAACTTGACGGGTGAATCTCGACGAGACTGCTAATGGAGGAACGATTGTTTATATTTCAGAAGAGCATTGCCCATGAAAATATCTATAAAAAAGAGAAAAATCGCCAACTTTTCTATACGTTGTTCCAGAGAAGTGAGCGAGTTTGTAAGCGAGGCATCACCGACGAGACGAATTTCCCTTTTATGGACGGAATCCAATAGTTTCAGGATATGTTTAAGTGCCGCACTCCTAATAGGGAAACAGTATATTCCAGGACAGGTCGTATCTGTGCCTTATAGATCATAAGCAGCTGACTGGGAGTGAAATAGCTCTTGGCTCGAAACAGAAATCCAAGTTTTTGGGATGCACTTTTGGCAATGGACCTCACGTGATTTTCCCAAGAAAGGTTATTGCTGATAGTAACGCCCAGCATCGAAATGGATGACTTCAATGGTATGGTAACTCCTGACTGAAGTATGTTGGGCACAGTGAGATCGGCTTTACTAGAGAAAAGACATGCTTGTGTTTTGTTTGCATTGAATTCTATCAGGTTATTAGATTCCCACTCGAGAATTGTTGCTGAATCCATATTTATTTTGTCAACATTTCTTCCTCGTTCATTTCTGGTTTGACGGGCCGATATAGGAGCCCTGGAAGAGAAAGCGGTATGGAGGGTACTATCATCCGCGAAGCTGTGTATAGGACAACAAATCGTTGATGTGAAGTAGAAATAGTGTTGGTGCTGTAATTGATCCCTGCGGAACACCAGCATTTATGAGTAGAGTATCAGATGAAACTCCATCCACCACTATACATGGAGAGACCTGTTTGTGAGAAAACTAGCAAGCAGAGAACACAGCTGAGGGGGCAAACCATAAAATGGAAGCTTGACGAGTCCACATAATCCTTGTGTCGTATATTATAATGTGTCCAAGGATACGTGTACTGTTTCTGACATCAAAAACGATTCTCTCGAATCTGCAGACGCAGCGGGGAGCCGTGTTAAATCATCCCCCACGTACAGGGTGGCTGGAATTCGAGCCTCATCATTGGGATCTCGTAAACCGTAACAGATACAGGGTTGGTTAAATTATGGCAAAGTTGCGCAATTTGATGCCTAACAAAATGCCGTTCTGAAACTTGGAAAATTCCGAATACTTTCGGAGATATCCGAAAATTTTTTAAATTTAATAAAAGCGTTTTCATTTTTTTCTGGCGTTATTTGAGGAAATCAATCGATATGAATAACACTTCATCATGGCCACCACTTTTTCTTGTCCACAAGAAAGCGTTATCTAATTTGAAATCCGACGTTTCGTCTTCTAGAAACCATCATCAACTTAATTTTTTTAAATACGGACCTGGATTTTTTATTTAATTTTTTGTTACCTTTGGATAGCCCAAAAACTATGAGTGATCACAAATTCTGATTTTCAAATGTTTCGAAGACAAATATTTACAGTTTCTCTTTTTTTTTAAATATATAATGCAATTACTGAAATCAGAAAAAACGGCAATGACTTTAGCGATGAAAAGTCACCACCAATCGTCAATGTATGACAGTGAACTTTGCGGGATCAAAAATGGTGTTTTCCAATTCAGAAAAACGTGATATGGTTTAAATTTATCATAGTATTTAATAAAAACTCGCAAATCAAATATTACCCAATCAATTGATGTTCGGGGTGTTGCGCTGACCTGCAAGGAGCCCCGATTTATCCCCGCTGGATTATTTTTCATTGGGATATCAAAAATGAACCGTTTATTTCAAGATATTCCACGGGACATAAATTTCTTACACCAAAATTTAATGTATGAAAAAACAACCATACGAGCTGGAGAAAGAATGATCCATAAGAAAATGCCAGTGGGTGCAAGGGGGATCATTCGAGCATAGTTTACATCAACTGACTGAGTATTATAGGTGTTATTTTTCCAGAAGTTGAATTTCGTAATAATTAGGCAGTGGATGGGTTAGGTCATTGAATTATTGCCAGTGTTCAGGTGCTGATAAGCGTTTCATAGTTATATAACCAATGAATATCAATAATTTAAAAATGGTTTCGGATTGGATACTTGAAAAAATAGAGAAACTGTCAATATTTGTCATAGAAACATTTGAAAATAAGAATTTGTGATCGCTCATAGTTGTTGGGCTATCGAAAGGTAACAAAAAATGAAATAAAAAATCCAGGTCCGTATTTAAAAAAGTTAAGTTGATGATGGTTTCTAGAAGACGAAACGTCGGATTTCAAATTTGATAACGCTATCTTACAGAGAAGAAAAAGTGGTAATGATGAAGTGTTATTCATATCGATTGATTTCCTCAAATAACGCCAGAAAAAAATAAAAACGGTTTTAAGAAATTTCGATTTTTTTCTGATATCCCCGAAAGTATTCGGAATTTTCCAAGTTTCAGAACGGCATTTTGTTAGGCATCAAATTGCGCAACTTTGTACATCTGTACATCCACCAGCAATGGAGACAGTGGGGAGAGGGTGCTCCCATGGTAATCTCATAAGAGCAGATCGCAAGGGGGAGTATCCCCGGTTCCGCATTTCCATTGAAATCTCGATCCCACTTGGCAATTTTCCCGGAGTATGCTGCCGAATATAATGATCGAGATCGCAGGCGGCGGGTATCCTTTGACTCTAGACGAGAGAAAAAGGTCAACGACTAGATGCGACTGCGATTTCGTGCAGAATTAGGGCAACTCGAGTCGGAGTTTGGAGCTGGCTGAAGGTTTTATGTGTATAAGTTGGCGGGTCGGGCTAGTAGCCACGCCTGGCGATGTACAGGGTGGCCAGATAAGAATGCAAAGTGCAGTATCTCGGAAACTATTCGTCTAAGAGACTTGCGGTGAAAAATGTATATATCGAGGTACGGTTTTCACTAGCCTATTATCAAGGTATCATTCCACTACATTTTCATGGAAGAAAAAAATCATATAATTGCATTTGATTTTTCAGACAATTTTGCAATTTTTTGTTATTATGTCAAAAAACGCGCTCTAGTTGCATCACTTAAAATCCGAGTTAAAATCAGACACATTACAAATGAGATGAATTTGATTGACCAATGAATGCTCTTTCCAACGATACCAAGTTTGTTGAAATCCGTTCAGTCGTTCAGGAGTTACAGCTGTTTATTTGAAAAAACATTGAACCACCCCCCACCACTTTATTTTAATAGATACGTCAAAAAGTGTCGAACAAAAAATACTCGAATGAAGCTCAACTTTAAAAGGTGTGTATTTCATTGGTACGTTTACTAGGCGTATTTCGTCAAAAATTCATTTCAAAAGTTTTAGATGGCGGTTACGCCCCCTGGCGGCCATCTTGAAAACATGAAAATAATTTCCAGGATTTTCTTTTGGCAACCTTAGTCATAAAATTTTTCACCGCAAGTCTCTTAGACGAATAGTTTCCGAGATACTGCAACTTTGCATTCTTATCTGGCCACCCTATACAGTGTGTCCAGTTTTCGTCACTTTGGCACGATATCTCAGGTTGTCTTTGGGGATAGAGAGTTGCGGTTTTCACATTACTGTCCTACTTTTTTGTGAAACAAACATTGACAAAAAAAACTTTCATAGTCCGCTTCGTTTTCGAGATACAGGGCGAAATTGAAAATATTGCATTTTGGGACACTCCCAATATCTCAGCTATCTTTCAACTCATAGGCAAAGAAAAAACTGTGTCTTCGATATCTTTTCACTTTGAATCCAGTGGCGTAGTCAGATTTTAAAAATGAGCTGTCATTATTTAGATTTAACCGAGGATATAACCCAGTTATGTTTTCTCAAATGGAACACTCTGTACATTTTCCGATATTTGAAACACGAATGCTTTGCACTTTTCGAATATATATATATATATATATATATATATATATATATATATATATATATATATATATATATGTATATATTATACTATATAATAATCTGAGTATTAGTCGTTTATTCGAATAACTTTCAGTTTTTATGGCTATAGTCAGGACAAATTACTTTTAAAGTAGATTTTTTGGCATTATAATCAGTAATCACTGTTATTCACTTAGGTTAGAATGAAAATTATTCTAACAAAATGCCGTTCTGAAACTCAAAAATGAATATGAATAACACTTCATCATGGCTACTTTTTCTTCGCTACAAATTTGAAATCCGACGTCTCGTCTTCTAGAAACAAGCATCAACTTATTTTTTTTAGATACAGACCTGAATTTTTATTTCATTTCTTGTTACCTTTGGATAGCCCAGAAACTATGGATTGATAAAAACGTCCTTGATTTTAGAGATGAAAAGTCACAACCACTCGTCTAAGTATGACAGTTCAATGTTTCGAAAAATTTGCGGGATCAAAAATGGCGTTTTTTTGAATATACCTTTATCCATTAAACCTTCTGCCTATTTTTTTCGAGATAATAATGAATCCATCCCCAGTTTGGAATCCACAGTATCTTATTATAATTTCTATGGATATATCACCCAGTACATGAGCAAATGCATGCCAGATAATGGAAGTTTAGTTTCACGTATTTACGTTTAATACACCATTGAATTCAATGTGGCAATGTGGCATCCTGTTCAACACCAAATTCGGTTTAGATCCGAGTCAGAAAATGGAAACTTGATTCATACCAGTTCGTTCTGATACGGCCTTCCAACACATGTTCGCGCATGTTTTGAATTTTTACTAGGAATTAAGTGAAGCACTTTCGTAATGTACCTAAGTGGTTTATTACTGAAAAGTGAAGGGTAATTTCAGAGCACGACTCCTAGTATATCCTTATTTTATACAATGAAATATCTTCATGGAAGAAGAATAGTTATTTATGTACCAAGTATCAAGTGCGTTATATAGGATCTAGTAACACTCGTGGTGCATACAAGATTTCATTTTTCACGAAAAAAAGATTTTTTCTATTTTGGTTCTATAATGAAGTCATTATGAAACGGAAAATGCGTATCGAAATAGTTTTTTTCGATACGCATTTTTTTATTATTCGGAGGTTGGTACAATCGAACTGTCAAATGTAAGTCAGAAGAGTTTACTTCTGAGCGATTTTTGATTTGGTGGATACTAGCAGTGAAATACTCAATGTTTTTATCGCTTAATTTCAATTCAGAGTGTGATTGATTTAAATTGACCAATAAAAGCAATAACAATATTGAATTTTTCATCGCTGGTATCGTAAAAATCAAAATCGCTCAACTGTAAACTGGGCTTTATACGCTTGTGCGTCAGATTTTAATTCTTTCAATGTCATCATTGTTACCAATCGAAGATGTTTCTGTTATTCATCGATTGAATCAATTTTGTTCATCAAATCAATTCAAAATAGAAAAAAACTTATATGACACACGTTTTACAAGACACGTTGTCGCACTTGTTCACTTGGAGCACTCCTCGCTTCGCTCATCGTACTCCAAACAACGCGACAAAATAGCATCTTATCAAACTTGTATCATAATATACTATTTTCGTGTTAATTCAATCCACAACCCACGACCACAAACACAACCCCACAACCACGAAGCTAGAGGTGCAAGGCCAAGACAGGTTGACACTATGATGATACCAGTAGCCATGATTGTTCTTATAACATCCTACATATTCATCATTTTTCATTCATACTCATCATTTTTCGAGAAATATCTATATATATATATATATATATAAATTTCGATATATAGATATTTTTCCCAGGTCTGGTTAGATATAGACACCAGGAAAATACTATAGATAATGTCACACAACTTCTCCGTTTGAGGAAAAATAGAATCCTGATAGAGGGAAGTTCTGCGGGGCTCGAGCCTGGCAATGAAAGGGTGGCCAATCTGAGTCTCTCTGGTATGTCTGCTCGGAATCGCTCATAATGATAAAAATGATTTCGATAAGCATCTACCACAACAATATATCTACAAAAAAGGGGATATCTCCCACTTTTCTGAGGTCAACAAACTCGTAAATGCAAAATCACCAACCAGACGTATAGTTTTAATGGATATTGAATCCTGGAGCTGAACTCGCTAAACATGTGAACTAAACTCCATGACAGGTCAAATTTGTGCTTTGTTAATTATAAGATTTTTTTAAGGTGTGAAGTAGTCCTTGGCGCGAAACAAAGAATCGAATTCTTGTGAAGCAATTTCTGCACATAATATCATTCCATGATATATAGGGCATTGTTGATGATGGTAATACCAAGCATGGTCAGCATGGATATGGAGGATTCAACAGGAACAAAAACATGCCTGACATCATCATAAGTAAAAGGCAATATGAGGTCCACCTTCATGAAAAAAAAAATACAAGCTTGCATCGAATTCTACTAGATTATCAGATCTCTATTGATAGCTATTCCATCATCCATCGTAAAATAAAATTCCGACTTTGAACTCGGAAATTCCGACTTTGAAGTCGGAATAAAAAAAAAACCGAGTTTAAAGTCGGAATTTCCGAGTTCAAAGTCAGAATTTCTGAGTTGGAAGTCGGATTTTTTTTTTCGAGTTTAAAGTTGGAATTTCCGAGTTCAAAGTCGGTATTTCCGAGTTTGAAGTCGGAATAAAAAATTTCTGAGTTTAAAGTTGGTATTTCCGAGTTTGAAGTCGGAATATAAAAATTCTGAGTTTAAAGTTGGAATTTCCGAGTTCAAAGTCGGAAATTCCGAGTTTAAAGTCGGAACAAATATAAAAAAATCTCGGTGGCCCTTATACGCTTTCGTAGGTCCGAGAGTAACTGAGATGAGATTCCATCAACATCAACCACTTATGTTCTGGGACCAGTGATCTTCCTGTTCGAATCTGTACTATTTCTAAATGCGACACTGGTTTCTTGGATGATCTCATTGCGTCACGCTGGTGAAGAAAAATCGATATTTTGCACGTGTCACGTGTCCGTGGACTCCCTGTAACTGTGGGCTATGTGGAAAATTCATGAAATCGATATATCTCAGATGTTCTGCGCACATTTCAGAAAGGGTTACTTGATTGACATGCATTATACAAATTGAAATGAGACGTTTTCTCTGCTGAATAATAGATGGGATGTGACGTAGCACGTGATCATCGCACGTGATTAGGTAGGGTCTGTAACTATGAAAGATACATAATTCATTTTCTCAAATTTCCGAGATATCTCGATATCTATATTATTTTTTTATAACCATTAAAGCGAAACATAATGAATCGTGTCAAAAGCCTGGCCAGTTACCTTTACCAGAGAAATATAATAATTATTTCGAATGTCATCCATTATCCCCAATAAATCGGCAACCCAAAATACAGCAGTAAAATTGTAGTGCAAGCCGTATTACTGATCGCAATTCTCACAGTGAGTACCAACAAATATAATTATTTGTGCATACAAATTGTCAGACTGATCTATCTTTCTTTTCCCCATGAAAAAAAACACAGATAAAACATCCTACGCAAATAATTATAACCATATAGGGCATGATCTCGAGGACCCTTTACAAAGACTGTTTTTTTTGTGAAGTGTTCGAAAAGTTAATCTGGTATAGTTCCTAGAAGAATCTCTATTATTTCATGAAACCGAGATAACTCTTGGTCGATCTCAACAAGAAAGCTCGTAAATGTTAAACTGGCGCCAACTCATTTTTGTACCCCGGAGTTTCGTGGATATGAGTTTCACAACTTTAGCAATTAGTTCCCTCTTTGGGCTCTGCTTATTTCTCTCTATATATTTTTTTCAGTAGAAATAAATTGTCCAGAAGGACCCAGTGAAGAACATTCCGAGGACTGTTCGGATGATAATGGTTATTCATTTTTTTTCGACAAATTTTTCCAAATTTCACTCAAAAAACTGGTGCTGCAGAATTGTTCGTTCATTGGGAGAAATTAATCCGATGAGAATGCTCTTGTTTTTACCGTTTATAAAAACTCCGTGCTTCTTCGTGTAAAACGAGGATCAAAAAACTGGAGAACAGACTGACGAACAAGCTTCAAATAGCGGCCAAAGAGAATAACAAAATTTTCTGCTAGCCTAACAGAGGCTGAGCAGTCATTTCATCGCTACTCGAAATGGAAAAAAGCGAACACAGTGTCGCATTTTTTAGCCTTTTCATTATTTATCCGTGACCAGCATAGAGATTGGGTCGTGCCTGGATTACGCTATGCCTAATATCCGGATATTCGCCACTATGCTGACATTTCCAGACCAGCCGGCACCAGACATTTTGGCAAAACAAACACGTTTTTTCTACAACCGGTTAACAAAGTTGCCTTTGATGCTTTCAAATCTAAACACAGAATGTCTTCAAGTGGCAGCATTCGCGCTCGTGAGCGGAAATATTGAAAAAAATGCTCGCCTCCACCATAGGTATATTGTTGAAAACAAACTCATATTCTCTTACATGATTGAGAAGAGCAAACATTGTTAATTACCATAAAACTCCTACCAGGGAAATCGAGGAAGGGTATGGATTATGATATGATAGATTCATGACATAATGCTTGAATGTTAAAGGTTCAAAGCAAGTATCCTAAACTATACAAATAGATATTTGCTATAGCTATAATAGCTATTCATAAATGCTGGTGTTCCGCAGGGATCAATTTTAGCACCAACACTATTTCTACTTCACATCAACAATTTGTTGGAAACAACTGTCCTATACACAGCTTCGCGGATGATAGTACCCTCCATACCGCTTTCTCTTCCAGGACTCCTATATCGGCCCGTCAAACCAGAAATGAACGAGGAAGAAATGTTAACAAAATAAATATGGACTTAGCAACAATTCACGAGTGGGGATCTAATAACCTGGTAGAATTCAATGCAAACAAAACACAAACATGTCTTTTCTCTAGAAAAGCCGATCTCACAGTGCCCAACATAATTCAGTCAGGAGTAACCATACTTGGCGTTACTATCAGCAATAACCTTTCTTGGGAAAATCACGTGAGGTCCATTGCCAAAAGTGCATCCCAAAAACTTGGTTTTCTGTTTCGAGCCAAGAGCTATTTCACTCCCAGTCAGCTGCTTATGATCTATAAAGCATAGATCCGACCTGTCCTGGAATACTGTTTCCATATTTTGAGTGCAGCACCTAAACATATCCTGAAACTATTGGATTCTGTTCATAAAAGGGAAATTCGTCTCGTCGGTGATGCCTCGCTTACAAACTTGCTCACTTCTCTGCCCTTCAAAACATTTGAAAATCCCATAGAGAACCGATTCTGACAGGTGCTGAACAATCACTTCGTGACAATGTCAAGTTTTAGACATCAAAGTCTCGTGTAGGACGATAAATTATTCGAGAAATATATTTGTTCCGCTAAAGAGTGTTTTAATCAAATGAAGAACTAATTTTTTGTTTTCAATAGCAGAAATAAGATCTACTGCATATATCAAATACTCCCCCCACCGTCACCGATGCTTTTGACCACTGGAGTAATGAAGAATAAAGAAGAAAAATCCAAACCTGAAATATGGGAACGTACAATTTTGAGGAAAATTTATGAAAATACTATGTATCAAAGAGGAAGGAGAATCCAGGAGAAGAACGAATGAAGAAATTGAACACAGAAAGAAATCGGTACCTAAATACAATGAAAAAGTACAGTGACTCAATGAACAATTTCATTAATATTGGTCCGATGAACGCAATCGTTGTGTCAATGTAACACTGGTTATCCTTATTAAGAATATGAATGTTAATAATATTAATGAACGCTTTCATTAATTTCATGATTAATCACATAACATAGGTTCGTTACTGTAACGATTTCCAATCATCGAACAAATGAACAGTTGAATTGAATTCAAGAATATTGGTCGTTACTTCAATGAACAGTATTAATTTAATATATGTTTCCGTTTATCATCCAAATGCTCTCTCTATACATTGAATTGATTAATTTTGTTCATTGTTTGAATAAATGGTATTCATTGAATTGATGCATATTGATCATCAATGCAATAAAGGTTCCTTATCAATAGCAGAAATAAGATCTACTGCATATATCAAATACTCCCCCCACCGTCACCGATGCTTTTGACCACTGGAGTAATGAAGAATAAAGAAGAAAAATCCAAACCTGAAATATGGGAACGTACAATTTTGAGGAAAATTTATGAAAATACTATGTATCAAAGAGGAAGGAGAATCCAGGAGAAGAACGAATGAAGAAATTGAACACAGAAAGAAATCGGTACCTAAATACAATGAAAAAGTACAGTGACTCAATGAACAATTTCATTAATATTGGTCCGATGAACGCAATCGTTGTGTCAATGTAACACTGGTTATCCTTATTAAGAATATGAATGTTATTAATATTAATGAACGCTTTCATTAATTTCATGATTAATCACATAACATAGGTTCGTTACTGTAACGATTTCCAATCATCGAACAAATGAACAGTTGAATTGAATTCAAGAATATTGGTCGTTACTTCAATGAACAGTATTAATTTAATATATGTTTCCGTTTATCATCCAAATGCTCTCTCTATACATTGAATTGATTAATTTTGTTCATTGTTTGAATAAATGGTATTCATTGAATTGATGCATATTGATCATCAATGCAATAAAGGTTCCTTATTGATTTTTTTATATACAGGGTGTCACAGCGCTGTTGTAGGTACCTCCTTTTCTCCTTCAGTTTCAGAGATAATTTATCGAACTCAAACACATGCTGCATTCTTTCTATAATATCACTTTTGTTAATGTAAATAATTTACAAAAGTGACATATAGAAATTTTACAGCATGTATTGAAGTTCGATCAATTGATCTCTGAAACTGAAGGAGAAAAGGAGGTATACCAGCGCTAAATAATTTGGATGTCCCAAATTTCGATAATTTATCCTAAAGAAGAAAAATTATCCTGTAACAACTGCGAAATAGTGACAAGAACAGGCATTGATCAGAAAATTTTATATTTCTGATAAAATTATGTGATACTCAATTGACCAACACTCCACTTTGAGATGCCATGGACCTTTTCCTGAGATTAATAATAAAGAATATCTATCGTTCAAAATACTTAAACCAAAAGCATAGTTCCACATATTAGTGATAATTGAAGCCAAATAGGTGACAAGATAAGGGTTCTCTAGATGTTACAAGAATGAAGAATGATTATAATTTATTATTATAAAAATAAAACAAATACATTACATTGACTAATATTAATCTGTACCAACGTATATAAATACAATACCTCCAATATCATTCACATAATAAATCCTCATATTAACTATAGGTTAACATATCATTACAATAATTGAGAGAAATATCAGAGGCGATATCAGAACATAACGAATATTCCATGAAACTCACTAGGAAAACGATGAAAAGGATGTTTACATTGCAAAATAAAAAAATTATGTGAAATGCAAATTCTGAACACAAGAAACTGGTCTTTGGATTATTGATAGGAAGTCCACTAAAAGTTTTTTCGATTGAATTAATTCGCGTTAAATATTCACTCCTTTGTCCATTACATTTTGAGGAAAATGTTTTCCATGCAAGGTTCCCAATTATCCATTGACATTGTCATGTAAAACGTTGTAGTCCATGTTAATCTAAAAAATTTGTGAGATGAGCAAATGCTCTATTAGGTATACTTCTTATTATTAGCTTACCAGACGAAACCCATAGGGCCGTTTGTACTGAGGCCAGTTCTTGAATACGTCTTCTTTCTTCCTTCCATGTATTTATTGAAGTATATAGTGGCTGTAAGATTTCCAGTAAGTATCGAACCTTCTGCCGTCAGATTATCATATCTGAAAGCCTTCATGCAGGCTGCAGGCGCTGCAGCGTTTGTTTCTGGTTCTGAAGAAATTTCATAGATAATCGGTAGTGTTTCATACAATGTATAAATTGAAATTTTTGACATCAAATCAATAAATTCAAAATTCAAAATAATCCTTCGAAAATTAGTGCTGATATGAATGGAATTTCCAAAAGTGTGATTCTGATTTAGATTTCATGAGGGTGACCCGGTTTTACTGAATATATAATATCAACATATAGGTTTATCAATGATTCCTTACCTATTTTTTTTTTTCAATCCTAATTCTTTTGTAGATGGTAGGTACCTTCTGAACTTTCGTCATTACAGCAGTTTTAAATGTGCTTCTCAAATAAGAACACTTGTTGTATAACTTTCCTTCAACCTATACGAAAAATACTCAACTCACGTGACACCAGCACTTCACAACTCTCACGAAATCGAGAAAACAATACGTTGGCAATTCAAAAATATAACCAAGCTTATACAACTACCTAGATGCCTAATTTCGGATTATTCTATGGTAAGCCTCCCTTCCACATATTTGTTTCATTGTCTCAACGAATAATTTCATTAATACAATAACGAGATTCATCGTTTGATGATGGGTACATTAATATGATGTACGTATACATTGAGACAATGAAATATATTCGAAGAATCAATGGAGATGAGTTCAATCTTCTGTTTTTTCATCCTAATGAATACGTTCATCAATACAATGACGCGATTCATAGTTTGATGGTTGATACATCAATATTATGTCCTTTCACATTGAGACAATGAAATATATTCGAGGAATCAATGAAAATAGGTCTTCAATGTCAAATAATCTGAGTACGCTATGCCAATGAACTTATTTGAACTTGTACCTATATTGACCATTAGAACTTCATATGTCAGTGAAATGTACTGAATTTCATGTTGGGAACAACATAACTAAATCATTGGTCTTCTGTTCCTGACATAGCTAGTTGATTTGAGAACAATTTGACCACACTGGTCCATTGCCAGACCGTTGAAATAAATACTTTTATCAATACTTTCTGGAAACGAGTCATTGTTTCAATGCACATTTTCTTGCGCTCAACGATTTTTCCCAAAGCCCCAACGAAATCTTTTTATTGGTCTGAATAACTATCATCATTAATCTCAATCCAAAATGTATTGTTTAAATGAATACATACATTATGTCGGTAAATGATTATTCATTGACGCAATCAAAATACATCATGCCAATGAACGAAGAGGTAATGAATCTTATTTATTGATATCATGAACTTTATTCCTCAAAATAGTGTAGTAATTGCTCTGGGATCATGAATTATTTTCATTGATATGATAATAAATATAACATTTTCACAGTGAACTCTTTATTCGTCTTATTGAATTTTTCCATAATCACAACGAAACCTGTGCATTGTTCTGAACAACGATCATCATCGATAACAATGAATAAGAATTCATTTTTTCAATGAATACTGACATATTTCATTAAATATTTATTCATTGACTTGATGAAAAATTCATTGTGCAAATGAACGAACAGGTGATAAACGGCATTTATTGATATTATGTACCATATTTTTTTCAGTGAAGAATTATTTCTATTCCAACATCAAACATGTAGTAAGGATGCAAAGAGTCAGGTGGTTGGGACATTTAGCAAGAACGTCCAAAGAAAGATGGCTCAAACGAGTGCTGATGGAAGGAAGAAGGTATATACAAGAAGAAGAGGTCGTCCTAGAAGAAAATGGTTGGAAGAAGTGAAAAAAGACCTGAAAGAAGTGGGAGTTGGGGACTGAAAATAAGAGGCTGAAATAGAAAGAAATGGAGGAGAAGAGTGAAAGAACTCTTAGCCAAAGGCCACTAGATCTGTAGAGCTAACATTGGTATATATATTAGGCAGAAGTTTGATATGCCAAATGGTGTATTTACGAAACAAGAAACTTTTTATGAAGTAGCGACTTGATCTTGGCAGACGTTTGCGACTTGAGTGAACAGACAATGGACTAAACCAAGACGCTGTCAAATCAAATTCAAGATGGATACCTTGCGGCATACAAACCGTTTGAATGCATTAGAACTCTAGCTATTTGAACCTTGTGATTTTAATTTGAAATAAGTTTTAACTCCAGAACGAATATAAACATTCATTTGTGAATATTCTGTGTTCAGACTATATTGTAATTTGTGAATTTTCTCATAAAATTGAAGATAGAGCTACAAAAACATGCCACATACTTGTTGTGTTGTAAGTGTGTGAGTTGAGGAAATCGTGATGATGCGAAGCTTTTCAATATACCCAGTGTACTACATTTTGCACACAAAACAGAATTGAATGAACTCTCAAAAATCCCAAGAGAAAGATGGTTGAAAGCAATCAAAAGGGAAGATCTCAGAAGTTAAACTGAAGTATGTGGCTAAACATGTTTTGAAAGGTAAAAAGTTACATAACTTTTCATGAAGGTATTTGTTGCGAAATGTCGTTTCAAATTTCAGGAAAACCAGCTGCTTTGACTGATCCATCAGAGTGAACGGATCGATGCCTTGAATGACTGATTTTTTCTTTATACCGTGATGCAATGTCTTTATCTTCAGTCTCTAAAGATAACAGATAATCACTTTTATTATCACAAGCTATTGTATCCACTTTTGAAACCTTCAAAAAGGAAATTCAAACTATAAACACAAAAAACATGTAATCAAATAGACTAAACACTCCGTATATGCCCCAAGGCATCCATTTTTGATCACGTGTTCTGGATTGGCTTATTATAGTTCCAGCCTACTAGAAGTTTCCATTTAGATTGTTGGCACCAATCAGTGGTGAAATCACTTCCTATCCTCTGGGACTGGTCCCAAATCTCTTGATTTCGCCTACTTCGTGTGTGAATCTCGCTAAGTGAAGCCGCAATTTCAACCAAATTTACAGGTTACTGCAGGTGTCAATACGAAAGTATGAATATTTGATTCTGAATGACTTCTTATCGTTTCTAACAATTTCATGGAGCCATTTTCCAATGAGTTCGATGCGAATATGTATCGAACATGATTGAAAGAAAATTCTTCAAAAATCTTTCGACAGTATCGCCATCTATTGTTGTACATGAGAACCCCACGTAATGAGCTGAAATTCAATTGTTCCAAATCAAGGATTTGTCTGCTGAAACAATTGAAGAGTACACACATAAAAAAGAATTACTTGATTTGATTTGATATGCTTTGATTCAAGAGTATGGCTTGTTTATTTATACTGGAATAAATGTCTGCTCAATTCAAGACTATTATGTTTCCAACTAAATACACTCATACCAATGTTATAGATTTCTTGAATCGTAAATGAATGGAGTTCTTCGTGAGAATAATACAATATTTCAGATTGAGAACACAATATATTCAAATCAAGACAATCATAATCCCTCAATGACTCGCATTTTTCTTGAACAAAAAGAATCAGATTTTCAGTTTTAGCTGTAGATTGTTTTGTATCAAGAATTTTATCAAATTAGAGGAATTATATCGATTTCTTGAAATGAGAATCATCCTCAACTTCCGTTCTCTTATTGGGGCTCTCATCAATCACATCATCACTTGCAGACCTTCTTCTTGACAACCTTTCCCCCTATTCGTAGAGATTATTTCTGAACTTGTCCACCAGTTTACCTCGCAATAAAGTTGTATTCCTCTGGTTTCAAACGACTGAAAAATATAAAATATATCATTCACAACTCCATGTAGGTACAATGTGAGAGATAATCTGACTTAGCACAATGCATGGTTATTATATTTCTTCAAATCTGGGTTCACATTCTTACTACTGAATTCATTTTCCTTGGATCGAAATTTGGTCAAACAATTTGAAAATATGTTAGGTATAATATGCAATATCAAAATACCTAAGATGTCTACGAGTTCAAGAAGCTCTTCTCCACTGTTAAATCATTGTTTGGACAAATTTAAACGTTCATCCGCACATAGGTACCTAACCCCAATTTTCACTCACTATGCCGATCCTGGTTATTCAAGTTTTTCACGAATTATCAGTTTTCGAGATGATATAGCTACGTTAATTGATTGGATACACAATAATACCTACCTAAGAATGAACGTCGATAAGATATAGGCATGTAACTTACCCCTAAAAGTGGTAATTATATCCTCAGATATCTCCTAAGACCTTAGTTTTTCTTTCATGGTAAGCCAATATTTCTATGCCAATAAAATAGGTTGAACTGGTTGAACAATGATGGATGCACGACAAGAGCACCGAAACAACACACTCACACCCAAGGTGGATATAGGATGGTGAAACAGCTCTTCAATTGTTTCTGCGAAAAACTTGTAGACCGTTTGAGAAGGTACTAATATTTCCACGACTTGAATGAAGATGGCGGTGAGATCGATTATCGAAGAAGATTTCTGTTGCTCATGTATTTCTGTGGTTCGCATCTGACATACATGAGTTGAAATGACATCAAAACACAATATTTTCAGTGAATCTGGAATAATTATCGATATTTAGACTCTTCTCAGTCATTTTTCATCTAGAATAGATGAAACTGATAAAAAGATGACAGATGCAGAGTTTCTGTTTTACCGACACAAGGTATGTCGCCATCTCTGATAACTTCAGGAAATATTACTACGGTATGAAATCAAGTAGGCAAAGGTCTACAGTTTATTCTATTGCTTGTTAATAGGAAGCTGTTTCACCATCCTATATCCACCTTGCTCACACCGTTTGGCAACATTCTCGGCTCGAAGGGATCGCAATTATATTCAAGAAAATGTTATGGTCAATCCAAAGAAACTTTCTCAGAGATTTACTTATGCAGAGATTAAATGTTGAATGTTATTTTGAAAGAAGACATTCCGTGATATATTTTTCAAGAACTTAATAATTTTTTCTGGATACTTTGAATTTCTTGAATTGAGAACATTTTGTTATAAAAAATGAATATTCCAGTGAAATAATTTTCTACAATTGACATATTCAATAAATTCATTTCAAATAAATTATTTCAGAAGAAGAATGCGCTTTTTCAAAACAAGAATTGGACGTTTTCATTTGAGAATTTGTTTTTATGTGTGTAGCGCCACCAGGTCTCATTTCCATCATTCACCAATCTGACATATCAGTTTGACGTCGCGCCCGTCACCACTCAAACAACCCCCCAAACCTCTCCCATCGCGATCAGGAAAAGTGCAAAATGGCGGACAACTCGAACGCACCCCCCGATCACCTCGACTTCCACCCGTGCGACACGCCGCGCGGCATGACGTACTTCAAGCTGCGCGAGCTGACGGACCAGCAGAAGAGCCAGCTGTTCGACCACAAGCTGGAGGTGGTGCGCGACAACCAGCGCTACCTCAGGGACCACCCCGAGGTGCGCACCGTGGTGGACGTGCTGCTCAATGCCGTGCTGAGGGCGCGGCCCCAGGTCAGGCTCAGGATGTTCCTGGCCAAGTACTTCGTGGAGAACTACGACGAGATCAAGGCAATTTGGTTTCCTTGTCCCAAAGGGATATTTTGGTGGTAAACCTGCAGCAAAGGGAACTCGCACCGATTTCGATGAAATTTTCACAGAAGCTTCCTAACATGAATATAGGAGGGGCAAAGATCTCCTCAAGAAAGCGTACACCATATTTAAAATAATTGTAATTAAGGTATTTAAAAGCTATTTGTGATTACTTCAAATAATTAGCAAGTATTTAGAAGTATTTAATATACTTGAAAGAATTGAAAATATTTAGAAGTCATGAGTAGATTTTCGAAACATTTAAGGGTAATAGTGGTAATACAGCAGTATCTGATAATAAATAGAGGAATTAACAAGTATTCAAATCTATTGCAACAACTTAAGAACTATTTAATGATATTTATTAAGGAATCAAAAGACCTCCTGGAATATAAATCAATATTGATTTTTCCTTATTATGAATAAGTAGCTGAATAATTCAAGATTCTGAGAATATTTGGTATAGCATATCATAGTGTTCCGTTTAGAAAATCGACTTCTTCAAGTTTATTTAATAATCCATGCATCAAAATTTATAGGATTTCAGTAGGTATCTACTGACCAGAAAAATTCGAGAAAAAATTTTACATTTTTTAATGAAGTTGTATTTGCTGTCGAAAATTGAAAATTAATTTATGTCGATAACAGAGAGAGATATACTGTAGCCGAGGCAAATATATTCAGAATATTTTGTATAATCCGAAAATCCAATATTATAATTTAATAATATGGTGTTTGTTTTGAAGTTGGTTTATAGTAACACTAGATCTGGCATCAGGATAGCAGTAAACATATTTTCAGAGGCTTTCCTATGCCTTTCAAAATTTAAAATGACAGAAAGTATTAACAATCAGCAATAATACTGGTGTAATAATATAATAATGATTTTTATGATTATTCTACAGAAGTAAACAACTAAAGTACAAAAAACACGTTTTTTTCTCGCGTGAACTGAGAAGTAAAAAAAATTATCAGCCATGGAAGAATCATCACAAGCCGTCGGGACGCAGACGGGTAAAAATCCTAACCAACATCGGAGCCGATATCTCATATTTCAACGTGCATCTGATATATTTAAAGGATTCAAAAATGTATTTAATGTACTGATGTAATTAAATCACTTAAAAAATATTTAAAATAATGAAAAAGTACTTAAAGGATTTAGAAAGTATTTGAAAGGTAATTGAGAAAATGAAGACGTACTCAAGAGACTGAAAAAATAATTAACAGGTATTTGAAATAATTAAAAGTATTTAAGTACTTAAAAATTCAAGGTGTACACCATATTTAAGAGTTGTTTGCCCCTCGTGAATATATAACCATACAAAAGAAAATTTTGGTAATTTTGCACTTATCATGCGATCTATATTTTGATGAAAATTTTTGTTGGTACTAATACGTATTTTGACCTGGAAAACACGAATTTCATAATATTATCGTGAACATATCTCTAGTATTCGAGATAATCAATGCCAAAGTTCGAAATTTCACCTTCTTTGTATGGCAACTTTTGGGCAAGTATTGTATCTTCTTAGATCCCAGGACATATTACATGCATTTACCATGGTTAATTATTATTTTTGTGTAAAAAAAACATCACAAATATATGATTTTTCCGTATTTTTCCTATTATTTCTTAAACTAGGCTACATAAACAACGGTCATTTTGAAAACATCAATGCGAATCTTGAGCGAATAAAGGTGGATTCACAGTTGCCTTATAGCAACACCAGTCAGTGATAAGTGTTCTCTCTCTTCAATACATGCCAAAAATAAAGATGGTTATCAGTTAAAGAAGGTGAAATTTCGAACTTTGGCATCGATTATCTCGAAAACTAGAGATATGTTCACCCTAATATTATGAAATTCGTGTTTTTTGGGTCAAAATACGTAAGTACCAACAAAAATTTTCATCAAAATATAGATCGCATGATAATTGCAAAATTACCAAAATTTTTCCGCGGAAACACTATTTCTTTTTTGGAAAAGTTTAGAAAATTTTTTCACTTTTCGTCCTATGAATGTGCTTGATTCATGTACTTACATTGTCAGTGGGGGATATGTTAGTTATACCAAAACGTTAAAATCGAGTCTCAAAAAACAATTTCAATAAAAACATTACCAGTAAAAGCTTCAAAATGAATTATTTTCGAATTTTTATTCATTATATTCCATATTCCAAGTATCAGGTGATGTGCAATGTCAAATGTCACGGTACTCACGTCATGACATATAGGGGACAACGCTGCCAAGTTTTGAAAAATTCACAGATTCTACAATTTTTTGATTGTTTTCCGATTTTTAAATATAATGTTCCTTCTTTAAAAAAGCAACGGAAATAGTTATCTGCCCTCAATTGATAGGATAGTATATTGAGGCCAGGTAATATAGAGTGATTGCGCCTTAGAATTTCCCCCTCAGCAGACATTTCTTTTTTCTCAACAAATTTTCCTTCTTCAAAAATTCACTGAAAATAGAGATCTAGGCCGTCACTGATAGGTTAGTACGTTCAGGTTAGTAGTCTCAATAAATAAATACAACGCGTTGAAATTTTCCGTTCATCATACTTTTTTTGTCAACAAATTTTCCTTCTTCTAAATTTTACTGAAAATAGTGATCTAGGCTGTCACTGACAGGTTAGTACGTTCAGGTAAGTAGTCTCAACAAATAAATACAACGCGTTGAAATTTCCCGTTCAGCATCCTTTTTTTTTCAACAAATTTTCCTTCTTCAAAAATTTACTGAAAATAGTGATCTAGGCCGTCACTGATAGGTTAGTACATTCAGGTTAGTAGTCTCATAAACACGAGTTGCACTCATCGGGAAATGAGCGCATAGGTTTTTTTTTAACGTGGCAACGTTGCTTTCTCCATTTGTGACTTGACAGTTGATATTGCGAATTGATATTTTTGCTTATATATGCTTGAATAAAAATGCGAAAATAACAGTTTTTCATCATAAAATTTCCTGTAAAATCCATTTCGGGACTCAATATTAATGTTTTGGTATAACTTACATATTCCCCACTGACAATGTAACTGAAATTTCAAGCACATTCTTAGGACTGAAAAGTGATACAATTTTCTATACTTTTCCAAAGAAGAAATAGTTTGAAGTGTTTCCGCAGAAAAATTTTCATTAGTATGGTTTTATATTCATGTTAGGAAGCTTCTGTGAAAATTTCATCGAAATCGGTGCGAGTTCCCTTTGCTGTAGGTTTTCCATTTTTGTTTGTATCTGTGGGTAAAACTTCGTTTATCGCACTCCTATGAGTTCGGAAAAAATTTTGGTAATTCTTCCGTTAGGTGGCGATGTCTTATATTTTCAAAATTTTTGGCTTTACTTACGTATTTTGGCCTCCTGATCACGAATCTGAATACGAAATTGTGCGGAAACCAATACTTTTCGAGATATTCGCAAAATAAAACCTTCATCATCCTTCTTTTGCTATTGTTCAACTGCTCATCACTGGCTTGTCTATTGTACATGAAACTCGGTGTAAGTGCTCGCGGAAAATAGATACCATATTCATTATAATTCAGTTATCAGAAAAACAAAACGAGATTGCTAAAAATTGATATTACCTTAAATATTTATGTAGTTTTTTTAAATAACGGCCATGATAGCTGTCAACAGAAACAACACTGGCAATGTTGCCAGTGGTCGTCCGTTCACGCTAGGGAATTCTCATTCAATATATATCTGTCCTTCTTTTCATCACGAAGTAGAAGTAGAGAAAGAAATACTGAATGCTCCACGAGAAAATTTGTGCTGAGTTTTGTCACCAATGTAACCTTTTGCCATGGAAGATGTTAATATGAACATTGATAATAATTTTGGAATAAATGGTTAAATTATTAAAAAGAAGGCCGTTTCTCATGAAATATTACTTAATATAGTTAATAAGGAAGGTATATAGCTCTTCAAACAACAATTAAAGAAGGATGATAAAGGTTGAATCACTGGATTAGTGTTGCTAAATAATAGTGTTATAATGACTTTATTTTGCGAATATCTCGAAAAGTATTGGTTTCCGCACAATTTGGTTTTCAGATTCGTGATCAGGAGGCCAAAATACGTAAGTAAAGCCAAAAATTTTGAAAAAAAAGACATCGCCACCTAACGGAAGAATTACCAAAATTTTTGGTGGAACTTCGTTTATCGCACTCCTATGAAGTCAAAACGCGGCGGTCTAAAGTATTTTCGGAGATACGGCCCCATTTTGTATCAAAATTGCACCATTTGACATCTCAAATTTCAGCTATTAAAAAGACACAAAATTCATCCTTCTTCGTACCAAAACATCACACACACTTACATTTACTCGTTTCCAACACTTTTTCGCAGAAAAAACTTTTATTTTTACAAAAATTCACCCTTCTTTAAAATGTAAACAAAACACCAGACTCAACTGAATTTATGATAAATTTTCATTCCTGAAGTTGGCAACGTGATTGTTTGGCTCGTGGGTTCGACTATCATCGGGTTTTCGAATTCAAATATGACTGTTATATCGGATTCATTTTAATTTTTCAATTTCGTTCAAGACAATAGCACTAAATTTAATCAATTTCAACATTGTCTCAAACAAAATTGAAGAATTAAAATGAATCTAATATAACAACCATATGTATATTTGAATTCAAAAACCCGATGATAGCCGAGCCCACGAGCCAAACAATCACGTTGCCAACTTCAGGAATAAAAATTTACCATAAATTCAGTTGATTCTGGTGTTTTGTTTACGTTTTAAAGAAGGGTGAATTTTTGTAAAAATAACAGTTTTTTTCTGCAAAAAAGTGTTGGAAACAAATAGATATAAGCGTGTGTGATGTTTTGGTTCAAAGAAGGGCGAATTTTGTATCTTAATTTTTTAATAGCTGAAATTAGAGATGTGAAATGGTGCATCTTTAAGACAAAATGAGGCCATATCTCCGAAAATACATGAGACCGCCGCGTTTTGACTTCAGATTCGGGATCAGGAGGCCAAAATACGTAAGTTCCACCAAAAAAATTTTCTGATCTCATAGGAGTGCGACAAACGAAGTTTTACCATTTTTGTTTGTATCTGTGTATTTTACTCCGGTCAATATAGACATTTGAAATAACAAAAATTCCCGGAAAGCCAAATATTGGTGGAGAGCTGGGGTTTAACATTACGAATAAAGTTTCAAAAATCCCCATCGATCCTATGTGTGCTTCAAAAGTTATTCGGGGTCAAAGGTCCAAATTTGCGGTTTTTTTGATTTTTTTCGAAAACGGTGAGTTTTATCGAAAACAAACTTGTGAACAAAGTTTTAGATCTTCTAATTCTCTACAAAAATGGTCCTTGTGATTTTTCTCCTAAGAGTTACTATTCCTGAGATGTAGCGATTCTAAGAGTCATATTATGCATGATAAGCACACATTTCCACGCCACCTGTGAGGTAGTGTACTCGGCGCGTTTTTTAACTACTCCACTAACTGTCACAATGACAATTTTAGGATAATTTGAGGGAACAATACCCGTCAAGTTCTAGATATTACCTTATTATTGATATCGATTATTGGGTTAACTAATGTTTTTATTTTTTTAGATATTTTAATCAGATTCATACTCTTGAAAGTCTACTTCAACTATCATGTCTTCTTCGATTTCTTCTTCTTCCTCTTGGTCTTGCTGGATGTTCAGAAATTGTTCAAATGTTGCTGAGTCATTGGTCTCTTCATTAAAATCACAGGAATCTTCCTCTATTGTACTCAACTGGACATTTAAGCAAGAATGACCTTGGCAATTGGTACACGCCGGAGAAGGAGAACACAGCAACCAGACTTTTTTA